>OX376247.1:8750000-10000000 GCA_947364205.1 Agrochola lota
TGCTGTACAAAACCAATGCAATACTTGGAGGCAGCCTATGTCCGGCAATGGACGTTTTTCGGCTAAGTTATGATCTAAAACTCGTTTTTTTTCTTTTTAAAAGAATAAGCAATAATCATTACTATCTATATTTTGATTAACTAAGATACTTTAGGTTTTTTGATGTGTCACGTAAACCACCATAAAATTAACAGAGTATACTATAATGTCAACTAGCCAAGAAGGAAATAAAGTGTCACGACATTTTCGAATAATTTTCTAAAGTTGATAATCATTTAGTTACGACTACATCGCTTGAGATATGCTTAAAGATCTGGCCAAACTGTGGCGCGGGATGCGGGACAGAAATTCGCTCGCGCCGACAATAAATAAATCAAAAATATTTTATTTCATACTAGATGACCGCTTTGGAGTGGGCAACTAGCTTCATCTTTCTGACTGACGGTCGGTCAGCCTTGACAATTCAAAATGACCTTAATTCGTTTATTTAAAAAAAATGCTTTGAGTTTCAGTTTGAGTTAGAAACTATGCGCGCATTCGCGTCTCAAATCCCGCGCGGGATTTATATCAGTGTGGCCAGAGCTTAAATCAGCCTAATTTTTTCCCATTTTTACTACTACACTATAATAATTTAGAGAGCCAATACATTTGGCTAAATCGATCAGAAGGCCAATCCCCGTAATTAAATGCGTTCAAAATCTAATTAATCTCAGCGACAATCGCTGTCAAAACTCTTGTCAAAAATGTAGGGAAATTAGAGGTATTTTTGACAGATTGAGACTGAGATTAGGAAGAAAAAAATCTTAAAAATACGAGAATTGGCCCTCAGATCAGTTGCTTGGTTATAACCGCCTGTGGTCTAGTCGTTATTCCACCTATCTCAAACCCAGCTCGGGTTGATTCCCAGTGTGGGCAAAATTTTCTGGTCGTTTTGGTTGGTAGTAGGGCTTGTTTCTAAGTCCGCCTAGCTAGCTACCGCCATCTTACCTAAGTCTGTCGCCATAACAACAATTTTAACAGCATTGTTGTGTTTCGGCAGTTAGAGGTAAGATAGCAAGTTCCTCTGTGGTTGAAGATTCCGGGTGCAAAAAAATAATGTGTCGTTAAAACCTTTCTGTTTGTATAAAGATTATGTGAAGGTTATTGTCCTTCCAGGCACGGGTCGACGGCGCGTTGTATTCCACGCGCGCCTCAAAGAGATGTCAGCACCAACCGACGGGGTCGAAAGACCAATGCCTGCTGGGGTTGCGGGTTTGTCTGAAAGGGATATCGCGGCCCCGGCACACAGGCAACGGAAGGAACAAGGGTGGGTTTTAGTCAGTAAAAGTCTGACACACCCTCTCGCTCTGCCCAGAGCGGGAGAAGTCATTTGATGATTTTCCATCCAAAAAAAAAAAGAAAAAAAAGGGTTATTGTCCTTGGCTCCTGGTCTACTATCTATGATTTTATATTTTTTTATTATAATATTGCAATTAAATAGTCTACGATTCTGTGCGGTGGCTACGCATTTGATTAAATAAATATATAAGCAATGTTTAAAAAAATTACGAATGTTGTTTTAAGTTATATCTTAGCTGAATTGCCTTTGGTCGTGATTATTAAAAAGCTGTATTATGTTTACAAGATAATAACTGAACTTTATTAAATAAAATAATTTCGATTGCGCTTACAATAATGTATTTTACTGCATTTATTATTGCACCGCTTATGACATTCCTACCTAGACTTATTTCGAGATAGCTCGATTGATTAGACTAATTGTAACAGTCACTAGAACAATAATCATTTCCAATAAATATAAACTTTTTTTTCATGGCGATTTATCAAATGAATCTGGTCTACTGAATTATGTAAAGTTCGTTTTTTAATCCCAGTTATTATGCTGACATTTCAAATCATTGTTGTTTTTTTTTTTACAATTTGGAGTTTGACATCTGTCAAATTACTATCTGGGATTAAAAAACGAACACTATGGTAACTGCTCTTTAACAATTTTAATGGTGGATCCACACAGCCCGGCAGTATGCACCGGCGGCCATTTTTGTCTCCATTATTTGCGTACTACTCACTTAACCGAAAGTCCCAAGACAACTGAGAATATCGATTCACAGCAGCACGTCTGCGGGCGGCGCTTGCAGGCTTTCTTGACGCCTTTGCTTGTGGTCAACATGCAGGCTGTGTGAATCCACCATAAAATCTGTCATACCAATCAAGCTATCTTGAATATAGTATGCCGGCTGACTTTTAAAATATTTGGTCTCTTTTTAGGGGTAAAGGTACTCATGAAAACGAATAACTTTTACTCTGGATCCAAGTCGGTCAATAAATTCAATAAGCCTGCAGGGGGCCTATCACGGCCACTTTAGCAATTCTGCTAAAACCGATTCATTTCCTCCATTATAGCAATATTTACACCAAATATGATTCTGATATGAATTGAATTGAGATATTATTCAGCTAATGTGTCACCATTTCACGAAAATTAGAGGAATTGCTAATGAATTGCTGGGAATTCAGGAAATGAATCGCTTTTAGCAGAATTTCTAAAGTGGCCGTTTTAGGCCCCCAGATATCTTCTCTATTTTACATTGTAACAGCGAATCAATTTTCGCGACTCCTCTTAAAAGTACGTTTCCATTGAAGCAGAGACGAGCGGAGTTGAAGACGTGCAGGAATCGTCCAATTAAAGACCACACGAGAGACGCGAAGAAAATTTCAACCATTGTGATTGGTCGATTCCTGGATGTCTCTGCTTCAGTGGAAACACGCCCTAAGACCTAGGCCAAATATTTTTGATTTTCGAGTAGCTCATGATCTGAAGAGGTGCGATAAAGAAATTTAATAAAAAATCTCGACTAGTTTAAAAGTTACGCGAAATCCGCGATATTTCGCGGGTACTGGTAATAATCTTTATGCAATCGCAATGTTTTGCGATTATACCTCTCCTTCTCTCATTCCTCGTCTTCATATGTTTCTCTCTCACTCACTAACGCATATTTTCTCCGACTGTCCTTCGCACTAAGCAGCGCACACGGTGTTGCCTAGCGGCATCAGTTCCAGTTTGATGTCGTCTGACTGTAGTTCTGTTACCAGCTCACGTAACCTGGTGAAGAGAGAGAGGGGGTTAATGATTAATGTAAGTTTTAATAGTAAAGTATGTCAATCTGCCTAGCCTTTTCCCAACTTTATTGGGGTCGGCTTCCAGTCTAACCGGATGCAGCTGAATACCAGTATTTTACATAGAGCCACTGGCTATTTGACCTCCACAACCCAGTAATTGGGTAATATATACCCCTTGGTAAGACTGGTTGTCAGACTTTCGGGCTTCTGACGACCCGTAACGACTGTCAAAGATCCACGAATGACAGTCGGGACCAACGGCTTAACGTGCTTTCCGAGGCACGGAGGAGTCTCGGTATGTAAAGATGGTCACCCATCCACAGACCAACCCTGGCAAGCGTAGCTTAACTTGATGGATCGACCCGTGCGGCTGTTATTACTTAGCCACGAGCTACTAATAAAGAAGTATGTAAGAACAAGACATGTTGCGCCAACAAAAAATCTATGATGCCAACAAATGTTTTTTAGTCCGTCTTTGAGATTATAAAAACAAATTGGACACGTATTTTTTTCTTTTTTACGTAATCTAAAGATTACGGCGATACATTGAGTTAAAATGTGCCATGACGTCACAAGTATGTAGATTTTATACGTACTAGTGACGTATCGACCCCCACTCCTCAACTTAAAATTCGTTTTATCTAAGTAATTTTTTATTAATATGATAAAGCAAAAAATACGTGTCTAAAATCTTTTATTATCTGACTGACGGACTAATTAGAATTTAATTTTTTTTACCCAGGCATCATCCCTATTGAGATAAAGGGAAGCTAATGATCTTTATTCACAGATTACATGTAACACTTACTTGGCTAGCTGCGCAGGAGTCACGTAGATAGTCTCGTCAGTTTGTCCTGACGCAGGTGCCGGGTAGCTGATCGTGCCCACGTCCACTGCCTTAGATGATAATACCTGTGAAACGACAAAAATTACGTTTAATGTTGATCCGCTAATGTAGCACGCGAAATTAGTAAAAAATACTTACAGGGTGGCAGGGACATTGACGCGAAAACTGATACCATGGATTTACTGATACCGTTGAATTTTTTGTCGGTTATTTTAAAAAAAAGCAGTTTTTTCATACATTTGACCGCGTAGGTATTGCACTTTTCTATGGAACAGCAGATTTTTTTTAATAACCGACGAAAAATTTCAACTTAGGGGGGTTCAGAATCATGTACTGAATCCATGGTATCAGTTTTAGAGTCGATGTCCCTGCCGCCCTGTAGACAAGGTGGATGTTTGAGATGGGGCCGTAAGGGCAGCCACTTTAAAGGTTGTAGCTACATGAAAACGGTCTTTAACTTTTTTCTTGCTAAATGTATTTTTTTTTTTAATCTATGAATGCAGATCAAAATGTCTCAAAAAGTTAAGGACTGTCTCCTAAGACCGTTTTCCTGTAGCTACAACGGTTTAGGTAGGTGCCCTTACTGCCCCATCTCAAAAATCCATCCTGTATATTCCCGCATTCATAAATATATTAAATTTTGATTAATAACTAGATGACCGTAGTAATCTCGCAGCTGGATTTTAGATTACGGAACAAAAAAAAAAAAAAAAATTAAGTGCTGTGGCCTACTTCCAACTCCAATAGTCAGACCCTGGACTGCAGTCTGCATAACCCCTGGTCAGCAGAAGTCGCGTGTAGGACCACTAAGCCAACGAAACAGTCAAAACTTGCATCAGCTGAGGCGAAAGGCCTGTTTTATCGTCTCTGGATAGAGATCACACACACCAAAATTAAGATAATTTTTGATGTGTGACATCTTTCCTCTCGCTTACCTGCAATCTGTGCGAGTGATTTCGTAAAAAGGGACGGAAATGTATTACAGGAAGCCGGGGAAGCGCGCGCTATTTGATTTGACCAATGAGCGCGCGCAGTGCTAGAGTTGGCTGTCAGAAACGACCTTGACGAGACTCTTTAATGTTGCTTATCACCAACGTGAGGTGTCAGATGTTACACATCATATGCGACTACTGTAAAGCTCGCTCGTTTTTTTTTTAAATTAATCTGCCAGACATGTGAACCGTAACTTCCCCAAAGGTGGTGAAACAACTCGTAAATCCAGCTAATGCACTAGAAAGTGGTGAAGGGTGGGCGTTTTGGGGGGCTGTCTTATGTAATTTTGACGTTCGAAAAGGGCTGATTCTCAGCCTAGTTTGAATTTTGAAATAAATAAATACTTACTGCAGCTAGTTCTGGCGCCGGAAACTCTGCGAAGTCTGCCTCAACGCAACGCCACGGACGATGCATCAGTAACTGTTGCCGGACTTCTGCTTGAAGACATGCTAGCCGAATCTGTTTGAAGAGATCAATTATATAAACATTAAATCCTATCCTTAATATTATAAATGCGAAAGTGAGTTTGTTTGTTACGCTTTCACGCTAAAACAGCTGACCGGATGTGGATGAAATTTGGCACATGGGTAGACCATGACCTGGGTTAGGACATAGGATACTTTTTATCACGATATTCCCACGGGATGGAGACTTATGTGGGTGAAACCGCGGAACACAGTAATTCATACAATAGGGATGAAGAAAATTTTTTTTTTATTAGGCCGTCTTGGAGATTATTAAAAAATATTGGACACGTATTTTTCTTTTTTTACGTAATCTAAAGATTACGGTGATACATTGAGTTAAAATGTGCCATGACGTCACGAGTATGCAGATTTTATACGTACTAGTGACGTAGCGACCCCCACTCCACAACTTAAAATGCGTTTTATCTAAGTATTTTTTTATTAATATGATAAAGCAAAAAATACGTGTCTTATATTTTTTTATTATCTGACTGACGGACTAATTAGAATTTATTTTTTTACCCAGGCATCATCCCTATTATGTTGCTAAGCAGTTTGCTGCGTTCTTCACAGCTTTAATATTAGGAAGTCTAAGGTAAAGAGTTTTGGGAAATGTCTTTTGTGAATTTTGACGTTTAAATAGTGACTATTACTAAGCTTCCACTGTCCGTCTGTCTGTCAGCGGGCTGTATCTCATAAACCGTAATAAGTATACAGGTGAAAATTTTCTCAGATTGTGTATTTAATTTCCATTGTTGCTATAACAACAAAAGATACAAAATAAAGTTGTATTTTCGGCGATTTTTGCTCGATCTTAATACGAACGATATTAGTACTCTTCGTCTGCAAGTACGACACGCACTTGGCCGGTTTTTTGCATCACGTTTACTCTCCTTGTTAGACTCCATTTTTTCATATCTCTTATGTAGGAAAGTAGCAAAGAATCTCAATCTCAGATTTCTCAGAGAATAGCAAAGAGATCTCATTTCGATTCGATACAAAGCAATATTCTATAGGCCTGTCCAACAGTGGACTCCTAGCATAATCAGGCCCCATTCCCACTGCTGTGATACAGGCCTCCTCTCTTCGAGAGGGAGTGGGCTGTCACCCACCACGCATGCCCAGTGCGGGTAAGTAGATGTCACATGTCTTCGAATGTTCGGTTTCCTCACGATGTTTTCCTTCACCGTTTTGAGAGCAGTGGTGTTGAATTAATTTACACAAAGTAAAGCGCCTGTCATGGTTCGAACCTACGACCATTAGGCCGCCACCGCTCTCCTATTAGCCAAAAAATATAAAAAATGCTAAATCCATGTCAATATTTAAGAAACACTTAAAATTACATATATTTAATAAAAATCAAGCGAGCACCTTACTAGTTGCGCGCGTTCCGTGTATGTTTAATCTTAGCTGTGTTACACTTTTAGAATATTTTTGAGTGTTGTATTTTTTTTTGCCAAAACTGTACTTTAATCAACTATGGTTTTAAATTAGTTAAATATTTCTCATGTAAGTGAAATTTCTTATGGGAAATAAAGATATCTCAAACCCGAATAATGATTATAATGTGATTTTACCTCCAACTGTCTCCTGAGTTCCCTTTGCTTGTCCTTATGCAGTTGTAGCGCGTGCGCATACTGCCCCGGCTCTGACGGGAACTTCACCAGCCCGCTGCGAGCCACGAACATGGTCCATTCCTGAAAGAAAAAAAAAACAAATCATTGAAAATTCTCAAGCAAATAAATGAAACTTTACTCGAACACCCAGTATGGAATATGCACGTAATTCAAAACTTATTCAATCAATCAATCTGCCTAGCCTTTTCCCAACTATTTTGAGGTCGGCTTCCAGTCCAAGCGGATGCAGCTGAGTACCAGTATTTTACATGGAGGGACTGCCTATCCGACCTTCACAACCCAGTTACTGGGTAACACAATACCCCTTGGTAAGACTGGTTGTCAGACTTTCGGGCTTCTGACGACCCGTAACGACTGTCAAAGATCCACGAATGACAAACAAAACAATGATGAATTCAATACCTATTCATTGTTTAAATATACGTACACTATATTGGAGTCAAGAAACAAATTCCTATTTTTTTTTAACATTTTTGAATGCATTACTTATTTTACAATTCATTATTTTTTATGATGCGTTTTTTGGTGGAACGGAACGCAAAATTTTTAACTCGTTTTCGACAATGCCGGAAGTGATGAAAAAAACGATGTGAACAAAAATAAATTCTTTGCAAAGTGCTTGAAATCTCACTACGGTAAGTAAGTGCGATTTCTGCTTCAATAAAGCACAAAAAATTATTCAATTTATATGATTTGGGGCTAACAAAACCTTAAAAAATAGATGTAAACAAAGCAGTATCGTGCCAAATGACGTGACATCATGATCGTGACAAAAACGGATGTTTGAACTGGTGTAGATTTATTTTGGAGGTTTATAAAAAGTAATTGAGCTTGAAGCAGTTGAATTTAACGTTTAATACTTTTTTTTTTTCACAATTTTAACATATGTTGCCATTAATCAACTATCTACTTTAGATTTATGTAATCTAGGTAAATTTTTGATTGATCGTTTGTAATAAAAAGATCCCAAAACTCGGTTGCAATGGAATTTGAACATTGTCACATATGACATTTAGTTTGTGTTCCCAACTTGATAGGGATGATGACAAAAAAAATGTTTGTCCGTTGATTAGTTAATAAACAGACAGCAGACTGTGCAGTACTACACAGGGAGGAAGACACCTGTATATGGTTGTTTTCTGGACCTGTCGAAGGCTTTTCACCTGGTCAATTATGACATTCTGTAGCAATAAATGTCGGATGAAACAGACCTTCCACTGGAGGTTATAAATATATTTAAATTTTGGTATGAAAGTCAGATAAACAGTGTTAGATGATATGATATGAAGGAAAGTGGAGACTATGGTTTTGCAAGACAGGTTAATCAGTTAGGAGTTGCAATGGTGGAGAAGAGCAACCGCCTCTGTAGCCTAGTGTTTAAACCACCTATCTCAGACCCAGATGTCCCGGGTTTGATTCCCAGTGGGGTCAAAATTTTCTGCTCGGTTTGGTTGGTGGAACGGCTTGTTCTAAGTCCGCCTGGCTAGCTACCACCATCTTATCTAACTCTGCCATAACAACAATGTTATCAGCAGTTAGAGGTAAGATAGCCTGTTCCTCTGTGGTTGAAGCTTCCGTGTGTGAGGCTCGCTTCCACCTTCGGCCTGATCATCACTTACCATCAGGTGTGATGAAGATCAAGAGATGCCACGTCGAAGTAAAAAAATATATGTTTTCTCACCGTCTGCAGCTTGGCCAGATCTCTCTCAAGCTGCGCGGCGGCCTGTCTGCGCGCGAGGGCGGCGGCGGAGCCCGGGTGCTCCAGCGGCCGCAGCGCTCGCAGGGCGGCGCGCTCCGCCTTGCGACACGCCGACATGCGGGCTGAGCGCTCGCGTTCCACCGTCCTGATAGATGAAAGAATATTTTAGTAAAAAGTTACATCTACACAGTCGTCCCATACCTATCAACAGAGTAATTTGAAGAGATGGTAAGACAATTGTGAAGAGTAACCGTGGAGTCACGTCGGGGTCACCAATTTATGGGTATGAGGAACAGGGTGTAAAGTTCACTTATCCCCCATAGAAAAGGGGGGATCCTCCGACCAGACGGCTGTCGTGTCTGGCGGGCAACTGCCCAGAGGTTGAAGTCGGGAGATTGTACACATGTCCATCGCGCGGTAAACTAATTGCGCGATGCAGGATTTGTGTGACGTCAGGATGTTGTGCGACTTCAGGTCTTTGATGCGTAGTTCGAATGTGGCGATTGAAGATGCCGCCACACTTCTGATGTTTCACAAGTGCATTTATGAAAAATAAAATAATTTGAGTTACTAATATGAAAAGTTTTAGAATTTGTTCATCGGGGCACATCGGGGCACATATTAATACAGCTGGTTCAGTCTTCGTTTTAGGTATGAAGCTACAAGTATGCGGCGGGCTCGACTTGTCGGGCCAATTCAGTGAGCGTAACGTAGTCAGAAGATCTAAGAGTTACGCGATAGAAAGAGAGGCAACTTCTAGGTGAATATAACTGTAGGTAATTAGCGCTGTGCGACCTGAATTGCACTTTATTGTGTCGTAGCAAGAGGCGCTTTTTATTTAAATGATTTTGCGGAGTGATCCATTTGCACTAATCTGTGCCCCGATTAATAAAACTCTAAAACTTTTCATATAAGTAACTCAAATGATTTTATTTTATATAAATATACTTCTTCTTTTCCTATGGTTAGTGACTAACCTGGTGTCAGAGTTTTAAAGCCGCCCATGGGCCTCTGACATGGCTTCACATGCCGTCGAGAAATATCTCTCCAGCATGCCGGTTTCCTCACGATGTTTTCCTTCACCGTTTTTGAAGCAAGTGATAATTATACAATACGCACATGAATCCGAAAAGTCAGAGGTGCGTGCCTTAGGTTCGAACTCGAGACCTATGACTCGACAGTTTGACGGTCGAACCACTAGGCTCAGCCTACTAAAACCGATATAAAAATGCCGGTTTCCCCACGATGTTTTCCACTCGTACTGCTTAAATTACACTCACCAGCTCAACACTTTGATTTGATGCTGCAGCGCCTCATTGACCTCTCCGACCACGACGCCCGCTGACACCTTAACCGGCGTTTCCTCTGCATCATTGTTACATATTATCAATTAGTTACAGAACGTTCTAGAAGGAGTGATGGATGCAGGGGAGGTGAAAGATCGACGTAGCATAATTTGAATGAAAAGTTAATGAATTTAGATTCTGTGGAAGGATCGAATCGTAGGAGGCGTTTCTAATTGGATGGACGTACGTCTTCAACGAAGCAAGTAAATTCGAAGAGGATGTCCAGCTATTGACGGACCTCCAGGTGGGAGATTGCAAAGTGAAACCTAATACAAATTGGCACAAACCAGAAGACAGATATTATTCTGTGGCGGCAACTCATACACACATCGTTTATTTAGCATTCCACGAACTATTCTCTTGTTTGAACTTAGCAATAAGAAGGTCGAAAACTAACAAACATACTAGAAAATCAATCGTGTCACTTATAAAGATGGTATTTCTAGGCAATCAAATGACATGTCAATATTCTTTGACATCTAAATGTCACTTGAAATAAGATTAGACATTTAAAAAAACCTTTTTTACAGTCCGTTCCACCGATTCTGGCTCCTATACCGTAGTCATAAGGATGGCATTAAAAGCAAAATAGTGGTTACAATACCAACTGTTTACTGCAGCTGCCATTTGTCATGCCACCAACGCAATAGAAGTCAAAATCGGTTGAACGGACTGTAAAAAATAGAGTATAATCTTTCAACATTTACGCCGATCTTTCAATCCCAAAATGTATGTATTAATACGATGAACAGCATTCGTGGAGTTTTTTATGAAAAAGCACAGGTTTAACAAATTATATGTTAAATAAAAATTAAGCTAAGGCTCATAGAGTTGAAGATGTGTTACGCTACTGTTGCGCAACTTAATATTTAGATTTTCTTGTCTTTTTATTTGTTACTAGCTTCCGTCAGCGGCTTCGCCCGCGTATCTTTATAAATTATAGCCTATGTTACTCAGCGATAATATATCATTATACTGGTGAAAGATTTTTTTAAGTCGATCAACAAAAATACAAATATTTTCTCTTTATTATATAAGTGTAGAAGTGAGGCCCCAAGCACAAACGCACGACATAAACGTAAATCGAAACATTTCATAAATCAAAAATACAACTCTCATAATAGCATTTTGGTTGAAATTTTTGCAACAAGCACAATAGTATCAAATCAATCATACATTTATGAGTCAAGTCTTAAAAGTAAGCTATATTGGGGTTGGATTCCAGTCTAACCGGATGCAGCTAAATGCCATTATTTTACATGGAACGACTGCGTATCTGATCTAACAAACCCAGATAGATACTGGGTAACTCGATACCCCTTGGTAAAACAGATGAGGACTTTTATTTAAAAAAATAGGCAGTCATGGGATCGGTTTGAGTTGAGTTTTACAGTTTGAGTTGAGTTTTTTAGTTTGAGTTTGAACTGCCGACAGAAGTGAAAACATAAAACTGGTATTAGCGCCATCTATATAGTTTAGCCAAGCACTACACGAATCGAAAAATCGCTCAACGCGCCTAAAGACGTTTTCACATCAAAAACTTGTTTTGAAAATAAAGTGGGGCAACAGTTGCGCAACTTTCAACTTTACGAGCCTAAATCGTAAGTAGACAACATCCATGTACAATCATGCACTCATTGAAGTAAAATTAAAATAAAATAATTAGTCACATTTTTTTGAAAGCCTATTTTAAGAACGCATTCCCTTTACTTATAAGTAAGTTTTTCAGTAACTTTAATTATTTTTGAATCTGAATCAATCATTAGTTTATAAAATTAATGTTGTTTTGTTATAAAATAGGTGAGTAAGTAAGAAATTATGAGTTACCAAAGCCGATTTTTTTAGAGAAAAATTGATTTAGAATTGACATTCATTTTGTGATTCAGACTCAAAAATAAAACCTAATCAGTACTACATAAACAAGAACGTAAAATAAATAATCATTGAAAAAAAAACTCTAAGAATGCCTTCGCATCTGGCGTTGAATTGGTCGTATGTCTACGTAATGTATACGCTAACACTAAGGCCTGAAACTGCGTTACGCGGACGTCCGCGCGGTTCCAAACAAAAGTGCTCCGTTGCGGGGACACGCGCGGGCGTCCGACGCGGTGAGGAGGGCCCCGCGCCCGCGCCTCATGACCCGCCTCCGTGCGCTGGAAGTTAACGGTGTGCATGCACACCATTAAAATCGAACTAGCGACACTGTGTAAATAAAATAATCCGGTCTCCGCGACGGGTACCCGGGATGGGTTCCCACGGAGCCCACCCGTGTCCACGCGCGTAGACACGCGACGGGTGCCCGTCGCGGGCGCCCGCTTAACGCAGTTTCAGGCCTAAGCCCATTTGCACACCAAGTCTTTTTGAAAAAACTACTGTTTATTCAGAATGTGTAGGCACGGTCGTCAGTGTTGTATGCATCACTATGGAAGCTTGTTGACGGACACGTTTTTTCTACGGCGCCGTTTATATAGCGTACCGGAAAGAAACCGTTCCGTGTACAAAAGGGCCTAAGGCTGCGTCAACAGAACGTATTTTCGATACAATGACGTCCACGCGACGCTACCACTGCGTATGCAATTTAGGCAACGACTACGCAGCGGCTACAGAACATTTACGTGACGACTACGCCGCATTTATGTGGCGACGGCTACGCAGCGTTAATGCGACGTCTATGTAACTACGGCGTAATCGGTGCGAAGACACTCGACAACCAAAAAAATAAAGCTCATGCGACACTGAATGATATAATTTATATATCAGCATATCTTACGCATAGCTTCTTTGGGAGCGGCCACGGGCGTCGCCACCGCTAAAATTTTGATTTTAATTTAATTTTGATGCAAATCCAGCCAATTGATTTATATTTTAACTTAATCTTCACGATTACTGTTTTTTTGGTGTGAGCAGAACTTTGGCTAAAGCATGTCCATCTCTTCCTCTTTCAAGGCGTTAGTTTTGCCTTATCATGAAAAAGGCTATTGTGGTTTATTAGAGATAATATATCTCTATCTCTTTCTAACATTCAAAGGCGTCACTTGCAAGAGTGAGAATTCCGCTCGCAAGTAACGGCACTCAATCACATTAAAAGCGCTTAAACGTGCAAATGGACCTAGCGCTAACCACTGAGTGTCAGAAAGGGATAGAGATACATGCAAATGCTGATCATGGGTTACTATGAGATGTTAAAGCCATAATTTGTAAGAGAGAGATGGAGCTATACATCATGAATAGCACTTTCTCTTTTTCACATCGTCCCCTGTACTGTTTTGTCCGCCTACTGAGGCCTTAGTGTGAGTTTCTTTTAACCATATCAACTTTACGCATCAACCACGTTCGGCACTCCGATTGGCCCTTCACTGGCCTTCACTGGTAATGGGCCAATCGGACCGCCGAACGCGGTCGATGCGTCAACTCGAAATGGTTAAAAGAAACTCACATTAGAGCCTCTGTTCTGATGTCTAGGGCGAATACCGCGCGGGACACAACTGTGCACGTCATTTGTTTTAATGATGAGGAAGTCACGTGACTATTCGCGCCAATTTGAACAGCTCCATACAAGTTAGTTGACACAATCTGAACGAGCGAATTACTCCTACAACCTGCGCGGGATTCGATTCAGTTTGGCCAAAACTGTTATTGATAGTAGGCTATACCACAGATGAATTTAGATGGGACACTTCTCATTTTAGGTATGAAGCCACACGCGGCGGGATCGACTTGTCGAATTCAGTGGGCGTAATGTAGTCTGAAGATATAAGAGTTACGCTATAGAAAGAGAGGCAACTTATAGGTGAATATAACTGTCGGTAATTAGCGCTGTGAGACCTGAATTGCATTTTATTGTGTCGCAGCAAGAGTCGCTTTGAATTTTTTGCGGAGTGACCCATCTGTACCAATCTGTGGCTTTACGGCAAAAAAATCCGGATAAAAATTACACTTTTAAGTTCTGCCCACATCATATAAATAAAATAATTGTGAAGATAATATTATACTAAGGACATAAAGGGTTCTTGAGCTAAAATACATAATTACTCTGCATACTTTCATTATTTTTGAATCTGGAAGTATATCATCATGATAACAATAATAATTGAATAAATATAATGTATTTGCAAAGGGAATGCATGCGGTTATCAAGCGATGACTCTTACTGTAGTCTCGGACCGCCGGTGGAGGCAGCGCTGCACGCACATATAAATCATTATGTAGTAATATGTATTGTTTATGTATTATGTATTGACATCTGTTTTTTTTAAGGGTACCTTCAATTGAATTATAATTTATTTTCTTTAGAAAACGAAGTAAAAGAAGGCAGAAAAATTCATAGTTTATCAAATTGACATCCGTTTATTTTGAATTTTGTTTACAATTTGTTTTTTTAATGTTTTTATAGGTTCTTTAGTTTATTTAAATGTTGTTTTGTGGTGAATGCTGTGTATTCCTATAATAGGCATACATACTAGTTCTTTTATTATCTTAATGTTCTGTTTTAATTATTTGCATGTACTGCTGTTGGTTCAATTGGCCGTGTTATAGCAATTTCTTACAACTGTCAGAGAATGACAGTTGTGATTGAATATACGGATTATTTAAGTTGGTACTCAATTTGCTAAAAACCGGCCAAGTACGAGTCGGACTCGCACACGAAGGGTTATTACTAAACCTCCGTGTCCGTCTGTCTGTCAGCGGACTGAATCTCATGGACTGTAATAGGTAGACATTTGAAATATTCACAGATTGTGTATTTCGATCACCATTATATAAAGTTAAAAATTAATGGGGGTCCAATAAAACTTTGACTTTGAAAAAAAAATTACTTTCCATTAATTTTATATTTTTTTTTTCGTACGGAATATTGTTAGGCGCCATCTTTTTCTGATTTCACGACAATTTTGCTGTAAATTTGTCGCATATTTTAATAGATAACATTCAAATTGAAAGCACCCTTAAATAATATTATTACACATTGTATTTTTAAATATAACATTCTTGTTATGATAATCAAAACATTCAGTTATGTATTTAACCCAAATCATTCTGAAATTAAAGCGTTTTATTATTATGTTTAGTTATAAATGGAATTTAAACAGTAATTTGTCATTTTGTTTTAAACTTTAAAAGTTTATTACTATATTAATTAATATTGTCACATGATATCTTTATCGGTAATTTGGAATTACTAAAATTTGTAATGTCTAAATCAATAACATGGGTGTCGCAGTAAGATGATTATAACCCTGATATAGATGTATACCGTAATATAGTTATATGAAAGCGGTTCATTACTATCTTACTAGGAATATAACTATGATACGAGCACGATATAGTAATGTAACTATTAGAGCGCTTTGGCCAAATAGGTTAGGTTAGAACTGTCACGAACTACGTCGAAATAGGGACGATGCCTGGGTAAAAAAAAAAAACTAATTAGTCCGTCAGTCAGATAATCAAAAAATATTAGACACGTATTTTTTGCTTTATCATATTAATAAATAAAGATAAAACGCATTTTAAGTTGGGGAGTGGGGGTCGCTACGTCAAAAGTAAGTATAAAATCTACATACTCGTGACGTCATGGCACATTTTAACTCAATGTATCGCCGTAATCTTTAGATTACGTAAAAAAAGAAAAATACGTGTCCAATATTTTTTAATAATCTCCATGACGGACTAAAATATTTTTTTTTTCGTCGTCCCTATTGGTCGCATTAACAAACAACATTACGCTTTCATATAACTATATTACGGAATATAGCTATATCCTTAGGGATATAACTATATCACGACTATAAACATCTTACTGTGACAGATATTTGTATCGTAAGCCTTACCTTTTATACTATATTTATAACGTAGTCAAAAAACAAAAAAAAAAGTATTATTAAAGTAAAAATATTTAAATTCCATTTAAAACAAGCCTGAAATTACTGAAACCTCATACAAAACTTACTCAAAAACGCCAATTCTATAAGAGAAAATAATACAATTTAGATAATAATCTTAAATAACAATAGTTTTCTGAATATTCAGAAAAATTCTTATCGAAATGTCATACCTATAGTTTATTGATATCCTTCTTTCCAATTGGTGTTTCTTCCGTTTAAACGAATATCAACTTAATGAAAGTGTTAATTGGGTTGATTTCAGAACGACTATAGAAAAAGTCATAAAAATGTTTGAAGTCGTAGTGGAAACTGAACTTTATACGGGTGTATTAAAGTGGTTTTTCCAAAAACAACATATTTGTTTACATGTTTACAACTAAATCGCAAACGAAGTATACACTTTACCCCATTTTTACAATGTACAGTCAACAACAAATATTTAACATCATTAAACGTTTGAAAAACAGTTACATAATAATTATTATTGAAGAGTTGATAATACCTTTAAAGATTAGTATATTAATTAACTGTCAATCAATCTGCCTTTTCCCAACTATGTTGGGGTCGGCTTCCAGTCTAACCGGATGCCGCTGAATACCAGTATTTTACATGGAGCGACTGCCTATCTGACCTCCACAACCCAGTAATTGGGCAATACGATCCACTTAGTAAGACTGGTTGTCAGACTTTCGGGCTTCAGACGACCCGTAACAACTGTCAAAGATCCACGAATGACAGTCGGGACCAACGGCTTAACGTGCTTTCCGAGGCACGGAGGAGTCTCGGTATGTAAAGATGGTCACCCACCCAACCGCGGAAAGCGTAGCTTAACCTGATAGATCGACCTGTGCAGCTGTTATTACTTAGCCATGACCTCCTCAATGTTATCAAATTGTCAATTATGATCAACATTTGTCGCTGACTGGTAAAAAAAATACCCGTGCAATCAAAGAAGTTCATATCTACCCAGTTTAAAAACAAAATCCCGTGAACACGATGACTACATCTGTTACCGGCCCGGTGCTACAGCCGCCGAGCGCTGCAAGCAAGAATAGTCCTTACGGCTGTTAGATATGAATTTCTTCGCTGGTACATAGCCTACCGAGTTCTAAAATCCTCAGAAATCAACCCGACAATTCTATTACCAACTAACCCAGTTCTACATAAACTAAATATACAACATTTTCCTTTTGATGTTCCATAACTCGTAAGGTATGCTATAAGTAAAAATAATTCAAAAAGCCTAGAACAAGTGTTCCAGAAATACATAGTTTCGAAGATAACATAACACTAGACTCTCGATGTGTGTATCTTAAAGTTTCATTGATAAGTACCAGTAAATCATTTCCATAATTACACATAAGTAATTAATTTATCTGTTGTTACTTTTTTAATTCTTTTTACCTATTGTGGTATAGTATTTATTTTTTAGGTACATCGTCTTCACATATAATTATATAACTAATGTACCTACATATACAAAAAATTATAAAACATTTTAAAAGAGTAACGGTGGAGTTTCTTGCCCATTCTTCTCCATACGAAAACTACCTTTTGGAAGGGGCGACTAGAATCAATTAAATTTTTTGTAATTTTTGAAGTTCAAAAGTGCCTTGCAAGGGCATATTTGAAGTAAATGATTTGACTTTGACTTTGATTCAAACCAATCATTCATATTTAAATCTAAGAAAATGCGACGCTGCCATATTTTTTTTAATGGAATTAAATAGTCAGAATTAAATGTTTTTTTTTTCACGTAAGGGTCAAGGGTCAATCTGCCTAACTTTTTCACAACTATGTTGGGGTCGGCCTCCAGTCTAACCGGATTCAGCTGAATACCAGTATTTTACATGGAGCGACTACCTATCTGACCTCCACAACCCAGTAACTGGGTAATACGATACCCCTTTTTTTTTCAAGTAACTGTGTTTCAACATAAATAGTTGTGACTATGACGAATATTTTTTTATGAACAATAAATCGAAAAAGTTATTTTTTTCACTAGAAATCATATGCCAGTTGATTCTATGACATGGTCTCATTAAAACCCTAGAGTTATGGGATATCAAAAGGAACATGTTGTATAAACTAAATGTATATTTCAAAACATAACAAAATAATATAAATACCATGATGCGTGCCCCCCCTCTTGGCGTACAGCTTGAGTTTGTCTCTGAGCGCGCCGCGTTCTGTCTCCAAGGAGTCGATGTCTTGTTGCAAATGATCCATTGTCTCTTCGAATTCCTTCTCCTTTCTATGAAACATAGAGAGAATAATTATTATGTTTTCTACCATTTTATAGGGTACATAAGAGCCCGTGTTTTTTGAAAGGAAGAAAAGAAAGAAAGAAATGAAGGAAAGAAAATACATTTGTTTGCGGTAAACATGACGCAAAGAAAGAACACAAACAAAAAAGAACAAGTTGAGGAAAAATATGCGTCACATCGGCGTAATACGGCAAAGTTCTTTAACGCGGCCTGCGGACTGTCATCACGCGAAACAGCGTTCATACTTGCGACTGTCTCCTTCTAATTCAAAAAGAAAGAAATAGAGAGAGAACGTCGGCAGAAAAACAAAAGAAAAGAGTAAAGTGATTACAGTGTCGTGGGATAAAACTGGACACATGAAAAAAAAAGATAGATGACGTCGCATCGGGGGAATCACGACTCAGTAATGAGGAATATCATGCGAGAACGAGGAGAAATTTGGCGACGAAAACGTTTGTAAGGTGAAAACTGCTTATTGGCTTTTAAATTGGAGGAACAGGGTGTAAAGTTCACTCATCCTCTATAGAAAAGAGAGGATCCTCCGACCAGACGGGTGTCGTGTCTGGTGGGCAACTGCCCAACGAATGATGTCGGGATGTTGTATATACGCTGGTCGCGCGGCAAACGCTGCTTGCGCGATGCAGGATTTTTCGAGTGAGATGCGTAGTTCGCATATGGCAATATAGATGCACACATACAAGCACACAAGCTTATATCCTCGTATAACTCGTGATAGAATTCGTATTTGGGTATTCTCGATTAATAAATTGGTTTATCCCAACGAATTTCTGTAATACTAGAAAAGAGAGAAGTGCGTGTGGGAGTTTGAAAGTGTCTGACCTCTTCAGCTGGTTATGTGCATCCTCCAGTCGTCGCGTCAATTGTTCTGCTCTTAGTTCTGCATCTCTCGCCGCTGTGGACAACTTGCGCTCTCCGAGCTCGCGACGAATCGTCATCTCTGATAGTTCCTCTTGTTTTGCCTGTAATTAAGAAAACATTAATCGTAACTATTTATTTATTTATTTATTTATCACAAACACAACTATCATTACAGGCAATAATCCTAATGCGGTAGCGTGGTCTTTAGTTACATTCTAAATTACAATTAAAACTACTAGTTATATATTAGCATAACATAATACAAACAATGTTACCTTTGTGAATTCATTCAGAGAGCTATGAAATAAATCTATCCTATCAGCAGTGTCATTCAGTGTATGCAAGGCTCGCGTCAGGGGCGCTTTACTGAGCAGGTTGGTTCGCGCGCGTGGCACTGCTAACAACCGTGGCCGTCGGCGTCGCAATGCGTACTTATCAGGCACATTCAGACATATCTCCTTCGAAACACCAGCATATTAAACACTTTACCGCGCAACAGCTTAAAAATATATGTGGTAAAAGCCAGGTCCCTTCTTGTCTCCAGTTTGTTGTACTAAACCTACACAACCACAGCAGTCCCAGTTGTCTTAAATATAGCTGGTCAAATGTGGGTGTACTATAGAAACACCTCTGCGCAAACCCTTCAGGGGGAAAAAACGTGATATTTCTTTTATTTTATATATTTTATTTTTATTTCAAACATGATCCATTTTTTTAGTAAAAAATAGTGTTATGTTAGGGCCACAGCAGACTAGCTACTTTTAGTATCGGCGATCGGCGATTTAGCTGTTTTTTAGAAGCTAAAAGCAGCGACCAAACATTCCACACTGCACACTTCAAAACGTCAAACGCGGCTATCGAGTGACGTTTCGGAAGCGCGACACAGCGGCTGAGCGCTGCCCCGGCACACATTCGGATGCCGGTCGCATCGATTTGGCGCCTGCGGAACACCACTGCACTAGATTTTGACGAAGCGACTACAGTCGCACTCCCTTCACCTGTCCAGCATCATACCAGTCGCAAAAAAGCGCGATTCCGATACCGCGTTCGAACACAGGAAGTCGCGAAATCGCGATGCAGCATCGATAGAATCTCTAAAAACGCACGATTTTATTACTGCGATAAAACGCAGAGAGTCGCCGTTAGTTGAGTTTTGTAATACAATCACACGAGTACCATTGACATCCTTCTTACCTTGAGCGCTTTCCGAAGTTCCCTAATATCGGCCTCCTTGTTCTCCAGCTTGATGGTGAGGCTCTTCGTCTCTTCCAGCTGCTTCTTCACCAACTGGGCTCTGATGACCACCGGTGGGATTGGCTGGGGAGAAAGTATGGTTAAGTTAGTTAAGTTTCAAAAACAGTAAAAAGTAATTTTCGGTTGAAAGTATGGTAAACGATTTTTACTTTTTTCATCTAAACACGGGTAGAATCGAAATATGTTGAAATTCGTATCATGATATTAAGAGCTGTCGAATATTTCGCTGTTTTGATGAATTTGGCAATATTACTGTATGGAAATAAGAAATATGGCTAACTAGTGAACTAGAATATTAATAATGAATTGCAATTATTACACTGAATTTGATGCTGTAACCGTTTTTGGTGTAAAAAAGGCATTTGGAAAGTTTCCAAAAACAAATTAAAACTAAATATTCGGTGTTACGATATTAATTATTGCATTTCAGTCAAATTATGGTTTTGTATTTATTAAAAATTATTACATCATCTATTAAATTATATTAATAACTATTTACACTAGGTACTAAATACAATAACTAACTATACAAATAGATGTTTGAAGTTTGAACGGGGAATACGAAAAATTATTTAAGAAGTGCAATATATTACCAGTTGACATGAAAGTAAAAATGATAAAGAGTCTTGAACAACATAATATTAACAAGCATAAAAAAGAAAAAGTACATAACTACCCAACCCAACTTGCAAAAATAAAGACGCTACAAGTGCCAAACGTAAATAATTATTATGGTAAGCGTACTTGACGATGGATGACACCTACATTAATTAATGAACTACCTGAGGGAATAATCGATCGTGTCAAAAGTAAAAACCACTTAAAAAGTGTCCTAAGGAAACATTACCCGTCGTGTCCATAGTTGCTGCGGTCGATCGGGGGCCTCGGTCGGCTAATGTCGTGGGTTCTAAGTCTACTTACCTTATATTGAGTAGGTATTAAATTATACATCTATGGTAGCTACTCTGGGATGGGCTCGCGACATTCGTTGACCGAGGCCGCTGAGTCTAGTAGCTGTGATTGTAGTATCTATGGTTGTGTGGGTAACTACTCTGTATTCACTTATGAAGTGTTTGCCTACAGAGCCATGGTCTTAGTCTTGGTCTTAGTTTTAACTTGGAATAATTTTTTTATGATTATTTAAGCAGAGATTCGTGCAAAATCCACGAGAACCTACTGCCGACAAATTGCTTTGCAATTTGGCAGGTGTTATGTAAAACTAAAATATTGTAACATTACGGATTAAATAAATATTTAAAAAAAAAGATACAAAAAACAAAAGGACACTTAGGCGTCGAAGTATTCGTCCGCATCGCTGTCATCCGGAAACGTGCCCAGAAGACTGGCAGCATTGCCACGTTGAATGGCAATGCTAATTCTTTGGCCAAAGAACGAGCCAGCCCTCTGGTCGCGTGAAGTGTCGACCAGTCTTGCATTTCATAATTAATATTCTAGTTCACTAGTTAGCCATATTTCTTATTTCCATACAGTAATATTGCCAAATTAATCAGAACAGCGAAATATTTGACAGATTTGCGACGTTGCACACTTTCTGTATAAACGCTCTTAATCCGTATCTAACTAAATAGTTTGATAAGTTTATAACCTGTAACACATATGATTTAAAATCCTACCTTGTCAGACTGCACATTAGTGAGCGACATCATGTCATACTCCTTGTCTTGAGCGAATGTGGCCAGCTTGTTGACGTCTGCCGCCACGCCGGCCAGAGAGTGCTTGATAGTACGGACCGGGCCGTGGTCGTCCTGAAATTGAAAAAAAAAAGATAGAATTAAACAGGGAGCGCGGAAGTGGGGGGCAGAGGGGGCCAAATGCCCCCCAGGAAATGGAAAGAGGGGGGAGAAGATTTAAAATGAACAGGTGCAATTTTTTTTTATAAAACGCCTTGTTTTTTATTTTATAATTAATAAAATACAAGGCGTTTTATAAAATTTTATTTATTTGTCGCCCCGTTGCACTATTCTATGAGTAGTACATTAACTATTTTTTAGGTGGAGAACAAAGAAGTTTGCTCCCCCCCCCCCGTCATGGAAAACTTGGTTTTTTAGAAGGTGACCCCCTTCTAAAAAACCAAGTTTTCCATGATTCAAAAATAATTTTGTCGAATTGGGCTGAGAATTGGCTCTTTTTGAACCTAACAAAACAGAGTTGTCTCTCTGTCGGGATACCTACTCCGGTCGCACCTCGCCATCAGTCACTCTCAAGAGTTTTGTTTTTTTTTTGCATTTGCATGGTGTTGTTAATCTATGATTTTATACACATAGTAATACAAAATAGGCAAGTTTTTCCATTGTTGCAATAGCTCTATATTAGATTTCGCGCGTTCGTATTTCCGAAGATAGGCGATGATTCCCGAAGCGTATATTTTTCTTTGGAAAGCTGTACCTGCTGGTATATCTTATCCACAGCCGCAGCCCACAACGTCAGCAGGGTACTGTGCGGTAGCGGCGCGCCGTCGGCTCGCTCGCCGGCCGTGGCGGCGCAGGCGCAGCCACGTGGTACTGTACCTGCTGGTATATCTTATCCACAGCCGCAGCCCACAACGTCAGCAGGGTACTGTGCGGTAGCGGCGCGCCGTCGGCTCGCTCGCCGGCCGTGGCGGCGCAGGCGCAGCCACGTGGTACTGTACCTGCTGGTATATCTTATCCACAGCCGCAGCCCACAACGTCAGCAGGGTACTGTGCGGTAGCGGCGCGCCGTCGGCTCGCTCGCCGGCCGTGGCGGCGCAGGCGCAGCCACGTGGTACTGTACCTGCTGGTATATCTTATCCACAGCCGCAGCCCACAACGTCAGCAGGGTACTGTGCGGTAGCGGCGCGCCGTCGGCTCGCTCGCCGGCCGTGGCGGCGCAGGCGCAGCCACGTGGTACTGTACCTGCTGGTATATCTTATCCACAGCCGCAGCCCACAACGTCAGCAGGGTACTGTGCGGTAGCGGCGCGCCGTCGGCTCGCTCGCCGGCCGTGGCGGCGCAGGCGCAGCCACGTGGTACTGTACCTGCTGGTATATCTTATCCACAGCCGCAGCCCACAACGTCAGCAGGGTACTGTGCGGTAGCGGCGCGCCGTCGGCTCGCTCGCCGGCCGTGGCGGCGCAGGCGCAGCCACGTGGTACTGTACCTGCTGGTATATCTTATCCACAGCCGCAGCCCACAACGTCAGCAGGGTACTGTGCGGTAGCGGCGCGCCGTCGGCTCGCTCGCCGGCCGTGGCGGCGCAGGCGCAGCCACGTGGTACTGTACCTGCTGGTATATCTTATCCACAGCCGCAGCCCACAACGTCAGCAGGGTACTGTGCGGTAGCGGCGCGCCGTCGGCTCGCTCGCCGGCCGTGGCGGCGCAGGCGCAGCCACGTGGTACTGTACCTGCTGGTATATCTTATCCACAGCCGCAGCCCACAACGTCAGCAGGGTACTGTGCGGTAGCGGCGCGCCGTCGGCTCGCTCGCCGGCCGTGGCGGCGCAGGCGCAGCCACGTGGTACTGTACCTGCTGGTATATCTTATCCACAGCCGCAGCCCACAACGTCAGCAGGGTACTGTGCGGTAGCGGCGCGCCGTCGGCTCGCTCGCCGGCCGTGGCGGCGCAGGCGCAGCCACGTGGTACTGTACCTGCTGGTATATCTTATCCACAGCCGCAGCCCACAACGTCAGCAGGGTACTGTGCGGTAGCGGCGCGCCGTCGGCTCGCTCGCCGGCCGTGGCGGCGCAGGCGCAGCCACGTGGTACTGTACCTGCTGGTATATCTTATCCACAGCCGCAGCCCACAACGTCAGCAGGGTACTGTGCGGTAGCGGCGCGCCGTCGGCTCGCTCGCCGGCCGTGGCGGCGCAGGCGCAGCCACGTGGTACTGTACCTGCTGGTATATCTTATCCACAGCCGCAGCCCACAACGTCAGCAGGGTACTGTGCGGTAGCGGCGCGCCGTCGGCTCGCTCGCCGGCCGTGGCGGCGCAGGCGCAGCCACGTGGTACTGTACCTGCTGGTATATCTTATCCACAGCCGCAGCCCACAACGTCAGCAGGGTACTGTGCGGTAGCGGCGCGCCGTCGGCTCGCTCGCCGGCCGTGGCGGCGCAGGCGCAGCCACGTGGTACTGTACCTGCTGGTATATCTTATCCACAGCCGCAGCCCACAACGTCAGCAGGGTACTGTGCGGTAGCGGCGCGCCGTCGGCTCGCTCGCCGGCCGTGGCGGCGCAGGCGCAGGCGGCGCGCGCGGCCAGCCACGTGGCGCGGGAGCAGCGCCACAGGGTACTGGCGCACTCGCCGCGGAGGCGCTCTACCAGCTGTGGAAGAACATAGTTTTGTAAAGTAATTTAAAAAAAATCAAGTGCGCAAATTGACGCTCTCAGTCAGACACGCGTCACACAACCTCGACCTATCCGCAAGTTAGAGTGAGGTCTCATTAATGCGTTGCGATGTATCGTCGCAGCGTTAATACTGCGTCGTTTTACATATTCTTTAGTGACATTGCCACATTATGAGTAGCGTCCCACGCGACGTTTCAACGGATCGACGAACGAGAGACCAAGGGGGGGAGGGTGATGCGCTATCGCAGCTCCGATGCGACACAGGACAGTGTTCCACTGCTAGAGGGGCAAACTAGGACAAACAAGCATTGCGACGTCGTGCGTCGTCGCAACGCAGGGGTGGCATACAATGCGTTGATCCGTTGCGACGACGCAACGCAACGCACTAATGAGGCCTCACTCTCAGTCGTTAGCAATTTTTACATTCAGAACACGACTGTTACGGTGAAACATACGGTCTGTTCGTGGCCATTTTGCCGCTTGATGGAGCTGAAGTCAACATATATAGTTTATTTTGTTTTATGTGTAATTGGATCATTAGTAAATCGGAGAAGTAGATGACGCCGTACTCGGACATTACACGTTATTGAACTTCGTCATATCATTCCTCAAAATTCGTCCAATAGGGATGTTGACTGGGGAATAAAAAGAAACGTTTTAGTCCGTCAGTCAGATAACAAAAAATATTAGACACGTATTTTTGCTTTATCATATTAATTTAAAAAAACCGGCCAGGTGTGTGTCGGACCACGCACAATGAAGGGTTCTGTAGTTGGAATGAGTTTATCCCAAGAACAAACTTAACATTGTAGTTAAAAAAACGTATTCTCCCATACGGAATGTATGGGAGATCATGTTTTTCAAACTGAAAATTTAAGTTGGTTGATTATATCTCGTTAACCTGTGCCGCCTACTTAGCTGTGATAGTTTTCCTTTTAATTTCGTTATATATACTACTGCTGTGAATTTTTCACAAGTCCAAGTACAACCGTTTAGCTAGAAGGGGGGAGGACACTTGTCTCTAACAAAAAAAATCATTTAATAGCTTAATATTTCGCAAAAGGATCCTTGAATCCAAAAATGGTTTCGACAAACTCACAATATTTTTGAAAGACCTTTCTAACGATACCCCACAACATGGGGTAGATGAGGAAAAAAAGAACATCCCCACTTTACGTGTAGGGGAGGTACCCTAAAAAAATGTTTCTTGATTTTATTTTACCACTTTGTCGGCATGATTAATATGTATACATATACCAAATTACAGCTTTCTAGTACTAACCGTCTCTGAGCTAAGCCGCGGACAGACAGACGGACATGGCGAAACTATAAGGGCTCCTTGTTTACTACGGAACCCTAAAAATGGTTTAGATAAAACGCATTAAAGTTGGGGAGTGTGGGCTCGCCAGGGCTCGCTATGTCACAAGTCAGTATAAAATCTACCGGGGAGTGACGTCATGCCACATTCTAAGTCAATGTACTCGTTTTGCCCTATCTTTTGATTAAGTAAAAAAATAATAAAAAATACGTGTCCAATATTTTTTAACGACTAACCTGACGGACAATTTTTTTTAAAATTAAAATCCCTGTTCGATACATAATCCTACATTTGTCCGAATTTTTTAGCAAAATTATCATTATAAAGCGTCTTCTCCATTACTCATCTGTTTGAAAGTCTCTTTCGTAAAACTCAGGTAGATTCTCCATAGGAAACGACGCTTCATAAGTGCCCATGTAGGTTTATGTGAAATAAAATATTTTAATTGGATTCGATGACCATATTAACGGAGAGAATATATTGACAGTACCCGGGGGTTCTTTCAATGTATCCTGCTCCTCATCAGCACAAACCTGAGCGTCGAGCACAGCGTGCAGCATCACTCCAGGCGGCAGACGTCTCCTCACTGACTTGAGTTGTTGCTGCAGCGTCGCGCAACTGTTGGACACGGCTTCGTGGAGCAGGCCGAGTTCCTGTTGTCGGTCAGATTGCTGGAAAAAAAGTTAGTTAGTTAGTTTTTAGTATATTGAGGCGACATCTATATCGCCACATGCGAAGTATGCATCATACTGATGTCACGCAAAATCCTGCATCGCGCAAGCAGAGTTTACCGTGCAACCAGCATGTGCATGTACATCGAAGCGAAATCGATATCGTGGATTCAGTACATGATTCTGAACCCCCCCTGCGTTGAAATTTATCGTCGGTTACAAAAAAAATTGGGGATTGTGGCGAGAGCGGTTCGAAATAAGTTCGCGTTATAATGCGATTTTATACAATAATTCCACGTATAGCTTTTCCAGTCTGAAATGACGCGCTCCACTACCGCAGTTTCCGTACTAGCCGCGGTACCTTGTACGAGGTAACTTTGTATTTTTTTTCGATCGATTTTTTTTTATGTATTTGTGTTTTCGTCAAACATAGTAGTTAGCATTAATCCTCAACTTTAACATATATTCATTTCAAAATTATTGCAGCAGAATTTTCGAAATAACGGAGGATTATGCTAAACAATTCGATGCATTATAGACTCTTAATATGTATATTACCTGCAGTATGTGCGTCAGAGCAGACGCGTCAGCGTGCAATGCGCGCGCGAGCGCATCGAGCGCGCTGCACGCGTGCAGGACAGGTTCTCTAGCCACACCTGCGCCCTCTAGAGAGCTTAAGTTGAGCGCAGACCACATCGCGCCCAGGTAGGTCCAGCAACGCTCGATACCTGTAGGAAGAAGAGAATAATTAGTAATATGAATATATAGAAAACCGGCCAAGTGCGTGTCGGACCACGCACAATGAAGGGTTCCGTAGTTGGGATGAATTTATCCCAAGAATAAACTTAACATTGTAGTTGAAAAACATGTTCTCCCATACGGAATGTATGGGAGATCATGTTTTCCAAACCGCAAATTTAAGTTGGTTGATTATTACTCGTTAACCTGTACAGCCTACTTAGCTCTCATAGTTTTCGGTTTAGTTTTCGGTTGAAAATTATTTTCGGTCGGACACTACTATTTAGTGACTTTTGTATTGCTATAATCTGTCGACGATACATACCGTCGAGCGAACAGTTCTCGTCAAGCTCGTTAGTCTTGAGCAGGTGTGTGAGCGCGTCGAGCGCCCTCTCCTGCTGCGCCGCGTCCGGCAGTGCGCTGGCGGCGCGCAGCAGGAGCTCGGGCGGGCACGCGTCCAGCGCGTGGGTCCACATGCACACTATGCACTGCGGACACAACGATACATACCGTCGAGCGAACAGTTCTCGTCAAGCTCGTTAGTCTTGAGCAGGTGTGTGAGCGCGTCGAGCGCCCTCTCCTGCTGCGCCGCGTCCGGCAGTGCGCTGGCGGCGCGCAGCAGGAGCTCGGGCGGGCACGCGTCCAGCGCGTGGGTCCACATGCACACTATGCACTGCGGACACAACGATACATACCGTCGAGCGAACAGTTCTCGTCAAGCTCGTTAGTCTTGAGCAGGTGTGTGAGCGCGTCGAGCGCCCTCTCCTGCTGCGCCGCGTCCGGCAGTGCGCTGGCGGCGCGCAGCAGGAGCTCGGGCGGGCACGCGTCCAGCGCGTGGGTCCACATGCACACTATGCACTGCGGACACAACAATACTTATAAATAAATAACAGGGGCTACTGAGCTTACACAGCTACGAACATAATTCAAATAACCGTAATCAATCAAATAAAAAAATAGGAAGATAACAAAAATATCGCCGACCGTAGGTTCAATTGGGGTAAGGGACAAAATACCCAAAATGAGTTGAGTATATACAGTTTTGTTCAAAATTTTTTGCTCTTTCGAATGGTGTATATAAAAAAAATCTAGCTTAAGAGAAATGTCCCTTACCCTACTGATTTTTTGGATCCAAATTTCGAATCAGCCCCATAAAAACAATGTATCAGAAAAACTATACAATATAGCAACTTGAAATGGTGTAACTACCGCCGCCAATCCACTTCAAATAAGGGAAGGGTCTTCCCAATCAACGAATTACCATTACGGATTACTAAGTACGTCAAAAATGTGTACTTCATTTTCTGTCAACAATCTCTTTACACTGTAGTGACCTACATAATAGGAGCATACGTGCAGCCGTGACGGAGCGCGGCCGCGCACTGAGGTACAGACCACGACACCGCGATATTTACGTGCGCGCGCGCGCCGCCCGCATCTTAGCGCCGACAACATTTCTTTTACGTACGACGAAGGCCGGGAGCGATCGTTTTAGTGCTACACTGTGATTAGTCTATTTTAATATTGTAGAAGTCAGAGGTAGCACCACTAAGCTCTCTATGTTTTGTAGTATGTAAGGAATAACATTATTAATATAATCAGTCAAAATCATATATCGAGTTTCATTCCCATTAAACCCTAAAACAATGTATTTTTTTCATAAATTTTTTCAGCATGTCCTTTACACAACTTTTTCATTAATAGATTGGATCCAACCTAGAGGTCAATTTAATGTAAGGGACGGGACTACGAGATATTTGGTCAGTAAGGGACATTACTAACAAAATACGTTGCTGTAAGGGACATCTATTTTCTTAATTAGCTAACTTATTTAAATAAATGTTACAGAGGTAGAAAGGACACTAAAATACAAGATTATGTGTGAAACCAGATCCGAAAAAGGTTAATAACAAAAAAAGTTATGGGTGATTTAGTCCGAAAAATCGTATTTTGTCCCTTACGTCAATTGACCCTACGGTCGACGATATGTCTTATATGAAAACCATCTTCAAACACGACCAAACAGCCTAGAAAAATAAAACTTATTCTGCAAAAATAATACTAGTGAAGCTTTGAACCGGAATCATCTTTAATTAAGCATTCGAAATACTGCGTAAAAAATCCATAGTGGCACTACAAGCTATTAATTTGTAAATATTTCGTAAAATATTGGTTTTACGATAATTTATTTATTTATTACAAATTTATTCCTTGCAATATTCTACAATTTGCTCTCAAGATGTATGGCTTACTAAAAGTTGAGCATAACGATGCATTCATTTGATGCAACTGCAACTACCAATAAATAAATAAGACAAACAAACATACCTGTATCATATGCAACTGGTATTCCAATTGACAGCGGAAACTGTACTGAACTGCCGTGTGCGTCTTTGTTACGACCTCTCTGTCCCACACGTTCACTGGCGGGAATCTAGAGAGAGAAAGAAGATGCTGTTACTATTGCTATCTTGTATGTATTACATAGTCTAACTAATGTAATATTATTCTGGACAAATAGATATACGAGATATATATGAGATATTTCAAAATGGTCTGGCATTTTTGTTTGTGAATTAGCCAAATTTCTGTGTCGAGTTATGGTCATCGCGTCACACAAAAATGATTTAACAGTGTAATTACAACCCCATGATCGTCGTAACGTGTTTTGACAATTGAAACCAAAGCGATATATTTGCGACAAGATTGATTGTAACTCCCATTATGACCGATTTTCGTTCGACGTAGCCTCAATCAACCAACATTCTAATCTCTTTCTCCAGATCCATCGACTAATCAATCGGCATCATCATTTTAGCCGAAAGACGTCCACTGTTGGACATAGGCCTCCCCCAATCACCGCCACTTCGACCGATTCTGTGCTTCCCGCATCCAGCGGATTCCTGCGGCCTTCAGTCATCGGTCCATCTTGTGGGAGGCCTTCCAACGCTACATCTTCCAGTACGCGGTCGCCACTCCAGAACCCATCGGAAATCTGTTATGCGAGCAATGTGCCCTGCCCACAGCCACTTAAGTTTGGCAATTCTTCGGGGTATGTCAGTTATCTTGGTTTTCCTACGGATCTCTTGTCTCTACGGAGAACTTGATCATGTGTTTTTATTAATAACTCCCTTTTGCAGCCAGATTATGACAAACTTAAAAAGTAGTATGCCCACATTTTTGCTGTATTCGATTATTTGATTTGGCCGTAATAATATTATTGGTCTTTTAATAAGAATGGTGTGTGTGTGTTGTGTGTAAGTGATGTATTCACACAGTGTCTTGCGTAATAAATAAATTATTTCAGGCATCAAAATAATTGTATGCCGCAAATTCGTTGCCGAGTTGACTAATCGCGGCGGCTCGGCGGAGCGGCGGAGCCCACGCAGACAGGATGGGTGGCGGTCAACCGGGGAACATGTTTAGAAACTGTCCCGCGTTTCGAACAGTTGTGTCAAGTACCTACAGTCTGTGAAATGCTAGTGTGACTAATGTTATCAAAAATTATAATTTGATCTGAACTGCAACGGTGTTTCTATTGCGCAATAATCAACACTGCCCATAGTACGCCCACAGTAGTTAAAATATGCCTGATAACGAGAAAGACACATACCATCCTCCGAAATATATGTAAAAAATATTAAAGATATTAGACCCCGGTTTGGAGTCTATCATGGGTCTTTAATATTTTTAATTTTTTTTTATAATTTAATTGTCAATATTTTTTCATGAATATTCAGAACAATACGTGCGAGCACATGCCCATGGGAGGCATTGTATAACTTCAATATATAACCTACCTCTCTCTAATCTGCCCGAGTATGATATCCGCTTTAGTGTTCAATCTCTGCAGCAACAGTATCAGCAGGATCGCATCGTGATCACCTGCCGAAAACAATAAAATAATGTTAGTAATTATTAAAAAAAATGTGATTTATTCTGAAAGAAATAACTTTAACTGTCTTCCCAGCGCACAATGGTCCATGTTAGTCCATGATGGTACACACTGCAGGCACTAGTCAAGTATACAATGACCCATAATGGGATATGATGGCCCACATTGACCAGCACTTATCACCGGTCGCCCTAGAGTAATCAGGCAGACAGGCAGCCACCATGTCTGCCCTCGCCTTAGCCTGAGTCAGTTCTAACGCTCTCAGCTGCAGGTTTATGAGGTTTAGAGTTCACTCATCCTCTATAGAAAAGGGAGGATCCGCCGACCAGACGGGTGTCGTGTCTGGCGGGCAATTGCCCAATGGTTGAAGTCGGAAGATTGTATATATGTCGATCGCGCGGTAAACTCTAATTGCGCGATGCAGGATTCGTCAGGATGTTGTGTGCCGTCAGGTGTTTGATGCGATGTAGATGCCACAACAAACCTGATCGAAGGTCAGCTCTTACCAGCGTCCAGTGGCCTATGTTAGGCTATTATACTACACAGTGGCCAATGACGGGCCATGATAAATGATGATGCAGATGAAGAATGAATGGTACACAGTGTTCAGTAATGGACAGTAACCATGTACACAATGGCCCATGTTCAGCCATGATGGTGTTAAGTGGCAGTTAATGGACAGTGGTCATCTACACAATAGCCTATGTCCAGCCATGACGGTGCACAGTGGCTGTTGATGGACAGTGGCCATGTACAAAATGGCCAATGTTCAGCCATAATGGTGCACCGTGGCTGTTGATGGGCAGTGGCCATGTACACAATGGCCCATGTTCAGCCATATTGGTGCACACAATGGTCTAAAGGTCAGTTCTTACCAGCGGTCGCCATAAAGTGGTCAGGTAGGCAGGCAGCCAGCATGTCTGCCCTCGCCCTAGCCTGAGTGAGCTCTAACGCCCTCAGCTGCAGGTCGATGGACCTGGTGGAGGCTCTGGAGGCGTGGACTAAGGAGCCGAGGTCTACAGGTGGTGAGGTACGGGCGACGGGTTCCGGGGTTGATTCTTGCTCTGAAGGGGCGGGTGAACCTGGCAATAGGAGGAAATAATTGAAGTTACGAATGGTTTCTTTTATTGAACAAATTTTATATATTTAAACTATTTTGTTTTGTTTTTAGCTGAATTTTTTTGACCGCATAAATTTAATTTTATTCGAGAAATAATTTTAAATGAGCATTTTTCTATACAAAATAATACTGATCGACAATGTTTTCCACGGAGGTAAACATCTGACTATGTTAAAATCGGCTCTTCATGCAGTCAATAATGAATTATTGTTTAATTATAATTTTACCGACTTCCAAAAAGGAGGAGGTTCTATGTTCGTAGCGTATGTATATTTTTTTTTAATGAATTTCCAACGATTTCTCAGTCAAATGTGCACCAATTTTGTTAGAAAATTGACCTATATGTATAAAATATTATAGTAGGATGCTCTCACCCTGCTTAGACTCAAGTTGAGCTCTCGTCTCATTATACTGCTCCGTCATCTTCTGAACGAGCTCTCTGAACTTGAATATCGTAGAGTCGCGGTCCATGATCGTCTCGTGCGCTGCTTCACGTTCTCTTATAGCCTGTAAAAAAATATTTTAATATTAAATAAATACAAACCTTCGTTTTGCGGACGATATCGTTCTTTTTGCGTCTACGGCAGATCAACTGCAACAAATGCTCCAAGAACTGAGAACTGCAAGCCTTGAGGTTGGGCTGACGATGAATCGGTCAAAGACTAAAGTCATGACCAATGCCGCCAATTAAAGGGTTGAGGTCGATGGGCAGGAAATACACTATGTCGACGAATATATTTACCTGGGCCAGCTAGTTTCCTTCCACAACAGACAGAACAAAGAGATCGACCGTCGAGTCGAAAATGCCTGGAGGAGCTACTGGTCCATGAAGGCGCTAATGACGGGCGACCTTCCAATCTCATTAAAGCGCAAGCTCGTGTGTGTATCTTGCCTATCCTAACCTACGGTGCTCAGACTTGGTCTTTGACCGAGGCTCAGAAGTCCAAACTCAAGGTTTGCCAAAGAGCAATGGAGCGTAGCATTTTAAAAATCAAACTCACTGACAAAATTCTTAACACCATAATACGCTCCAAGACAGGTGTCGCCGATGTTGGCGATAAGTCTGCGAGGCTGAAATGGGACTGGGCAGGTCACACCTATAGGACGCATCAAGACAGATGGGCCATCATCGTTACACAGTGGGAGCCTGATGACGGACGTCGCCACCGGGGCAGGCCTAGAAAGCGCTGGCGCGACGATTTGGACTCGTTCCTGACCAATTGGCCGGAGAAGGCACAACACAAGGAAGTCTGGAAAAATATGGGGGAGACCTTTGCCCAGCAGTGGGACAATATAGGTTAACAAAACAAAAAAAATTGTCTGCACAAGTGCTTTTAAGAGCGTGTATACAGGAAGTGAGCAAAGTCGCAAATAGCCGTCAAATATTTCGCTGTTTTGATTTATTTGGCAATATTACTGTATGGAAATAAGAAATATCGCTAACTAGCGAACTAGAATAATAATAATGAATTGCAATTATAACACTGAATTTCATGTTGTAACCGTTTTAGGTGTAAAAAGGCATTTGGAAAGTTTCCAAATACTTTTTTTAAATCTAAAACTAAATTTTCGTTGTTACCATATTAATTATTGCATTTCATAATCAATATTTTTGTTCACTAGTTAGCTATATTTCTTATTTACATACAGTTATATTGCCAAATTAATCAAAACAGGTAAATATTTTTCAGCAATTTGCGGCGTTGCCAACTTTTAGGATAAGCGCTCTTAACCAGACGCCTTTGTCAGCTGTCTCTCAAGTTTTTTTTGTTTACCTTTAGTTAACTACCAAAACGAACGGAGTATATATCCATACCTCTCTAGTATTAGCTTGTGCCATCTCCAACTCCTCGCGCAGATCCATCTCGAGCTCGCGGTTGGACTCCACCAGCTGTTCATGGACCTCTTGTAATGCTTCCAGTTCTGATACGTCTTGTTTGAGTTGTTCCACCTGGAAATAAAGAAGATTGTGTTAATACAACGATATTTTGGAATTAGTTCATGTGGATTTTGCGTTTAAAAAACTATTTACAAAATGAAAAATCAAGCGGCTTCCAAAAAAATACCACTCCAAACTGAAAAAAACTTTATTTTGGAAGTCGCTGTCTTTTTTTTTCTATTCTTTTGGTGTTTTGGCAACGACTTGAATGTCGGTTGTTTTTTTTTTTGTAAAAAGTTTTGTTTATTCACTTATTAGTTGTCGTACCTACCCCACACAAATTCGAATACCACTACCTGCTATGTAAATAACAGTGACAGGAAGTTATCATCATATCATCCACATACACTAAGTGGGAAAAATACGTATTATTGAAGCTTACTCAAAAACTACCCCAGCAAAGTTTATAAAATTTATATGGTACCAACTCAAGAAGATACCATCGAAAAACTTACTGCATATCAATACACCGTAAGGACTATTTCTGCTTGCAGCGCTCGGCGGCTATAAAACCGTGGCGGTAACAGATGTGGTCATCGTGTTCACGGGATTTTGTTTTCAAACTGAACTTAAATATGAAATTCTTCGATAATACATAGAAGATATAGATCTCGTAGATATCGGAGGTCAACTTCAAAATCTCCCTTTTACCTGGTCCTCGAGCGCCATCTTCTTCTCCGCAAGCTGTTCCACCATCTCCTCGGCTCCTAGCGCTGCGTCCACTTGCTCCCGAAGGTCTGCCACCTGGGCTTCCAGTTCGTCCACTCGGAGGGAGAGCTTTTCTTTTGTGCGACTTAATTCGGCTATCTCTGATTTGTATTGTTCTAGATCCTGGAAAATTGATGGTGTTAGATATTGGTAAGGCTTACGAAATAATAATAAAACTGAAGAGCTAAAAATGACCACCTTGTAAAGATAGTACCATCCAGCGTAAAACTGATTTAAGCAAAGATTTCAATCGTAGATTTGCCCTGCCGTGTTAAAAGATGGTCGCGTTTCTGTTTCGTTTTGACACCTCTGACACACAATATCGCAGACATTTGACTTGATTGTCATGGAAACACCATTATTATTGTGCGAAGTCACTCTTCTCACTATGGGTACTTATTCGCGCGACGTAGTACGGTGAGGGCACATCTACGATTTAAATCTTTGGATTTAAGCTACACCCTTCCAAATCGTTTTTTTAAACTCTTTTATTACTATTAGTTTTATCAATGTTGCTTGTGGTTTCAATTAAGCTTACTTTTAATCAGTCAGTCAAATAAAAAATAATAAAAAATACGTATTTTTTGCTTTATCATATTAATAAAAAAATACTTAGATAAAACACATTCAAGTTGGGGAGTGGGGATCACTACGTCACAACTTAGTATAAAATCTACAAAGGCGTGACAAAGAAAAAAATATTTTATTGTCTGACTGACGGACAAAAAATCAATAATACCTCAAATTGATTGATTGATACTATGTTTTAATTTTTTTTATTACCAAATTACCTAAACTATTGGCGCCTTGGAGCCTTCTCCCCACCACTCATTCTCGCTCTCACTCAGTCCGCGAGCAGTATGGTGCGAGAGAGACAAGGAGTGAATTCGAGCTGTTAATGACAAGATGTTTAACGATGAAGTCGTTTTTTCAACATTGTCGAATATCATTCGACGCTAAATTACGGCAGCACAGCCGTCTTTTTCTGGGAGAGCGGTGCTCCCTAGTGAAGGAAGTAAGTGTCAAAAGCAGTACCAACCTTATGCATCTTTTGCATCTCATGTTTATCATGTGCCGACAGATCCCGGAGCCTCACCAGCGTGTCCCTCAGGCGCACGTTCTGCTGCTGCAGCTGACGCATCTCGTAGCCAGTGGCGCCGCTCTCTGTATACGGGTGCTCTGTCAGAGCGCCGCACACACACACACCGTTACTAACTACATAATGAACCGGACCTCTGTTTGTCTGTCAGTGTCACGCTATGATTATGTTTTTTTTTTTTTTTTGGTGTTTCTTAGTAGCAGCTCGGAATTGGAGAGTTCCCGGTGTAATACCCCCGTGCCTCGGAACGGTAAGTCGTTGGTCCCGCCTGATCTCTCTCCGGTCGTGTCGGATTGCCGTCTATTAGAGTCAGGGAAGAGAGGGTGCACCTGTATCTGCACACGCACACCTGCACTATAATATCTCCCACGCCGATGGCTTTTCTCCGGTGATAATGGCCGCCATGGTCGAAATTCAAATTCGACTATTATTATTGGCATTCATGAGGACGTCCACTGGTGTAGAGAGCCACATGGCGTTCTGCTGCTGACATTGGCGCAACTCGTGTGGGTGATCACACGCACCGTCACTTACTACATAACGAGCCGCATTTCTGTTCGTCTGTCGGTAAACAGCCACCTAATTACGCAACCAACGATAAGAATATGAATGATATTAAGTTTGAGTTTGGTTTTCCTTCTAAAATGTTCCCCTGCTTGGACACAGGCCTCCTCCCTGTGAGGGGGAGTGGGCTGCAACACAGGTCCAGTGCGCGATGGTGAATGCCTTCGAACTGTTGGGTTCACCAAGAAAATTGAAAAAACTGGAAGTCGTGAACGATATCAATGACTGAAAAGAGGATTACTAAGCAGTGGGCCTGATTGCTGGATTTCGGTCCGCTTCCTCTCACAGAGAGGAGACCAGCTATCTAAGTAAGCAACACATTTTCGTAAACGATTACGACTAATCTGTTTCATTTTGACAGTTCAACAACATTCATTGCGTTATTTACGTTTTTAAGCAGATTATTTTCTGCGAACTTATGAAGCAATGGATTAGCAATCTGTTTCAAAACGATTCAGATTCTGATTGATCGTGTATTACGCAATTAGGGTACTGAGTGCTACTAGCCTACCTACTCTTCGTTACCTATGACAATTGATGACAATGGGTTTCATTTTGACAGTTCACCCACGTTCATTACGTTATTTACGACACCTCTTGGTAAGACTGGTTGTCAGACTTTTGGGCTTCTGTCAACCCGTAACGACAGTTAAAGATCCACGAATAATAGCCGAGACCAACGGCTTAACGTGCTTTCCGAGGCACGGAAGAGTCTGGGCATGTAAAGATGGTCACCCATCCACGGACCAATCCCGGCAAGCGTAGCTTAACGTGATGGATCGCCCCGTGCGGCTGTTATTACTTAGCCACGAGCTGGTACAGTATTATTCGTGAGATTCAAATAAAAATCATTCATATTGCAAGTTCTCACAAAGAAATTCATAGGGGATTCATTCTACAGGGTGGCAGGGGCATCGACGCAAAAACTGTTACCATGGTTTCAGTACATAATTCTAAATACCACTGCGTTGAAAAATTACAACGCAGCGGGGTTCAGATTCATGTACTGAATCCATGGTACCAGTTTTCGCGTCGATGTCCCTGCCACCCTGTATATTAAAAGGTGCCGTCCTGTATAAAAATAAGATGCTTAAAAGGCGGGATTCATAACTGTCAAATTTCGTCAATCGAGGTAAAAAATAACGAACACAAAAACAAAACAACAAAAAAGTACATGCAACACTTGACATACAAAGACTTAACACATTCACATCATGAAATGTTCCTACACGGTGCACGGTAGTGCAGAGCCAAGTTCAAAGTTTTTTTTTTTCTTTTTATTATCTTTGTTTGTTGTAGTTTTTAATGTAAGCAATAAATATAATTATGGAAGGCTGTGGGTATAAAAGAAAGATATAAAGAGGTTTTAGATAGATAGATATTTCAAAATCAGACAACGGTTAAAAAAACTACCCACATATTTTTACCTGTAGGTAAATCATCTGCCTAGCCTATTCCAACAATGTCGGGGTCGGCTTCCAATCTAACCGGATGCAGCTAAACACCAGTAGTTTACATGGAGCGACTGCCTATCTGACGGTTTACCCCGTAGAATCTATTTTTTTTTTCCAACTAGTAAATAAAGGAAACAGGTGATATTTTCCACTAAAGTTAAGTACGGTATTATATTAAAATAACTGTAACACTGTTTTTAGAACCATAAATTATTATCTTATTTTGTTGTCAAAATTCAAGCCCCATAAAATATCCTAAAAAGCAGTGAATGTGCCAAGTGCATGCTTAAACAAAACACAAACGAAACTATGAAACTAAAACTGAAATTGAAATAAAATATATACAATAAAATGCTGCCAAATGTGTGAAAAAAACAAATAGAATAAATAAAAAAATAATACGTACACGCGTTAGTCGTGTATGTAACTCTATAAATATAGAGAAATATATAAATATAGGCGAAATTATATTTAGGAAGAAATAATATATTTAAGAAAAATTATAAATATAAGAAAAATTATAAATATGAGAAAAATTATAAATATACGAAAAATTATAAATATGAGAAAAATTATAAATATAAGAAAAATTATAAATATAAGAAAAATTGTTAATATGAGAAAAATTATAAATATGAGAAAAATTATAAATATACCTAAGAAAAATTATAAATATAAGAAAAATTATAAATATACCTAAGAAAAATTATAAATATAAATTCAAGGTTAAATTGAATTAGTTGGCGAAACTAAACATAAAATACACACCTCGACGGTGGTGTGACGATCTGACCATGTTTGCAGGGCCAACATGGCCAGGGATCGCACAATACAGAGTGAATCGAAAGAAAAGTCTTTGCCCAGCAGGGGGACACAACATAGGTGAGTAGCAACAACAAAAAAAATACACACACTAATATCGATATTAGATGGAAGATAATACTAACTATAATATTATTAATGCGAAACTGAGTTAGTTTGTTTGTTACGCTTTCACGCTAAAACGGCTGAACGGATTTAGAGAAAAAATTGGCACATGGGTAGACCATGACCTGGGTTAATACATAGGATACTTTTAATCCTCGATCGCAGACAAAGCCGCAAGCAACAGCTAGTATTATTATAATAATAAAAATGTTTTTTTCACCTCATAAACGGCGAAAATACACATGCCTGTAAAATGGAGCAATAGCTTGCACGCCAGTTAATGGCATGTGCAAGTAAATGGCACACTGGGATACATAACATGCGAATACACACACGAAAGTAGCTGGCACGTCCGAGGAGCTGGTACGCAAATGTGCCAGCTACAGGCATGTGTATTTTCGCCTTTACTTGCACACAAGGCTCGGATATCGGTTAAATTTTCAAACCGTTATCATGTAATTGACGCAAAAACCTTTACATTCGGTTTCGGTCGCATAAACCGGTGTTTAGAAGAGTATTTACATAAAGGTTTTTTTGGATTAAACGGCTTAGAGAAACAAAAACCGGTTAATGCGTGCACGATAAACAAACGTCGCGCGCTGTTCGTACGTCTACATACCGCGCCGCTATGTACGACATCCTTACAATTAGCCATAAGTTGCAACGCGTTTACCGACATGCTGTTCGTCAAATAAACCGGTTAATTTAGGTTAAAATAAAGTTCTTAAAATATTCACGTTGTTAAGAAAAGTTCGGAGGAAAACCGAAATAAACCGGTATTAACCGGTATTTCTTAAACCGGTTCCGAGCCTTACTTGCACATAACTGGCATGCTCCATTTTACGGGTATGTGTATTTTGGCCATAAGATGAAATCTTGTTAAGACGCTAATGAATAAAGAAATGAATATGATTACATATAAATACAGTTAATTACGGTTTGAAAATGCGCTGATAGTAACTTGGAATAATTAGTTCAAAAATGCATTTTAATCATGTGAAGTTTCGCCAATTAATTTAATAAGACCTTGTATAAAATAAAATAAATAATAAACAAATATACTAGCAGCAGACAAAATAAACAATACTTTGGACGTGTGTGTGTCTTAGCTCTGTTTACGTAAAAAATGTTATGTCTTTGTATATTTACCGGTCATTACGCACGAAGACTGGGAGGAATGCATATCAACTATAAAAATAATACAAAGAACCATTGAGAACATTAAATATGGCATGTATCGAACCTCTAATGATACCCATTTTGCGCTCCTAAAAATATTACTGAACACTTTCATAAAAATGATTGCACCTCTTTTTGTTAACCTCAAATAATTCCTCTTTGGGGTCATAAAAATACTAAATAGCTAACTTTGGTGGTATGAGGAAAAGGTTGTAAAGTTCACCCATCCTCTATAGAAAATGGAGGATCCTCCGACCAGACGGATGTTGTGTCTGGTGGGCAACTGCCCAACGATTGATTTCGGAGAGTTATATATACGCTGATCGCGCGGTAAACCCTGCTTGCGCGATGCAGGATTTGTGTAACATCACGTCTTTTATGCGTTGTGCGCAAGTGGCGTTGTAGATACCGCCACATAACTACGACCAACTTGGATGTAGGATGTCGCGATTGGTCACAGTTCCAGCCTAACCAACCCATTTGCTAGCTTATTCAAATCTAAGAAAGAGTCAGAAAGTTAAAAAGAGGCTCAATTAATTACAAAACATGTCGAATAAGTTTTTAGAGGTACATTAATTTTACAAAAGTGTCCATCATTAGAAGGACAAAAAGTTGTTAGAGGTTCTGTTAAATAATTCCCATTAAATATGAATGCGTGGTATCCAGTTATTGCGCGTAGTAACCGCAAAACGGGATATTCAATTCAATAACAATTAATAAACCAAGTTCTCATTATTCTTAATGAATAAGTATTTAGAATATTAATTTAAGATCTGAAGATTTTGTTTTCAATTAAGAGCGTTTATTCTGAAGGTGGGCAACGTCGCAAATAGATGTCAAATATTTCACTGTATTGATTAATTTAGCAATATTACTGTGTGGAAATAAAAAATGTGGCTAACTAGCGAACTAGAATATTGATTATGAAATGCAATAATTAATATCGTAAGACCGAATGTTTAGTTTTAGATGTAAAAAAACTATTAGGAAACTTTCCAAATGTGTAAATAGTTATAACAGGTAAATATTTGCCAGTTATTTGCGACGTTGTCAACTTTTAGGATAAACCCTCTTAATTCAACAATACAGGGTCACATTAAAATAGCTAGCAAAACTCCGCTGACGTGATGGATCTGCCTAGCCTTTTTCCCAATAGGGTTCCATGTTGGGGTCGGCTTCCAGACTTACCGGAAGCAGCTGCATACCAGTATTTTACATGGAGCGACAGCCTATCTGACCTCCACAACTCAGTTATTGAGGTAATACGAAACCTCTTGGTAAGACTGGTTGTCAGATTTTCGGGTTTCTGACGACCCGTAACGACTGATCCACTAGTGACAGCCGGGACCAACGGCTTAACGTGCTTTCCGAGGCACGGAGAGGGGTTGGTATGTAAAGAGATAGTCACCCATCCACGGATCAACCGCAAACATGATCAAACAAACAAAAAATTATTTATGGATATTTTTTGCGGTCCACAAGTAGTTACTTGAATTAGTTTTTTTAAGTTTTATCATGTTCAGTTATCGATCACAATTGTTGAATTTTGCTAGCTAATTTTGACCTTATTTTGCTATATTTTATACTATAGTCCATTCGCGTTAAGAAAATTGTGAGTCATCGGCCTAGCCCCGCCCCTCGACCAATCGGGTTGCAACAAATTAGAAAGCTGACCTTTGCCGGCAGATCCTCGTACGACACACTTGTCTTTTGCGACCCGATTGGTCGAGGGGCGGGGCTAGGCCGTTGACTCACTATTTTCTTAACGCGAATATACTATAGTGTCAGTAATACCCTACCACTTGAAATAAAAGAAACAAAACTCACGTATGTTGCCCCCGGCCTCCATCTCAGCCTTCATGAGCTGCAGGTCTAACGTAGCCTCCTCCAGCTTCTCCCGACATGACTCTAGCTCCATCTGTAATGAACGGACGAATCATCTTCTCTTCCAGTCTAAGTAAAGTCCCCGTCACGAGAAGCTATAAATTTTGTAAATATAGAACTTCTACTAAGTTACGTAGCGAAACAAATAATCCCAAATTCAATCGACTCAAAGTAACATACGTGTAATACGAAACTAACGAGCAATTTCACTTGGTCGGGTTATATTTTAGCGATATAAAGCGCTGTCGTCTAATGTTAAGTAGTACTGGAACTCAGACCCGTTCCATTACAAGTGTATTACTTGGAGTTTGTTGAATTTGGTATTATTTGTTGTTGATTTAATTGTCGCTACGTAACTCAGTAGAAGTACTTTATTTACAAAATTTATAGCTTCTCGTGACAGGGACTTTAGATGCAGCTGGACACCAATATTTTCTACGAAGCGACTGACTATTCGATCTCCGCAACCGAGTTACAGTATTTATATCTCACGAAGCGACGCGCGCTTTACTTGTGGTAACCAAGTGTACAAACACGCTGTGAATGTGTGCGTGAAGACGCGGACCGTCAGAACATAACACACAAACGCACACACTTCCATCTTCGCCATTGTCTCAGACAGTACCGAGAGCTGCTGCGCTTACACACACATTCACAGCGTGTTTGTACACTTGGTAACCACAAGTAAAGCGCGCGTCGCTTCGTGAGATAAAAAAATACTATACTGGATAGTGGATAACACGATACCACAGATGAATACAGATAGTTCACTCCGTATTTTAGGTTCCTGTTTTTCGTGTGGTTAGTACTAGTGTAGTAGTGACTAACCTGGTGTCAGAGTTTTAAAACCGCCGATGGGCCTCTGACTTGGCTTCACATGCCGTCGAGAAATATCTCTCAGGCATATTTTAGGTATGACGCTACAACTATGCGGCGGGCTCGTCTTGTCGGGCCAATTCAGTGAGCGTAACGTAGTCAGAAGATATAAGAGTTACGCGATAGAAAGAGAGGCAACTTCTAAGTGAATATATGTGTAGGTAATTAGCGCTGTGCGACCTGAATTGCACTTTATTGTGTCGTAGCAAGAGTCGCTTTTCATTATGATTTTACAGAGTGCACCATCTGTATTCATCTATGACGATACTTCTTAATATCTTAGTAAGAAATATCGTGTATTGACTTTCGGGCTTCTGAATTCCCGTAACGACTGTAATGCCTTATTTACTACACTCTCGCGCGAGAGGCGAGACGGGCCGCGAGACGCGTCTGTAATCGGTGCGCTCGTGGCTCGTCTCGCAGCTCGTCTCACCATTCGCAGCGCTTGCGTCGGAAGCGGTTTTTTGGGCACGAGTCAAAGAGTCTCGCGGACTCTTCGACGTCCTCCATAGTTGATAGTTCGAAAACAAACGAACGCGCCGCGAGTGTGAACATAAAGCGCTACGAACGACAACTGGCACAAAAAGCTTAACGTGCTTTCCGAGGTACTAAGGGGTCTCGGCATGTAATGGATGGTCAAACATCCACGGATCGACCAAGGCAAACGTAGCTCAGCCTTCGATCGACACGTGCGGCTGCCACCGTCTTGTAATAACCTATATAGAGTTTATGTTATTACAAGACAAGATTGGCAAATAAAGAGATAATTTCATTCATTCATAACATTCATTCATACCATTCATTCATTCCATTCATTCTTTCTCTCATAACTTTCATTAGTCTTTTATTCATTCCGTTCATTTATTCATTAATTTAATTCCTCCATGCATTCATTTCACTCGTTCGTTCATTCATTTCGTACCTTCATTCATTCATTTCACTCCTTCCTTCGTTCATTTCTTACCTTCATTTCATTCATTTAATTATTTATTACATTAATTCATTAATGATGTTATTGCTTAGCCACGGGCCTCTCATGAAGCTAGTAACAAATGTACTTAAGACTGTACCTGTAATGCTTCAGATCTCTCTTCGGCCATCTCCTTGTCCAGAGCGGCCATTTCTGCTGCCTCTTGCAGTTCGGCGGTCTCGTCATTATGGGTTTCCAGAGCTTCTTGGGCCTCACGGACCTTGGAAGGAAGTGGTTAAGATGAATAGTATTGTGTATTGGGAACATCTATTGCTGACCAAGACTCACATTAACAGAAATATCAATACCTCAAGCTGAAAGAATAGAAGTATATCTTACCTCCTGCTTAGCCCTTTGCAGGTCTCGTTGGAGCTGAGCCTGCGACTCCATGATCTTTGCTTTGAACTCGTTGGCCTGGTCCAGCTGCAGACGGAACCGCTCCAACTCTCTCAGCTTCTCCCGGTCTTCGGCGCGGCGGACTTTGAGTGTCTCTAGCTTCTCTTTCAAGTCTTCTACTTCCGTTTTTAGGGTTGTTATCTGGGAAAATAGTTTTTGGATGTTAATGACCTGATCTTTGCTCGTTAAGAATGGAAGGCCTCGAGATACCGACTTCCAAAAATAACGTTTTTTTTTGGAAGTTGGTTGTTTTTTTTAAAGTTTTTGCTATTTGCAGGTCAGTATCACGTTGTATGTTGATCTACATATGATTCGCGGCCAAGTCAACTTGGAAATCTCTAAATAGACTACGAGCCGAGGTCGGCCGGAGCAAAGACAATCTCCAAAGATGGGTTCATGGACGGCTCGGATCTTAAGTGCGTATACGGCATCTCCTCATAGACAATGACCCACCAATAAAATGTGTCATCTGTGCACTTGGTGATCTTATGACTGCGTCACTGAGTCGGAGTTCGCGTAGCTGGATTTTGAGCCAAACATATTTGAATTTCTACATCGTCACATGCGAACTACTCATCAAAGACCTAACGTCGCACAAAATCCTGACGTCACACAAAATCATGACGTCACACAAATCCTGCATCGCGCAATTAGAGTTTACAGCACGAAAGACATAAAGACTATCCAACAACATCATTCGGTGGGCAGTTGCCCGCCAGACACGACACCTGTCTGGTCGGAGGATCCTCCCTTTTCAATAGAGGATGAGTGAACTTTACACCCTGTTCCTCATACCTCTAGAGATACGCTAAGACGTAGAAAAGTACTAACCTCTTGCTGCGCCTGTATATTTGCTATTTTATCTTCCATACTGTTGCTTGTAGGCTGGGGCGATGTGATGCTCTGACCGGGAGTATACTGAGGAGTCAGGGTCTCAACAAAACCGGTCTAGAAACAGAGATTGTGGTGTTCATTATGTGTTTACATTCATTATACATTACGTTCATTATGTGTGTTCAGTGATTCTGGCTCGTTACGATATACAGGGCATATTTTTTTGTCCAGGTTCATGTTTTTTTTAAATCCACAATAGGCAAGCTCTTGGCCGACATCTCATCTGATGGTAAGCAATGATCAGGCCGAAAGTGGAAGCGAGCTTCACCCGGAATCCTCGACCACAGAGGCACTGGCTATCTTACCTCCAACTGCCGAATCACAACAATGCTGATAACATTGTTGTTATGGTGACAGACTAAGATAAGGTGGTGGTAGCTAGCGAGGTGGGCTTAGAACAAGCCCTGCCAACAACCAAACTGAACAGAAATATTGCCCCCACTGGTAATCGAACCCGGGACCTCTAGGCTAACTACTAAACCACAGAGGCGGTTAAAAGTAGTTGCCCTAGGACGCTTGTGAATTTGCGAGCAATACGTAGCTAGTCAGTACGTAAACCCAAAGTGTAAGAACGCAGCATGCACTATCTGGCCACTAAGATGTGCAGAGTGAGCAGGCGGAGTGTGCGGAGTGCGGATCAAGGACTAGTTCACGCGACTAGTAATTTGAACGGGCTGCAATACCTGGGTTTTTCCGCTTCCCCGCCCCGCTTCCTCGCTCCGCTTCCTGGTTTACTATGAATTTTTGAACTAGTTCGCAAATCCCTGTCCACTGAAGCGGAGCGGAGCTTTTATGCAATTCTATTGGTTAATATTGGCACAGCTTCGCTCCGCTCCAGTGGACAGACAGCCTTATGCTGGATTGTAAACAAAATGTGGTCGAGACAGACTGGATATCGCAGGCGGAGAACCGGTGTTGTGCAACAAATTCGAGAGCAGCCTAGGTCCAGCAGACGTTGATGGAGCTACCTCAACATGAGACCCTCCCTATTCCCTGGCTCTGGCGATGCAGTTCTCTAAGTGGTTGGCGAAGCATATGACGTCAGAGACTGTCGGCTGGTGGCAAATGAGGTACGCGACATATACGCAGCGTTTACGCGACCTTTGGGCAACAACTACGCACACTTATCGGCTTAAATATGGTTGGTAAAGAGTACCTCAACAAAAGACGCTCTCTTGCCCTGCTCAGGCGACGCGGCCCTTTCCGTCGTTGGCGACGCATAAGACGTCAGAGACTGTCGACTGCTGGCCAACGAGGTGCGCGAGCTGGAACCGTCCTCAAATCTTAAGGGCGCTAGTCTGGTGGGGGCCGAGTTGAACCGACCTGATAGTCTGACAGGCTTCGAACTGATTTTGAAGATAAAGGAAGTGATTTAAAACTTTTGCTTGGCAAAAATGTACCCTGACGTGAAAACATGAAGGTACGTTTTTGTAAGTGTCGGATTTTTTTAATACTTTTGCAAGTACCATGATGTGGATACATTTTCATCTTCCGATCTATCACAGCGATCGTTTGATGTTTACTTCAAAATGTCAGAATTACAGACTTCAAACACTGGTACACATGAAATAAGTTTATGGGGGACAAGGCACCTTGTGGTTTCTATTGTGATCTACTGCATTGATCCAAACCCCATACAAATTAATTTGTAATAAATTTGGATCATCAGAATCAGTTCCGACTCACCATAATTTCACTGATGATAGATTGGAAGATTAATCAAATTTATTCCTGTCATACAGTTCAGATTCGTTTCAACTCAGCGGTTTGACATGCGATATACAAAGCGAAGCTCATATAAAATGGCCGAAATCAACATCAAAACGACATCCATTTTTTATATGAATGAACACAATATTTAGGGCCTTATATAGCTGGCTTTTTGCATCGGCGATCTGCGATTTTACGACTTCATTAATACTGGTTTGCACTGTTTTAGCGACTCGCAGTGCTTACGTTTTAAATGTGGTTTTAAAATATAGTAAGATTTTTATCAGTCGCTTGTAGAGAGCTTCTGAAAAGCGACTGCACCGCTGATTGCCGATTCCAAAAGCATATTGCTAAAACTTTTAAGTACATATAACGTTCAATGTTTGTCGTCGAATGTCCATTGTCAGCCATTTTGTATTAAGCTTGGATTGTAAGCGAGACAGATTGACAAGCGGACAGTTTATTTCGATTTACTCATAATATATTTAACGTACTCTAAAGCTATACTTCTATAGACATGTCTTGAACTACTGAACAAATTTAAAGGCAGTTTAAAGGACATATTTTGTTTCTAGGAGATATTCGCCGTCACTGCGTGTAAGCAGCAAAGAGAAAGCCATCTTCAGAAAAAGAGTAGAATACATACTGCCTACAATTTAATTCGGTCATCCAAAACATGGCTTAAAACATGACATATCACCAACTACGCATACACCATAATATAACATAAATAGCGAGCCAACCGAATAAAACCTTGTATTTTTATGACAAAAAAATATATATGTAGAACTTGCCCGTTCTCTGAACGAATAGTTTTTAATTAAAATATCTCCCATGAGTTTCGATACCAAAATGTACGTGGGGCGTACCCAGGACAGTCAAACTCAAAGCATTTATTTGAATTAAACCATTTACAGGTACTTTTGAATTGTCAAAGAGTTGGTCAGTTAGTCAGAAAGTTGAAGCTAGTTGCCCATTCCAAAACGTAGATCTCTGTGGAGAAGTACGGGCAAGAAACTCAAACGAGACTCTTTTAAATCAAGATATCACAAAATCCTGGGTACATTATTCTTGTAGCTTCTATTTGTGAGAACAATGTTAAAAAAAAACCTTTCATAATATAAGATTAAAAATAAGCCCTGGCAGATGACCAGTATCAACTGATGGCACCCGTTCACGTACATAGCAGCCGTACTACCTTGCTGACTGCTTCCCACCTGCTAATACCTTTATTTTTTTACAAGACATTAATGAAAGTAAAATTATACAAGCTAATATTCGATTGGTGAACATAAAATACAAAATATTTCACAAACAGACGTTTAGTCACAGAACATAATATACGGTCACAAATAAAAAGTATCGTAATAATAATAATATTGTGCGGCATGAAACGAAGCTGTGAACTTAAAATTAAAATACAATTATTTTAACAAACGAAATACACAAGATGTCTCTGTTATCAGTAGCCAATAATAAATCTGTTTTAAAAAAAAAAGCTAATCTGTATATTGGCCACTTGGAACTAGAAACATCATGTATAACAATTTAAATGCAACACAAACTCTACCTAAAGAAAATCATTCTTTCTCAATAAATGAATAATTATTTCTTAAATACAGCATGCTGTTAATCAAAATAATAGAAGTGCACTTAAAAATAAAAAAGTGCAACTTAGAATTGTAGAATTTGTGTAAGGACCATGTTGACAGATATTTTTTGTAGAAAAAAAAAAACAACTAGCTAAATAATCATACTTCCATGTTAACTTTACTTGTTAAGTTCAAAATGAACTTGGAAGTCTGTTTTTAATCTCGTAGACTAATTTGACATTTCATGTGATTATTGCTTGTTTTTCAATTTGGAGTTTGACATTTGCACCTGTCAAATTAGTCTACAAGATTATAAGACCGACTATAGTTTTGTCAAACAACACACCGACCCACATGGTTCTCCCATTTTCAAAAATATTTTTTATAATTGTATTTATTTAAATTTTCTTACAGTATCAATGCAAAAAGTATCCGTCTGCATATGTCCTAATATACTTAATTTTATATTCAATGTTTTTAAGCTATAACAGCTCAACAATTACTGTTGAGGTGTTCAACAGTTACTGTTGAGCTGTTGTTTTTGGTTCATAATGCACCTTACTACCAGGCAACAAGTGTTGATATTGTATGGTGGTTCTAAAGGAGGCTGTTTTGCGAATAAATGAGTTTTATATAATTGATAAAAAAGCTGTCAGTGAAAGAAATATCTATAGATATAACCTATTTGAAAACTATTAGAAAATAAGTTTTAGAATTTTGTATTGTATGTCACACATAAATCTTTAAATCCTTCTTTAGTAGTTTGTTTTGTTTTTCATATTTTTCCTTTAATAATGCCAATTTCTTACACCAAATTTCTGCCTCGCATAGAGTTAATTTAACGCCTCATTTTGAGCGGCAAACAAACAGCCCCCTCCACAAAAAGTTGTCGTCATTTATCTATTTATTTTAAAAAAGGCAAATAAATAAACAAATCACCGCGTACTATGTTACACTTATCATTACCTCGACATGGACAGAGTGCCCGCTTTGGTCTGCGCGGGCGACGCCTTCCGACGCACCCTTTGCAACCACCAGAGTTAGTTCGCACACTTTTGTTAAACATTTTTATTATTTTTTTAGAGGAAAAGTGATGGTTTGACTTTAAACAAAGGGATTGAAAAAAAGGCACTTTAAAGTTATGCCTCGTGGGGATTAATAAATTGAGTCATATTTAAGAGCATGCATTCTGAAAGTGGGCAACGTCGCAAATAGATGAGAAATGTTTCGCTGTTTTGATTAATTTGGCAATGTTACTGTAGGGAAATCATCCTCTCTCCTATTATCATTTAATTAACTTTGCTGTGCCCGACAGGGTCCATGATTGATACAATGTCTAACATACCAACTGTTTTATCTCACATTATGGAATGCAATAAAGTATTGAGTATTGAGTATTGAGAAATATGGCTAACTAGTGAACTAACATATTGATTATGAAATGCAATAATTAACATCGTAACACCGGATATTTAGTTTTAGATGTAAAAAAAGTATTTAGAAACTTTCCAAATGCCTTTTTTACACCTTAAACGGTTACAACATCAAATTCAGTGTTATAATTACAATTTATTATTAATATTCTAGTTCACTAGTTAGCAATATCTCATATTTCCATAAAGTTAAATATTTGACAGTTAATTGTGTCGTTGCTAACTTTTAAAACAAACGCTCCATTGAACCCCATTAAAAGAGGCTTTAGAGAAATCTTTAGGTGTTTAGGTGTATCATCCAATTTTTAATAATAAGAGGTATTAATTCCTACTTTTCCACAAGGCATATCTTTCATGTTTTAAGTTATAAGAAAGACTGGGGCAGAATACTGATAAGAAATCTTAAAAACACATCACTTTACCTTAGGCCAATACAATTAAATCAATATTGATTAATAAAACATTCAAGAAATTGTCATTTATACAAAAAAATATAATTATGTACAATGGATACTCCAACCATTGCGTAAATATGTCATAAAAGGAATATTACATACACAAATAATGAATACAGCATTCATAATAAATGAATAATTATTTAGTTAACTTACATTATTTAACATCTCATGCAACTATCTACTCTCCATAGAAAAGTTACTCAAATCGAAGCATACTTCTATTCTATGTCTCGTCATATTTAGTTCACAGTAAAAAACACAGATGAGGTGGTTTTGCCTTTTCGAAATGTTTCGTAATTTCATTTTTGTATTTTTGCTTAAATTGAAGCGATATTTTTTCCGTATAAAATACCGCCCCGATTACCCTAGGTTTATCAAAGCCTTTTAATAATCTGATGAGAAATCTCATGAACAGTGATTTGCTGTTGTCATTTCTGTCAAATAATCACAACAACATACAACATTAGATATAGTTTGACCGAGACCGCTGTACCACGCGTTAGGAATGCGTGAGTGTTGACGAATGAGCGGCCTAAACTACCCCCCGTCTCGCCGCGCTCACACCTAAGGCACGATACAGTGGTTTCGGTCAAACTATAGTACAGAGGCTTTTCATAGGGCTTTCAAAAACTGGAGGTAAATTAATTTTGAATGAAAAACGTAGTGTAAATATTAATAAGTGGTTCATGTTACTTTAGAAATAAAGCGTCTACACTAGAACGTAAAAAACAGGACAGCACAGGATCAAGCAAGGTTATATCTGGACGGAATAAAATGGATGAATTCGTCCAAAACTGAATAGAAGAAACGCAGCATTGAGAAAAATAGAAGACTATAGAGACAGGCTTTTACCAAGAAATGAGAACAAATTTAAAAAATACCCAGAAAAATATCTACAGCAGCTTTGAAATACGAGGGGTGTTCAATAAATAGTGAGAATGCGATACATTCTCCGTGGAAAGAAAAAAAATAAATACTGGCAGGCATAGCCCAGACATTAGTTAAGATGATAATAAAAAAAGCAATTAATTCTCTTTTGTTTTTTAAAAGTAGAAGTCTATTGTTTGCGTCGTTTCGGAACGTGTTCTTAAAAATGGATAAAATTGAAGTTCGCGCGGTAGTAAAATATCTCTGCTTGAAAAATTTTACTACAGAGCAGGTAAATCAAGACTTGAGAGCAACATTAGGGGTTCATGCTCCTCCATATTCTACGGTTGCGCGTTGGTGTGCTGAGTTCAAGCGAGGAAGAACTTCCACTAACGACGACCCACGAACGGGGCGCCCCATATCGGCAGTGACTGAACAAATCATTAATAAAGTTGAAAATATTGTCTTGGCGGATCGTCGTGTTACTGTTCGTTTTATAGCTGAAGAAGTAAAGATTTCGATAGTAAGTGTCCATAATATTATAAACGACCATTTGGGTATGAAAAAAGTGTCAGCGCGCTGGGTGCCCAGAATGGTTTCTGACGCGCAGAAACAAACTCGACTGAGAACTTCACAAAGCTGTTTGGATTTGTTACAACAAGATCCTGACCGATTTTTGGCTCGATTCATAACTATGGACGAAACATGGCTTCACCATTATGACCCGGAAACGAAACAACAGTCCATAACTTGGAAGCGACCGTCATCTCCAACTCCAAAGAAATTTAAGGCGATTCCATCCGCCGGAAAGATCATGGGCTCTCTTTTCTGGGACAGCCAAGGGGTATTAATGATCGAATATCTTAATCATGGAGCCACTATTACGGGGACTATGTACGCAGGACAAGTAACAAAGTTGCGTGAGGAAATACGCAAGAAACGGCGTGGCAAACTCGCTAAAGTTGTTTTGTTTCACCAAGATAACGCCCCTGCGCACAAGTCCAGAGTTGCGATGGCTGCCATTCAAGAAGCTGGCTTCGAATTGATGGAACATCCTCCATATTCACCGGACCTTGCTCCTAGTGATTTCTACCTATTTCCGCGCTTAAAGTAACATCTCAGGGGCCAGAAATTCGAAGATGATGACGGAGTAGTCGCCGCCGTAAATGATTTTTTAAGGGATCAGGAAGAAGATTTTTTTAGAAAGGGAATTTTAGGATTAGAGAAAAGATATACAAAGTGTATAAATCTGAAAGGTGACTGCGTCGAAAAATAAAATAACATATAATAAAAGATAATTGCGTCTTACTCATTCTCACTATTTATTGAACACCCCTCGTATATACTCCCACTGGCTGTGACTTCGGGGTAAAGAGTTAATAGTGAACAAAAATAAGCCCTACACGAAAACTATCCAGTTGTTATTCATTCAGAGGGAGGGAAATTATGTGAAAAATCTATTGGGTACAAATACATTTAAAGGGGATGCGATGTAGCCCACGAAATTCATTTTTGTTTAATGCTTTTTGTAATTTACAGTTTCAGGTTGTATATTGATTAAAACAAATGACCGTAAAATATGTGTATGTATAGAATTATAGTCATTAGAATGATCAATCAAGTCTACCCTGGCGCTTTTGCCTTAAGGTTGAACTAGTGGCGGGCTCGAACTCACAGGTGGGCGTGGCCAAAAAGCACGCTGTCTCACCTAGCATCGTGTCCGACAGAGATAGTATCAGTGATGAGCAGTTAGACGCTGGTCTACATGTACAACGTCTTGTTCGCACGCAACAAACACCGTTCCGAACTATTTTAGTCAAACGAGCGCGTAAAAAATTACGAAAAGTCTTTTGGAAATCGAGATTTATAAAAAAACCACGGCATAAATCATTTACAAATAAAGTTAATTGAACTCTTCGATAATTGAGCTTTGTCGGTGCCGAGTTCATTTTGGAGATTTTATACTTCTCCTATTACTTATTTACGCCCAAAGTTGCGTTAAAATTAGTAAGAAAGACGAATCTTTGTTGGCTCGTAACTTTTTAATGGATTTTTATTTTACTATTCTGTTTCCGCACAGAGAAAAATTAATAATAAGACAAAACGATATCATGTTTAACATTGGATGTACAATGTCAAACAGAGGAGTAATACCCTCCCGAAATTTGTATGGAGAAAGTACCGACTAGTGCAACCTTAAGGCAGGATTTTAGGCGCAGTTGGCACAATAAACATCCAAAATGTTGTTTATCTGGCAGGTAGGTACGAGTATAATGGTATCAATGGAGCTCTGTCAAACAATACAGGGTGTCAGGGACATCGACGCGAAAACAGATACCATCGATTCAGTACATGATTCTAAAATCCCCTGCGTTGAAATTTTTCGTCGGCTATTAAAAAAGAAATCAGCTGTTTCGTAGAAAAGTGCAATACCCACGCGGTCAAAATGTATGGAAAAAAGTAACCGAGGAAAAATTTCAACGCAGGGGATTTTAGAATCATGTACTCAATCCATGGTAATACGAGTAGTTTTCGCGTCGATGTCCATTCCAAATTATACAGTGTGTGAATGAACGGAGTAAGAGTAAAAACACATAGAAAAATAATGATTACAATAGGCAAGCGAAAAGTCAATTAGGTACTGACTTACAAAAGGCATAGAAGCTGAACTGTAGGACATCAATTTAGAGCAAGCGCACAACGGAGGATGTCACGACAGAGGATTAATGTAAATCAAAACTTATATAATAGATGCCTGGGTAAAAAAAAGAAATTCTATTTAGTCCGTCAGTCAGATAATAAAAAAATGTTAGACACGTATTTTTTGCTTTATCATATTAATAAAAAATGACTTAGATAAAACGCATTTTAAGTTGTGGAGTGGGGGTCGCTACGTCACAAGTAAGTATAAAATCTACATACTCGTGCCGTCATGGCACATTTTAACTCAATGTATCGCCGTTAACTGAAGATAACGTAAAAAAAAAAATACATGTCCAATATTTTTTAATAATCTCCATGACGGACTAAAATAATAGTTTTCGTCATCATCCCTATTGAAATAAAGTTTACATTTCAATGCACGGAGACAACAGCCTGCAAAACTTTAAATGATACCTTATTTCGACTACATAAGTATTAATATAATTTTTAAAGTCTTGTGCCATCTGCTGCTGAGATCAAGCATATAGTAACATGAACCACTTCACCGCTTCCACAAAACACAGTGCAAAAGCATCTACAGGGTGCTAAATTTCGCTACGTTGTGCTAAATTATGCTACAGTGCGCTACGTTGTGCTATGTTGTGCTATGTCTATACTCACGTGGTAGGCCTAGACCTCTGCGCCACTGTTATACTAGCGGGGAAAGAAACACACTATCAGTTAGGCACGCTTTTTTAGGGCGCGTTCAGATGAGGATACAAAAAAGTGTTTTAGAATCAACGACTACATGACACTATAACGAGCTCATATATTTGTTTAGTTTATTCAATTTATTTTCTTTTATTATTAACATAATCTACTCATGACAATGTTTGTTTCAATGAGTTGTATTGAAATATGTGGTGATGTAAATTATTTTTGCATAAGTTTACTTAGCATCAAGTTTTTCTAACTGAACATCAGCTGTGCTGCTGGGGAGTTTTTTGCGCCACTTCTTCTTCTCAGCTAAAGCACTAGGAAGTGGTTAAAGAGCGGCGTTTTTGGGGGACTATCTTATGTAATTTTGACGTTCGAAAAGTGCTGATTCTCAGCCTAGTTTGAATAAATGACTTTTGAATGTTAAATTTTGATGAGGATTATAAAGTATTTTTTTCCATTTTAAGGCTGAAGTACATGTGGGCAAACCGCATCGCAAGGCAGAAATCTTCCTTCACCACTTTCGGAACCATAGTACACTACTGGCAGCCCGCACCGCGCTTTTTTGTATTGTAACCGATGCGGTTGCAATGTGCGACTTATCCGAAAACAGTAGTATACAGATGAAATATCTGAACGATAATGATGGGGTGTCGGGTCGAAGTATCGGGGAAACGCCCTAAATATTACGTAAATATAACTCTAGGTGGATTCGCAAAGGAAGCCCGCGAAATTAAATTTTTCTTGTTTTTTTTTAAATTTGCAAGTCAGTGTCAGATTGTATCTTGATCAAAATATGATTAGTGACCGTAACAAATGTATATTTATACTACTCTTCTTTAAAAGACACATGTTGCAAATTGTGGACCCCTCCCCCAAATGACATGACGTAATAATTATTTTTTAACATCTAAACAAATACTAGTTTCTTGTTTTTTTAATTATGGATGATTATTACGTTATTAATGGATATTAAAATACAAAATTTCGCCATACACCTGAACACGCCCTGAATGTTGTTATGTTTTTAGAGAACTGATACATAATATTTTAAAATTACTTTTAAATAATAGCTGCCTCAGTGTGATGTTCAAAAAAACATCCTGTATGCAGGTCGTTCAAATAATCAATTACAAGTTACTTTATCAAAAACTTGTATATTTTACCAAACATTCCAAGCAATGATTTAAATACCAACTTGAACGAATGTTCTTGATACCAACGCCGCACAGACAGCACTGGTGGCCTAGTGGTAACGGACCCGACTCACGAGTTGTAGGTCTTGTGATCGAACCCAGACAGGCGCTTTACTTTGTGTAAATAATTTCACTACCACTGCTCTCAAAACGGTGAAGGAAAACATCGTGAGGAAAGCGGCATGTCCTAAATATTCGAAGACATGTAACAGTGACATCTACCAACCCGCACTGGGCCTGCGTGGTAGATTACAGCCCACTCCCTCTCACAGAGAGGAGGCCTGTGTTCCAGCAGTGCGAACATTATAATGATTAATGATTATGCCGCATATAACTTTATGCGAAAAAAAGGAAAGAAAACATTATTTGTCCATAAAACGTAAAAAAATAAAATTTTAAGCTAAAATTTTTATCAGTTCTCTAAACATTATGAAAATAGCAAATGTGATGGACAATATTAGTAATAACTAATTTATCACATTTTTCTCGAAACGAAAAAACGGTGTTACAGGACTAAAAAACACTTTCTACAGTTTTCTACCATTTATAAACACTACAAAATTACCCCCATTTCTTCTAAACATATTTTTCATGCCGCTGTTTTTACATTTACAATGTAATTACAAAAGTGCATAGAACCTTTACCAGAGAACTTTATTTTAACGGCTTTTTGTAAACCAACCTAATTCGTCTAGCAATGGTTTCAATTTATTTTAGTGAAAAATTTAAATAGTAATAATAAGTTGTTTCTTACTAGCAACACCGGCTAGTACATTAGTAGTAATTTATTGCTTTCCTGGTAACAATACAATTAGAAATCGTTACTACTTGCATCCTTGCGTAGCATTAGAATACTGTAATGCTATCCCTTTAATTTGTTTGCGGGCGCAGTCAGGACTTGTAGTTGTTGCCAGCGTAGGACTCATAAAATATTGGTAGAAAATATTTTAGAAACAATACACATTTTTTTAAGTTACAAAAATTTGCTAATTCTAAAAATACACAACTAAACACATTTTTTTACTATAATTTATAAATGTTGCTTTTTTAATTAGTAATATCTATTTCTAATCATTAATCTCATGCTGTAACCCAGTTATTTCACACACCTTACTATTTGCTAAAAATAAATAGTGAATAAATTATCCGGAACAAGATGTATTGACCCATGTACTATTTACTTATATATCTATGATCAATATTGACCACAATACAAAGGTACCTAAATAATTCGCATTATGTACGTTTTCGTGACAATTTTAGGCCCGTATTTCAGAACCTCACTGAAAAATCAAGCTTTACTTAAAACTAGTTACAGTTAAAAGTAGTATTAACTATACCCAAATCGCTTTGGCGTGGCAAAAGCGGTCATCGACCCACCTACATTTTCTACCGTTCTTTATTTCAAAAATTGAAATAAAGTCGGTTAACATCCTGAGTCAATATCTATTGTGATCTTCAACTTGTTCCAATAACGAAAAACCATACATAGTTTATTATTTCGGTTCCTACAGAGAGATATTAGACAAGGGGCAATGACCGCCATTGCCATGCTAAAGCGATTTGGGTATAGTGCTTGCGTCTTGAGTGATGTTCTATAAAATGGTCACAACAGTCAAACACATCTTGTAAAACCTGAATTTCCCCTTGAGTTTATCATTAATTTGCAACAATCATTGTGAACTTTATAAAAAGATTAAATCTTGTTAGTTTTAGGTCATTTTCGTCACACAGCACTCGAAACATTTAGTTTTTTCCCATACCTGCTAAGCCGTCTATTCGTAGCAGTGGTCCGAGGCTCCTCAGACGGTGTAGTAATGGATGTCTCCATCGGGTTATCCTCAGAGTCCAGCAACTGGATCTGAGTTTGACGTACAAACACTCCGTAGTTCTCTTCACACTGAAATTTTTATGAAAAAGATATTTCAACTCACCGTTTATTTTTTTGCGTGAATACATGCTTTAATATACAGTTTATCATTCAATTTAAAAATACTAGTATTAGTACTGAATCCGGTTAAACTAGATCCCACCCCAACATAGTTGGGGAAAGGCTCGGCAGATTACGTTGTTCATTCAATATTCATTTATAAATTTCACTTTGCACATGAGACATGATTAAAGATGTTAAATAAAATGATTTCAACAAAATTTTTGCATAACATTGTGAGAATCAAACTAACAATGTTGTTTGAAGTTTCGTACTGTATTAAAGAAATGGTTACAGTAAGCCTAAATACGCACAAGCGTTCTTTAACTAGGCGTTTTTTTTACCAAGCACTGGACTGTCAACTCAATTCAACAGAGCGCTTTTATAACGCGCAAGGGATGCGCTCTGTTCGATTCCCAACATTCGGTTCTCCTTTGAGAGTTGAAAATCCAGTGCGCTGTCAAAAAAAGCGCCCGTGCGAGCCGCGGCTAAGACTGTTTCAACATAGGCCTTCATAGTCAGGATGTATGAAATGTTTCAGTAGTAATAACTAGTTATTGAATGTTAGGTAATGCAACTTCAGTCGGTTGGAGAAATTGTGTTGTTACGTTTGTGTTCAGTGTGGTGAAAAAAATATTTGTGCTGTGTTCAATATTTATGAAAGTGTTTGATGCTTGAACGGCAACACATTATGGATATCCAATCAAATGTTATTTATTTAACCTAGGCTGAGAATCAGCACTTTTTGAATTTCAAAATGAAATATGACAGTCCCTCAAAACGCACTCCCTTCACCACTTCTTAGTACTTTAGCTGGGAAGAAGAAGTGCCACAATAAACATTGAAAACTATATTCAAGCAGAAGTAAAAAACAAAAACGTAAACAGAACATAATCTATATAATAAAAATGAAATGCTATTCATTGGTAAGCGCTTCACTTCAAAACGACTGGACCAATGCGGCAATTTTTTGTTTTAAAATGTTTGTAGTAGTCCCAATTTGGTTTTTATCGAAAGAAATATCCTTTTTTATGGGATGTCTTGTTGATATTTAGACAGGAAAACATCTGTCGGGTCAGCTTGTACTTAAAAAAGCCTCCAGGCATATCTACCAACTCCTAAGTCAAGCTTGTAATTTGTGAGCTCAAAATCATGATTGTCAGATTAATATGTTAGGAAATCGCACAAGGAGTTTGGAAACAGAAAAAACCTTTACCGAGCTAAAAGTGGTTGATTGATTCTTTAAATTTCATACTACATCTATAAAACTGTATGTATGATATTAAATCATGTATAATAATTTGTATAGATATAACATAATTGTGTGGAGTGGTGAGTATCTGGACTTGTGCCCGGTTGATAGCAATAGGCTGGCTTCCATTACACTGAAATTTAACTGGCAAAATATGGGTGTAGTGTAGACACCATCATAATAAAAAAATTGATCAAAAAGCTTACAGAAAGTGAAGGTACATCCAGCAGTGAATACCATTACCTAAGGTCACTAGAATGTCTGAAAATACGCAGGAAATAGAACCTTACCGTAAAATAAGCATGTCCCCTGACAGTACCATTGTTTTTTCCCTTCGGTTCGTCCAGGATCACGCCGATCCATTTACCCGTGGCAAACGTAGGGTACCCTACGTATGCGACAGAACCTTTCACATCCTTGCCAACTACCATCACACGCTGGCCCAGCGTTAACAGCTTATCCGACATCCTTACGTCTTATTGTCATATACTGCAATTTTACAGCAAAATTAATAAAAATATAATAATATAGAAACGAACTTTTGTCGAAACAGTTTCACCACCTTATTTGACTAAAGAATTACTGCTGTAGATTGAAGAACTGTTTTATAAATTACAGCATACTTTTAATTAACGATATTCAGCTTATTTTGGTTAGATTTTTATTACAAATCAACCAAAATAGTACTGCAGATGCAATGCAGAATTTCCGATTTTTGTGTTGTCAAATAACTGTCAATTTGGCAAATTGCTCATCGACGTTTCGTTTCTGCTTTGTGGTTTCCATGAGATAGCTGTGCATGAGATCAATAACAAAACGTTGACAAAACAAATGTGTCGTAAAATGTCACAAGTGTGGATTTATATTTATAGTGAGAATAGAAGATAAAATATATATTTAATTATAATTTCTTGCGCACCGTATCTTTACGTTAGTGGAAAACTCCCTACCTCAATCTACATAGATAGTCCGGCCGTAAGTTCTGTTACAAATGAAAATGTTTTTTTTTTAAGAAGTAATGTGCTATCTTAAAACTTATAGGTACGTATGTAGATTACATTACTTAAAAAAATAGTGCATTTTCATTTGTTACAGAACTTATGGCCGGACTATGTAGATTGAGGTAGGGAATTTAGATAGGCTAGTTAGATGGTCGTGCATAAATCCATAATCTATTCTTCTGATCTTTCGATATTATTTATCAGTGAACCATCCCTATTCACACACTACTACTATTAAACCACAAATTATATCAGGATCCACGACTCCCGCTTTATGTCCCTCTTCCGCATCCATTAATCACCGTGTCATTCTATTGATCTCTTTGATAAGCCTATTCTAATAATCCAAGTATATACATACTTGTAGCTATCGTACGACACACAATTGTTGGCATTTTTAGGGCATCACTTAGCAATAAGGATTTGGCAACACTATACGTAATACCTACCTATCTTGTCATATACCTACCTACACTTCATAAACCATTTATTCTATTAGTTCAGTGGCTCCAGTCAAAGCTCAATATGGCATACTTACTTTTATCATCACCATCGACAGCCCGACTTCACCCTCTGCCCTGCCTCTCTTTGCTTGTGCCAAATGTGTCAATCCACGCCCTGTGCCCGCCTCATCCCAGCACGCGTAGCATGACAACCAGAGAAACGTGTTTTCTACAGTTTTGTCGACGGAAGAATAGACAAAATTCTTCCGTCGACAAAACCCGTTTCTATTGTGGTCATGCTAAGTGTGCTGATGTCGTCAGCCCATGTCACCGCCGGATGACCCACACTTCTTTACAACTTATACAACGCTGGGGGGCTGCTGCAGCTTGCTTATTTCATTTCTATTGTCATCATCAGAATGGTCTCCTCAGTAGGTAGCCTGGACAAAATGCTTGAATGCGAAATTACCTGGCTATCCACCCTCGTAGGTATAACCAATACAGCAGTTTAGAATATTCTGCTAGCATTACCGCAGATTACTACAGATACTGCACTACGCAAAATCATTTATAAAAAGCGACTCTTGCTACGTCACAATAAAGTGCAATTCAGGTCGCACAGCGCTAATTACCTACAGTTATATTCACCTCGAAGTTGCCTCTCTTTCTATCGCAGAAGCCCACGTACTCACGGGAGATTTTTTCCCGCGGTGTTTTTTTTTTCGTGCACTGGATTTTCAACGCTCTATTTGGCGCCGAGAGTTGAAAATCCAACTGTGGTTTTCAACGCGCTGCCAGTTAGCCCACGTACTACGGGGGAATTTCATATCTAAGAAGCAATTTTAATAAAAATAATAATTGTACGTACGTAAAATACCGCGGCGGACCTAAAAATCCAGTGCGCGATAAAATCCCGCCGCGATATTGTTACGTCCGTGCCAACGTGGGCTTATATCTTCTGACTACGTTACGCCCACTGAATTACTCATGGCAAGCCCGCCGCGTACCTACTTGTAGCTTCATACCTAAAATTAGGAGTGATCCTTCTGTATTTATCTGTGGCATTACAGAAAAAATATCCTACACCTATCTAGCCATCTAGGTAATAAGCATGTTTTGCATCGTCATCATTGTAAATATCGGGATGAATCATAGTACTTAGCCAGTCCAAATGGTGTCTATATATTGTTTACATAATATTATCGATGACGTTATATTTTTATGTTGAGTTTGTTAAACGTTTATGTAAATGGGGACAGATATTGAACAATTGCTTGCGTATTAAAATATAAAATATTGATGCAATAGAGATGCATGGTTTGTTTTTGTTGGCTGTAAGTTGTTATTAATACCAGGGACCGCGGAAGTGGGGGGCAGAGGGGACCAAATGCCCCCCTATAATCAACGGGGGGGCGCCTCCTCCAATTTTACTACTTGGCTAGTTTCTCTGTGCTATTCTTGACAGAGCTTGGTTTTTTCTTAAATGGAAAAGCGCAGGTCCTGTACGTAAGGAGATTTTCTTTTTCTTTTGACAGAATTTGAAGTATATTATGTACATTATATCTTTTTTGGAAGGGGGTGATCAAAGAAGTTTGCCCCCTCCGTCATGGAGTACTTCCGCGGTAAATACCTACAAACTTTTGTCTCATCTTGTAATCGGATGTTTGTTGTCGGCCTGCATCTTGATCTGCCTCCTGCCTCCTCGACTTGAAGCCTCGGAACGTCTAAGGGTGGGCCTTGTTTATGCCCAACAGCAGGCATACTTTTTTAGGTTTCCGTACTCAAAAGGGCCCATAATACTAAGCTTACGCCCCGTTTGTCAATCACCGGGTTGTTTCTCCTAATTGCAGTACAGTATTTTCTTAATATCCCTGGGCAAACTTCGTGTTTCGTCAGTCGTCGGATTTGTGTTAGTTACCCTTGGTAATAATTATGGTTGACGGCAACGCGGGCACAGCGGTAGGAGTCAATGCGTACAAGCACCAAGTGCAAAGGGCAACTGATAGAAATCCGACGACTGACGAAACACGAAGTTTGCCGAGGGACATAAAGAAAATAGTTGTACTGTAGTTAGCTACCTATCTTTTACTGATGGTGAATTGGTGAATAAACAAATTAACGCCTATCGGAATCCATACTGGTGCCGAAGCTCCGCATCGCAAGCACAGATTACTAGTACCTAATCCGTTGTTTGTAATCTCTCACAATACCTACCTACCTACTTCAACTAGTCTAGTTAACAGAGCTTGATGACCGTCGAAGATATCCCCTGACCTTGCCGCCTATTAATATAATCCCACGATAAGGTGTCCATATTAACTATGTTATGATTCGGTACAATGAAATAATTATGTGCGCTGGAACTCGAGTAACGTTAGATCATTTGTAACACATAATTAATTCTAGTTGGGTTATTGTATTACCCAGTAACTGGGTTGTGGAGGTCAGATAGGCAGTCACTACATATGAAATACGAGTATTCAGCTGCATCCGGTTAGACTCGAAGCCGACCCCAACATAGTAACATAGTTGGGAAAAGGCTCGGCAGATGAGAGTGAAGTTGAATTGATTGGGAAATTCCCACCAAAATCGTGTTGCCATGCAAGCTTTTAATTGACTTTAATATTTCCTACAGAATTAAAGCTTCTGTGAAGATGATGAACACCTACTTATACAAAAAATATTTTATCGTTATTTAGTAGTACAGTTATCGTTCGAGGCGGTGACCTCACGGTAACAGCCTCGCTAAAAACGAGGACATGACTCATACATTATAACGTTTTTCCTGTTTTTATTATAGCTCTTATTGCCTACTCATAAGAGCCACAATGACAAAATATATAAACGTGCTAATAAAACTCTATTCCTTCCTCGTTTCTCAGGGGCGATATTCTCAACGGACTTATCGATGTTGCTAGGTTTTTAATAGGTATATCGATGCGTTCGTAACAAACTCGAGTACTACTTAGTCTGTGCAAACTCGTTTGTCAGCATTCTAGTACCTACAGCGAGAAATGTAATTCAAAGTGGGTTTATCACAAATAGGCGGGAAGATATCGTTGCCGTGCGTCACCAATCACCATGCTTGTAATAATTTATAATAATTGTTTTAGACCTACATCGATAAGTTATTATGTCTATTTCACTGATTCTCAAAAATAATTTTTAGCTTGGGAAGGAGATAAACATTAGTCATCCTACAACACAGTTCTTGGGAAATATGAATGAGTAATTTGGATGTCTAGTGTTTGGATAAGGTAAATAACAATGCAAATTGGTATTTCTGTACCAAATGAGTAACAATTAATGAGGTTAAAATGCAAGTTAATTATAACGGTCTCACTCCGGCGATTCGCGAATTTCGCCTGCAACCAGTAGCTTGCTGCATGACGAACACGATGAACAGGCACGGCAACTCAACGCGCATACTCTCGTTCGCCTACTTTCACTTACTGTACACTGGCATGTCCCGTTACGTTAGGTTACCTGTGCCACAACAGCACAAATTAAAAAAAAAACACCACGCTTACAAAAACATGTGTAATCGTTTTATTATTAATTGAATCATTACAGAAATTTAAAAAATACAATGTCGTAAAAAACAAAAAGCGATTATTACTATTTCGTTCAGTTTAATTGCAACTAAGGACGTGAGACGGCGTCGATAATATATATATATTATTAAACTTTTTACATGGGAGTCGCAAGGCACAGGGCGCGGGAGGCCTATGCGGCCGTGTAATCTCTTCTCTGTAAACGTCTGTGCTTTCTAAATACATATTCGATAGGGTTTTACAATAACGCGCACGCTCTCATAATATAAGACGACTATGAACGGTGACCATGTTACGTGTGTGCGAGCGCGAGCTCAGAAGCCGTGCACCTTGAGCTGCTCGGGCTTCACAAGGCCTGACTTAGTCAGCCACTGGCAAATGTTCTCGCGCTGGTCGCCTTGCAGCTGCAGCACCTCGCCGTACTCCGGGTGCTCCACGACCGTTCCGTTGCACGCGAACTCCTTCTTGCATGCCCGCACTATCTTCTTCAGGTCATATTCCGACGAGAGGCCCTGCACCGTTGTCAGCGTCTTACGCCCGTTCCGCTGCTGGATTCGGACGTGGACTAGACCATCTTGTACGTCGTCTTCCGAGCTTTTGATAGCATCGGCGAATGGGTCGTATGTGTTCAGATTCTGGATGGACATACGATTGAACTTCGGGGCTCTTTGTTCCACGAAACACTGCGATACTACGCACGTACACGAATTAACTGTCACTGATAACGTTCGGTGATGTGTGTTCGCAGAGCTACGACCAATTTACGCTAACTCCAAAATGTAATGGCGGACAAGACCGAAAAATGGAAATGTCACGCGGAGGCGGAAATTATTGATCACTACCATAGACAAACGGATGTTCGCATATAAAGCATGTGTATACGTTATTTTTAGTTGGTTTTTGTTTCTGTGTTTTTATGAAGTTTTAAAATTACCCCTTCAATTTTGCGTACAATTTTGGCACATAGTCGTCATATTTGGCAACGTAAAAATTTCCGGCAACTGGGCTTCCAAGTTTGAATTGCTGAGCGAATTTACCAATGCGAAATTTTCCTCTTTTTTCACCAGAATTATTCGGCAACTTATGTATTTTGGAGAAATCCAGTTTTTCTGGTTGTTTAAAAACTAAAAATACATAGCGATGCTTTCCAGTACCTTTTGGTGGGCCTGAACCTATGTATTCAGATAGTACTTCGCCCTTGCCTAAGTTTGAACCCAGAATATTTCCAACCAGCCAGTGGTGCCACTCACGGAACTTAGGATCTTCACGGCTGGGAGCATCAGGATCCACCATAGCCAGTGTATAAAAATCGGCTTCTTTAGCGGTCCACGTAACTGTAGGTTGATCTTTAACTTGAGTGGGAGTCAGTTCCTTGCCAGTCTCTACTGCAGTACCATTGGGATATTTTATAGTCAGCATCTCGGCTGGTGCTATATTGATCACATCCGGTATAATACAGTGCTCTTTAAAAAGAGTTTGAAGGTCAGTCATCGTATGTGCTTCTACTCCCTTGAATTCACTTAAAACCCCTATAATTAATACACAAAGAGAAACAATAAATCGTTTTTCTACGTAAAGGTTTGTGCAAGATTTTCCGAATCTCATATCAACAACTTTGACAAAGAATGTTGCTTAGTTACCAACCATTGACTGCAAGTTTATGAAGTAACAGACTTCAGCGTGTTGTCTATAGCTGTACCTACCAAAAATGCTTTGGCACGTGGATAAAATCGGAACAAACGCCACCATCTTATTTCTTTTTACAACGCTTGTTGCATATTTACCAACAGCGCCCCATTGTCAACGTCATTGGTGCGCCAAAAGATCCTTGTAGCAGTGTATATTTTTAACTACATATGTATATTAAAAAGTGTTTTCGTTAAAAATTAATAAAATACTATTACTTGTAATATATTTCTGTAAAACATCGCAAAACTAAAACATGTATAAGTAGCTTTATTTAAAAGTTTGGTATAGTTTGTCTATGCTGTAACCGGAACGCAGATAAAAAATATAAAATAATGTTTTGATCAAGCTAACTAGTCTGTGGTTTTGATGTTTACGTTCGGATACAGTGCAAATAAATAAAAATTAAGACATGCACGCCTACGCATACAAAAATATGAAAAAATCTGGTGGGGAAAAAATATGGGTTCAGCAAAAATAATAATAGTTCAAAATATGAGTTGAGATAGGCGATTACGGTTTTGTTTCTTGTTGCATGCATACAAACCCAACATACACAACAACAAATACTCAACGTATGTAGGTATACCAAACCGTGTGGTATAACAAGGGCGAGCTACTGATTGTGTTGCCATGGTGGAGCATGCCGCAACCATGGTCCCGGGACACTTGTCCCATTTAGAAAAATAAAGGCAAGCCTATGTTTCCAACTCGTTTTCTTTCTGTAAACATCACGTTTAGTGCTTAGGTGCATAAAGCCCGGGGAAGTTACGGCGATTTTAGGCTAACTTTGCATTCATTTTAAAACAGCGATTTTTTCATATAACGGGTATGCTCAAGAGAGTATGATAAACTGTATACCGCGAAAAGTTCACACCCGCGTGTGTTTTTTGTAAGGAAACATCTAATTTCAATTTTACGTGGTAGAAAAAAAATATTAACATTTGTTTGTTTGGAGTGATTGTCGAAGAGATTAGGTACATACCTATCAAAAATTTCCATAAAAGCAAAGCAAAAATATTAACAGCAGTTTTTTTGCATTAATTAAATATTTTAATACGCTATTCAAAAAAATTAAACAATGTGCGCATAATAAATATCATAAAAGTTTTTTTGCACTACCAGTACAGGCAAAAATGTAACGAGTTAAATTTATTTTAACTTTTCATAGAGGCTTAAACTCACTTAATTAAAAGTATTTAATTAAGTAATTTATGCAAAAAAACGCATGTTAATATTTTTGATGAAGTCCAATAAAAAAAAAAAACGTAATTTTATTTTTATTTAAACCGTGGTGGTAAATGTTTAATTCTGAAATAATAGATTTGTTTTACGAATTATTTACATAATATAACCAAAATTTAACTATTTTGCCTGAAAATTAATTCTCAAAAAAGCGTTTTTGTTTTTTTTTACCTTGATGCGGTCCTGGAAAATGTTCGATTTTTTTATATTATTTGAAGAGCTAAGTTCAAAAACACTATTCAGGAAAAAAATCGCTGTTAGGATTTAGTGCAGGGTTCAAACCTAATTCCCCGGCCTATTTATTATGTATTGTCAGCAGTGAGAAATCAGGCTGTGGATGATGAAATGTATTTTCTTTCTAACTACTATATTGAGATGAAGCTAGTTGTGAGGTTGGGATTGGGACTGTACTTACTTAGCCTTAATTTTGAGTTTATTCCCGTTGTCCCCGTATGCCATATCCCCGTCACGGGGACAGCGGGACGTGATTTAATTTATTTCCCGTTGTCCCCATAACGTACATTTGGCTAACGGGGACAACGGGAAGTAAACCTTTTTTAAATCGAAACAGCTAGGTTAGGTTAGGTTAGAACTGTGACCACACAACGCACGAGCCGAGCGAGCGAAGCGAGCCGAGCGAGCGAAGCGAGCGGTGCCGCGGCAGCGGCCGGCGAGTGCCAGAAACATATTTTTGAATGTAAAACCAAACCACGGGGACAACGGGAAGTATTATTAAATATTTAATTGAAGTACCGCTGTCCCCGTAGGACGGGGACACGGCGTACGGGGACAACGGGAATAAACGTAATTTTGAACTTGCATTAGGAAGTAGTCAGAACAAACACATTATTTCTGTTAGAAATTATATTTAATATGTTATTATCGCAATGGGTTTCATTAGAAGGAAGCCAATGGAGAGGGCTATGCTTGGAGTTTCCCTACGTGATCGAGAAATGAAGAGATCCGTAGGAGAACCAAGATAACCGACATAGCCCGAAGAATTGCCAGACTTAAGTGGTAGTGGGCAGAGCATATTGCTTGCAGAACAGATGGCCGATGGTGCCTAAGGTACTGGAGTGGCGACCGCGTACCGGAAGACGTAGCGGTGGCAGGCCCCCCACAAGGTGCACCGATGACCTGGAGGCGGCAGGAATCCGCTGGATGCAAGAAGCAAGGAACCGGCCGAAGTGGCGGTGCTTGGGGGAGGCCTATGTCCAGCAGTGGACGTCTTTCGGCTGGAATAATGATGCTGTTATTATCCATAGTTATTATTATTTTTTTAACACTTACAAAATAATGTTTCAGTCAATGTAACATTTTTATATTATAAAGGAGAATGGCGAGGTTGCATGTACAATGGGACCCACTGTTAGGAGTACCGTACAGTATGGAAACTTATAACTAGTTGTAGAACTATATAAAACTAGCAAAAAAGCAAATGGGCAGTAAGTTGTAGAGGCTGGGAGAAAAAAGATATGCAAGGTAAAAGATTATAACCTAAAACGAATCTAATAGTGCTTATTTAATAACACAATATCTTTTTTTATGAATTATGTAGTTTCAAAAAGCTGTTCATTTAGAATAAAGATATTTACCAACACTACCATCGTGGATCTGCATCTCTCTGGCCAAATATAGGTACTTACCTACTCAAAATAAAAAATACATACCTACTATGTCTGGGAACTAGGAACTACAGTCACCTGGTCAAAACGAGATATGAAATACTGTAAACATAGACTAGATTGTTATAGGATGAAACTATAATCATTATTGGTAAAAAAGTAAGCTGAAAGAAGCGTAAATATCTAGCAGAATACCTACCTATGTAGTTTTAAGGCTCTATTGGCGCGACGAGTCTAGTTGCGACCGAGATTCTTTCTAAAGTCGGGTCGCACCTGCGTATGGAGTCGCGTCCTATACACTCACATTTTGCCAGTTACATAATTGCCCGGTCAGTGACAGTTACTGTCACTGACCGGGCAATTATTCAGAGTTCAGGCTGATACCTACTAAGAATTCCACCTTACCTGACTTGGGAATCGAACCCAGGACCCCACGTTCGGCAGTCGTGCTAACGATCACTAGACCAACGAAGCAGTCGAAAACGAAGTATAGGTACCCAATAGGAATAAATATCTATCTCCTGGAACTCCCTCCGTGAAAAGGAATTAAGCAAAGATGCGATGTTACAGACTATTAGGAACTTGAATGTTTAAACAAGAGGTTTGTTGAATAAAACAAATATTTAGGATATAAAAACAAATCTTTTATTTCGTTTGTGATTATAAAATACAGGTTGTGATAAAAAATAGGATAAGGGCAGGAAGATGATGATTTTAATAATTACTGATACTTACAGTAATTGTATTTTTGTTATACCTTGTTACTGTTCGTTCCTAGATAACCTTTAATACGTTATTTATCGAATTAAAAGGTTATCTAAGAATGAAGCTGGTGCAGCAACATAGTTTTGGTGTCTGGCATAACCCATGTACCACAATATGCTCATTATGTGAGAGCAACAGCCTACTGTCCGTGTCCCTACGGGACAGTGGCAATAATATCCTAATATGGCACTTCGCCCCTCCAGCCTTCTATCAACTGCAATATATGTAAAATAGGACTTACTTCCTATATGTCTAGATTTAATTCTGCCACGTATAATAAATGGTTGGCTGTCATTATATATCCCTTCTAGAGGTGTGTTGTCCTGGCAAACTTCTAAAGCATAAATTCCGTGGGCTCTAAGGTGCTCCCCGACATATGATTTTGCTTGCTTTATTTGATATGTACCCAAAGCGATTAGTTCTAGGTCATCTGTTGTCAATTCAGGGAATTCTATATTTGAATGTGTAACATTTTGGAACATTGTATGTCTCATATTTAAATTATTATGTTGAACAATTTCAGCAAGTTCGTTATTTTCAAATATTTTTGCTTCAATTGTTTGAATGACTTCATGGACATTTGTTCGTTCCCTGAATTGAACTGCGAAATGGTTCAATAAGGCAGCAGCAATTGAAAACTCTTGCATAATATGAGGGCACCTTTTATTTAAATAATCTGCACGGAATATTTTAAAATCCCTATTGAACCTTCCATTGACAGCTTCAACGACCCATCTATTCATCGTCACACATCTCGAGATATTGGCTTGGAGAGTCGAAAGTTGCCTTTCCCCTGTCGAAATTGTTTCGGGCATATGTACTAAGAAACCTTTAGTTGCCATGTTGTCTGCACAGTCTCTAAACCCACGGTCTAAAATAAAAACATCATCTTCCCTAAATAAATCCGTAAAGGCACCTCGCTCTGACATAAGGTCATTCATGATCGAAGCATCATTTTTGGTGGCTGGATACGGACCCACTGCCTCAATGATGTAACCATCGCAGCAAACTATGAGAAAAGGTTTAACTAAATTATAATATTTGTGAAGGGAATAAGTTTATTTTTGAAATAAATAGTTACTACTCTTTTGAGTGCTTAAATATGTGCCATCAGCAATGGCAATTAAACGTTTTTCTTCAGTTGGCGCTTCAGGATTGCCAAAAAGATGCTCAACAAGCAAAGAATTTCTGGCAACAAATTCTTCCCTGGGCTTGTGTGCCCATCCCAAATGTCTAGGCACATAGTCCTGGCAAAGAATTAATCGTGCCTGCTGCATATAGTCTTCAAGAGTTCTTCTAGGTATTTGGAATAATGCTGAGATTCTCTCATCACTATCTCCAGTCCGCATTTTACACAGAAGTGCACTAAAACCGCTTTTTATTTTATGGTTATTTAATCGCGGTACTTCTATTAATATCTCACTATATTCATCTTTTGTCCGTCCAAACCAGTACTTAAAAAGATGGTCATCAATACTTTCAGGGTTCAGAAAATCCAATTTTGAATCATCTGCTAGTAAATACACAATTTCTTCTATATGTGCAGCACTAAATGTTGATATAGCATTTTCACTAGCATACAATTCATGAAATAAGTTGGCACTTAAGCGAAAATTGCAAATTCTGGCATTTCTGGGTAAATAGAAATTGAAATCTTTAATAATCTGTTTTCTCAATCCATCAGGCACACGTCGTTTTTCGTTGTCATTACACTCCAAAAACAAGCAACGACGTGCTGTATCAGCGGCTCTTCTTAATGTAGGCAACGTTATTTGTTCAGTAGATGTTACCTGCAATGGAGGTCTGGTGATTGACAGACCAACCTCTTCAATATCTGCTGTGTCAGCTGCTTGTGTTGTGGGCAATATTTGGTCAGCAGATGTTTCATTCAGTGGCTGTCCAGATGTCGATGGAATGACCTCTACAACTTGCTCCATCTGTTGCGAAGATATAGGCTCGGCACTACCTCCTACACTAGATGTGGAAGGTGCAACAGGGGCAGAACTTCTATGAGAGCTATCAAACACTCTCTGTGCACGTAAATAGCAAGGCACACATATTTCATCAGTGTTGGTTAACTGAAACAATACAAGTGAAAAGATTAAAAAAACAATCACACAAATAATAAAAATACAGATCTCTTGAGTATGCACGTCATTATCAGTCTTTTTTATTTTAATTACTAACCTGGCGGGGTCTTATCCATTCAGACACAACGTTTCCTATTTGCACTTCTCTTTCAGACATCTCTGGTCTGAGGACCAGTCTACTCCTGATTCTCAAAATAGATCTTCCACACCCAGCACACACATTACGATGTCCAAGTTGCTGTTGGGTGTTACGTTCAGGATCTTCATTTGGGTTATGATTTATCAACTCCCAACAGGAATGACAAATAAAGTCATCTCCAGTCATCTAAAAATAATTATTACCATGGTTTTAGTGTTATCAAATACACCAAGTTAATGTTAAGTATAATCATGTCAGTGGTTCAAAATCAAGAATGTGATCACTTCTTATCATCCTGCGGGTGACGGTTATTTATACTTTTAAGAGACTTGTAATAGAGGGCGAGTCTTGCAATCAAACGGAAACAAAACCACGCTTAAGTTAAGTACCAATTTATGTATAGATTTTACAATACTTACATCACGCGGATAAACCCATCTCTGAACTCTCTCAACTACCTGAGCACTTTCGTCGGACAAACGATGTCTCCGTAATCGGGCAATGCGCAATTGACAATTCACACAACGCATTTTAACGGGTAACTAAGTCCAAACCGCTTGCAAATCGGAATCCAAAGGTAAAATCGGTTGTCTAAGTCGGTATGTAGAATAGTCAGTCCAAAGATAAAGCCACTCGTCAAGAATCCACAAAATCGCATAGAAAATAATAGTTATCCCACGTTAGTCGTTGAAAACAAACAATGGAATAACAATAATTGGTTTTGACACTGACAGCCAACTCCTGTTGACAGTATAACGTTTCATTCTACGATAGTCCAAATAATCGTAATAATTACAATATTGTACTTTTTTGTATAAAAAATGTGAATGCATTTTTAATAATTATTAACTTTTGTATTTTTTTCTCATATTTTCGTAGTTTTGTTTATTAAAAAATAATTAACAAGCGTAAACGTCTACAAATGTAAGAACGTAAATCATGTAATGTTATGGTTGGAATGTAATACGAAACACGGTGCGTTTAATAACTGCATGATGACTTATTTTCAAGTAAATAAAAATATTTTCTAACTTTTAATTCCCATCATCTAGTGACTCAATATTTTTTTAAATAATCCTCTTAAAAACTCATATTTATAATAAATATGAACTTGCAAGTGAATGACGCTTCGTTAATTTATAAATAATCTGGGTCCAAACTCGCCATCCTTCTTTATAATACAGACACACGAGTCAAACTGAATGAGCCAGCCAAACTGCAGAAGTGACGACGTATCTAAACATGATAAAATAAAATAAAAAAGATTAGATGTTTTCATTTTGGAGGTTAACGACCCCTGGTCTGAGTGTCTGAAATCTGTTTTCTTTTGTTTTATCGTGTTTGTACAACGTGTCCCAAAATTCAATGATAAGCGGGCACCAGACAGTGGATGGACCTGCTCATCACTACCCGAGAAAAAATTATGAAAAAAAAAACAACATTATTTTTTTGGAAATTTTGGGACACGTATCTATACCAATCACGCATATGAAGTTTATCAGACAAAAAAAAACCCAGATATTTTAAGTACTCGAACACTAACTGCTAAGAGCGTTTATTCTGAAAGTGGGCAACGTCGGAAATATAATTATGTCAAATATTTCGCTGTTTTGATTCATTTGGCAATATTACTGTATGGAAATAAGAAATGTGGCTAACTAGCGAACTAGAATATTAATAATGTAAATAATAATAAACAGGTAAATATTTGACGGCTATTTGCGATTTACTTTTAGGATACACACTGACCCCACAAAATAATGTTTTTATCATATTTAAAATTTTAGATAAGGGAACCTAACACATCTGCGGAGTTTCGCTAAGTAATTAAACTTAACCCTCATGTGTACAAATAAAGATATGTTCTTAGTTATTATTACAATAGACTAGCTGCGTCCCGCGGTTTTACCCACGTAAGTCTTGATCCCGTGGGAATATCGTGATAAAAAGTATCCTATGCCCAGGTCATGGTCTACCCATGTGCCAAATTTCTTCCAATTCTGTTCAATCATTTTAGTGTGAGAGCGTAACAAACAAACAAATTTACTTTCGCATTTATAATATTAGTTAGAATAGTTAGGACCATTATTATACTTATAGAGCAGTGATAGCATAGTGGCAGTGGCGGATTGTCAGTCTTTCTCAGTCCCCAGGCCATGTAGTAACTATCAGCCGCCCCTTACTCAGCACCTATCATATAGCCTACATAATGAATTTACTTTATTGCTAACTTTTATCGAAATTGGTTCAGAAATTTAGTTAACAATGAGTCGGGTTGGCGCCGCGAAGTTATTATTGTTATACGATGCGGTGCAGTGCGGCCCGCCATAATGTGCGTGAACGTTGAGAATATATAGGTACTTTGGAGTTATTTCTTGTTATCATCAATGATATTTTTGTCACGATGGGCCGCCCCTAATATCTGGCCACCCTAGGCCCGGGCCTACTGGGCCTTAGGGCAAATCCGCCACTGCATAGTGGTATGACTATCAGACTGCCAAGTCATAGGCCTCGAGTTTGAACCCAAAGCACGCATCTCTGAGTTTTCAGATTCATGTGCGTATTGTGTAATTATCACTTGCTTCAAAAACGGTGAAGGAAAACATTGTAGGGAAGCCTCATGCCTGAGAGATATCTCGTTGGCATGTGAAGCCAAGTCAGAGGCCCATGGGTGGCTGTAAAATCTGACACCAATTTAGTCACTATAAACCACTTCATTATTATAATATGTAAAATATATACAGGAACAAATTTGACATTGATTGGCAGTGAGTAAAACCTCATCAAGTTTCTTTTATGAGTTACAATAGTTCTGCTATCATTTAGACATGATATTATTATAGTTATTCATTGTTAGTGTCACATGTTAAAGGATAATATATACACCTGAAACTATCAATGAATAACTAAGATTGCACAAATAGTTTTGTTATGCAAATCTGCCAGGCACATTTCAACAACCAAAGTTTTTAACCATTCACAACTTAAACACAGTCCAGTACACTGAAATCTTCTTTATATCATGTTATATTTCGTGTGGGCCCAAAACTTTGCTACTGCTACAGCATTGTCAGTGGCAGCGCACTGGCAAGCGTTTACTCCAATGTATACTGAAATTACACAGCTGAGTCGATCCGGATGTGTTGTGTTCTGAATTTAAACAGCTTCAGTAGTAATTCGAATTTTATAAGTCCAAGGTGCAAAAGAGAGGTTTCCATTAGGCTTTACTATGCAGATACCTTTGCTTAGTTAGTCCTCAAATGCTCAGCACATGATTTCACACAGCTTATTGTCTATACATTTTTAGCCTTAGCCTGAGCCAACATGGTTTCTGGAGTAAGGGGGGCCCGCAATTTCCTGCCAATGACGTCAGCATCCATTTGTATTATAACTTCATGAGTATTTTTCAATTTTCTCATCATATCTTCCATACGCCTCTGCTTTTCACGGATCTCAACAAATAGGTCATCCAAATCTTTGCAGCTATCTTCGTCGATGTTAGGAATCGTGTTTTTAGGTTTAAAACGACAGTTAGACACAGTTTCGACTTGAAAATTCAGTAATTTGTTCTCCATCAGCAACATTTTTTGGTCATAATGAATACAAGCTTTGCGGAATTGTTTTCGAGATTCGACGACTATATTCATGAGATTTTCGCATTTAGTTTCTAATTCAAGATCTCCGGACTCTGTAATAAGAAATAAAGCCATGACCGAGAGAGCTTACAAACTGGAATTTAATCCATTTTCTTGTACGTCAGGGTGTAGGTAATCATTACAACTTACCCATTTCTATTTTTACACAGTTTCACGAGAACGACGAATATTACAACATTGGAGGACAAAGCCTTTTATTTAATAAAATAAATGTGTTTATTACTCTTAATCTGACATCTTTGTGAGCAAGTCAAAGGAAGTTTAGGAATTTCAAAAATAACAGCAATTCAAACAAAAGAGCCGTCAATGTCAAAATAAATGTTGACTGTCAAATTGTGAAGCACTCACACCTTAGAGACTCGCACTCATGTCAAATTAAAGTGTTCCGGATAATAAAACAAAACTTTAATTTTCAACTCACTGTTGGATTAATCATAATTATTCAAATTACAAGAAATTAGAATACATTCTAAATATAAAACATATTTCTAAGTTAATCGTCACTCAAAACAGATGTTCTACTGTGCGGAAGAATATTATCCGATTGAAAATACGTTACGGTGTTACAATATGAACAGAATTTTTTATCATTTTCATAAACTCTTCTGGGCTCACCTGAAAAGAATAAGCAATAAAGTCGTGGTTAATTATTTGAAAAATGGTTAAATTCGAGGATTAACGTTATTTTAAAAATGTATATTTCAATCATATATGTTCAACATTTTTGAAGCGTCTGTCTTACCAAGGCATCAAAATTTTTATCGGCATCGTCGATCATCTCGTCTATTTCTTCATCCGTCAAACCAATTTCGAGAATTCGTGTAACTGTTTTAAGATTATCAAAACTTATGAAACCTGAAAAAGTAAACCAAAGTATTTATATTTCCAAAAAAATCGTTCATACAGGATTCGCAACTGCAGGTGGTGTCAATGCTATTTCCGAAAGGCTTTAGTTTAAATATATTATTTATCGTGAGAAATTAGATAATACCTTGGTCGTCTATGTCAAAAAGCCGAAAGCTTTTCATAATATCGCCATCGGTATCCTTTGACATGATCTTCCTCATGATGGCGGTTTCAAAATTCTCAAAACTAAGTCTTCCAGTGCTCCCTTTATCTACCGCGTTTACCATCTTCTGCAGCTCTTCCTTAGTGGGTTCATACCCTAAATAAAAAGAAATGTGCTACACACATTTTGGGGTCGGCATGATTTGGCACAGTCCGGGCAGCTAAATCGCAAATTCGGCTGTGCCAAATCGTGCCAAATTGTAGCACGCCTCAGCCTTGCCTCAGCGTTTTAGCTCTTACACCTGCAAGTAAGTTACAGCTATTTTTTTTATAAAATAGGCATAGAAAAATTGTGTTCAAAGTGTAAATAGCTACGATGCCAGACAGGATGAAAAGCTCTGAAACTTAAAGCGAGTCCGAAGCGGGAGCGTCTACCGCGCGGGCGGACGCTGCTCGTGTATGGCGCTTCCGCTTCGGCTCGCGTCCCGCGTTGTGGTCGCTCGGGTTTGACCGAAGCCTGAGAGTGTTCGACCTTATGTTTCAGCGGGAGATCCGCTTAAAAAACCGAAGTTTTTTCGTCTCCAAAGCTATGTACTATTATAATTTATACCTAGAGCTTTGATAGCAACTCGAAAGTCCTCCGCTTCAATTTTCCCTTCGCCTGTATAGTCAAGAAGGTTGAAAGCCTCAAGCAAATCACTTTGCTGAAAACAGTTTGAAAAAGTTTATAATCAGTACCTTTACACTTTCGGAAAGGAAAAAATCGGTTTTCTGGCCATTTTTGGGCATAGCCCTGTAGGAAGTGATAAATGTCGTTACCTGAGCTTCAGTAAATGCAAACTTCGCCTGAACCTCTTTTATTGTAGGTGGACGCTGTAACTCCTCAACCGAGTCTTCGTCGGAAAATTCCGCAGTTCCAGATAAAGTCCCGACATCCATTTTTAAGATAAAATAAACTACGTGGCTATGCGCGACTGATTTCGCTGTATCAACCCTTTGGCAACCACCCCCTGTTAGTTCGATGAATAAAAGAGCTAGGTGGTTGTTAAGAACGCTGTTTTCATCAGTGTTGCAATATTTTCTAAATATTTAGGCAGATTTTTTGCTTTTCGGCATTGATTTTGTATGAACAAACCAAGTAGAAAATCTTATTGAAATTTTCGTAATATCGCTTGTTCCGGGGTGGAGCCGCCGTGACAGTGCGTTAGTGGTATGGATTTTCGACGCTGGCGTGTAGACTGTTAACAGTTGCTACGGCTGCAGTTACCTCTATCGTCAATTAATTAAGTGCTGTTCTTCTGTAAGAGGCCCTAATAAATTCATTTAATACCTTCTCATAGATGTATATCTATGTACCTACTAGACAACGCGAATCTACCAAATATTAACCAAGCACCAATACCATCGATAAAGGGCTTAGCATCTAAAACCTTTAAAACTGTTAAGAAATACACAATTGATTACCTGTTCTTTAGTAAGTACCAATCGAGCGCAAACAGATTTTTCCGGTTTCTCTTGTTCAATTTGAACTGACGGTTCGCGTTCGTTACTAACCAAACTCTCGACTGTGGATGGATTCATGTTGGTAGTAAATTATCAGTAAATTTTAATGATAATTATCTTTTATAGCAGCAGCCAGGAATATATCTACTCTCTTGAGCAGCAGTATTTCAATTTCATATGGCTTCTGTCAACCTTCAACACAACTCTCAATAAACAAGAACTTCTTTAGTCTTTCTTTTATTTGCCATAAAAAATATGAAAAACCGTTTCCACCGTCAAGGTTTTGTAAAATCGCGAAATTATGTTTATTAATTTATCTGGCAATACCCTAATCCGGACAGCCGCCATAATTATTTTGGTTAGAATTTGAGGTTATTTATTTGACCGACGCCGCTTCTGTTTTTTACTAAAGTAAGCTAATAAAACTACAAAAATGAAACTCGTACGATTTTTAATGAAGCTGAGCCATGAAACAGTGACTATTGAATTGAAGAACGGCAGTGTTGTGCACGGAACGATAACCGGAGTGGATGTAGCAATGAACACACATCTGAAAGCCGTGAAGGTAACGCTAAAAAACAAAGAAGAATTGCAGCTGGAAACTTTGAGTATTCGTGGGAACAATATTAGATATTACTTGTTGCCCGACAGCTTGCCTTTGGAGACGTTATTAATTGACGACACCCCCAAAGGCCGTGGAAAGAGGGAAGGTTTTCCAAGAGGAGGTGGTGGTGCGAGAGGCGGAAGGGGACGAGGTCGCGGAGGCCGCGGAGGACCTCGAGGAGGCCGTGGTGGCCGGGGCCGCGGGCGCCGTTAAGAGTTCTAGCCATAAGTCCAAAATTTGTGATTACATTTTCTATTTAAGGTCTGAAGTGTTTTATTTTCCGTCAATAAGTGTTTGGATACAAGCAAATAATGCTCTTACGAGTTGTAAGGAAACATACAAAGTCATTAGTTAGTTATAGTAACTTGTAACAAGTAATAAATTTACCTTTTTCGTGAGTAGTCTTGAAAATTGTTGAGATAGAACCTTAAAACTTCTAAATACCAAGTTACAAGTTGAACCATTTTCAATTGTCAGACACTGATCACTAAAATATTGAAAAGACATGAATCTACTCTAGTTCATTGTACAAAACATTGTAGATTTGGTTGTACTTAAGTATTTTCTACCTTCGCACTGTGTACTCGCACTTAAGTGAATTGTAAAGATCACTTGATATATTAAGACCTGTTACAGAGTTAAGTATACAACCGAGACATCGTTTTGCCAGTCCTGTGATCACACAATATACGTCTTGGCGAATTCTTTTGATCTGCATCATTCATCTGGTATTTTTATCATAATGTGTTATCGAAGTACTGCATAGTACCATTTAAAAAATATTTGCCAATATAAGCATATTAGATTTCTTCAAGTAAATTATAATAAAATTTTCTGTTTCCCTCTTTCTTTAAATTGTTTATGGATAACAATTTAAAGAATTGTTATCCACTTTGTTTTACTAAGATGTAAAAAAACTTGATATTATTTTCAGTTGATGCTGGATAGCTTGATTGACATGGGCGTACTGGGGGGGGGGGGGGGGGGGTGGCAGCCCCTGGATTTTGTATGCCAAGGTACCTACTATTGTCGATAAAATGTAGCTTAGAGCCACCTTAAGACTACAGTATATTATGCATTCATTTTTAGAAAAAACCGCAGGTCATCTATCATGCAATCAACGCAGCAAGCACACAGTTTATTTATATTACTACCTATAGCTTAGGATCTCCTGCAAGTGTTTCCCCTACACACGACATGTAGGGTAAAACGTGCTCTGGCTTTAGAAATTTCTGTCTTGCCTCCCCCTGGGCCAAAAGCTTGGTACGCCCATGTTGATTGATTTTGATTTAGACCTACTTTCATACTTTGTCATTCCTTTTCCAATTTAAGCTTTGTTTAACAGTAATACGCCTTTTTATTTAATTACTAAAGGTAATTTAATACTTGGGTGTGCTTCTGCCCACCCACTCTGAAATACAGGCATAATTTTTGCTATTTTACGCATACTAAGGGATCCGCGCACTAGACGGCTACAACTTCGGCCAGTCGTGGCCTAGTGGTGCAGAAAGCATCAGAGTTCTTCTGTGACAAATCTTAAAGTGTAACGGATATAATTTTTATTAAACTTTTCAGCAAGCATTACATTATCTAAGATACAATTGTCATCAATTATCCTTAACTTAATAAGTATTATGTTTTGAAGTTTTTTTTTCTGTAAAATGTATTGTGTATGTGACGAACTTTGAATCCACGTGCCACTCATTCTGCTACACACGCTGCCCGGTTTGGCCGCCATGTATATTCACCTCTGGGTATCTTTGGTTATGCCCTCAGCGGGGCCAAGCCCCCTCGCAAACGACAATCCGCCACTGGCGTTGGCAATTATAATGCCTACATTTTCATGTAGACTATAGTAATCCAAAACTAGAACTAAGTCTTAAAATATGTCTAGTTGTAAGTCTGTATCCTAAACTCAAAGAAATGAGATGTTTTTTAAAATGTTAACTTGTTTTATTTTGTATTTATGGGTAGCCGAAGCCAAAAGTCTGAAAACCAGTCTTACCAAGGGACCTGTTAGTAACTGGGTTGTGGAAGTCAGATAGGCAGTCGCTCCATGTAAAGTACTGGTATTCAGCTGCATCCGGTTAGACTGGAAGCCGACCTCAACATAGAAGACCGGCCAAGTGCGTGTCGAACCACGCACAATGAAGGGTTCCGTAGTTGAGATGAAATTTATCCCAAATACAAACTTAACATTGTAGTTGAAAAACATGTTCCCCATACATTCCAACTAGAATGGTGAACTTCATCATCTATTTTCTTAAATGTTGCGAGGATCTCAATTTTCCTTTTTAATAATAAAATTTTAAAATAAATACATTTATATCTATCAACTAGCCCTTTCATTTGATATCACACGGTACAGTTTGCATTTTTTTTGTATGTGTACCAAATTTCAATATAATCGGTCCATTAGATTCGGAGCAAATTGGCTGTGACAGACTGACAGACAGACACACGAGTGATCCTATAAGGGTTCCGTTTTTTCCTTTTGAGGTACGGAACCCTAAAAAGGATAAGCAGATTGATTCAGATTCCTGATAATTTTGCTATTTTTAAAGATCACAGATTATTGTAATTTGTATTAAGGGTTTAGTTTAGGCAAGCAAACAGAACCATTGGTTTTCAGTGACTATCGCCATCTACCGAGGAAAATACAAACTCAAGGCAGAAATGCAGAGTCAGAAAATATGAATTAACAAAACGGAGTCTGCATCTTCAAAGGCGAATTTTTAGTTCCTCATTTCGCCCTCCAACAAGGTATGTTGGGCACATTGTACTAATTGGTGTCGGTTTACGAGCGCTTGAGGGCGCTGTTGTTAGCATAGCTAGACGAGATTAGCTTGGATCATACATGGAAGTATAAGTTCTTTATCGATTGAATACAGACTAGTAAGTACGTCTAGGAATACAGCGTGATATTATCCATTTATAGCGGCTCAAGTTACACTGTGGTTTCTTTAAATCAAAAACATATCTTTGAAAGTAGAGAGAGGTCCATAGCACACCTAATTTACCGTGTTGCTGCATTCCTTAACCAATAATTGCTTATTTATTAAGCAAACTTAATTGCGGCGTTACAAAATACGAATCAGACTGCTAGCTATACGGTGTCTGAGGAAGCTGCGCGATGCGGGAGAATTCAACGACCACCGACTCCATAGCGATAGAGGAGGGATTCATTATAGGCCGTTTTCCGAATAAGAACGTAATCGCTCACAGCACTGACATCAATATTTGACGTTCCGAGTTAGATATCACGATTATAAGGGCTGTCATCAATTCGGAACGCCCGTGAACGTTCTCACGGTGCTCTCTCAACGTCAAAACTTGCATATCATATTTCTTTGTGTTTATACTACACATATCTTCTTCTTCGTTGGATAGGTGGTCACGGTAGCCAGAAGCACAATTTCGAAGATGCCACGTTTGTCTAAAGATATGATGCGACTCAAAACAAAACAGCACAACTGTCATCTTTGACAGCGCTCAAGGTGATATTAGTAAAAAGCATGGTCGGCGTTAACGCAAGATGGCGCATGTCATGACGTCATCTATGACGATTCACAATACATCGTTATCGCGCTAAGGCTTATTCGGAACGGCCGTTCAAATCGCTCAAATGGATTACAGCCTAACTCGGAATGCGGGAATAGTCTGTGGGAGGGGTGTGGTGAACTCGCGAAACGTCACCAGTTCACCACAGCCCTCCTGCACCATGCAGCTATGAGCTACCAACGCACCGTCTTCTGTCAAACCCTCCATAAGTTTAGGTAGTTAACAACTCGTTCAAAGGGTTTTTATAGATGACACTTTCTTGTTTAAAAATATGATAAACCAAACTAAATTTATTTTAGATTTTTATAATAATTTCGTGTTTTATTAATGTATGATAAACTTTATCATTTATTCATAAACTACATAGTTTTTGTAGATGTAGCTTGAGAACATTTTTTTTAGTTACATTTATAATAATAAACTTACTTATATTTTGTAATCTGTATAGTGTAAAGAGCCCAAACTCTAAACGTCAACGAATTATATCGTTGCTAAAATAAAACAAGGTCTGGCATTCCGGGACTAACACATGATTACGTCACTATCCAGTTGCCACTTTATTGCAACAAAACACGATTAAGGAAAGATTTTCAGCCACCATTCCGTAAAAAAATATGCACGAAGCATTTAAAATGTCTTTTCGTCTGTCTAATTAAACGAAACAATTCAATTTAAACATAAACCAACATAATTGTTAATTAAAACCTCATTGTTTTATCGGATTCGCACAGGTAATAAGGGTGTTTGGGGAGTTAAGATGTGATGACGTATACTTGTGTTACCCACGTGACCACTGTGTTTCGGAATGCGAAGCTGGCGAAGTCTATTAATCTATCATGGCTAAATTCATGGTATAATAATATACTTCGCCAGGTATGGCATTGCGAAACACAGTGGTCACGTGGGCGACACATGTCTACGTCATCACATCTGTGTTACCAGAAGTTTGTAATAATAACTCCCCAACCACCTTTATAACCTGTGCAAATCCGATAAAACAATGAGGTTTTAATTAACAATTACGTTGGTTTATGTTTAAATTGAATTGTTTCGTTTGATTAGACACACGAAACGACAATTTAAGAGCTATGGTTTCTGAAAATCTTTCCTTAATCGTGTTTTGTTGCAATAGAGTGGCAACTGGATAGTGACGTAAGCATGTGTTGGTCCCGGAATACCATACCTTGTTTTATTAGACCATGACTAAATTGAAGAGTATGACGTAGAATGACAACTGAAGTGACAGGATTATTGGACAGCTGTCTGGTCACGTGGTTTTTTTTGTTTATCTTTTTATAACTACCTCAACCTATGGAGTAGGTATAGTAATGAACTACGCTAGCAGCCTAAACACCAATTCACCAATGCGATTGTCTATAAATCCCGAACTTCTTGCTTCGTCCAAGAGGGCACTATGGTGTAGACTCTCTGTATAGTTACTTTACTCTTTGGTGTAGACCTAGACGCAAATGGTAAACTATGGTTGACAAAATCACTGTTTTACGAGTCAAAATTTAAAAAAATTAATTACTCCTAAAAACCCGTAAAAATATAAATGCAAGAAACAGATTTTTATGAAACTAACTTTAATTTGAGTGATAGATTTCGTTAAATAATTTGTGCAAGGTAATTTGTGTCACAACGTGTTCCTTTACTGTTGTTGTGATTTTACTGCCTGCTTGCCATACTTGCCGATCTTTGTATTGGACAGTGGTGGTCCAGTGGAAACCGTTGCGACTCACGACGGTCGTAGGTTCGAACCTAGACAGGCAATTTAGTTTGTGTACATTATTTCATTATCACTACTCTCAAAACGGTGCAGGAAAACAACGTGAGGAAACTGGCATGTCAACCAACCCGCATTGTGTACGCATGCATGATGGGTTACGGCCCGCTCCCTCTCATAGAGAAAATTTTGCGCTGATTATGCTATACTTGCCGATCCGAACACATTCATCTACCCAACTACCGCCACTGAGAATAAACCCAATAATTACCTATTTATTTTCTAAACCAGACTCGGGATCGACCGGGAACTTCAATGTTCAACCGTATAAGGTAGCCACTTGACCTGTGACTAAAGGACCTAGTTGGCATTAAAGTTGTTTCCATAGGGTACGGCATAGGTGTAGGTATCTGTAGATTCTATAGTACTACATTTCGCCAGCTGGGACTGTCCAAACTATCTAATATTTCTCTACTTCTTCTCTTTCAGTTGTAATGAAAAAATGCCAGGGTCAATTGAAAAACATCAGAAGTCCAATAGCATCATCAGTCATGACCGTGACTCTGCAGTACAAACGGTCTTGACTGGCAACACAGTATACTCGCTGCCGAAGCGGACGCCAAAACGGAATATGGTGGATCTTGTGCTGATGATCATGGATGAGGACGGACCTATGCCTATGATTAACATGAGGCCGGCGAAGGTAGGTGCATGAGACGTAACATAAAGCTGTATATCTGTTGATGGGGCTTCGCGCTTCTGCAGCGCTTAACAGATGTTCGCGGAAGCCCGTGTTGACGATTTTCATAATTTTGACGATACCCCACAACGTGGGGTAGATGAGGAAAAAAAACAACATCCCTACTTTACGTGTAAGGGAGGTACCCTATTTTTTTTTTTTTCTTGATTTTATTTTACCACTTTGTCAGCGTGATTAATATATATATATACGTATATGCCAAATTACAGCTTTCTAGTACTAACTGTCTCTGAGCTAAGCCGCGGACAGACAGACGGACAGACAGACAGACAGACAGACAGACGGACATGGCGAAACTATAAGTGTTCCTTGTTTACTACGGAACCCTAAAAACCGGTCACCAAAACAAAGCAGCTATCTAATTACGGAACACATTTTCGTAAACGATTACGACTAATCTGTTTCATTTTGACAGTTCAACAACATTCATTGCGTTATTTACGTTGTTGAGCAGATTTTTTTTCGAACTTATAAGGCAATGGATGGCAATCTGTTTCAAAACGATTAAGATTCTTATTCATCAATTATGGTACAGGTTCTCGAACCGCAGATCGTGCGCGATCATAATTGATACTCGATGGTTTTAAGATCTGTCGGTCGATTCTGTAAAAATATTAACGTGAAGCTTAGGTGAAGTGAGCGTGAAGTGAGCTGTCACTGCCACAGATTCGACCGGCAGGATGCTAGGGATTAAAGGGTTCACCTAGTTGCATATGGGATGCCGGGAGCCCTCGCGGAGGGCTCATTTTAAATGTTGGTTTTTCTTACCGAATACAGCATTATAAAACGTGAAAATAAAATCTGATGTATATTTTAAAAAGGTTTATTGGTATATGCGTTGGTTTTAAAAAACAACCGACTTCCAAAAAAAACACTACAAAGTGAAAAATAACTTTAATTTAGGAAGTCGGTGTCTTTGGTTTTGAATTTTCGTTTTCTGCCACCGACTTCCGAAATTATTAAAGTTATTTTTCACTTTGTAGTGTTTTTTTTGGAAGTCGGTTCTTTTTTTGTGTAAAAAGTTTTTATTTTTCACTTTAAAGCTGTGGTACCTACCCCACATAATTTCGAAAACCACTACCTGCTATGTAAATAACAGTGACAGGAAGTTATCATCGTATCATGGACTTATAGGTACTAAGTGGGAAAAATACGAAGCTTACTCAAAACTATTCAAGCAAAGTTAGTAAAAATTATATGGGACCAATTTGGAAGCAAAAACCCTTTCATAGAAAAAAAAAATATTTTCAAAATCGGTCCACAATTGACGGAGAAATCGGCGGAAATATAAAAAAAAAAAACATACGCGACGAACATATAACCTCCTCCTTTTTGGAAGTCGGTTAAACATCAAAGCATTTCATCATTCATTTAGCATCACTGTTACAAATATTCACAAAAAAAAATTAAGGTTGGAAACTACGTATAGCGACAAGACCTCCTGAAAACACAATTTTACTTCGTTTTACAGTATTTTGTAACACGGTTTTAAACCTAATGCCGTTGACCGTCCGCGATGGTTAAAACTTTAGCACAAACGTAATGCCGTCTACCCTCCCGGAGGGTTCACTTCCACTATGTATGGCGGCAAGGCGTATGAGTTGTATGAAAAGTGGGTGGAGTCGAAACTGTTAAGACTCGTCGCCATAACTGTCATATTTTGTATAATTCAGAAACCGCGCAACGCAGTCGACCAGTTCCACGACGAACATCAAGCAGAGTACGAGGGGAGGGGTGAGTCCCCCCTCGAGCAGATCAATCGCGTCCACAATCACAACAATGCCTTTCCGAAGATGCATGATGAGCTGGATAAGCGCCGGTCTATAGCACAGGTTTGTACATAGTTTTTATTACGTGATTTGATAGCAAACAAATAATAGCTGCCTCGTTTCGTTGTCGCAAGCGTTACCGCTGAGCATGAGGTCCGATTACCATCGGGCAAAGTGTTAGTCGGTTTTTCTATCAGTAAGTAACAGTCCGGAGTCTGGATTTGTGCCCCGGTGATGACAATAGACTAAATCTTAAGAGGATTTATCCTAAAAGTTGGCAACGTCGCAAATAACTGTCAAATATTTACCTGTTTTGATTCCTATAGCAATATTACTGAATAGAAATAAGAAATGTGGCTAACTAGCGAACTAGAATATTAATAATGAATTGCAATTATAACATTGAATTTGATGTTGTACCCGTTTTAGGTGTAAAAAACGCATTTGGAATGTTTCCAAATAGTTTTTTTACATATAAAACTAAACATTCGGTGTAACGCTATTAATTATTGCATTTCAAATTCAATATTCTAGTTCGCTAGTTAGCCACATTTTTTATTTCCACACAGTAATATTGCTAAATTAATCAAAACAGTGAAATATTTGACATCTATTTGCAACGTTGCCCACCTTCAGAATAAACGCTCTTAACTGGCGAAATGTTGGTGTACTATTGGTACACCTCTGCCCTACCCATCCAGGAAACAATGCATGATGTTTAAGATCCGTGTTCGTGACAGTTCTTTGTGTGAATGTGGTCTTGATGATGGAACTACCGCCGACTATGTACTAAAGACCTACCATTTAACGGGTAATACGTCTTTTATTGACTTGAATGTGCTCTGGCGGCTGTGAGTATGTCATGCTCACTCAGATGTCTCGCTGATGGTGGCGCGTGTGTTGGATCATTTAGCTCCCTTCAAAATGGTTGAGCTGAATAGCGCTGATCCATCCGTCATGTTCGTGAACGGGCGCCGTCAAGTTGGGACTGGTCAACTCTTAGCGGCCATGGCTGATTTTAATTTTGGAATTTATTGTTCTTCGTTTTATCTTTTCATTACGGACGCTTTTAACGTCCACGTGTTTCTACATTGTTCTCACATGTATAATTTCAACATGAATGATATAACCAATTTTTTATGTATTTAAAAGAGTTTTCGTGGAGTTTCTTGCCCGTTCTTCTCCATAGGTACCTACTACGCTTTGGAATGGGCAATTAGCTTCATATTTCTGACTGGCCGATTCCTTGACAATTCAAAAGTGCCTGTAAATGGTTTAATTGAAATAAATGCTTTGAATTTGAGTTTGAGAACTCTAGACCATATCTTTTTCTCATGTTCTTCGAATTCCTCATCCTTTGACTTGTATCATATGCTTTCCAAAATGAAAATCCCCCTTCCTACTAACTTCCATTACCTCTTGACTAACTTTTCTCCTAAACTAATCCTAATACTACCTATCAACATTTTAAAAATGTTAATTATATCAATGTAGTGTGTGTAGTAATAATAACTTTATACATATATAATGTCGATTTGTAGTGTTTTAAAATATATACTTTGTATATTTTTTTTTTTTTTGCTGGATTTATTAACGAAAATTGTCATGTCCTTCCAGCTACTAACATAATAATAACAACTAGATAATTACCACAAAGTTGATGCAAAGTTCGACGGCTCACCTTGTTGCTTTGCCGTCACCACATGACGCTGGCTGAATAGTCGACATCGGCTCAGTTGCCAAAGACAAAAAAAGAAGGCATTATGGTATGTGTGATAGCAAACAATCCGATGCGACGCTCCACTCGATAAGAGCTTTTACACACCGCATCAGATCCAAATTCGAATCGAAGATCCGTGTTTATTCCGAATTGATAATATTCAAATTTATTCGTGCTGTCATTTTTCTGTTTCGGGTATGCATAGTAAGGTTGTGAGTTTTGTGAATACAGATAGATAACCTATGATAATAGATAAAGATATATTGAACAAAAATGGTTGAACAATCAAATAAAATATCATATTATTAGATACATCAAATGTCACTGGCTTTAATAATAACTATGTCAATGGATACAATACAAGCATGTCAATTTAATTATGTACAATTAAGAAAAGAAATAACCAATACATTTTAATTTTAATTATTATATCAAAAGAGCATGTCAAGAATAATAAACTGAAACAAGATGAGTACCAGGAAGTCAATCATAAAGTCATATTAATTGCAACAACATCGATACTTAGGTCCACAGATTATGTCCGTTATGAGCTCAGAGATTTTCTAATAATAGGAAGATGTGTAAAAGTATTGGGTCCCCACCTATGAAATTGGCTTTTTTTTCTCACAAATAGAGAACCTCGTCACTTCTATGATTTAAAATATGCATCAATAGGGAAGATGACAATTTTTTTTTTTTTAATCCGTCTTTTATATTTAAAAAAAATATTGGACACGTATTTTTTCTTTTTTTACGTAGTCTAAAGATTACGGCGATACATTGAGGTAAAATGTGCCATGACGTCACGAGTATGTAGATTTTATACGTACAAGTGACGTATCCACCCCCACTCCACAACTTAAAATGCTTTTTATCTAAGTAATTATTTATTATTATGATAAAGCAAAAAATACGTGTCTAATATTTTTTTATTATCTGACTGACGGACAAATTAGAATTTCATTTTTTTTACCCAGGCATCATCTCTATTGCTTGGTATTATATCGAATAATGACCATCATAGACAGCTACCAATAGTAAAAAAACGTTATTACTTATAGTTTTATAAACATAAAACATATCTTAAGAATGACTCCTCGTTTTGTTATCAGAAATTACCACTAGGTATTTGTTTTAACTTAGCCAAAACTTATTTTTGTCGCTTAATCTAAGTGGCATATTCGTTACTTAGTTTTAAACATAAGTGCACAAAAGTTTTAAAACATTCGTGTTCATGGTTGTTTTAAATTTAGAAAATTTTAGTATGAAAAATGCGACTTTATTAAATTCTCCATACAAGATGCTGATTTCATAGGTAGGTAGGTTTTATTATTTTTGTCGCTGACCGTATCCACATAGTGTCAGTTTTGAATGACCTAACTGTTCCATCTTTGTCTGCTTACAGGTGGGGATGACCACCGGCTTGGGAGTTCGCCAAACGGTATTAAGAGCAGTATGTATTCTCCACCTTTTCCCCCTTTTTTCACACCTTTTTACCGGACTTCTAAAAAGGATGAGGTGTATGTTTTTTTATGTATTTTCGCCGATTTCTGCGTCAATTGTGGACCAATTTTGAAAATTATTTTTTGTATGATAGGGTATGCTCCCAAGTTAGTCCCGCGTTTAATTAACTTTGCTTGGATAGTTTTTGAGTAAGCTTTAATAATACGTATTTTTCCCACTTAGTATATGTGGATGTTATGATGAAAACTTCCTGTCATTGTTATTTAAATAGCAAGTAGTGGGATTCGAATTTGTGTGGGGTAGGTACCACAACAAAAAAGTGAAAAATAAAAACTTTTTACAAAAAGTGGAAGTCGGTTGTTTTTTTTTTTTGTAAAAAAGTTTTTATTACTTACTTTTTTTAGTCAAGGTACTACATAAAATGACTCAAAACCTGAAAGTTTCAGGTTATTTCAGATTCCCTTCAACTGATATCACTAATTCCTTACTCTTTTTTCCATTTCAGGCACCAGCAAAATCATCCTATCGAAATGTAACTGCAAAATTCGACCCAAAATGTCCTGAGTGTGTCGAACAAAAAAAACGAACAGAAGAACGGAGGAGAAGGGGACCACTCTGCAAAAAATGGAGAGCTGAACTAAATCGAGAAGACTCTAAAAACAAAACAGATCGGGTCGCGAAAAATAGAACTCCGAAGCCTAAAAAACAGCAAACAAGATGTCGGTCAACGAAGGCTTTGAAACCCTTAATAATTTGTTCGAATAAATGTTTTCAATGCTACCTTACGACCGAAAAAAAAACCGTGTCGACATATAAATCGTTTGATAACTTATTAGAACATGAGGGTACATCACCGAAACGGACGCCGAGTAACAGTATTAAGGAAAACCATGAAAAAAATGTTTTGAAGAATAAATCGTCTCACAAAAAAAGAGTAAATAAGAAAACGGCGTCTCGAAAATCGGATGTTAATACGGGGAACCCGGAGACGGAAACAGGTGCGTCTGTAAGTAGTTACAATAGCTTCATGTCAACAGAACACGAACCGATGGTCGAGTGAGTTTTTTTTTTTGGGAAATCGTGAGAACGTCTTGGTTGTCTCTGTCAAAAATTTGAAGGTTAATCGTTTCGCGCCATTTCAAAGCGTCCTACCATAGATAATGCCGGTTGTGTAATATTTTTGAAATAAATTGTCGATGGTATTTAATTTAGTTTTTTTATTTCATCATTTAGTCTATAGCATTCCACTTCTGGACTAGCCTCTCTAATTGCACGCCATTCAGGGGAGTCGCTACATTCATAAGCACCTGGAGGTTAACAAGAGACCGCCAAATTTCGTCCAGCACCAACGGACAGAAGCCTTTATAGCTAGCAGAGAAATAAAAACTAAAATTCTGGTGAATTCTGCACGGGATCCAGGACTAAATTCACTCCGCCCTGCCCCGATTGTGCCAACGTAATTATTGTTGTAATAGCTGTTGCTTGCGACTTCGTCTGCCATTCAGGATGAAAAGTAAGTACCCTATGTTATTCTCCAGGACATGGTCTACCCATGTGCCAAATTTCATCCAACTCCGTTAAGCCGTTTTAGCGTGAAAGCGTAACAAACAAACAAATAAAGAACTCACTACCGAATGGTAATAGTTAGAAGGTAGGTGTTTGTTTGAATGTGTTCTGGTGTGATTGACTTGCTTGTTTAGCTGCTACCTTTTGGGTCTTTTAATGGGTATTTAGGTTAAATAAAAGAACTAGTTGCTGTTACAATGGTCGTTAGCGAATGTGTATTTTTATAATTTTATACAGCGATCGAGGGAAAAAGGATAGGAACAAACGGGCCAATCACAACAAGCCATCACGTCATTTAGCTGCGCTGTGATTGGCTTACGATGAAGCGACCGAATTCCGTTTGGATATTCATCCCAAACAGTGTTCAATCGCGTGACTTCTTGTTTTCTTAATCATTTAAAACAATCGACATGCGAAACTCTCCCGGCCTGCGCAGGTTTCGCTTCAGTGTGGGGTGTTCCACCGAGTCGCACTGGGCCTGCGACCATTAGGCTGCCTGTCCACTGGAGCGGAGAGGAGAGGAGTGGAGTAGCGGTGTACCAATATTAACCAATGGAATTGCATAAAACCTCCGCTCCGCTTCAGTGGTCAGGGATTTGCGAACTATGTACTATGTAGTTTAAAAATTCATATAAAACCGGGAAGCGGAGTGGGGAAACGGAACGGGGAAGCGGAGCGGGGAAACGGAGCGGAGAAGTAGAGCGGGGAACCGGAGCGGGGAATTATTACTCGTCGCGTGAACTCGGTCTAGCTCCGCACAATTCGCAACACCGCTCCGCTACTTCGCTGCGCACAGTCCGTAACTCCGTTCCGCTACCTCGCTCCGTATCAATGGACAGACACTATCCGCAACTCCGCTCCACTCCGCTGCCATTCTCCTCTCCTCTGCCTCGCTCCGCTTCAATGGACAGGCAGCCTTACGACACACTTCCCTCTCACAAAAAGAAGTCCTGAGTCCCAACAGTGGGAACTTTATAGGCTGTCTTTAATGGTTATAGGGGCGTTTAAATGATTACTAAACTGGCTTTCACGTGTCACAACTTGTGACGATCGGAAATTATCCCACGGAAACGTACTATTGTATCGAGCACGCCAATCGGCATGATTTTCTCCGACATCTTCAACAATCATCATCATATTTCAGCCAATTTACACAAAACCTTGATTAATTATATACCAAAACCTTCCTTATGAACCACTCCGTCCATTGATGAAAACCGTATGAAAATCCGTTCGGTAGTTTTTGAGTTTATCGCGTTCAAACAGACAGACGCGGCGGGAGTTTGTTTTATATTACGTAGTGACGTAGGTATTGATAGTTATGGCCGCGTCATTGACTCATCGTCGGTACTGGGAACTACCTTTTCCTAAACACAACTTTTATCGATGAATTTCAGGGGTTTACCTTAACAATACTAGAAACAAGTTTCAGTCATAAACAATTAAGTACTGGTTATGGCTAAATATAGATTGCAATCCACACGCTCAGAAGACTAGTTGGCTGTATTGTGTCAGTGTCGACATTATGCATTTCCTGTTTATAGGTACTTAATTATAATTACAGTAAAACAGTCGCCAGGGACAATAAAAATATGATTTTCCTAGAATATGGAGCGTATCACAAAGGCTCCTGAGACTCTGGTGGGACATTTTCTATGAAAACTTCACGGTAATAGGGATGATGCCTGGGTAAAAAAAAAAATCTGATTAGTCCGTCAGTCAGATAATAAAAAAATATTAGACACGTATTTTTTTTTTTTAATAAAAAATTACTTAGATAAAACGTATTTTATGTTGGGAGTGGAGGTCGCTACGTCACAAGTAAGTATAAAATCTATATACTCGTGACGTCACGGCCCATTTTAACTCAACGTATCGCCGTAATCTTTAGACTACGTAAAAAAAGAAAAAATACGTGTCCATAACCTCCATGACGGACAAAAAAAATGTTTTGTCATGATCCCTATTTGTTCTACCGGGTTTGTCGCATCGCGCTTGTCTGCGGGAGCCTAAAGGCCGTCGCGCGAATATGCGATCGTCGCGATAATACACTTCCTTATACACTTCTTGTTCGGTGAGCCGGAACACGGTGTGGCGCCGACAGAGGGCGTTTTCCTACTTTCGAACAAAAGTGACATACATGAAATCCACACGGTACGGCTTGTCTATCTACATCTCGTCGTTTGCCTAGGCTTTTTTCCGACTATGGTTGGCTTCCAGTCTAATCCGGTTAGACTGGCAGCAGAGAATATATACATTTTTTTTTTTTTTTCGTGTGCCACTTATAACAAGAAAAAACACGGCGGCTTATAACTCTGACACCAGGTTAGTCACTACTAACCTGGTGTCAGAGTTATAAGCCGCCCATGGGCCTCGGACTTGGCTTCAATTGCCGTAGAGAAATATCTATCAGGCATGCCCGTTTCCTCACGATGTTTTCCTTCACCGTTTTTGAGCAAGTGATAATATATAATACGCACATGGATCCGAAAAGTCAGAGACTTGGTAGTCTGACGGTCACACCACTAGGCTATCTACCAGTATTTTACATGGAGCGACTGCCTATCTGACCTCCACAACCTAGTTACTAGGTAGCACGATACCTCTTGGTTAGACTGGTTGTCAGACTTTTGGGCTTCTGACTACCCGTAACGACTGTCAAAGATTTACAAATGACAGCCGGGACCAACGGCTTATCGTGCTTTCTGAGGCACGGAGGGGTCTTGGTATGTAAAGATGGTCACCCATCCATGGACCAACCGCGGCAAGCGTAGCTTAACCTGATCGATCGAACTTGCGGCTGTTATTACTAAGCCACAAGTTTCTTCTTCAAGCTTGTCTATCCACATCGAATACTTCTAAATATTGCAGTAGCTATGTCCATACGAGGTAGCAGGCGCCTGGGCGACCGCCCAGGGCGCCAGACGTCAAGGGGCGCCGAAGAGTACTTGGGGGCTTTAGTTCCGTAAGGACAAAATAAGTTCAGTAAATCAGACACAGTTTGGTGTTGGAAGCCCCGGCATGAAATGAACATAAACGTAGGGAGCTAAAATTTCCAGTTAGCTTCTCTCGCTCTTGCATCCTACATTTTCCTAGTTCTCGAAGATTTCTGCATGAGTCGATAAAATAACTCTTAACTAAACTAATGTTATAAAAAGAAATGATTTTATTTTTTTGTATGTTTGCATGTTTGTTTGTAATGAATAAACTCAAAAACTACTGGACTGATTTAAAAAATTCTTTCCCTAGTAGAATGCTATATTATCACTGAGGAACATAAGCTATAATATATAAAATCGCAAAGAGATGTCAGCACAACAGAAGGGGTCTGCTAGAACCGATGCCTGCCGGGGTCGCGGGAAAGTCCGAAAGGTATACCGTGGCCCCTGGCAACGTACAGGCAACTGAAGGAACACGGTAGATTTTAGTCAGTAAGAGTCTGACACGCCCTCCCGCTCCGGCCAAAGCGGGAGAAGTTATTTGATAATTTCCCACACAAAAAAAAAACATATGTATCACGCGGGCGAAGCCGCTGGCAGAAGCTAGTTTTTGTATAAATATGTAAAATTTAACCTATACGAAACAGGGTGCAAATATTTTTAAGCTCACCGCGCTCGCTCTTGCGTCCTGCATTCTCCCTTTCCTCCAGAAAAGTTACTTCAATATTTGTATGAATGGACAAAAGAAACCCTAAACTTTCCGAGGAGGGGTGCTAAATTTTTTCGCCCCTCTCTACGCTCCACGAGTGGATTGGGGCGCTACAGAAACTCGCCCAGGGCGCCGGTAGTGCTAAAACCGGCTCTGCATCAAGTGCCTACTTGTTTGTTGCAATTAACATAAAAAAGACGGTAACAACTAGCTTGCCTACTACTCTTTGTCAAGAACAAGATAAACAAGAATAACAAGACATTTACTACAAAACTGTACAAGTTATATCATACCGGAGAATCTAGTAGGTGTGACAATTGGCAGTTAATAAATCAGTCACCTGCACCTGCTGGCTGATTACATGTTAATAAATAACATTTGAAGGAAAACTAACCAGTTATCTAATTACGTAACATATTTTTTCGTAAACGATTACGACTAATCTGATTCATTTTGACAGTTTAACAACATTCATTGCGTTATTCACGTTGCTGAGCAGATTTATTTTCGGACTTATTGAAGCAATGGATCTGAATCGTTTTGAGACAGATTGCTAAATCTGTTTCAAAACGATTCAGATTCTGATTGATCGTGTATTACGCAACTTATTTTCCAAAAAAACGAAAGAATATCGTATGGCTAACAAACTAGAGCGGGCGCAGGTTGAATGACTTATGTAACAGGAAGGCACTCTGTTCACTCAAGCTAACTAGTCTGTGGTTCACTCGTAAATCCCGCGCCCTCGACTCAGGGTAACAGGAGGAATGATGCAGTAGAGAAAAGTATACATTAAAGATTAAAAGTTATCATAATATTAACGAGTTTATGGAAGATAAGAAGCTTAACTCTGCTAAATGATTTTATTAATGTTACTATATATTTTAAATGACTTTATTAATTAATATAAATTAAATAAACTATGTTACACAGAGATTATAAATTAGTAATAATAATGAATGTTGTGATACTGATATTTAGTAGGTATGCAATAAAATGTGAACTTCCAAATATTTAAAGTTAAATGTAATAATACTTACTGCGCCCTAACAGGGTCATGTACTCATAAGTTTTAGCCTAGCCTGTAACTGAGTGTACATTATGCAAAAATAAATTATTTTATTACTACATATAACTTTGTACCCCATAAAACGAAAATTACGCGGACGGAGGAGTATGAAATTTGGCACAGTTAAAGTTTATATGGAGAAGGAGTGCAGAACGCTAATATTTATATATAATATACATTAAGAAATAAATAAAATTAATAAACAAAAACATTAGTCACACTACCATGCGTTTGACACAAGATGGCTACCTTAGAAACATGACATTTAAATGAATTATGGTCGAATTTCGACCTCTGTGCGACCACTAGTAATTATAAATAAATAGATAACAGTATTTAAGGCTATAAACAGCCAAAAAAGTTCCCTCTTCTGGAACACAAGCCTCCTCTCTGTGATAAATAGTGGGCCGTGATCTACCACGCGCTAGAACTGACCTCATGCCGATGGCCTCACGATGTTTTCCTTCACCGTTTTGAGAGTAGTGATGATGAAATAAATCACACAAAGGACCCACATCTCCAATCAATCTACCTAGCTTTTTCCCAACTATGTTGGGGTCGTGTTTCAGTGTAACCGGATGCAGCTGAATACCAGTATTTTACATGGAGCGACTGCCTATCTGACCTCCACAACCCAATGACTGGGTAATACGATATCCCTTGGTAAGACAGGTTGTCAGACTTTCGGGCGCACATCTCCGAAGAAACATTATATTATTGGTTGGTACTATACTTTGCAACAAGTAATAAAGCTACTACTTTTGTTTTTAAGATCGCTTCAGAGGCGCTGACTACCCTAAATGCCTGCCTGAATGTTCCCGTCCTGTGCAACGGGTGGGTTTAAAATCAACCGTTAGGTACTCCCTGACTAGGCCGAGTGCTAAGACGGTTGCCTGCCCGAGCCCGGCGGATTAGCCTTCTCCCGATTAACTAGGTAGTTTTTGAGTAAGCTTCAATCATGCGTATTATAAAAATAAAAACAACCCACTTCGAAAAAAATAGTTTTTTTTCGAAGTCGACCCTTTCATACAAAAAAAGAATTTTCAAAATCAGTCCACAATTGACAGAGTAATCTGTGGACATACATAAAAAATAAAACATTCATATGCGACGAACATATAACCTCCTCCTTTATGGAAGTCGGTTAAAAAGTTTTTATATTATTAGCGAGTTTATGGAAGATAAGAAGCTAAACTCTGCTAAATGATTTTGTTAATGTTACTATATATTTGGCGTTGCGCGCATCTAATTTAATCTTTATAAAATTGGAAAATCTGTTCATAATATTTGATGATATTTTGATAATCCATTATACGCGAATGACCTAATGACTGATTGACGGTCATCATTTACAGGGTCATTATTTAAATCATTGCTTAATGTTACCCTACCAAGTAACATTTGTATATGATCACTAACAATTTCTAAGAGTCACACTGTCTGTTCAACCTCGTCGTATTAAAAAGTATGCTTACGTACGAGTATGTATGTATATTATGTGACTAACAAAACCTTGGAGGCTCAGTTCGCGCGAGATTCATATTCATATAAGACGTTTCCTTATATAATCCACTGCCGTGTTAAATCGAATAAAATAAAACATGAATTAAAAATTCTAACAGAAAATAAATTGATAAGTTTTGACAGGAATTTTGGCGCGAATTTGCTTTTAAGGTTATGATTATTTAAAAAGTTGTTATTTGGAAAAATGATTTCCAAAATTAATGTTAGCGTGTTTGTAGTTATATTTTGTTGTGTAAAAGTTGTGTTATTACAAGGAACCGGTTCGGGAAATGACGGAAACTGTAAGTACTTTGTCTCTCTTTGTATACCTACGTTTTTTTTTTCTGTAACAAAGTGCTGAGCAAGCGTCTAACCTTGTTATTCCTAAGAAATAATAAATATTTTTTGTTTGTTGATTGTCTGCATTCGTGCATCTAGTAACATATCAGTCACAACAAATATAGATACCTAATTAAAAAGCAGATGGCTTATCGTGGTACAAAAAAATTGCAAAAATTTAGTAGTCAAACGGATTTATGTACTTGTCAGTAGGATTGCCAGATACAGGCCGAGCCGTAGTAAAATATAGGAAAATAAATAAGCTTATGCTTCAATAATGTTTTTACTTGTTGATTTTTTTGAAGGGTAAATAAAAATGGAAGATATTTTCAAATAAGTATAATAATTAATAATTCATCAATCATTTTAGGTAATAGTTGTAGGTAGGCTTTTACCTGAAATACCTCATAATACATAGTGTATTTTTATAATATTATAATAACATAACCAATGTTGAGCACCTTGTTTGGCTTATTGGTAATTCCCCGAATTTAATCGCCCGAAACGCGCGAATCGACACTTTTAAATAATATTATTTTTTCTTTAGGCGATTCGCACGAAGTTACTTTATTTGTAGATTGTAATATTTATTTAAAATTGTCGATTCGCCCGTTGCGGACGAGTAAATTCGGGTATTATTTAAGTGTCGAACTAAAATTTCAAAATACTCTCTTTGGCTTATAAAACTCTTAACAGCTTTTTTAATAAAATATTTATTTTTGTTACTGAATTTTGTCATTTTTACGGATCGCGGCGTGCCTACTTTTGGCAACCGTGTCGTGCGAATCGTCGTGAAAAAAAGTTGGTGTTTGTAGTCCGGCTAATTACGGAAAACATTTTCGTTAAGACTAATCTGTTTCATGTTGATAGTTCAACCACATTCATTGCGTTATTTACGTTGTTGAGCAGATTTTTTTATCGGGACAGTAAAGTCTAATTACTGGACACGGGACAAGACGCAAAATTCCGGGACATTCCCGGATTTCCCGGCCATCTGGCAAGCCTACTTGTAAGTGAAGCTCGACGGTAATTATACTCGTTGCTGTCTCGTCCGAAGATGATAATAAGTGACGAGTGAGTCGACTAAACGCCTAACTACTAGAGTACTTACCATTGTATTCAATCATCATTGACAACGAGATAGCAAAGAGTATTTACAATATAACAACTTCAGAGTCAGACATGGGATGACAACATTGACCTAACTTGTTTTTTTTTCCGTATTTGAAAATATGTATACATAGTTTGACATTTCTTTTTTTTTTGTTTCTTCTGTACTCCGAAACGGCTAGATCGATTTTGACGGGACTTTCACTGCCAGATAGCTGATGTTATAAGGAGTAACTTAAGTATAACTTGCTTTTATTTTAGAAAATGAATTAGGGTCCACACGGGCGAAACCCGAGCTGCAGCTAGTTTTATCTTCTATAAAATACAATTTGCTGAATTTCTCAGTAGTGGCCAGGAGTCTGGATTTTTGCCCGGTTGAGGGCAATAGGCTCGCCCCCTGTTACATGGGACTTAAAACATGACTGGCGAAACGTGGGTTTACTAGACAGGGTGGCAGGGACATCGACGCGAAGCCTGTTACCATGGATTCAGTATATGATTCTGAACACCTATCTGATTTCGTTGGTTATTAAAAAAAAACTGCTGTTCCATATATTTTGACCGCGTAGGTATTGCAGTTTCTATGAAACAGCTGATTAATAAAAAAATAACCTACGAAAAATTTCGTGGAGGTCTGCCCGGCTTGGGCGGGGCACCGCTGTGTCCTCACGGAGGCGATCGGCGGCGGCGATCTCTCGCGTCCGGCCCTGGTTCAGGCCATGGTTCGGAGCGAGAGTGCATGGGAGGCCATCACCTCCATCTGCGAAGCAGTTATGTTCGCGAAGGAGGAGGCGGAGCGCGCGAGGGAGATGCAAGCTGCACGCCGTCGCGGCCCTAGTCGCCGCAGGAGACGCCCCGGGCGTCGGGAGTCGAGAGCCGACTTCCGGCCACCGTAGGCGCGGGCTTGCGGACGGTGAGCAATGGGCAGCTCGCCGTCCGATAAGGACCAGGCCCGTGTCGACGGCGCGTTGTGTTCCACGCGCGCCTCAAAGAGATGTCAGCACCAACCGATGGGGTCGAAAGACCAATGCCTGCTGGGGTTGCGGGTTTGTCCGAAAGGGATAACGCGGCCCCGGCACACAGGCAACGGAAGGAACACGGGTGGGTTTTAGTCAGTAAAAGTCTGACACACCCTCTCGCTCTGCCCAGAGCGGGAGAAGTCATTTGATGATATCCCATCCTGAAAAAAAAAAAAAAAAAAGGGTTCAGAATCATGTACTGAATCCATGGTAACAGTTTTCGCGTCGATGTGCCTGACACCCTGTAGCTACACCTCTGCCCAACCTTCGGCGAAACAAGTCGTAATGTTAAATACCTATGTACTTATTTCTATACACAAATTAAAGAAAAAAAAAAAAATCTTCAACATTTTTAAACACGCAATCATTAATTTAATGATTTTATACAGGACGATAAAAAAAGAATCAAATCCCCCATTTATGACGTAAGCAACGTCCGTCTAAAAACCAGTTTTTAATAATGGGTCGTGCAAAAAACCCAATCTTCGTTGCTGCAGTAATTTTCGTGGTAACTTGAAAATTTCGTAGATTTATAATAACAGAGTCACTTACATAAAGGCAGTGGTATGAAAACCAGTTCAAACTGGCCTCTTATAGCTGATTCCTATAATTTACGGACCGCTATTCATTAAATTGAAGGCGCTACCCAAGCAGAGACAACGTAAAACGTCCACTTTTTCGTCGCACTGTTAGCCGTGATACATGCGTACTACAAGCCTAAAAAAGTACAGTGTATAGTCAAGGGTATAAAAAGAAAGACTTATACAAAAATATTTATTAGAAATGATCGAGCAGTTTAAAAAAAAAACGCAAAAAAGACCCCGAAAAAACTTTTTCGTCTCGAAATGCACAATATTTTGAGCGACAACTATTTATTTTTCTTATAAATATAAAAAAGGAAAATTAGTCAACTAAAGAAATATGTAAAAATGGGTGTATTTTTTTTATTAAGTTGAAACTGCGAAATATATTTCATTTTATTGGTGGACGCGAGATTCAACCAAGATCAAACGCACCGCCAATTTCAACCGTATTTGCATACCACGATGCACTACTGTCGCTTCACCTCCGTCCATACCTAAAGATTTGCTTATTACCGCGCCTTAAGACTCTTGTATCTTTAACGATAACTAGCTTCATCCGTGACCTTATAACCTTCCTCAAGAATTTTGCTATCCAATGCAAAAATATTTTTTCAAATCCGTGTGGTAGTTTCCGAGATTACTCACTACATACAAACTTACAAACAAACAAATTCTACCTCTTTATAATATTATATTATATATTATACAATCAATCTGCCTAGCCTTTTCCCCACTATGTTGGGGTCGGCTTCCAGTCTAACCGGATGCAACTGAATACCGTGTTTTACATAGAGCGACTACCTATCTGACCTCCACAACCCAGTAACTGGGTAATACGAAAGGAGATCCCTTGGTGAGACTGGTTGTCAGACTTTCGGGCTTCTGACGACCCGTAACGATTGTCAAAGATCCACGAATGACAGCCGGGACCAACAGTTTAACGTGGTTTCTGAGGCACGGAGGAGTCTCGGTATGTAAAGATGGTCACTTATCCACGGACCAACCCTGGCAAGCGTAGCTTCACCTGATGGATCGAATCGTGTGGATGTTACTTAGCCACGAGCTCCTCAGAGCTTTATAATATTATTACAATATGTAAAAAAAACGCTGTCGGATCCGGAAGGGGAACATAGGTACTGCAATAACATTACCAAAATGTATTTTTTTATTTTATTTTTTTATTACTGTAAATAAAAAAGTTTTTGCTATTTAAAATTCACATTTTTGGTACCAGAATTAACCCAAATACACAAAAAAAAAAAAAAATTGCAAATTTTCAACAGGATTCATAGGTTATGACTTTTAGACACCCACTAAACGCCCGCGCCCAATGTAATACCCCGATGAAATCCCCCATTGAAAAAAAATGTGGGGTTTCTTTCTTTTTTCCTGAAAATTTCAACATCCGAGGGTGTTCTTAGGTATCATACTCTCAGTGCGATACCTAAGAACACCCTCACGGATCGGCCAGGATGTTTTTTAACCGACTTCCAAAAAGGAGGAGGTTATATGTTCGTCGCGTATGTATGTTTTTCTATTATTTTTTTTTGATGTACGAGTATATCCGCCGACTTCTCCGTCAATTGTGGACCGATTTAAAAAAAATCTTTGTATGCCCTTTCATACAAAAAAAGATTTTTTTATATGAAAGGGTATGCTCCCAAGTTAGTCCCATATAAATGTTATTAACTTTGCTTGGATAGTTTTTGAGTAAGCTTCAATAATACGTATTTTTCCTACTTAGTATATGTGGATGATATGATGATAACTTCCTGTCACTGTTATTTACATAGCAGGTACTGGTATTCCAATTTGTGTGGGGTAGGTACCACAACTAAAAAGTGACAAATAAAAACTTTTTACAAAAAAAACACCACAAAGTGAAAAATAACTTTAATTTAGGAAGTAGGTGTCTTTGGTTTTGAATTTTCGTTTTCCGAAACCGACTTCCGAAATTAAAGTTATTTTTCATTTTTCTCTTTGTAGTGTTTTTTTTTGTAAAAAGTTTTTTTACATGTTGTATAGTATAGATAAAGCAAAGACCTCATAGCTTTGCATAGTAGCTATCACAGGTAAAATTTGCTTACGAATTTATATGTACGTATAATGCCAAGTTTGGCAATAAAAATGTTACCATTGGTAAGCAAAACGATTCATTTTTTTTTTGTAGGAACTGAGCATGATACTTTCAAGGTTAAAGTGTTAGGCACTGACGTTCGATCGACTGTAGCCACATACTGCCTTTTTCTCAGAACGTCGTGTTCTTTTCCTTGATCTTTTACTTTTTAGGGTTCCGTTGTCAACAAGGAATACTTACCTACTTATAGTTTCGCCATGTCCGTCCGTCTGTCTGTCCGCGGCTTAGCTCAGAGACTATTAGTACTAGAAAGCTAGGCTGTAAATTGGCACGGGTACCTAGATACATAAATCGTGCATCAGGGTAGGTGACTAAGGCCGCCTGTCCATTGAAGCGGAGCGAGGCAGCGGAGAGGAGAATGGCAGCGGAGTGGAGCGGAATTGCGGACAGTGTCTGTCCATTGATGCGGAGCGAGGTAGCGGAGCGGAGTTACGGACTGTGCCGAGCGAGGTAGCGGAGCGGTGTTGCGGACTGTGCGGAGCTAGACCGAGTTCACGTATTTTTCCGCATCGCCTCTCCGCTTCTCCGCTCCGTTACCCCGCTTTTGTTTGAATTTTTAAACTAGTTCGCAAATCCCTGACCACTGAAGCGGATCGGAGGTTTTATGCAATTCCATTGGTTAATATTGGCACACCGCTACTCCGCTCCAGTGGACAGGCAGCTTTAGTGCACGTAAAGTGGGGTTTTTTTTTTCTCATCTATCCCATTGTGTGGGGTATTGTTGGATAGGCAGTTCAAGAATATTGGGGGTCCCTGGAAACTGTTTTTGAATTCAGGGATCCGTTTGCGTAATATAAACTTTAAAGTGCTAATTTTTGAGAGTCAAGTGCTTCCCCTCTGCCAGCTAAATGGAATCTAGAATAAGATTACTACACCACGATAGGTAAAAAGAATGAAAAATGAAGCAATTATAGATAAATTAATTGTGTGATAGATACATGGTGCTCACATATTTACAAACAATGCAAAATTATACGATATTCCTAACATTTTAACAAGTAATACTAATAAGTCAGTGTGTGAGTTCATCAAGTCATCACAGAATGTAAAATCAGAGCTATAAAAAAAAAAAAATGTATAATTAGCAACCAGTTTCATTTTGTCTAGACTCTAAATTGTCCTATGGAGCAGGACCAGCATGTTTCCAAGCATTCTTATCTTGGATATAATCCTCTAATTTGTAATAATTATGCTTGTATACAGAGTGTACTTTTAATATGAGTTTAAAATTTTCTATAATTTAATTGTAGTATTTATTACAAATCGACATTTAAATTTTATTTATTTGTATGTATGTATAGATTAATGTATTGGAGACGCAACTGGTTAGACTAGAAGTAGATACCAAAGTAGTTTTGAAAAGGTTAGCTTGATAGAGTTTGCAATCTAAGTAAGTTCCTAAAAGGATGCAAATCTAAATGAAACATAAATGCGAAAGTTTTATGATAACCATCATCAAAATCAGCCTTATGTTCCCACTACTGGGACACAGGCCTCCTCTCTTCGAGAAGGAGTGGGCTGTAATCCACCACGCGGGCCCAGTGCGGGTTGGTAGATGTCACATGTCTTCGAATGTTTGGTTCTAGGACATGCCGGTTCCTTCACGATGTTTTCCTTCACCGTTTTGAGAGCAGTGGTGATGAAATTATTTACACAAAGTAAAGCGTCTGCCGGGTTTGAACGCACGACTTAAAACCCGTAGGTCGGGCTGTTACCACTGTGCAAAATCAAATCATTTATTTCAAATCGGCACTTTTGAACGTCAAAATTAACAAAAAAAAAAAATGATTCTAATCGCCCCTTCCAAAAGGTAGTTTTCATATGGAGAAGAATGGGCAAGAAACTCCACTGTTACTCTTTTAAAATCTTGTATATGTACCTACATTAGTTATACAGGGTGGCAGGGACATCGACGCGAAAACTGATACCAAAACCAAAACTGCCACCCTGTATAATATTATATGTGGAGACGATACACCGAATCTGCGTTCGCAATTCTTTTGCAAAACATGTAAACAAACACTAGTTTTAGGAAAAACAACTGTAATGCCTACACATAAGGTTCAGTTTGCGCTACACCTGCATTTTTTTTATGGCATTTTCATCAATACTACTCGTCTAAAATCAACTATATTTACACTTGCATATAGTTGATGCTTGTCTAAGTGCAAATCTCGTGATTTTTTACATGTTTGGAAAATAAATTGCGCACGCAGATTAGAATAAAATTACTGTACAACAAATAGGTAAAAAGAATTAAAAATGAAGCAATGACAGATAAATTAATCATGTGATATATACACGGTACTCACATATTTACAAACATTAAACATTTTGCACCACTGCTGAAAGTTTTGTAGGCACTCAATTTTATGAAATCTGTCACATGTAACAGTTCACTGGACTTTGGAGATAGAAGCATGTGTCTTTTCGTCCGTTTGTTTATGATTTGTGTCTAAATTAACATAACATTACTTCACACCTCGTTTTCTCCGGGTTAAGCAGAGCAAAGATGTACCGGCAGTAGGTGCACCACATTTCGCCAGCTATGTTTAAGTCTCATGAAATAGGGGATGAGCCTAATAGGGATGATGACTATTTTTTTAGTCCGTCTTTTTGTTTATAAAAAAATATTGGACACGTATTTTTTTTTTGCGTAATCTAAAGATTACGGCGATACATTGAGGTAAAATGTGCCATGACGTCACGAGTATGTAGATTTTATACGTACTAGCGACCCCCACTCCCCGACTTAAAATGCGTTTTATCTAAGTAAGTAATTATTTATTAATATGATAAAGCAAAAAATACGTGTCTAATATTTTTTTATTATCTGACTGACGGACTAATTAGTTTTTTTTTTTTTACCCAGGCATCATCCCTATTGCCATAGACCGGGCAGCGTAAATACAAAGGCGGATGCAACACAGACAGTAGCTGTTCTGTAACGTAGCCGCGTCCGTATGAATAAAGTATTACAAACACGATTATACCACAGACATTTGAAAACTGTCTGCAATGTGATCGGCTCTGAAAGACATTGTTTTGCGAGTTTCGGCTCGCGTGTGGTTGGTCACAGTTCTAACCCAACCTAACCCATTTCACCTAGTTAACAATTTTTCGACAGTTTATAATCTAACGGAAATAATACTATAGCTGTCTGTGTTGAATGCGCCTTTATATTGCCTTAACAAATGCGGCTGCACTACGACCCGCTGTGCTGCAGGCCAGCTGGGTTCGGACGGACTATTACTGCTCTAAGCCGTTCGCAAGATAATGCAGCACAGATTATGGGTGTCTGTGTTGCATCCGCCTTTGTATTTGCGCGACCGGGCACAAATCCATTATTCCGGGCTGCTATAGAGAAATTACTACATTATGGCGGAGTGTCGCCAATTGTTTTCCGTCCATAAGTCTGTCATCTATTCCATAACATACCATACTTTTAATAAAAGACAACATCAATTTAAAATAACCTCCTATATATTTGCATGCATTTATTTCGTGTCCTTTATGCGAGGCAGTTTGACCGCAGCACCTACTGCTGGTGGACCTTCAAAACTGGTTTTAATGTCAAAATATTCATAAAACAGCTCTAGGACTTCTTGTGTTTAGTGTTTACGCGTTTTTGTTCGTCTGCGAATTTTAGATAATATTGTATGATTACAATCTTCTACTTATTAACTTTAAGGGGCATGCGCTAAGGTCGCGAAATTCAAATTTTCTTTAGTTTTTTACATTTTGCATGTCAATGTAAGGTTTTATGTTGATTAAAATGTGATTCGCAACCGTAACAAATATGGCTTTACATAATTATAATCATTACAATCAGCAATACAACTCCATAAATACGCACAATCGCCAAATATCATGATTTCATGAAATAGTCATTCAATGCGATTATATGAACTTAGAGAGTTGTATTGATCATTTTAATGATTATAATTCTATAAATAAACATTTGATACGGCCGCAAATCGTATTTAGATCAACATACAACATGATACTGACCTGCAAATTGCAAAAACGTCAGAAAATTTGAGTTTCGCGGGCTACTTTGACGCTTTCGCCTTAACCTCTGTTGTTAGACCACCTGTCATGGCTGGCAGGGTGGTAGGTAGGGCTTGTTCTAAATCCGCCTGGCTAGCTACCGCCAAGTCTGTCGCCATAACAACAATGTTAACAGCATTGTTGTTAACAACAACAACAGTAGGTATTAAACATTACTATGGAACAGCTGTTTTTTTTCGCGATTTCAGTGTTGTCCCTATAGTAAAAGTTCAGTTCGATGGCATAAAGCACCATATACGAGCGTTTATCCTAAAAGTTGGCAACGTCTTAACTAGAATATTAATAATGAATTGCAATTTTATCATTGAATTTGATGTTGTACTCGTTTTATGTGTAAAAAAGGCATTTGGAAAGCTTCCAAATACTTAAAAAAAAAATTAAATATTCGGTGTTACGATATTAATTGTTGCATTTCATAATCAATATTCTAGTTCGCTAGTTAGCCATATTTCTTATTTCCATACTAATAATTAATATTGCTAAATTAATTGAAACAGCGAAATATTTGACATATAATTGCGACGTTGCCCACAGTTTATAAAGTATTTTTTTTTACACCTTAAATAAAATATTAACTTGCATAAGTAGCATGATAATTATGGTTACTATGGTTACTTAGTATGATTATCGCCCGATAAATCGTGAAAATCAATTTGTTGCAATAACTTGAGAATAAACGGAACTGTGAGCATGTCATTGTGTTGCTTAGATCATTAATTTTATTCATTCATTCAACATTCAATGACGATTTAAAAAAATTGAGGCGCTTTGACTCTTTTGACAGGTGCCCGGACCTGACGTCTCAGTGCTGTCACCCAGTGAACGTAATTTCAGAAAATCTTCATTCTATTAAGTAGTTTGGAACTCGAATAAATTAATACGGACAATTTAACTCATCGTCTGACCTCACCTCAGAGTTTCCTGCCAGATAAGAATCTTATGAAAGGCGTCTGGAAATCTCAAAGACATTGATATATCCTTAACTACTCTAAAAGGCTATAGATAAATAAAAACTCAAACGCACTGACTCGTGAAGAACGCAAAAAAATACTAAAACATTTAAAGTACTTTGTGTTTCATGATGTTAACTGTAAAATTATGACTATTTTTAATTTATATTAAAAAACCCCCAACGCAGAAAAGAAAAGCGAACATTTAAAAACTTTTTACAAAAAAAAAACAGCCGACTTCAAAAACAGAAAACACAAAAGTGAAAAATTACTTTAATTTCGGAAGCCGGTGGCAAAAAACGGAAATATAGAACCAAAGACACCGAATTCCGAAATTAAAGTAATTTTTCACTTTATGTTTTTTTTTTTTATGTAATAAGTTTTTAGTTGTGTAACCCATGTGTAACCTACCCCACAAAAATTCAAATACCTCTACCTCATGGTCTAATAAAACAAGGTCTGGCATTCCGGGATCAACACATGCTGACGTCACTATCCAGTTGCCACTCTATTGCAACAAAACACGATTAAGGAAAGATTTTCAGAAACCAAAGCTTTTAAATTGTCGTTTCGTGTGTCTAATCAAACGAAACAATTCAATTTGAACATAAACCAACGTAATTGTTAATAAAAACCTCATTGTTTTATCGGATTCGCACAGGTAATAAAGGTGGTTGGGGAGTTATTATTACAAACTTCTGGTAACACAGTGGTCACGTGGGTAACACAAGTCTACGTCATCACATCTTAACTCCCCAAACACCTTTATTACCTGTGCGAATCCGATAAAACAATGAGGTTTTAATTAACAATTATGTTGGTTTATGTTTAAATTGAATTGTTTCGTTTAATTAGACAGACGAAACGACATTTTAAATGCTTCGTGCATATTTTTTGACACAACAGTGACAGGAACTATAACATCATCCATAAATACTATAGTGGGAAAAATATGTATTATTGAAGCTAACTCGTAGCTAAGCTATCATGTAAGATGATAAATAAATAAATAAAAACTAAAAAACAACCCAAGAAAAGGTTATTAACATTTATGGGGTCACCTCTGAAGTATGACCTACCAAACAAAAAATTATCATCAAAATCAATTCATAATTGGCGGAGTGATCGTGAAACAAACATACAACAAAAAAAAAAATACGTACTGTCGAATTGAGAAAAAAAAAACAGCAGTTTTTTTTTCTTTGACTTTTTGACTTTTTAGCCGAAAAATACAAAAACTGCTGTTTTTTCCCGCGAGTGTATTAGTGTTCTGGATATCTTGGCTGCAGTATCAGCTTATCGTATATCCACCATTGCATTGTCCCAACATAATCAACTTATAATATACTCGTAAACGCGAAAGTTTGTGAGTATGAATGGATGTATGGATGTTTGTTTTTTTTATTTGTTAGAAGCAATCCTCACTGGTTTCTTTTGTCGGACAATGTCACTAGAAATAGACGTACTAAATATAAGAACTTCTTACAGCCTCACTCTGCGAAAACAGCACTCCTTCATAAAAGCGTGTTTTGTATGGCACCATTAATATATAATAAGATTCCAGAGGTTATTAAAAATTTAAACCAGCCAAACTTATTCAAGAGAGAACTTAAGAAGTTACTTACTGAAAAATGTTACTATTATGTCAAATAGTTTTTAAATGATAGTTTCTAATCTGTTTGTGTTATATTTAAATTTTGTTATGCATATTTTTTATTTTTTCTCTCTTTCATGATTGTGTTGTATTGCAAGTGGCAATAATTTATTTTGTACGCCAATGATGGCAAAACATGTTGCAACTCACAGATTTTCACTTTACATCCACATTTGCATTTATATTTATAATGTTACACATGCTTACAAATAAATATATCTTTATCTTTATCTTTATCTTTGTTACTCTTTCACGCAAAAACTACTGAACGGATTTGGATGAAATTTGGCAAATAGATAGTTTAAAACCTGCATTAACACATAGGATATGTTTTATCCCGATATTTTCACGGGATCGAGACTTATGCAGGTGAAACCACGGGGCGCTGCTAGTCTACTATATTTCTTTTTTTTAAGTGTGCTAGTGTGCTGGATATCAGCATAACAGCAGCGAATAACGAGTTGTACTTGGTCGTGGGTTCGAACCCAAACAGGCGCTCTACTTTGTGTAAATTATTTCATCACCACTGCTCTCAAAACGGTGAAGGAAAACATCATGAAGAGACGCATGTTCTAGAACCAAAAAAATCGAAACATGTGACATGTTCCAACCCGCACTGAGCCCGCGAGTTGGATTACGGCCCACTCCCTCTCACAGAGAAGAGGCCTGTGAGGCTGATTATGCTGCACATAGGCGTCGTCACATCGACTGGTCTTCATGACCAAAAAGGTCAAAAGGTCACTCTTCCGCAATTTCTTCTTAACTGACCCTATCTTAAGCTCGGTTCCTATAAACATAAAACGAATCGTTTTACTTACCAATGGTATCTTTTTTATTGCCAAACTGGGCATGTAAATAGTAAGTAAAGTTTACCTGTGATAGCTACTTCCATATGGGAGGGTCTACTATACAAAGCTATGAGGTCTTTGCCTCATTATTTCCCCCCCGACCCTTGCTCGTCGATGCGCCAGCCCGCGTCGAAGCTGAGCCCGTAGTCTTAAATTCCCCGAATAATAATAATAATCTATGTTTGATCCAGCCTGTCCCATCTTGCTGTCCTCCCCCCAGCGACGCCCTAAGCCGAGGTCCGTACCCCACAGGGGGTGCCCTTAGCGAGCGTTCGCCTAATTTTAATTAGTATATTTTATGCCCCTGGCTGGAGGCTTTAAGTGTAGAAACTTAAGGCAACCACAGGAAAGTCCGGTTAAGCAGCTACGACCTCCTCAGAGGTCAACTGCGAGATGCCAATTAGAAAAATAAAATAAAATAAAATGCATCATTATTGGTAAAGACACAAGAGTCTTGCCTACAATTTAGCTACAATTAAATATACCTGTAATTTAATGTCAACGCTTTATTAGTGGCTTTTGTGGACATGACAATTATTCAGATTTGTTACAGTTGTAATAGCAAACATGCCAGTTCGTTTAAAATAGGTTTTTATTTTTATTAATTTATCTGTCTTTTTTATACTAGATTATTTTCTATTTTGTGAATGAGAACGTTATACCTACGCTTAGTGGACTGTAGATTTGTTGACCACCTTCTATTTTGTTAAGTACCTGGTACTTGTTGAAATACCTACACTGTCCTCCGATACCTGTTATTTGAAAATATTGTAAAATCCAATTATTTTTAAAAGAGTAACCGTGGAGCTTCTTGCCGGCTCTTCTCCATAGGAAAAGACCAATTGGAACCGTGCATCTAGCTTCTGACGTTTCATAAAAAAAACCCTATAGCTGGTTTATTTTGAATTGAATGTTAACCAATAATGATTCGTAAATTATCGGAATCGGCCATTAGTGATCACATGCAACATGAGGAAAATGATGTAGTTATTTATATTGTTTTCGCAAATAAAATTCTCGAAACACAACTACTTTATATACACTTACAAATAAATCTCTGCAAGGTCGCGTCGCGGACCGGTCTCTTGGTCAGACTTTTATAATTTGTAGCTCGGTCATCTTTTTTTTGATTGAACACAACTTTTTAAGTGACTGTCTGTGTGTTAAAATTGTTTATTTTATTTTTAATCTGTGGTAATAAAATATATTTCAATTATATGGCCATATCTTCCGGGAGGGATTGCTGATTTATTCCCTTCCTGGGTTTGTGCTATTGGCTCTTATATCCTGTTAACTGTTAGAGCGGCAATAGAAATACACAATCTGTGAATTTCCTATTACGGTTCATTAGATACAGCCCGCTGACAGACAGGCGGACAGGCTTAGTAATAGGGTTCCGTTTGGCACCCTTTGGTTACGGAACCCTAAAATGTAGATGAGTGCAGTTTTGCATTCACAAATTCTTGGTTAAAAAGTGGGTCCATAAAACCAATTTTTTGGACAAGTAAAAAAAAAATATATAGGTAATAAATAATATAAATTCGTAAGCAAATTTTACCTGTGATAGCTACTATGCAAAGCTATGAGGTCTTTGCTTTATCTATACTATACAACATGTAAAAAAACTTTTTACAAAAAAAAACACTACAAAGTGAAAAATAACTTTAATCTCGGAAGTCGGTTTCGGAAAACGAAAATTCAAAACCAAAGACACCTACTTCCTAAATTAAAGTTATTTTTCACTTTGTAGTGTTTTTTTTTTAAGTTTTTATTTTTCTCTTTTTAGTTGTGGTACCTACCCCACACAAATTCGAATATCACTACCTGCTATGTAAATAACAGTGACAGGAAGTTATTATAACATCCACATATACTAGGTGGGAAAAATACGTATTATTAAAGCTTACACAAAAACTATTTAAGCACACTTAATAAAATTTATATGGGACCAACTTGAGAGTATACCCTTTCATACAAAAAAACATTTACAAAATTGGTCCACAATTGATGGAGAAGTTGGCGGATAAAAAAAAAACCGAAAAGCGACGAACCTCTTCCTTTTTGGAAGTCGGTTAAAACTGCAGCCATTGTCAATTAACTTTCCCTCGTTATCCTGCCTCCTTTTAAACCAGAATCATCTTAAACCAGATAATACCTACGCACAATGATTCACCTTCGCTTTCATTACAACCAATTCAACCAGTTTTTGCCAATATCGTAAAAGGGAAAAGTCAATATTAGCCGCCATCTTGAAATTTTTTGATGCAACTGACATTTCGTAACGGGGAATTTCGCTTACGTCACAAATTCTAAGAAACCACGTCTGGCACCAAGGTCCCACCGCCGGCGAGTAGCGAGAAGCGAGTGCACGACGGCCACGAGCGATTACTTGCTGGAGATGCATATGTTACCAAGCCTGAGTCTTTCAGCGAGACTGTTCTGTCCGCCAAGCGAGCGTTGCTGAGCGAGTAATAGTAATATCACATTTTACTGGGATCGATCAATCATCACTGACAGGACTATTGTTGCCAATAAGCCTGATATAGTGGTGGTGGATCGAATAGAGCAGCGCACAATGATTATTGATATAACAGTCCCGGATGACGGGAACCTCGTGAAAGCCGAGAAAGATAAACAAATCAAGGCTCACGAGGTTGTCGACATATGGGATGTGGAATCAGCGATCATGGTGCCGATAGTCGTGACTGCCAATGGCCTAATAGCAAAGAGCTTCGACCTCGAACACCTTTTTTTTTTTTTTTTCAGGATGGGAAATCATCAAATGACTTCTCCCGCTCTGGGCAGAGCGAGAGGGTGTGTCAGACTTTTACTGACTAAAACCCACCCGTGTTCCTTCCGTTGCCTGTGTGCCGGGGCCGCGTTATCCCTTTCGGACAAACCCGCAACCCCAGCAGGCATTGGTCTTTCGACCCCATCGGTTGGTGCTGACATCTCTTTGAGGCGCGCGTGGAACACAACGCGCCGTCGACACGGGCCTGGTCCTTATCGGACGGCGAGCTGCCCATTGCTCACCGTCCGGACCTCGAACACCTAAGGAGGCTCTCGTTGGGCAGCTGGATCAAGGGCTTGATCCAGAAAGCGGTACTCTTGGACACGGCTCGCATTGTCAGGAGGTTCCTCTCTCTGGAGCCCTGACCGCCGGTAGCTTGGACCCCGTTCCCGATACCGGTGGGCTATTATTTATTTTATTTTTAAACATTTTTATAAACATATTTAAAAATGTATTCAATATGTATAAAGATTAAAATATGGGTAAAACGAAATAGTAATAGTAATAATCTTTATTTTTGTCTTCACACAAAGTTTCACATAGTTATAAACAGAGACAAGAATTATAGCTTTTTGACGAAAATGCATAAAATATGATCCTTTGTGAGAGACTGTCGTCCATACTGGGATACCTTGTGTGACGGATCACCAGACTCTCACCCCGAATTTGATCGAAATAACATCGATCGAAATAAGTTCTGAGTTGAGCTCCTCGATTACTGACAAATGCTTGCACTGACTGGACAGGTCCACTCAAATCTGTCAATTCTTTCCTCAAAAGACCATTTCAGACACTAATCTATATGGTCCTCACATGGCTTGACCAAGATTATGTCTGGACTTTAAAAGAGACTGCGACCTCTGAGTTTGTTTCGGCCTTTCTTCTCAGAGTAGTCAGATAGGAAACATCGACCTCATCTAGCTTATTTTTTTAATATTTTTTATATGACGTGTAAAAGTAATTCCGATATCCTATTTACAGAATAAACAATTTCATTTCATTTCATTTCATCATAATGGTAAATTTTCAAGTTCTAGACAACTTTTAACTCTACTGATACTTACCTACTTTACTCTTTTTGATAACTCTTGTCGCTGCGACAAAACGAGTTTTAACGTGCACGTATATTGTTCTCAAATTTATAATTTCAACATGAATGATGTAACCAATATTTTGTACGAATATTTTTGATTTATAAGAGTGTCCGCGGAGTTTCTTGCCCGTTCTTCTCCATAGGAACCTACTACGCTTTGGAATGGGCAACTAGCTTCATATTTCTGACTGACCAACCCCTACCTTATTCCTCCAAAAATATCGGGTTCAAGCCTGCAGTCTCCTACTTGAACAAAAGCACCTTTAACTCAAATCATTTCATATCGAATCTAGTACCTCGTACTTAGTAGTAGCGCTTGCGACCACTAGGGTAACGAGACAGTGCTCAAAGTTTAAAGCACGAGATATTAGAAATATTATTAAATGTATTCATCATTATTTATGCGCATCTGTCACGTTATTACTAAAAAACGGCTGAACCAGTTTCGATGCGGTTTTGAGGTGTGTCCTCGTGTCAAGGTAACTTTGCGCCTGATGTCATCATTCCATTGTGTGCATTTGTAACATCTTGAGTGATTTGTTTATCATTTCCTATTTCTGTAATAGTTAATTGTATGCTTCTTCATTTGCCTAGCCTTTTCTCAACTATGTTGGGGTCGGCTTCCAGTCTAACCGGATACAGCTGAGTACCAGTATTTTACATGTAAAATACTGGTATTCAGCTGTATCCGACGAGCGTCGCGACATCGTATCGCGTATCTGTTGTGAGCGACTGTCTATCTGACCTCCACACCCCAGTTACTGGGTAACCGATACCCCTTGGTGAGACTGGTTGTCAGACTTTCGGGCTTCTGTCGACCCGTAACAACTGTCAAAGATCTACAAATGACAGCCGGGACCAGCGGCTTAACGTGCTTTGCGAGGCACGGAGGGGTCTTGGTATGTAAAGATGGCCACCCATCCACGGATCAACCGCGGCAAGCGTAGCTTAACTTGATCGCCCGTCAATAATGATGTAAAATTACAGTAGTTCAGTGATATGGGGGCAGACTTGTATAATTGCATAACACATTTACGAGCACTATATACCTTTAAAGCTACCATTTCCTGGGTTGGTACGTCTTTAATTGTCTTAATATAGCAGTGATAGCCTAGTGGTGTGACCGTCAGACTGCCAAGTCATAGGTCTCGATTTCGAACCCAAGGCACGCACCTCTGACTTTTTTGGATTTAAGTGCGTATTGTATAATTATCACTTGCTTCAAAAACGGTGAAGGAAAACATCGTGAGGAAACATGCATGCCTGAGAGATATTTCTCGACGGCATGTGAAGTCTAGTCAGAGGTCCATGGGCGGCTTTAAAACTCTGACACCAGGTTAGTCACTAACCACACGAAAAGAAGAAGATTGACATCATGCTCACTCAAATGTCCCGCTGGTGGTGGCGTGTATGTTGGATGATCAAGTTGCCTTCAAAATGGCGGAGCGGAATGGTTTGAGTTTCAGGTTGACTGGCGAGCTCCCAGGTCGTTAGTTCAATGTCCACTTCTCACATAAATTTTTCGTATTTCCCACTCTGTCTATCCTTTCAGAGTATACAGGCGTGGTGGTTGATTATGTTGTTGTCTGGTTAACTAAAGATTAAGTAATAATATCTAATAGCTAAAGCAATTAAATCCAGTAAATACCTACATAAAGTGATTTGTTGACTTCATTTAATAGTTCTTGAATAGGAAAACTGCCTATTAAGTTTATCTTAATAGGTACTTTGTGGATCATTTAAGTTTTATGATTTACTAGCTGCAGCGGCTTCGCCCCCGTGGGCGTTAATTCTTATTTTTTTTAATAAAAGTACTCCTAAGTAACTCCATAAAACATCAGCTAATTGCCAGTGAAAATCCCCGTCAAAATCAGTCCAGCCGTTTCGGAGATTAGCCGGAATAAACAAACACACAGACAGACAAAAATTCCAAAAAATGTTTTTTGCTATAAGTACCTTTTATACTTTTATATCTGTAGCGGCATCTACATGCGAACTACGCATCAAAGACCTGACGTCACACAACATCATGACGTCACACAAATCCTGCATCGCGCAATTAGAGTTTACCGCGCGATAAACATATCTACAAGCTTCCCGACTTCAACCTCAGGGCATTTGCCCGAGCTCGCCGTCCGATAAGGACCAGGCCCGTGTCGAGACGGCGCGTTGTGTTCCACGCGCGCCTCAAAGAGATGTCAGCACCAACCGACGGGGTCGAAAGACCAATGCCTGCTGGGGTTGCGGGTTTGTCCGAAAGGGATAAAGCGGCCCCGGCACACAGGCAACGGAAGGAACACGGGTGGGTTTTAGTCAGTAAAAGTCTGACTCACCCTCTCGCTCTGCCCAGAGCGGGAGAAGTCATTTGATGATTTCCCATCCTCAAAAAAAAAAAAAAAAAGGGCATTTGCCCGCCAGACACGACACCCGTCTGGTCGGAGGATCCTCCCTTTTCTACGGGGGATGAGTGAACTTTACACCCTGTTCCTCATGCCCCTAAATATCCATTTAGTAAAAAGCTGTTATTTTGACATTAAAAACAAGCACTTCAATTTTATTTATTTGTATAATTAGATGTAGCCATGTTTTTTTTCTGTGTGGGAAATTATAAAATAACTTTTCCCGCTCTGGGCTGGGCGGGAGGGCGTGTCAGACTCTTACTGACTAAAACCCACCTGTGTTCCTTCAGTTCCTTTTCGTTGCCGATGTAGCTTCAGACCAAATAAAATACCAAGACATAGCGCTGCGAACACTACAGGCAGCATGCCAAAACTACACCACCGCTCTGTGCATACACGCTCACATTTACAATCAAACTGCACCTCACTAAGTGCACACATGCTTACGAAACCAGCCTCATGTCACTGTTGACAGCGCTTTCTTGGTTTTTTATTTGGTCTGAGAGATGTGGACTTTCTTGCCCAATCTTCTCCTTACGAAAACAAGCTTTGGGAAGCGGCGACTAGAATAAAAAAAAAAATACAATAGACGTCGTATATTTAGTAACCTAATCCGCTTAACTGTTCTTAAGGAGTCATAAAGAACCCTGTAAGAAATCGCCACGTGTTTCACCTCTCAACGAGGCATCCTCAGGATGGCTATTGACTTGTTGCGAACCCGGACCCGAGGTGTGGACACGTCAAGCGTCGAGAGCAGTGTGAGCCACTTCGCTTTTTTTTATGTAGGGCATCTCGTCGCTGACGACTGACGTCATGACTACTTAACCGGTCAATCCTGTGGCTGCCTTAAGCTTCTACACTCAAAGCCTCCAGCCAGGGGCAAAACTATGCTAATTAAAACTAGGCGAACGCTCGCTAAGGGCACCCCCTGTGGGGTACGAACCTCGGCTTAGGGCGTTCGCTGGGGTGAGGACAGCAAGAGGGACAGGCTGGATCAAAGGTATTTCATTATTATTAGTCGGGGAATTTAAAGCTACAGGCTCAGCATCGACGCGGGCTGGCGCATCTTCGAGCAAGGGTCGGGGGGGAGTATCGTTTACTCGGGAGGGTCGCGATCGCGGACCTCTGCGGCGAGGTCGGAAAGTGTGTCGGTGTGTGTTTTCTCACTGTACTGGTTTCCCTATTGCTCTCCTGGAGGAGGGTTATAGGTTCGTCTGGGTCGGAAAGGATTAGCCTCGGGCGGCGGATCTTACTGATTTGACTGAGCCACTTCGCCCGCCAACCCCACTTATATAGGATTACTGCCCCGCCCACCTCGGCTAGGATCGTTATCAGCGCGATAAGGGGCTGCGAACAATCGCAATAAAGGTGACCTTGGAATACTTGTATTTAATTCGTTCAACAGTGTAAGGTTCACTGTATTATTTTTTGCAATTTCTAAACTATCTAGTCTAAATATACGTCGTCTATTGTATTTTATAATGGATTTCCGCAAAGTCACGCCTGAATCAATTAACTGACTGGAATCAATTAAATTTTTTGTAATTTTTGACGTTCAAAAGTGCCTTGCAAGGGCCTATTTGAAATAAATGATTTGACTTTGATGTAGCACAAAAATCGCGATGTTTTCACATGTCGCCATTGCATCCGCGCAAAGCAGGGGCGAGTGGCTAGTATAATTATAATAGGTTTTTCCTTTCGCGTCGAGCATAGTTTGCTGCTATGCGAGCAATGAGGTCTATGACAACGTACATGGGCGTAAAACAGGCTTTTAATTACGCGTCCTTAAGATGTCAGAAGCTGTTATTTTCTTTAACGAAATATTGTCATATAAAACTAAGACTATCTTGTATTCTTACACATTTACCTAATCAGGCTGTATTGTTCCCACTACTGGGACACAGGCCTCCTCTCTGTGAGAGGGAGTGGGCCGTAATCCATCACGCGGGAATAGAGCGGGTTTGTAGATGTCGCTTGATGTCTTCGAATTTTCTTTTAATATGTCGTCCGGGACACAGGCCTCCTCTCTGCGAAAGGCAGTAGTCGGAATCCACCACGAATGGAAGTCACACATGTTTTCGAATTTTTATCCGAGTAAGGTTAAGCAAAAAGGACGGTTATGATTTTGGCCTGTACACCTGTTCATCAATCATCAGTGTTCATCTGTTCACTCGTAACTTCTAAACTACTGATCATAATTTGACAAATGAGGTATCTTTGGAAGCGTCTTGATCGTCCGGTGGTTATGTGACGTCACAAATTCAAAATGGCGCCGTATTAGAACATAAAGTCAAGAACTAAAAATATTTTTTGTACCAAAAAGTCTTGATTTCTGTCTGAAATATTTTCTTGTTTCATACTTTTTGGAGCGTGATTTTTCAGTAGTCGGGTTTTTAGTTATTGAACTTATTTTATATTAGTTCTGGATATCTCAGCTGGCTTCCTCACGATATTTTTCTTGGAGGACTAATTAGATATGATTACGACTTAATAATGAGCAAGAAACAACCGACATTTGTATACAACATAATAACTAAGTCTTAAATAATCAACCTACCAGACACGACACCTGTCTGGTCGGAGGATCCTCCCTTTTCTATAGAGGATGAGGGAACTTTACACCCTGTTCCTGATACCTCTACATGTATTTGTGGTATTTTTTTACCTGTTTACCTATTAAACCAATTAAAAGAGTAAGGTAGGTACCTACCGGATAATAATAATAAATAATAATAAGGTAATAATAATAGGTTGTCCTTGGGTGCACTTGCGTAGTGCACACAGGGATAATCCTCGGTTGGTGCCTTTTTAATACATAAAAATGTCTAAGGGGCCGAGGGGGCGAGTTGGCTTCGGCCCCTCGTACGCCTTCCAAAGGTCCGGGACCCTAGTGTCCCGAGATATGTCAAAGACATTTAAAATAATAATAATAACCCACCGGATGATAATAGATAATTGCTGGTACATTCAATTCTAGAATATAATGACACGGTTCGCGCTGTGCAAATATTGTTTTTCCTGGTATTATTTCAAGGTACATATTTTCATTTAGACAAAGCCTGGTTTTTATGCAGTTTATCCTGTAAACTTCCGTGTTTGACTAATGCATAAAAAATAAATACTAAATATGAATGATGACCATTTTTTTTCCAGTCCATCATGAATATTATAAAAAAAATTGGACACGTATTTTTTTTCTTTTTTTATGCAATCTAAAGGTGACCGCGATACATTGAGTTAGAATGTGCCATGACGTCACGAGTATGTAGATTTTATACGTACTAGTGACGTAGCGACCCCCACTCCCTAACTTAAAATGCGTTTTATCTAAGTATTTTTTTATTATTATGATAAAGCAAAAAATACGTGTCTAATATTTTTTTATTATCTGACTGACGGACTAATTGGAATTAGAATCTTTTATTTTTACCCGGGCATCATCCCAATTGCACAAGAAACATTTTATGCGAAAATTTCGGAGATAATACCGTTGAATGTACAATGAAAGGGAAGATGGAACAGTCATCGGAAAGATGTCTTGTAGACTTCTTTATGCAACCAGAAATAGGTTGCAAAAAAAATCACCCCTATATTTGCCACCCCTAAAATGTACCGCTTACACAGCCTGCTGGTAAATCCGCTGATTCAAGGAGGTAAGTTTCGTTGCAATAACACCTCCCTAAAACTCAAATTTTATGAACCTACAGTGTAAATGAAGACGCGCTCCAATGAAGCAACACTATTAAAAACAGTAAAACCGGTTCACGTAGACGTAAGGTTGTGACAAAATTGACGTAATCTGCGCCCGCGCAGAATCAAGGGCGTTTCCCAGACATGTCTTGTTTACTTAATTTGTTTGCATCTTATTGATTGAAGACTTTCTTAGCTTGCAAGATCCGCTTTTCTTTGGTAATTGAAGTACGAAATTATAACTTTGAATGTCTTCTTCGTAGTAGAGGTATAGTCAGAAGGTCGAAAATCTGACAACCAGTCTTACCAAGGGGGTTAGCGCTTGGTTGCATGGGTTGTGGAGGTCAGACAGGCAGTCGCTCCATGTAAATACTGGTATTCAGCTGCATCAACCAGTCTTACCAAGGGGGTTAGCGCTTGGTTGCATGGGTTGTGGAGGTCAGATAGGCAGTCGCTCCATGTAAAATACTGGTATTCAGCTGCATCTGGTTAGACTGGAAACCGACTCTAACATAGTTGGGAAAAGTCTTAACGCATCCTTGTTTCAGTTATTTGGCGTCGGGTCTCCCTAATTTTTCGGCGCCAAGTTATCCGATCTTGGGTTGTCGGTTCTAGTAAGTCATTTTGCTGGAGGTGTCTGCAACTGGTCAATGGCGGGCGCCTTCATCACATCCCTTAATTTATCGTTCGGGAAAATTCAAATTACTCTCCTACAATTTGTTCGAGTACCTAGGATATTTATAAATGCAATGGCCTTTTTCAGTTTAGATTATTGTCAGGAAAAATCATACCTGGAAAAATACCTAAGCTATTGTACGATTTTTGAACATTAACATTTATCTTGTCTTTTGCGTTTTTGAACTTAGAGTTCGTTTTTTATCCCTTACTAATCTGACAGGTGCAAATGTCAAACTCCAAAAAATAAACAACAATCATTTGAAATGACAAAGTAGTCTATGGGATTAAAAAACGAACTTTAGTTTACGACATAATTATTAGTAATCGTAATTGTAGGTATCTAAGTTATAAAATAGTAAGTTCAAGTTTACAGCGCGCGCGTGAATATATGTGACGTGAGCTGTCACTCCACCTGAGAGTTTGACACTAATGACTGCTCCCTTCACCTTAGTTTTCATGCCGAGATTTTTACTGAATAGATCGGCTGGAAGATAGCTACGGCCACGTTAAAATTCACACCTATATCATAATAATGGTATCAACAGTAATTAACATTAGTTAAACCTTGGCATTAAGTTTTAAAAGCATAGTAATGTGACAGATGCAAATGGTGTACAGTCAAAAACAAAAGACGATACCATTCTCGTAGGCTGGCTAAGCATTATTTATAGTGCAACAAACTTATCTGGCTAGCTGGTGGTTTTACTGGAACTGACGAAATTACATGAAAAGTGACATTAAGAGCGTTTATTCTAAAAGTTGGAAACGTCGCAAATAGCTGTCAAATATTTACCTGTTTTGATTAATTTGGGTTGGCAGAATAGTCGACATCGGCTTTGCTTGCCATTTATTAAAAATAGAATAGAATAGATTAATTTGGCAATATGAAATGTGGCTAACTAGTGAACTAAAATATGTATTCTGAAATGCAATAATTAATATGGTAACACTGAATATTTCGTCGTTTTAGATGAAAAAAAGTATTTGGAAACGTTCCAAATGCCTCTTTTACACCTAAAAAGATAACAACATCAAATTCAATGTTATAATTGCAATTCATTATTAATATTCTAGTTCGCTAGTTAGCCACATTTCTTATTTCCATACAGTAATATTGCCAAATTAATTGAAACAGCGAAATATTTGACATCTATTTGCGACGTTGCCCACTTTCAGAATAAGCGGTCTTAGGGTTTGTAAATTTTTGTTTAACGCCAGCATCTTCGTGTGAGAAGGACTAGTAGGACTCCCTGAATTTTAAATTTATAAGCGCCTTAGTAACTTTTGTAACCGACTGTACCTACCTAGTAATTAATCTTCTTTTGTTTACCGACTTCAAAAGTGGAGGAGGTTATTAATTCGTCTGTTTTGTATTGTTTGTTTTCGGGTCAAGAGCATGTCAATTATACTTTAATCTTTTAACCATGAATATTTTTTTGACAGACAGGTTCATTTTTTTATTTTTTCGGCCATAATCATTTTTGTTGGTTTTTGGGTGCACTCCGTCTCTGAGTGTGGAAGTTGTGACTAAATTCAAAATTCAAAAGTCATTTATTCAAACTAGGCTGAGAATCAGCACTTTTCGAACGTCAAAATTACATACATTCCCCCAAAACGCCCGCCCACTACATTGTTGTATTGTGTTCCCACCTGTAAAAACAAAAATGTGAGTGGTAGTAGTAAATAAATAAATTATTAAACCAGAAAAATATAAAATTTACATCCTTTATTAATTCAAATAATAAAAAACCGGCTAAGTGCGTGTCGGACCACGGACAATGAAGGGTTCCGTAGTTGGGATGAATTTATCCCAAGAACAAACTACAATGTTACATTGTAGTTGAAGAACATGTTCTCCCATACGGAATGTATGGGAGAACCTGTTTTTCAAACCGCAAATTTAAGTTGGTCGATTATTCCTCGTTGGAGAGTAGAGCCTACTTAGTTCTGATAGTTTTCCTTTTAATAACCGTCTCTGAGCTAAGCCGCGGACAGACAAACGGACAGACAGACAGACGGACGGACATGGCGAAACTATAAGGGTGGGTGTTTACTACGAAACCCTAAAAAGAATGATCTTCCCTTATTACTGACATAAACATAATTGGCGAAATGTGGGTGCACTATGTACCTACAGGTATACACACCTCTGCCTAAAAGCGGGTCCACACCTGCGCACGCGCACGAACAGTGCGGTTCGCGTTGTGACACATTTGTACATGTTCGCGAGCGATGAGCGAGTACCTCGCGTGCACGTTTCATGTCCTCTCACGGACACGAACAGTACGATTCTTGTGCTTTTTGGAACATAGTATGGACACCTTTGGACATGTTCGCTGTTCGCGTGCAAGAGACAGTCAAAACACACGTTCACGAACACATCGCGTGCATGCCGTGTACCTATGCTACCTCGGATATGCTCAGTAATTCGAGACCGTTCGAGGCACGTAGTGTTCAAATTCTTCAAAATTGCGCAAGTGAGGCGTGCATGTTGCGAACCGTTCACAACGTGCGCGCGCGCTAAGAATGTGACCCGTCCATAGCCATTCCAGGTGCCTAGCGTGCACGATTCGTGCGCGTGCGCTAGTGGGGACCCGCCTTAACACTCCGGAAAAAACCAAGCGTGATGTTAATGAGCTAAAATAATAATTAAGAAACATACCTATTTTACAAGGAAAAAAGGTCATATAGAAATTCTATAAAACCACTCAAGGATTTTACCGCGGTGCTTATTATGGTGACCTATATGACTAATAAAATAACAGTAATATTGATGCACATAATAACAATGTATTTACCTACTTATTTATTCATATTTAGGTCAAGAACACGGTAATAAGTAGGTGGTATTCATTGGTTGTTTAGCCTTATTATCTCAGATTGTACTTTGTAGAATGAACAGCTTTTTATAAAGATATCTATCTACACATTAGAACAGGGTTTGGGAACCCCTGTACCAAATGACAGATTGTGATTGTTTATCTGTCATTTTGTCTATTCTTCCGTCGACAAAACCCGTTTCTATTGTGGTCATGGTAACGGTGCAGGCACTCCGCAGAGAGTAAAGAGGTGCGCCGGGAGGCGATCCTGTTAACCGTTCTCCGGCAACAGAACGTAGGTATTCGCGGGTACAAAATAAAAGTTCTAAGAATGTATTTATTTAATACTTTAAGCACACAAATGTACAGAGGCGGACCAGTACCAGTCAACCTCAATAGGGATGATGCCTGGGTAACAAAAAAAAATGTAATTAGTCCGTCAGTCAGATAATAAAAAAAATAGATGACAAAATACTTAGATAAAACGCATTTTAAGTCGGGGAGTGGGGTCGGTACGTCACAAGTAAGTATAAAATCTACATACTCGTGACGTCATGGTACATTTTAACTCAATGTATCGCCGTAATCTTTAGATTAAGGAAAAAAATAAAAAATAAGTGTCTATTCTCATTCCCTTTGCAACATCTTGTTTATGTGAAGCCGGATTTTCAGCTCTAGCTGTAAAAAAACTGGCCAAGTGCGTGTCGGACCACACACAATGAAGGGTTCCGTAGTTGAGATGAATTAATCCCAAGGACAAACTTCTTATAGGTTTTCCTGTAATCTATGAGTAAAGAACCATTCTCTGCAATTTTTTCAAAATTTTAGCTCAATATTTTCAGAGATAAAGGGGGGGGGGGGGAAATGGTCAGTTTTCTTAAATATCTTTAAAAGTATTTAGTTTAAAATTATTTTAAAAAAATATTTGAGATCCTCGTAACAAGTCGTTTCATTTGATTTTTTCGGTTCAGTTTGCAACCCCAAAATTCAAAATTCATTTTTTACTTCACACGTGTTTCTCTCTGCCTAGCCTTTTCCCAACTATGTTGGGGTCGGCTTCCAGTCTAACCGGATGCAGCTGAATACCAGTATTTTACATGGAGCGACTGCCTATCTGACCTCCACAACCCAGTAACTGGGTAATACGATACCCCTTGGTAAGACTGGTGTCAGACTTTCGGGCTTCTGACGACTCGTAACGACTGTCAAAGATCCACGAATGACAGCCGGGACCAACGGCTTAACGTGCTTTCCGAGGCACGGAGGATTCTCGGTATGTAAAGATGGTCACCCATCCACTGACCAACCCCGGCAAGCGTAGCTTAACCTGATGGATCGACCAGTGCGGCTGTTGTTACTTAGCCACGAGCTCCTCCCACGCACTTCACACGTGTTTGGGTCACATAAATACATATGTGTACCAAATTTTAACTAAATCGGTCCATTAGATTCGGAGCAAATTGGTTGTAACAGACGGACAGACAGACAGACAGACACACGAGTGATCCTATAAAGGTTCCGTTTTTTCCTTTTGAGGTACGGAACCCTAAAAAGAGCAAATATCGCTCAAAGATTAATGTGAAACAAGAAATGAGAGCAGCGGTGTCAAGCCTTATCCCACGCCTTGAAAAAATGTGTGGACAATCACCAAGCTCACGCCTCACATTGATTAAGTTGCTATTGTATTTTATTTCCTATTTTTCAATGTCAATCTTATAATATATAAAATTCTCGTGTTACAGTGTTTTTAACAAAACCCCTCCGAAACGGCTTGACCGAATCTTATGAAATTTTGTGTATATATTCAGTAGGTCTGAGAATAGGACGTAAACTATTTTTCATACCCCTAAGTGATAAGGGTGGTGTAGGTAGGTATGTAAGTTGGTAGGGTAGGGTAGGTAGGGTAGGGTAGGCAGGTAGGTGCGCGCTAGGTAAGTACGTGCTACGCGTGCGAAGCCAGGGCGGGCAGCTAGTATAAATATAAAAAGTCAGCTTCATATCGTGGATGTTTAAATTTTTGTGCCTGTCTACCCTATTTCGACTAGAAAGAGCTCCGACGACGTCGAGACAAAATACTGGACTTGAAAGTGCGCCGCGAACTGTAAAAATTTCTAATGCATTAGAATCTTGAGGAAACAAGCTGAGAAACACAAAGACGCTGATTTTGTAGTAAGTTGTGGAGCTCTTGTGAAGGAGATTGTCTGGGGAAATACCACGTTACTATACTACTCCCACCATACCTTCATTTCTGTTGCCAAGCAGCACCTTAATTGCGTAACAAACGATCAATCACATTTCATATTGTAATTTCAACAACAGTCAAAAGGTACACCAATGTACCCCCCCCCCGGCAACAAACAAGTGTTTAGAATGAAAGCTAGTCTTTCATTCTAAACACTTGTTTCACTACACTATGACACTATATAGGTAGATATGTTCATATCATTGTTTAGTTTATTTTATTTTACTGTAAGTCAATTTTATTTTATTTTCATTGAAATGTTTTTATTTTATGAGGTGTATTAAAATTTGTGGTAATGTTAATTATTTTTGCATAAGTACTATTATGTAGAATCAAGTTTTTCCAACTGAACAGCCAGCTGTGCTGCTGACTGACCGGATCCAACCCTCTAAAAAGGTTGTGGTCACGTTGAATTATGAGTCGCTCAATCGATACATTGGGTTATACAGGTTGCTGTATTCCGTTTCGAAAGAAATGGGTTCTGTCTACATGAGACATTTCAGCTTTGGCTCACCTGCCATGCCTCGAGTACTGCAGATGTAGGTACTATCGCGGACACTCCCGCCTGACCACCACTAAGCTTATTTTTGCTTGCACCTAAAATAGAGCGTTAAAGCCATTGCTACTTAAGTGCGTTACTCAATTAGGCACCCCGCTTTTTATGATAGTCCAACGATCTAGCCCTGAGGCCTATGCTTCAATGACATATATTTTATTTCTTATGGCCCCTCGTTGTGTGATGGGTCCATTCTCTCTCACAGAGAGGAGGCCTGAGTGAAGCTAAATTTATGTATGTTCAATCAATCTGCCTAGCCTTTTCCCAACTATGTTGGGGTCGGTTTCCAGTCTAACTGGATGCAGCTGAAAACCAGTATTTTACATGGATGTTATGTAACAATTTGTATTTCTTTTTCCACAGTACGACTCTGCATCGTAGAAGGTCGTGGGCTATACAAGCGTGCGCCCACGCACTGCCCAGTGCTGGACAAAGAGAATGCTGGTGTCGAATGTGTGTTGGGGACTGACAGGTAACTATCATCCATTGACATCTATCTTAAGAGAATATCTCATAACTAACCACCGTAAGGACTTTTCTTGCTTGAAGCGCTCGGCGACTATACAACCGGCCCGGTAACAGATCTGGTCATCTGTTCACGGGATTTTGTTTCCAGACTGGTTAGATATCAGTTTCTTTGATGGTACTTGGACAGCGCTGTTGGCCTACGTACTAACGGCCGTAAATCAAAGATTCGAATTCACGTGTTATTGCTGTAATGAACGCCGCACTACTGTATCCCATGGTCTAAAAAAACAAGGTCTGGTATTCCGGGAGTGACACATGTTTCCGACACTATCCAATTGCCACTTTATTGCAACAAAAAACAGTTAAAATAGTAAAAAAATATGTACAGAGCATTTAAATTGTCGTTTCGTGTGTCTAATCAAACGAAACAATTCAATTTGAACATAAACCAACGTAATTGTTAATTAAAACCTCATTGGTGAAGGTGGTTGGGGAATTAGATCAGATGTGATGACGTAGACTTGTGTTACCCACGTGACCACTGTGTCTCGGAATGCTATACCTGGCGAATTATACAATGCTGTATCCTAATTCCGTAATACACAATCAATCAAAATCGGAATCGTTTTGAAACAGATTGCTAATCCATTGCTTGATAAGTTCGAAAAAAAAATCTGTTCAACAACGTAAATAACGCAATGAATGTTGTTGAACTGTCAAAATGAAACAGATTAGTCGTAATCGTTTACGAAAATGTGTTGCGTAATTAGATAGCAGGTCTGCCGCGGCGGCAGGGCGACACTGCTGCGCAGCAGTGCTCGGAATCTAATCTCATATTTAAATCTATACAAAATGTATCAGGACCCGGGGGCCTACCATCAACTCTAAAGCAGTATTATTTTATCTTACTTCAATGGGGGAAAGAGATGGAGTTATACGTCCTGTCCACTTCATCTCTTTCCCACACTAAAGTAATATTAAATAATACTGCTTTAGAGGTGGGGGTAGGCCCACTGGCCCTGTAGTGACGCGGCAGAACTGCCGCGTGCGTGTTGGGATTCATACCTTTACTTAGAGCAATCTGTCTCATCACTCGCTTCTACAACTATGAGGAAACTGGCATGTTCTGGAACTTCCAAGATACTGTGGCATCCTCCAACCCGCTTCCGAGCCCGCGTAGTGGATTAAAACGGCCCACTCCCTCATATACGGAGAGAACTAACTTTAAATGTTCCAAATGCTGGGGGTGTAACTCAAGCGAGTAAGACCTAGCAGTTGGAGCATTTTGGATTAATTAATTACTGTCAAATTTGACACGTAGAGCTGCACCAATAGGCTGGTTTCACAGCTATCCAGGAGACCCGTACGGGCCGTCCGTAATCAGGAGACCCGTACGGGTAGCGCCCCTAGTGCTCTGAAACGAGGAAGTAGTACGATACGTTGTACGGGCTCTACCCGGAACGGGTCGCGTACGGACCAATCCGCGTCGCTGTGAAACAATGTTCTAGCGCCTCACGTGTGTCTCCGTTCCGAGAGCTGTACGAGTCTCCCGGACAGCTGTGAAATCAGCCTATTTAGCGGTTGCAGCATCTATACATTATAAATTAAAGTCGCTTTTCGTGTTTGTCTGTATGTCCGCATTGTGCTACTAAACCACGCAACAGATTTTGATGAGATTTTCATCATCGTTTAGAGAATTTATTCCGGAAGGTTTATGTTTAAAGCGTTATTATTAAAGTTACGTAAAACTAAGAAATCTCGATGTATTGTCAAGTCGTAAAAATCGTGCGAAGCAGGAGCGGGTCGCTAGTAACCTATTATTATGATTGAAAAATAATCTAAATCGATAATAACGTGAATGAAATCGATTTGTCAATTACACGGGCACGTCACTACACGTGTGTGTTTTTATTTATTTATAAATAATTGTGTCAATTGTTTATAGGTATATTATAATTATCCATCCATTCGTTGGCTTCACCATATCTTGATAACTGTTAACTGATCTGACAGAACCTACTAACAAACATTTTTTTTTTTTTTCATGTTTTTTTTAAATATTATTTGAAGCCAATCTGTATAGTAGTTTATCGTCGAAATAAAAAAACTATATCGTATGACATTTTTCGTCGGGTATAAAAAAAAAAAAACTACTGTTTCATACATTTTGACTGCGTAGGTATTGCACTCTTCAATGAAACAGCAGTTTTTAGGGTTCCGTAGCCAAATGGCAAAAAACGGAACCCTTATGGATTCGTCATGTCTGTCTGTCTGTCGGTCCGTCCGAATGTCACAGCCACTTGTTTTCGAAACTATAAGAACTATACTTCTGAAACTTGGTAAGTAGATGTATTCTGTGAACCGCATTAAGATTTTCACACAAAAATAAAAAAAAAAACATACTTAGAACTGAAATCATTTTTTTTTTCATCAAAGCCATACGTGTGGGGTATCTATGGATAGGTCTTCAAAAATGATATTGAGGTTTCTAATATAATTTTTTTCAGAACTGAATATTTTGCGCGAGAGGCACTTCCAAAGTGGTAAAATGTATGTCCCCCGCCTGTAACTTCTAAAATAAGAGAATGATAAAACTAAAAAAAATATATGATGTACATTACCATGTAAAACTTCCAACAAAAATTGGTTTGAACGAGATCTAGTAAGTAGTTTTTTTTTAAAACGTCATAAATCGCAAACCGCAATTTACTTTCATTCGATCAACTCAAACATTAAAATAAAAAAAAACCATTTAATTTATGCTACGGAACCCTTCATGGGCGAGTCCGACTCGCACTTGGCCGCTTTTTTTTACAACCCACGAAATAAAAATCAATGCAGGGGGGTTCAGAATCACGTACTGAATCCATGGTAAAAGTTTTCGCGTCGAAGTCCCTGGCACCCTGTATAGTAGGGTTAGCAACCCTACTTACAGTAGTAATGGCTTTCCTTTTGGCAGTTCAACAACATCCATTGCGTTATTTACGTTGTTAAGCTGAAAAATTATTCGAACATATGAAGCAATGGATTATCAATCTTTCATTCAGATTGTGATTGGAAGTGTGTTACGCAATTAGGTCGCTGCACGCTCGTTAAATTTTTGATGTCTCCAGTGGATAGTGCATTATGTTCGGAAACAGTGGACAGGTCCAGGCGTAGGGGCCCATGTTTTGTCGAGGAACTTTTCTGTCCTTGACATAATTTTCAAACTGTGTCGAATATTCAACCAACCCGCATGGTGGATTATGGTCCACTCCCTGTCACAGAGATGAGGGCTGCGTCCCAGCTGTGGGACCCTTGAAGCCTGATCATGCTATGCTTTTTCTATCCGTTCTTCGTGGAAAGGTTTTTGCTAATACTTGAATCTTTTGTTTACAGGTTAGACTGTCTTCGCCGCATCAGCAAAGGCACGGTGGATTTCGGAGTGTTCAGCCCCGAGGACCTGGTGGCCGCGCAGTGGGCCAACGTCGACGTGCTGGTCACTAACGAGTTAAGGTTTAGGAAAAGTAAGCTCCTACTTGTTTTCTCTTTCACTTGCTTCTGTCCGCGGTTTCGCCCGTGTGGAGATTGGAAATTACCCCACGGGAACCGGGATGTGCCAAACCTCCAATTCCATTCAGCCGTTAAGATGTGTGAAGGTATCACACGAGATAGACTGACAGACAGAGTTATTTTCGCATATTATGTAATATATGTACCTATGGAACTAAATCAATCTGCCCAGCCTTTTCCCAACTATATTGGGTTCGGCTTCCAGTGACTACCAGTACTTTACATGGAGCGACTGCCTATCTGACCTCCACAATCCAGTAAGTGGGTAATACGATATCCCTTGGTAAGACTGGTGTCAGACTTTCGGGCTTCTGACGACTCGTAACAACTGTCAAAGATCCACGAACGACAGCCGGGACCAACGGCTTAACGTGCTTTCCGAGGCACGGAGGATTCTCGGTATGTAAAGATGGTCACCCATCCACTGACCAACCCTGGCAAGCGTAGCTTAACCCGATGGATCGACCAGTGCGGCTGTTGCTACTTAGCCACGAGCCCCTCATTAGTACCTATGGAACTATGGATATGAATTAGTATAGAGGTATGAGGAACAGGGTGAGTTCACTCATTCTCCATAGGAAAGGGATCCGACCGTGTTGTGTCTGGTGGGCTACTGCCCGACGATTAATGTCGGGACGTTGTATACAACATGTAACCCTATCCGATTCGTATCGTTCTGAGGGTAATTTTTATGGTTATATTTATGGTAATTTTCAGGAAAGAAGTTCTTATTTTTTCTTTCCTGAAAAAAAATCACGTTTTTTTTCAATGGACAATTTTGCCTGGCCGTCATTTAGCGGATGTCTACAAGTCATAACTTTTGGCCCCTGTTGGATATTTGCTAATTTTTAATGGATTTGGTGTAATTTTGTTGCAAAAAATGTGAATTTTAAATAATAATACATCTAGAAACCGCCACATTAGTATGGATTGATGCAAACAAGACCAGTCATTAAGGAAGAGCCTACTTTTAACCAGCACGGGACATCTTTCGGTTTAAAAGAATTATTATGACGATGGTAATGCTGAATCCAGTAGTGTTGTTCATTATACTCGTACTTACATCAACTTAGGGACTGTGTCTCGTCTCGTTGCGAATCCGCGATGATTTACGAGTACTTTAAAAACAAATGAGTTTTTAGAGGTATGAGGAACAGGGTGTAAAGTTCACTCATCCTCTATAGAAAAGGGAGGATTCCTGTCCAGATGGGTGTCATGTCTGGCGGGCAACTGCCCAACGATTGATGTCGGGGAAGTTATATACGAGCTGTTCGCGCAGTAAACTCTAATTGCGCGATGCAGGATTTGTGTGACGTCAGGATTTTTGTGGGACGTCAGGTCTTTGATGCGTAGTTCACATGTGGCGATGTAGATGCCGCCACAAGTGTGCTTTCGAATTGCGTGCGCTCACTTGCGTGAGATTCCGAGTGACCTTTACATATTAGCACTGAATACTTACATAATTAATGTTAAAGTAACTGTCTGTTTCACACCTAAACCACTGAACCGATGGTTAAGGTAGCCTGGGATCTGGAGAAGTACATAGGCTCCATTTCATCCTGGATATTTGTATTAACTTAAATTATGAAAACAACACACATGCTGATAGAGTCCCGGGCAACAGCTATAGTTTGACCGAGTACGCTGTTACGCGCCTTAGGAATGCGCGTCGAGGCGGGTGGCAGCGTTGACGAATGAAAGGCGGGCTGGAAAGCGTGCGCCCTGAGCGTTGACGAATGAGTGGCCTGTACTGCCCCCCGTCTCGCTGCACACATACGTAAGGCCCGTAACAGCGGTCCCGGTCAAACTATAGCACCTAATTATTTAATGTTTTTTAGGACCATTTGCCCGCAACATTGTAGCAGTAGTCAACAGGCGAATTCTGCCAGACCATTCCTCCACCCTGCACGCTGTGCTCAGGAACAGTACCCTCTGCCATCCAGGGGAGACCATGGATGATTTGAGGCCACTCAGTGAAACATTATCTGGGGTATGTAACTTTTATTTTCATATAGGGTTTTGCTATCACATATAATTCAATGTCAGTCGAGCCTGAATTTATTAGCATTCCTTATTCTGTTGTTGGACACAAACGCATATGCTTTTTTCCTATAACTTGATCCTAAAATGGTCATAATCATGAGTAAAAGTATACCTAAATATTTACAACTGTTCATGGATTTACTCATGACTGTAAAGAAATTCGATAGGTATATCTTTTGTATTAAATGAATTTCTTTTTGGCACGAAAGCAAGCAAAATGACAAGACGTAAAATTAACTTGCTCTGCCAATAGCTGTTTAAAAATAGCTAGCGTCTATCTGATTAAGGGTGGTCGCAGAACTGTCGGAAGATGCGTCAAAGTAGATATAAACATTCAATCTCATATTAAACCGACGACGACGTCGAGCGAATAAATAGACGCGATGGAAGTTGCGCCCGACGCATCTTCCGTCAGATGTACGACCATCCTAAAATTGTCATAATTCGGGTTTCGGATTTGCGAACAGCGTTTAGAGAACTTGACGAAGTTCTCTAAACGCTGTTTGCAAATCCGGTTTCAAAAGTTCAATTCGGCACCGAAGTGTATCGAATGGTTCTGAAAAGATGAAAGATCAATACTCAACCACGTGTTCTGTTTCCAGTACCTAGAATCCCTGGTTCTGGAGCGGTCCTGTGACCCGACCAGGTCCAACACTGAGAACAAACTGAAGGCGCTGGCCGACTTCTACGGGAAGGCATGCAAGGCCGGACCCTGGGTGCCCGACAAGTTTAGAGATGCTGAACTTAGTAAGTAGTGTATATCTTTGTAGTAACACAGATAAAAGCGTTGAAAGCCCCTCTACTGTTGTTGTTCTACCATAAAAAATATGTCAGTCAGATAACAAAGGTGACACCACAAAACAATAATATCACAATTTAAAATCGCACGTTGCCAAATAAGTGTCGAAATGGCAACGCAAGATTTTCTCTTTGAAAGAACATCCCTTTGTGATGTAGTAACTTGTGTAAAACTGTGAAGAAAAACACAGTGAGGAAACAGGCATGTCCTAGAAGTGGTCAAGTAACTACAGTAAAGGCTCAACTAGATTCGGGATGAAGCGCGATATAATTATTTATTAGCGTCCTTTCTACATCTTGGAACCGATTTTTGACCCTCATTCCGTCTTTTCTCAACAGAACGCCTCTACCCCTCTCTCTGCGCCGCCTGCGCACGATCCTGCACAGCTGATGACCGATACTGGGGCAACGCGGGCTCCCTCACGTGCCTCACTGATGGCAAGGGAGACGTCACGTGGGGAGAGGCCGATGACGTCGCTTCTTACTTCAAGGTAACATAACATAACATAAGATCACGCCTGCACAGCTGGTGACCAATACTGGGGCAACGCGGGCTGATCACCTGCGTCACTGATGGCTAGGGAGGCGTCACGTGGGGAGAGGTCGATGACGCCGCTTCCTACTTCAAGGAAACATAACATAAGATCACGCCTGCACAGCTGGTGACCAATACTGGGGCAACGCGGGCTGATCACCTGCGTCACTGATGGCTAGGGAGGCGTCACGTGGAGAGAGGCCGATGACGCCGCTTCCTACTTCAAGGTAACATAACATAACATAAGATCACGCCTGCACAGCTGGTGACCAATACTGGGGCAACGCGGGCTGATCACCTGCGTCACTGATGGCTAGGGAGGCGTCATGTGGGGAGAGGTCGATGACGCCGCTTCCTACTTCAAGGTAACATAACATAAGATCACGCCTGCACAGCTGGTGACCAATACTCGGGCAACGCGGGCTGATCACCTGCCTCACTGATGGCTAGGGAGACGTCACGTGGGGAGAGGCCGATGACGTCGCTTCTTACTTCAAGGTAACATAACATAACATAAGATCAAGCCTGCACAGCTGGTGACCAATACTGGGGCAACGCGGGCTCCCTCACCTGCCTCACAGATGGCCAGGGAGACGTCACGTGGGGACAGGCCGATGACATAACATAAGGCCTATGCTGTCTGAAGAGGAAGGAAGTAGATATAGTACAGATACATATGTATCTGTACTATATCTACTTCCTTGGTATATTTTAAGTCTCATGTAACAGGAGGCGAGTCTATCAATAGATTTTACTGCTGAGAGCTGTTACAGAGGATTTCCTAGTGTAGAAATTCAATTTCCGACCCAAAGATCTTATCTAAGACCTCAACTCGCGCTTGCGTACTAAATCATCGAGCGACTAGGACCGTCTACAAACTATGTAAAAAGTGTAGCCTTGGGCAGATAACAACTTTTTAAACTCTTCAGAAACCCGTTTTACTTATGACATGCAACAGCCGACACAGCCCCACTGCTGGGCAAAGGCCCACCCCAAATTCTTTGAGATATTCCATTCCTGGGCCTTTTATTTAGTTGAGTTGAAAGAGTTAACAGGAAATGTGGGTTGGAGTAACATAAACTGCAACCGACATTTATAGGTATCAGTGCAGTCCTCTATCTTTGAACATTCAAATCTTCTTCAATTCCTGAATGAAGAACAAGTCCTTCTCTTCCAGATTCAGGAAAATGGAACTCTGACCGGATTTGATAACTTTGCATATCTCTGTCGCGATGGAACCTGGCGCGACCTGACGCAGGAGCCCTGCATTTGGTTACGAAGACCTTGGAACGTTATTGTGGCTAAGAGGTATACGACAATTTTATGTGTATTTCGTTTAATAAACCACAGGTTTTCCACCTTTTCGATATGCATAACCGACGACGTAATGTTATTTATTTCCGTTATTTGTTATAGGAATCGGACGACAGTTAATTTGGGTTCCAATTATGTTATTTTTGCTGTACTTAAATTTATTCAAGTTCTAAAGTCACCTGTCACTTATCTGTTTTTAACTATGAAAGGATCTCCTAGAAGATTAATATTATTATTAGCATTGCCTTTCTCAATTGGTCAAGAAGCATCAATATTGTTGGTCAAAAAAGGGGTATTTCATTAATTACGTGAGGCGTTAAGGGGGAGGGAGTCGAGCCGTATTTCACCCAATATCTAACGTGGGGTCTCAGCAAAAATCACGTTATTCTTGTTCCGCAAGAAAAAGTGTAATATTGCAAGAAAGCTGGGTTAAATTAATAAAATGGACTAAATTAATAATTAATCAAATAAACATGTTGACAAAAAAAAACTGTCAGACAGATTATAAAAAAATATTGGACAGGTATTTTTTCTTTTTTTACGTAATCAAAAGATTACGGCAATACATTGAGTTAAAATGTGGCATGACGTCATTCTCCGATAGATTTTATCTCTTCTATGAAATGAAAGTTGGGGAGTGGGGGTTCGCTAGGTCACAATTCAGATAGAATAGACTATCTGAATTGTGTCCTAGCGAACCCCCACTCCCCAACTTTCATGCGTTTTATCTAAACCATTTTTTTGTTTGTAATATGATAAGGCAAAAAATACGTGTCATATATTTTTTTATTATCTGACTGACGGACTAAATAGTTTTTTTTTCCCCAGTCAACATTCCTAACATCAATATTGTTGGTCATAAAATTACCGGTCAGATCTAGGAAACCGGCTCAAACCTAACCTAAAATTCTTCATCTTTCTTTCAGAAAAGCTTCAGAAGCAGTGGGCAAACTAGCCCAATCCTTGACAAACAGTTCAGTAACGGTGGACCAACACTGGCGAGGGTCCCTCGCAGCATTGCTGGAGAGCAACCAGGCCTTGCCGGAACCTCTGCATCCGCCACGAGCTCCTATGGATTACTTGGCAAGAGCTGAAGGGTTTAGGGAGGCGTATAGTCAAGCTGGTTGTGATCCACCAAGGTGAGTCATATTTTATCTGTCATTAAAACCTGTTGCTCGCAGTCTCAGCCGTTTCCGAGACGTAAAAGAAAGGTACAGCCCGATTCAAACTTATTACCCAGTTATTGGGTTGTGGAGGTCAGATAGGCAGTCGCTCCATGTAAAATATGGTATTCAGCTGTCTCCAGCCGACCCCAATATAGATGGCGGCTCGGAACATGAGGCGCGTCGCTGCGCAGTAACGAATTTACGTGTCAGCGGGGGTGAGGGGTGCGGTACTGCGCAGCGAGTGGCTAACTTCCGAGCATTAAGTTCGAATCGAACTATAAAATTTAGCACATTACCGGACATTATCTCTGAGAGGCCAGAGTCTGCCGTGCTAGGTAGGTTCATCCAGCTTCACGTGACGAGATGACATTATCATATTATGACTTTTTTTTTGACATTAGTGATTTTTTTATTTGTTTTTGAATTTTATGTAAGTATTTTGAATTTTATAAATGATGACTAACATAGTTTTAACCTTTGTAACTAACAATTTATGGAGAAATCATAGTCTGAATTAAATGAATTTAATTTAATTTAATTATATTTTATTCTGGGTGTCTGAATGTATCTGAATAAATATTGTTAGAATTTTGACAGCACCCAAAATGAAGAAAAATTATCCACAACTTATTCATCGTCGATATGTACATATGGTTTTTTTTGTAGGTAGGTACCCAAAAGTTGACCACTAGACGTATTACTAAGCCTACGCTGTGAGTCTGTCTGTCACGAGGGTACCTATAAATTATTATTTTTTTTGAAAATTCTACCGGTTAAGTTGATTTTTCACAAGATTCATAGCATTTTTTTATGGCCAATAATAAAAACTTTGCGTCACCGACATCCTCGCGCCGTAGTTCAGACTATAGAAGCTAGATGGCGCTAATACCAGTTTTAAGTTTTCACTTCTGTCTGCAATCTCCATGACAGCCAATTTTTTTTTCCTTAGACAGTCTATCATTTATATTTACATATACACTATTCAAGGCTTACTGCCAAACATTTTACACCAGCAGCCTTTGTGCTAATCATACCTTGGGCTATACATATTGGTTAAAGGACAACAATCTAGCAGCTAATATTTCTAAAACTAAAATTTTACAATTCTCTAATTATAACCATTCTCAAAGAAAACCCTTAGACTTATATTATAAAAACACTAAAATTGAAGAAGTACTTGATACAAAATTTCTAGGTATTATCTTAGATAGACATTGCAATTGGAAAGCACACACAACTCGCATATGCTCTAATCTAAAAAAAATTGTCTTTGCTCTAAAAAAGCTTAAGAAGGTAACAAGTCAAAAAACTGCTATGGCTGCGTACCATGGCAACGTCGGGTCAGTTCTTAGATACGGTCGTCTTTTATGGGGTAATTCTTCTCAGGCTAAAAATGTCTTTATCACACAAAAAAAATGTGTCAGAGCAATCTGTGGGGTTGGACCGTTTCAATCTTGTAGACCTTTGTTTAAGAAATTAGGATTACTAACTCTACCTAGTCTGTATATATTAGAAGTAGGATTATTTGTTAAAAAGCACTCTGAGCGTTATACTAAAGCCATAGTAAATAAAAAAATCCTTTCAAGAGATCCAACCCGACTGGCTGTCACAAGATGTAGAAGCACACTAGTTCAGAACAATTGTTACATTATGTCTGTCAAAATCTATACCCAAATACTCAAACAAATCAGAGAGCTACCACTAAACTACTTTAAAAATAAACTTAAGAAATGGCTCTTTATCAATGCGTACTATACAATAAGTGAGTTTTTTAATTATAAGCAAAGCTCGAAATATAATGTCACTAGTAATTTTTTTAAATAACGTAATTTTAAGGATTTTTTATTTTATTTTTTACTTCATGATCTCAATAGTAACAAGTGAAGTGTTTTTGTATACCTATAATTTTATTATAAGGTATTTTTTGCATGCTGAAATAGTAAGTAAGCAAGATATGTGGAATTGCTTATATTTATGTTAAGACCTATTGTATCATATTTTATGCAAAATAAAGAAATTCAATTCAATTCAATTCAATACCCAAAAAGCAAATAATTCCCTGCGTTATGTATATTGTATTGTGCTTCCACCATATTGTAGTGCGTCAGGTATGTCTGCTGATGCGCACACTGACGACTATTTTGCAATAATGCGTAAGAAGGTGGCGTCGGTGACACGCCGAGTGGGAGAAAGCACCAACAGTATCTTGAGGGTGTTTGCTGAAAGGCTGGATGGGCCTGCCATGGGTAGGTTTATCAAGCTTCATGTATTGCATGGGGCTTGGTGAAACTATCTGTGGTCGATATACTATCAATTTATCACCTTTGTTCTAAGTATATACTAACATAATTTATAAGCTAATTTAGACACTAACATAATGTGGGCCTATGTAGTTTTTAAATAAAAGATTTTTATTTTATTTTATTTATATTTCCAGACACATCAACTTCTGCACAACATCCCTCCTAGCTAAGAACAAATGTGACTGGCTGAGTGAAGCTGGGGCAGTATATGGCATCGCACCTCCTCTACAATGTGTCAAGAGAGACAGCATCGAGGAGTGTCTGAAGGCGGTGGCAGTAGGAGAGTGTGACGCCACAGCCGCTGGGAGTGACTGGCTGGTCGCTGGGATCAGGTATGTTCCGAAGATCCTCATCAAAATCAGCGTGTGATTATGTTTCCAGCTGGCCTAGACACAGGCCTCCTCTCTGTGAGAGGGAGTGGGCTGTTATCTACGTCGCGGATCCAGTGCAGATTTTCATATTATGAAAATGTTACCTATTTACCCGGCTGAGCGTGTTCGTTCAGTGGCGCAGGCGTCCAAAGGACCCAATTTACAAAAAAATTGGGAGCCCTTGTAATACAAAATTAGTTTTAAAGGAGCGTATTTTTTTTTGCGAAATAAATAATTGACTCAGAATTTTAGGCTGTAATTGTGATCTTACTAAGATCCTGACTTGAATACGTTAGATTTTATTTGTGAATTTACTAAATGTATGCAAGAGTTTTATTAGACCACGCCTGAAGCTTGAAGCCTTTGTAAACCATAAATAAATTACATTACTTACTTGTTTTATATTTTACGAATTTTCGTTTCTGTTGTCCCCAAATCATTGCTAGGGCTGATACGGCGGTAGCTATGTTATTGTTATGTTTTTTTCCGTAGTGTCTAGTAAAAGGTGCTCATTTGCCTTGTTTTTATCCGTCTGCAGTTAAGACCCAAAATAATCACGAATTCACACCTTGACACCAATCGAATTGCGAAGTGGTGTCTAAACAACTAGATACTTTATTTTGGACCTTCACTTTTCGGATTTCAAGGCAATTAGATCATTTCCGGCTTCATCTAGGTCCCTTTTCTGGTTGTTGTATATTTATGTTCTGGGACAGTGGAAAACAAGTGTGGCAGTCATATCCCAAAAAATAATCCCTCATTTTTGTGTTGTTCCAGAGATTACTCCCTAACACCACTCCTCCACGAAATAACTCCCATCGTAGAAAAAACGAACACAATCGTTGCTTACGTCAACGCTGAAGCTCAAATAACCAAGATGGCGGATTTGCGCGGCAAACGCGCTGCTTTCCCGCGCTATGATGGCGCGGCGTGGCATTCTGTGAAAAACTATATTACGGGTCATGAAAATATATCCTGTAAGGAGTTTATGGAAAGTTATTTTGAAGAAATATGCGCACCTGGCTTGGATGGGAAGAAATGTTATGAAGAAGGCGAAGCGGAGGCGTTGAAGTCGCTTGTGGAAGGCAAAAGTGATGTCGCGTTCATTAGTATGACGACTTATAAAGCTTTTATAGGTGAGAGTTTTGTAGATAATATATTTAAAACACATAAACATAATATCACGCCTGTAAATCACGTGAGGGTTAGGCAGAGTTGTACTGTAGCTGAAGAGTACCACATAATTTATATTAGTACAAGTACAGAAGATTCACTTCGCAAAATCATTCAAATAAATAGCGACTCTTGCTAGGACACATTATAGTGCAATTCAGGTCGCACAGCGCTAATTATTTACAGTTATATTCACCTAGAAGTTGCCTCTCTTTCTATCGTGTAACTCTTAGAATAACATATCTTCTGACTACGTTCCGCCCACTAAATTGGCCCGACAAGTCGAGCCTGCCGCGTACTTGTAGCTTCATACTTAAAATGCGAAGTGCGCTTGGCCTGGTCTCAGTACAGCCACATTTCTCTGGTTATAATTATTTAAGTCCAATTGTAAGCTGGCTCAAATCCAGACTCCGGGCTGCTACTGAGAAATTTTTGAAGAAAAAACCCAATAACACTGCCCGACTTGGGAATCGAACCCATTTGATGGTACCGTACAGCCGTGATCCAGTCCTCTTGTTAAGTTGATTGATAAAATACGCTCTGCTCTCTATACTACCTATTTTCATTGTCTTTTCAGATAGCAAAGAACCGTCATCAGAAGATCTCAAGAAAATCGTCCCTCTCTGTCCGGAAGGAAACGAGAAATACTGCTTCGTTAGTTGGTCCAACTTGGGCCATATATTTGCGGCCAACAATCTCACAATCATTCGAAAACATGAAATTGTAAACGTCTTCACCAAGTTGGATCAACTGTTTGGCAAATATCCGCCTTTCCATAATGCCATGTTCTCAATGTATGGCTCTTTCAACCATGAAATGGAAGTTATTTTCCATAGTAATACTAAAAGTTTAGCCACAAGTGCTGTTTTAAAAACTCACCCGTATGATAAAATTCCTTATAATCTCGAACTTTTTGTTTCAAATATGACAGATTTCACTTGTGATTTTGGCGCCAAAACGACGCCATCTTTAATCATGTTGCTGGTAACTCTAGTCGTATTTTTAATTAATAGTTAATCATTTTAATTAACTTAGAACTATGTGATAAATAAATGAACAGTTTTTATATTTTTCTTTGTGGTTTCATTATTTCCCTTATTTAAATTAAGTTGCATAGCATAACTACAGTGGATACAGTGCTTACTGTGATCAGCGGCTGTCGACTTATCCAGATAGAGGCCGTCAGAACGACGCACTGTGGATCGACAAAAGGCTCTCGTAGAAATAGGAGCGTAACTTTTAAAGTGTCGTTTTGACATTCGTAAGTCGTATGTCAAAACAAGATAAAGAGATTTAGTGCCTTAAAAAAATAAAAAACGGAGCCTACTCTGAAAAAATCAAGTACGTCACTATGGTTATTCTCTCTGTTCGGAGATACAAGCATTAAGCTCCATAATTTTTTTTTGTGCAAAAAAAAATTTGTTGCTAATTTGCCTACCTGATTGTATCCTATGATATATTTATGCATAATATCACCACACAATCCTCACCTTTGAAAACTTCATGAAAATCAATTTTGAAAACGCCAAAAAATTGTCTAGAAATAGTCATAAATAGTCGCATTATGATTCCGAAGATACAGCTATAAGTTGGTGAGGATTGTAGGGTAAACGTCTCCACACGATCTTCACCTCAGTGCAAGCAAACGGCTGGGAGTACCGACTTGGTTTGCATTCCAAAAAATTGTCAAGAAGTAGTCATAACGCTATGCCAAATCTCGTAAATAGTCATTTAGGGATTCCAGAGATATAAAGGGGTCTTGGTGAGGATTACGTGGTGAGCCTTTCTCGTCACAATCCTCACCTGATTACCGCGGAACGCCTCTAGGTTTTTGAATTTGAATTTGGTGTCAAAAATAGTCAATAAATAGTCGTCTCCAACCATGATAATTTCGACTTGTACTATGTAGAAGTATGTTAAACTTCCACGTCAACTTCTAGATACATTTTGTTTTGGTACAGTCGCGAACAGTAAAATTGTAAATCTATTTTAATAGTGTTGTGTTGTTGTGTGTAGTGTTGTGTTAATTTAAAACAGTAATACAATATTGTAGTTACTTACGTATAATTTGATTTCTGTCAAAGTTTAATAAATACCTACCTAGCTATACATAATATTCCTCCAATTTTTCCGGTTGGCTTTATGAGACCAAGTAAATGTCTTTATTTCAGATTATTTTGAAAGAAAGAAAGAAAGAAAAAGTATTTATTGTGACTCGCACAGGAAAAAAACAAAAACAATAAAAAACCAAGTCACAGTAACATATAAAGAAGGAAGTCCTGTACGAGGCCAAAAGGCTCCTATCTCAGCATGATGCCGCGACATTTAAAAATAAATAAAAATGTCGCAGCGCTGGTATTCTGATAGGGCCCGCAGTGATGTCACGGATAGATACAGACAAACAAATATAATAAAAAATAAAAATAAATTGGTGTGTGAAATACAATGAAGAGTGAAATACACGATTAATTTTAAATCGTTCTGGAGCCGAAACACAGTGACTCCAGACGATTAATAGGTACTATTAGCATTGTTATTGTTTTTTTACGACATCTAATATAGAAGTTAGAAATTTATCACTTTTATTCTGTCATTCGAGTTAAATCTTAGTAGCGCTACACTATTTCATTCATAAACGCAAGGTCGTAGGCAATCCGCTCGGTGATGACGTAGCGCGGCACAGCTGTGCGTGTGCGAGTCCGGCTGCAAGTAAGTACCTGCAAGTAGGTATTTCATTTCTGGTACGATAGGTTGGTGTAAGTTCATTCACCTCGTTATCTCTCGTTTGTATCGGAAGCACGGCACGGTGTTTACCACTATCACATCTCCTCGTAAACGAGAGAAACTAATTGAAATTTCATTCACCACTCTCGCATCACGAAATCACTAGTACTCGTACCTTTTCAACTAGACACGACGAGTACGCTTGGGAGTTGTATTTAAGGCCTTGAATCGAGTGTCGACCAATCGAGCTAATAGTTACTTAATAAGCATACCTACCTACCATATTTATGATAAATAAAAAGAATACTGCCTAAACCAATTTTTACGCGACAATGCTTGCTTGCGGCCGCGGCGCGGCGGCTTCTACAAAGGCAGGCAATGTAAACAGAAAAAATGAATCGTTTTATCTGTCGAATAGAGTTCATTATAAGATGGTGGTGCCCTTTTCTATGAAAATATTGGACCGAATCAAGACCTTATTTTTATACACTTAACCGCGGAATTCGGTTGTGCATCCCTTTGAAGTCCGGTCGGACACTTCTCAGAATAATTTTAGTCAACTGCGTACCTACTTACCTTGTACCTAGTTTGGTGAAATTTCTATTTGTTACCGTTTACGGTTAAAAATAAAGTCTGAATTCGCTTTTCGTATTTTTATTTGTGGACCTATTTATCTATTGCGCATGTGTTTTTATGCTGTCTGATCGATGAATGGATTTTTCAATGGGTACCGTTCGCAAGTGTTGCCGTTCGTCGATACGTTTTACACACATATGCATTGATCGCAGTTACTTCGAGTTCTCATTATTTCACAAAAAAAAACAATTAATTAGATTTTTCGTGTTTTTTTTAAATTGTAATTTATTGAAAATAATAGTCCCAATCGTTTCGAGTTCGATGATCGAGTTAATGGCTTTTCGTTCCAGAACGAGCTAAAATTAACCGTGTATATCCACCAACCAACTACTACTATACTACTATTTTGATTGTAGTATGATTAATTAAGACTATCTATCTAGTCATACGTATATTACGTACAGCTTGGTAGGTATTTATTTGGATGGTGGTAGCTTGGTTGGTGGCTAGGTTGGTGGGTATGTAGGTTGGTTGGTGGGTAGGCAGGTTGGTTGGTGGGTAGGTTGGAAGGTAGGGTGGTGGGTAGTAAAATAATAATAATAATAATAATACCATTTATTTCAGGCGACACAGGCCCATAGAAAAATATCTTAACCTAAACATACATATTTTAATATAAGCAAAAAACTTGTGTTAATAAATAAGGCTTAGACTATGTTAGTAGCACTTCACTTTGCACTAGGTTGCCTTTGTGCTGTCGTGTGGAACTTGTCCGCGGAAGCGACGGAACACCACGTCCTGCGGCCAAAACTCTTCTTCCATGCCGAGGGGCAGATAACAGTTTGGTACACGCACGACGAACGCCTTGAAGTTGACGTTCCGGTGCGATTCTAGTATCTGCACCCTCGGTGTGTACCTCGTCTTTTGGCGCACGTACTCCACGATGTCCTCCGCCTTAGTGGTGTAATGCAGGCGGGAGATGTACACCGGTGTGTTCGGCTTTGCGGCACGTAGGCTGACTTCGGGGTCCGTAGGAGCTTTACTGCAGCGGTTCTTGTTCGTTCGCGATCGGTGCTTCCTCCTTTGCACCGTCACGAAACCATCCTCATTATCATCCCTATTCGGCGCCTTTTCTGGCATGGGCTTAATAGGCGCTGCGCGGCGCGGCGCTGTAGTATGGTGGTTAGGTTGGTTGGTGGGTAGGTTGGTTGGTGGGTAGGTTGGTTGGTGGGTAGGTTGGTGGGTAGGTTGGTTGGTTGGTGGGTAGGTTGGTGATAGGTAGGTTGGAGGATAGGTTGGTTAGTGGATAGGTTGGTTGATGGGTAGGTTGGTGGATAGGTTGATTGGTGGGTAGGTTGGTGATAGGTAGGTTGGTTAGTGGATAGGTTGGTTGATGGGTAGGTTGGTTTGTGGACAGGTTGGTGGGTAGGTTGGTTGGTGGGTAGGTTGGTTGGTGGGTAGGTTGGTGATACGTAGGTTGGAGGAAAGGTTTGTTAGTGGATAGGTTGGTTGATGGGTAGGTTGGTGGATAAGTTGGTTGGTGGGTAGGTAGGTTGGTGGGTAGGTTGGTTGGTGGGTAGGTTAGTGATAGGTAGGTTGGAGGAAAGGTTTGTTAGTGGATAGGTTGGTTGATGGGTAGGTTGGTGGATAGGTTGGTTGGTGGGTAGGTAGGTTGGTGGATAGGTTAGTTGGTGGATAGGTTGGTTAGTAGACAGGTTGGTGGGTAGGTTGGTGATAGGTAGGTTGGAGGATAGGTTGGTTAGTGGATAGGTTGGTTGATGGGTAGGTTGGTGGATAGGTTAGTTGGTGGGTAGGTTTATGGATAGGTTGGTTGGTGGGTAGGTTGATGGCTAGGTGGGTTGGTGGGTAGGTTGGTGGTTAGGTTGGTTGGTGGATAGGTTGGTGGTAGGTTGGTGCGTAGGTTGGTTGGAGGGTAGTTTGGTGTTAGATAGGTTGGTGGATAGGTTGGTTGGTGGATAGGTTGGTATGTACAAACTAACCCAAACATAAGGAGGTTATCTTGTTTAATTGAGGATATCGTATGGCGAGCTTAATACCAGCTCCATCATCAGATCCTGGACTACACTCTGGGATAACCTACGTACTTGTTAAAACAATTCTAAATGGCCGAAACAAAACAAGGCTATCTTGTTTTGTTGAGGAGTGGCTGTCATCACCTTCCGGCTCCATGATCAGACCCTGGACACCACCTAATGTAATAGCACTTCTCAATACATAACCAATGAGTCCAAATACGATGGTGCTATCTTGTTTGATTGAGGAGTTCCAATAGCCACTTTCCTGCTCCATCATCAGACCCTGGACACCATCTTCGGATATAGTTCTTGTCAAGACAAAACCAACGAGTTCAAGCTCAATGACGCTATCTTATTTAGTTGAGGAGTACCTATGGCCGTATTCGTGCTCCACCATCAGACCAGCTCATTGGTATCACATTTTTATGTCTCCGTAGTTATACTCCCCCTTTTAAAGTTGAAGTTCATGATTTTTTTTCGAAAATTAACTTTAAAAGGTCTATCTTTAATATTTTCTCCTCAACTAAATAAGATAGCGTCATTGAGCTTGAACTCGTTGGTTTTGTCTTGAGAAGAACTATATCCCAAGATGGTGTCCAGGGTCTGATGATGGAGCAGGAAAGTGGCTATCGGAACTCCTCAACCAAACAAGATAGTACCATTGTATTTGGTCTCATTGGTTATGTATTGAGAAGTGCTATTACACTAGGTGGTATCCAGGGTCTGATGATGGAGCCACAAGGAGGTGACGGCCACTGCTCAACCAAACAAGATAGCCTTGTTTTGTTTCGGCCATTTACGTACGTTATCCCAGAGTGTAGTCCAGGATCTGATGATGGAGCTGGTATTAAGCTCGCCATACGATATCCTCAATTAAACAAGATAGCCTCCTTATTTTTGGGTTAGTTTGTACACACCAATCTACCCATCAACCTACCAACAACCTACCCACAAACCAACCTAACCATCAACCTACCCACCAACCAACCCACCAACCAACCTACATACCCACCAACCAAGCTACCACCAACCAAGCTACCACCAACCCAATAAATACCTACCAAGCTGTACGTAATATATGAGTAGATAGATAGTCTTTATTACTCATACTACAATCAAATTAATCTGAAATAAAGACATTTTATTTGGTCTCATAAAGCCAACCGGAAATATTGGAGGAATATTATGTACAGCTAGGTAGGTATTTATTAAACTTTAACAGAACACAAATTATACGTAAGTAACTACAATATTGTATTACTGTTTTAAATTACCACAACACTACACACAACAACACAACACTATTAAAATAGATTTACAATTTTACTGTTCGCGACTGTACCAAAACAAAATGTATGTAGAAGTTGACGTGGAAGTTTAAACTTCTACATAGTACAAGTCGAAATTATCATGGTTGGAGACGACTATTTATTGACTATTTTTTGACACCAAATTCAAATTCAAAAACCTAGAGGCGTTCCGCGGTAATCAGGTGAGGATTGTGGCGAGAAAGGCTCACCAAGAATCCTTTATATCTCTGGAATCCCTTAATGACTATTTTCGAAATTTGGCATAGCGTTATGACTATTTCTTGAAAATTTTTTTGGAATTCAAACCAAGTTGGTACTCCCAGCCGTTTGCTTGCACTGAGGTGAGGATTGTGTGGAGACGTTCACCCCACAATCCTCACCAACTTATAGCTGTATCTTCGGAATCATAATGCGGCTATTTATGACTATTTCTAGACTATTTTTTGGCGTTTTCAAAATTGATTTTCATGAAGTTTTCAATGGTGAGGATTGTGAAGGACACATAATATTGGCTGTTAAAAGCCATTTTAAGCAAAAAAACGGCACTTTAAAATTTAAGCTCCTATTTCTTTGAGGGCGTTTTTTCGATCCACGCGACGTTACAAAAGGCCATCCACCTGTTGCAGGACAGAGCAGTTTGGAGAGCGCATAATTATTAGAGTGAGAAAGCAGTGATGGTCCAGTGGTAACGCCCCCGACTTCCGAGTCATGGGTTCGATTCAAAGCCAGGCAGGTGCTTTACTTTGTGTAAATAATTTCATCACCACTGCTCTCAAAACGGTGTAGGAAAACATCGTGAGGAAACCGGTATTTACTTGAACCAAAAATTCGAAGACATATTGTGACATCTACCAACCCGCACTGTGCCCGCCTGGTAGATTACAGCCCCCTCTCACTCGGAGAAAGGAGGCCTGGGAACATTATAGGCTGATTATATGGCGTAGAAGTAGGTCGAGAATTACCCATCGTAGTTATCGTAGTATGAGGAAGCGACGAGCAACACAGTAAAAAAATAAAAGCCTGGTTGTAAAAGGGTTTAATCTAAGTATACTAAAAAGCCTACGCCGCACGCCGTGACGGGTGAACTGGCGTAGTCAAACTCAGTCCAGGCGGCGGCGAGATGGGTCTTCGTGCAAGCGCCATACCAGTGGTGGCCGGTCGAAAAACCGAGTTACCGGGTTTCTGAAAAAGTAAAGATATAAAAAATTATCAAGAATCTAATCATAAAAAAAAAAAACCTATTTCAAAAGATTTCATGAATGCAGTCATTTGTTCTGTCACTGTCATTCAAAGAATGTCATGAGTGTCAAAGTTGTCAAACAACAAGACCTCATTTTCCCGCGACGTCAAAACTTCTCAATCACAAAACAAAAATAAACTGTTCTCTGAAAATATGTCTTCTGCTGACTTGAACAACTTTATAAAAGCTCTGGACACAGTGAAAAAGGATTATACATGTGGCGTGTGCGGTGAAATGTGTAAAGATCCCGTAGTACTAAAGAAATGTTTCCACATCATATGTGCTGTTCATACCAGATTGAAGACCTGCCCGACCTGTAAAATACCACTAGACGACTGTTCTACGTACGTCGACGAAAGAATACAAGTTTGTATCGATTCCGCTACGGAGTTAGACAAGTTATTCGAGAAATTTCGGCCAAAGGAACCCAGTGTAACATCGAGTAAGAAAACTAAGAAGAATGACGCAGTTCCTGCTTCAAGTAAGACTGTTACTGCTGAATCTAGCTTCAAGAAACCGCTATCTGACAAAACGAACTCCCGCCAAGACTTGAGTGAGACTATCAATTCGAATTTGAGTTCAAAATTCAACAAAAACAATGAAAAACGAAATAATAAAGGTGAAACTGTGCTTCATATCTGCTGTCGTCTCGGTAAAATTGATAGGATAAAAGAATTGCTCAGTCTCGGTGCTAACACTAATACTAAAGATAACGCAGGCTGGACACCGTTGCACGAAGTTGTGCAAAATGGGCGCTTGGACCTTGTTACTCTACTCTTACAATACAATACATTAATAGACGTACCTGGACAAAGCAACGAGACACCGCTACACGAAGCTGTCAGATATAACTACGTAGAGATAGCCGAGGAATTGATAAAGCACGGAGCAGATATGAACGCAAGAAACTGTAAAGGGGAGACTCCGTATCAACTTGCTTCCATAGACATGAAGAATAGGTTAAGAGTCGCCGCTGACAAGATTTTGCATACACAGAGTGTTAATGTATCCCACTTAGCTGCGTTGTATGCAGAGATAGAATTTGATGATATCCATCTCTACTGTGCTTCTCAGTACCGCACTGTACATAACAAGCTAAAATCCTTAGCTAAACATCACAATAATATTTCTATGGAAGCGAAATTTACAAAAAAGGTCACACATTTGGTAGTTGATTGTGAAGATGGAATTTGTTCATCTAGTTTGGATGTGTTACAAGGTATTGTTAATAACGTCTGGGTTATATCGTCCGAATGGGTTACAAAATCAACTGAATACAAATTAGAGCCGTTTGAAACATACGAAGTAAAGGGTGTAGGAACTACATCTTACAAAGGCCCTAGAAATTCTCGTTACATCAAATACAAACAGTTACCAGGCATTTTTAATGGCTGTCACTTCTACTTGCACAATTTCAATACTAAATATGAGATTTCAAAATCTGTTGTTTTAACAAAAGCTATTTTGACCAAGTTAATTACTGATGCAGGTGGTATCGTTCTGAGGAGGGTTCCGAATCCTGAATCGATTCCGGAGTGTGAGAAATTGGTACCGTACCATGCGCAGAAGGATGGAAAGTTGATGAATTGTTCACATTATATTATTTTTAAGGATATGTATGAGCCCATGTATAATATGCAGCATTTGAAAGCGTTGCCCATCGGTTGGTTGATTGAATGCCTTGAGAAGTACGAATTGTGTGAACCATGGTAAGTAGTTATTCTTTAAAGCCCTGGTCAAACTGAGGCGAAGCCTTTGCGGGATGCGGGACGCAATTCGCTCACTCCGATTGTGAACTCACATTCAAACACTCCGCTCCAGATTTTAGATTCTATAGGTTATATTGGCATAGCTCAGCTCTTCTACTCTCTTCTCCACTCCAGTGGACAGGCAGCTTACAGAGGTGTTCAAACTGGCGCAAATAATTGCATGACTTTCTAATCATTAACACAATTGACGCAAGCTATCGCGTCCGACTCTGGATTCGCCTGAGTTTGACCAGTCCTGTATTTTGGGGAAAATTGGGTAAAGAATGGGAATATTATTATAATATGAAAGATTTATTGACGTGACAACGTCTTATAAATTGGTTTGCCGGGTGACACTTCAAGAAACTGCGTTACGCTCCGCTCACGTTATGCGCTCACAATGAGAGCGAGTGAGAGGCACGCGTCCCTTCCACTCGGGCATGGTTAGCCCGCCTAAGAGCGAGAGAGACAGACATAAAAAGTGAAAGGCACGCGTCCCTTCATTTGTTCCTACTATACGAATGAATATTCACATTAAAATTATTTTACCACTCAAAGTCGTTGTCACGTAAAACTTTCGCCCGTATACCGACTTTACAGGCAACCAATTTTTTTTAATTAAATGTTTGCTCTCTAGGTATTTCATAAGGATACTGTTATGAAGGACCACTTTTCCTGAATCCTAACTGTAATAATATCATAACCTAACCAATATTATAAATGCGAAAGTGAGTTTGTTTGTTTGTTACTTACGCTTTCACGCTAAAACGACTGAATGGATTTGTATAAAATTTGGCACATGGATAGATCATGACCTGGGTTAGGACATAGGCTAATTTTTATCCCGATATTCCCACGGGATCGACACTTATGCGGGTGAAACCGCGGGAGGCAGCTAGATTTTTAATAATAATTGTAGTTACACAAAACGGGTTCAATGTATATGCGATTAAATAATAATTGTAGTTACACAAAACGGGTTCAATGTATATGCGATTAAAGGAATTTAGGATATCATCAAGTTAGGATTAAAAGCTGATGATCACGAAGTCAAGGCCACATCACTCAAACGAAAGCCATATTTAGCAGTAAGTTACTATTATATTATAAATATACTTAAAAGAAGGTAACCACATGAAGGTAATTTTTTTCTTTATTTAATTTAGATAATAAGATCATTGTTGGCCAAGAGAAAAGCTGTTTTATTTTGTTCACAATATTATTAATTTGATGATTTAAAAAGAAAAGTGAGTAGGGAGCTCAAAAAAAAAACCTTTCAATTTCATGATGATTGATCTATATTTGTATAAAATGAACTGAATGTTCCAATTATGTTTGTAATTTTACGTTAAATTTAGTATAATGAATTAATGATATTAAAAAGTTATTTTATCAAAACTTTTTTTAAATTACATAACCTGTAAACCTGACCGCAAGCGATCGTTTTAGCAAAGTATAAATAAGTAACAGTATTATGTCTTCAAAGAAAACGGCCGAAACGACGCGCTTCGAAATCTCATTGTATATCAGTACGGAACAGTATTGAGTGCGCGGTAGTTACACACGGACGCGGAAGGTTTATCTACCGAGCAGCCGCAAGTAATTATTTCAAGGTCACTGCCGAGATACAATACTGGTACTTTATAACACTAGTTTTAGCCTGCTATAATAAGGCTGCATATAGTGCCACTATAAATAATAAAAAGATGCCGTTTACAATACAGCGGTTGAATCATGGCCGGTCGGAACCTTGCGCAGAAGGCTGTGCTGTATCATTTTTTACGAACCAAATGGTGAGTATGGGGCCTGTGTTCAGACCGGTCAAGATTAATCGGCAGCATTGTACAAGCTAACGTGGGCTTTTGATATGCCTTGAAGCGCTGATAACGCGGTTTCGCACGCGTTAGGTACGACAGTATGGAAAATAGACCTATTTGTTGAAATAATTACTTACGCTCCATTTTTAAAAAGATCTCGGCGACCGCTCGTCTCGACACGGCACCCGCAACTGACAGCACCGCAACAATCGCTTGGAGTCTCGTCAATGAGAGCGTCTGTGTGAGTGTGCCGTTTCGAACGTTTACTACGTAGTTTCTGTACTGTTCATATTTATACTGTGTCTATACCTTGTAGGTACGTATGAAGAATTATTTATTTGTTTTCCATCTTGTACACGAAGAAATCAAGCTATACATAGAAAAATACTGGAGCCATAGTCAGAAAAATAAAACAAATAAATATATAACAGAATAAATTTATTATTCAAAATAAATTTTACATTTTTTCTAGATATTTACAGTACGTCGTAATCACATTACTTAATAATAATACTTTAACTAGCGACCTATAAAAAAAGGGTATTTTAACTCCAACTAAAAAAGTAATGGGTGCCGATTGTCGAGACACAATGTTCGGGACGGCAGATCCGATTCGGCAGAATTTGTTGAACAAGAAAGACGACTCGAAGCAATTACTACACACATTCGGCTTGTGCCTATCGGCGAACTTCGTCAGGTCAGCTCGGCACAATTCGAGCTAAGCCGAGCGGCACTTTCACGAACATTCATGTGTGTCCTAAAGCGCAAGCCACATTGCTTTTTCATACTTCGGGTCATAGTTCGCGGTGTGAACCGAACTATGAAAAAACGCGATAGCTACATGACCGAAGATAAACGAAGTTAGCTTCGTTTCGCTTCGTTCCTAGGGTGGCCTACGCTTTAGTCTAGTCCGCCCAAGTTTGTAGGTATTTAGTTATTGAATTATTTTAAAAGTCCCATGCCCAGAAAATATGGATAATTTGCGCAAAAAGGACAACACTTGCTTTGGGTACAATAAGGATGTCAACAAAAAAAAATATTTTGTTCGTCAGGTCAATTATTAAAAAATATTGGACAAGTATCTTTTCTTTTTTTACGTAATCAAAAGATTAAGTAAATACATTGCGCTAAAATGTAGCATGACGTCACTCTCCGACAGATTTTATACTGAATTGTGACGTAGCTAGACCCCACTCCCCAACTTTAATGTGTTATGATAAAGCAAAAAATACGTGTCTAATATTTTTTTATTATCTGACTCACGGACTAAATAGTTTTTTTTTTACCCAGTCAACATCTCTATTGGCACATTGGCGACATTGTTTCCATAAATACGTAGCGTGTGATCGTTTAGGCCTAGCTCGCACAAATTTTAATCGCGCGGTTTATATTCATCGCTATGATCGCGAATTTTAAATCGCCAGTGCGTGTAGATATATAAGATACCATGTGTTGCAAAACTGCGAAAAAAATCGCGCGATATTGAATCGCAGTGCGGGCTAGGCCTTATGACGGGACGGCAGAGGATTTTAAATTTATTTATCAATTTAATTTAATCGTTATCTAATCGAAATAAGGTATGTATGTATTTCAATGCTCGATGCTCCAGAGAAAATGGCGCAGCGATGCTCCAAGGTCGATCATCGAGCATTGAAATATATAACTTATTTCGTTTGGATTTAAAGTATTAAATTCAATTGATAAATTTAAAATGCGCAGACCCTTACTCACACCACGACACAAATAAAGTGCCACGAATTTTATTAGTACTGAAGCTGCCAGCGATCCCATGTTCTGCGGGTACATCATTTAGGGACTAGTTTATTGTTCAAGGCTCCCAAATTATAAATTAGGATCCCACGCAGAAAAAATAGGGATCAAAAAAGGAATTAGGATCCCATGCAGAAATTATAGGAAGGAATTAAGATCCCAGAAAGAAAAATATTGTTGCGCATACACCTTTAACTATTGGCAGTATTAGTTTAAAGTACTTTAAAACCATTCAAAAAATAAATTAATATAAAAAGTACATTACGTTTCTTGCACAACCATTTTTCATAGGAAAATCGTAATGTCACTTAATAACATTTCTACATTTTTACCCGACTGCAAAGAAGGGTTAAGTTTTTCAGTAAGTTTGGGTCGGCTTCCAGTCTAACCAGATGCAACTGAACATCAATATTTCACATGGAGCGACTGCCATCTGACCTCCACAACCCAGTATAGTATCTCACGAAGCGACGCGTGCTTTACTTGTGGTCACCAAGTGTACAAACACGCTGTGAATGTGTGCGTGAAGACGACGCATATAACACACACACACCCACTTTCGACTTCGCCATTGAAGACGAGTAGCGTCAGCATATAACACACACACTTCTGACTTCGCCATTATCTCCTAGCTAACCAAGAGCTCCTGCGCTTACACTCGCATTCACAGCGTCTGTATACTTGGTAACCACAAGTAAAGCGCGCGTCGCAACGTGAGATAAAAAAAAAACAAAAAGATAAAGTAAAGTGCCTGGGTTCGAGCCTACGACCTACATCTCGTAAATCGCGGCCGTTACCACTGGACCACCACTGTTCTGACTCATACGGACATAATTTATATTACTTATTATAGATATTAAACAAAATATAATTTAAAATATTTATATAAATGCATAGTCGAGTATGACACAATGCTTTCAATCCCATTAATTGGGTACCCGATGCATCAAAATATATTGGCAAAAGGGGTAACCAACAAAATAACATAGCATAGGATCTTTTGGCGCGTGGCCAAAAACAGAACTAAAGCCGCCATCTTGCTTTTTCAATACATTTCACAAATGAATAAAATACCGTTATGACTGGAAACTAAAGAATACTGTGTTAAAGAATGTGCAGTATTTAAACTTATTTTTTTAATATAATATAAAGAAAAAATTATATTGTTATGCAAAGTGCCTCCACAATGGCGACATTAATTTATCACACGAGTGGCCAGCAAAAATAAAAATAATAAGATAAAATAAATCAGAAAAGAAAAATTCAACTTTCAAACAAATTAAATAATGCTTTCTCGTATTAATTTAATTGATGCGATGTTATGATCTCTAACCCCGGATGACCTCTGCGCTACAATTCTTTAAGTGCAGGTTGCTCCAAGATTCTATTTTAGAAAATTGATACTAAATAATAAAGTTTAATGAAATTAAAATATCTTCATAAAACGAACGCGAAACCGTATGTGTGTTAAATTAATGTAGCCATTAAAGCCACACCTGTTGGTATTAACATTTTCACTTTTCCAAAATATACCAATTTCTAACACAAACTATGTAAGTATATTTACACTTTGAGACATAGACACTCGGTTTCTGAAAAGCTGATCAACATAAAAATACTTGACACAGGCTGTCAAACTTATTTTAACTGTTATGATTGTTCGACTAAGGGCCTGCGCACTCTGGCGGACGGCAGGGGAGGGCATCGAGGAGGATTCCTCTATCCGCCAGCGCACACTGATAACAAAAATCTTCTGGTATACCGCGAGCGTCCGCCGGTATGCCGCGGCATTTGCCGAGTAGCCACCGCTCGCCGGGATTTGATTATTCCACTACGCACTACGCAGACTCCACCGCATACCGGCGCATACCGCGGTATCCTCCAGCGTGCTCTTCCGATGCTCCAGAGAAAATTGTGCTGCGATGCTCCAAGGTCGAACGCCGGGCATTGAAATATATACCTTATTTCGATAGGATAAGTATTAAATTCAATTGACAAATTCCCGTCCGCCACTCTGCGCAGGCCCATAACAGTCCTTTAATAATTATTTTACCTCTGATTTTGCATGACTGTCAAAATCAAAGTGATATTTATTCTAGTTACGGCGTTTGTCCACCGCAGCCGTCACCGAGAAAACGAAATTATTCAAACCGAACATGACGTCTCGGTGACGGCAATCTCGTGTCCATCGCTACCGAACTCGGCATGTTAGATGAAGCAGAAGGCTGGGAGAACAGCGCCATGCGACGGCAGTGTGTGTGTGGACAAGATCAAATGTGTTTTGTATTGCCGGCACATCGGCCCGTCACAATCTCGGGCCGACTTCTAGCGGTCTCGCCGAACTACTCGAAACTTCGGCGGCCGGGATGACGCCGACGACGCTCGGGTGACGGACGTGCGGTGCACATACGCCCTAAGGGTTACTGGTCAGAGGTAAAATAACTGTAAAATAACAAGACATGAATGACAGTCAGCTTAATACTGAGTTGATAAGCCAATCAGAAACAAGGTAGCAATAGTATTATTTCCACATTTATTGGCATTAAATATCCCTGAACATGTAAAAAATAGTGGCATAATTTTTTCGGCCTGGCAGTGAACCTCCAATATAAGATATCTATTATTTAATCGGCCGACAACCGGTGTGTTCACCTTACAGCTAAAGCTGGCTATCCACTACGCTCGTGCATGGTTAATGCACCGTGCATATACTTTGTGTTTCCCTAAAAACGGCCACCATGACCACGAACAAAGTAGATGCGCAAACGCAGTGGATAACCAACTTCATATGCTTAGCTTGTCAGTCTCATTTGTGTGTGTGTGCGATTTAAGTTGATGTCAAGTGTCGAAGCTACGGGGCATGTATCTGAAAGATAAAAGAGAAAAGATAAATATAGTATAATTACATGACAATAAAGATACATAAACACACATAAATATGCCTCACTCGCACTTTAGGTATGAAGCTATAGGTACGCGGCGGGCCCGTCTTGTCGGGCCAATAGGGGTGATGCCTGGGTAAAAGAAAAGAAATTCTAATTAGTCCGTCAGTCCTAATTAGAAAGAGGTGATCTCGAAAACTACTGAATCGACATGAATCGCATAGTCTATGAAGCTCAAAGGTTTGCAAAGAAGGTGTTGTTATAGTAAAGAACGGCTGAACCGATTTAGCTGAAAATTGGTGGAGAGGTAGCTTAGAACTAGGAGTCTAACATAGGATTTGGAGGATTTTTATCCCGGAAACCACCCTCTAAAGGGGTGAAAAGGAGGGTGAAAGTTTGTATGGGAAATTAAAAACTGATGACTGGATTTGGATGAAAATTTTCAAATAGTAGGTAGGGTAGGTAGGGTAGTTAGGGTTTTTTATATTTGATTGATTGCGGAACAAAGTTCGCCGGGTCAGCTATATACTTATAAATATCATACACGGCGTAAATCGACGCACAAACTGTTAACTTGAATTCAGCACATTGTGTAGTGAGATATCACGTAGGTATATAAATTTTTTCGTTTAACTTCGCATTTCTAAACCGAAAAAAGGCCCCCCAAATAAATATTAATAAATAATACGTGTTGAGGTTTTAGACTAACCCCTCCCCCCCACCCAAAGTCAAGTGTATTTTTTTGGTGCAAAGTATCTTAAAAAATTATGGAATATTTTATCATTAAATAGAAAGAGAAAAATATTTTTTTTTTTTTTTTTTAAATAATAATAATAATATTAATAAAATTAAATAATAATAAATATTATTATTATTTAATAATAATATTATTAAATTATATATAGCTAAATATTTTTTTTTTTTTTTTTTTTTTTTTAATAAATAAATAATAATAATAAAGTAAATAATAATAATAAATAAATAATAATAATAATTAATAAAAATTATAATTAATAATTTTTTATTAATTATAATAATAAAATTTTTAAAATTTATTTTTTATTAATTATAATAATAATTTTTTATTAATTATAATTAATAAAAATTATTATTATTATAATTAATATTAATATTATAATTAATATTAATATGTATTATAAATATATTAATATTATAATTAATATTAAATTTAATAAAAAATAAATTTAAAAATTTTTATTATTATAATTAATAATTTTTTATTATTAATTATATTATTATTATAATTAATAAAAAATAAATTTAAAATTTTTTAATATTTTAATTAATAATTTTTTATTAATTATAATTAATAAAAATTATTATTATTATTTATTAAAAAAAATAAAATTATTAAAATTTATTATTTTTTTATTTATTATTATTTAATTTTATTAAAAATTTATTATTTTTTTATTTATTATTATTTAATTTTATTAATATTATTATTATTATTTAAAAAAAAATTAATAAAATATTTTTCTCTTTCTATTTAATGATAAAATATTCCATAATTTTTTAAGATACTTTGCACCAAAAAAATACACTTGACTTTGGGTGGGGGGGAGGGGTTAGTCTAAAACCTCAACACGTATCACAAGAGGGGAAGGGGGGGTCAAAAGTTGCTAAAAACATCACGTGATTTATGGACAACCCCCAAGAAAGCGAGAGAAAGGATGTTACATCATCAAAAAATCTGCAGTTACATACAAAATTGCAATACCTAACCTACACGGTCAAAATGCATAAACCCAGTTTAAACAAATATTAGTATAAAAAAGAATGGTGTTTCTTTTACCCGACTGTCCCAGAATGTGGGTAATGTTTTCACAGGGCGAGAACAGGATATCAAGTATTATGTCTGTCAAATCAATCAATCTGCCTAGCCTCTTTCCAACTATGTTGGGAACGGCTTCCAATCTAACCGGATGCAGCTGAGTGCATGTATTTTACATGGAGCGACTGCCTATCTGACCTCCACAACCCAGTTACTGGGTAATACAATACCCCTTGGTAAGACTGGTTGTCAGACTTCCGGGCTTCTGACTAACGACTGTCAAAGATCCACGAATGACAGCCGGGACCAATGGCTTAAAGTGTTTTCCGAGGCATGGAGGAGTCTCGGTATGTAAAGATGGTCACCCATCCACGGACCAACCCCGGCAAGCGTAGCTTAACCTGATGGATCGACCCGTGCGGCTGTTATTACTTAGCCACGAGCTCCTCTAAGTATTATGTCTGTCAAATCCTACAGCTAAATTACTACAGACTCACCTGACGCTGTAGTCGTGAACATTGAACACGGCGTAGTGGTCGTTTCTGAACACGGGGTAGAAATGTTCAACCGGTTGAGTCAGAAGAGTGTGGCACACTGTGGGACGATTGCTGAGCCACGGGGCTTCCACGTCCCAAATGTCTTTGAATGAACAACCGGTGCTGAAAAGATGGAAATCAATTTTTTTCTCTGCTAAAGTGTCCGGAGTCGCTTATAAGCGACACGAAGCGTCCCGACCGTCAAGCCCCGCTGTCGCATATAAGCGACGGCCGACACACTCGGCTTAGATCTCTATTTTTACTAGGAAATAAGGGGTAATATCGTCTGTGGACAGTTTCACTCTATGGCCTGACGGAATTCTCGTCAACTAATATTAAATAATTAAAAAAATTATAGGTAACAATGTTTTTTTTTTAAATGCCGAATGTGGAGGGGCTTGACAGTTAAAACGTTACAAAAGGGGCGGGGCTATATCGGTATTAAAAAGGGCGAGCCACACACACGTCCACTGCTGGACATAGGCCTCTCTCAATCATCGGCCACATCGACCGGTTCTGTGCTTCCCGCATCCAGCGGATTCCTGCGGCCTTCACCAGGTCACCGGTCCACCTTGTGGGAGGCCTTCCAACGCTACGTCTTCCGGTACGCGGTCGCCACTCCAGAGCCTTTCGGTCCCATCGGCTATCTGTTCTGCGAGCAATGTGCCCTGCGCATTGCCACTTTTGTTTGGCAATTCTTCGGGCTGTCGGTTACTTTGGTTCTTCTGCAGATCTCTTCATTGCTCATTCGATCACGTAGGGAAACTCCAAGCATAGCCCACTGCATTGCTCTTTGGGTGACTTTCATCTACCTACCCGTCTCTCAACTATGTTGGGGTCGGTTTCCAGTCTAACCGGATGCAGCTGAATACCAGTATTTTACATGGAGCGACTGCCTATCCGACCTCCACAAACAAGTTACTTTGTAACAGTTCATTGGTCACTGGTCTCGACGCTTGACTAGTCAACACGTCGGGTCCAGGTTCGCAATAAGTCAATCGTCATCCTGAGGATGCCTCGTTGAGAGGTGAAACACGTTTCGATTTCTTACAGGGTTCTTTATGATTCTTTTAGAACAGTTAAGCGGATTAGGTTACTAAATATAAGTCGTCTATTGTATTTTATAATGAATTTCCGCAAAGTCACGCTTGAGTCAATTAACTATAAGAATAATATATAAAATGGCAACACTGCGCCGGCGCAGCTGCAATCTGTGCTTACCTACTCCTTCCATAACAGTACATAGTCTCCACCACGAGGTAGTTCGCCTTCAGTTTGGTCAACTCTTGATATAATTCGTGCGGCGGGAACCTTCCGTACATCTTGTGGACGGCGTATGCACGTTCTCTGTGAGGACAAATATTGTTTAAGTTAAAATAGGTTAGCTAGTGAAACTTCATTGATGAGGACACTAGGGACTTAGGTCGAGATCTATAAACGTTTCTTAGTACCATCAATCTGCCTAGCCTTTACCCAACTAAAAAACGGTGACGGAAAACATCGTGAGGAAACCGGGATGCCTGAGAGATAATTCTCGACGGCATGTGAAGCCAAGAGGCCCATGGGCGGCTTAAAAAAACTGACACCAGGTTCCAGAACCACACGTAAAGAAGAAGAGCCTAGCCTCTTTCCAAATACGCCGGCTTCCAGTCTAACCGGATGCAGCTGAGTACCAGTATTTTTTTTTTTTTTTTTTTTTCCACAACCCAGTTTTCCAGACTTTCGGGTCGTCTGACGACCCGTAACGACTGTCAAAGATCCACGAATGACAGCCGGGACCAACGGCTTAACGTGCTTTCCGAGGCACGGAGGAGTCTCGGTATGTAAAGATGGTCACCCATCCACGAACCAATCCCGGCAAGCGTAGCCTAATCTGATGGATCGATCCGTGCGGTTGTTGTTACTTAGCCACGAGCTCCAATAAACGTTTCTTAGTACGTAACGTTCTAAGCCTTAGTACCAGATAGAGACGAACAACGTCTAAGCCAAACCAGGGGCTAGGTAACGTTTATAGATCCATACCCTAAACATAAATGGAGAAATATAAATGTAATCTCTGCCTATCCTTCGAGAAATAGGGCCGAGTCACACCGGAATGGCAGCGGCCGCCAGCGACCTCCAAATCCCACGTGCCTAGTCTCCTCTTAACTAGTTTAGTTTCTATATTACATACGCGCGGCCGCCCGCGGTGCCGCGAGCGGCCTCGCGTCGCCGCTGGCAGCCGCAGGCAGAACCACCGACAAGATGCGCGTGGCGCGCGGCCGCTCGCGTTATCACGGGCAGCCTCGAGACCTTTCAAGCTTTTCAAGCGATACTGGTCTTTTAAGTATGTAGATAGAGTTTAAAATTATTTCACATTGAAAGTGCTCGCCGCGTCGCTGCCATTCCGGCGTGACCCGACGCAAATAAGCGTGCTGGTCTCTTAATTTACAGACACGATGTGTATTGTAATCTAAAGAAAATTCTTTAGTACCAGCCAGGGTCTGGGTTTTATACCCCGTTGATAGCAGTAGGCTCGCCCCATATTACTTGGGACTTCATGGAAATGTGGGTAAACTATACATTTCTGCCGAACCTTTCGGGAATACATACTGTACATCGCGCCTCCGAGAGATCGTTATAAGGGTGTGACACTATAGGGCGCCGTGTGACTAGCATAATAGTGGCTAGGACCGGTATAGGGCCAGCGACTGCTATCCTTTCCAGTTACTAGCAGGTAATAAGGTACATATCGTGCCTCCAAGTGTTCATAATAAGGGTGTGAAACTATAGGGCGCCGTGTGACCAGCATGATAGTGGCTAGGACCGGCATACAGGCTGCGACTGCTGCCCTTACTAGTCACTAGTAAGTGATAAGGTACATACCGTGCTTCGAAGTGTTCGTAATAAGGGTGTGATATTATAGGGTACCGTGTGATCAGCATGATAGTGGCTAGGACTGGCATAGAACCGGCAACTGCTGCCCTTTCTAGTTACTAGCTAGTGATAAGGTACATACCGTGCTTCGAAGTGTTCGTAATAAGGGTGTGATATTATAGGGTACCGTGTGATCAGCATGATAGTGGCTAGGACTGGCATAGAACCGGCAACTGCTGCCCTTTCTAGTTACTAGCTAGTGATAAGGTACATACCGTGGCTCCAAGAGTTCATAATAAGGGTGTGACACTATAGGGCGCCGTGTGACCAGCATGATAGTGGCTAGGACCGGCATAAAGCCTACAATTGCTGCCCTCATAGCGATAAGGTACATACCGTGCTTCGAAGTGTTCGTAATAAGGGTGTGATATTATAGGGTGCCGTGTGATCAGCATGATAGTGGCTAGGACTGGCATAGAACCGGCAACTGCTGCCCTTTCTAGTTACTAGCTAGTGATAAGGTACATACCGTGGCTCCAAGTGTTCATAATAAAGGTGTGACACTATAGGGCGCCGTGTGACCAGCATGATAGTGGCTAGGACCGGCATAAAGCCTACAATTGCTGCCCTCATAGCGATAAGGTACATACCGTGCTTCGAAGTGTTCGTAATAAGGGTGTGATATTATAGGGTGCCGTGTGATCAGCATGATAGTGGCTAGGACTGGCATAGAACCGGCAACTGCTGCCCTTTCTAGTTACTAGCTAGTGATAAGGTACATACCGTGGCTCCAAGTGTTCATAATAAAGGTGTGACACTATAGGGCGCCGTGTGACCAGCATGATAGTGGCTAGGACCGGCATAAAGCCTACAATTGCTGCCCTCATAGGGATAAGGTACATACCGTGCTTCGAAGTGTTCGTAATAAGGGTGTGATATTATAGGGTGCCGTGTGACCAGCATGATAGTGGCTAGGACTGGCATAGAACCGGCAACTGCTGCCCTTTCTAGTTACTAGCTAGTGATAAGGTACATACCGTGGCTCCAAGTGTTCATAATAAAGGTGTGACACTATAGGGCGCCGTGTGACCAGCATGATAGTGGCTAGGACCGGCATAAAGCCTAGAATTACTGCCCTCATTGTGGTATGGTACATACCGTGCTTCGAAGTGTTCGTAATGTGGGTGTGACACTATAGGGCGCCGTGTGACCAGCATGATAGTGGCTAGGACCGGCATAGAGCCTGCGAATGCTGCTCCTACGGGTGTGTCGGTTCGAATCCACTCAAGTAGCTGTTCCTGGTTTATATCACTAAACTCGCCTGGAAAAAAGGGTAAAAGATTTTAATTTTAACTAATACCATAGTCGCATTGTCGTTACGGGTAGGCACAAGTCCGAAAGTCTGACAACCAGTCTTGTCACGAGGTCACGAGGTCTTTAGTTCGAACAAGGCACGCACCTTTTCGGATTCATGTGCGTATTGCATAATTATCACTTGCTTAAAAAACGGTGAAGGAAAACATCGTGAGGAAACCGGCATGCCTGAGAGATATTTCTCGACGGCATGTGAAGCCAAGTCAGAGGCCCGTGGGCGGCTTTAACACTCGACAGGTTTTTCACTAACCACACGAAAAGAAGATCACGAGGTATTGCTGTTACCCAGTAACTATGATGTCGAAGTCAGGTTGGAGGTCGCGTGGTGGACTACCCACTCCGTCTCACAGAGAGGAGGCCTGTGTCCCGGCAACAGGCTGATTACGCAAGGCTCATCATCGGTCTGCTTTTTCCCAACTATATTGGGGTCGACTTCCAGTCTAAACGGAAACAGTTGAATACCTTACCTACCAAATGTCCTTTCTTTGGTATTGCTTGTCGAGTCGTTGAGCTCCTTAAGTTCTGAGTTGAGCTACACGATTACTAACAAACGCTTGCACTGACTGCACAGTTCCACTCAAATCTGTGTGATTCTTTCTTCCAAATACCATTTAAGACACTAATCTACATCGTCCTTACATGATCAGACCAAAATTATGTCTGGACTTTAAGAGACTGCAACCTCGGAGATTGTTTTAAAAAAAAAAACTCAGTCAGATCGGAAATGTAGACTTCATCTAGCTTATTTTTTTTTAAATATGACTTGTCTATGTGATTCCAATACATAAAAAAAGCCCTGTCCGGTCCGAAAGAGGCACATGGGTACTGCAATAACATTACCAAAATGTAATTTATTATTTTATTTTTATTGATACTAAAAAAGTTATCGGTATTTCAAATTCACATTTTTAGTACCAAAATTACTAGCAAATTTGCAACAGGGGTTATAAGTTCTGGATTGTAGACACCAGGTATATACAACGGCCACCCGCGCTCCATGTAATAACATTTTAAAAGAAAAATAACTGACTGGCTTATCACTTTAGATCATACCCAAATTGAAGACCTTTTCAAAACCATATCCTAACATAATGTTCACTTGCAACGCACACACAATTACTCCGCACCACACACACTCACTACACATCACACACTCACCTACATCCTCCCTTGCATGTATTCTATATACCTAATAAATTACTTTATTCCACAATTTTTATTTTTGTAAATCTTATTTTATGAGCAATATTGTAATGTTATAATTGTAATGTATGAGATTTTTATTTGAACATTATATGCGAATCAGATCGTCTCCAGTATAACATAATAATGTAAAATTTGTTTAGGGGGCCTGGTGACCTGACACAGGTGTTGTAAAAGACTTAGTTTAGGCACCAGTCTTCCAAAAATTAACTATAAAATTGTGTCTGTAGAGTATTTAATTACTTTCTCTGTAATTTGTGGTAAGGAAAATAAATAATTATACTATAAAATGCCTGTAAAATTCCCCAAAAAAAAAAGTGGAGTTTTTTTTTTTCCTCGCGATAATTTTATTACCACATAAATAGACTCTCCGTAGAATATCTAACAAGACCCTCGCGGATCGGACTGGTTTTTTTTTAACATGTTTTTTTTTTTTTAAATATATGAACGCCCAGTTATAGGGCAACACGACCTCTTGTTATCGTGTTGCCCTATTGACGGATTGATAAGGCCTGTATGCCGCATACTCACCAATATGTGACATTTCATGTGACACGCTCTGGAACAAGTCGTGAACCAACGGACACATGCACACGACCCAGAACAATGGCAGAAATCGCATGTACGACCGAGGTAATCTGGAAACATACAGGGTGAGGTTTTTAGGAAATGTCACTTAAGAGTGTTCATTCTAAAAGTTGGCAACGTCGCAAATAGCTCTCAAATATTTACCTATTTTGATTAATTTGGAAATGTAGCTAACTAGTGAACTAAAATATTGATTAGGAAATACAATAATTAATATGGTTGTATCGAATATTTAGTTTTAGATGTAAAAAAAAAATTGGTAATGCCCTTTTTTACAGCTAAAACGGTTATAACATCAAATTCAGTGTTATAATTGCAATTCATTATTAATATTCTAATCACTAGTTAACCATTTTTTTTCCATCCAGTAATATTGACAAATTAATCAAAACAGATAAATATTTGACAGCTATTTGCGACGTTGCCAACTTTTAGAATAAACGCTCTTGAACATAATAAATTATTAACTTTAATTTAGCAGTATTCTTAACTACATGTTATAAAAAAAAAGCCGCCCCGCCGCGTCTGTCTGTCTGAACACGATAAACTCAAAAACTCCTAAACGGATTTTCATACGGGTTTCACCCATGGGCGAAGTGTTTCATGAGGAAGGTTTAGGTATATAATTCATTACGGTTTTGTGTAAATTGGCTGAAATATGACGATGATTGTTGAAGATGTCGGAAATAAATCATGCCGACTGGGAGTTTTACTAGCGTGCGTTGCGTAAACCAATAGTTATATAAAACCGGCCAAGTGCGTGTCGGACCACGCACAATGAAGGGTTCCGTAGTTGGGATGAATAAAATTTATCCCAAGAACAAACTTAACATTGTAGTTGAAAAACATGTTCCCCCATACATTCCATCTGCAAATGTAAGTTTGTACGCACAATATTGAGTGATTCACCATTTTATATTAAGACCATAGACTTATAGAATTTCCTGTAATCTATAAGCATAGAACTATTCTCTGTATTTTTTTCAAAATTTTAGGATCAGTTGTAGTTTCGGATAAGGGGGGGGGGGATGGTCTATTTTCATCAATTTTCTTTAATATCTTTAAAAGTATTTATTTTAAAATGATTAAAAAATGTATTTGAGATCCTCGCAATAAGCCCTTTCATTTGATATGTCACACGGTACAGATAGACATTTCAAAATATATGACAATTCAAAAGTACCTGTAATTGGTTTATTTGAAATAAATGTTTGAGTTTTGATAGCAACTTTTTTTTTAACATTTTCTTATTTGCATCCAAAAGTGACCCTCATATTAAAAAATCATCTATTTACGTTACACGTCCGTGTTTGGGTCACAGAAATACATATGTGTACCAAATTTCAACGTAATCGGTCAATTAGATACGGAGCAAATTGGCTGTGACAGACGGATAGACAGACAGACACACGAGTGGTCCTATAAGGGTTCCGTTTTTTCCTTTTGAGGTGCGGAACCCTAAAAACAATGTATTACGGAATTAATACATTGTATACCTTGATTAACACATAGGGTACTTTTAATCCAGGGAGTACATTTCCGTGGGATATTTTCCGACATACAAGCGCACGAAGTCGCGGGCAAAAGCTAGTAAAATATAAAATACTCACGAATAATAACTGGTATTCATCATTAGCGACGAGACAACACACAACTGAGTCGTAAATAAAAATTTTAGTCTCATTATCAGCACCGCCATGACACCAAAAACAGCCATTTGAGATATATTATAAAATATTGCAGGTTCCGCTTTTAAACGACGTAAAAACATCAAAAATACGTCCCTATCTTCTTTATCCTCGCACTCAAATTTAGACTTTATCTCCTTGTCTATAACGTCTAAATCCGTAACAGGCTTCCTCTGACGAAGTTTGCTGTCAGAATTTTCAACACCAGAGTCGGACTCATCAGATGTATTGCCGTCTTTTTCTATCGTTCGCGATCGGTCGTCTATCTCTTTTTTACAGTCTTCTACCGCGTCGGTAATCCAGCGGTTGCATACATTTCGAATGCTTAGAACAGCGAATGGGATTAAAAATGATTTTAATAATTTTTTAACTGAGCTCCAAGGCAGAAAGTCGAAGACCACAGCGCAAGTATAAATTAAAGTATGGAAAGTTTTAAAATTCGTGAATTTCGAATACAAAATATCCCAAACATGACTATCCTCCTCTACCTCCAAAAAGTTACTAATCAGCTTTTTCAAATAAAAAGCTGCTAAAATAACTATAGAAATCCTTAGGAAAATCAGCCACAACTCCACAAACAAATCCACGCGATTATGAACCTTAACGCGTAAGGAACTGAAGAACAAACAGTAAGCTGAGACTATGACAAAGAAAGACGCGTATAAAGACGATTTTAGCATGTCATTCCCTTGTAATAATAGTACTGCCATATGGAGGCCGCAGAAATGTGAATGTAGGAAGATGCAGAGAGCTTTAATGTCGATAATTCTAAATTGTTCCATAACGAAGAAAATGGCAGTTTGTGTGAGGAATATGAATTGACTGAATTGCCAGAACAGGAGGCAGAGGCAGTTCAGTATGAATATTGACACCTGAAACAGAGAGAAATATGCAGTAAATACCCTGGAGATGTTTTAAACGAGCGAGCCATACAGTAATCGCATATGATGTGTAACATCTGACATCTCACCTTGGTGATAAGCAACATTAAAGGGGCGGGGCCTCGTCAATGTCGTTTCTGACAGCCAACTCTAGCACAGCGCGTGCTCTTTAGTCAAATCAAATAGCGCGCGCTTCCCCGGTTGCCTGTAACACACTTCCGTCCCTTTTCACAAAATCACTCCCATAGACTTGATTACATATTTAGATTTATTTTGATTGCAGGAAAGCGAGAGGAAAGATGTTACACATTAATCAGGTTATATAAAATTAGTTAGCTAAACTTTACAGACGTAATGGGTATGGATATTTAAAAAATTAAATAAAAAATGGCTTACTAAACTCGTAATTTCAAGTTTATACGTATAATCTGCGTTTGTAATTTATTTCCCACAAACAAAAATTTTCAGGAAAAATATAAAACACTGGAGATTTCAATCTATTCTCTCCCTCTGCCGCTGCCGCCTCTAACCACGCGATATACCGTCTAGCCCCTCCACGCGGCCGCTTTTTCGTTACAGAAAAAATCCTAATACTATATATAACGTCTATATAGAAGTTTCACTTCAAAAATTGTTATGCTTACACATAAGGTTCAGTTTGCGCTACAACTTCATGTTTTTTTACTTTTTCAACAGTACTAGTCAGTTTAAAATCAACTTTATTTACACTTACATAAAGTTGATGTTTGTTTAAGTGGAAATAACATCAATTAGGAATAATGCAATTCTTGTTATAGGGGTAGAAACTACAGAACGCACCTCCTCGCCTCGTTTACGTTCATTCATTAGGTCTAAATCATGGTCTAATAAAACAAGGTCTGGCATTCCGGGACTAACACATGCTTACGTCACTATCCAGCTGCCACTCTATTGCAACAAAACACGATTAAGGAAAGATTTTCAGAAACCAAAGCTTTTAAATTGTCGTTTCGTGTGTCTAATCAAACGAAACAATTCAATTTTAACATAAACCAACGTAATTGTTAATTAAAACCTCATTGTTTTATCCGATTCGCACAGGTAATAAAGGTGGTTGGGGAGTTATTATTACAAACTTCTGGTAACACAGATGTGATGATGTACACATGTGTTGCCCACGTGACCGCTGTGTTTCGGAATGGTATAGGTACCTGGCGAAGTATATTATTATACCATGGCCTAAATATACCTACAATTTAATTTGAACTTTTTATTAGTGGCTTTTGTGAACATGATAATTATTTAGATTTTTTTCAGATAAAATGGCAATCATGTCTTTTCGATTCAAATAGGTCTTTATTTTTATTAATTTATTTATTTATTATATAGATTCTTTTCTATTCTGTGAATGTGAGAACGTTGTAGGCTTAGTGGACTGTAGATTTGTTGACCATTTTCTATCTTGTTAAGTACCTGGTACTTGTTGAAAGATCTACACTGTCTTCCCATACCTATTAACACTGTTATTGGGAAATATTGTAAAAGCCAATTATTTTTAAAAGAGTAACCGTGGAGTTTCGTTCTTTCTCCATAGGAAACGACCAATTGGCACCGTGCGCCTGGCTTCTGACGTTTCATAAGTGCCCGTTTATGTGAAATAAAATATTTTTGATTGATTGATTTAAGCACGCCGGTTGCGAGTATTCCGCACATGAGCTTTCTGAAGAAAATTACCAATAAGCTCAGTATATGTGTCTTTAAGAGCGCTTGTCCTAAAAGTTGGCAACGTCGCAAACAGAAAAGAAAAACGAAAATAAAGAAAACGTGTTTATTCTGCACAAACCAAACGCACATAATACAATACAACTTTACAAATGAGCAAAAAGCCTCGTATCCAATAATAACACAGAAAAGTTTGACACATTTTGTCTATTGCTTGCTGTCAGGGCCAGAGGCCAAAGACAATTAGCAATAGTTGTCAAATATTTACCTGTTTTGATTAATTTGGTAATATTAATGTATGGAATATATGAATTAAAAACATTGTGAGTATTTTATTATAAAAAAAAGAAAAATTTTACCTGGTTAACGGAAACGCCCTTCGTAAGGTTAACATACCCATAACGTCTGTGTAGTTTAGCCAAAACTAAAATAACTTTGTAATATATATTTTTTTTTTTTATTGTAAACCCTACCTGCAATTGAAAAGTAGTCCTCCGTGTCTTGTCACGCAACTGCATAGAAACTAGCCAAGTTTGAAGCAACAGGAGAGGGGCCGCGAAGTTCTCGCGTTCGTTGGGGGCCCACTGTACTCTAGTGCATTCACAGTGGTTTGCGAAGTATTGAGCCACGGCTAGTAAACCGCCTAATATACTATGGCTGAAAAAAAAAAGTGTTTTGAAAAATGAGGTCTTGGGTTCGATTCTTAGGTCGGGTCATTGGGTTTTTCCATTAGGAATTTTTCAGTAGCAGCATGGAGTCTGCTTTGTGGCTGCTATTACATGGGCATATTTTTATCGCGGTGATTTTTTTTCGCGTATTGGATTTTCGACGCTCTGCTTAGCGCCGAGGGTTGAATATCCAACAGTATGTTTTCCTGACGTGCTGGGATACGTGAGGGATGAAGCAAGCGCTACAAAACCGCGGCAGCCCCACAAGCATTCTGAAGGCATTATTATATGGTACACGCAGAGCGCTGTATGCCTTCTGTGTATATTTGACCCAGACGCTGCAGGTGTAGAAAGTCCGACAATAGGCTCGAAAAAGCCTCACAAGTACACCGTGCAAACCTGCGGGCCAGCATATTACTTTGAACAAGAGAAATCAAAACCAAGAGACCAAAACCGAGAGTTGAAAATCCAGTGTACGAAACAAAATTACCGCGATTTTATTACGTCCGAGCGAACCTAGGCATAAACCCGTACGTCTTTTTCGGGTGACCACTGATAATCAGCGCTGTGCTGTGGGTCTCCATAGCACAGCATCATGGTGAGTGGAAGCCATCTTGTCACAGTCATGACGTGCCAGCAGCAGCCGACTATTTCTGTTTTGTGCTCGTTATTGTATTTGAAATTGTTTATGATGAATAAACAATTTCAGTTAATTTTTATACAGAAACAATCAGTGGGTAGAAAGTTATACAAATATCTAATTATGTTTGTTGTAAAATCTGTTCATAAATTTTTTAAACCCTGCTTCTCAAACTAGGTTATAACCTGTATTTTGAGAAACTGTGGAAACATTTAGATCTATTGTGTTTTATTTTCTTGTTCTTCAAGAGTTTCATAACCCTCCTTTTTGGTTTGCCGTAGGCGGGTAAAAATAAATATCATTTATCATTTACCTTAACGCAGCAGCATGCAGGAATAGGGCCGCCACAGTCAACCCCGCTAGCCACCACACGGCCTCCAAATAGAAGAATATAGGCTGCCCAAGCCCTACACAGCTTTCAACTGGGGCTAGGCCTTCGCCCCTGTCCACCATGTGGCATTTACGGTGAGTTGTTGTGTTTAAATAGGGCTCGAAGTACCGGTATACCGCTCCGATCATCACCTGTAAACGGTTTTAGATGTAATACTTAACTCTGCTCATCAATCACTAATGTTAGTGATCGATGGCTCTGTTCCATCTTATACAAGGTCAAATTAGTGATTGATGGCTCTGCTCCACCTTATACAAGGTCAAATTAGTGATTGATGGCTCTGCTCCATCTTATACAAGGTCAAATGAGTGATTGATGGCTCTGCTCCACCTTATACAAGGTCAAATTAGTGACCTTCAAATCTCAAATGCTCACCTTCAATTCTAGCCTATTAGCTAATAAGTAATCCTAACTAGTATTGTAAATGCGAAGTGAAGGTGGTGCAGGGTGTTATGATAGACAAAACAAAAGCCGGGCGAACGGCGCCGGCGTCGAGAGTGAGTGGACAAGAGCAAACGTATTTTGTATTCACACATCGACCCGTCAGAATTTCGGGCCGAGTTCTAGCTGTCGCGTCGAACTACTCGTAGCTTCGGCGGCCGAGATGAAGGCGCTCGGGTGACGGACAGTTGACACGCGGGCATAGTACAGTACGCGCCACGAAAGATGAGACATGGCCGCGCCTCACCGCGCTCGTTCCGCCGCCCCGATAACGCCCCGGCTCAGACATCTTACCACTAAAGAACTAAATAAATTGTCTACTACACAAGTCAAACCACGTGGTCTGTCAAGTCTCATCTTTAGTGGCACGTATTGAAAATGTATGCATCGCCTCTTCGGCGCCGTCGTCTCGGTCTCGGTGACGTCCGGGTGACGGCTGCGATGGACAAACGCACTAAAGGCTAAGAAAATAGAACTCAAAACTCACCTCCGGATGAATATTAAACCGATTAAACGCGTTCACGTCCTTCGGATACTCCACCAGTTTATCGTACATCAGCTTAGAGATCCCGGCTACAAACGGCCTTTCTTCCACCACGGTCTTAAAGTACGAGTAGTAGAACCCCATCTCTGTGCGGAAAGACATCTCTCTCTCTAACTCGGACAGGTAGGAGAAGTTGCGGTCATTCTCAAAGAGGTTGGAGACATAGCGGTAGTGCACGTAGCCGAGAGTTAGCGCTGGAAAAAGTAAGAACAGTTTTTTATGGGCAACGTCTTTTCTCTCCTGCAATCTGCTCAGATTAGATAGCTCAATGTGAAGGAGGGATTTCGTGAAAAGGGACGGAAGTGTGTAACAGGAAGCTGGGGCACAGATTAAGACAGAAGCTACACTTCTATAGATACCTATGCTATAATTACCTACAAAAATATTCCAGGATTTTCGTGCGCGCTAAAATGTACCTTACGCGGACGCCCGAGACTACCGACTGCAGTTTTTTTTCGTCCGGGTGAACGCGATTCGTATGTCCGGTAGTTTAGTGCGCGACCTCGAACGCTATTGTTTTGCTCACGCGTTGTCTTGTTCATATCTAATATATAAAATTCTCGTGTCACAGTTTTCGTTGCCATACTCCTCCGAAACGGCTTGACCGATTTTGATGAAATTTTGTGAGCATATTGAGTAGGTCTGAGAATCGGCCAACATCTATTTTTCATACCCCTAAGGTAGGTAGGGTAGGTAGGTAGGGTAGGTAGGTAGGTAGGGTAGGTAGGTAGGTAGGTAGGGTAGGTAGGTAGGTAGGGTAGGTAGGTAGGTAGGTAGGGTAGGTAGGTAGGTAGGGTAGGTAGGTAGGTAGGGTAGGTAGGTAGGGTAGGTAGGTAGGTAGGTAGGGTAGGTAGGTAGGTAGGTAGGTAGGTAGGGTAGGTAGGTAGGTAGGGTAGGTAGGTAGGTAGGTAGGGTAGGTAGGTAGGTAGGTAGAGTAGGTAGGTAGGTAGGTAGGGTAGGTAAGTAGGGTAGGTAGGTAGGGTAGGTAGGGTAGGGTAGGTAGGTAGGGTAGGTAGGGTAGGTAGGGTAGGTAGGGTAGGTAAGGTAGGTAGGGTAGGTAGGGTAGGTAGGGTAGGTAGGGTAGGTAGGGTAGGTAGGGTAGGTAGGGTAGGTAGGGTAGGTAGGGTAGGTAGGGTAGATAGGGTAGGTAGGGTAGGTAGGGTAGGTAGGGTAGGTAGGGTAGGTAGGGTAGGTAGGGTTTATATATTTTGATTGATTGCGAAACAAAGTTCGCCGGGTCAGCTAGTATCATATATAGTTCGTACGAAAATCCCATCCACAAAAACACGTTCAGTTTTTCTCGAATATGAACATTTTCCAGGAAACTTTTCTTTCCATAAAAAACTAATTCAGACTACTGCGAACATTATAAAACAAAAATACCGGCCAAGTGCGTGTCGGACCACACACAGCGAAGGGTTCCGGAGTTGGGATGAAATTATCCCAAGAACGAACTTAACATTGTAGTTGAAAAACATGTTCTCCGATACATTCCAACTGCAAATGTTAGTTAGTACGCACAATATTGAGAGATTTACCATGTTATTTTAAGGCCATAGACTTTTGACATTAGATTCAAACTCGAGACGTATGACTTGGCAGTCCGACGATAGTTACACAACTAGGCTATCACTGCTTAAATGCATGTCATTACTGACTTAATAATAAAAAATAATTTATTTGCGTATTACGTGCCCTGCCTACACCAAATCAGCTGAATAGCGACATGATTAGCTGTTTACGTCAACTAGACATTTCCACATAAAACTGCAACATGCCACCTGGCGAATCATCGAATCGACGCCTCGTGTCACCGGGCGTTCACCTACCTCAAGGACTGCTGATGCTGCATCAACGTGTAGGAATCAGTAGAATTGCAATATTAATAAGTTAATCGTTTTACTTCACTTCGGTACTAGCATCTTCCGAATTTAGACATAGAAATTATTATTAAGTTCCATTGTAATTTTTATCTTATTAAAAACTTTATAAAATAATTTCGGTTTTTTTTAAGTCCTCCGGCTGTCACCTTCGTAATTGGCGCAGTCGGTAGGATATTCGAGGCAGTGCGCGGCGCGGTATAGATTTCCAAAAATCGTTAATCTGCTGACTCCGATAGTCGCTGTCGGTATTTCCAAGTACATCGTCGAATATCCGAACTTAAGAAGTCGCAGCTGAGGACGTATCCAGCCATCGATACACCAAGAAAAACCATGTATATGTAAGTCCTTGAAACCTTCTTTGAGTTTTGCTCCCGACTGCTTCCTTTTAACCACTATAAATAATATTAATTGAACAGTTTTCATCCAAAGGAAACTAGGACAAAATCTGTCTTTTCCAGACAGATAAATAGGACCAGGGAAGTAGATTTAAATAGGTTTATAGATCCAGATAATTTAGAGTTAGACATATTATTTAGTAGTGACGAAATGGAATTGAACCCCGATACTATCTTTAGGGCCTTACGCCCAATGCCAGACTTTGACGGCAATCCGAATGTTCTAACTCGTTTCATTAAAATATGTGATCAGCTTGTAATACAATACGACAGAAATGACCCGAGCTGCGAGTTAACTAATCTATGTTTAATAAACAGAATTTTAAACAAAATCACGGGATCTGCAGCTACAACTATAAATTCTAATGGTATACCTGAAAATTGGCAAGGGATCCGTGACGCTTTAATTAACAACTTTTCTGATCAGAGGGACGAGACCGCCCTTTATAATGACATGTCCTTATTAACGCAAGGAACTAGCACTCCGCAGGAATACTATGACAAATGCCAGACCCTTTTTAGCACTAATAATGACTTATGTCACCTTACATGAAAATATAGCTACTACTATCGAAGTAAAACGCGACCTTTATAGAAAACTGACGTTACAATCCTGTGTCAGAGGTCTTAAGGAACCTTTAGGGTCCCGTATCCGGTGCATGAGACCCGAAACTATAGAAAAGGCTCTGGAATTTGTACAGCAAGAATTGTATGTCATGTACCTACAGCAACGCAACGATAGCATTCCCGAGCGACGTAACCCGACACAGTTCGCGCATTCAACCCATAGAATGCCACCAGCGGTCCTTATGACCACACCCAAACCTTTCCGAGTGCAGGCACGAGCTTGCATAAGCCTATGCTCATGCCGCAGTAGCAGAAATGGAGGCCACCCTTCCAGCATAATCAGGTACCTCATCATGCCCCTAACATGTTTAATAGAACCCAGCAAATATTTCGTGCACCCCCGCCAAACTACCACCCCCAAAGTAACATATTTAAATTACCGAACGCAAATCCCCCAACGCAATATACAGGTCCAAAAACGATGAGCGGTGTTAGTCACTTCGTACCAAAACCAATAGGGGTTACCAGGACATGATTGGCGTAGATCAGGTAACCCACCATCTAGTAATTACTTCAAGACACGTGAGATGAATTTTAACGAAATGACAGACGTTGAAAACACTTATCATAATGTAGGTATACAGGTGTTATAATGGCTTAGAGCTAAGGTACAATTACGGACCCTGTCGGGCACAGCAAAAAGTATAAAATAAATTCTTAATAAAAAATTAAAAAAAATTGAAAGAAATAAAATTAAAAGTAATTAAATTAAAAGAAAAATAAAATAAAATTAAGTAACAATCAACAATTTTTTAATATATTCTTAACATTATTTGAGATCAGATATAAGTGTAATTGTGGTGCATAATAATTATTTGTTAAGGTCAATTTTATTAAACTTTTATGATAATATAATATTTATCTATGTATGTATGAATTGTATCTATACGACTAACTGTATATGGTGTCTGTTTGTATTAAATCAATACTACTTTACTTTACTTTTTTACTTTACTTATGAATACCCCGACTATTACTATGAACAATACTTTACTTATGAATACCCCGACCATTACTATGAACAACCTGACTATTCCTGTTACTACGACTATTCCGACTTTTATTACTTCAATCAGACCGAACCCGATTATCATTCATATGTAAAAGACAGCACGCAATCACAGAGTACTGACAACGGGAAGTGCTTAGAAGCACCACAGTCGCCTACCTCTAGTGCAAATCCGGATTTTCCCAAGGAGAGGGATCAAAAAGGGTTAAAATAGAATTAAATATACAGTCAGAAAGGGAATTACGTTATATCGGATCCACCACTTAAGTTATTAGTAGATACCGGGGCTAACCAGTCTTTCATTAGTCCTGAGGCAGTCGAACAATACCTTTCGCACATACCCTTGAACATTGACCCTTTTGAAGTAACAAATGCCCGTGTAACTAGTACACACCACTATTCCATTATTATTCCGAACTTTCCTGAATTTAAAAACCCTACGAATGTTAAGTTTTACATTTATAAGTTCCACAATTACTTTGATGGACTAATAGGCCTAGATTTACTTGACGGAGCACAGATTGATCTTAAAAGTAATTATTTAATTACAGGCTTTACAACCATACCTATTCGGTTCTTCAGGAAACCATTCCCGCAAACTCATCAAAATTATTAAATATTCCTATTTATAGCCCAGACGGTGACGTTTCCATAGCTCAGCAAATACACAGTAATTGCATTATTCATGAATGCATTACTCGCGTTACTGGCTGTACCGGCATCGTAGAAATTGAGAACCCGACTGATTATGACTCACTCGTTACATTTGAACGCCCTTTACAAGCAGAAATATTTAATAATGAGTGCATTAGCACTAAACAAGATCCTAGGCGCGTTAAAGAGGTTTTATCTCGATTGCGTTTAAATATTGAAGAAAAAACTAATTTAGAGACTTTATGCAGTCGTTTTGCTGACGTATTCTATGTCGAAGGAGAACCTTTGACTTTTACAAATAAAATAAAACACCGTATTAGAACGACCGACGAACTTCCTGTATATACGAAAAGTTATCGCTACCCATTTGTTCACCGACAAGAAGTTAGAGACCAAATCACTAAGATGCTGGACCAAGGTATCATAAGACCTTCTGAATCAGCTTGGAGCTCGCCTATTTGGGTAGTTCCTAAGAAGGCAGACGCATCAGGCAAACAGAAGTGGAGAATCGTAGTTGACTTTCGTAAATTAAATGACAAGACCATAGACGACAAATACCCGATTCCTAACATAAGTGACATACTTGACAAGCTTGGTAAATGCCAGTATTTTACTACTTTAGACCTGGCATCTTGGGCACGCCACAATTGCGGCGATAAGTCCCCTCTTTGAGGAGTGGCTTGAGAGGCGCCATGGCGTCCTCACCTTCCGCCTGACGCAGGTCCTCACCGGACACGGTTGTTTCGGGAGGTTCCTGTTCCGCGTAAGGCGGGAGGAAACGCCCGGGTGTCACCACTGTGTGGATCGCCCGGAGGACACGGTGGAGCATACGGTGGAGGTCTGCCCGGCTTGGGCGGAGCACCGCCGTGTCCTCACGGAGGCGATCGGCGGCGGCGATCTCTCGCGTCCGGCCCTGGTTCAGGCCATGGTTCGGAGCGAGAGTGCATGGGAGGCCGTCACCTCCTTCTGCGAAGCAGTTATGCTCGTGAAGGAGGAGGCGGAGCGCGCGAGGGAGATGCAAACTGCACGCCCTCGCGGCCCTAGTCGCCGCAGGAGACGCCCCGGGCGTCGGGAGTCCAGAGCCGACTTCCGGCCACCGTAGGCGCGGGCTTGCGGACGGTGAGCAATGGGCAGCTCACCGTCCGATAAGGACCAGGCCTGTGTCGACGGCGCGTTGTGTTCCACGCGCGCCTCAAAGAGATGTCAGCACCAACCGACGGGGTCGAAAGACCAATGCCTGCTGGGGTTGCGGGTTTGTCCGAAAGGGATAACGCGGCCCCGGTACACAGGCAACGGAAGGAACACGGGTGGGTTTTAGTCAGTAAAAGTCTGACACACCCTCTCGCTCTGCCCAGAGCGGGAGCAGAAAAAAAAAAAAAAAAAAAAACAATATAAGGTACAATTGGCTCAGATAAACCCATCTGTTACGCCTCAAGAATCTTGAACGATAGTGAAACCAATTATAGTACTAGTACTATCGAGAAGGAGCTTCTAGCCATAGTATGGGCTACAAAGTCCTTCAGGCCTTACTTATTTGGTCGTAAATTCAATACTCACCGACCCCAAGCCACTACAGTGGATAATGAACCTTAAGGAGCCGAACTCAAGACTGACTAGATGGCGCCTTAAACTAAGTGAATACGACTACACTATAGTCTACAAAAAGGGAAAATATAACACCAATGCTGACGCTTTATCCCGAGTGGAAATTAACAACGAGGAGACCGAGTCAATGTTAGTTAACCCATCAGAGCGACCACCCTCGAGAACAGGTTCCACGACAGCCACTGCACATACCAGCACTGAAAACCCTATTCTAGAAGTACCTATTACTGACGAACCTTTGATCAAATTTCACCGACAGTTATGCATTACTATAGTAGGGGATATTAAACGACGCACAACCGCTAGTAAACCCTTTGATACACACACCCGTACATTTATTCAGGTTTCAGAATCGAACTTAGAGCAAGACGTAGTAAATGCTATGAAAGAATATGTCAACCCCAAAGTTAAAACCGCTATAAAAATAACTCCGCTTTTAGGCATGTATTCAATTATTCCCATAATCCAGAATAATTTTAAAAGTTCAGCAATAAACTTAGTTTTAGCCAAAACAGAATTGGAAGACGTCAAAGAGTAATTATAAAACATTATCATGAGGGAAAAACGAATCATAGAGGAATAAACGAGTGTCATCTTGCCCTTTCCCGGAAATATTATTGGCCTAAAATGAGAGAGGAAATAACTAAATATATTAATGAGTGTACCGTTTGCGAACAAACGAAATATGATAGGAATCCGATTAGACCACAATTTAATGTAGTACCCCCAGCAACTAAACCCTTCGAATTAGTACACGTGGATCTTTTCACAGCTCAAAACGAAAAGTATTTGGCAGTAGTAGATGTATTCTCAAAGTATGGACAAGCATACTATTTAAGAGATGGTACAGCAATAAGCATACTTCAAGCAGTTTTAAATTATTGTACACATCATGGTTTACCGCTTACGTTACTAGAACACTTACGTATTTTACGATTACGTCAAAAGGACGAACCTGTAATTAACCTCATGCCTTATGCCTTATTAGCATATAATAGTTCAGTTCACAGCTTCACCAAGTGTAGACCACATGACATAGTTAGAGGACATTTTGATGTAAGAGACCCTTGACGTTAACATGACTGAACACTTAATGCAACAGTATATCTTGACACACCGAGACCAGATGAAAACTGTATACGACCTTATCAATAACTTTACGCTTGCTGACCGTACAAATATCATACAAAATAGAAATAAGGACAGAGAGCCCGAAATAGAAAACCAACCGGAGCAACAAATATTCATTTCTAACCCGGCAGCCAACCGTCAAAAACTAGCAGCACGTTACATGACTCTGTTCTAGCTGACCTTCCGATTCATATATACACCTCCAAAAAGAAAGGCCCTGTAGCCAAGTCTCGACTCAAACGTATCCCTAAGAGATCAAAACTGTTACAGGATACTGCTGGCGATGTTAGTCCCACCAACACTGGCGCTCGAGATAAGACTTGAAACCTTGGACGATGGACCTGGACTCTTACCCTTTAACCTTGGACAAACGAGACTCATCATGCATTACCACACCTTCCTACAATACATAGACGTAACCGATATTGAACATAGACTTGATTCCGTAATGTCTCAACTCAACTATTTCCAGACTAAACTAGACAACCAATCCTTTCTCTTGTATGAACTTCAAATCAATCACTTAGCTAACAAATTAAGTCAAATTAGTTCTCAGTTAAAAACACTAGAGCCCGGTCGTAGTAAAAGAGGTCTCGTAGACGGATTAGGGTCCGTTATAAAAAGCATTACCGGAAACTTAGATCATACGGATGCCCAAAAGTATAATAATGCAATTAACCTTTTAGAAAGTAACAACGCAGAGTTTAATGAACATATTAGTCTTAACAAAGTCTGGATGGCTTGATATAGCGCGACATACTCTCGAAAATTGTTAGCAATCAAGAGAGAATCAATAGTACTTTAGTATTACTTTTAAACGAGAAAACTGCTGCTAAAAATGATCTTATAAGGTTCGCACAGTTTGCTCAGTTGCTGACTATAGTTAGTGATAATACGGAAGATTTATTTTTAGAGATAACTAGGATTGAAGATACCTTAGCTTTTATACGTGCATCGAGCACCCATCATAGTATGGTAAGCATAGATACTTTAAGTAATATGATTAAGCGATTAAATCTATATACGGCCAGGATAAGTTAATAGATGCAGATTTAAGAGAGTACTATACAGTTATAAAACCTGGATACTATTACACAAATAAAAAAATTGTTATCATATTGTAGCATACGCACCCAACCGAAATAGGGGTGGCTTTGATACTACACTGGGAAATAACGATTTCGTGTAATTACGATGTTCAATAACTCGACATAGGCCGCAGCGAATACAATGCACTCACGTGCCTTGGAATGCTCCGGCCACTCGTTGAGCTTCCACCTTCGATTGTCCATAAGCTAGCTTCAGGGTTTCACGCCTAGAGGGTTGATCACACGCGAAATACTCAATGATTCGATTTTCCTTAGGATTTTGACCGATTTAGACGATGCGAACGCGCGTGGTTTTCACTCACACGACCTCTGCCTTCGCTCCAAAAAGATAAGTACATGTGTGCAATGACAGCTAGTTAAGCCGTTTCCGGTGCGGCCATCTTGTAAGAAATTGAAACATCGATGCGTTTAGAAATTGATCTTTAGCATTAGAAAAGAAACGTTATGGTAACGGAACATCCCGCCCACCAAAATGCCTATGGTATTTTCAAGTCAAACGATGAAAAGGATTTGGAGGACAAAGGTCGATATTGATAGAATACGATAAATATATGCTTAGACTACGATAAATATAATGTGATGCGATATACGTTAGATACAATAAAGATTTGATAAGATTTAGATTTGATGAGAAAAGAAAGACTTAATACTAACGATAGATAATTCGGTACGATTTAAGCTAGTCCTCGAGAGGGAGAGGGCATAACTTAACCAACGGTCTTTGAATGATATGATTTTTCGCGGTTTTAATTACTGCAATTCGAGTTATGCCATCAGCGCCAGGTAAAAGCTCCACGACTTTAGCAAGAGACCATTGAAGTGGAGCGCGATTGTCGTCTTTGATAATCACCATTGAACCTATCTGCAGAGGTTTTGAATCTTTAGTCCATTTGGCGCGTTGCGTTAAAGAGTTGAGATATTCGTGTTTCCATCTGGACCAGAAATTCTGTTGGAATGCCTGTATCAACTGCCACCGATTAAGCCGATTTCCGTTAACATTGGATAGATCTTGATCGGGGACGGCTGTCAGAGGTTCTAAAGTGAGGAAGTGACCGGGAGTTAGTGCTGATAGATCGTTAGGATCAGAACTGATGGGACAGAGAGGTCGCGAATTTAAAATGGCTTCGATTTGTACGAAGAGTGTTGTAAGTTCCTCGAACGTAAGTACTTGGTTGCCTACTGCATGAAGTAAGAACGATTTTGAAGCACGTATTTGAATTTCCCACACGCCCCCGAAATGGGGAGCAGATGGAGGGTTGAATTTGAAATCAATCCTCTCCACTTTAGAAGCTTGTTGCATGAGGGATGATAGTTGATTCCGTGCGCCTGTAAAATTTGTACCGCAATCCGCGTGTATCTTGTTGCAACGACCGCGACGTGCCACGAAACGTCGTAGAGCTGCGATGAATCCGTCGGTTGAAAGAGTCGAAACTACCTCGAGGTGAACCGCTTTGGTCGCGAGACATACGAACAAGCATAGGTACGCTTTATCGATTTTAGGGCCGCGATGAGGGCGAGTTTGATACGGAAAGGTCCGCCGAAATCCACGCCTACGATTGAAAAAGGCTTTACCTGATTGACGCGGTACGATGGGAGATCGCTCATAAAAGGTTGTAATGGTTGGGGATTAATCCGGTAGCATTGTACGCATTTAGCAAGACGACGGCGAATTGTGCGTTTGGCGGAGATGATCCAGAATTGTTGCAGTAGCAGAAAGTGGGTAGTATTGATACCAGGATGCATATAACTGCGATTAATAAAGTTAAGTCAAAAACGTTAGTGGGTGTTCAGACGGCAAGAATGTTGGGTGCTTTTGTTCGTATTCTAAACCCGATCGAGAGATCCTGCCGCCCACCCTGACGGTGCCTAGACCATCGATAAACGGGTTGAGTTGGCGAAACGGTTTCGGTAGCGGTTTATTTGATTTTAGGTTACTAAGTTCCTCCGAGAAAGCGCTACTTTGTACATTTTTTACGATATGCATCAATGAGTTGTGTCGTTCAACGTTATTGAGATTCTTGTTATGATTAGCTTGATTCCGATTGCGACAATTGATTGATTGTATGAAGCGATAAGTGTAGCCTAAGACGTTTACGATCCTTGACAACGATGAGAAACGATTAATTAGATTTTCGAAAATGGTAGGTTCGGTTTGGTTAACGTCGGTAGAATTCAGGACGATTAATTTGCGTACTTCGGCGTCTACGATTACCTCCTCCTCGTGTAATAGGTTAACTGAACTTATGGGCCAAGATTCACGATCTTCAGATAGCCAACATGGCCCCGCCCACCATAGCGTGTTGTGAACGATTTCACTAGAAAACAGACCCCGACTGCAAATATCAGCAGGGTTATCGCCTGAAGAAACGTGATGCCAACATTCGGTAGGAGCAGTGTCTTGTATGTGGCTTACACGGTTCGCAACAAACGTAGCCCAACGAGAGGAATGTGACCTTAACCATGAAAGGACCACGGTGGAGTCGGACCACAGGTAAACAGCGTCGATTTTGATACGAGAGAGGTAAGTATCGCGCACAAATTTGTATAAGTCCGATAGGAGCACAGCAGCGCAGAGTTCGAGTCGAGCCAGGGAGGTACGTTTAAGAGGTACTTACTACTCGTGCTTTAGAGCAGACTAGAGACATATGAATTTTACCCTCCGCATCGATAGCGCGCAGATAAATTACTGCTCCGAACGCGATTTCCCAACTATCACAAAATCCGTGTATTTCGTACGATTTAACATCTTTGCACGTGAGTTGCCGAGGTATTCTTAGTTCAGTCAGTGGCGGTAATTGTTCTTGATAAGTGTTCCACGTACGGATGACCTCATCATGGGGGGTTTGATCCCAACCAACACCGAGTATCCAAAGTTTTTGGATTAAGCACTTTGCTTGAATTGTGATGGCGGAAAGTAGCCCTAATGGATCGAATATTCTAGCTATCTGGCTTAGAATGGAACGTTTAGTACATGGCCGCTCTGAAGGTTTATTTCGAATAGAAACGCATCTGAGGCAGGATCCCACCTGAGACCAATAACTTTCAAAGTTTGTGTTTCGGTATTGTCGAGTGATACCTAACCTGTAAGACAATGTTCGCGGGGAAGGTCGGACAGTAGCTGGGGATTATTACTAGCCCATTTTCGCAGTTAGAAACATCCGCGGTCGAAGAGAGCGATAGTTTGCAATTTAGCTTCCTGAGCGACTTCTAAAGAGTGAAAACCGGTAGTGACGTCATCGATATACACTTCCGATATGAGAATTTGTTTGGCAAGTATGATCGGTAATAAACTTTTGCTCGCATAGCAATTCATCTGCAGTCAACTTCGATGAATTCGGTAAAGAATCTAGTTCCCAGAAGCGTTGAACTAAAGAGTTTAACTCGTTGTCTGGCAAGGTATGTAATAAAGTACTAGCCGAGATACAAGTTTTGCCTAAGAGAAGCCAACCGAATGTTGAATTAAATGCGGTAGGTTGGTTGACACCTCCTTTAATATACTGATTGAGTACAGAGTCGGCGAAGACATCTGCAGCGAATAATAGATCGATCGGACCTGGAATGTCGAAGCCAGGGTCCGCCAACGGTAGCGATTTAAGATGTGACCATCCCGATGTGTTTAAATGCGCGATTGGTTGATCGCCACATATTCTAGCTATGACGTGCATGTCGAGTTTGTGTAAAATCTGATAATTTGTACCAACGGAACAAGTGACGTCACCGATAATTGGCGCGGCAGCTTCCCCCAGTCCGCTGACGCTTGCGTTCGTTGTAGCTGATTTAAAATTCAAACGCTTTACTGCGGAAGCAGTTATGAAATTGCTTTGACTTCCGGTGTCAAATAAAGCGCGAAACGATAGCATATTGCCTGAAGCATCCTGAATTTGCACAATGGCTGTTGCCAGCAACACGGTAATGTTCGATTGAGAACTTGAAACCAACGACGATCCGATTTGATTTGATACGTTATTAGAATTATCGCGATGGAGTAAGGTATGATGTTTACGTTTGCACGTGCGGCACGAAAATATTGAATTTCAATTCTTCAGTTGATGCTGTTGTGTTGTTGTTGTTGTTGTTGATGTTGTTTGTTGTTGTTGGTGTTGTTGTTTTTTGTTGATGTTGTTGTTGTTGTTGCTTCAAACAATTAAAGCACCAACTTTTATCTTTAGCGATTGTCATTCGCTCGTCAATCGATTTTTTAAGAAAATCTTGACACGATATAATCGAATGTGACTCATTACAATATGAACATTTACTCGAATAGGAACCAATTTTATTATTACTAGCACTACCAGTGGGAGCTTGATCATCGGTTGCAGCTACCAGTGTGTGCGGAATGTTTGAACGTTTCGTCTGTGGCTGCGGATTATTGGGCGTGTGCTTGGGCACAGCATAAGTCGCCTTAGACGATTCTGAAAAGTGCGTGTCACGTAATAACGCTTCGCAATTAGACCTTAGAAAACCTTTGAGTTGTTCGTAAGACGGTAACTCGACATTGGAGTGACTTTCCTCAAACCCGAGGCGTAAGTCTTTGTTAAGTTTCGATAAAATGTGATAAACTAAAACAAAATCCCAGTGTACGATAGCTAAGTCGATCGTTTTTAATATACTCAAATTCTCTTCGAAAAGGTCAAGCGATTTTTGAAACTCGTGCGCATTATTGCTTGGAAAGTCAATGTTTAAAATATCCCGCCAACATGTGAAAGCTAGGGTGCGTTTACTCTTGTAGCGAGCAACGAGCGCTTGGTATGCGTCATGATAATATTCGCGTGTCATAGGAAACGCTTTGACCACTGATAACGCATCGCCGCCGCGCCGCTGAGAGAAGATATAAGATAATGAAACTTCTCCGTATCGGTAATACAAGTGGAGTTGTGTATCAACGCGTTATAGGTATCAAAATACTCAGGCCATGATTTAATATCTCCAGTGAAAGTAGGTAGTACGATTTTCGGTAACCGAATATAATGCGATGATGAGACGTTGTGCGATTTAATCGATTCATTGTTTACTAAACCACGGTGAATTGATAACACTCGATAGTACATGTCATCAAAACCTTCTTGTATTTGATCATCTTCACTATTCGGGTCGGTGATGAGTTCTAAAATCGTGAAATGCGCGTCTTCAAAACTCGATGCAATTTGCTTTAAGTCTTGATGATACGATAAAAACAAGTCGCGCCGGGTAGTGTCACTTGAAGCCGAAGCGCCTATTTCTAACGCCTTAGCCAAGCGGTTATATGCAATAGTTTGCTTTCTACGCAAGGACGGCAAGTCCTGAACCGTGAACTCCTCATCCACAGATTTAGACTTCGATTTAACTAGAAGCGACATTTTACCTTATTAGTTAAAGTGTTGTAGTGTAAAATGTATTAGGATAGTTACAAGTTGTAAGTTCAAAACGTAAACAAAGATACAATTATAACTAAGAATGGTAGAACTTATAAGTATAACTTCGATCTTGTTAGCGAATGGAAAGAATGTGCACAGAATTTACGATCTTATTCTATAGCGATAAGGTTGTACACCCGCAATTGGAATCGAATGCTAAGACGAATGTATTAATTCCGATTCACGAGAATTTATATTGCGCGGTAAACTATACAGCAAATCGACGGGTAGGTTGTACGGAATTTTCACCCGCTCGGGCGTTGGTTCACGAGTCTACCCTACAATTTTGAGAAAAGTTTTTGTTTAAGGATATTCGGAATTTTATGATTTTAATAGATGAATTTACTTAAGTATAGATATTTAGTTACGAGAAACGATCATGAATGTGATTGGAGATTTGAATAATAGAATTATTGCAAGCCGATGGAATCAAGCACTGATAATTGTTAGTGATTGCTTGACTAGATCCTACAATAACTCCAGATTCGTGTAAAATGGATAATCAAATTAAAACCCTGTTCAATGGTGGTTACTTATGGACGCTATTGCGACACGTCGGTATGATAGGTCCGATATTTGTTAGATTACAAGATGATGGAATAACCTAGAATGCAGTATAATGATAATAATGATAGATTTATGAATTCTAGAAAATACCATATGCAAAATATGATGGACTTGAATTAAGATGGAAGTTCCCTGGTTTCGGCACCAACAAGATGTAGCATACGCACCCAACCGAAATAGGGGTGGCTTTGATACTACACTGGGAAATAACGATTTCGTATAATTACGATGTTCAATAACTCGACATAGGCCGCAGCGAATACATTGCACTCACGTACCTTGGACTGCTCCGGCACTCGTTGAGCTTCCACCTTCGATTGTCCATAAGCTAGCTTCAGGATTTCACGCCTAGAGGGTTGATCACACGCGAAATACTCAATGATTCGATTTTCCTTAGGATTTTGACCGATTTAGACGATGCGAACGCGCGTGGTTTTCACTCACACGACCTCTGCCTTCACTCCAAAAAGATAAGTACATGTGTGCAATGACAGCTAGTTAAGCTCTTTCCGGTGCGGCCATCTTGTAAGAAATTGAAACATCGATGCGTTTAGAAATTGATCTTTAGCATTAGAAAAGAAACTTTATGGTAACGGAACACATATTTAAAGTTCCAATAATCAGCTCTGATAAGTTAGAACTGTACAGATTAACAATAGTTCCCAATAAACAAATGTACACCTATATCCCTCCTTACCCTTTCATTGCAACCAATGGGAAAGTTTTCAAGTACATAGAGGCTGAATGCCCGAAGTTCGGCCTATATCATCTCTGCGAGGAAGGAATCAACCGTCAACCAACGAGGGGACATCTAGATTGCATCCAAGGCCTCATCTACAACCAAACTCTGGAGAAATCATGCCTGCCTACGAAGCTCACACTGACTAAAGCAGCCATGGAACAACTGGACGATAGACGCTACACGCTCATCTTTCCACAACCGACCCGGACAGAGCTTCAATGCGAACGTCAAGAATACATCTCCCTGCACGGAAGTTATCTCGCCACCATCGCACAAAAATGTCTACTACGCATCGAGCGATTCACTATTACCAACACTAACGACCATATCAAGGGGCAGCCGTTAAAAATCACTGAAATACCTATGAACCTGAACATTGTTGAAGAAACCATCCCACATCTAAAACTAAGCCCACTGCATCTGAAAAACCTACACGAAATCAAAGATAATCAGTACAAATAGATCACGGAAATGTGGAAAATTCACTATACCATACGACGATCCCACTATACGTCGTCGTACTGTTCGGTGCAACTGTACTGATCGTTATCATCATTATACGACGGTACAACGTTTGCACTAACCTCACGAAACCACAGACATCAGATGGAAAACCTGAAAATCATCATTACGAAGACGCAGAATCACCCACAATCAAGAAACAGACACCAGCAACATTTTCGCTCAAAGTCCTCAAATAGTTGCTGTTCTGAGGGGGGAGGTGTTACGTGCCCTGCCTACACCAAATCCGCTGAATAGCGACATGATTAGCTGTTTACGTCAACCGGACATCTCCACATAAAACTGCAACATGCCACCTGCCGAATCATCGAATCGACGCCTCGTGTCACCGGGCGTTCACCTACCTCAAGGACTGCTGATGCTGCATCAACGTGTAGGAATCAGTAGAATTGCAATATTAATAAGTTAATCGTTTTACTCCACTTCGGTACTAGCATCGTCCGAATCTAGACATAGAAATTATTATTAAGTTCCAAACCTTTATAAAATAATTTCGGTTTTTTTTAAGTCCTCCGGCTGTCACCTTCGTTTTTTGCGTAAAACTTGGTATACAATGGTGATTAGCATAGGTCAGAGTGGCGCAAACATGTTTAGCTACGATAAAACATAGCATGCAAAAATTTAATGTCACAGGGTAATTATAATTAAGTACATTAATGTTAGAATATAATGTCAATATTTTTTGTCCATAAATTCTTACAAACTATGAAAGCTAAATTCATTTAGCCATTTGTATAATTTGTTTTTAAATACTCTTACATTTAATAGTTTTAAATTATTTGGTATTTTATTATAAGTACGTACACACATTGCTAGACAGCTTTTATTATATTTGGTTAGCTTTGGTAAATCATTTAACACCAGTCCATAAGGATCACGTCTGCTCCGAGGACATACGAGGGGTGTTCAATAAATAGTGAGAATGCGATACATTCTCCCTGGAAAGAAAAAAAAAATACTGGCAGGCATAGCCCAGACATTAGTTAAGATGATAATAAAAAAAGCAATTAATTCTCTTTTGTTTTCTAAAAGTAGAAGTCTATTGTTTGCGTCGTTTCGGAACGTGTTCTTAAAAATGGATAAAATTGAAGTTCGCGCGGTAATAAAATATCTCTGCTTGAACATTTTTTACTACGGAGCAGGTAAATCAAGACTTGAGAGCAACATTAGGGGTTCATGCTCCTCCATATTCTACGGTTGCGCGTTGGTGTGCTGAGTTCAAGCGAGGAAGAACTTCCACTAACGACGACCCACGAACGGGACGCCTCATATCGGCAGTGACTGAACAAATGATTAAAAAAGTTGAAAATATTGTCTTGGCGCATCGTCGTGTTACTGTTCGTTTTATAGCTGAAGAAGTAAAGATTTCGATAGGAAGTGTCCATAATATTATAAACGACCATTTGGGTATGAAAAAAGTGTCAGCGCGCTGGGTGCCCAGAATGCTTTCTGACGCGCAGAAACAAACTCGACTGAGAATTTCACAAAGCTGTTTAGATTTGTTACAACAAGATCCTGACCGATTTTTGGCTCGATTCATAACTATGGTCCATGACTTGGAAGCGACCGTCATCTCCAACTCCAAAGAAATTTAAGGCGATTCCATTCGCCGGAAAGATCATGGGCTCTCTTTTCTGGGACAGCCAAGGGGTGGTAATGATCGAATATCTTAATCATGTAGCCACTATTACGGGGACTATGTACGCAGGAGAAGTAACAAAGTTGCGTGAGTAAATACGAAAGAAACGGAGTGGCAAACTCGCTAAAGTTGTTTTGTTTCACCAAGATAACGCCCCTGCGCACAGTCCAGAGTTGCGATGGCAGCCATTCAAGAAGCTGGCTTCGAATTGATGGAACATCCTCCATATTCACCGGACCTTGCTCCTAGTGATTTCTACCTATTTCCGCGCTTAAAGGAACATCTCAGGGGCCAGAAATTCGAAGATGATGACGGAGTAGTCGCCGCCGTAAATGATTTTTTAAGGGATCAGGAAGAAGATTTTTTTAGAAAGGGAATTTTAGGATTAGAGAAAAGATATACAAAGTGTATAAACCTGAAAGGTGACTACGTCGAAAAATAAAATAACATATAATAAAAGATAATTGCGTCTCACTCATTCTCACTATTTATTGAACACCCCTCGTACATCGCTTGCTGTCTTGAATAATTGTTTATTCTTGGTCACAAACACACATATTTCGTAAATATAGAGAGTTGGAAGCGGTAACAAACGAAGTTTTTTAAATATTGGCCGACATGTATCATCCGGCTGAAGTCCATAAATTGATCTTAGGCACTTCTTTTGGGCGATGAACGCTCTATTTACATCAGTGCTATTACCCCACATTGTAAGACTATATCGTAGTAACGATTCAACATATGCATGGTAGGATATAATAGCAGTTTTTATGTTTGTTACATTTTTGACTTGCTTCAAAGCGTATACGAATCTATTAATTCTACCACAGACGCTATTTACGTGTCCCTTCCAGTTTATATCTTGATCAATTATTACTCCTAAAAATTCCTTGGTTAAATTGTATGAATACGGATATGTCTAAATTTATTTTCAATTGGTGTATGTCAAGCCAGTGTATTAGTATATCAATAGTATTATTAATGTCAGTCTCATGATCTATAACGGTATTTTGTTTTTTATCAGATGTCACAATGACATCATTTATATATAAAAGGAATAATATTGGGCCTAGTACGCTACCTTGGGGGACGCCATATTTATTATGACTATATTCTGATGAATATGATGTGATGTCTTTGGTTTCGTTCATTTTACTGATAATAACACATTGTTGCCTATTACTTAAGTAGGATGATATCCACTGGAGTGCAGGTCCCCTAATCCCAATTGTTTCTAACTTTTGAAGCAGTATATCGTGTGACACCAAATCGAAGGCTTTAGACATATCAAAGAATAGAGCTGTAGTGAGATAGTTATTATTAATATTTGTGAGTATAATTTTCATAAGAGAATAAATAGCTAACGTAGTTGATCTCTATCTTTTTGGAAGCCAAACTGTTCGCTACTTATGATTTGAAATTTGTTGCAGTAGTCAATCAGTCTTTTAAACATACATTTCGTATATTTTTGATAAAATAGGTATTAAAGTAATGGGACGGTAATTATTGATATCATATATGTGATATATATGATATCAATAATTATCCTTTTTGAATAAGGGCTTGACAATTGATAATTTTAATGAATCAGGAAAAACTCCGGTCAACAACGACATATTAATTAAGTGAGTTAAAACACCAGTCAGCTCATTACAGCAAACCTTTAAGATTTTTGTGTTAATTTCATCGTAGCCTTCCACTTTGGTGTTGCGCAGTGACATTATTACCTGGCTCGCCTCACTTTCCAACATTGGTTTCAGAAACATTGAGTTAACACTATTATTTCTCCTAAAGTTTGGGTCGACACTTTTTTGTGTAGGTAAAGCCGATAGGTTTACGTAATGGTCGTTAAATACCGAAACTATCTCTACAGGGTCTGTAACCATAGTATCGTTTATCTTTATATTTTCTATATTGTTTTTAGGGTTAGTTCTATTAATTTCGTTTTGATATGACTCTCCATGTCGCTTTACACTCGTTATCATGCTTATTGATATAGCTTATATTCGCGTTCTTTTTGGAACTATAGATACATTTTTTCAGTAGATTTGAATAATTTTTATATTTAGTTTTATTGGTTAAGTTTTTGTTTTTGTAGTACTGATAGCGCAGATTACATTTAGTTTGATAACTTTGTTTTAAACCTTTGCTTATACACCTTTGTGTGTTCCTATTATTACTATTGACCTTGTATTGACCTTGACTCTTACCCTAGGAAAACACATATAGTAAAATAGGCAGAACAATTCATGGAAATCATTGAATGCATAATTTGCATCAGTAGTGTTTGCATAGATGTCGGACCAAGAGAGATTTTGCAAGCATTCTTTACAAGGTGAATTACAGTCACAGCTTGTATTTTAGCTGGTAAAGGTTAAGGTCAAACAAATGAATGCACATTTTATCCCTACTCTGTCAAATTCTCATGCGTAAACAGGAAAGGATTATTTTCTTTATTGTGTTACAGATGAATTTACGTTGGTGGTGACTAGCTTTGTGGCTCTTTGTTTGGCTCTGCTTCTTATGTTTGTGTTTTTCATAATATATCATAACATCACACCATATTTCCCCGAAGTCTTGGGCAGAGGTGTGGCCATAGTATATACATTTTGCCAGTTATGTCTAAGTCCCATGTAATAGGGGGCGAGCCTATTGCCATCACTCAGGCACAAATCCAGACTCCGGGCAGCTACTGAGAAATTCCAGATGGCAAAACCCAATAATACTTCGCCCGGCCCCGGAAACGATTGCAGCAATACTGCTGTGCATGAGGTTGCAACCACCAGACTGACGATGCAGTCGTAAGTCAGTTATTAAAGTACGGCCGTTAAAACTTGGCAGTTCCGAATTTCACACAGAAGGCTGCGCAATAACATTTTTTAGGAACCAAATGGTGACATGGTGTGTGTGAGTGAGCGAACATGCGCGAGAGTTCGTAGGGCCTATGTTCAGACCTGCCAAGTTATATCGGCCGTATAATAATATTCATAACATAATGATTCAATGAAGTTTAATTAACACAAGGATCGTTATCAAAAACGTGCCTGTAATGAAAATTATTTGATTTCGTAGAAAGTTAATAAGCGTAGCCAATCCATTTAAGTAGTGACTTTATAATTATTTATTTACACCAATCAAGCAAGAAAACATCCTTCCATCCATTGCTTCCATCCTTTTAATTAATGCTGACTATGATGCTTTTTTTTATTTCAATGGTCTAATTTGTACAGTCAACGTAAATAGAGAGTCTGTAAAATTATGATATCTTAATTATAAACCGTATAGTGTAATAAAACAGGAAAAAAGCTTAAAACTTACCGATTACAGCGATGAGACAGAATCTGGCGATTTTCCTCGTCGGAAACTTGCGTTCACTCGCAATGTTCGTTTCTACTTTATTTTCCTCCATTTCTCTTTTATAATTTTCACATTTCCATTCGAAAACAATAATTTTAAATGGAATTTCACAACTTTTAATCCGCTGTTGACACTATCTGGATGGACATTGATTGACAGTTTTTTGACAGCGCGAAATTAGTGATGTTGTGATTGTTACTAATTTCATTAAAACTAAATAAAAAGTTTTGTACGTGTTTAATGTTTTTTTTCTATTTAATTTACTTCTTCTCCATCTCTATTTGACATTCTGCAGTGGGAACAGACCGATAGAGAGTTTTATTAACAAGTTTGTAAAAAAAAATATTACTAGCATTACTTTTTATAGATCATCACTTGAATCACCTGGCAAACAGGGAAAATATACACAGAATAAAGCCTGATTTACACGGTGCACTTTAATGGGGAAGAAATCGCAAAGCTATGAACAGGTGGCGTTGCTACCGCATTGCCCATGACATCGCACTGTCATTTTGATCTCTCAATGTTTTTCGGGTTTAAAATAATTAAAACAGGAACTAATGTGAGTTTTTGATAATTTAATGAACTATATATTCAACGTGGACTGTACCTCAGTTAAAAGCTGAACTAAAGAACCGAGGAGCTTCACTAAGAGGCCGAAAAGCGGATTTGGTCAGCAGGTATTTACAGCCAATTTTATTGTTAATAATAGAAGTAAATAACCTAATTTTATAAATGTCATGTCGTTCATTTATTATCGTAGTAATTATAAACGTTTACGTACTTACACAGTAGTTTTATAACATATTCGATGTTTCATGAGCTGCAAACATAACCTAGATATTAAAATCTGAATTTGGTGACAGAATCGAATCATTTGTTAGATATTTGAATTTTGGGATACCTCAGCAGCATGAAACTGATGATACCAAGATGGATCTTCCACCTCCAGACAGTTATCATGACATAAATAGCAGCACAAAGCTTCCATCCATAAAGCAACATATTCATCTTTATTACAATAATAAGTATGTACATATGATGAGGTTAATAAACGTGTATTATATTTATTATAACATTATTATACAGCGCGGCATATTTTTGTCAGATGCCGTCCATACTTTTTGGAATCAAGTTTTGTATGTAGTTTGAGAGCTAATGTCAGCCAAGCGTTACCAGCGATACCCTCGGCAAAAGTTGTCAGTTTTCTTCCCCATTGGTTTACTAATGTTTGCCATAATTTAAAATGCAATAATTTTATATACCATACTTGTATTTGCCATAATTTCATTAGAAATAACGCTTCAGTTGCCATAATCGTGAAATTACATAAAATCATTTTCACTAATTTCATTGGTCTTATTCTATCAAGTGTCAACTTTCGAGGAAACCTAAAAAGTAATTTTGTTGTAAAAATTACCTGAAATTAATTCATCGCTTGTCGTGTGGTTTAGTAAGTTCTGAAACATCACTCAAGTCACGTTTGTGTCAATCAAAAATCTTATCTGTCAATAATCAGCTGACAGTAAGTCAATACTTGCCATTCTTATTGGATTTTCCCATAGACCCATTTCACAATAATTTATTGTAATTGTTTTTGCAAACATAAATCTATTCAGAATATTGAGATGAGCAAAAATAAAACTCAAGGTATGTAAAACACATAAATATAAAGTATCAAAACATTATTTTCTTTGATCATAAAATTCAGTATAAATCACAATCATTTCATACTATCATGTCACTTAGAACTAAAATGAAACTTAGGTTTAATCTAAAGGTACTCTTTAACAAAATATTCATCATACGCGTGATCGCGAAAATCGTGTGACAAGTTTATTAATTTTTCTTCCAAAGGCCTGGAGACAATGCCTCTGAGTAAGTAACGTTCTGTGCCTCGATCGGACGCGGGAAACGCTAGCCTGCCACCGCCGTCGCCTGCGCATAGTGCACATGAGACAAAATGTTGAGTAAAACCAAAAGCCTGCATCATTCATTAAACGGGTCCGAATGAGATTCATTTTTTTTTTGTGTAGTATTATAGTAGCACGGCAAAGATTGACCTGAGCCATCACCACTTATCTGCAGAAGTGGCCCTAGCAAAATTTTTAGGTAGAAAAGCAGAGTGATTTCTCGCTTGTGGCTTTCTACAGACAGGCGCGACGCGACACCGTCGAGCAATTATTTTACGTGAAGTTTTCAAAGTAATTGTTCCACCAGAGTCGCGTCGCGCTGTTCTGCGGTAGCCTTGACATAGCAGTTGTTCTGCTCATTCGCGTTAAAGAAATGTTGTCCATCCTGCTCTCTTATGTAGTATATGTGAACTTTAAAAAAGATGGAAACAAGATGAATTACCTATTACATATTTCTGTCGCCAAAACAATCTCATGCAGTCGGAGGCAGCTTCTTAAATTTAACAATAAATACCTGTTTAATTGCCCTCTTCAAACCCTTCATTTTGACTCGATATATACTCGGAGACCGACACAGATACATACATACAGGTCAAACACATTACTTACCTTTTTTGGCTTCGTCGCAGTCGGGTAAAAAGATAGTGGTAGTACTACCCCTGACTGCCCCGTTGGACTCGTGGTCGCAAGCGCGACTGCTGAGCGGGGGTCCTGGGTTCAATTCCAAGGTCGGGCAAAGTGTTATTGGGTTTTTCCATTAGGAATTTCTTAGTAACAGCTCGGAGTTTGGAAGTTGGCGGTGTGATACCCCCGTGCCTCGGAAAGCACGTTAGGCCGTTGGTCCTGTGCCTGATCTCTCTCCGGTCGTGTCGGATTATGAGCCGTCCCATCGGACTATGAGACTGAGGGAAAAGACAGTGCGCCTGTGTCTGCGCACACACTTGTGCTCTATAATATCTCCCGCGCAGAAGGCCAGTCTCCGTTGAGATAAGCCGCCTTGGCTGAAATACGGTCTGGAGGACTGTTATTACTACCCGTACCTTTTTACCTAGCAGTGTTACTGTGAAGGAGCTCTACTTCTAGTAACTGATTGATAGACTCACCATTCTCATAACCTGCACAAAACTTATCGTCGGTGAGGAGCTCTCGTAAAAGTCGACGTAGGGCAGTTCAACGACCTTGAGCACCTGAGAGTTCTACCAACCTGCCACCTAGGAAGGAATTAAAAAAGATATTATTACATATCATCACACTTATATTTCAGTATCGTGCTACCCAGTAGCTGAGCTGTTAAGGCCAGCAGTCTGCATCAGGTTAGACTAGGAGCTGACGCCTCATCGTATCGGTGTCGCTGCATCGGTCTCAGCTTCGCGAGGTCCTGGTGGCGGAATGGTGGGACAGGCTTTCACGCCCTACCTCGCCTCGACATCATCGAGGCGGTCCGGCCGGTGCTCGAGCGCTGGCTCGGAAGGAGGCACGGCTCCCTGTCGTTTCGGGTGACGCAGGTGCTCTTGGTGCATCGTATCGTGTATGAGCTCTATGTAAAGAAGGTGGATTAAAAGTGTTAAAAGTGCTATCATCAACCTTATTCAAATCCTCAACATTTTTCTGAGTATCAACTTCTATCGACACATTAGCTGCTTGATACTTCTCACCATAGGAGTCCAAAAAGTTATTGATATATACTTCAACAGTATCTTTGATAAATATAGTGATATTAATATTTGATATTTGTTCCATTTCTGGACAAACCTGGGGAGCAGACCGCGATGTTGTCCCAGCTTCCGTCGATGCATCTCATGACGGGGAGGGTGAAGCGTGAGTAGTAGTTCGGACTGTTGCATTTGGGCCTCACGATTGTCCCTGAAGGTTCGTAGGCGTTGCAGGCGCGGTAGCCCTCGATATGGCCCGACACGAAGCAGTCGAAATATACGGATGGGTTGTTGTCTAGCTTGCAGACACTTGGAGGATAGGGGATGTTATAGTATGGCAAATGGAAACTGAGTTTGGACGCAGTAGTCGAGCTAAAGGGTAATTTAGTTCTTCTATAAGAATTACCGGTTCTTTGCCGTTGTTTTTCGTTTTGCACAATTTTAAGAGATTTGCCATGTTGTTTTAAAACCATAGACTGCTTATAGGTTTTCCTGTAATCTATAAGAATAGAACTACTTTCTGCTTTTTTTCAAATTGTTATGCTCAGTACTTTCGGGGATAAGGAAAATTTAGAAAAAAATTGTCATTTTTATCTATTTTCTTAAATGACTATAAAACTATATATGTTAAAATTATAAATTTAAAAAAATTTACACCCTCACAGTAAGCCCTTTCATTGGATATGTCACACGGTACAGTTCGCAAACATTTTTCTTGAAAACAGTTTGCAAAAAAATATGTCCAATATTACACAATATCACAGTGCCAGATTAGATGCAAACATAGGTTAATAATTAGTCTTATTCCAATCTCTAATCCATTTTTTATGAAAATTTGAGAATTACCAATCATGAATTAGTCTTCAAATATTCATAGCATTGAAAATAATGGGTAAAACGTAGTCATAGAAAAAAAATATATTAAGAAAGAAAGAAAGAAAGAAAATACGTTTATTTGCGGTACACATGACGCAAGGTAAGAACAAAACACGAAAATAAACAGTTTGGGGGAAAATATGCGTCACATCCACGCAAAACGGCCATCGCTCAGCATAAAGCTGCGACCCTATACGAGACAGAGCCCCAGCGCTGGTATATTGGTATATTACTATTATTGGTTTATTATTGGTATTGGTATATTGTAATGGTTAGTAGATTTATTTTGCTTATTTGTTTTTTTTTAATATACCAATTTTTTTTTTATTCGTATGTCCTCTACGGTTTCATACCAGCCTACCGTGCGCCGCGCCGCTAGCAGTTACACTATGAATGCTATGTGTGCGTGGCTGTCATAGTGAGCATACGTAATGAATCGTTTACAGTACCGATATCGTTTTGTCGAGTGCGTGATGGTTACATATCTCTTTTGGCGTGTGTTACATATACTTCATATCGAAAGCTTAGTTTAAGCCAATAACACCGCTATGCATTCAAAGGAATTTGGATATTATCAGTGTATACTTACGGACGCATTTGGGAATAAAATTAGACCAGGGTCCATTCTGACAGAAGACGATATTAGTCCCCACGACTCCGTAATCTGGTCGACAGGTGACAATCAGTTTTAGCGATGGTAAGCGCAGTCCAGGTGTCGCGTATTGACCTCCCTAGCGGCGTCAGCGTGGTCTGCTACGCTGACGACACGCTGGTCCTGGTGCAGGGGAGGTCGCATGAGGCGGCGGCCGAACTAGCGACACGTTGGGTTGCGACAATCGTCGATAGGATAACTGGGACTCGAGGTGGCCTTGCACAAGTCCGAGGCCATGTGTTTCTATGGTCCTCGGAACGCGCCACTGTCGGGTTCCCAGATAATGGCGGGAGGGGTTCACATCGGTGTCGAGTCGACGATGAAGTACCTGGGACTCGTTCTCGACAGCCGGTGGAACTTCGTGGAGCACTTCCGACGTTTGGCTCCCAAACTGGATAGGGCTGGGGCTGCTTTGAAGCGGCTTCTGCCCAACCTAGGGGGTCCAAACGCCTCCTACCGGAGGCTTTACGCAGGGGTCGTGCGGTCCATGCCCCTTTACGGGGCACCGGTGTGGGCGCGTTCACTGAGGCTGCGACCGGCCCAGCGGTTGAACGCGTCCCAAAGGGTCATGGCCATCAGGCTGGTCCGGGGATACCGCACGGTCTCCCGTGAGGCGGCGAGCCTCCTTGCCGGACTACCGCCATGGGATCTGGAGGCGAAAGTCCTCGCGCAGATATGGGAGTTGCGCGAGGAGGCGAAACGCCGGGGCGTAACTCCGCTGCCGCGAGAGATCACGGCACAGCGGACAGAGCTCCGGCGGGATCTCATGGCGGCATGGAGTGTGCGATTGTCGCAACCCAGCGCTGGGCACGCTACAATTGCGGCGATAAGTCCCCTCTTTGAGGAGTGGCTTGAGAGGCGCCATGGCGTCCTCACCTTCCGCCTGACGCAGGTCCTCATCGGACACGGTTGTTTCGGGAGGTTCCTGTTCCGAATAAGGCGGGAGGAAACGCCCGGGCGTCACCACTGTGTGGATCGCCCGGAGGACACGGTGGAGCATACGGTGGAGGTCTGCCCGGCTTGGGCGGAGCACCGCCGTGTCCTCACGGAGGCGATCGGCGGCGGCGATCTCTCGCGTCCGGCCCTGGTTCAGGCCATGGTTCGGAGCGAGAGTGCATGGGAGGCCGTCACCTCCTTCTGCGAAGCAGTTATGCTCGCGAAGGAGGAGGCGGGGCGCGCGAGGGAGATGCAAGCTGCACGCCCTCGAGGCCCTGGTCGCCGCAGGAGACACCCCAGGCGTCGGGAGTCAAGAGCCGACTTCCGGCCACCGTAGGCGCGGGCTTGCGGACGGTGAGCAATGGGCAGCTCGCCGTCCGATAAGGACCAGGCCCGTGTCGACGGCGCGTTGTGCTCCACGCGCGCCTCAAAGAGATATCAGCACCAACCGACGGGGTCGAAAGATCAATGCCTGCTGGGGTTGCGGGTTTGTCTGAAAGGGATATCGCGGCCCCGGCACACAGGAAACGGAAGGAACACGGGTGGGTTTTAGTCAGTAAAAGTCTGACACACCCTCTCGCTCTGCCCAGAGCAGGAGAAGTCATTTGATGAAAAACCTGTGAACAAGGGGGTATTTAGTAATTGAATAGCTGAGGATCTTTTGTTCTACATATAATAGTTCTAATACACATGCTATTTACCTATATTTATTTACTATGAGTAACCATTATTATTTTAAATTAGCCATTGAATCGTTTATTTATTTGCACCCACGCTACTATAATTATATTAAGATTATTTATTTCAACATTATACATATGATAAAGTAATCAACAATATCAACACATTAATGAACAAGAACGTTTCCAAAGGCAAAACTTTACTGCGTTGACTTTACTAAGTTGCGGGTATACTTACTTTTTTCACACGCATAACACTTTGTCACAACACCAATTTACCTCGTCTGCTCGATGTCCGTATGTCACTGCAGGGATCCAGCAGAATATCAGCGTCAGGTATATTTGCCTGACACATGCTGAGCTGGACTCCCATTTGGTGCAACCTTTAGACGTACACCGCACCTTGTTTTTCCTTTTTGTTTTTTTCATTTAAACAAAGTATGTAGTGATGTCACTTCATTTCTTGAATTAGGTACTTATGTTTTTATTTTTTGTATATTGGCATCATGTTTTTATGTATATTCATGTAATTTTTTATCTTTTGATTGTGCTTTTGTGTGTCTTTTGTATGCACTGAATAAATGTTTTATCTATCTATCTATCTATCTATCTATCTATCTATCTATCTATCTATCTATGATTTCCCATCATGAAAAAAAAAAAAAAAAGGTGTCGCGTATTCGGCGTTTGCTACTACATAGGTAACGTGCTCTGGGTAAGGTGGCAGGATACATTTACCTGATTGTATTGGCCTTTTTTTTTTTGGTTTATCGCCGTCGATGGACATTTGTAATACGAGAGAGGCGACACAGTTGCGGTGTCATCTCACAGATGAAAATAAAATGTCTCTTATGCCACCGGCATTATGGACCATTTAGACGGGGCCAATCCCTGCGACAATCCACTAAGCCAATCCATTATGCCAGTAAAATGAAATGGCAAAATGGCTTGAGGATAGTCCACTGCATTGGATTGTCCTCCATTGATGAAGCAAATTAATGGATTGGCTAATAATGATAATCCAGGTGGCGTGTTATGGAGGTCTGCCCGGCTTGGGGGAGGTCTGCCCGGCTTGGGCGGAGCACCGCCGTGTCCTCACGGAGGCGATCGGCGGCGGCGATCTCTCGCGTCCGGCCCTGGTTCAGGCCATGGTTCGGAGCGAGAGTGCATGGGAGGCCGTCACCTCCTTCTGCGAAGCAGTTATGCTCGCGAAGGAGGAGGCGGAGCGCGCGAGGGAGATGCAAGCTGCACGCCCTCGCGGCCCTAGTCGCCGCAGGAGACGCCCCGGGCGTCGGGAGTCCAGAGCCGACTTCCGGCCACCGTAGGCGCGGGCTTGCGGACGGTGAGCAATGGGCAGCTCGCCGTCCGATAAGGACCAGGCCCGTGTCGACGGCGCGTTGTGTTCTACGCGCGCCTCAAAGAGATGTCAGCACCAACCGACGGGGTCGAAAGACCAATGCCTGCTAGGGTTGCGGGTTTGTCCGAAAGGGATAACGCGGCCCCGGCACACAGGAAACGGAAGGAACATGGGTGGGTTTTAGTCAGTAAAAGTCTGACACACCCTCTCGCTCTGCCCAGAGCGGGAGAAGTCATTTGATGATTTCCCATCCTGAAAAAAAAAAAAAAAAGGTGTCGCGTATTCGGCGTTTGCTACTACATAGGTAACGTGCTCTGGGTAAGGTGGCAGGATACATTTACCTGATTGTATTGGCCTTTTTTTTTTTTGTTTATCGCCGTCGATGGACATTTGTAATACGAGAGAGGCGACACAGTTGCGGTGTCATCTTACAGATGAAAATAAAATGTCTCTTATGCCACCGGCATTATGGACCATTTAGACGGGGCCAATCCCTGCGACAATCCACTAAGCCAATCCATTATGCCAGTAAAATGAAATGGCAAAATGGCTTGAGGATAGTCCACTGCATTGGATTGTCCTCCATTGATGAAGCAAATTAATGGATTGGCTAATAATGATAATCCAGGTGGCGTGTTATGGAGGTCTGCCCGGCTTGGGGGAGGTCTGCCCGGCTTGGGCGGAGCACCGCCGTGTCCTCACGGAGGCGATCGGCGGCGGCGATCTCTCGCGTCCGGCCCTGGTTCAGGCCATGGTTCGGAGCGAGAGTGCATGGGAGGCCGTCACCTCCTTCTGCGAAGCAGTTATGCTCGCGAAGGAGGAGGCGGAGCGCGCGAGGGAGATGCAAGCTGCACGCCCTCGCGGCCCTAGTCGCCGCAGGAGACGCCCCGGGCGTCGGGAGTCCAGAGCCGACTTCCGGCCACCGTAGGCGCGGGCTTGCGGACGGTGAGCAATGGGCAGCTCGCCGTCCGATAAGGACCAGGCCCGTGTCGACGGCGCGTTGTGTTCCACGCGCGCCTCAAAGAGATGTCAGCACCAACCGACGGGGTCGAAAGACCAATGCCTGCTAGGGTTGCGGGTTTGTCCGAAAGGGATAACGCGGCCCCGGCACACAGGCAACGGAAGGAACACGGGTGGGTTTTAGTCAGTAAAAGTCTGACACACCCTCTCGCTCTGCCCAGAGCGGGAGAAGTCATTTGATGATTTCCCATCCAAAAAAAAAAAAAAAAAAAAGGTGGCGTGTTATGCCATACTACAAAAAAAATGGAATTGCGGACCTGCGTGTTACGTAATAGGGGCCTTTGGCGTAACACGCTTTCTAACACAATCTGAGATTTTGAAGGTCATTCCTAAGTCGCATACCACACGTGCCCAAACCTACCTGCACATAAAAATTATTTTCGGTAGAACCTGCCCATCAAATGTAACAACTATGTTTCCAAATATTTGTACCAGCAACAATGGTGTTCAAATTAAGGCGTCTGGCTTTTAAAATTGGAACGCAACCAATTGCTACAGTTAAATCATCTATAACATGCTCCGGAGACCATTCCGCAGGAACACCACGCACTAAACCCATTCTAGTCACATTGAAAGAAGGTATTAAAACTTTATAATTGTATGTTTTAAGACTATTATGTGAAATAAAAGAATTCGTGATGAATGGTTAAGGCCTCGCCTCTCATGTACGAGGTTGTGGTTTCAAATCCGGGCAAGTACCAATGTGACTTTTTCAATTCATATGTAGTTTCTGGGTTATCTTGGACATTCCTGACATCGGTGAAGGAAAAATATCGTGAGGAAACCTGCACTTATAGCTATTATAAGTCTGAAATCACCAACCCGTCTTGAGCAAGCATGGTGATCAATGCTTGTGCCTTCTCTGTATGAGAAGAGGCCTTGTCCTGCAGTGGGACAGGCACAGGCTGGTATTGTTATTAAAGAATTCCCGTACAGGAAATTTGAAAAGGATAGAGATATTTTATTGCGTCCAAGTTTTTGATGCTACCGTTAATTATGTTTTGGAAGGCGTTGTGCTTTAAGAACTTGCCAATATGTTATTGGGTGCAGTGTAGTTCCATCATCTGATGAAATTACATTTTTTTTGTACATGAACAGCAAAAGGCGCGCTGTCAATTTTATCATAGGTTTTACGACCTAACTGAGTGGAAACTACTATCGATGGAGCAGTAATAGCAGAGTTAGGGACAATTATATCGGAGCAGGTAGGCACCGAATCAGTAAGTAGTGTAGATTCTGTGCAGCCAGAACCCGAAGACTCAGAACCGTGGCGTTTACGGGTACGACGGCATTTATTACAATACTTGCACACATGCAAACGACGAGCCGGAGACGACCCATCGGTATCCATGCCCGATTCATTGGAAATGGTAACAAAATTGCCTGCCGGGTGATCAAAGTACCCCAGGTCAGGCGGGAGGTACAAAAACTTAACCTAACGAAGAAACTTTAGAAAACTAAAATTAAATTATATTAAAGGAAAATATAACACTAAAATTACGACTGCTGATCCCATAACAGAAGTTTTTTTTTTTATATTTCTCTCCAAATTCTCAATATTTAATTGGACAGAAAAAAAATGCATTTAGAAACAGTATCAAAACATTATTTTATTTCAGCATAAAATTCATTTCACAACCATCTCTTATTGTCGTGACATTTAGAACTAAAATGAAACTTAAGTTTAATTATAGGTACTCTTTAATAAAATGTTCATGTTTACTTATTTGCGTGAACGTAGTGAGCGTGTAGCTATTACAAAGGTTTTCGTTATTTGCAGCTGTGGAAACAATGCCTCTGAGGAAGTACCGTTCGGTGCCTCGTTCGGTCTCGGGAAACGCTAGCCCGCCACCGCTGTCGCCTTTGCAGAGCGCCGTACCTGGGACAAGATATTAAGAGTCAAAACCTGCATCATTAATTAAAACAGCGATTTAATGGGGGCTATCGCTTTTATGTTCACTAGTTGGCGCCACTGGCGCTGACGTATATTTAGTAACCTAATCCTTAGCTGTTCTTCATGAAGAACCCTGTAATAAATCGACACGTTTTCGTCAAGCATCGAACGCAGTGTGCGCTCCACGCTTGACGTGGCAACACGTCGTGTGTCGGATGCTTCGTTGAGAAGTGAAACACGTGTCGATTTCTTACAGGGTTCTTTATGACTTTATAAGAACAGTTAGCGGATTAGGTTACTAAATATACGTCGTCTATTGTATATTATAATGGATTTCCGCAAAGTCACGCCTGAGTCAATTAACTATTGTGTATTTTGTTATCTTTTAAAACTTCAAATGAATTAATGCCATTAACAAACAAACAACAAATTCAACAACAATTTTATTAACATTAATGTTGCTAAAATTGGCAAACATGAAGCAGATAAATATTAATCTTCTTCAAAGTTAAAGAAAGAAAAGAAAGAAAATAAATTTATTTGACTCAGGTTAAGGCACACAATATTCACACAAAAACAAAAAAAAAAAACGGAAAAAAATAAAGATAACTTAAGATAATATTGTGTGCCTCACGGCTGCGCCAAATAGCTACCAAATTAGATCCTAAGTTGTTACTTCGGTTTAAAGACATTTATTTCTCAAAAAAAAGAACATTACAGTTCACTTAACATATTGAGAAAAGTAAGATAAAAAAAATAAAAGTAAGTGCGATTCTCTGTGTTCACACTATGAGAATTAAGAGATAAAGGTGACAATCGGTATTGTTAGGGTTGTTTTCTAACGTGTTCTTCTAGGGTTTTTTTAAATGTATACATGGTGTCACTATTGGTTACATCATCAGGTAGTTGATTATACAGTTTTGCTCCCTCGTACAGTATGTTTTTTCTTCCATAGTTAGTCCTGGGTGGCCTTAATTCTAGTTTGTCTCGTCGTCTAGCGTTGTATGTGTAAGTTTTCTTTTTAAAGTTTAATTGTGAATGCGTACCTTGTGTTATGATTTTATGTATTAGAGTGCATGTTTTAAGTATGTATAATTGGCTGATTTTAAGTATTTTTGTATCATTGTAAATTTTGGTGGTTGGTGTTAAGTAGTCATAGTTAAAAAGTGTTTTTATTGCTTTATTTTGCAGAACTTGTATTTCTTGGACGTTTGATTTTGCTGCAGTTCCCCATATCTCAATGAGATATTCAATATGGGGTTTAACAAGAGAGTTGTAGATCATTGCGCGAACTTTTTTAGGAATGCAAATAGATATTCGGCGTATCGCTCCTATCAAAGGAGATATTTTACACTTAATATGATCAATATGGGGTCTCCAAGTTAACTTTGTATCTAAAATGAGGCCTAAGTATCTTTCACTGTTTGATTTTGTAATTTTTTCGTTGTTTATTGTTAATTGGATTTGATTGAGAATTTCTTTGTTTTTTGCAGCAAAGACCATGTATGCGGTTTTCTTTGTATTGATAGTTAATAAATTTGACAGGAACCATTTATTTAAAATATTCAAATCATTTTGAGCTTCTTTCACAATATCAGTTAAGTTGTCACCAAAGTAAAATAGACAAGTATCATCTGCATAAAGTGTGATACTGCCCGATGTTTTAACACTGTTTATGTTGTTAATATAAATCAAAAATAACAACGGTCCTAGAATAGATCCCTGTGGAATTCCGTATGTTAATTTGGCAGGTAAACTTTGGTAACTTTCAATTTTTACTATTTTTTTCCGATTTTCTAGGTACGAATTAAGAATTTTATGAGCGGGCCCTGATATCCCTACGTTAGTTAGCTTACTTAAAAGCAAATTATGGCTAATCGTGTCAAATGCCTTTTTTAGGTCTATAAAGACACCTAGGGCATATTGTCTTTGGTCTATAGCATTTTTTATTTTAGTCGTTAAATCCATGGTTGCTGATAAGGTATTTGATTTTGGCCGAAATCCATACTGTTGCTCAAAAAAGAAGTCTATGTCTGTCAGGTAGGTGTAAAGGCGAGTGTAAATTATTCTTTCAAATATTTTGGAGAGCACCGGCAGTACGGATATCGGACGATAATTGCCCGGATCAGTCTTGCTTCCAGATTTTAAAACCGGGGTTACCCTAGCAACCTTCAGGCTATCGGGAAATATCCCTTGTTCGAGGCATTTATTTATACAGTCAGTTAAATTGTCTAGTATTAGGTTTTTAATGCATTTTATTTCTTTAACAGTAATTCCATCAATTCCGCTACTTGTATTAATATCTAAGTTATCGATGATTGTATTTATTTCTTTTTTTGTGCATGGTTCTAATGTTTGCAGTGTATGGGTTTGTGATTGTGTTTTATTCAATGTGGTATGAGCTTGTGTATGTGTTATTTTACTGGCTAAGATAGAACCAACTGTGGAAAAGAAATCGTTGAAATGTTGGCAGATTTGTTGCCCATCTGTTATTTCGTCAGTTTCCGTTTTTAGCTTTGAAGGAGCATAACTATTTTTGTGTTTGTTATTTGCTAACGTATTAATCAAGTTCCAAATTTTCTTCGGCTGTTTCTGACACTTCTTAAAACTGTCGAGGTAATACTTCCTTTTTGTGTTTCTTATTGCTTTATTGGCTTCATCTCTTATATCTTTGAATTTTAATTCGATTTCATTGTTGTCAATGTCTTCCTTGTGAGCGCCCCACGCCTCGTTGCGTTTGTGTGTGTACTTCAAATCTTAAGCCATAATTAATCATATTTTTTACAAAAATAGGGATGATGCCTGTGTTCAGTGATAGGGATACACGCACAGTGTTCAGTGTACAAGCCGGCCTGTGCGAGCAAAACTGTGATCAAGCATGCACGTGTGGTAGGCTGGGCACGCCACAATTGTGGCGATAAGTCCCCTCTTTGAGGAGTGGCTAGAGAGGTGCCACGGCGCCCTCCCCTTCCGCCTGACGCAGGTCCTCACCGGACACGGCTGTTTCGGGAGGTTCCTGTTCCGTATAAGGCGGGAGGAAACGCCCGGGTGTCACCACTGTGTGGATCGCCCGGAGGACACGGTGGAGCATACGGTGGAGGTCTCCCCGGCTTGGGCGGAGCACCGCCGTGTCCTCACGGAGGCGATCGGCGGCGGCGATCTCTCGCGTCCGGCCCTGGTTCAGGCCATGGTTCGGAGCGAGAGTGCATGGGAGGCCGTCACCTCCTTCTGCGAAGCAGTTATGCTCGCGAAGGAGGAGGCGGAGCGCGCGAGGGAGATGCAAGCTGCACGCCCTCGCGCCCCTAGTCGCCGCAGGAGACGCCCCGGGCGTCGGGAGTCACGAGCCGACTTCCGGCCACCGTAGGCGCGGGCTTGCGGACGGTGAGCAATGGGTAGCTTGCCGTCCGATAAGGACCAGGCCTGGGTCGACGACGCGTTGTGTTCCACGCGCGCCTCAAAGAGATGTCGGCACCAACAGACGGGGTCCGTAAGGACCAATGCCTGCTGGGGTTGCGGGTTTGTCCGAAAGGGATATCGCGGCCCCGGCACACGGAAGGAACACGGGTGGGTTTTAGCCAGTAAAAGCCTGACACGCCCTCTCGCTCCGCCCAGAGCGGGTGAAGTAATTTGACGAATTCCCACCCTCAAAAAAAAAAAAGTGTGGTAGGCGACTTAGGAATGACCTTCAAAATCTTTTAGATTGTGATAGAAAGTGTGTTACGCCATAGGCCTGTATTACGTAACACGCAGGTCCGCAATTCCATTTTTTTTTTGTAGTATGGCATAACACGCCACCTGGATTATCGCCGTCGATGGACATTTGTAATACCAGAGAGGCGACACAGTTGCGGTGTCATCTCACAGATGAAAATGAAATGTCTCTTATGCCACCGGCATTATGGACCATTTAGACGGAGCCATTTTGCCATTTCATTTTACTGCCATAATGGATTGGCTTAGTGGATTGTCTCGGGGATTGGCCCCGTCTGACCGGCATTATGGACCACCGGAACACAGCAGTAAAATGGTACGGTGTATGTGGAGTGTTAAGGACATCGCTCATTAGAGCAGTACCGCTCCGACACGGCAAATAACTTGTCATTCAAGTTAGGATTTTAAATCAAATGCATTAAAGTCTATTTTACGATGGCTATACATAATAGTGGACGGCTCGCGGGCAGTGAGTGGCCCGCGAGCCGTCACACGTCGCGCCGACGGCACGCTTCTAGCGAGGAGCCCGCTCCACGACGCGGTGACGCATTGCCGCCCATGAACAATAAGCTGTCACCTCACCGGTAGCGTGCCGGCAGCGAGCGGTCGTCTTGCTTACGGCGCATTGGCGACTAGCTCTCGCCTTGGTTACGGCGCGTTGGCAACTAGCTCTCGCCTTGGTTACGGCCCGTTAGACACTAGATTTTTCGAGGCGGTTACTGCGCTGGAGCGGTGCTGTTATAATGGGCGATGTCCTTTAATGTGGTGCTGTTCCACAAACGATGGGACACTTAATATCGTGTTCAGCCTGTCCTGTTGTATGCAAGTTACGGAAACTGATGGACGCTGTGATGACGCGAAGGTGGTGCGACACGCTACGAAGAAGTGCTTGATAGACTCACCATTCCCATAACCTGCACAAATCTTATCACTGGTGATGTACTCCCTGAAGCCAGGTGGAGATGCTGTGATGCATAGCTCAATGTCCACGTTAGGCAGCTCAACGACCTTGAGGATCTGAGAGGCCTGCCCGTTTTCTGCTGTGAGGCCCCAACCTGCCACCTAGGGAGGGAATTAAAAAAGATATTATTATACATAGTTCATACCTTTATTCCCGTATCGTGTTACAAGTGGCTTGTGATACTCAGATAGGCAGTCGTTCCATGTAAAATACTAGTATTCAGCTGCATTATTCTGAATGTGAGGACTATGTGGTTTTTCTTATCTCTTATTTATTTATTTCCCGTTAATTTTAATGATGTTCTGGCAGTATAAGTGGTTGATGCGGCTTACACAAATGTTCTTTCTTTGGTATTGTTCGTCGAGTTGAGCTCCACGATTACTGGCAAATGCTTGTACTGACTGAACAGGTCCACTCAAATATTTGTGGTTCTTTCCTTAAAATACCATTTTAGACACTAATATACATGGTTCTCATATGGCTTGACCAAGTCTTTTTTTTTTTCAGGATGGGAAATCATCAAATTACTTCTCCCGCTCTGGGCAGAGCGAGAGGGTGTGTCAGACTTTTACTGACTAAAACCCACCCGTGTTCCTTCCGTTGCCTGTGTGCCGGGGCCGCGTTATCCCTTTCGGACAAACACGCAACCCCAGCGGCTTGACCAAGTCTGCCTTATGTCTGGACTTTAAAAGAGACTGTGATCTCTGAGTTTGTTTTTCTCAGAGTATTCAGATAGGAAACGCCGACCTCATCTAACTTATTTTTAATATTTTTTAATATGATTTGTAAAAGTGATTCCGATATCTTATTTATAGAATAAACAATTTCATTTAATTTCATTTTATGTCGGTTAGATTGGAAGCCAACCCCAACATAGTTGGGAAAAAGCAAATGATGGAGATGCAGTTATCAACATAACATCACGCGTGCAGTCCCCGACGGGTTCGGCAGAGGTGTACCTTAGTACTACCACATTTCACCAGTTATGTTTAAGTTATGAAGTGTCAAGTGTCGCTTACCTTCCCCAAATGTCCTGGCTGCAGCTGTCTCCTGTCAAAGTTAACTTCAAAATCCAAGCAAACCGGTCTGACAAACGTTTTGTACACGAAGGCAGTCTCCAGGATCAGCATTGCTATGTCGTCTTGGAAGTTTGCTGCACTGCCTTGGAAGCGAACCGGGATTTTTATTTCTTTGACCTGTTAAACATGAACACAAGCATAAGCATAGTAATGCCTATATCTAAATCTAATATTCCCACTGCTGGGACTCAGACCTCCTCTCTGAAAGAGGCAATGGGCTGTGACCGTAATACACATCGCCGGCACAGTGCGGGTTGGTGAATGTCATTTTTGTCTTCGAATGTTTGGTTCTAGGCCTGCCGGTAAAAAAAAAAACGAAGACATTACGAAACCGCACTGTGCCCTCGTGGTAGATTATGGCCAGCCCTGTTCACAGAAATGAAGGCCTGTATGTATGCAGTAGTGGGGCTGATTATGATCAGATCAGGAAGGCGACGAGAGGAGAAGAAGAAGCTTACTTCAGACTTCTGCGCGTCCACATCTCTGTCGTTGTTCCAAGGGCGGTAGATCTTGCCGATTGCCACCGCGTACATGGAGGCAGGCTGTAGCTTACTAACGTCGTTCCAGAAGCAATGGGCAGCTGGAATCAATCAATTCTTTTTAAATTTTCAAAGTAAATATTATAGGTAGGTACTCTTTATGGAAGGCCTACCAAGCATTCCGGAATGCCACCCGCGGTCCGTCGTTCAAGCCCCGCTTCTTCGTTCTTCGTTCGTGCGGCTTAAATCTCTATTTTTACTGTTAATAAGGGCTAATAATAAAAATAGAGATATAAACCGCATGAACGAAATGGCATTCTGGAATGCCAGCGGGCTTGAACGACGATTGGTGGGTGGCATTCCGGAATGCCTGGTGAGGCTTTATCGGTTAACCACCTCCGTGGTCTCTTGGTTGGACCACCTGTCTCAGACCCAGAGGAGGGTTCAATTCCCAGTGGGGGTACATTTTTCTGCTCGGTTTGGTTGGTGGTGTTCTAAGTCCGCCTGGCTAGCTACCACCATCTTATCTAAGTCTCCCGCCATAACAACAATGTTGTTAATATTGTTGTGTTTCGGCAGTTACTGGTAAGATAGCCAGTTACTGTGGTTGAAGATTTTGGGAGAAGCTAGCTTCCACCTTTGGCCTGATTATCACTTACCATCAGGTGATATCCACGCCAGGAGTTCCGGTTGGGAAAACCGTTCCCTTTTAAAAGACTTACAGTAAGCGTCTGAATCAAATTTGGTTGCCGACAAAAAAGATCTTTTCTCATGTTCACCGAGCGAGTTCGCAAGGGTAACGTTAAAAGTGTCATGTTTTTAATTTGTTAAGATGTGTCCAAACATTGTGCGGCAAGAGCGCGGCAGCAACACATAGCGTTTGCAGGACACAATTCTGCCGCACTCTAGTTAGGTCTAAACCGAAGAATATTTGCATTTTTAACAGAAGCGTTCGCGCGCGGTAGTTGTCCTATCGCAGCGCGGCAGCTGCGCACGATTACCTCTTTATGTTTGGACACACCCTAAATCTCCCGAACTATTTATTTCATAAACTTTTAATTAATTACACTACCGCTGTCAACAGTGAAGTCCAGCCGTTTTCATAAAGATATGAGTACTTTGTGTGGTGTTGATTGATTGTGGTGTCATTGTAAAATGTTATAAATGTGTGCGTATGAGCGTGTATGCACAGAGCGGCGGTGTAGTTTTGGCATGCTTCACTGTATTGTTCGCAGCGTTCTGTCTTGGTTTTTTATTTGGTCTGAGGTATGCAATAAATAAATAAAAATATCTGTACGAATGAAAGTACGAAATGACTGTTCAAATTAGTATAGCGACGTGTCCTCAGCTTTACTTTGTATGAAAATTATGGGGGTCTTCTACTGCAACCCGAGGCCACGCTAATGGATGCAAGGCTGGCAAAGAAATTAACCGCGCAGCTAACGTGGCAAACCTCACGGTGCATATCCTACGTAGCAGTGAACTTTACACAACAATATTTTGATTTACAACATTGTCCATGAAGTTTCTTGCCCGTTCTTCTTCACAGGAACCTACTACGCATTGGAATGGGCACGGAAAGGATGGGCACCGACCCCTTGACAATTCAAAAGTGCCTGCAATTGGTTTCATTGAAATAAATGCTTTTAATTTGAGTTTGACACCAAAGGCAGATGGACTCACCTGATATAACAACCTTGTTGGAAATGAGTGTTCCTCCGCAGATCTGCATGTAAGGGTTGGTGGTCTTCCGGTAGATGCCGACGTGCCACGGCAGCTCTCCTCGCTTGGCCGGTCTGCCGTCAATTATGAGATCCACGCCATCAGGAGTTACTCGGCCACATTCTGAGAAGAAGTGCATTAGGTTTTGATACCTACAGATTTGTTCAATGTAGACGATATGCTACGCATGAATGCGAGGCTGGCAAACAAGTGAATCGCGCAGCTAATGTGTGTAAAGTCTCCGTGCACATCCTAGGTAGCAGTTGAATTGCACGTTAATTTATAGTTTAATAGTTTTTTTTTTTTGTTATAAATAATGGTGATAAAGAAGGTAGAATTGGCATTAAAAACGCATCTAATATACAGGGCGCTTATTAGCAAGTCACCAGATTCTCAACTGACCAGATTCGCAACTCACCAGATTCGCAACTCACCAAATGTACAATGAAACACAAAATCACATAAAATAACAGAATAGGTACTTAATTGACCAAAAAAAAAACTAAAGTAAACCGAAACAAAACCGAAATAATACGGAATTCTTGATATATGTAGTTTACTTAATTCACCTAGGTGCATTAACAATACTTTTCGTAAATATTATTCACCTGGGTGCATTAAGTATACTAAAAGTAAACCTGGATTAATGCACTAAGTTATTTTTAAGCCAGGTGAATTAAGTTAACTACACTGAATTCTTCTGCCACAAAATGTCAGAAGCAGAGCTGCCAGAAATAAAAGAATACTTAATTCACAAAAAAAAAAAACGAAACAAAACCAAAATAATACGGACATTCTATTATATTCGCGACGTCAATTGGATACCTTTAGTTCGACCACCAACATGAAGGGTCTAGGATTTTATAACTATAATAATAATGATTCAGAAGGAATGGTAGCTCAAAGTAGCTAGATGCGTCATACAATTACTTACACTAATTTTACTATTTAAGCAATCCGAAATATTTTTTTTAATTTTTTCATCTTTTTGTAAAATTTGGCAATATTTTTTATTTCATAATGGAAATAAAAAATGTGGGTTATATTATGTAACCAATTCGTAAAATTAATATATTATTTCAGAATTAAACATTTACCTCCACGGAAATTTAAATAAAAATAAAATTACGATTTTTTTTAATTGTACTTCAAGCAAAAATATTAACAGAAGAGAGCCTATAAATAAAAGTTAGACTAAAACTCTGTTACATTTTTGCCTGAACCGTTATTGCAAAAAAGCTTTTATTAATATCTTGCGCTAGTACAATATGTTAAATTTTTGTTAAATAGCGTATTAAAATATTTAATTAAGTAATTTAATGCAAAAAAACTGCTGTAAGTATTTTTGCTTGAAGTACAATTAAAAAAAAATCGTAATTTTATTTTTATGGAAATTTCCGTGGACGAAAATGTTATTTTTTTTTACCTACTTGTGATACCTAATATCTTCGACAAACACTCCATACAAACATATCTGTAATTTTTTTTCTACCACGTAAAATTGAAGTTAGATGTTTTCTTAAAAAAAAAACGTACTCGCGGGTGTGAACTTTTCGCGGTATACAGTTTAACATACTCCCTTGACCATACCCTACACGTTAAATGAAAAAATCGGTGTTTTAAATTAATGCAAAGTTAGACTAGAATTCGGCGTAACTTTCCCGGGCTATTATATTAATTTGTAATTAATATAATAGCCCGGTAAGTAATTGTATAACGCATCTAGCTACTTTGAGCTACCATTCCTTCTGAATAATTATTATTATAGTTATGAAATCCTAGACCCTTCATGTTGGTGGTCGAACTAAAGGTATCCAATTGACGTCGCGAATATAATAGAATGTCCGTATTATTTTGGTTTTCTTTCGTTTTTTTTTTGTGAATAAAGTATTCTTTTATTTCTGGCAGCTCTGCTTCTGGCATTTTGTGGCAGAAGAATTCAGTGTAGTTAACTTAATTCACCTGGGTTAAAAATAACTTAGTGCATTAATCCAGGTTTACTTTTAGTATACTTAATGCACCCAGGTGAATAATATTTACGAAAAGTATTGTTAATGCACCTAGGTGAATTAAGTAAACTACATATATCAAGAATTCCGTATTATTTCGGTTTTGTTTCGGTTTACTTTAGTTTTTTTTTTTGGTCAATAAAGTACATATTCTGTTATTTTATGTGATTTTGTGTTTCATTGTACATTTGGTGAGTTGCGAATCTGGTGAGTTACGAATCTGGTCAGTTGAGAATCTGGTGACTTGCTAATAAGCGCGACCAGCGGCCTAGCTCGTTATTTGGCCAAAGAATTAACATTGCCATCCAACGTGGCAATGCTGCCAGTTTTCGAGGCATGGCAGCGATGCGTTCAAGTACTTCGACGCCTAAGTGTCATTTTAATTTTGTATCTAGTATAAATAGTTAGTTATGTAATAATTGTTTATAGACAAATTGTGTGTTTATTTTTAAATATCTTTTTCATTTTACTATTAATAATCAAAACTATTGATAGATTTTTTCTACTGTCCGTTTTTGTATTATCTAGTAAGGTATATTAATAGGATGGAGGATCAGGTTAAATTAAACAACATAATAATTGAAATATAAATTATTTTATTGCAAAAATAATGAGTATTACAACAATAGGTGATTTCCATCCTGTTAACATAATTCTTATAACATTTTACTACATAATAACAACGCTATCTACTAACATATTTAAGCTGTTTACATATCTAATAGCTCTGATTTGTGATACTATGAATCTAAGCGATGATCGCAAGAAAAATAAACGTGTCATTACACTACACGATCGACGCGGCGCTTCGCCCCGTGTCTATGACAATGTCGATCGCGTAGAGAAAAAACCTCTGAAAAAAAGTAATCTCGAATCGAAAATACAACATTATTTTAGCATTTGCAAACAAGCACAATTGGGCATGAGGTGATGCGGAGGAACAAAGGGAAATGTCGTGAGGAAAGTTTTGAGTACGAATGTGGATGGCTATACGAGTAGGGGAAGACCCAAGAAGGGATGGATGGACTGTGTGGAAGATGATATGGTTAGAAAGGGGGGTACCGAGATGACGACTAACAGAGAAGTATGGAAGAAAAAGACATATTGCACCGACCCCACAAATAAATTTGGATAAGAGCCGAAGAATGATGATGGTTTCGACGAGCACAATTAGTATATAACCCAGATATGAATAAAGTCTTAAAACTAAATTAACATATATATTGTGCGAAACGAGTATTTGCAAATATAAAACCGTTCTAATTGTGCAGAAACCAAACTTAGTGCGGATTTCACCAATGAAATTGAACGTGTTCAGCACATCTAAGCACGTTCAAGAGCTGTCAGTGTACAATTCTATTCTATTTTTCCTTATGGCAATGGTGCCGATGTCGACAATTCTGCCAATGTCAATGTGTGGAGAAAACGTGCGGTGGGAAACAAAATAAAAAAATAAAAATTGATAGAAGCTAAAATTAAATACCAATAACAATATTACATAACAATTTTGACATTGACAGCTGTTGAACGCGTTTTAGAAATGCTGGTCGCGTTCAGTTTCATTGGTAAAATCAGGTCTTAGTGCGGATTTCACAGTTATATATAGCCCATACTGTTACTGTATTAAATAAAATATTAATAGTGTAATTCATAAAATTAATAATATCGATGTAAGTATTTAGTTGAGTTCTATTTGTAAATTCTATTGAATAACTCTAAAAATAGGAGTTATTTATATTTGTTTGTACGTGAGTCGATGTAAATACTGACAGATTCTTTGGTTGTTTACAATTAACCTCATTTGTAAAAATGGCGACATCTATTGCTTTTAAGCTCTGATGAAGCTATAACAGAATCGTCGATGTAAGATTTATAGAGATGGTGAAAATTAAAGGGTAGACTGATACAGCCGGTCTATTGAGTGTGTGAAGTGAGGATACAGCCAGTCTATTGTGTGTGTGAAGTGAGGATACAGCCAGTCTATTGTGTGTGTAAAGTGAGGATACAGCCGGTCTATTATGTGTGTGAAATGAGGATACAGCCGGTCTATTATGTGTGTGAAATGAGGATACAGCCGGTCTATTATGTATGTGAAATGAGGATACAGCCTGTCTATTATTTGTGTGAAATGAGGATACAGCTGGTCTATTATGTGTGTGAAATGAGGATACAGACGGTCTATTATGTGTGTGAAATTAGGATACAGCCGGTCTATTACATGTGTGAAATGAGTATACAGGCGGTCTATTATGTGTGAGAAATGAGGATACAGCCGGTCTATTGTGTGTGTGAAGTGAGGATACAGCCGGTCTATTATGTGTGTGAAATGAGGATACAGCCGGTCTATTCTGTGAAAACTTAGGTGAAGTGAGCTTGAAGTGAAATGTCAATCCATCTAATGCCAGGGCTCACTTCACTAAGTTTTCACCATGAGATTTTTACACATTATGCCGGCTGATTTTAATATTTTGATGGTTAATCAAATAATTTAATTTGTTAGTAATTATACCATGAACTACAGAAGTGTGCGAAAAATAATGATTTGATCGATTATTTTTTATTTTTATGAACAGAACACATGAAGACGAACATGATTTTTTTTAATAACCTACTACTTATAATCAATGGTTTCATTTTTAATAAATAATGCCAATAGAATAAACTTGAAATGTAATCGTATACTTTAAATGGCAAAAAATTTACTAAATGCGCATTATAGGAACTACTTAAATGTTCAGTATACATGTGAGTTTTTGTTGTTATGTTCATAACATTATAATTTTTTTACTAGGTTTTACCTAGTCCGTACTTTTTTCACGAAGTGTAGAGGTAATGTAGGGAGGTAGGCCCTCCCTTAACAATAAACTCGCTTTTTATTAAGGCGCTGATTAAGAAGGAAAAGCTTCCAATAACTGAGTTAGTCATTGTTTTATGAATATTTCCCAAATGAACTCATACATACCCAAATATCAAATCAAATATTAAAAAAAAACTTCTACCCTTTTGAGATTCGTCAATTTGTATTTTATTCTAAAACCTAGATATATTTGTTGAAGCTTACTCTATCACTGTTTATTAATAACTACGCTACTGTTATAAATATTAAAATAAATCCCTGTACTATTCCTAGTAGCGTTAGAAGCAGTGCTGCCTTTCTGTACCGGCCCCATCCGCCAATCATCTTGACTAATTTCATAATCCAATGGATTAACAGTACTATCATCAACCTTATTCAAATCCTCAACATTTTTCTGAGTAACAACTTCTACCGACACATTAGCTGCTTGATACTTCTCTCCACTGGCGTACAAAAAGTTATTGATATATACTTCAACAGTATCTTTGATCAATATAGTGATATTGGTTCCGTTTCTGGTCAAACCTGGGGAGCAGACCGCGACGTAGTCCCAGCTTCCGTCGATGCATCGCATGAAGGGGAGGGTGAAGGCTGAGTAGTAGTTCGGGCTGTTGCATTCGGGCCTCACGACTGTCCCTGAAGGTTCGTAGGCGTTGCAGGCGCGGCGGCCCTCGATAGAGCCGGAGACGAGGCAGTGGAAAAGCACGGATGGGTTGTTGTCTAGCTTGCAGAAACCTGGAGGATAGTGGATGTTATAGTATGGCAAATGGAAACTGAGTTTGAATGCAGTAGTCGAGCGAGAAGGTCAATTAGTTTTTGGTATAAGAATTACATGCTCTTCGCCGTTGTATGTCATATGTATTGAATAAGATAAGGCACAATATAGCTTCTTGTGGAACACCATACGATTTTTTTTTAAACAGGCTTCATTTATGTAAACTTTCGTAGAATCAAATACCACATAGATACGCATTCTTAGTGTACGGGAAAATTAACATAATTTATAAATCAATAAATTGTATTTACTATATAATATAGGTAGTACATACACATGTTATGAAAAGCTTAGCTTAAGTCAACAACACCTCTAAACTACGCATTCAAAGGAATTTAGATATTATCAGTGCATACTTACGGACGCATTGAGGGATAGAATTAGACCAGGTTCCATCCTGACAGAAGACGATACCAGACCCCACGACTCCGTATCCTGGTCGACAGGTGACATTCAGGTTTAGGGATGAGAAGCCTTGCCCAGGTGTCGCATATGGGGCGTTTGCTACTACGTAGGTACCGTGGTCTGGGTATGGTGGCAGGACACATTTTCCTGATTGTATTGGCCTGAAATTGTAGATATGTTTAGTATTTTTGAGTTTAAAGTATTCGATATATTTCGGTTTTTCAAGTTTTTCTGGATATGGTCTTATGCGATAAGACAACAGCACATGTAGTATGACCACTTCTATCTCTCCTCTATGAATACAAAATAATATTTCGTTTTACTTTATATTTTGTTTACCTGTTAGTTACTGTTGGGTTCGTCGGCAGCTGTCGGTTGCACAATTCATCAGACTCGTCAGATGCATCTGCACACTCGTTTATCTGTTAGCAAAAGAACTTTTGTTATTACATCTAACAGTGATTCATCTCATACGAAGGGTTCTTCTTTTGGGTTACGCTTTCGTGGACTAATCACCGGTTTCTGATGGTTTCAATTAAGGCATCTCTCCACAGCAGGTAAACTAAATGTAGGCGAGATCGACAATTGCGATCCACAGCCACTCTACGCACAAATTTGTGGCTGGCAAACAAATAAACTAAACATCTAAGTTGGGTAACCTCTCCGTGCACAACCTGCGTATCCGTGGACAATCAATTTTCCGAACAGCAAGACTGTTCCAAAATACTAACAGACCACCTTCACATTTTCATCGTCAGATCAGTTATGACACCATTAATTATTGTACTGTCGCTAAGCAGGGATGCTGTCTTAGCGGGTATGGGTGCCGGTATACTTACAGGAGCATGAGTCATTTCAAATCTCCGTCTCTGGAACGACAAAACACCTGCAACGCTTCTGGCGTTGCAGAGCTAGCTGACGTTGACCAAGGGCCGTGCTTGTTTACCAATAAAACCATAATTGGCGTTGACTACATCAGGGGCCTATTTAATAAGACTCATAACGTCATGCTCCCCAGCAACCTCATCACCTGATTTTCCATTTATAAGTTTATACTACTTTTGTACCCAATATGTACTCAATTTGTACATACTTTAAAAAAAAAGTACCTTGAAAGGCTAAGAGTACAGACACTTCATTTTTATTACGCTGTGGAGCATCTCTCCAGCAACCCCGAGTTAAAATATGAGGAAATTTACGTAGATGCTTATTGTATTAACAAAGAAATGTGTGAAAATAATTGTACTGTTGTTTTTACCATTCACAATCACAATACGAGGGTTTTGAAGACAATTCCTAAACTATTCATAGGTCTGAAAACTTTGTTTAAAGCTCAACAACGTAAATAACGCAATTAACGTGGCTGAACTGTCAAAATGAAAGACATTGCGATTAGTTGTTATTGTATATATGTTCAGTGTTACGCACTTACCTTGCGTTTTATTTCACAGCACTTAAGAGCGTTTATTCTGAAGGTGGGCAACGTCGCAAATAGATGTCAAATATTACACTGTTTTGATTAATTTGGCAATATTACTGTGTGGAAATAAAAAATGGGGCTAACTAGCGAACTAGAATATTGATTATGAAATGTAATAATTAATATCGTAACACCGAATGTTTAGTTTTAGATGTAAAAAATCTATTTGGAAACTTTCTAAATGCGTTTTTTACACCAAAAATGGGTACAACATCAAATTCAATGTTATAATTGCAATTCATTATTAATATTCTAGTTCGCTAGTTAGCCATATTTCTTATTTCTTTTCAGTAATATTGCTTTATGAATCAAAACAGGTAAATATTTGACAGTTATTTGCGACGTTGCCAACTTTTAGAATAAACAATAAACCCTCATAATCTCATACCGGGATAATATGACATTTTTCTTTATTTTTTCTTCATTGACAGTTGCCACACTTACCATTCAGTACCAAAACAAAAATAGCTACTCACCCCGTTACAATCAGAGCCTTGATCCACACAGGCGCCGTATGCGCATTGGAATAGGTACGAGGGACATTTCTTAGCCGCACATGCGCTAATTTCTTCGTCTGAGCCATCCGGACAATCCGGGTTGCCGTCACAGAGGTCCGAAGCAGGGATGGAACTGCCGTCTTTACAACGAAATTGGCCTCTGTTAAAGAATCATGCATAAGTTATAAGGGGGGGTTGGTTAGTTGTTGTTTTTGGTGGTAATATGAGCTACTCGCTAGCTCGTCGAGTGAGGTCGTGAACGGGGCTTTAAATTGGGTGAATTTTACGCTCTGAAGGCTAATATATATATATAGATAATAACAGAGCTATTATGAACGCACACAGAAGGAATGATAAGTAGACCAAATAATTGAAGGTAGATCACGAAGCTATTCAAAGCCCAACTTACTTAGATTCTTCAGTCTCGTTCCGACACCTTGGCAATAGTTCGTCTGACCGGTCAGCACACTCGTCTACACCGTTGCAGGGAGCCGTGCCGTCCACGCAGGCGCCGTACGTACATCTGAACCAGTTAGGTTGACATCTATGGAAGAAGATAATGCTGGTTATCGATGTGGCTATGATTTTATGGCAACTAGCACCCCGATTCTGAACTCTCAAAATATGAACAGCCTATAATAGTCCTACTGATGGGGCTAGGCACGCGGGACGGTAACCAGCCAGTAATGCCTAAGCAAATATTCTAAATTTATTTTACTGTCGTTTGCCGGGTTGTTGAGCTCCCTATTATAGGGTTGAGCTTCACGATAAATTGATACCGTTTCCACTGAATTTTGTTAAAATACTACGTACACTGCCCTCCAAAAGTTAGTCTACATTTTTCCACTTCAGCTGCAATGCCACATTATGATACTTAATTATTTAGTAACCTAATCTGCTTAACTGTTCTTAAAGAGTTATAAAGAACACTGTAAGAAATCGACACGTGTTTCACCTCTCAACGAGGCATCCCCAGGATGACTATTGATTTGTTGCGAAACAGGACACGACGTGTTGCGACCTCAAGCGGCGAGAGCAGTGTGAGCCACTTCGTTTTTTTTTTTTTTTTTTCTATTTGGCATCTCGCAGTTGACCTCTGAGGAGGTCGTAGCTGCTTAACCGGACTTTCCTGTGGTTGTCTTAAGTTTCTACACTTAAAGCCTCCAGCCAGGGGCAATGAGCCACTTCGCCCGACAACCCCACTTATATAGGATTACTGCTCGGCCAACCTCGGCTAGGACCGTTATGGGCATAAAATGTAATAGTTTAAAGTTAAAACATTTGAAACTTAGAATTTTACATCATAATGTGGGATGCGGTACAGCTAAACTGGAACAATGTCAACAAAATTTTGGAGGGCACTGTATACATTGAGGCAAGTAGTTAAAATTATTGCACAAGTAGCAAATTGTTGATTTACACTAATCCTAGACAAATTTAATTGGTCCCTCCATCTTGACGGGCACAAATAATTCTGCCACACAAATCTTCTCAGCGTCAGAAAACACCAGCGCCACCTAGTTAAAAAAAAAACTAATATTGTCTCATCAAAATGCCTTTACTGGGTTGGTATACTTTGACCGGGACCGCTGTTCAGCGCCTTCGGAATGCGCGACGAGGCGCGTTAGCGCGGTAGCGTTGATGAATTAACGGCGGGCGGGACGCCCTACGCCGTGAGCGTTGACGAATGAGCTGCCTGCACTGCCCTCTGTCTGGCCGCGCATGTACCTAAGTCGCGGAACAGCGGTCTCGGTTAAACTATAGTAAGAAGTATAATTTTTCCTGACTTACTTGGTCTTCCTGCACAGTGCGTGGGTCTCGTCACTTCTATCAGGACAGTTCACTATGCCATCACATTTCCCGTCAAAGTCAATACACGTTCCATCTTGGCACTGCCACTGATCCCTCCTAGAAATAGGTAGAACACAAATGTTGAATCAGTGGTTCACAAACTGATGCTGACAGCTCACTTTAATTGCATAAGTTTACACGGTGAAAGTTTTACAGAATATACCGGCTTTTTTTTTTTGAGTATGGGAAATCATCAAATGACTTCTCCTAGAATATACCGGCTGATGTGTTATTCTCTAAACAGTATCATTTCGTACCTAGGTAACCCCGCGCTTAGATAACACCACGGCGCACTGTCGATCAAAAAAAGGCTCTCGAAGAGCTTATATTTGAAAGTGTCGGTTTTTGCTTGAAATGGCTTTTAATAGCCAATATAATACTAATTTATACCCACATATATCATAGAGGCAAAAACATTTTTTTGGAATAGAAAAATTAGATAACTTGAAAAAAAAACGGCAAAAAATGTAGGAGTATTTGTTTTTTACTATTTGTTTGCTTATATCTCCAGAACTGAGAGAATAACGATGATATCCTTGCACGCGGTGATGTAACTATTTATTAAGATTTTTTGACATACTTGATTTATTCAGAATCAGTGCGGTTTAAAAAAAATATACGCACCACATCTCGTTCAATAAAATCTGCCTAGCCTTTTCCCAACTATGTTGGGGTCTTCCAGTCTAACCGGATGCAGCTGAATACCAGTATTTTACATGGAGCGACTGCCTATCTGAACTCCATAACCCAGTAACTGGGTAATACGATACCCCTTGGTAAGACTGGTTGTCAGACTTTCGGGCTTCTGACGACCCGTAACGACTGTCAAAGATCCACGAATGACAACGGCTTAACGTGCTTTCCGAGCAACGGAAGAGTCTCGGTATGTAAACATGGTCACCCATCCACGGACCAATCCCGGCAAGCATAGCTTAATCTGTTGGATCAACCCGTGTGTCTGTTATTACTCAGCCACGAGCTCCTTGTTATATGCACACCACCGCGTTATATTTCAATGAAAAAATAAAACTAAAAGAACGACCGCAGGTGATACTGTTCCTTGAAAAGGGAATCACCAGTTTCGGCTAAGCGTGGACAAGATGCCCGGTAAAAAATATTTTTACTAAACGATATTATTAATTCTGAAAGAAATATTTTTGCACATCACATAGTAGCCAGGTACACGTACAAAAAGTCGAAATAAAGGGTACCTTTACCTTCACCTACCTACTGTATCCACCAAAAGCATAGCCATTTTGTTTGACGCAGTGTTACCAGAACGGAAATAAAACATCAATTCCAGTCTGTAATCGACTAGATAATCAATAATTTATGATAACCAACAAAAAAGTGTTTGTCTACAAAACCGACCAATTGAGTACCAATCAATACTGTATGAGAAGATTATACTCATTTACAATGTTTTAAAATAAAGCAATCAGCAACGTTATTAGTATTTTAATTATATTAGAATAACTGTTCCATAAAAATAATAACCTGACAATAATCGATATATTATATCGATTATTGTCAGGTTATTATTTTTGCCTGGCAACTCCTACTGCACCGCATAAAGAGATGATAAATATCCGGTTGCTTTGTATCGATGTTATGATTCGCAATAGATCATTTCGAACCGAGTATATATAAAATCGCTGTTAATTAATCGTGTTTATTATGTTTGCCTCCCGTCTGTCGGAACAGACTGATCTAGTCTGATTCTCAAAAATAATGTATCTGTTAGTCAGACTAGATCAGTTCGATCGGGTGTGACTCACGTTTTGAAACTTAATTCAATTCATTTTCTGGATTGTAATGTTGAATCGATGTGAAAATCGATCAAATCCCATTGTACCGACCCACTTGATTATCGAACGTATCGAACATCCCTAACATCAAGTGAAATGACATCTGCTGACAACAATGAAAAAACCATGGTATGTTTTAGACCATGGAAAAAACTATTCGTTTTGCTTTCGTGCACTGTGGATGTTATTTTGTTTTCTCGCTGCTTCGAACGTTTGTTTTTGTTAGTATGGACTCCGATACCGCTCCTCATGCTGACCCGGCCCTACCCTCGGACACCGAATTTGCACCTCACGTTGAACCAGGCGCGCTATTATGGACCTCGAACCGGCTTTAAATGACAACCACGGCACGAATTTGGACTCCTCTGCTACACGTACTTCAAGTGAGAATGAGGAACCAATGCGATGTGTTAATGGTTGCGTTGATGTAATGCATCACAGAAGACACACGTTACAGCTTATTAAAGTATTATCAATAATCCGACAATGTACTGCTCCTCAAGTCGTAAATACATTTTTCTATGTAGTTTTTAGCTTGGTTTCTATCTTGTCGTTTGCCTATATAAACTGAATAAAAATAATATCTTATTTACAGGTTACAGCTCATAGCTTGGTCTGTCACTCATGCTGGACATTAGCATTGAATAACTTGCCTGAACAGCAAAATGTACCAAGCACATCAAGCGGTCATCGAAGAGAACTATGTGTTGCTGCATCTGTTGCAATTGTTCCTCCTACAATTAACTTGCCGAATTTCACAAGAGCCCCTGACACAAGCCAATTGTTTCTGTCCGGATTATGAATCACCACAGCGACTTGTAGTCCCAACATGGCTAAAGGTGAAGTTATTCACTTGATTTTAATTTTTATGTCCCAAAAAGCTGCAGAATATGCAGATTTCATTTGCTGCAAAATAACTGGGATGAGCTCCTAACATGTGTTTTACATCCTTGTCACTCATTTACTGCAGAACATATTCAAGATTTTGCATCATTTGTAAAAGAAAGAAATCAATCATTTGATTTCCAAAATATTGAAGGGATGAATGATGACCTAGTCCATTACAGACAATAGACAGACAGTTTTTAGAAAATATTTTAATAGTTTATGACTCTGAATAAAGTCAAAATAACAAATAAATATTTTTCTTTCAAATAGAAACTAATAGTTTTATTTTAACCACCCTAATACAACCCTATAATGTGTAAATAACCAGATTATAACAAAATACGACTGGAAAATAATATATTATAGAAAAGAATACGCTTTTTACAAAGATTTTACCCGGCAAGGTGCCAATTTTTCACATGCCAGTTGAAGCATATTTTTGCATCTTGCTACAACTTTATTATATTATTTGTTTTCCTATAAATATGTAGTTTTTAAAATGCAAGTCTTTTATTTATTAATATCTTGTTCACGGTTAGCCAGATCACCCTAACAAACTGAGCAATTCCCTTTGAGTTGAGAAATCTGTATATTTTTGTTTTATTGTGTTAGATATCCATCAAGTCAGTGAAGTTCACTCAACAAAAAAAAACAATCTAAAATTTTCAAGCACACTGCGCTTGATGACCCCAAAAACAAGGATTTCGATACCAATCATGCCTGCGGAGTTTCGCTAGATAATTTAACTTGACCCTGTAGTGAGCTACAACAATCAATCTGCCTAGCCTTTTCCCAACTATGTTGGGGTCGGCTTCCAGTCTAACCGGATGCAGCTGAATACCAGTATTTTACATGGAGCGACTGCCTATCTGACCAAGTAGTAGTTAGTAGTAGTTCTGTAGTGAGCTACATGAAAGCCTATTTTTAACACTAACTTAGAATTAACTTACCGACACTGACTGGATTGCCTTCTAGACCTATGTAAAACTAAGTCATCGGATAGACCGCCCCTGAAAGCAAAATAAAGAGAAATAAGTTTTATTCTTGTACTTTTAGCGGCATGAGAAACAGGGAGTAAAGTTCACTCATCCTCTATAGAAAAGGAAGGATCATCCGACCGGACGGGTGTCGTGTCTCGTAGCAACTGCCTAACGATTGATGTCGGGAAAGTTATATACACCGTTACATTTTAGTCGTTTTACAAAAGCAGCAGTTGTCATTGGATACATGAAGTGGGCTGCTTTTTTAATACGACTAAAATATCACAGTGTACATATATGCTGTACTTGCGGTAAACTCTAATTGCGCGATGCAGGATTTGTGTGACGTCAGGCCTTTGCTAGTTTCGCATGTGGTGAGATGCCGCCACATACTCGCGTAACTCACAAACCATGACCATACCATACCAGCCTATTACTCTCCCGCTGAAGCACAAAGGCCTCTTCTCATACAGAAAAGTCATGAGCATTGAACACCACGCTTGCTCAATACGGGTTGGCGATTTCAGATTTACATTAACTATGAGTCCAGGCTTCCTTACGCTGTTTTTTCCTTTCAGTACTGTCCAAGATACATTCAGAAAGTACCGTCAGCAATTTTCGAGAAGAGTGACAAAGATAAGATGTAGCAACAAAGCTGAAATGTTTCTCGATGGTATGTGAATCCAAGTCAGATGCCCTGGGGCCGCATAAAAACTTTGACACCAGGTTAGTCACTAACCACACGAAAAGGGAAAGAAATTAACTGCCCGGAGTATGGATTTGTGCCCGGTTGATAGCAATATAGCTCTATTGCTGGGGCTTAAACATAACTAGCGAAATGTGGGTGTACTATAGGTACACCTCTGCCTAAACTTTCGGGGATTAGAGCGTGATTTAATGTTATGTATAAATACTTACGACGAGCCACCAGTAAAGCAGTTCTCTTCATCGCTGCCATTGGGACAGTCTTTGCGTCCATCACAAAAAGAGCCGAAATTCACGCATGCACCATCCCCACAGGAAAATTCATCGGTACTGGAAATTGAATACAAACAACATTACTTATGGCTACTATTACTTTATAAAGGCGAGGTTATTGGGGCCTGTCCTTTGAAACGCTATCTCCGTCTCACCAAATGCAGCGAGACGTATTTATTTACGATGTGCCGCCCACCATTTCGCGGAAAATCCATGTGATAGTATAAAATGTTGGCAGTTGATCAATTGAATTACTTTTTTTTCTTAGGTAAAATTTTCCGAAAACAATGATGTAATCTATGACATTTTTTTTTTCACGACTTTGGCTTTTATAAATTGATCCTAAAACAGGCAAATTTGGATAACGCCCCGTTCAGTCTACCTAATGCAGTTGCCTGCTGGATAGAGGCCTCACCCAAGCTGTGCCACACACAACATCCGGTTTTCTGCCTGCCGCATTCAGTCTGTCCCAGGTGCCTTTTTAAGGTCATCGGTCCATCTAGCTAGGGGACCACCCACGCCACGCTTGCCGATACTTATCCGGTCTCCTCTTCTCATTTATCAGACCAGGACAAGATGGAGCAGAAAGGTTAAGGATGAAAATACTGTATAACAGATAGCAGGCCTCATGAAGAAGCTAGCAGTTACTCTGACTCACTCACTTTTTATTTACAGAATAATATTTTTTTTATGATTATGTAATTGTGTGTGTTTGTGTGATTATGTTGTGTCATTATTTCAGCCGAAAAATATCCACTGCTGGACATAGGCCTCACCTAAGAACCGCCACTTCGACCGGTTCTAATCTTCCCGCATCCAGCGGATTCCTGCGGCCTTAAGGCGATTGGTCCACTTTGTGGGAGGCCTTCCAACGCTACGTCTTCCGATACACGGTCGCCACTCCAGAACCTTGAATGATGGTATGTTATTGTGTGCCTTTTAGTCTGAGCTAAATAAATATATTTTCTTTCTTTCTTCAAAAGGCAATGGAGAAGACTGTGCTCGAAGTATCCATACATTATACAACCAGAAGAACCAAGGTAATCTACATAGCCCGTTGAATTTCTAAACGAAGTGCTGATCGGGCCGAAATGTCCTCGAGTAGCGATCGCATACCGGAAAACCTAACGTGCATTTGCCCCACACAGACGACCGATGACCTGATGAAGGTCACAGCGCAAGTCGGTCGTTGTAGCGTTGAGGGAGAGGTAGGTGAAAGACAGGTATGTCAAGCATAAGGGCGTCTTTCGACTGTGCCAATGATAGTGAACCAATAACGCATGATTGGTTAACCATTTTTGGTCCACTGCTGGTCAATGGCCTCCCCTAAGACCTTGCAGATTCTCTTCGCCTGTTCTTCATCTCGAACGGCCCTCTTGGTATTTGCCCACCTCTTTCTGCGCCGGCTTCGACGGCTTCGCATTCACGCCAAAGAAAATAAGAAATTGTGCCTATATGGTATTTCAGAACTTCGACTTACCTGCATGTGTTGATTCTATCCCTGGCCACTGAAGTCAATGCTGGACATATAGCTGAAATAGACAAATTGATACATTAGATAACTATTTTATCCACAATAAGAGTAAGTAGTTCCTAATACTGTGTTAGTCCTTATATGACACGATCAGGGACCGTGGATGTGGGGGGCAGAGGGGGCCAAATGCCCCCCCCTCCTAATATTAAAGGGGGGGGAGCCCCCTTCAGTTTTACTACCTGGTAAAGAAGGTTGCTCTGTGCCATCCTTCACAGAAGTTTAGGTAGCTGAGTGCCCTCCGATGCATCGGAACATTCCTCCGACTATCAATAAAGCAGAGAAGACTAAGTTAGCTAGCAATACTGCACGTGTATATGATAGAAACATTTCATTTAGATTTAGACGGCTGAGAGGCGCCATGTCTTTGGTAACGACCAGTGAATCTTCGCAATATACAGAAGAATAAAATAAAAAGATAAATAATATATTTTTATAATTATTTGACCGATAATTTGATTGGCCTTGTCATCTGTTTCGTCTTTTAACTGCAGTAAATTAACCGGAGGAAACCGGGGGCGCAGATTGAAGGAAGAAGGTGACCAAAGAAGTTTGTCCCCTTGTCATGTAGTATTTCTGCGGTCCCTGGACACGATTTCGTTCACGTGGAAGTCGTAGGAAACCACATTAAATTAAAATAACCGTCGCATTTCTCGCCCGCGCTATTAGAGTCCGCGCCACCACTGAACTCCGGCGGAAAATTGTGGAACTACATTTTTTCAAATGCAATTTGATGCGATGACATATACACTAGCGCCACGTCTATCCACACCTCAACCGCGAAACCGTAGCAGCGAAACCGCAGTAGTTCAATTCAACTGGCTCGCGTCATGTTCCGCTACGTCAAATTCGTGTAGCGGAACTCGAGTAGCGGAACATGATGCGAGCCAGTTCAAAATTCAAAATTTCTAAATATTTTATTTCACATAAACCTACAAGGGCACTTATGAAACGTCAAAAGCTAGGTGCACGTTTCCAATTGTTCGTTTCCTATGGAGTTGAATAGAACTACTGCGTTTTCGCTGCTATGGTTTCGCTGCTACGGTTTCAATGCTACGGTTTCGCTGCTACGGTTTCGCGGCGGAGGTGTGCTACTGGCGTTCTTTCTGAGTTTTTTTTATTTTTTCTCGGCTCTTAAGGCCTCGTTTCTGATCTGGTTTGGCCATCCTAAGCGAGCATCCGAGCGAATGACGTCACTGAAATGTTGATTATGAAAGTAAGTTGGTGTTTCCTAGAGAGCGTTGTTGACACTGTAAAGCAAAGCCTGCCCGCCAAAGATTTAAATCGCTCGATTAGCCCTCACCGTACTCAGTCACTAGAAAAAGTGACCATACTGAAAATAGTGAGCTCTCACATGATTAAATAGCGTTTCCATTACAAACAAGTGTATAGTCACTGCGACATTCTGTGTCAGAGGTGTCAAAATGAAACAAAACCACTATCTTTTGACGCGATAAGGCGAATCTAACGATTTTAATCTTTGCCGCTGTCATCATTTTCATGACAGCCGTCACTACGAACGTCAAGTGCGGCCACCGCTTTTCTAGGAGACCGTAGCTTTACAAAACAGAGTCCCGTTTATGTGTGAATATTTATGTGTGCCAAACTTTTTGTAAATCTGGATGTGTCACTCATGCCCTTAGGTGCAGTATTTTTATCTCACGAAGCAACGCGCGCTTTACTTCTGTTAACCAAGTCACAGATTGATACAGATGGGACCCTCCGCAAAATCATTTAAATAAAAAGCGACTTGCTACGACACAATAAAGTGCAATTCAGGTCGCACAGCACTGAAGACCCACAGTTACATTCACCTAGAAGTTGCCTCTCTTTCTCTGGCGTAACTCTTAGATCTTCTGACTACGTTACACTCACTGAATTGGCCCAGGCGAGCCAGCCGCGTACTTGTAGCTTCATACCTGAACTGCGGATAGGACCATCCGTATTCATGAAGACGAGTAGCGTCAGCACATAACACACACACACACACACTTCCGACCTTACCATTGTCTCGGACGGTACCGAGACCTTCTGCGCTTACACACACATTCACATTGTTTTTGTACACTTGTAAACCACAAGTAAAGCGCGCGAAAATGCTATATCTATTTAGGTACCGTATTTACCGCCAATTGCTGATCTACGTCATAGTTTCCTAGTTTTTATTACACAGATCATCAACATCAATTTAGATAGATTTGTAATTAAATTCAAATATTAAGACGCCGATTTAAAATATGCCAGTTGCCAAATTGATTAAACAATTAGTTAACAATTAAGGTGAATTAAATACCCAAATTTAACGCAAGATAAGTATAACAAAACATAGCGTATGTATTTCCTTATGGGTTTGGCAGAGATGTACTTATAGTAGGGTTGCCATCCCCAAATTTTGAAAACAAGGATTAGATGGTGAATTTACCAGGACATTTCGGATTAAAAACAGGACGCAGTATAAGAGCAGTAGTTAATAGCAACACGCATATATTTACTTTATTTAAACAAGTTTTAATGAACGTTTCTTCAAAAAAAAGGTGTGTGTGTATTTTTAAAATGGTGAAGTCTTCAAAAAAATACGCTCGATAGATTTTGCATTATTCTTAGTTTATCATCCACGTTAGACATAACTTTACAAATTAATTTCACTATGTAATATAAACATAATCTAAAATATTCATATATTATATTATTAAGAAAATGCTCTTAATTAACATATATTTTTTACAAATTATTAACAGGACTCGTTTAGACGTGATCTTCAGTATAAAATCATTAAAATTCGTTTATCGTCGCCTTTATAGGCAAAGAGGATAAATAAACTCATTGCTTAAAAAAACCTTACATTTCGAATCTACGTATGTTATACATGGTTTTGATTATCGCAGCTATTGTTGTTGGAAGTAGCCGATTTCTCTGTTTTGGCCACTGTGTGTAAAAGTAAGGTTGAAGGCGCGAAATTTTAAATACAGGACTTTACCAGGATGCTTTAAAAAACCTATGAAGTTACTTAAAAACTATCCAGGACACCTGGGTAAACAGGGCGGTTGGCAACCCTAACTTATAGTACATCCACATTTTGCCCGTCGGCAGATAGTCGGGGTTCAGTCACGACAGGCTCGAATCAATGGCGGACTAAGCCTGTCAGGGGCCCAGGGCGGCAAAACAAAATGAGGCCTTCTGGGTTTTCTCAGTTTATGTAGGTATTTCTAGTAACATTTTTCAAAAAATTATAATTACACCAAAAAAAAACAAGTACAACGTGCGTAATCATAATCTAACTACACCATAGTCCTAGCAACCTGTAGGAGGTTTTTTTTGGGCGCTATATTTTCATCTCCAACGTTAGTCTCCTAAGTTATTTACGACAAGCAAGAACGAGCAAGGCGAGCTCGAATTTGAAATTTGAAAATGCTCGGTTACGTTTCTATTGAACATCCGTACGAAAATAGGAGTTGCTTTGTCGACTTATGCAAAAAAGTTTGAGAGTTAGAAGAATATATAATTCAAGAGCGAGCGAAGCGAGCTTGATAATTTTGCACACCGCCTTGTGCAGGGAAGGTTTTTTTTTTAAGACCTACATAAATAGGTGTCCCTTTGTCGACTTAAGGCTTGTGCAGACCAGCGCGACTTGTCGCGCGACGCGACACGAACAATACAATTTCTAAGAAAACTTCACAGTATAACAATAACCGGTGTCGCGTCCCGCGACAAGTCGCGCTGGTCTGCACAAGCCTTTATGCAGAAAGTTTGAGAATGTATAGGTATATTATAGAGCGAAGCGAGCTCGATAATTTTCATCCTGAGCCATCCAACTCTAAACTGCTTCTTAATGAATATATTTTGACCATGTCTGGGATATCATTAAAAAGTACTAGTACATACGAAATGTATGGGAGATCATGTTTTTCAAACTGCAAATTTAAGTTGGTTGATTATTTCTCTTATATCTCTTCTAGTAGCTCTCATAGTTTTCCTTTTAAATTCGTTATATATCCTACTGCTGTGAATTTTTTCACAAATCCAAGTACTACCATTTAGGTAGAAGAGGGGGGCGGGGACACTTGACTCTAACAAAAAAAATCAGTTAAAAGCTTAATATTTCGCAAACGGATCCTTGAATCCAAAAATACTTTTACTACACAAACTCACAATATTTTTGAAAGACCTTTCTAACGATACCCCACAACTTGGGGTAGATGAGGAAAAAAAAAAAACATCCCCACTTTACGTGTAGGGGAGGTACCCTAAAAAAAATATTTTTCATGATCTTATTTTACCGCTTTGTCGGCATGATTAATATGTATACATATGCTAAATTACAGCTTTCTAGTACTAACCGTCTCTGCGCTAAGCTGCGGACAGACAGACGGACAGACAGACAGACAGACGGACATGGTGAAACTATAAGGGTTCCTTGTTTACTACGGAACCCTAAAAAGCCGGTGGTAAACTCCACGGTCCATCATCATATATTTATAATTACAGCACATAGCCTTATTATGCATGACGTTTGTTCATGTGTGGCAAACACATACATTCCATTCCATTCCATTCTAGACACAGGCCAGGGGGGATTATAAACCCCTTGACCGGCCCCTGGCCATTCGGCGCAAATATAGCAACCTTATTGGGAGCTATATGTTTGAGCCGTTTGGGGTTGAAACACTAGGGTCGTGGGGTTTGAGTGCTCATCGAGTATTTCGGGATGTCGCCAAGCGGTTGGTCGACTCTTCACGTGACCAGAGGGCTGGCCAATTTTTAGGTTAAAGAATCAGCATTGCCATCCAACGTGGCAACACTGCCAGCATTTTGGGGAGTTTACCCACTGACAGCGATACGGATTTCCTATAAATGTATACTTGTCGGTACATAATATTATTTAAGCGTTATATTTACGATGGCATATTGTATTTAAGATATATCAACAAACAATGGTATATTGTAAAACATATATTGATTGAAAAAAATTGCAAGTTCTCACATTTTTATCTCATGTTTTGTATTTATGTTCATAAATATGACATGAAAAGCAATTAATTACGTTTATTTCTATCATAAGTACCTATTTATAAATTTTATAAGCGGTATGCCTTCGAATTCTCGTTTGCGGGCACTTGAGCGAGATTTAAAGGTTACAGAATATCACTAACAATTATTATCCACAATTCACCAATTATGTAATACCCCTATTACATAATTGGTGAATCGGCGAGCCTTTTTTTTCTTTTTTTTTTTATGGGTGGGAAATTATCAAATAACTTCTCCCGCTCTGGACGAAGCGGGAGGGCATGTCAGACTTTTACTGACTAAAACCACCCCGTGTTCCTTCCGTTGCCTGTGTGCCGGGCCCGCGATATCCCTTTCGAACTAACTCGCAACCCTGGCAGGCATTGGCCCTAACGGACCCCGTCAGAGGGGGCGAGCCTAAATTGACAATAGTGTAAAGTAAATGAGTATCAGTATACCTAACCCGAGAATAGTTTTCCCGCTTAGATCCGAGTGGAAGGCAAGATCCAGAGTTCCGTTCGAATTCAAAACTCATGAAAAAAGGAAGAATAACAATAAAAGTATCTAGGCAACCGAGTAATAAGATAGTTCATACTAATTCCATGCTGCCATGATAGTAGGCACTTACTAATTCCATGCTGCCATGTCATTATTCTAAGGTAGCCATCTTGTTCTAAATTTTGGGCGACCGAGCTCTGCTCGCGTTAAAATACGGAGAAAACGAATTTTCTCAATTTTGAGACCTAGCTAGATCTATTTTTCGCCCCCTTATTGTAACTTTCAACAAAATCGTTAGAGCTGTTTTCGAGAACGTGATTACACATCTATATATACAAATATTGCTCTGTGGTTGTGCAGATCCACTAACGTAGGCTATCGACAACAATGTCGATTGTCGTATGAATTTATATTACTATTAAAGTTTATTCTTCTCGATAAGTTATTAATTAGTTAACAGTTATATATAGCCTGGTTAGAAGGCCGATGTGAAATCTTGTTTTATACTCATTAAAATTTTCTCATATAATAGTATAGGATAGGATACGTTTAAGTATTTGCTGTAAAAAAAAAACAAATGAACAAAACAAAAACCAGAAACAAATTAATGTCTCACAAAAATATATAAAGCCTAGTGTTTCCTGCCCGTGATTTTTCGAAACATTACACATGCATTACACATAAACATTTGTTTTCATACCCAAGATATCTCCTGCGTATTAAAATATTTTTAGATTAAATCTACGGATACATCTATACATTTTTTGTAGATATCGTAATGAATTCTAACGAGGAAGATGTACTTAAAAAATAAAGAACCGTTTCTCTATTCCAATCTATCGTCAATTTATCACAACTTGTTCACAACTATTCACGAGACAAGACAATATAACCTCAAAACCTGTGTTGACTGACAGTTACAGACGTTGCGACAGTTGAAAATGAAACAAACCCTTCCCCTCTTGACCCGCACGGGGATGTTTTCCATGCAGCTCGGAAAACAAAAACATTGTATTTGCTTAAACAAATGTGTATGGCCACGGCTCTTTGTTTCGATGTTTTTGTATAATTTTTCGAAAAAACATGTGCAGGAGACACGGCTTAAGACCGACAGAGGAAGTTCAAAACAAAAAATGCGTCCTTTCTCTACTGAAACCGGGCCAGTCCTATCGGTTTGGCGCCAAACTGCAAAATTCTTGAGATCAGGTTCTATGCTACCGATGTGCTTGTTTTTGGTAAATTTTCCTTAAAACCAAAGAACTAATTGATTTAAACAATTTGCTTTTAACAGTTTTTTAGAACCAGGAAATATTGATAAAGTCTTTATGTTATGATAATAATCGATTATGAATTAATACCACTGTTTATGCTTACGGGCTGTTTGACGTGTGACTATTTTGAGTTCGCGGAAAACCCGTGAGGTTAAAAATCCCTGAGTACAGTGAGTATTCATATGTAAATGACTACTTAAATACTAAGAAATAAATACGTTCATAGGGATGTTTATTTAGTTATTATTAAGTGGTATGATATTCACTTAACAAAATAAATGTTGGTTTTCAAAACCACCCCCCCCCCGGCCCTTATCTCCAAAACTATAGAGCCTTTTTTTTTAAAAGAATTGTTCGTTACTCATAGACTACAGGAAAACCTATAAGAAGTGTATGGTCTTAAAATAACATGGTAAAACTCTCAATATTATGCGTACAAACTTACATTTGCAGTTGGAATGTAGGGGAGACGATGATTTTTAATAACAATGTTGAGTTTGTGCTTGGGATAAATTCATCGCAACTACCGAACCCTTCATTGTGCGTGGTCTGACAAGCACTCGGCCGGTTTTTTTAATTGCTGAGTTTTCTGAATCATGTACTGAAAACCGCGCGCATGGATATCCCCTACAACTCTGCCTAGTACGTACCCCGTCGGGAAAAATAGCCGTAATGTTATTTATAAATAACATCGATAACTACTCATCACAAAGTAAATAATATGTTTTCATAGTTTTTTTGGCCAATAGTAGATGATAAATTATTTTCTTGAAGTTTTTTCCTGTTCACAATCAAGCTAGTACATACAAAACGCTATTGGTTCATGACGCGGAACGGATTTTTTGCTACTCGTTTATGAAGTACCTGTGAGTAGGTATTTTTAATGTCATGTTTGTTTGTTACTCTTTCACGGCTAAACGACTAAACCGATTTTGATGAAATTTTGTATAGGGATTCTTTGAACCCTGGGAAAGTATACAGGCTACTTTTCGACGAAAATCGCTCTTACTGCTACGACATAAAGGCGCTGTCAATGTCAATTTGTTACCACTGGTGTGCGCTTGAGTTCACCTGTAACTTATAGTTTACCAGTAGGCAAACAACCTGTTAGGTTACAAAAGGCCATTGCCCTACAGTGAAACAAATTACTGGTTTTATTACCCGACGACGCGACAGCAAAGACAGGGTTATGTTTGTCATGCGTTTCTATAATATTAATTATATCTTTATATCTTTTTGTTTACGTTCTGCCAACCCATGACCGTGTCCTTGATTTTCATGATAAGTTCATATAATAACAATATTCATCAGATAAAGTAATTATGTAGTGCCTACACGCTACTGTCAGTGTCAGTATCAAAATAATAATTATGTAATGTTAGGTGAAGCCACGCTTCCCGCGGTTGGTTCGTGGATGGGTGACCATCTGTACATACCAGCTATCTAATTACGCAACATATTTTCGTAAACGATTACGACTAATCTGTTTCATTTTTACAGTTGAACAACATTCATTGCGTTATTTACGTTGTTGACAAGATTTGTTTTTAGAACTTATGAAGCAATGGATTAGCAATCTGTTTCAAAATGATTCAGATTGTGATTGATCGTGTATTACATAATTACGGTACAGAAGCCTTTTACCAATTATGTTGGAGTCGACTTGTGGTTTCTGAAGCACGCAGGGATCCCCGTGCCTCTGAAAGCACTTTATGCCGTTGGACCCAGCTGTCATTTATCTTTGACAGTTGTTACGGGTCAGTTTGGCAACCAGAGTTACCACGGGGTAGCGTTTTACCCAGTTACTGGGTTGTGGAGGTAAGATAGGCAATCGCTCCAAGTAAAATACTGGTATTCAGCTACATCCGGTTAGACTGGAAGCCGACGCTAACATAGTTGGGAAAAGGCTGAGCAGATGATGTTAGACAGTCACAACTAATAATGTGCCTAAATGCATACACACCTACATATCGCACCTTTGGTAGAACAAGGGCATAATTGTCATAAATTGCCAATATGACTTAAATATGCAGAAATGCTTTAAAAAGGCCCTTTGAACTGGAGGGACAAAGACCCGCCAGATGGAAGTAGTGGCGTTGTCTTTTTGGCGCCATTTTGTTACTCTCTTGGCGCGACAAGGAAAAAAATAATGAATAATAAAATTGCAAAAACTGCATTGTGTGTTCTACCAAAGGTGCGATATAATAAAATATTAACGAACTCAAAACCATATGAATAAAAATATTTTGTCATTTATAGGGTTGCCGTTCGTCCCGATACGTCGGGACATGTCACCGTTATTAACAGTGGTGTCCCGACATCCTGACAAGCTATAAAATATCCCGACAAATACATTTCATCGACACTTTTCAATGTAAAATGACTTTTTATTTCACTACTTCACTTTGTCGGTGTGATTAATATGTATACCCATGCCAAATTACAGTTTTCTACTATTAACCGTCTCTGAGCTAAGCCGCGGACAGACAGGCAGACAGACGGACATGGCGAAACTATAAGGGTTCCTTGTTGACTACGAAACCCTAAAAAACAACGATAGTATTTTCAGTAAGTAATTAAAAATAAATATTTCCCAGATCGGTTTTTGGTATTTCAACTATAAAAAATTCCTGTCACTAAAAATGTCCCGACGCGCGACGGTGTCTCGGGAAAATATGGCAACCCTAGTCATGTGGTCAAAACAGAACGTTGAATATTTTTGAAAAAAAGTAATTGCTGCGAGGTTTCATACCGAAAACACAGTCGTTAGATTTTTTGTCCGTTTCTCTGATATGATTGGCGCAAAAACGGCGGGACGGATTTGGATGAAACTTGGCACACAGATAGTTAAGGATTAACACGGTATTTTTAATCCCGGGAATACGTTCTCGCAGGATATTTACGCCGACATTCCGACATTTACGCTGGCGAAGCCGCCGAAGCCCTAAAATCATCATCTGCTTAACCATTTCCCAACTATGTTAGGGTCAGCTTCCAGTTTAACCGGATGCAGCTGACGTACCAGTAGGTATTATACATGGCACGACTGCCCATCTGGCCCCCACAACCCACTTTCTGGGGAACATTATAATATATCTCTTTGCAAGACTGGTTGTCCCACTTCCGGGTTTTTATCTAATAAAATGGATACTTTTGTGGTGTTTTACGAATATAGTATTTTCGAAATCATAATACTTATCATGAAATAAGTCTTTTCTCTAAGTTGCCATCGTTATTTTACGAGAAAAACGCTTATAAATGTCATTTGCTCGTGACTGTAATTAACGAAATCAACTATCAAGATTCTCCTGCCAATATTCTAATTCTAGCCATATCCTCTTTCACACAGTCCATCCAACGTTTCTTTTGTCTTCCCAAATCCATATTCAACCACATTCATACGTCAACGGTATCGACTATCGAGCAACAAAAATGTCTGTGGATCTCCGTACAGTGTAAGTACACCCCCGAAAAATACTACTATCAAACCGTTTTTGTACAGTTATTTGACATTTAGATAACTTGACAGAAGCACAACACTATTCTGCCAACAAGCAAAAAAACAACTCACCGATGCAAATTAAAACTAAATACACGTACATTTTAAAAACTCACAGTAAACAACAATTTTAGTTAGTATATTGACTAGTTTGATGGCAAATCGATAACACTAATTGCACGTCATTTCTTATATATTATTTTAGTGATACTGGTTTTCAATAAACACTGCTGACCAGACGCCGTCATCTCGGGAAAACCTTATAACGTTGTTGCTAGTGTAGAATTTTAATCTCCCACTATGAGCGTTCTTCTAAAATTTGGCAATGCCGCAAATAGCTGTCAAATATTTCGTTGTTTTGATTAATTTGGCAATATTACTGTATGGAAATATGCTGTATGATAGTAGCCCACTTTCAGAATGCACGCTCTTAATGCAATGCGATGGGCCACACAGCTCGACGTCGCGCTGAGCAAAAGAGACCGCGCGAAGTATAGTTCGCGTTATCGCGGAACGCCTGTTTCCCGTAGCAGTAGGTAGATGTGTGTGTCTGCCAGCATATTGCAGTCGACCGCTCGTCGGTGGAAACAGTTTGACCTTGAACTGGCGGCGTTGCGTAGTACGAAGTTTCAATTTATTTTTTATTGTTTTGTGAGTTCTATCTCGCAGTTCAACCTAGGAGGTTGTCGGCTGCTTAATTGGACTTTCTTGTAGGTGCCTCAATAAATCAAGGCCTCCAGCCAGGGCATAAAACTTACAAACGGATCCAATAGAATAAGAGAGAGCTGTAATATGAAGAGATCTCTTTCAGACTCCGACCTGCAACTGACAATTTCCAAATGGAAACACTCAAGCCTACTCAAGGTCTAGTGGTTGCAAGAGTTGCTGCCCTGCGTGGGTTCCCGTGTGCGATCCACAGGTCGCGCACTGTTAATGGATTTTCCATTAGAAAATTATGAGTACCCGTCCTCAGTTCGACTTGATCCTTATTACATAGGTATCTACTTTTTAAGATAACTGACAAAATGTAAACATCAACATCAAACCTTCGCCTAACCCTTCCATTGCAGAATGAGTAGATTCAATATTTCTCCCAGCATTCGGGTAATATTTTATAACATGGCAACCCACACCTAATGAGTGACAAACGGGTTATAAGAGGTTACCACAACAAATAGATAACTGCGAGATGCGCAGGCGCTCGGAATCGGTGATTTTTTCGATGTTTTTTTGTAAGGAATCGCGTATTATATGAAGGTTACGGACAGTTTGCAGCTGTTTTTATACAAACACGTGCAAAATATTTAGGTACACTGTACACATTGAAATTTATATAAAACAGGTGTTATTTTTTTAGACTTGGTCCGTCATTCTGCCTAGCCTTTTCCCAACCATGTTGGGGTCGGCTTCCAGTCTAACGGGATGCAACTGAATACCAGTATTATACATGGAGCGACTGCCTATCTGACCTCCACAACCCAGATACTGGGTAACACGATACCCTTGGTAAGACTGTCAGACTTTCCGGTTTCTATATGGCATAAACTGTAGAAGTTAAAGGACTATTTCTCTCGTTTACCCCTCCGTGGTTTACCCGTATCCAAGGTCGTCGCCAAGGGGGGCAAAGGGGGCAGCTGCCCCCCCTAGAGATACAAAAATTCTAAGTTTAGCATTAGTCAAATACAAGGTATTTTAATGTAAAGAAACTTTATAGCCAATGGTGCCGATTCTCTTGTACACCGAACTAAACTAACTAAACTATCACCAAAATTCCTTACTTTTGGCTATGAGAATCTTAGAGCTATTCTGCAAATAAAATTCTCTAAACTAAAAAATAATTTTGACACAACTAAAATAGAATTTGACAATCGCGAATCCACGTGGTACCCGTGGTTTGCCCTAACCCGTGATTTTTTTTAGAGCCGGAGGCGCGCAGGGGTTGCCGCCTCGACGTGTTTTATATGGAATTTTTCACTTTTTGTATTGAAAAAAATGAAAAAATATTACCTACATGTTCAGGTTTAGGGGTTTAACGGTTTTATAAAGGGGGTCGAAATTTTCATTATTTTTGCGATAGGACGCACCATTTTCGAGATATAAGCAAAAGAAAAAATAATCAGTACTGTTTTTGCACGTGAAGTCGAGATGTTGGTGTGAATTTTAGTTCATGACAACTTATTTTATCCCACACCTTTTTAATCGAGATTAAAAATTGTCAGGTTTTGTCTGGTTTGGTATTTTACAATCAAAATTTTAGGTGAAAAATGTCAAATTCAGAATAGCAAAATTGCCATTTTCACTAAACTAAAAACTCAGTACTATCTAGTGCCGTCAAACTAAAATAAAGTTAAGTTGTGTCACTTTAGTCTATTTCAGAATGGGAAGTCGTCGTTTGACAGGAATAAACTAAATTGTAGTGATTTTTTGTCTAGTTTAGAGGCATTTGTGTAAAGAGAATCGGCACCATTGACTTTTATTTGGTTTTTTAAAGTTCCACATCTCTTTAACGGGGTCTAATCCGGATTCCGGAGACATAATTCGTATCTATGTGTTGGTGGTAAGCCCAGTCATAATACCTATGAGGTTTCAGTTCTAGTTTTAAATAGTTTTGGGAAAAACGACCCGAAAGATCCGTTTCCAATCCATACATTGAAAATGATAAATATTATTTTTCTCAGTTTCTATCGGGACTACCGAGTTGAAACTGGTTTGTCAAAAATGATATGTAACAGCGTCGATGTTGGCCCCCCATTGTGCGCCGTAGAGGTAAGACTCGCACTACAAGTGTGAAGCTTCATGTGCTCTTGACTGTTGACTGTATCTACAAATCTTCTGCTGGTGACGGCCTTGCCCGTATCCCAATTCTGCGCCCACAACTGTATATCTGACACTATGGACGTATTATGTCTACAGTGGGCTCCAGAGAAAACTCACCCCCTTGCAATGTTTTTTACATTACTAGGGGGTGAGGTTTCTCTGGAGCCCACTGTACCTGAATGTGTTCTTTTTATACCCCATAATTGAGACCATAACAAAGAACCAACTGGCATATGAATTATTCTTCAATCATTTTTTTTTTTGTTTTCGTTTTTCATACAAAATAATTCGACAAAGTCACGATTATTAATGTAAAACACCCTTACGTGAAATATGACAACGTCGCATTTTCTTAGCTTTAAATATGAATGATTGGTTTGAATAAAAATGAATTACTTCACTACACTACTGCGAAGTTTGGCAACGTCGCAAAAGTAAAGATTCGTCATACTGGTGACAATGTTTGACCTAATTTAATTATAATTGATTATATCTTCGAAACTATGCATTTTTGGACCCCCTATTCTAGGAGATTTTGTGTTCTTTTTACTTATATAATATAACCCTAGAGTTATGGGGTATCAAAATAAACACATTGTATATAGGATATGCTAGGGTTCGACTCACGTACTTTTACTTTATTAAGTGATGTGCACGAGACTAGCAGCTGGCTGCACATTTAACACGACCACAATATAAACGGGTTTTGTCGACGGAAGAATAGACAAAATCATAGATACACAGCACTGGACAAAATTATAGATAAACAATCACAATCTGTCATTTTGTCTATTCTTCCGTTGTCGGTTCTATCAGATAAACAATAACAACCTATAATTTTGTCTATTCTTCCGTCGACAAAACCTGTAGAAAACAAATTTCTATGGTTGTCATGCTACGGGTGCAGCACGTTTTATCTACTAAAGAAAAGACAAAATGACAGATAAACAATCACAATCTGTCATTTTGTCTATTCTTCCGTCGACAAAAACCGTAGAAAACCCGTTTCTATGGTTGTCATGGTACGCGTGCAGGACCGCTACTCACTCGGGATGTCAAGTATGACACTCTGTGGTCTGATCATTTCCCAGTTGTGGTTATGAGTAATTTAAAATTACTGACCCCTAACGTCACGTCTCAAGTTACTAATGTAAATAAAGATGTAGTGAGGGCTACAAATAATAAAAGTCAGTAAGGGGTATAAAAAGTGAGGGACAAGTTTCTATGTAATTTTTTTTCTCTTTTTACCTTTTTCTTTTCTATGTTCACTCCCGCAACGCGGACATTCAAAATGATTTGTTTTTCTTGCAATAAAAAAATTGCATTGGGAGAATTCCTGAGATGTACTGGATGCAAGACATTATACCATTATATCTGTCTAAATATTACTTCAGCTGCATTTACTGAGCAAAAAACCCAACTGGAAATTTCATATAGGTGTGATTCCTGCTCGAACATAACACATCGTGTAAGGGTGTAATACACCGGTATGCGGCTCCCGCTCAGCGCGCGTAGCATGACCAAAAAAACGGGTATTGTCGACGGAAGAATAGACAAAATGACAGTTAAACAATCACAATCTGTCATTTTGTCTATTCTTCCGTTGACAAAACTCGTTTCTACGGTTGTCACGCTACGCGTGCTGGAGGCGAGTTGATAGAATCAACTAAAAGTTGTGAAAAGACAAATTTTAAGGACTATACTACGCCATCGGCAAGTAACATGATGGAAAGTATCCAGAGTGTTAAAAGGAGAAATATCTGCTAGATTGAATACTACCAGACAATATTCATGTTCTTTCTCCAGAATTAGCTTACCTACTGACATGTTATAATGAGTTATACAATTGATTATTATATTTGACTATATAAGTCAATTTATTTTAATTTTATTTTCATTTGTTATTGACAAAAAATGCTCGTGGCTAAGTAACAACAGCCGCACTGGTCGATCTATCAGGTTAAGCTACGCTTGCCGGGGTTGGTCAGTGGATGGGTGATCATCTTTACATACCGACAATCCTCCGTGCCTCGGAAAGCACGTTAACCCGTTGGTCCCGGCTGTCATTCGTGGATCTTTGACAGTCGTTACGAGTCGTCAGAAGCCCGAAAGTCTGACACCAGTCTTACCAATGAGTATCGTATTACCCAGTTACTGGGTTGCGGAGGTCAGATAGGCAGTCGCTCCATGTAAAATACTGGTATTCAGCTGCATCCGGTTAGACTGGAAGCCGACCCCAACATAGTTGGGAAAAGGCTAGGCAGATTGATTGACAAAAAATGTCGTGATGGCCCCGTGGTTAAGGCCTCGCCTCTCATGCACGAGGTTGTGGGTTCAAATCCGGGCAAGTACCAATGTGACTTTTTCAATTCATATGTACTTTCTGAGTTTATCTTGGACATGACACTGACATCGGTGAAGGAAAACATCGTGAGGAAACCTGGACTTATAGTTAATATAAGTCTGAAATCACCAACCCATCTTGAGTAAGCGTGGTGATCAATGCTCGTGCCTTCTCTGTATGAGAAGAGGCCTTTGCCCTTCAGTGGGACAGTAGCAGGCTGGTATATTATTGACATAGGTAATCCACTCATTACCATGTTTTTTTTTTAATGAGTTGTTTTGCAATACGTGATTAGCTAGCGACCTCGTCAATTGATCTTAAATTATTCTTGCCTTAGAACTGGTTATTTATTTTTACTTCGATGGTCCTAGTTTATCATATGTGACTTCGAGATACAGTTTTATTAGCTATATGTAAGCGGGCACGCCCTTTATGCTCGGAGGCTTTTATTCCGATATTAAGTTCTGTTTACGTTCTCAGTTTTAATTTTCGCTTGAGTATAGATTTCTTTTAGACTTGCATATTGTCTATTGTGATGTATTCTTTCACCAGTTCACGAACGTCGTCATCTGTGTTAGCATGTCTGATGAAGTTCACTCTATGGCCCAGTGCTCGTGTGTGGCTGCCGTGAAGGACCCAACCGAGTGGCGTTAGTGATGCCACTGGTTGGTTCTTCTTTCCCGTTTTGATTTCTATTGTAATAAGGAGATCCCAGTTGTCTTGGCCGATCAGGAGTCTGGGTCTCGCATTTTCAGTTACTATGTCTTTGGCTATGTCTCGAAGATGTTCACAGTCCCTGATTGCATCTCCAGGTATCCTCTGTGCAGCCAACTCTAGCTGCTTGACTGTTCTCGCTTGTAACTTCCGTTCAGGTGTGTGAAGTCCTCTGATGAAGAAGTTCACTCGTCGAGATGTCATGTCAAACGTAGGTTCACTGTCGAAGGCAGCTATACGTAGTGGTTCACAGGATCCTTCTGCTCCGATTTGATTGGCTAGGCTCTCGTCGATTATGGTTACCGTAGAGCCGTCATCTAGGAGTTCGTAGGTATCTACAGCTCCCGCCGCGCGCCGGTCCAGAAAGGTGCACAGGTATTATTTTCAAAAACGATACCGTAGGTGTCCATGCTGAATGAACCTTCTCTTGTTCTTCTTTGGAGCATTCGGGTTCTTCTTTCTTCTTGTTCGCTGCACTGTTGGCGTGTAACATCTTGTGATGTAAATGTACACAGTCGTTTATTTCGCATTTCTTTGGTTTACAGCTGTGTTGCTTTGTTCTGTATTTGAGGCAACGAAAACACAAGCGATGCTTCTTGGCTATATCCCATCTAGCATCAGTAGTTGCTTTCTTGAATTGTTCACATTCCATGATGCTGTGCCCCTGACGTTCACATAAACTACACTTTGGTTTGTTCGTTTCTTGCGTGGTATGTACTCGTTGTTGGCGTCGCTGCGTGTTTTGTGAGGTTTGTGTTGTTGCAGCGATATTTTCAGGCAATGCATACGGACTGCATATTTTAGCTTCAATCTTGATGAATCGGGTGAACTTTATGAGATCAGGTTCTGTTCTGGGCTGCATTGCTGAGAACTGGTACCACTGTCTCTTCAAGGTTGGCGTGAGCTTCTCAACGATAGCTTTCGTTACTTCTGGATTGAAGAGATAATGTCCACAGTTGAGTACTTGAAGAGTCCCAACGATGCTTTCTACTTTAGTGGCGAATGTACAAACTTCACGCGGAGATTCAGTGAGGCGCGGCAGAGTTCATAGACGCTCTATTTCGGCCATTGCGATTGAGTCTGAGCGTCCGAAGCGTAGCTCGAGTGATTTCATAACTTCATTCGGGTCAGCGTTCACTATTAATAGACCCAGTACAGCTTCCTTGGCTAGACCTCGAAGGCTTCTTCTAAGTCTAGACATGTTCTCCACTGCTGATAGTCGGTGTGCCGTCTCACAGTAGGCGGTGCGGAACGTGAGCCAATCTTGATGAGCTCCGTTGAAGCAGGGTAGTTTGGTATGTCTTGTTGGCTGCTGGTAATGCGTGGCTTGCACAGCGTGTGTGATCGCAGCAGCAAGTTCTTTCATGTCCGCCCTTGGTTCTTGGACGGCCAATGTTGTAGGCTGTTGCTCGACGTGCGCTGATGGCATAGACTGCGGCACCCGGGACTCGGCGGCATACCTCGGATTGTAGCTGTGATGTGGGCCGTAGTGTAGATCGGTTACCACGATGTGTTCGTTGTCGCGTATGTCGAGTTCTGTGGCCAGGGTGCGACGGGTTCTGTCGGCACTGGCATTGGTTGCGGCTGAGTAGGCACGTATTTCAGTTGCCAGTACGTGGATGCGATCACTGGCTGCTGGTTCGGGTATGGCTGCGGGGGCGCGGAGTTCTGTTGCCAGGCAGCGATTACTGGCGGCGGGTTCAGGTGCGGCTGTTCAGTCGCGAGGTTCGGGTGCGGCTGTTCAGTCGCGAAGTTCGGCTGCCAGGAGGCGACGGTGCTCACTGGCGGCATGTTCGGGTGCGACTGTATAGTCGCAAAGTTCGGTTGCCAGGAGGCGGCGGTGCTCACTGGCGGCATGTTCGGGTGCGACTGTACAGTCGCAAAGTTCGGGTGCGGCTGTTCAGTCGCGAAGTTCGACTGCCAGGAGGCGGCGGTGCTCACTGGCGGCATGTTCGGGTGCGACTGTACAGTCGCAAAGTTCGGGTGCGGTTGTTCAGTCGCGAAGTTCGGCTGCCAGGAGGCGGCGGTGCTCGCTGGCAGCGTGTTCTTAGGTTCGGTGTTCAGGTTTTCAGGCGGTGGGTGCATGGTGCTGACTCCCGCCGGTAAGGTCGCCGGGATGTCCCAGGACACGGCGGTGGTCACTGGAACTGCAGGTTCGGTCGGCGACTTTACTTCGGATTGATGTGGTCGGTCAACGATAGCGAGTACTTGAGTTGATTGTAGCCAAGTAGTCACTCGTTGATCATTTCCAGTTTCCGAGGCCATTGAGGATGAGTCTTCATCCGTAGATTCAGTTTCGACTTCGGCGAGGTGCGCGGTAATAAAATGACTAAAATTAAATCGGTGTTCGCACGCAATTCTAGTTCCACCAATCAGAGAGAAGCAGATTCGTCTCGGAAGTTGAACAGGGGCCTTACTCCCGACAGCTTCGAGTTCTGAATCAATCGAATTCTATTCGAATTCAATACCGATTCATACTCTTGAATCCGACACTAGCGCACGATCGTGCGGTGGTTCAAACTGAAACTAATTTCGATCGAGAGATTCGTTAGGATCGAAAAGTAGGTACTCCACACGCCATCTGACAGTTGATTATCGAGTTGTTGGATCGAAACTAAACGTCAAATTACACGATAGCAAAGAAGCTACTTTATTCAGATCGAGTGAGGTTTTTTAGTGTCATGTACTGCAGTATTTCTTCAAATTCATTATTATTATGGCTCACTTTGCGTTTTTTTTCAATGTTCTTGAGGAAGCAAATAGTATGGTTATTCGTGCAAGAAGAAATATGCAAAGGATTAATCGTTATATCACCCGGGTATGGAAATGGATTCGGAAGAATTTCGGAGAAATTCTTTTGTCCAAGGAGTTGTTTGATGTATTGGTAGACGATTTAACACCATACAAGAAGAAACCAACCAGATGAAGTGACATTTCAAATTATATGTATGTTTTAACCAAACAAGACAGTACACCATTACCATTCATTCGGATAACATAAATATTTACGTTATCTCAACTGTGTTTAACTTACTTTTGCCCATGACTAGAGTGTTTTGTTGCACCCAAGGAATTTAATAATATTGCGACCTCTTCCCATTTTTGTTTTGTCTGTTGGCGAGCTTGTGAAGATATGAATTGAAATTAAATAATTAACTCTTATAGCAGCAGACACACAAATAAACTTTTGAACAACAGCGCTCTTAGCATAATATTTGACACTTGACAACAGTTCGGTTACACATTTTTTCCCAAAAATTATAAAAAAACATGTTTTTTCAAAAGTTTTTGTTTGTTATAAAGGACTAGGGTATCGTTTTTTACGTGGGAAAGTGATAGAGAAGTTAAAACATTCAATTACTAACCAAAGACTTATAGCATTTGGCGGTGACGTAATCCACCGGATACGACTAACGACGCTGATAAGATTCGAACGTTATGTCGATCTTGGTTTACGATTCGAATTGGTTCGGGAGTAAGGTTTTAAATCGAGTTCGGATCAGAAGCGAGTTCGAATCGAAAACCAAATCAAAATCGAATCGTTTTCGGGAGTAAGGCCCCAGGTTTCGACATGTTCGAACCTGCTCTGGACTTGACCTAGAGTCGCGTACGATCATGACCAAGTTCTTAATACCTAATATTATCAAACTTATAACTATGGGAACAAACTTATATGTGAATATTATTATTTACAACATTGATCTATGTGATTTGCGTTACATAATCAAACCGTACTATTGTTTGAGTGGGCGTCCTGCACAATATCAAGAAACTAATATAAGTAATAACTAATATAAAAGACTTTTATCGGAGATATGGGCTGTGTAAAGCTTCAGTGTTGTATTTATTGAAAAAGATTAAACACACAATGGAACTTCCTGATAAAAGGTATAACTAGTAGTAGTTTTATATGTAAGTATCCAATAAAAAATCGTAAAAAAAAAAGTTATATTTGGACGTGGTATTTTTTCTGTTTGTTCCACGATACTTACCTACGTCGATACCTAACAATCAATTTAAACCATACACTTGTGAGGAACCTCTGTCCTTATTGTATTCGCATATTAATGATTATTTTAGAATGAATTATATATCTCCAATAAATCAGTTATTTATAGCATTGCGGTTTTATGATACGGGTAATCATTTGTTGGCTGCGGCAGAGAAGGCACCAGGGTGCAGCGGAAAAAAAAACGCGTAGAAATTGGTGAATTAACACGCAACATATCCTCACAAGTCACAACAAATAAACAGTCAAATCTCACGTCAAAACGTCACAAAAGAAAGAGATCGTCAATGTCATGTCAAAGAAATAATGTGTGTAATATTTGTTTTATTAATTTAATTTATTTCTTGACCAAAAATTTTGATTGTAAAATACCAAACCAGATAAAATAACTAAGCAATAAATGATGGTGGCACATAGATCCGAGTCGTAAACTAGCTGCGAGTGCTTTCTGAGGACTGTGTGCAGATCGAAAGTTTGTCTTATAGACAGTACATCCCACTTTTTGTACAAGTCGACTGTAGGAAAGCGGAAGGGAAGGCCAGCAGCAACCTTAAGTGTAACACGTTGAGCTCTTTCCGCCTCTATCAAGACGTTTTTAAGTGGTTTGCAGCTGAGAAATTAGTCCAATATAACTCCAAGTGCAAAACGATGCTGTCTCACGGCAACGGTTGCCAGGGCTGCGCCACATTGACATACAGCGGCGGCGCGGCGCCTCGGACGGCCAGCGCGACTGCGCCGCTGTCATCGTGCAGAAGTCAAGCTATCCTTTTTATATGTCATATTTGTTATTTCATTTAGATTGTATAGTTTAAGGAAAAATAGAATAGAATGGTGTTCTATTTATAAGGAAAATTGTGTAAGTAGTTTTTGTTTTTTTTTATTTATGTTAAACAATGACGACAGTAGTGACGCCGTACGAAGCGCCAGTCAACCTGCCACATCGCTGAATGCCTTAATGAGATGCCCGCATTGTCCCCAAGCACGGTTTTTTAAAGGTGAGCGAGGCTTGAAGGTACATTTGGGTAAGAAACACAAACCCCACAATGTACCTTCATCCCGCCCGACAATATCTCCTTCCCTAACACCTAATTCACCCGCTCAACAATTCTGGAAAACACTGGCAAAATTGAAAAATTCAACTCCTGTTTTAAAGAGAGTTCCTCGTGGCGCGAGACCGTCCGTGGCTTCATGTTTAGCGCGCTGTATCCGTCTCGCCACCAGAGAGAACTCCCAAAGTGCTTGGGAGCAATTGCTCACCTTCCCGTTTAGAATTCTACATGTGCAAAAAAAATTGGCAAATAAAAAAACATTAATAGCACAAATAAAGGATAACTGTAACATTTCGGCCCAAAGTTTTGACCCCAAATTAACAGCACGCCTCCCCCAAAGAGGTTTATTGCACCATGTGGAGTCTAAACTAGGGGAGGGTGATATCAGAGGTGCATCTAGGATCATCTTTAGTAGCGATGTGGTTGCGCCGTACTCCCCAGAGACACTTACTGCTCTGGAGAGCAAGCACCCTGCCCCGGCGGATGACCTCTCCTTCCCTGACCTACCCGATCCGGAATCCAACTCACTTGAAATTACAGCTCAACAAGTACGTGCGGCCGTGTGCTCCTTTCGAAGTGGCTCCGCCGGCGGCCTCGACGGCCTGACACCCCAACATCTGAAGGACTTAATGTGTTCAGGCGCCGGGGACGCTGGTGAGTCCCTTTTGAAGGAGCTGACGGCCCTCATCAATCTCATGCTCTCCGGCAATGTGAACGAAGCCGTCATTGACGCGAGCGCCAACGCCGACGGTCGGAAGTGTAGCTCTCTGTTTATATATTAATTTAAAATGGCAAAATTACATAAATAATATATGTATGTGTGTATATGTAATATATATATGTATTATGTTTAATAAATCAGTTATGTTGTCAATTATGTGCACAAACTTTATTTACACAAACTATGTGGTAATTGTGGAATAAAATGAAGACAAAATATGTGAAGTGACAACAGTGACTAAGACATAATGTTTTTATGTGTGTGTGTTTTGTTTAATACCAGTGACAAACTAATTTTATTGACGTAAAAACTATTTATACTAAATGAAAGTGTATTTAAACAAACAAAAACTTATGTGCAAACTTAAAACAGAACTTGGTGGTGTGCGAAAAAAAAAAACATGAATCATTCTTAACGACTAATGATTATTTGAAACTAGGACCAGCAAGCAACAGCAAATTTTGTCACTCTTATTAACGTTCAAATAACCAAACCGACTTCGGTTTGGAATAGCGATCTTCGGAGCGCTGGTTCGGATCCCACAAACTGAGAATCTTTTTATATTGTAGTAAAGTACCTAATTATTTCAAATTAAAAAAATGAGCTTCTTTGAAAATATCACACTACGGCGCAATCAAAGAGTCTCAGACACAAAAAGTGAAGATTCTAACACCTCAAACATAACAGATAGCGAACTAGATGGCGCCACTAGTAACAGTCTGCCAAACATATCTGTCGACGAGGACTGCGAAAAAATTGTCGGACTTAACAATAAAATAAAAGAATTGACTATACAATTACATGCTGCACATAGGGAAGTAGAAAACCTAAACATTGACAACACAAATCTCAAAAAGACAATTGAAACTTTGTCAAAAAAGGAAAATATTTATAAAAAATTTACGATTGACATAGTAAATTCACCTAAGAAAAAAACTACTAAAAAGGTTCCTTTAATAGATCTCAGCGTTACTCCCAAAACAAAGAAGAATAAAGAAAAACTTACATCCCAAATGACTACCAAAACAACACCTACGACTCCAAAAACCACACCTAAGCTGACCGACAAATCGACACCGACATTACCTAAACCTACACTCCAGACTGCTGATAAATCAACTCAATGTGACGATTATGGTATAAAGCGTGATAAATTCACGAATAGGCGATATTCGACCCCACAAGCTAAAACCAAACTCTGTGTAATAAGTGCTAACAATAGAAATAGACTATGTGATATATTAGAAGATAGTTTGGGAACATGTCATGACTTCTGCCATTACTCGTATCCAAATGGTGGCATAGAAGAACTTCTACTTGGCATAGAAAATAAGCTTAGTAATTATAATAAAACTGAATACTATGTCTTATTAATTGGAGAAAAGGATTTTTTAACTACTAAGAACTATCATGATTTAATTTACCATATTAGGGATACCATTGACAAACTAAGTCACACAAATATTATTATATGCCTCCCGACCTTCAGAATATGTGGCGAATACACACTATATAACTCAAGGATTGAAATGTTTAATACTTTATTGTACCTGCATAACACAGCGTATGAATACGCCTATGTATTAGACTCAAACGCTGACTTATCATACGATTACTCAATGTTTTCGGGTCGTCAAGGACTCCTGAACAATGCAGGTATGAAAAGCATATTTATGAATCTCAAAAGAACGATTTGTGAAATCCAAATGATTTATAGAGACACTGACATAAAGGATACATCGGAAGAAACATCAAACCATTTTTTTCTATAACTATCTGACAATAATGCATCAAAATATCGCAGGACTGATTAATAAGTCAGACCAATTAGTATTGCACCTAGATGAACTTCAAAACAACATAGACATAATTTGTGTAACCGAACACTTCATGGAAACTGGATATGAAGGTTTCCTCACTATACCTAACTATAATTTAGCAGCTTGTTACTCCAGGGACACAAAGAGAGGAGGAGCATGCATATTGGTAAAAATTGACCACCAATATAGAGAGCTTAACGAAATCAAGAAACTTTCAGTGCAGGGAATTTTCGAGTGCTGTGCAATCGAATTAACACAGCATAACGTTATTATTGTATGTGTTTATAGGATACCTAAATCTAATAACCTTGACATGTTTTACCTATTCGAAACTAAATATTCTTCTACCAAAAATATGTTACAAAGCGCGCAAAAATGCCATATTATGTGGTGACTTTAACATTAACACTTTGAAAAAAGATAGAATTTCTCAAGAATTTACTAATAACTTATTAAGCTATAACTTAAAATTACAAATTGATGAGCCTACCAGATTACAAAGCAACACATGCATAGATAATTTTGCGCACAATTTTTCGCGAAAATGCAATCATAGAATAATGGATTTCAACATGTCAGATCACACAGCCCAAATTTTAAAGATTCCTGTCAAGAAAACTTGTACAATAAATAGTTGGAGTATAACAACGCGTGACTACAGTCACAATAACTTGATTAAATTCAGAACATGCTTAAATTCTTTATCTTTTTGCGATGTTTATCAAGCTGTTGATCCAAATGTGGCGTACGATAATTTTATGGAAATATTCCAGCTGTTTTATAATTTATGCTTCCCCTGAATTAGTAAAACGATTAAGTCAAAAAGGAATCCGAATTGGTTGACACCCGGTATCAAACGTTGCAGTAAAAATAAACGACAACTTCTTTGGCATTTAAGAGCAAAACCTAATAATACAAACCTGACAAAACTTAAAAATTACTCAAAAAGACTTAAGAAAATAATAAGATTGACACAAAAGGCCAAAAATAATCATAAGATAGTGACATCAAATAATAAATCTAAGGATACATGGAAAATTATAAGTGAAAACAGATATTGTCCTCCACGTGAATATATAACAGAAATATGTAGTAATGGTACTACATTAACAAACCCCACTGATATAGCAAACGCATTTAACAATCACTTCGTAGAGCAAGCAGAATTACTTTCAAAAGCCTCAAAATCTGTTAGTTGTAAGACTCCAAATATATGCAATAATTCGATATTCTTGGCTCCGACTACGCCTAATGAAGTGTATCGTATAACACAAGACCTGAAAAATAAAGTTAGCGTAGGTTATGATGATATCTCAACAAAAGTACTAAAATTCGTTTCCCAAGTGATATCAGGTCCCATTTGTCACATAATTAATTTAAGCATTTGCTCTGGAATCTATCCTGATAAACTAAAGCCCACTATAATTAAGCCTCTATTTAAAAAAAGGTGATAAGACTGACATTAATAACTACCGACCAATTGCGCTTATACCGGTAATATCAAAAATATTTGAGAAAATTATTTATAACTGTATGTATTCCTTCTTCACCAAACACAACATCTTAGTTAAGGAACAGAAAGGCTTTAGGAAAAACAAATCCATAAACTTGGCTATCTATGACTTCCTTAATATTATAATGCCAGATATTGATCAAAGAATACCCACTAGCGCTATATTTATGGACATGACGAAAGCCTTTGATCTAGTCGATCATAACATTTTGTTAGGAAAACTAAGTGCTTACGGAATAAGGGGAAATGCTCTCTCTCTTATAAAATCCTACCTCGATAATAGAACACAGTGTACGGAAGTTAGACGAATTTGCAAAAAGGATAAAAGAGAATATAAATACATTTCAGGAAAACGTAAAATTACATTTGGCGTGCCACAAGGCAGCGTATTAGGCCCACCATTGTTTTTGGTCTATATAAATGACTTTCCAAAACACGTCACTTTTCCTATGGTTCTTTTTGCCGATGACAGCACTTTAATTATTAGGCATGATGATTTAAATACAAAACATGAAAGTGACATTAAAAATGCATTACAACAATCAGTTGCTTGGCTTGAACAAAATAATTTAATTCTTAATTTAAATAAAACTAAAATCATGCAGTTTCGACAAAGAATTACCACTTCTGACATTAATGTAACTTTTAATAATAATAAAATTGAAGAAGTAGGTCATATTAAATTTTTAGGATTGACAATAGACTCTAAATTGACGTGGAAAGAACATGCATCGATCTTAATTACAAAATTGACCAAGTTTGCCTTTGCTCTTTATAAACTCAGTAAAATAGTAAATCAGGCGGCTGTCGTCACCGCGTATTATGGCTACGTAGATTCCGTATTACGTTATGGAGTAATTTTATGGGCAAATTCCTGTACAAAACTTGACATTTTTAAAGCACAAAAGAGGTGCATTAGATCCATATGCAATCTTAAATCAACAGAAAGCTGCAAACCGCATTTTATCATCTTAAAAATACTAACGTTACCTTGTCTTTACATATACGAGACTGCTTTGTTCGTAAAGAAAAACGGTGATTTATTTAAAAAAAGCTTCAGAACAAAGCTATCAATCCATAAGACCAACATATCGACATGAATTATGCCTAAGAAGTTCAAAAACCGCACTTATGCACAAGAGCATACTTTGCATGGCTCAAAAAGTGTTTAATAAGCTACCAAATGACATAAAAGATTTAAACTTGACACAATTTAAACGTAAACTAAATATTTTTTTAATAGACAAGTGCTACTATACCATTGACGAATTCCTAGTTGACAAAATTTCATGTGACTGACCATTTATTGTATTTATTTTTTAATGTAATATTCTTATACATATGTCCATTAATTTATTACAATATATTAAATCTTAAATTTTATTTTTTATGGACATTAATTAGTTCTTTATGTTGCATGTAATGTATAACATCTAATATTGTAATTTAACAATGCATGCCTTTTAAGGTAGATTTTTGAGCTACTATAAAATATGTTTAAGACCCTGTTGTATCACCAAAATCGCATTAATAAAAACTTTGAACTTTGAACACTCATTGGGGATCGAGATTAACTTCAACAAAAGGAAGACAGCTCCTAAGTGCAGTCAAAGACTTGCACTGTGAGGTCATAAGTACTGGAAAACCTACATACTGGCCGACTGACCACCAGAAACTACCAGACCTTATCGACTTTTTCATAGTAAAAAACCGGCTAAGTGCGTGTCGGACCACGCACAATGAAGGGTTCCGTAGTTGGGATGAATTTATCCCAAAAACAAACTTAACACTGTAGTTGAATTCTCATACGGAATGTATGGGAGATCATCTTTTTCAAACTGCAAATTTATGTTGGTCGATTATTTCTCGTTACTGTACAGTTTACTTAGCTCTCATAGTTTTCCTTTTAATTTCGTTATATATACTACTGCTGTCACAAGTCCAAGTACAACCATTTAGCTAGAAGAAGGGGAGGGGGACTTGACTCTAACAAAAAAAATCTGTTAAAAGCTTAATATTTCGCAAAAGGATCCCTAATCCAAAAATGGTTTGGACAAACTCACAATACTCACAAGACCTTTCTAACGATACCACACGACATGGGGTAGATGAGGAAAAAAAAACATCCCCACTTTACGAGTAGGGGAGGTACCCTAAAAAAAAAACTTGATTTTATTTTACCACTTAGTCGGCATGATTATTATGTATACATATGCCAAATTACAGCTTTCTAGTACTAACCATCTCTGAGCTAAGCCGCGGACGGACAGACGGACAGACAGACGGACATGGCGAAACTATAAGGGTTCCTTGTTTACTACGGAACCCTAAAAATATATCAACCAATTATCTGAGTGTGGAAGAGGGATACCACATGAACTCTGCTCACTCTCCGATATTATTACAATTAAGTCACAAAATATTACCAAGAGAAAACCACCTGACATTAGTTAACAAGTTTACAGTCAATATGTCATTCCATAGGTAATTGCTGAAAACCAGCGCTGTTGACTTTAGGTTCGTCCGAATTCACAGCATTACGCTGAGCAATGACCTATTCTTGCACAGATGCGACGCACAGCATTACTTTTCTTATTATTTCTTACAAAAGCAGTACACTCCTACCAACTTATCTGTGAAATGGCGAAAATTGGAACTACGGCCGTCATGTTGAAATGTCATTCGATTGTCAGTGTCTACTACATTCGGGTTCTCTGGTTGTTTTGTCGTGATATTGCTGAATTTATAAAGTTAAAGCTAAAAGCTAGTGATAGTATTAATATATTTAAGAGCAAACTCAAGAAACATGTATGTACCATATAACGTCACCAACGCCCCAGAGGCAAATATTACATATTATTATTTAGAAGTAACTCTGTATCTCATTATAAGTAAACTGTTATATAGTTCTTATGGGAAATAAATATCTTTAAACCTAACCTAAATATTAAAAGTGATGCTCGAAACATTATTCTAAAGGTTAAAATCTTTTTTGAAGAAGAAGCTCGGGCGGGGTCTCCGTTTATTCCATTTAATCAAATATACAAACGAGTTTCGGCAGCGACAGGTTAGTCTTGTCAACTTTCTTGTTATAAATTACCCGATATTTAACTAATTATTTAAGTGCACAAAATATTAGTTTCTATTCTTGCTGCAGGTTAGCGTTACGGTAACCGTGTACATCTATTAGTAACCTGCTAAGTGAGTGAGCCAACTAACCTGCCAGATTTCAAATTTCTATTAACATTTATTTTATTATCTTATATTTCGGGTGTGAGTCAAGGACTGATTTAAAAAAATAGTTAAGTAAGGGCATGCAGCAAAAGAAACTGGTACAAAAATTCGGACACCAGGCAAGGAGAGAAAACGTAAAAGTGAATTTGTGCATGGTGATGATTTTGACATGGGAGTTATACGGTACATGAATTTTATTCTGCTAAAAAAGAGGTCCCTACTGATAAAAAGCTTCTAGAGGTCTTAAAGACAGATATAAATTACACAGGACAGCGAGAGAGTCTGCGAAAGCTGCTTCACAAGGTGGGATTTCGTTTAAAAAAGTCTCAATCCAATCGGAAGGTTCTTATGGAGCGTAATGAAATATCAGCTTGAAGAGCTAAGTACTTGCATGCAGTGGATAAAAATAATAAATCTCGCCAGTCCCGGCCCATAATTTATTTAGATGAGACCTATATTCACTCTTCGCATACATCGGGTAAATGTTGGCAAGGAGAGGGTGAAGACGGAGTATTGTAGCCTGTATCGAAAGGGCAAAGATATGTTATTGTTCATGCGGGAGGAAATACTGGATTTGTTACAAATGCACTACTTGTGTTTAAATCACGTTGTTTTATCCCTCATAAATTCTTACTTAAAAAATAGAACACAACATACAGAAATAAGTCGAATTTGTAAATTAAATAAAACCGTTATAAAATACATATCAAAAGAACGAAAAATATCTGATGGAGTGCCCCAAGGCAGTGTGCTAGGGCCTTTATTTTTTCTTATATATATAAATGAATTTCCCAAGAATATACCTTATCCTATGACATTGTTTGCCGACGACAGTACCATAATCGTTAAACATGACAAAAATAAAAAAGACTATGAAGCTGACATAGTCAATGCATTAAAACAAGCCGTTAACTGGCTAGAACACAACAACTTAATTATAAATTTAAAGAAAACAAACATTATGAATTTTCGTCAAAGAGTACCTAATTCGGAAATAAATGTAAGCTGCTTTTATAGTGAAAAAATTGAAGAAGTTGCAAATACAAAATGTTTAGGGTTAACAATCGACAATCAACTTAATTGGAAGCAAAAAATATAGTAAGTTTGCTTTTGCTTTGTATAAACTAAATAAAGTAGTCAATCAAGCGGCGGCAGTCACTGCATACTATAGATATGTCGATTCTATACTACGCTACGGAGTCATGTTTTGGGGTAACTCCTGCAATAAGGACATGGTGTTCAAATCGCAAAAAAGATGCATTAGAGCTTTTACCGGTATAAATACAACTGATAGCTGCAAACCTTATTTTGTATTGCTAAAAATAATGTCTTTACCTTGCTTGTACATATTTGAGACTGCTTTATTTGTTAAGAAGAACATGCATCTATTCAGAAAAGCATCTGAACATCGCTATAAAATGATTAGACAAGTATTTAGACATGAATTATGCTTTCGACCATCAAAGACTGCATTGATGCATAAAAGCATACTCTGCATGGCCACAAAAATATTTAATAAATTACAAAATGGAATTAAGGACTTAAATATTATTCAATTTAAACAAATTAAGACATCTATTATTGGAAAAATGTTATTATACGTATACTATTGACGAATTCCTTAATGATAAATTGTAAGTTATTTGACATTGATATTTATTTAATTTGGACAATGTATTATTATCTTTATGTCCATTCATTATTTATATGTATACTCAATGTATAAGGTTTTGCTTGTATTTTTTTTTCCTGTCTTAAGTTATGTTGTGTTTCGTTGTAATTATTTTATCTTAATGTTGATTATTCTTTTTTTTATAATAATTACCAATTAAGTGAAAGAGTGTACACCTTTAAGGTAGTTTTTTGAGGAACGAATTATTTATTATTAAGATCTCATGTAAAAATGTACCAAAAATCACACCAATAAATGAATTTGAAATCAAACACAAAAAGTGGTGATTATCATGACCAGATGAATAGTACCAACTTTAAAAAGTGGGTTATTGAAAAACGTGTGCCTAATTTACGAGAGCCATCCATAATAGTATAATAATATATTAATAATAATTATAATTAGTCAAATCTGGTGTTAAGGGTTAGGTACAGTCATAACTAAATGCTAGACATCCAGGTACCTCTTGCAGGGTAGGTACCTACTTAACTTCGCATTAAATGAAAGTTGTATCCCCCCGTGGAACATTTTATCTGCTGAATTTCCACTTCATTGGATTACTTTTTAGATAAAGCCATTGTTTACTGCTGAGAGACTAAACTGTTAGCGTACCTACGTAACTGTAAATTATCAAATTCTTTTTATTTATTTTATTAGTTTTATATAGTTATCATTGTTTTTAATTTGTTAAATTGTAATTCTTATTAAACGATTATGTCTAATGTGAAATTTCCTTCTTGAAAACTTACTCAATTTTGGGCACCTTATATTGATTATCAACACTGGCTCGACGGTGCCGTCCTCTTTCAGTTCACAGATAAGTTGGTAGGACTGCAATCAGCATTTTGTTTTTGTAATGTTTTTGTTGACATTTGCCAATGTCGCAAGATTATTGTACGCAATATTGTCTCTGGTATGTGGCCTTGAAGCAACCAATAACAATATTGTTTTTGTTTTTTTATATTTTTATTTATTGGTTGAGCACGAGGCTTTTGGCCACTTTTGTATGTGTGTATTTTATGTGTTTTTGTCTTTATATTTGCGTTTTGTTTGTGCAGAATAAACATTTTTTCTTTCTTTTCTTCTTTTACAGATTAGGAAAGTTTTAGCTTAGACCTACAAGACATTATTGACCTAAAAACTTCATTAAAAAGCAAAGATCACCTTGATTCTGAAGTAAACAGCAGCAATATCCAACAAAGTGCATGGAACAACACATCCCAAATTATAAAAAAAAAACAGGAAACCTCCCAAAGGAAATAATAGACCTATTATTTGAAAAAAAGGAGTCAAAGAAAAACATGGCAGCAAACAGATTCCCACAAAAAAAAACTATATTGAATAACCTTTCGAAAAGACTGAAGAGGAAAATACAAACTTTTCAAGACGAGGCTTTCAATACTAACCTAAGTCAGTTAACCAGCGACCATACAACGCAATACTCTCTTTGGAAAGCGACAAAGTCACTCAAAAGGCCAATTACACCAATTCCCCCCATCAGACATGATAACGGAAAGTGGGCCATAAGCAATGAGCAAAAAGCTCTAAGATTTGCACAACACTAAGAAAAAACCTTCCAGCAAAATTACAGCTCTGAAGACCACCTACAGTTTGCCAATATTCTGCAAGATCAAAGAATTAAGCTTGTGACCCTGAAAGCAGTTGCAAAGAAAAATCAAATCATTAGCCTAAAAAATTCCCCACCTTATTACGGGAGAAATTCTAAAACATCGCCCGCGTAAAGCCATCGTTAAGCTTACAAGGCTTATCAATGCTGCATTCGGGCTAAAGCATGTTCCTGAGCCATGGAAAGTTGCTGAAGTGATTATGATTGCAAAGCCCGGTAAACCACCTCTCGAAGCTTCATCATACAGGCCCATTTTCCTGTTGCCAGTACTATCAAAGCTGTTTGAAAAAATTTTCCTTAAGCGCCTAAAACCTATCATAAACGAGAGAAACCTGATCCCTGACCATCAGTTTGGTTTCAGAGAGAAACACTCAACAATAGACCACGTACATAGAATTACCAACATCATTGAGAGAACTCTTGAAGATAAAAAGTCTGCTCCACCGTATTTATAGATGTGGCACAAGCTTTTGATAGAGTTTGGCATAAGGGTATGATATACAAGCTAAGACTATTGCTGCCAAATGATTTTGCCAATATCCTGCTGTCATACAATACAGATAGACTGTTTCGAGTAAGACACGAGGATGCCTTTACAGAGTTAAACATTATTAAAGCTGGAGTGCCTCAAGGTAGTGTGCTGGACCAGTCCTCTACCTGTTGTACACGTATGATATACCAGCGCTGGAAAAGAATACTATTACAACCTTTGCGGATGATACTGCAATTATGGCTACAGGGTCATGCCATACGGAAGCAATCTAAAAAGTACAAATCGCTGTAAATAAAGTTCATGACTGGGCACAAAAATGGAGGATCGAATTGAATAAATCGAAGTCACTGCACAATGATTTCACCAACAAGGATTGTGATACCACCCAATCTTCATAAATGGCCAACAAGTGCCATACGCAAATACAGCCAAATACCTTGGCATAACGCTTGACGCAATACTGCGCTGGAAAGCGGACGTTAAATAGATAAGACAGGAGGATACATAACAAAATTTTATTATATAAGCATATTCTTATGCCAATATGGACTTATGGCATCCAACTGTGGGGCTGTACCAAACCAAACAACATCAAAATTATACAAACATTCCAGAATAAGGTACTCAGGAGTATTCTTAATGCGCCCTGGTATCTAAGAAATGACGACCTCCATCGTGATCTAATAGAACCTGACACGAACATAATCCAAAAATTTGCTGAGGCTCATGAACACCGACTCCGACATGTGAAAATCGAGGGAATTCAGCTGTTAGACCAAACAAATATAGTGCGAAGACTAAAACGAACAAAACCTTTTGAGTTAGTGTAGTGTAAAAGTGTAGAAATAATAGTGACAATGACACACATATAACACATGAGCAAAGTGTTTAAAATATGTTAACAGACTCTAACAAAGTGGAACGGACTTGTGTAAAGTACAATCAGCACAATTCTAAGTTTTAAAATAATTATCACGTAAAAAATTAAGTTACATTAAAATTGCTTATGTCTTATAGGCTAGATTGTTTTTAATAAAGGGTAAAAAAAAAAAGTTCTAATAATAAAACAATAATCTCTAGTCGTTAAATCTTCACAAAACTTATTAAAAATCAGTTTGATTGCGGCAATGGAAAGCGATTTGTGGCAGACATGGTGCTCTGGCGCCGTTCCGTTCTACAATCCTTTTGAAAGATGGCCGGGTCGCCCCGCCCACTACCAACGACACGACGACGCTCCGCTAGAGTGACTTTGACAGCGATCATGAAGCCACTCGTTGACATTTCGATTTCGACGTCGACGCGCGTCATAGCTAATCTCGAGAACAAAACAGAAGCATTATTTACCTGCAATACATGACTGTCTCAAATACTGCGTGTTATTAATGGCTTATTTATTACATACTTATCCAAATAAAATGGATAAAGAGGATACACAAGTAACTATATATGAAGATAAACTAAAGTGTAACAGTGTAAATTGTGCCATAGTGTAAGTAACTTTATAAAATACTAGCTTCTGACGACGATTTCGGCAGCATCGCCCGCCTGCGCTGTAACTTCGTAATCGCTCAGCGTTCTTTTTAACTTTTTACTTTTACTCGGCTCCTAAAGGGTCATTTACGAAATTATTTGCTATTGTCAACTTCTTAAGCATTTTTACCTCTATTTTACGAAATATTTTTGTCGTATCTTCTTAGGTCCTGGTAGTCCTTTGTCAACTTTTAGGAACGATAACAGAATCATCATTGTGTGAAAAATAGAGGGTCGCGCGCATGCGCCAGCTCGCGCGATGCGTCATAGGCTAATTATATCCTGCCTCAAAATTGTTATAAACATGACCTATCTTTCGCCTGCTCAAACATAACTCTAGCATTAAAAGTCTTCTAGTTAATTAGTGATTGAAATCTTATGTTTTTGTCGGTCAGAAATATTGAACTTACTACCAGTATTCCGAGCGAAAAGACGTTTTCACGTCAAAACGGTTATTGTGACTACTTTTAGTAGTTAGACATATTACTCGCAGACTTTTTTGTAGATAATGATGAGTACTACATAGAAGCAAACATTAGTAGTACATTATTTGATGTATCATCAATAGTTTCGTGGCGTTTTGTTTAAATTCGTTGGCGCCGGCGCTTCGTGACTTTCAGACTACGTTTAAGTCACACTCATTCCTTATCAATCTTATCATAAACCAACCATGTAGCGTAACATATTCCACATTTTTTAACCGACTTCCAAAAGGAAGAGGTTATCAATTTGATTGTTTATATATGTATTTTTATGTATATATTGTGTGTATTTGTTTGTGTGTGTGTGTGTTTGTGTTTGTGTGTGTGTTATGTATGTTCGGGCATAACTCCGTCATTTATAGACGGATTTGCAAGATTGTTTTTTTGTTTGAAAGGGTATACTTTCGAGATGGTCCCATTGTCATTAGGTCAGGATCTGATGATGAGATCCTGGAGAAATCGAGGGAACTCTTCAAATATTATAGGCACACCTATAGCGACATGGGTATTTTTTATAATAACATGTGCAGTTTCTCTCGAAAAGCACCATTTGGTGAAGTGGAACTGATGATGAAGACCACAGATGGCCACCGGAACTACTGAATAATAAGTATTTCACGGGTTGCGATTTGATTACATTAATATGAATACCAAGCAATTTATGCTCGTCACAATTTATATGGAGGAGTGGAGCTGATGGTGAAGTACCAGGAGAACTCCTCAACGATTAACGTCCCTGCTTCGGGAAAAGCAATATTTTGTAAAAGGTGATGAGTAGTCAACATTAGGCTATTGTAACTTAGATAAATTACAAACCGACCCACTAAAAAGCGAAAAATAAAAACTTTTTTACAAAAAAAAAAACAACCGACTTCCAAAAAAACACTACATAGTGAAAAATAACTTAAATTTCGGAAGTCGGTGGCAAATAACAAAAATACCAAACCAAAGACACCGACTTCCGAAATTTAAGTCCGAAGTTTGTTTTTTTTTTCTTGTGTCACATAGTGGGAAATGTTATTGCACAGTCACATAACTAGAAGGCATGTGTAACTTTTAGACGTTGGGACTTCTTACAAAGCAGACGTGACGCTGAAATCATTTCTGATATACATAACACACATACATACATAAAGCATAAACGACAGCTGCGCGCACAGACTGTCTGTGGCGCGTGAGTCGCCGATGGTACGAAATGTTACCATTTTAAATATTATATTTTTTATAAACATTTAGGACTTGTGTATTGTATTTATTCATTTTATTTTTTGTTATTTTTCTCTGCTGCACCGGTTGACGTCATAACGTCAACGCCGGCTGTCGCTGAAAACCAGCGCTGGGGCTCTGTCTCGCATAGGGTAGCAGCTTTATGCTGAGCGATGGCCGTTTTGCGTGGATGTGACGCATGTTTTCCCCCAAACTGTTTATTTTCGTGTTTTGTTCTTACCTTGCGTCATGTGTACCGCAAATAAACGTATTTTCTTTCTTTCTTTCTCTTTCTATAACTAAAGGTAGTCCAAAGTGCACCTAAACTATACTAGTAACAAGACTCAAAATAAAATGTATCGCGTATAAGTTTTTGTGACGCTATTATTCTGAGAACACTACCATCGTCGACGGTTCACCGGCGCGGGAGCAGCTCTTCGCCCCCGCAAGAAAGAGACGGGCTCATTATTATTATTTTTACCTCCTCGCACAAGTAATCGCAACACGTCACAGCGCAACAGTCACACCACGCACTGAGCGAGTAATATTTACAAAGATAACATAAATACAATACGCTCGCCAACTGGAAGTGGCCTCAGCTTCGAACGCAGTGACTCGCAACCTTTGTTATCAAGCGGTTCTCAACCTGAATTTTCGGATACTTCGAAAGTCACCCAGCGCAACTATAAACGTAAGCAGTTGGATGATAATGAACATATTCGAACTGAATTAAGTGAAATGCGTAATCAAATGTCTGAAATGATGACAATGCTAAAAACCATAACGACTACACAAAGCGAGTTCACAAACAAAATCACTGAATATAATACAACGATTAAGGAACGAATTGACGGTATTAAATCTACTACTGATAATCTTGCCGCTGAACAAAGTAATATCAAGTCGGAACGGAATGACAACAGTAAAACCGAGAAAAAAGTTGAGGAAATTAACGAGGCTGTTCAACTGCTAAACTCAGATAGACAATCCCCTCAAGTTTCTCTCCTCATTGAAACTCCATAAAAGCATCATTGCAGAAGTTAACGAACGAGAATTCCGAAGCAAGAATATTATTATCAGTGGTATACCAGACCCATCACCATCGAACAAGGAAGAACGCATAAACAATGACAAAAAAGAGGTCAACCTATTAATTACAGAACGTGCAACAAAAATGTATAAAGAAGTGATCAAAGAAAACGGCTATGAATTTTTAAACAAAATAGATGAAGACCACTGCACAAGAGAATCAACAGCATCAAAAAGTATAATTGACCACATCTGCAAAAATCTTAAACTGAATAATTTTCACCTAGCCATTATCGATACGCCCATGTCAGACCATAAACAAATCTACTTTGAATTAAAACGTTATAAACCAGAACCTCTGAAGAAGATTAGCTACCTCAATATTGACTATGAAGTGTTGTATAAGACCATCCTAGAATCCTACGACGAAAACAGTGACTATACATTCGAAACCCTGGAAGAAAAACTATTAAAAAGCATAGAAATAAGCAAAAAGACAAAATACAAAACGCTAAACCCACCACGACAAGACTGGATAAATAGATCAATCATTAGTGAAATAAACAAAAGAAATAATTTATGGAATCAACACAAAGAAAACCCAAATGACAAGCAAAAGGAAGACACATTCAGAAAGAAAAGAAACGAACTAACAGAATCTATACAACGAACGAAATCAAGTTACTACATGAAAGCCTTTGAAAACTGCAAGAAACAGCCATTGAAAATGTGGGGACTGTTAAACAGCCTGTCCTGCAATAAATTCACAGAAAAATCCGCCCCGCGAAAACTACAGTCTCAAAATGGCACTGATACTGATGTAAAGGACATCTGTGAATGCTTCAACGATTTTTTTGGAAATGTTGGTTCGACACTGGGTAATCAAATACCCATAAAATATCACCCTTCATGTAGTGGTTTAACGAATTTATCTGGATCCGGCTCGTCTTCCCTTAGTGATCTGGAACTTGCCACAACAGATGAATTCTTAAAAATAATTAATAATTTAAATAATAACACCAGCGCAGGTTTAGAAGGTATCACTACAAAGTCACTGAAATGTGTTGCAAACCTAGTTCTTGATGAACTCACGAGTTGCATAAATAAATGTATGAAATCAGGAACATTTCCAAATAGTCTTAAGGTTGCAAAAGTTACGCCAATTTACAAATCCGGAGTTAAATCAGAGCCGGGCAACTATCGTCCCATGTCAGTGGTCCCCGTACTATAAAAAAAATTTTAGAGAGCCTTATACAATCGCCTCGAAATGTACCTAATATCTCTTAAATTCATATATGAAAAACAATATGGTTTTAGACTGAAATCAAATACACTCTCAGCTACAATAGACCTGGTGACAACTATAAAGCTTAATATTGATAAAAAGAAAGTGGCTATGGGTGTCTTTATTGATCTAAAAAAGGCATTCGACACAGTCAGTCATGAATTGTTGCTAAGGAAACTAATGTAAATCGGGATACAAGGACCTGCCCTTGAAATTTTTAGATCTTACCTGTCAAACCGATACCAAGTAGTTAAAATTGGTGACACACATAGAGATCCCAAAATTATTACATACGGTGTGCCCCAAGGCTCAATTTTGGCTCCCCTGTTATTCCTACTGTACATAAATAGCGTCCACAAAATTGGTCTGAAAGCTGACCTAACATTATACGCAGATGACACGTTTGTTCTACTTCGGCCACTCAATCGATACTATTGTTAAGCAAGCACAGCACGATTTGGACTTACTCAACCTGTGGTTTCAACAAAATCTTCTCACCATCAATACAGCTAAAACAAATCACATGATATTCATAGCAAAAAATAAAAAAAATCGGCAATACTCCATTAAAAATAAATAACCAAACCATAAACAAAGTAGATCAAGAAAAATATTTAGGGCTAATTTTGGATAGCGAATTGACATTGCTTCCACATATCCAAAAAATTAAATCAAAAATACAATCACTCATGGGTACCCTACGAGGTATCGTAGTAGGTGCTTACCACGCCAAGTTCGCTATTTAATCTATTTCTCCCTTGTTAAGCCGCATATTGACTACCTAGTGGAAATATGGGGTACCGCTGCCAAATCACATACGAACCTACTACAAACTGCTCAAAATAAACTGCTAAAAACGTTATTTAACTATGACTATCTAACTCCAACAGAAACTCTTTACAAAAAAATTAAAGTATGGAATATAGCACAAAAATAGACATATAATACACGCATACTAATTCGAAAAATACTAAACAAAAATATACACACAAATTTAACCTTCACAAAAAATATAAAAAAACAAAATGAAAATGAAACGTGAACAAGACTTTTTACAACTACACCCAACCCGCACAAACTACGGAAGAAAAACTATCGTGTACGAAGGATCTAAAATATTTAATAAATTACCGAGAGACCTCAAATAATCTAAATCCAAAACCACTTTTAAAAAGCTACTTAAACAATTTATATTAAATAATTCACATTCCCTACAATAGTGTCGAGCTACATCCAGTTACCGTTTATCTATGTTACACGGATACTTGTTTACATTTGCATTTTGCATTTTGCAACATTTGTCCATAATGATTTGTAATCTACCGGCAAAACATTTATATAATCGAAGTCAAATTTTTGTAATACCCCAACTTTTTGTTCTTTTTAAAGTATTTAGTTTTAATATTCTCATTTAAGTGAATAGTGTAATTCTTATGAGCATAAAACAAAGAGAATTAAACCGCATAAAATGATCTTAAGCCTCAACTCTTTACGGAACCGACTCACTGATCCGGATCGAATTGTTCCAAAAGATTGGTTCAGTAACAACGTTTCAAACGCATCATTTGAATCTGAATCATTACTTTGTCTCTGTGTCTTTCCGCGCGACCATCGCTTGCGAGGCGACTGGGTAGCATTGAGCGAGAGAGACTGAGACGCTGAGTTACGTTACTTTAGTGTCAGTACTACCGAACTGAGTCGCGAGTCGCGAGTGAGCGGGTGACGCATTACAATATATTTAATCAGAAAGAAATACCGAATGAGATGTGTTTCACTCATACTCTCACAGTTTTTCGTTGTCTTTATGCATTTTTATATCCTTTGAGTCGATGATTCAAATGATCCAAATGAAACATATCAATGATTCGGATCATTTCAGTGATTCAGATGCAAATGTTCCAATCGCAAAAATGATAAAGTTTGCCCACCTCTAATAGTCTACTAGTCACTAGGTATTGTAATCTACTAGCTTTTGGCCGCGGCTTCGCCCGCGTGGATGTCGGAAAATATCCCACGGGTACGTAGGTACTACCAAGATTAGTTAGAAAAGTCATTGATTCCTACCGCTGCGCCCGCGTTATCGGCAACCATAATTATTTTGTCACGCGGAATTTTGAATCTGAGATATCTTTTAAATTATTAATTTTAATGATATGATGTCAAGGCATATTTTAATCTAAATTAAATGCCCAATTTAAATAACATATTTTATTGGATAAGGATAAATAAAATACCGATCAAAATAACAATGAAATTTTTATCAAAATCTGAAAGATAAAAATGGTATCGCGGACTTTATTTTTGAACTTTTTAAAATATACAATTCTGTAAAACATAAATTTGATGTATCTCTTACGGCTTACGCGGCGCACGCCACTAAAGTTCCCAGTTGGCGTGATTTTTTCCGACATCTTCGACAATAATCGTCATATTACACAAAACCTTAATGTATTATACACAAAAACCTTCTGCATGAATCGCTGTATCTATTTAAAAAACTGCATCAAAATCCGTTGCGTAGTTTTAAAGATCTAAGCATACATAGGGACAGACAGCGAGAAGCGACTTTGTGTTATACTATGTATAGATATATGATACAGTACGTAGGCGACCGAGCTCTGCTCTGGTGAAAATAGATAATGCTCATTTAATAGTACTTAAAGGATAGTTCATAATAATTCCATGTATAGTACCGACATACTAATTACATGCTGGCGTGATAGCAGGTACTTACTAATTCCATGCTGATAAGATAGTAGGTACTTACTAATTCCATGGTGCCATGTCTGTCAATTATTGTCAAATGTCAAATAGTCTAAGGTAGCCATCTTGTTCTAAACTTTGGGCGACCAATACGGAGAAAACGCCCAGTTTTAAGAGGCCTAGCTAGATCGATTTTTTGCCCCCGTGAACCCCTTTATTGCAACTTTCATCGAAATCGTTAGAGCCGTTTTCGAGAACGTGATTACAAATATATATATATATATATATATATATATATATATATATATATATTAATACCGGCTGATGTTTTTTTACCGTCTCGAGAATAATATGATGTGCTGTGTAAGTAGAACAGAAGCCATGCCCGGGAATATTTGCTTAGTACCATTGAGATACAAAAGTTCCAAATATCCTTAAAAAATCATGAAAACTATCTATCCTACACCCGTGCGTAAAACTAATAATAGCCAAAATAGGAGATAGTAAACGGCGTAGGCTATGATCGCGCATGAATGAAAGTTGTACGTGCGAGCGAGACGCACGCACATTTCTGTCGCTAGGTAGGTACTGTGCGCTTGCATGGTATAGTCGTGTTTAAAACGTTTTCAATATTTAATTCAAAATCAACGCAATAACAATATCCCACTTACTAATAAACTAAGAAAAACCAGATCCACAAATAAAATGTAACACCCAAACTTACAATTTTACAATACAAATATCCAATTGACTTTTATTTTTGATTGGTTTGATTGAGTCAGACCAAAAGAATAAATAGGTAATAACCTGACACAATAATAAGAAAACCTAACCTACAATAATAAAACAAAACAATACTTGAATAAGCAAGAATACTCGACTGTACTGACTGAAGTCTACTTCAGCTTGACTACTCTTGCTTCGACTGAAGCTAAATGAAAAGGACGTGCATACGTGCGGAAGCGAGAACGTTGATAGAAGGTCATTCGGTCGCCCCGTTGCGAAGCAACGACTGCGCGCCTTTTTTTGCGTTCTGCTCACACATATGTGCAGAGAAACTCGATGTGTGCGTGAGAGTTCACCTACGGGTTCACATACGAAAGCCGAGCAGCTGACTCGCGAGCGACGCGACTGAAGCTTCGTGCAGACTAGCGCGACGCGACACCGGTTATTGTTATACCGTGAAGTTTTCTTAGAAATTGTATTGTTAGGGTCGTGCGCGCTTCCTGCTGGGGTTTGCCCGAAAGGGATATCGCGGCCCCGACACACGTGCAACGGAAGGAACACGGGTGGGTTTTAGTCAGTAAAAGTCTCGACACGCCCTCTCGCTCCGCCCAGAGCGGGAGAAATCATTTGATGATATTCCACAACAAAAAATAAAAAATGTCGCGCGCGCTTGGGCACGCCACAATTGTGGCGATAAGTCTCCTCTTTGAGGAGTGGCTAGACTGTTCCGCATAAGGCGGGAGGAAACGCCCGGAGGACACGGTGGAACATACGGTGGAGGTCTGCCCTGCTTGGGCGGAGCACCGCCGTGTCCTCACGGAGGCGATCGGCGGCGGCGATCTCTCGCGTCCGGCCCTGGTTCAGGCCACGGTCCGGAGCGAGAGTATATGGGAGGCCGTCACTTCCTTCTGCGAAGCAGTAATGCTTGCAAGATGCGCGCCCTCGCGCCCCTAGTCGCCGCAGGAGACGCCCCGGGCGTCGGGAGTCACGAGCCGACTTCCGGCCACAATAGGCGCGGGCTTGCGGACGGTGAGCAATGGGCTGCTCGCCGTCTGATAAGGACCAGTCGGTCGATTCTGTAAAAATATTAACGTGAAGCTTAGGTGAAGTGAGCGTGAAGTGAGCTGTCAATGCCACAGAATCGACCGGCAGGATGCTAGGGATTAACACTATTGACAGCTCACTGCACGCTCACTTCACCTAAGTTTCACGGTGATATTTTTACAGAATCGAACGGCAGGCCCGGGTCGACGCGCTTTAAAGAGATGTCAGCACCAACTGACGGGGTTGGTAAGGGCCAATGCCTGCCAGGGTTGCGAGTTTGTCAGAAAGGGATATCGCGGCCCCGGCACGCAGGCAACGGAAGGAACACGGATGGGTTTTAGTCAGTTAAAGTCTGACACGCCCTCCCGCTCCACCAAGAGCGGGAGAAGTTATTTGATAATTTCCAAAACTCAAAAAAAAAGGCTTCTACTCCGTTCACCTATTATACCTTACTTTTTCCAGACGGTAAAAAAAATCATGCGGTATATAAAGAAAGAAAGAAAGAAATACGTTTATTTGCGGTACACATGACGCAAGGTAAGAACAAAACACTAAAATTAACAATTTGGGGGAAAACATGCGTCACATCCACGCAAAACGCCCGTCGCTCAGCATAAAGCTGCGACCCTATGCGACACAGAGCCCCAGCGCTGGTTCAGCGACAGCCGGCGTTGAAGTTATGACGTCAACCGGTGCAGCATAATATAGAGACATAACAAAAAATAAAATGGATAAATAAATACTTAGTCCTAAATGTTTATATAAAATATAATATTTAAAATGGTAACATTTCGTACCGTCGGCGTCGGCGATTCACGCGCCTCAGACAGTCTGTGCGCGCAGCTGTCAATAAAAACTGTTTGACGTTTTGACATATGGATATTAATGGTTACGTAATAAATAGAATTGTCGACATCGGCACCATTGCCATAAGGAAAAATAGAATAGAATAACATGGCGCAATATGTAATTAATGTTGTGATGCAATGCATAATATATCATAACAAAGGATGCATTGGATGATTGTGTAGTTAGAAACAGTACACGTGTACTTATATTATTTTTACTTGAATAGAAAATTCAGCGAATGAACAACTTCAATACAAAACTTCATCGCCCTTTTCAGACCCTTTTTTTTTTATTTAGCGTGGGAAATTATCAAATAACTGCTCCCGCTCCGACCAGAGTGGGAGGGCGTGTCAGACTCTTACTGACTAAAACCCACCCGTGTTCTTTCAGTAGCCTGTACGTACGATGCCAGGGGCCACCCTACCAGGGGGGCGGTGCCCCGCCCAAGCCGGGCAGACCTCCACCGTATGCTCCACCGTGTCCTCCGGGCGATCCACACAGTGGTGACACCCGGGCGTTTCCTCCCGCCTTATGCGGAACCGGAACAACCGTGTCCGGTGAGGACCCGCATCAGGCGGAAGGTGAGGACGCCGTGGCGCCTCTCTAGCCACTCCTCAAAGAGGGGACTTATCGCCTCAATTGGTGTGGGTCTATCTGGCAGGCCCCAACGAGATTTATCAACAGGTGATAGGTTTACATAAGGACATTATTTTATACCTATAGAAAATAAATAAGGTGTATTATGTACCTCGACAGTTTTTAATTAAATGACGTTTCTATGAAGTGTCTTGCTAGCGGGCCCCTTATGATTATTTTTATTGTTATTATACCTACTTCCAGATCGCCCAGTAGTGCTCGGAGCTTGATACTATTATGTACCTTACGAATCCAAAATTTCGACTTCTTGTGAGCTATACTATACTTTAGAAGATATTCGTTACTTAGAAAAACATCCAGCCAGTGGATTTAAAACGACATTTGAAAGGCTAATTATGTTTATAGACCTTAACCAAACAAATAAAAAATTTGAGGCATAACAGTAAATCTCAAGGCACGACATCTGGATATTTAATTTCAAGAGGCTTATTGTTCTATCTGACAATACGTATTATTTTTACCAACAATTCTTGTAGAATAAAGTCGAATGACAAAATAGTCCCTGCCTCACGCGTAAAATAATTTAAAAGCATAAAAGTGAAGTCAATGTTCGACTTTCTAATTACACCAAAATTTTTAGTATAAATACTGTAGTTGCTATCAAGCCTTAATCCACGATATAAATTCAAAAACTCGACAGATTCGTCCTTATGAATTTGTAAATCTACCAGAACAAAAAGAGATAGAATTATGATTCTTATATACTTAGAAAGAGCGCGAGATACTGGTTTCAGCAGACTATTATAGTTTTTTTGCTCCGATTCCGAAATTCGACCTTAAGTGTCTCAGGTCGAGATTTAAGTTTCGTTGGTTAGTCAGTTTCACTGATTCGTTAGTTTTGCCGATTGGACAGTTGCGTTATCTCGACAGTTTCCAGAAAACAGTGTCGTTGGGTTTTTCGTGTTTTGTTATATTTGGCGAGACGTGGCGTGGATGTAATTAATGAGGCTATGAAAATGTGTTATATTTAAGCACATTGTGCTTTTGCCAACATTTTTTCGGAGAAATTTAAATGTCTTTCAGCTTTTGAACTAACTTCCTGCAATCATGAAAATTATTCTTTCATTTAATTGCATTATATTTTTAATGCAATGCAATATATCACAAGGTATTTTGTTGTAACATACATACAATGTTTTGTTATAACATAACACAGGACCCAATAAAACATGTATATGTAGGTACTTTAGATAATCTGAAAAATTGTTGATCTGTTTATCATTATTTCTAGTATTTAAATTATGATCAAAGCACTTATTTTACTAAAGAGATGTTGATTTTTTCTAACATCTACATAATATTTTCATAAACGAGTTGGCAAGGTACCTCATAATATTAGTCTTTTTTAATAGTTCCTTGAGAGATTCGCGGTGACGTAGATTATAAATGGCTAGCTCTCTTTTGCAAAATAAAGATTCATGTCAGCAGCCCGACCGCATACAGTAAAATTTCCCTACACAGTTAAATCCATTCGACATAATGCTGTGGACGTAGCTAAAATAGGCCAATGCGCGGTTTCTACATCTTTCTAACTTTTCTCCCAGAGATGACAACCAAGACGGTTCAAATGAACGAACAGCGCATCCAGGGATGGCACGTTCCATGGCAGTGCATCTACGGGAACCCCAGAAGTCCCGGAAGTCAAGAGTAAGAAAAACATGGATATTGAGTAAAAGTAAGTGAAAACGCACTTTATACAATCCTACATAGCCTTTTTTTTTTGAGAGTGGGAAATTATCAAATAACTTCTCCCGCTCTGCGCGGAGCGGGAGGGCGTGTCAAACTCTTACTGACTAAAACCCACCCGTGTCCCTTCAGTTGCCTGTACGTTGCCAGGGGCCACGGCATCCTTTTCGGACTTTCCCAAGACCCCGGCAGGGATCGGCCCTAGCGGACCCCTTCCGTTGTGCTGATATCTCTTTGAGGCGCGCGTGGAACACAACGCGCCGTCGACCTGGGCCTGGTCCTTATCGGACGGCGAGCTACCCATTGCTCACCGTCCGCAATCCCGCGCCTACGGGGGCCGGGAATCGGCCTGCGATTCCCGACGTCCAGGGCGTCTCCTGCGGGGGCGTGAGGGCGTGACATTTGCCTCTCCCTCACGCGCTCCGTCTCCTCCTTCGCGAGCATTACTGCTTCGCAGAAGGAGGTGACGGCTTCCCACGCCCTCTCGCTCTGTACCATGGCCTGGACCAGGGCCGGACGCGAGAGATCACTGCTGCCGATCGCCTCCGTGGGGACACGGCGGTGCTCCGCCCAAGCCGGGCAGACCTCCACTGTATGCTCCACCGTGTCCTCCGGGCGATCCACACAGTGGTAACACCCGGGCGTTTCCTCCCGCCTTATGAGAAACAGGAACCTCCCGATACAACCTTGTCCGGTGAGGACCTGCGTCAGGCGGAAGATGAGGACGCCGTGGCGCCTCTCTAGCCACTCCTCAAAGTGGAGACTTATCGCCGCAATTGTGGCGTCCCCAATCCTACATAGCCTCACGCCTGCTTTTTATGAACAAGAAGGCAGACTTTATTTAACTTCAAATTCAAAAGTCATTTATTCAAACTAGGCTGAGAATCAGTACTTTTCGAACGTCAAAATTACATAAGACAGTCCCCCAAAAAACGCCCGCCCTTCACCACTTCCTAGTGCATTAGCTGGGAAGAAGTGGCGCAACAAACTCCCCAGCAGCACAGCTGTCTGTTCAGTTAGAAAAAAAAAATTATATATAATAGTATGTGTTCGGGATAGCTGAGCCTTGATGGAATAAAACGCGTAATAGGGATTTGTTCTGGAGGCAAACGGCGTCGAGGAACTAGTAGGGAGCTTGGCAGAGGCTAGCTAAAATGGCCCGTCTTTTATAGTAACAATTTCCCTCTCTGCCGGCACTCCCCCTTCCTCACCCCCGCTACCCTCTTTTTATAGTTTATTCAATAAACCTTATTAGAATAGAATAGAATAACTTTATTTCGGACACAAATATCCATATAGTGTTAGTAACGTACAAAAAATAACTTATTGCCTAGTGTTAGTAAAAATCAACCTCCGCACAAACTGCTGTACAATCGGAGAGCCGAAGCTCTCGGCTACAGTTTTCAGAATGCTGTTTCGACTGCCCCTCACTCTCCTCAGTAGCGATGCAGTTTTTTTGCGTATAATTGCATGGAAACCGTCGGTGCGGGCTTGCGCAAACATTTCCGACGCGCTACAGTAACGAGGCAGCCTCACATAAGTATATTCTGTTTATTCTTACATAAGTATATTTATTACATTCTTAGAGCTAATTCTTAATCTTATCTAATGACATATAGCTCTATTCTCTGCGACGTCCCATTTGGCCGTGGCGCGGGCGTGAGGATATATTTCCAATTTCCTCGCTTCCCACTTCACTACTATAAAGGCACTCTGTTGCGCGCGACACAATATGTGCGAGCGCGACGCGGGCCGCGAAACACGTTGACACTGAGCGGCGGTACACTACAATACAAGCCGCTCACACAAACACGACTGCTTATCCCTCAATCCGTAAACGGCTAGATCTGTGAGCGGGGCGAGGGAAAGCTACATATCTACCTGTAGGAGCGTCGAGTCGGCATCTCCGTCGCTGGTCGTCTTCGTCGGGCCTCCCCCAGGCAACTGGGGGTCTCACCTGGCGGGGACAGACCGCCGGGATGTCGTGAAGCAGCGACGCTATAGTACATAGCGTCGTGGCGCGCCTACAGAAAATTCAGAGCAACCAAACACACAGACGCAACTCGTTGCGTCATTTCTATACGCCGCCCGAGGCAAACAAATAGAGGGGCCCGTATTAGTGAGTCACCGTGGTGCATCGGCGGGCGAGGGGCGAAGCTCCGACCCCGCTCGCCACGCCCCCTTGCGGGGGCGTTGCGACATCCCCGAACGCCCACTGTCTATTTGCGTTGCGGACGTCGCAGAGGTAAGGTAATGAACGGTAATAATGCTTTATTTAAGCCTATTTTACAGGTTTCTACTATTCTAATTAAAATAACACGATAAACTTTATTAATTGATATCCAATGCACAATATCTTATTCTCTGCGTTTAACACTTTACATAGTCTTTATGAGTAAATTATACAGCAGAACATTCTAATTTCTTATTACAAATGACGATCACAGATTCTAAAAACCTTATATACTAGCTATAATACTAAATAGTGGCAGAAACATAAGCTATGTACTGCATGTACATAGCTTACACATGTACATGTACATGAAACGTATTAATCTTAAACATAAATCGTCTTACATTTGTCGTTTTTCGTATGCGGTTGACATGCTACTTGCGCCCGCGTACGACTTGACCTTAGGGCATCGTGCACTGGGCACGCCACAATTGCGGCGATAAGTCCCCTCTTTGAGGAGTGGCTTGAGAGGCGCCATGTCGTCCTCACCGGACACGGTTGTTTCGGGAGGTTCCTGTGCCGCATAAGGCGGGAGGAAACGCCCGGGTGTCACCACTGTGGATCGCCCGGAGGACACGGTGGAGCATAAGGTGGAGGTCTCCCCGGCTTGGGCGGAGCACCATCGTGTCCTCGCGGAGGCGATCGGTGGCGGCGATCTCTCGCGTCCGGCCCTGGTTCAGGCCATGGTTCGGAGCGAGAGTGCATGGTAGGCCGTCACCTCCTTCTGCGAAGCAGTTATGCTCGCGAAGGAGGAAGCGGAGCGCGAGAGGGAGATTCAAGATGCGCGCCCTCGCGCCCCTAGTCGCCGCAGGAAACGCTCCGGGCGTCGGGAGTCGCGAGCCGACTTCCGGCCACCGTAGGCGCGGGCTTGCGGATGGTGAGCAATGGGTAGCTCGCCGTTCGATAAGGAGCAGGCCCGGGTCGACGGCGCGTTGTGTTCCACGCGCGCCTCAGAGAGATGCCTGCTGGGGTTGCGGGTTTGTCCGAAAGGTATACCGCGGGCCCGGCACACGGGCAACGGAAGGAACACGGGTGGGTTTTAGTCAGTAAAAGTCTGACACGCCCTCTCGCTCCGCCCAGAGCGGGAGAAGTCATTTGATGATTTCCCATTCTTAAAAAAAAAAAAGGGCATCGTGCACAGTATGCAAAATAATTTACATTGCGCAACACAAAACATAATTTAAATTATTAGCCATATGTGAGCTAGCACACGCCGATATACAAACCAAAAACATCGAGAACAGTAATAAAATAAAATAAACTAAACGTAAACAGAACTTACATCTAAATAAAAGCCTCCAGGCATAAAGGGCGTGCCCGCTTACATACAGCTATAGGTATATAGCTGTAACTGGAAGTATAAATGATATAAGTACTAGGACCATCGAGGTAAAATAAATAAACAGTTAATTATTAATAACAATAACAAAACCATGATCAGCAAAACGACCACTCATCACAAGCAGCGCCCTTTCACGAGCATAACGCAAAGATCAGCCATTACCGTCGCCATATATGAGGGAGTATTTATTTATTTATTAAACAATTTATATTTACAGACACAAACCTACCTACTTATAATACTATGTTGTAAGTAGATACGAAACCTATTTTTAGTATCGGCGAGCAGCGATTTTCGGAAGCTTGATACTCCGACGATAAAATGCGATGCAGTTGCCAAATTGCCGATCACCGATAATAAATGCTGGTGTTTTCTATCAGATAGAATACGCCGATCAAATCCTACTCAGTGAAGGAACACCGCCACAAGCTCAGAGGTCACAGTCCCTTTTAAACTACAGGCATCATTTTGGTCATATCAAGAGGATGGATGCTAAGATCGTGTTGCTATGGCTCCTAATATCTTTTATTCTGAAAGTGGGCAACGTAGCAAATAAATGTCAAATATTTAGCAGTTTTGATTAATTTAGCAATATTACTGTAAGGAAATATGAAATGTGGCAATGTTCTAATTGTTAATGAATTGCAATTATAACACTGAATTTGATGTTATTGTGTTTGACGTGAAAAAGTGCAACAATAAGTGACGTCACTTATTTTAGCACTTTTTTTCCGAGAAATAGAGGCCACAAAGAAGTTGTAACTTGTTTGTGGCAATTATTTCTCGGAAAAGCTGTAATCATTTTGTTTTGCTACGCGCAATTTGGTCAATTCAAAGTAATTGTAGGTGGGCTGATCCCGCTCGCAGAAGAAGGCGTCGGGGAGGCAACCGCCTCGACGCCTAACACGCCGAAACCCCGCCTGCAACCTTTAAGGCAGGCTGGAATTAGGGATCACGGGTGCTCAGAGTGGGGACTCTGTCCGCCCACTAAGTGACCTCAGGGAAGACGGCGCACAGTGGTCACGTGCTGCCTTGCACACTTGCACAGTTACGTATCGGGGAGACCCCTTTACAGTCTCCCCAGAGATGTGCCCTAACAGGCGCTGCACAGAGGGGGTTCCGGATTGGTCTTTTGAGAGGTAACGGTGCCCCTTCCATGTGTAGATGGTGACCACCGGGGTGGTTTTAGTGAGGTAGGAATCCCACACTCCCCGGTCTTTTCCCCAGAGCCCGGGCGTCTTTTACCCAGAAAACAAAAAAAAAAAAAAAAAAAAAAAAAAGTACATTTACTTTAAACCCTTAGTAATAATTAAATTCAGTCAGAGAAATAATAATAACAAACAAATTACATTGCATTTGTAAGTTGTTTAGAATAAGTTGCATTGGTAAGGTGTAGGTAGATAGGTAGGTAGGGGAGGGGGGGGCTTAGGTGGGTGTAAAAAAAAGGTCATAACATTGCAGTTAGTAACTTTAAAATGACGTGACGCGATAAAAAAATAGAAAAATGTCGTTAAAAATGTCAATGTTTCGAGGGTTTCCGTGATTCAGGTGCATTCTATATACGGATAGTTATATTTTAAGAAAGGATATTAATAAGGAATAAAATAAAATAAACGGTTCAGCTCGATACAAAAAAATATTTAATCGCAGATAACTTGTTAAATAATAGCGGTATCAAAAACAGTTCTACAACATAAAATATTGCTAATAAGTAAAGGAATAAGCGCCGCATCTTTCTTTTTACAAGCTTTATATTTAGCCGGGTATTTAGTGTCATCAACCTTGCAAATCTTCAACAAAGAAAGCCGCTTGGCACAGGCATACCTGGTAGTCATCTGAGCACATTTTAGCCCACCCTACAGGTAGGTGGGGGAGGGGGGAGAAAATCCCATCTACCGCGCTGCACTCTTACGTCGATATCTGCATAAGTTTAGCAAATAGGTCGTGTTTGGTATTGTTTTCGTATAATTCAAGGACGAGGATTTCATTTCTGGAACAACATTTTCACTCGTTCATAGAAAAAAAAGGAGTTCGGCGCAAAAATAAACACTTTAAGAAATAAGAATTCATACAAAATCTATGCCTACAATTAAACCACAAGATAATGTTTTGTAAAAAATTGTTTTATATAGCCCTGTTTATCTAGAATATATAAACATATTTTTTTTTATAGATTTAATTTATATTAAAACAAATATTTTATATAGTCACTGAGATAACCACAATTCCAGGTTAAAACTTATGCAGATATCGACGTAAGAGTGCAGCGCGGTAGATGGGATTTTCTCCCCCCTCCCCCACCTACCTGCAGGGTGGGCTAAATCAGCTCAGATGACCACCAAGTATGTCTGTGCCAAGCGGCTTCCTTTGTTGAAGATTTGCAAGGTTCCCATACAAATCATGACACTAAATCCCAGCTAATTAGCTTTCTCCGTTCGTATGCGTTTCTGATTACTCCATTTGTCATAAATTTTTCAAGCACTTCCTGGCAACTGAATGAGCTGAAATTTGGCATACTTATATAACTACCGAGACATTTTGAAAAAATTATACCATGGAACTGGTCTAATGATGGAGCCAGAAGTTGGCCATGGGAACTCCTCAATCAAACGACATAGCACCATTGTGTTTGGACTCATTGGCTATGTATTAACAAATGCTTTGACACAAGGTGGTGTTTAAGGTCTGATGATGGAGCCGGAAGGTGGCCATAGGTATTCCACAATCAAACAAGACAGCACCATCGTGTTTGGTCTCATTGGATGTAAATTGACAAGTGCTATTACACTGGGTGCTGTTCAGGGTCTGATGATGGAGCCGAAAAGTGGCCATAGGAACTCCTCAATCAAACAAGACAGCACCATCGTGTATGGACTCATTGGATATGTATTGACAAGTGCTACATTAGACGGTGTCCAGAGTCTGATGATGGAGCTGGAAGGTAGTCACGAGCACACCTCGACCAAACAAGGTAGCACCATCGGGCTCGGTGTGCATGAGGCGTAAATGTCCTTCTTACACTAAAATTGAAGATAAGCCTCAAGGTTTTAAGACAATATTAAAGTTTGCGCAAGTTTTATTTAGTACTTTTTAGTTCATTAAAGCTTGTTTTTAAAAAGATTTTTACTTTATACTTTATTTCAAAATAGGGATGATGACTAAAAATATTTTTTTAGTCCGTCTTTGAGATATTAAAAAAATATTGAACACGTATTTTTTCTTTATTTACGTAATCTAAAGATTACGGCGATACATTGAGGTAAAATGTGCCATGACGTCACGAGTATGTAGATTTTATACGTACTAGTGACGTAGCGACCCCCACTCCCCAACTTAAAATGCGTTTTATCTAAGTATTTTTTTATTAATATGATAAAGCAAAAAATACGTGTCTAATATTTTTTTATTATCTTACTGACGGACTAATTAGAATTTCATTTTTTTTTACCCAGGCATCATCCCTATTAGGTAGGTACTTGATTTTTGAGCGACGCCAAGTCTATGAAGCTTCCTTTTTTAGCCCACTATGCGTCGCGTCGCCTCGCCCGCGCCACTTCGCTTGTATATGTTCCGCGCCACGTCGTTTGTATGCAGGGCTCGGAAAACGGTATATTTTTCGAAACGTTTTCGTCTTAAAAACTAAAGAATGATTTGTTTCGGTTACGTTCGAACGAAACGTTAAAACGTTTTTGAAGAAGAACAAAATTTAAATCGTTCTCGGTTACTAAAACGTTAATTAAAACGTCTGAAATATTTTCTTATTTCGTACTTTTTAGGTCACTTTTATTTTTCCGCAGTAAGGTTACAATTTTTTTTTCAATTCTAACGAAATAACTTAATAAAAAGTTATTAAAAAAACCCAACTGCAAAAACACATAACTGACACGGACATACATACATAATACATACGTTGTTTCTTCAATTTCAGCGGCCAATTTAATAGTCCGGATGACAAAATCCAGACGGCTAAATCAACTGGTACCGCGAAGCAGGGTGCTTCGCTGTCGAAAACGGAGAAAACGAAGGCCGTCCCGCCGTCCCTCCGAAGAACGCCCATCTACCGATTCCAACGAGTCTAACTTTATAAAACCGTTTGTGGCAATGATGGTGTTGTTTGTTTTTGTTTTGGTGTTCGTGGAGACGTCTAGAATCATGGTAAGTTGTCAATACCAGAGACGAAATGTCTGTCTCTGAAATATATTTGTCTGTCACTTAAGTCATTTCGGATGGAGCTGTAGCCATATCTTTCAAATACTCTGCTCCCAGAACTCATATGTGCTAAGCAGCTTTTACGTCCCATATGCCTTAGGATGGCCTTAGGGGATGAAATGTGTACTACGGTGGTGCTCCGTTAGGAACTAGACTAGAGAAACTCTAGTAAATTGATTAAGGCGTGACTTTGCGGAAATTCATGATTAAATGCAGTAGACGACGTATATTTAGTAACCTAATCCACTTAACAGCTCTTAAAGAGTCATAAAGAACCCTGTAAGAAATCGACACGTGTTTCCCCTCTCAACGAGGCATCCTCAGGTTGACGAGTGACTTGTTGCGAACCCGGACAGGATGTGTTGCCACGACGTGTTGGTGGGATGCCTCGTTGAGAGGTAAAACATGTGTCGATTTCTTACAGGGTTCTTTATGACTCTTTAAGAAAAGGCTTGTGCAGACCAGCGCGACTTGTCGTGCGACGCGACACGAACAATACATTTTCTAAGAAAACTTCACAGTATAAGAATTACCGGTGTCGCGTCGCGCGACAAGTCGCGCTGGTCTGCACAAGCGGATTAGGTTACGTCGTGTATTATATTTTAGAGAAATGCTGTCAAAAACGAATGAATGTCTGTTTGGATGGAGTAAAAATATAAGTTTTTTTGTTAAACAGATATGTTTGAACTGCCAGCTGCAAACAGACCAAGCAGAAGAACCTATATGGTAAGGAATATAATATTATTTGGATCATTATCGATCGATAATTGATTTGATATTTTAGTGGGAACTAGGTCGTGGAAATGTGGAGGTCAGATAGGCAGTCGGTCCATGTAAAATACCGGTATTCAGCTGCATCCGGTTAGATTGCAGAACGAACCCCAACATAGTTGGGAAGAAGCTAGGTAGATGATGTAATAATACTTACTAATTAGATCCACAATTTCAGGCTAGAACAATCAGAGAAGTGCGTCCTGCCTGCATACCCTGAGCACGGTTTTTTCATAATATCGAACGCTCCAGACGCGAAACCCGGTGAGAGCTTCGAGTCACTGAAGCTGACTGTCAATTGTCTACCTGGCTACAGACTCGTGGGAGCCGAAACAGTCATCTGTCTCAATGGATTCTGGTCAAATTCTATTCCAAAATGTGTCCGTAAGTATACAAAGATATTTCTTACAATAATAATGTCTAAAATCCCTTGAATGCGTAGCTAAGCAGTTTTGTTAACTAATTAGCGATCCCTTTTCTTTTTTTTTTTTTTTTTTTTTTTTTGAGGGTGGGAAATCATCAAATGACTTCTCCCGCTCTGGGCAGAGCGAGAGGGTGTGTCAGACTTTTACTGACTAAAACCCACCCGTGTTCCTTCCGTTGCCTGTGTGCCGGGGCCGCGTTATCCCTTTCGGACAAACCCGCAACCCCAGCAGGCATTGGTCTTTCGACCCCGTCGGTTGGTGCTGACATCTCTTTGAGGCGCGCGTGGAACACAACGCGCCGTCGACACGGGCCTGGTCCTTATCGGACGGCGAGCTGCCCATTGCTCACCGTCCGCAAGCCCGCGCCTACGGTGGCCGGAAGTCGGCTCTGGACTCCCGACGCCCGGGGCGTCTCCTGCGGCGACTAGGGCCGCGAGGGCGTGCAGCTTGCATCTCCCTCGCGCGCTCCGCCTCCTCCTTCGCGAGCATAACTGCTTCGCAGAAGGAGGTGACGGCCTCCCATGCACTCTCGCTCCGAACCATGGCCTGAACCAGGGCCGGACGCGAGAGATCGCCGCCGCCGATCGCCTCCGTGAGGACACGGCGGTGCTCCGCCCAAGCTGGGCAGACCTCCACCGTATGCTCCACCGTGTCCTCCGGGCGATCCACACAGTGGTGACACCCGGGCGTTTCCTCCCGCCTTACGCGGAACAGGAACCTCCCGAAACAACCGTGTCCGGTGAGGACCTGCGTCAGGCGGAAGGTGAGGACGCCATGGCGCCTCTCAAGCCACTCCTCAAAGAGGGGACTTATCGCCGCAATTGTGGCGTGCCCAGCGCTGGGTTGCGACAATCGTACACTCCATGCCGCCATGAGATCCCGCCGGAGCTCTGTCCGCTGTGCCGTGATTTCTCGCGGCAGCGGAGTTACACCCCGGCGTTTCGCCTCCTCGCGCAACTCCCACATGTGCGCGAGGACTTTCGCCTCCAGATCCCATGGCGGAATTAGCGATCCCTAAAGTGGGTTCCGCAGAACCTAGGGGTTCTGTATAAAAGTTACAAGGGTTCCGCGAAATTATTCGTTTTTTGCTGTTAAATAATACCACAGTTAAGTACAAATATTATTTTGTAATTGCGCAAAATAGCACGTTTCAAAATACGTTGCACGCATACAACACATTTAATTGTGCCGAAACCATGGTATAATAATATACTTCGCCAGGTATAGCATTCCGAAACACAGTGGTCACGTGGGCAACACATGTCTACGTCATCACATCTGTGTTACCAGAAGTTTGTAATAATAACTCCCCAACCACCTTTATTACCTGTGCGAATCCGATAAAACAATGAGGTTTTAATTAACAATTACGTTGGTTTATGTTAAAATTTAATTGTTTCGTTTGATTAGACACATGAAACGACAATTTAAAAGCTTTGGTTTCTGAAAATCTTTCCTTAATCGTGTTTTGTTGCAATAGAGTGGCAACTGGATAGTGACGTAAGCATGTGTTAGTCCCGGAATGCCAGACTTTGTTTTATTAGACCATGACCGAAACATTGATGCATGAAGTTTGAATGTAACAGTAGGTTTCTATGGCGACGAGTGACAAAGTGAATGAATGAGCGCATGACAACGACAATAAATGTTTCAAGTTTTTTTTTTTGTTTTTTTACCCAAAACCTTTTCAAGAATCTGCTTCAGAAAAAATAATATTTAAATTACCTACAAAAGAAATTATTAATCAAAATATAACGTCTAGGTAACATCATTCTTACTGAAACTATACCCATGATTATGTGAGAAAAGAGGCCACAAATTAACTAACAAAAATTATAATAATCATAAAGATAATAAAACCTCGTGCCGACTGTCGCGACGCGACAGCGTTACGCAACTGTAACAGAATAATTTGTGTCCTGTATGTAGGTACTACAAAAGGCATTCGAGAGTATAATTCAATATTCATTCAATCAATTCATTCATTCATTCAATTCAAAATTATTTTCCATTTTAAGTAGTCGCAGCGTAAAAATTTCAAATTTCTTTATTTCAGTTTGAGAGATAGTGTATGTGTAATTGTGTATCGTTATTACAAATTTGTGCATCCAACCATTGGGCAGCTATTCAACAAAAACTGTTTCCGCTGGGACTACGTCATCCCAGCGGCACTTTCTTTTCCTATGGACGAACAAGAAAAAAATACATTCAATAATTAGTGTGTAACGAGAGGTAAATATGTATGTTTAAATGAAATTTGTGTGTCATAAAACTATCAAGTTATTCAAGTTTCCGCTGCGCTGACGTTTGGCTATTTGATGAAAATCATGTAAAATGGTTTACTGCAGAGTTGTAATTTTTTACGCACGTTGCTTTGAATTTGTGTGTAATGTGTGTGAAAACAGAATTTGAAAAAAAGATATACACGTAAAAGTAAAATAACTCTAGAGCCTAACTTATAACGTTTATTTGTATCTTTTAAGGGTCTTCAATGTCCTGCCAAGTTTCATTTATGTGCTCTTAGTAATTAATGAGCAATGGCATAATTTACTACGACTGGACCACTATATTGTATGACATCCAATTGTAGGACTTTTGGATGGAAAAGCAAAATAAAACATATTCCGATATTTAGTGTATTAATGAAGAAAATTTCAGCTATTTACACTAAATAATTAAAGGTTATAATAAAAATACCAGAACAACCGCAATATATGGATAAACCGATCAAGTGCAGTATATAGAGCTAACGTCCTAAAATTTGCAGTATAGTCAATACTGAATATGATTTTTGTTAGTGTATGATTTAGTGAGTTAGTCGTTGAAGTCCCTTATCAATTAACAAATAAATAATATGTCGGCCTCTATGGTTATCTCTTGTATCTACCTAAAAAATAAGGTATAATCCTACCACCCATCTGATCACATTGACCGAATGAACGGAATGAACTGTAATACTCACTTCGTCGCCATTCATCTTAAATCTGGTTTGAATCTGAAGGATACTTAAAAAGAATATGAATTGTTTGGACCTGATTAGAGCATAAATGGTCATCATCGTATACGGAGTGTTTCAATTTGATAAACAAATTATTTTTCTGAATGTAAATACAATTCAAAGATGATGTTCTAAGTGATCTTTGCAAAATAGCGCTTTTGATATAATAACAGACCTCTCACCACACTTCCTATAAAAGCGATTTAATCAGTCTTTTAAATAAACTCTTTACCGTTAGAGTAACTCTGAATGAACCAAATTGTCGAAGCGGCTAAGCTCTGCAGCCTACGCGGTGTATAAAATCCGTAATTTGACTGACGTAGAAACAGCTCGATTAGTATACTTCCTTTTCTTATTTCCATAGTGTAATGTCGTATGGCATTTTGTTGTGGGGAAATGCAGCTATGCTACTCCAATGTACACCCCCCCCCCCCCCCCCCCCCCAGCAACAAATAAGTGTTTTAGAATCATACGAAAAATACTATATGAGCTCATATAATTGTTTGGATTATTTTATTTGACTGTAAGTCAACTATATTATATTAATTTTGTTTTCATTTATTGTTAACATAATCTACTAATTAATGTTTTTTTCTATTATATAGAATCAAGTTTTTCCAACTGAACATACAGCTGTGCTGCTGGGGAGTTTGTTCCGCCACTTCTTCTTCCCAGCTTAAGCACTAGGAAGTGGTGAAGGGTGGGCGTTTTTGGGGGACTGTCGTAATTTTGACGTTCGAAAAGTGCAGATTCTCATCCTAGTTTGAATAAATGTCTTTTGAATTTTAAATGGCGTAGACCTGATGATTGGCGGGAGACCACCTAAGCGAGGAGAGATACCGTGGTTGGTCGGCATCTACCGAAAAGATACGAAACCTTACATGCAGATCTGCGGCGGATCACTCGTTTCCACGAGTCGTGTTATTTCTGGTAAGTGGTCCATTCAAATCTATTGTGCAAGAGTATTATTATGAAGCGGATTCATTTCACGTAAAGACGTTCGTTACGATAACTCAATCGACATAGTATATCGCAGATTTGTAATCCACTCCTACAGTCTGCCTCAGCAGGCTTTTTAAGGTCGCCAGTTTATATATCTGGCGGCGATCCACAACACGCTTACCGATACGCGGCCATCGAGAACTCGTCTGCTACAACGATTTTGTGGGTCCATCGACAGACATGGCCGGCCCACTGACACATTCAGCTTACTACCTCTGAAGTCTCTGATGCAAGTACCTAACCTACTCTGTGGTTTGTATTATTTTATCCACAATTGATTGATTCCAGCTGCCCATTGCTTCTGGGATGATGTCAGCAAACAACTGCCTGCCTCTCAGTTCGCGGTGGCAGCCGGCAAGATCTACCGGCCGTGGAATAATCCCAGAGATGTACACGCGCAGAAGTCTGATGTAAGTTCTTTAAAGCAACCTTAAATACTTTGTACCAAACTCAAATTCGAAATTAGAATCCGTTTGATACTATTGCTGCGTTGCTGCGACCCCTAATTTGGTTTCGTGCAATTTTGCAATGCGACGCGCTGCGGTCCGCTGCGGCTATAATGTGCGCTTAGCTTAATGCTGGGTTTCTAATGAAAATTTAGGGATAAATAAAGGACATTTATGATCAACAGGTCAAAGATATTAAAATCCCGCCCCGCTTCCAAGGCGCTGCAACGAATTTTCAAGATGACGTCGCGGTTATAATCCTGGAGACTGCCTTCGTTTACACGCCGTTCGTTGGACCAGCCAAGTTGCCTTTTATCCATACTTTCAACCAGAGAAAGCTGCAGCTAGGAAAATTGGGGAAGGTAAATGACGCTTAAAAGCAGACGCAGAAATGGCGAAGCGCAGCACAGCGAATATCAAATATCAACCTTGCGCTTGTTGCCGTTGTCGGTGATAGTTTTTCGTCAGTTATAAAGCACCTGAAAAATAAGCTTGGCAATCTGTACCACTATTACATTTACATACATATTACCTATTTACATTTTAAATATTTACATTAAAAAAAAACAAACATTTTATTAATAATTTTTATATCAACAAGAAACAATTTAAAAACTAACAGACTTAGAATAATAAACTCAATAGATCCTTTAGATGTTGTGGAGTCAGGCCGTCGAGGCCGCCCGCGGAACGGCTCCGGAAGGAGCTCACGGCTGCAATCAACTGGGGCGCCGAAACATTTAGGAAGGTTGAATTTAGGTTGGGAGGGTCGGGGTATCGGGAAAGGTTAGACTATCCGCAGGCGCAGGGTGTTTACTCTCTAAGGCTGTTAGTGTTTCTGGAGAGTAAGGCGCCACTACATCGCTGCTGAACAGTACCCTGGCCGCTCCCCTGATGTCACCTTTACTTAATTTGGATTCCACATTTAAACATAAACCCTTTCATGATTGGTTATTGAATGCAGGTAATTTTGGATCCAGAATTTGGGTCGAATTGTTACAATTTTCCTTAATTTGGTTCGTTACGGTTTTTTTTGTTGCCAAATTTTTTTGGACATGCAGAATCCTATTATACATATAAGGGAAGGTAAGTAATTGCTCCCAGGCACTTTGTGAGTCCTCCTGGGTCGCAAGGCGGAGACATTGCGTCAAATTCAGTGCGACAGACCGTCTTGCGCCCCTTGGGAACTCTCTTTAGCACTGGGGCAGAATTTTGAAATTTTGCAAGCGTTTTCCCACAAGGTTTTCTCTAGACGTGTTGATGTTGGTGATTTGGCTGAGCACAAAGGTACACTATGTGGTTTGTGAACTTTGCCATAGTGAATCCGCAGCCCCCGTTCGCCTTTAAAGAAGCGCGGCTGGGAGCAATGGGGACATCTCACCTGGACATCGAACAATGTGGCAGGTTGACGAGCGCTATTTCCCGCGTCGCTACAGCCGGCATTTAACATAAATGAATTTATATTCCTACATGAAAAAATCTGTCACATGAAGTGTGTAAAACTGACACAAAGGCTGCAGGCGCCGACAAATGTAATGTAATGTAATATTAGCGTATGTATGTAATAAATAAATAATAATAAATAAATAAATAATAACACCTTAGCTCCCTCTCGTCAACGAAACCTACAAGTATTTGGGTATGTCGGAAGCATTAGGCATCAATGTTACCGACATGAAACAATCGTTGAGGGAGCGTTTCTTTGGCCGCCTGAATAAAGACGTGTTAAATAGTATTTTATCAGGCGGAAACAAGGTGAGCCTTCAACGGTTGGGTCATGCCGGTTTTGAAATATTCTTTCGGCATACTCAAATGGACTCAGACGGAACTTCACGCTCTGGATAGGAAGGTCCGTACATTGCTGACAGCTTATCGGTTGCATCACCCATGGTCATCAGTGATGAGACTGTACATCCCGCGGAAGTGTGGGGGTCGAGGTTTCTTAAATGCTAAAACCCTCCACAACCGCGAGATTTGCAGTCGCAGGGAATATTTCCTTCAAACTGACGTGTGGATGCACCGATATGTGGTTGCAGTGGACAAGGGCCTCACCCCACTCTCCTTGGCGAAAGAGAACTGGCGCAAACCTGCATTACTTGATACTAACGATCGTAAGGAAGTCTGGCAAGGCAAAGAGCTTCACGGACGATCTTTCCGGGCCCTCCATGTGCCTGATGTAGACTTTTTGGCATCTGTATCCTGGCTGCGTTTCGGCGATCTCTTCGGGGAAACCAAAGGTTTTGTCTCTGCGATTATGGATGAAGTTATCATGCAGAATAATTACCGGAAATACATTGTCAAAGCTGGTACGGTTGACATCTGTCGGGCATGCCACCGTCCCGGTGAATCAATCAGACATATAGTTTCCGGTTGTTCTCGTCTTGCTAACGGCGAGTACTTGCATAGACACAATCTAGTAGCTAGGACTATCCACCTGCAACTTGCCTTGCAACACAACCTTGTGGAATCAGAAGTACCATACTACAGGTATGTGCCCGACCCAGTTCTCAAGTATGGTCACGCCACATTGTATTGGGATCGATCTATCATCACTGACATTACTATACTAGCCAATAAGCCTGATATTGTGGTGATAGATCGACGAGAGCGCCGTGCAATGATTGTTGATATCGCTGTCCCTCATGACGAGAATGTCGTGAAAGCTGAGAAAAAAAACAAGTAACTCGACTTAGCACACGAGGTTGTCGACATGTGGGACGTGGACTCTGCAATCATTGTACCGATAATTTTTAATGACTTCTCCCGCTCTGGGCAGAGCGAGAGGGTGTGTCAGACTTTTACTGACTAAAACCCACCCGTGTTCCTTCCGTTGCCTGTGTGCCGGGGCTGCGATATCCCTTTCGGACAAACCCGCAACCCCAGCAGGTGGGTCAAGGGCTTGATTCAGAAAGTAGTACTCCTAGACACGGCACGCATAGTGAGGAGGTTCCTCTCTCTAGAGCCCTGACCACCGGCAACTTGGACCCTATTCCTGATGCCGATGGACCACAACTTTTTTTTTTTTTTCTTTTTCATAAAAATATTTAACAATATAATTTGTATGTATAAAAATGTAATAAAGAAAAAATATATTTTTATTTGACTTTATTTTTAAATAGACGCAATATTGACTTTGTTTGGCCTGAGAAACCGTGCTGCACTGTGTTGCGCCAGGTCTGTCCAGGCCTAATGGTTAAGTTTCACTTGTCCTTTCGTACTGAAAGTCTATCAGTGGCGGATCAAGGACTGTCATTTAGAGGAGACTTGACCCTGCTCACGGTAAGTTTTAGTAAAGTAAACACTAAAAAAACACACATTTTATTTTGCATAGCGCATAATAAGATCCTCCTTGGATTAATTTTTGCAAATTTCTCAATGACTTCGTTAAGTTGTAGGGTACCAGAGATATCTCGGTGAATATGTAGTACAACATGGCGGCCAAACCGGGCAGCGTGAATGAATGGCGCGCGGATTCAAAATTCGTCACGTAAATAAAACATCATTTAGAAAAGAAACTTAACAACATAATACATAAGAAATTTCTCGCCGACTGGTCGACACTTCACGCGACCAGAGGGCTGGCTTGTTCTTTCGCCAAAGAATTAGCATTGCCATTCAACGTGGAAATGCTGCCAGTCTTCTGGGCACGTTTCCGGATGACAGCGATGCGGACGAATACTTCGACGCCTAAGTTTCCTTTTGTTTTTTGTATCTATTTGTGTAATTGGTTATTGTATTTAGTACATAATGTTAATAGTCTAAAAAAAAAAAAAAAAAAAACAAACATTTCAAAACGAAAATACATATTAAGTTAAGGATGAGAGATGACAATATTGTACCGTAGGCAGTGTTATGCTTGCTAAAAAGTTTAATTAGTATATATCAGTTTCACTTTAAGATTTGTCATAGAAGAACTGATGCTTTTGGGGGGACTTGAACCCCATATATGGATCCGCCTCGGATCCGCCCTGGATCCGCTACTGAAGTCTATGACCTGACAGGCGTACATCCAACTCTTCTAGATATTTGTCAGTTTTCAAAAAATGTATTTTGTTTCTCAATTCAGGATACATCATGATACCTTTTGAGACTACGGCACATAGAAATATAAATAACAGGAGAAGTGGCGTGGGGGCGTGTCAGTGTCCGCGCGTCCTGATCACAATGCTCATGTCTCAGGCAAATGGCCGTCTCCGCTAACTAGTGCGCTTTCGAACGCGATCGTGATAACATTTAAGAATGCTGTTGTTGTTTAGTGGTTTCTTGTAAAAATCGAAGCCAAACTAGAAACTGTATAAATCATAGAACCACTTATCATAAATCAGCACAAGTATTTTACTATATTTGTGTTGAAAATCATGAAAAAGAACCATAAAATATTTCTTGCCTTTACCACGTTATTTGTGTTTTCATACATCCCAGCGACTGTACTATTATTGCAGTAAATACATTGCTTCTTTACCACTACCTAAGTACGTCGCTAAGTAACCGGACATGCAATGTAAAAATCACAAAACGATACTTTCTTTAAACGCATCGCGTAGTAGACCGCTGTAACTTGCGACGAGTTAGTGATGTGGTTGTGCAGATCCACTATCGTAGGCTATCGGCAACAATGTCGATTGTCGTATGAATTTAACTTCAATTTGTCAACTGCTATAGCCTGGTTGGAAGACCGATGTGAAATCTTGTTTTATACTCATTTAGATTTTCTCATAATGTTGAACTTGATATTATTCTATTTTATTTTTGCAAGCACTACCTCAGTACAATGTCGTTGTCATAGTTCGTTATGTATCCTAATATGTTATGTTAATAAGTACTTATTATGTTTTCAACTCTATACGATGTTTTGTTCGATCGCGGCGACGTGACTCTTATGCAAGTGTCGTTTTTTGTGCTTTTTTATGTTCACTTTGCTAAAAGCTAAAACCTACCCTCAGCGTGGCCAAGCTCCTCCCAAACGTCAATCCTGGATCCGCCACTGCCAACCACCATACAATTATGAGTACCAATCGACGTCAAAAACAAAGATACCTACTTAAGTACAGTTTTGACCATGTTGACTTGTCACCCCTTGCCATTTAATATTAAAATATTTATTATTAAAATAAAGGGATGATGTTAATATACTATTTGTATTTTATTTTCTTCTAGGTTGCCGGTTGGGGCCTCACAGCAGAAAATGGCAACGCCTCCCAAATCCTCAAGGTCGCTGAACTGCGCTATGTAGACATTCAGCAATGCATCGCCGAATCACCATTAGCCTTCCAACCCTACATCACCAGCGATAAAATTTGCGCTTGCTATGAGAATGGTGAGTTAAAGAAAATGGAGATATCGTATGTCCTGCAGTCGACCGTACGTTGTGGTAACATGTTGACCTTGGCCAGGTGTGGCCTAGTAAGAAGGAGTTTCATTAGTATAAGAGGCGTTCTTATACTGGTTTTGTTACCATCTGGCGTGCAGCCTACTGCACTAAAACCCAAAAATTTTGAGGATGATACTTTCAGACCCCTTCTTGCCTCGGAAAGCACATGAAGGGCCTGCGCAGACTGGCCGACGATACGGCTGGGGTTTTTAAATTTATCAGTTGAATTTAATACTTATGCAATCGAAATAAGATAGGTATACACCTATATTCCAATGCTCGGTGATCCACCTAGGAGCATTGCAGCGCAGTATTCTCTGGAGCACCGAAGAGCACGCTGGAGGATACCGCGGCGGGAGGCGGCGCTGGAGTCTGCCAAGTCTACTTATCCAATAGAAATCAGGTATATATTTCAACACTCGGTGATCGACCTTGGAGCATAACGGCGCAAGCCACGGTATACCGGCGGGTGCTCCGGTAACCTGGCGGACGCAAACGGTATCACAGAGGATTTTTCTTGTCAGTGTACGCTGACGGATAGAGGAATCCCCCTCGATGCTCTCTCCTATCATCCGACAGTGTACGCAGGCCCTAATCCGCCGGTCCCGGATGTCACTCGTAGATCTTTGAGGCTCGTTACGTACCTGGGTACGAGTAGTCAAAAACCTGAAAGTGTAACAACCAGTCTTACCAAGGGATATCGAATCGTGTTACCCGGTAACTGAGTTGTGGAGGTCAAGTGGGCTGTGGCTCCATGTAAAATATAGGTATTCAGTTGCATCCGGTTAGACTGGAAGTCGACCCCAACATAGTTAGGAAAAGCCAGGCAAATGATACTTACTTTAACGTTTTTCAGGTACAGCTCTATGCAGGAGTGATAGCGGCAGCGGACTAGTGTTCGCCGAGTTGGGCGGAGATACAGACCACTATTACCTCCTAGGCGTTGCCTCCACCGCCCCAACTAATGGCGAACGTTGTAACAGCAACGCGGCTACTACATTCACTTACTTAGAAATACATAAACATTTTATTAGGGAGCATCTTTCTAGTGGTGGGTCGTTGTCGAATTTTTGACGGACGAAACGCAACCGTTTTACCGGCGACGAAAACGGTCGTCGTTGCAACTGGTTTGAAGACGGCTTATAGGACGAAACTTATCGGCGAGTGAAATAGTTCCAGTTTCTTACAACTATCAACGATTTGAAAAGGATTTGGTTTCATCGCATCTCGAACGACAGCATTGACAACTGGTAATACATTATCAACTCTATTTCATTGATGAAAAGTTCACTTTTTGTTGTACGGTGTTTTGTAAACGAACGCGGAACGTTGGGCGACGACGCACTGTGGGCTGTAAATCGAGCTTCATAGTCATTTAAAATGTTTGCGCTTTTTTTTTTTTTTTTCTTGTGATAAGTGATAAGGTTCTAATGCCTTCAGCGGTCATGAATATATATAAGGAATATCATTTCATAGGTAAACTAAATTATAAAATAAAAAAATATAAAATTTTGTATGGCGCCAAAGTAATAAATCCAAATATCTTCAAAACCGCTGTTTTAACTGATATATCCTTACAGATGGCGATTCTACAAATTATTTGTCATTTTTTGGTGTATTTCATATATTGGTGATAACTGCGGTTTTTTTATAAAAAATATATACGTTATTTAAAAAAATCGTTTTACAAAATTTGTACTTACGTCCGGACCAATGGGTTTATAAACTTGAAATTTTGCACAGAGGTCTTTGTATTTTAGAAAAACACTACTACATTAGCAAAATTAAGAATATATTCCATGACATCGACAAAAAAAAATATGAAGTGATAAATTTAGTTACCCATTCTAAGAACTCGTTTTTAACACTATTGTATGATCGTTAACCTATTAGGAATTATCTAATTACCCAAATTATATAATTACTTTAATGTTGATGACATAAATTACTGTAATTAGTACCTAATTATTAGTATTACGACATTAATAAGGGTGGTTAAGCTAACTATATATTATAACATTAATGAGGGTAGTTAAGCACAATATTGCATATAAATTGAACTGCAGTATATACTATTACTTAGTTCATTTTGAGCATTTCAATCATTCACGTTGATATTTAAGTGTAAAAGTATGGAGGGCCTTGTTACAAACCTAGATTTGTTTGTCATATTAAAAGATTCTGATAGGAAGAATGATAGTGATAAATTGTTTGATACAGTGGTTTCTTGCCTAGATCATAGTCTTTCTGACGAAGACAGTTTGACTTTGAAAATCTTTTGCCAAAGATTCACGAGAGCTGCGATGCTGAGATGGAAAAAATGCCAAAGGAACTTCACGGATTTTAAAAAATATTACGGAACTTGGCTTGAAGCAAACATCGACTGGCCTAGTTGTATACGACTAACCGTTGAAAGTTCTGAAACAAGCTGTCCTAAACCTGAACCTTCGACATCAACAACATCATCGGTTGGAACGATGACAAAGAGAAAATCAACACCTCGAAAACCTTTTGAAGAACTAAGTACTCAGCAGAAAAAGAGAAGAACAATGGACGAGAAAGGTCGTGATAGCACTGAATTAGCATATGCAACTGCCGTTCAATTGAGAGAACAAGGTCAGGGAAGTATTGCAACTGCAATTGAGTATATGCTGAAGCACCCGGAAGCAGCTGACAAATTTATGGAAATTATTAGGAAACCATCTAAACCTTTGTTTTCGCCCGAAAAAGCGCTGGGTCTACTTCTTTCTTTAAAGCTTTCGAAATGGCAATATGTAACTTTGAGGGAAACAGCCATGCGAGAAGGTGCAAAGGATCTATATCCTTCTTATTACAAAGTACAGAATTCAAAATTACAGTGCTATCCCCCACAGGTAACAATCACCGTGACGGATTATTCAGCCAAGATCACATTGCAAGGTTTGCTTGACAAAACAGTGCAAAGAATCTTAGAAAGTTTGCCTGAAGTTATAAATGACAAGTGTATGACTATGATATGCAAGTGGGGATTCGATGGTGCTTCTAATCAAAGTAGATACAAGCAGAGTATGACCTGTGACCAAGACGATTCAAGTGTTTTCATGACTTCGATGATACCACTTAAAATCACATGTGAAGAAGATACTATTTGGATAAATCCAAGGCCATGCTCATCGTCATATTGTCGCCCAGTGCAATTCATATTTACGAAAGAAAGTAATTTTGCTGTTATTGAACATCAAAAGCAGATGGAAGACGAGATAAACGCACTTCGCCCCTCAGATTGCGGAACTAATGTGGTCAACCATAAGTTAATGATGACTATGATTGATGGAAAGATTTGCACCTATCTATCAGATGCAAAATCTAGTTCTAGCTGCTACCTTTGTTTAGCAAAACCTTCAGACATGAATAAATTGGATTCTGTGAAGGAAAGCCCAGTGTCTGTCGACCTCTATAAATTTGGACTGTCAACATTACACGCTCGCATCAATACCATGGAATGCCTCTTACATATAGCTTATAGGCTTGACCTCAAGAAATGGGCAGTGCGAGGAGATGATGACAAAGTTGTCTTTCAAGCAAGAAAAAAAGTTATACAAGATCGTTGCATAGCTGAGCTAAACCTTTTGATAGACATTGTTAAACAAGGATCCGGAACAACGAATGATGGCAATACAGCCAGAAGATTTTTCGAGTTTCCTGAAAACGCTGCAGCGATCACTGGGCTAGACGAACAGCTAATTCGTAGACTTGCAGTGATTTTACAGGCAGTTACCTCAGAACAAGATGTTGACACTGTAAAATTTAAAGAATATGCGTACCAGACGGCTGCTAGGTATGTGGAACTATATAATTGGTACCATATGCCTGCTACTGTGCACAAATTGCTAATACCCGGGGCAGATATCATTGCCAGTAACGCAATTATGCCAATCGGGAGCCTATCAGAGGAAGCGTCTGAGTCACGCAACAAAGACTAGATTTAGGGAACACAATTCGCGAAAGAAAAGCAGACAAAATTCGAATGAGGATATCCTCAACATGTTACTTCTTTCATCAGATCCAGTTATTGCTGCAACAAGACCCAAGATGAGTACGAAAAAAAAGCAAGAGCTTTTCAACGAAACCCTGGATTTGTTGAAACTTCAGGAGAGCGATTTCGAATTTTTTGATGTTTCTCATTTAGATCCTGACTCTGAGTCAGATTCTGATTCTGATGACGATTTTGAAAACGAATTATAGTTGGCTTAACCACCCTTATTAATGTTGTAATACTAATAATTAGGTACTAATTACAGTAATTTATGTCATCAACATTAAAGTAATTATATAGTTTGGGTAATTAGATAATTCCTAATAGGTTAACGATCATACAATAGTGTTAAAAACGAGTTCTTAGAATGCGTAACTAAAGGAGACCATTTTTTTTGGGCCCACTGGTAAATGATAACGTATATTAATCATATAACACATAAAAAAGTAACCATCTTATTATATTAAACTGACCAAAAATTATACAAAAATCTAACCGGAATAATGAAATATTAATAAAAATGTGATAAGACAAAGAGTGCGTGTTGAGGGGCGTTTTGGCGTTTACTTAAACATGAAATGTTACTACGGTGCGCGGTGGTAATAGTATCGGCTTTAAATGTGAAAAAAGATATGAAAGGAACCGTAAACTTGTTTTTAAATGCTGTTTTAAAAGGCTATCGCAAATATCGCGTAACGTGGTTTAAAAATCACCGTGGAACGAAACGTAGTAAAAGTCTGTTGTTTTACATGACAGTTGACACTGACAGATGACAGACAACATATTTATTATTTATTTCCGTTTCTTTATCAGTTGCGTGAAATTGTTTCTTCGATTCTTTTCGTATTTTTATTCGAAAGATTTTGAAAATGGCATCTGTAGGTACAGCGCATAATCCACAAAGCTGTTGTGTCAATTGTGCACTAAGATTTCAACGCAATGTGCGAAGACAGTTACTGTCCGAAACATCTGCAGACGTGCGCCAACTTGTATGTATGTGGATTTCTCGCGAGGTGAGTGTTTCAACTCTCGAATCTGAGGTGTTAGTTTTGAAAATGCGAAGAATTTATTCATATTTATTTCGCGACTATGTATTGTAACATGTTATGATGTATGTAAAATGCCTACCTACTTTTTCAGTTACACCCACTAGATGCAGTATGTGGAAACTGCTTAATGATATTGCAAGAATGTATTCAAACTGCTCATTCAGTGAGAAGATTTGGGTATAGGAATATTTGCATTTCATGTGGTTCTTCAATTTTAAGAGCACATCAAACACATACTGTGCATGTTAACTCTGCGCAATGGAATATTATTTTACAGTGGATACCATTGCACCAGGTAATATTAAATTAATAATTTTTATTCTAAATGATAAATCTGTGAAAATGAAAAGTCAAACAATATAATATTTAGTCTAATAATAAATATAAATCTCTACCGTCGAGGAGAACCAATTTTATGAAAATAAAAACAGAAGAAAATAAACTGTAAAAACGTGGAATTTAAGTTCAAATCAATTTACAATTAATTGAAACCAATTGGTTCCACCCGGAAGTGATTCAACTCCAGCCATGCCTTTGCGCAAGTGGAACCTGGTCAGTCTCAAAAATAGTAAACAAAAAACTCACACACTACTTAAAAAATATATATAAGTAGGCTGCCTTTTGGGTTAAGGCATATTAAGATATATTTTATTTGCAATACGAATGGTCTATTTTTTCAGGTGGAACGTTTAGAACAAGTCTGTATGGCTTGCTGGCTGAGAGCCTCCCGAGCTGTGCAGAGAAACAGGCAACTGGATGAAATCAGGGATATGGAAATTCAGCCAACTGATGTTGAACACAGCAGTAACATCCCACAACCACCTCCTATGCCTATGACTGTTACGCCTGCTAGTTACAGAGCAGTACCAACAATTACTATGTCCAATTACAAGCGTGCTGCTTCTACTTCCCGCCACTGTATTTTTAGGTTATGTGAAAATACATCGAGGTTTTTAGTACCTATACTACTAAAGGAAAGATTACTGATTGATCATTCATTTTATGTTCCCCGTTGTGCTAGTATTTGTGACCACCATTTGAATGAACCTCATAATGACTGGAATAATTTATACACAATCAGTAACTGTTCAGATTTCACTGCATCTCAAATGGACGGCTTATGTTCACTACTTGAAAAGTAGTGCATTTCGAAATTATAATATTGAAAACATAATTCAACATAATGCCACATTATGCAAATATTGGTTAGGCTTTACCCACTATCAATGTGAACGATTATTAATTGAGATTCCACCTATCAGTGAAAGGGTTAAATCTCCTAAAAGAAGTCTGGCTATGTTCTTAATGAAACTTTGTACAGGAGATAGTAATGAACGCATAGCTTCTCTTTTTAATGTAGCTTCATCAACTGTGTTCAAAAACCTTAATATTGTCAGGAAGTGTTTTGAAGACCAATTCATTCAATTGCATTTAGGGACAAATAACACAAGTATTCAGGAAGTTGCTCAATATAACTTGACAATACCAAATGGCTTATTTGGTAATCCAGACATGGATCCTGAATTTATGCCAGCCATAGTAATATGTGACGGTACATACATTTACGTACAAAAAAGTAGTAATTACTTGTACCAAAAGCAAACATACAGTTTGCATAAGTTTCGCAACTTGATTAAACCGTTTTTACTTGTGTGCTGTAATGGTTATATCCTTGATGTCGTTGGACCATACCCTGCTACAGAGTCAGATACTTCTATTATGCGTAGATTGTTCACTGACAATAGTCCACTGCGAAGCTTTTTCAGAGAAAACGACGTTTTCATTCTTGATAGAGGTTTTAGGGATGCAATTCTATTCTTGCAGCAGCATGGTTACAAGGCTTATATGCCTGAATCTAAACAGGCTGGTGAATATCAATTGTCGACAATTGCAGCCAACAAGTCCCGATGTGTGACCTTGTGTAGGTGGGTGGTTGAAGTTGTAAATAGCAGATTTAAACGGGACTTCAAATTGTTCCGTCAGGAATACTTCAATACAGCATCCTGATGCTTGACTTAAAAGTAGCAGCTGCATTCATAAATCGATTTCATACATTAATCCGTGATAATTTATTACGTTACGTAACGTTATATTTATATACTAGTTGACACCACCCCATCAATTTCTAACAGTAGGGCTGCTCTTGCTGGATATTGTTGTAATTGTTTAGTGGGCAGACGCACTGTCGGCTGCTGTGCACACGTGATGTCTGTCGTATGGTTTTTGTCTTGGGCACGGCATCTAAGGGCTCCCGCACACGGGCCACCGGCCACAACCACAAAACGCCGCCACTGGCATATTTCCTGTAATTTTCATATATTTTATATGGACTCGCCGCACACGGTTGGCGCCGGTGGCGGCCACACGCTTCAAATCGTCGCAGCTTGCATCTTGTGGCTCGCACGGGCCACTAAACGCCGACACAAAAAGCCGCCACACGCCACTCGCGCGATTCCGCGCCCCTCTCTCCCTTGCCTCAGTTAACCTGTGTAAGTCGACGGTAACGCACGCATGTAGTCTGTAGTTCATATAGGTAGATAAATATGGATATAGAATTATTTATATCAGAGATACAATCCCGTCCTGCGATTTGGGATTCAAAAAGTGATAGTTATAGTAATAGAGGAGAAAAAGTGAAGGCCTGGGAAGAAATCTGCGAATTGTTTGTGGGAGATTTTTCGAATAAAACTGCCAAAGAAAAGAACATTGAAGGTAAGTTTAATAAAATAATATAAAACCATATATTTATATTCTATTTTCTTGCCACGGTATTGCTCCTTCATTCATAAAATAATCTTTTAACGTATCTCTTGCCGTAGACGCTCGTGTTACTGGCCAGCCTGTATTTTGTATATTTTCGAGTCCCACTATTTTCAAAGTATGCCGAAAATTGAAGCCATCCCTTTTGCGAATAAAGTTGTGCAAAATGCAACAAGCTTTCACAATGTCTTCTGAGAAATGAACAGAAGTGTTTAATGGGCGATGTAATATTTGCGGGATATAGTTGCTCCCGAATATTCGGAATAAAACCATTCACTGTGATACATAGGTTATATAGTTTAATCAGCCAGGAACACTCGCAAAATTGTAGTACAATAGGTAGATTGATACAATCAGAATAACAAGTGATAGTCGCACAATAGAAATAGTGAGAACCTGGATTAATAACTAACAAACAGTCAAACCCCGAAAAATAACCGTCAGAGTTTTCGTCCAAAAATGTAGTGATGTGTCACTATCGTAGGGACGTTACATAGTGATTCGGGTGAACGATTTGTTCATCGCCACACCACCCCCCTACAGAGAGAAAAAAACCAGGCTAAAATAATTAATAATGTACACAATTGCAGCACAACAATAAACAATTAAACAAGAAATTAATCAAAATTTTTAAATCTAACGCGCCTGCCCGAGCGTGTGGTATAGGGCTGTTTTACCGGCAAATGAACCTGTACTGACTGTTGCGGGATTGAGGGCTCGGGCGACAACGAACCCCTCACGGCTTGCCGTGAAGTGGGATCAGCCGGGGCGGGTAGTAGCATAGTGTGGGTCGTTTGCAGATCGGAATGATCAATGAAGGCCGGTTTTAGTCTGTCGACGCTCACGACAACCTTGTTGCCCTTTACCATTAGGGTGAATGTTTTCCCATCACACGAACGCTCCAGGACCTTGTATGGACCCGTATAGGGTGGCTGCAACGCTCTTCGGATGGTATCGTCTCTAAGGTATACGTGAGTCGCAGTCGACAAATTCTTGAATATAAATGAAGCTGGTTCACTATGTCGACTAGCTGGTAGTGGTCGTACCAATGACATTTTGTGTCGCAGCTGTACAACGAAATCAACTGGGTTTTCTAATGTTCCTGATGTTAAAGGTGACACCAAAAATTCTCCAGGGAGCCTGAGAGGCTCTCCGTAAAGTAATTCTGCTACCGTGGCTTCGAGATCTTTATACACCGAACGCATTCCAAGCAGAACCATCGGAAGGGACTTCGCCCAGGAATCATTATGGCACATTAACGCCGCTTTAAGTTGCCGATGCACGCGCTCAATCATCCCGTTTGCGCAGGGGTGATATGAGGTGGTTCTAATGCGCTTGGTACCGAATTGCTGCAGTAATCGTTGAAACAAACCCGACTCAAATTGAGAACCCTGATCTGTAGTAATAACCGCCGGAACGCCAAAGCGAGATACCCATTCCTTAGTAAAAGTCTCGGCTACCTCCTCCGCGGTAATGGATCGCATGGGCCAAACCTCGGGCCATCTGGACACTCTGTCTATTGCGGTCAAGCAATAACGGTATTCGTCGCTGACAGGCAATGGACCAACAATGTCAATGTGGACGTGCATGAAACGACCGGATGGTATGTCAAAATTACCGACAGGGGTAGAATTGTGTCTTGAAATCTTGCTGCGCTGACATGCTTCACAAGATCGGGACCAGGCTCGGCAATCTTTTCTGACCGAAGGCCAGACAAAACGCTCTGCCACCAAACGAGTCGTAGCTTGAGCACCGGGATGGCTCAAATTGTGTAACTTATTGAAAGCAGCGCGGCGGAAAGAAGGGGTCAGATAGAGACGTGGCTTACCGGTAGAGATGTCACAGTAAACCGGAGTGTTACTCCCTGATGGACTGATTTTGGTGAGTGTTAGACTGGAACCACCTTGCAATAAATTCGCTAGTTCTTGGTCTGATGCCTGCGACCTAGCCAAAACTTCATAATCTTGATCCAGAGTAATTGCGTCTATGTCAATGCGTGACATAGCGTCGGCCACGATATTGTCTTCACCCTTAATGTACTGGATGTCAGTCGTGAATTGGCTAATGAATGATAGCTGGTTTAGTTGTGGAGGTGGAAGTTTCTCACGTCGCTGTAAGAAAGCGTACAAAAGGGGCTTATGGTCTGTGAAAATTGTTGCATGCTGGACTTCTAAAATGTACCGAAAATGCTGGACACTCTCATAGATCGCTAATAATTCACGGTAATAAGCTGGCCACTGTGTCTGCTGCGGAGTCAACTTTTTGCTGAAAAAGGAAAGTGGATACCACTGGCCGTTTAGATTTTGCTGAAGGCAGGACCCAATGTGAACGCTAGATGCGTCAGTAAATAAACCCAACCTAGCGTTGCTGATTGGATGTTGTAGCAGTGTTGCGTTGGAGAGGCTCTTTTTGCAGGCTTCAAATTGTTGTAAGAGTTCGGGTGACCATGGAAATGGCTTTGCACCTTTACTGTTAGTTGAAACTAATGCATCAATCAATGGAGCCTGGGATTGCGCTGCACGAGGCACGAATCGACGATAGTAATTAAGCATACCTAGAAACCGGCGCATACCTTGTACTGTCTCAGGTGGTGGAAAATCCAGCAACGTTTGAATTCGACCGTGAGGGGGTCGCGTACCATCACCACAAACGTGGTAGCCTAAAAATACGGTTTCGCTGACACCTAAGACACACTTAGAAGGGTTTATTACCACTCCGTAGTCTTGCAGGCGTTTAAAGAGGACACGCAGGTGCTGGAGGTGGGTAGACTCGTCTTTGGAAAATATGAGGATATCATCTACGTAAGGAAAACAGAATTCGAGACCCCGTGTGACCTCATCGATGAAACGCTGGAAGGTTTGGCCAGCGTTCCTTAAGCCAAATGTCATATACGGGAATTCGAAGAGGCCAAACGGAGTCACGATGGCAGTTTTTGCAATATCATCTTCAAAAACCGGAATTTGGTGGTAAGCTTTAATGAGATCTAGTGTGCTAAATACCTTGGCACCAGCGAGGTTATGGGCGAAATCATGAATGTGCCGAACCGGGTATCGATCTGGTATGGTTCTGGCGTTCAGGGCGCGGTAGTCGCCGCAAGGGCGCCAAGTGTTGTCTTTTTTAACGGTCATATGTAAAGGTGAAGACCAAGCACTTTTAGACGGCCGGGCTGTCCCGCATCTTACCATTTCTTCGAATTCTTTTTTAGCCGCAATTAGTTTCTGCGGCGCCAAACGTCGAGGTCGACAGGAGACAGGAGGTCCGTCTGTGGTCTTGATGTAGTGCACTGTGTCATGCTTGATGACTCTGAGAAAACCGGGAGGTCGAGTGATATCTGGAAACTCCGCCAGGAGTTGAGTAAATATTGACTTACCAGACGCTACTGCTCGTACGCTGGGCTGATCAATACTAGCGGTAGAAGCAGCAGATGTTAGTCCAGTAGTACCATCGACCAATTTCTTATTTCGGCAGTCGGGTAAAAGGTGATAAAATGCCAAAAAATCAGAACCAATAATGGCTGTGCTGACGTCGGCTATCACGAACTGCCAAGTAAAATCGCGGCGCAAGCCAAAATTTAATTTAAGATTTACTGTACCAAAAGTTTGTATACTACTTCCATTAGCGGCACTTAGTTCATAATCAGTAGGCTGCCTGCGTGACGGTAACCAGCGATGCGGAAAACAGCAGAGGTCTGACCCAGTGTCAATTAGGAACCGGCGGCTGGTCACGTGATCTGTGACAAATAGGCGGCGGCCGATGTTATCGCAATCAGTTGCCGCCGCTACTGACCGCTGGTTGGGTTTTCCGACTCCCAGTCACATGGCCTAGTACATCTAGTTGCTTTATCACCCCATCTCCTGTGGTACCAGCATCGCTTGAAATTGTTCGCTGACCTACTGGAAGATGCTGACCTGCCGGAAGATGTGGACCGGTCACGTATAGGACGGTGTTGCTGCTTCGAGAGTGCAGCTACTTGGTTACTCACAACTTCTAATTGTTGAGCTAATGTAGCTAAAGTTAAAGTTGAAATTGCTGATGTGCAACAAACAGCAGGTGAAGGAGCTAACTCTACGATTTTATCAGCTAACTCCGACACTTTATCCAAATTGAGGTCAGCCTGTGCTGCTAGTATTGCTTGAGCTTGTTGTGGCAGACAACGCAACCAAAGTTGGCGTATGATATTATCATCTGAAAGAACCGTCCCGGCAAGCGAGCGAAGGTGACGAAGAAATTGGGACGGTTTCCGGTCTCCAAGCTCTTCGTCGCTTAGAAGCTGTCTTATTCTTTTCTCTTGGGAAGTTGAAAGCCGTTGTATAAGGAATTCTTTCAATTTCTCATATTTCCCTTCGATTGGAGGATTCGTTATTAGATCCTCGACCTCACCTGCCAGCCTCTGATCTAGATGGCCTACTACATAATTGTATTTGGTGGTATCACCAACAATATTAGCAATTTGGAATTGGGCTTCCACTTGTGCAAACCAAATTGCAGGCTTGTCAGCCCAAAATGTGGGTAATTTTACTGCAACCCTACACACCTTTGCCTCAACTTCATTCTGGCCTAGTCGCTTTTGCAATGCTGCATTTTCTGCCATTACTAGCTCAAGTTGTGCCTGAAGCTGTTCATTCACCATAATGCAAAACTTAAAAACAGCGAGTAGCAAAAATACCACACACCCAAGCACCGCAGAACAAACAACAATTTTTTTTTTTTTTTTTTTGGTAAGTGCAGTACCAAACAGTACAAACAAATGCAAAAGTAAATTAATGTTAGCAGTAGGTATGCATTCAAACAATATACATAAAATTTTACAGCATCTAAATTCAATGAATCAGCTAAGTAATATTTTTTATATGATACGGGCTAGTTATAGACACTTATTACAATGATGTAGATATGTTATTAGGTATTATACGCAAGCAGGCAGGTAGACAGTTAATAGGTACCTGAGCACTAGGAAAGTTTGTAAACAAATTGTTTGGAGTTATTAGTTAGCAGAAAAGAAAAAAGAAGAAAAAAAAAAAAAAAATAGAAAAAACTTGCTTGAGGCGGTTAGGAATGTCCAGTGCTGCTTATCATTGGTTCAGATTTCACTTTACACTTGCACTCAAAGCACACACAACATGCAATCATGCACTCTGGGTAGTTGTTCTGGCGATTGCAGTGGTAAGGTACCGACTGCAAGTTGTAGTCTGTACGTCTGCAGAAACGCGATGTAATTCTCGTAGTGTAGATGTATCGTAGACCGACCGGCGCGGCGGCGCAGCGTCGGGACTGTGGTTGGGCGTCGGCAGCGTCGTAATAAGCGTCAAAATGATTATGGTACTTGGATCCTCTTGTTTGAAACGCGACGACAGATGCAGGGAGTGGGCACTCCGGCGTCGGCGTAGGCACTTGTTTGTCTAGCTACTGAATACAGGTAGCGTGATATTGTAGTCGCGGTCACCAATGCGGGATATAGTTGCTCCCGAATATTCGGAATAAAACCATTCACTGTGATACATAGGTTATATAGTTTAATCAGCCAGGAACACTCGCAAAATTGTAGTACAATAGGTAGATTGATACAATCAGAATAACAAGTGATAGTCGCACAATAGAAATAGTGAGAACCTGGATTAATAACTAACAAACAGTCAAACCCCGAAAAATAACCGTCAGAGTTTTCGTCCAAAAATGTAGTGATGTGTCACTATCGTAGGGACGTTACATAGTGATTCGGGTGAACGATTTGTTCATCGCCACATATTCTCCATTTGTTTGCTAGTACGCCGAAGGTACACTCAATGCAACGTCTGGCACGGCTTAACCTATAATTGAAAACTTTTTTGTCTAAGTCCAAATATTTTCCAGCATATCGCGGCATATGGCCTCATCATATTTTCACTGAGGCCAAATGCTTCATCACCAACAAATGTGTAGTTCAATGGTTGTCGATTACCGACCTGTCGTGGTGAGGGGATATTTAATGTCTTTCTATGTATTTTATTACACAGTTCACTTTCTCTAAATATTGTAGAATCGGATGCTTTACCGTATGCCCCAACATCCACGAACGTAAAAAGTAAATTCGAGTCGCAACTTGCTAGAAGTACTATTGAAAAAAAAATTTTATAGTTAAAGTACAAGGAGCCGGTATCGAATGGATGAATAATTCTTATATGTTTCCCATCTATGGCGCCTAAACAATTAGGAAAATTAGTATTTTGAAGAAATCCGCTGGCAATTTCTTTCCACATGTCTTGGGTCGGTTCTGGAATACAAACGGCTTTTAAATAGTTCCAAATTAGTTGACATGTTTCTTGTACTATTTTCCTTGCTGTAGAGGCCCCACGGTGGTAAGAGAGTTCAAAATCCTCAAACGAGCATCCAGTTCCTAGATACCTGAAACAAATTATATTTCTTAAAAAATAAATTAAATAAATTAAAATTATATTTTTTGTTGTTACAGTAACTAAATTACAGAGGAAGTGGAAGAGTCTTCGTGACAGTTTTAATAGAGAAAATGCAAAAAACAAGAACGTTGCGAGTGGTTCGGCAGCAACAAGCAGTAAACAGTACATTTATTTCAATCATCTATCGTTCTTGAATTCCTTAAAAGAAGTGAGACCGCCTACCGATGTTACTAATGCAACTGATGATGCGGAAACATCTCGCCCGAAAATAAACAGAAACATTAATATAAAAAGGGCCGAAAAATCAGAAAATGAAATTCTCAGAACACTTTCGGAAAATTTAAAACGTAAACATGATCAAACAGGCGACCAGAATGACCCCGATAAGCAATTTCTGATGTCGCTGCTTCCACATGTAAAAAAAATTGACGAAAATTGTAAACTTGATTTTCAATCAGAAATATTACAGTTAATTAGAAAGTACACGCATAATCAAAATTATGAAACCTATTCGGCACAATATTATGGTTATTCTTCAGGAAATGCCAACATACACTCGACACAAAAAGCTTCTACATCTGTTCAGCCTTCTCCACTTCATTCACATTATTCCGACAAGTCTATGCTTGACATGTCATACTCTACACAAAACGCTTCTACATCTATCCCGTCTTCACCTATAATTCAGCCTTCTCCAACTCATTCATATTATTCTGACCAGTCTATGGACAACAGTTCTGTTATCGAAAACATGTTCCGTGATGATGACGAGTGATACCAAATTATAATAAAGACATAATAACTAAATACAAATACCTACGTGTTTTCTTTGTTAACTAGCTATTCTCTAGTAGAAAAAACAATGCACATTGATTATTATAATCAATGTGCATTGTTTTTTCTATTATAAATAAAGTATAGATTATTTTATCATAGTGTTCTGTGGAGTTTTATGCTAGTGATTATTTCCACTTACCTTAATGTGATAGCTAGTCTTTCCGCAGGTGCGATGCTTTTCCGCATGTTGGTATCGTGGTGCTTTAATCCAGCATATAATAGAGCATGTAGTTCCCAAAACGTACCTATGCTTAAACGAAAATGTTTGAAAAACTTTTTAGGATGGTTTAGAAGATTATCGAAATGTTCGTTGCATTTGTTTACATTCGTTAAAATTGGATGTATCCAATAACTACGGTTTCGTCTTCTACGACGACGTCTTTTTATCAAAAGTAGCGCAATTAAACCTTCTTCGTCAGAGTCCATTATGATACTGCACGCAAGGGTTAAAAAAAAGTAGCAGCCACCGACCGCAAGTGTCGACCACCGGCCACAAGAGGCTGTCGCGCGCTTCAGCTACCTTTGTAGCCGCTTCTAGCTTCTAGTGGCGGCGTTTGTGGCTGTGGCGAGTGGCTCGTGTGCGGCGACACAAAGTGAGGTTGAGCCACCTGCATCTTTTTTAGATGAAATACTTCTTTTAAGAGATGACTTTGAAAATGACCATGATTAACAGTACGCATTTAATAAATACTTTTTGTTACGTATGTAAGTGTTTTTTTTTTTCTACTTACACAATCACCTTAGAACATAATATTATACATCTAATCCATTTTCGTGAATCAGACTATCAAATCGTGAAAATCTTATCAAAATCTGTCACAAAGTACAAAAATGACATTGTTTTATAGTATTAATTATTGAACAGTGCACTATTTCAACTTTAAATACCAATGAAACCTATTCACTCATTAGACAATCGCTCTTGTGGGATTTAAGGTTATAGTGAGAGTAATGTTTTGATTGTCGTATTTCACAGTATTCCGGTTACATAAAGATTTGCTAATATTACCACTGTAATCTAGAGATTATAAGGAATAAACCAACATGCAATTCATTACTATACGCCACAATATGTGGTGGGCCCATTCCCCAAACAAAAAAAATTGTCTCCTTTATCACTTCATATTTTTTTTGTCGATGTCTTGGAATATATTCTTAATTTTGCTAATGTAGTAGTGTTTTTCTAAAATACAAAGACCTCTGTGCAAAATTTCAAGTTTATAAACCCGTTGGTCCGGACGTAAGTACAAATTTTGTAAAACGATTTTTTTAAATAACGTATATATTTTTTATAAAAAAACCGCAGTTATCACCAATATATGAAATACACCAAAAAATTACAAATAATTTGTAGAATCGCCATCTGTAAGGATATATCAGTTAAAACAGCGGTTTTGAAGATATTTGGATTTATTACTTTGGCGCCATACAAAATTTTCTGTTTTTTTATTTTATAATTTAGTTTACTTATGAAATGATATTCCTTATATATATTCATGACCGTTGAAGGCATTAGAACCTTATCACAAGAAAAAAAAAAAAAAAAAAGCGCTAAAATTTTAAATGACTATAAATAATAAATAATAATAAATTTATTTATTTCAAAAAAGTGTGGTACAGTCTGTTACAATAAATATAAATTCACAATTTTCGGATAATAAGAAAAGAGTAACAATAAATAGAATTGAATCTGGCGTCCTAGCTAGGTTACATGGTAACCTGTATTAAGGATCGCCAGCCCAGGTTCCCACAGAAGGAGCACAAATAATTTATAATAGACTGCTTAGAACTACAAGGTGCAAACGTATGTTTACTTAAATATACTTACTAAAGTGTTAGTATGTGTATTCTGTGATGTAGATGTGGTGTGAGTGTGTTTTGTGATGTAGGCGTGGTGTGTTTGTATGTGTGTAAACGGAAGGGAAAGAGGTAGAGTTTAGAAACGGAGTGTTAGAGAAGTCACTACGATTTTGAGGTAAGCAGAAGTTCAGTGTCGTCGTAGTTTAAACTGGCTAGAAAGCATGTTATCTGTCTTTTACACATTTCGTAAGAGGATTGATGTACATGGATGGTTTTATGAAGCTCGATTTACAGCCCATAGTGCGACGCGACGCGACGAGTGTGATAGATAGGTGAATCATAGCGTTCTCGAGTGTAGTCGTAGTAATTCGAAGACTGGGGCCTTACTCCCGAAAACGATTCGATTTTGATTTGGTTTTTGATTCGAACTCGCTTCTGATCCGAACTCGATTTAAAACCTTACTCCCGAACCAATTCGAATCGTAAACCAAGATCGACATAACGTTCGAATCTTATCAGCGTCGTTAGCCGTATCCGGTGGATTACGTCACCGCCAAATGCTACAAGTCGTTGGTTAGTAATTGAATGTTTTAGCTTGTCTATCACTTTCCCACGTAAAAAACGATACCCTAGTCCTTTATTTACACATAACAAACAAAAACTTTTGGAAAAATTATGATTTTTTTTAAAAATTGGGAAAAAATGTGTAACCGAACTGCTGTTAAGTGTCAAATATTATGCTAAGAGCGCTGTTGTTCAAAATTTTATTTGTGTGTCTGTTGCTATAAGAGTTAGTTATTTAGTTTCAATTCATATCTGCACAAGCTCGCCAACAGACAAAACAAAAATGGGAAGCGGTCGCTATTTTATTAAATTCCTTGGGTGCAACAAAAGGCTCTAGTCATGGGCAAAAGTAAGTTAAACACAGTTGAGATAACGTAAATATTTATGCTATCCGAATGAATGTTAATGGAGTACTGTCTTGTTTGGTTATAACATACATATAATTTGAAATGTCACTTCGTCTAGTTGGTTTCTTCTTGTATGGTGTTAAATCTTCTACCACGCCACGCCACAATTGTGGCGATAAGTCCCCTCTTTGAGGAGTGGCTTGAGAGGCGCCACGGCGTCCTCACCTTCCGCCTGACGCAGGTCCTCACCGGACACGGCTGTTTCGGGAGGTTCCTGTTCCGCATAAGGCGGGAGGAAACGCCCGGGTGTCACCACTGTGTGGATCGCCCGGAGGACACGGTGGAGCATACGGTGGAGGTCTGCCCGGGTTGGGCGGAGCACCGCCGTGTCCTCACGGAGGCGATCGGCAGCGGCGATCTCTCGCGTCCGGCCTGGTTCAGGCCATGGTTCGGAGCGAGAGTGCATGGGACGCCATCACCTCCTTCTGCGAAGCAGTTTTGTTCGCGAAGGAGGAGGCGGAGCGCGCGAGGGAGATGCAAGCTGCACGCCCTCGCGGCCCTAGTCGCCGCAGGAGACGCCCCGGGCGTCGGGAGTCGAGAGCCGACTTCCGGCCACCATAGGCGCGGGCTTGCGGACGGTGAGCAATGGGCAGCTCGACGTCCGATAAGGACCAGGCCCGTGTCGATGGCGCGTTGTGTGCGACGCACCACGCACGCCTCAAAGAGATGTCAGCACCAACCGACGGGGTCAACTGCCTGCTGGGGTTGCGGGTTTGTCCGAAAGGGATATCGCGGCCCTGGCACACAGGCAACGGAAGGAACACGGGTGGGTTTTAGTCAGTAAAAGTCTGACACACCCTCTCGCTCTGCCCAGAGCGGGAGAAGTCATTTGATGATTTCCCATCCTCAAAAAAAAAAAAGGGTATCGTTTTTTACATGGGAAAGTGATAGAGAAGTTAAAACATTCAATTATTCCAAAGACATAGCATTTGGCGGTGACGTAATCCACCGGATACGACTAACGACGCTGATATGATTCGAACGTTATGTCGATCTTGGTTTACGATTCGAATTGGTTCGGGAGTAAGGTTTTAAATCGAGTTCGGATCAGAAGCGAGTTCGAATCGAAAACCAAATCAAAATCGAATCGTTTTCGGGAGTAAGGCCCCAGGTCAGACCAAGCAGCTAAATGCTCGAAGAGTTTTTCATTTATAATGAACTTAATCACAACTGAAATAGAGTTCAAAATAGCGAGCAAGAGATGATTCTCTGGGGCGTTTTCGATCATGCTCGCACATATTTTCACTCAAAACTTGACGTGCAAAGAACGTGTTCGAGTATTTCGCTAATCTGTCTGCGCTGACGCTAGAACTGTGCTACATTCATATTTGGGTCGGCACTTTTGTGTTTGTTGAACAGCAATCTTACACATATTTCGGTTTTCAATCGGCTTGTGCCAATCGGCAAACTCCGTTCGGCATCTACCCTCGTTTATCATGGTCGGGTCGGCACAGTTCTGGTCTTTTCTCCTACATTATATTAACATAATTTTATTTGACATTGCCGCCAGGCTGTGCCGAATCATGCCGAACCGAAGCCGAACATATTACGTACTGCCCGCACCTCGTCGAGGTTTTTAGCGTTGTATAATAATATATGCCAAAAAGGGATGGAACGCAGCATTCTGGGCGCAAAAAGACCTTCCAAAACGGGCATTATGGACGTAGCTCGTAGGTAGGAAGGCTTCCAGGCTCACATCAGCCTCGTGCACGATGACCGCTGGCCAAATAGCCACACAATGGCTACCTGAAGATAACGAGAGACGACGCTGCCGAGGCCGGCCAAGAAAGAAGTGGCTAGCCGAACAGGACGCATACCGCGAGGGCTGGTTCAAGCTGGCGCGGGAAAATAGTTCCTGGAAAGACTTGGGGAGACCTTTGCAGCAGTGGGACACATATAGGCTAAACAACAGTATGCAAGACGTCAGTTTTTATGTAAAACACACGTGATAAGGTAGGGTAGCACAAACTGAAATCGGGTACTGCGCAGGTCACTAGAACGGAGCTACGCGCTCCCGCGCATGAACGCATCCTAGTGTGTAGGGCACCGTAGGTTTAAACTAGGTTTATAATGCAGTGTTGGATATCATATAAAGTTATTTGGTATATTTTCATTTCAACGTTCACATGATGTAATAAACGTAAGATATACCAACTGTTGATATAATTTCTTTAAATATAATATTTATATACTCTAAAACTTATTTCGTATAACCTTATTGGATATAACGTTTATTTAATCGAAAATCATTGGGTCTTTCGTTTAAAATATATATTGATACCATCATTATGGGTATCACCCCGATTCACAGCAATCCGACTCGGATAGGTTAGGTTAGAAAGCTAAGGCGGCAGCAGCCGCCGAGCGCCAGATCCCCTCTATTGTTGGTGAATCATTTGGGTTAGGTTAGGTTAGAACAGTGACCATTAACGCGTGAAGGCGAGCGAGCGCAGCGATCGTGCCGCGGCAGCGGCCGCCGAGCGCCAGATCCCCTCTATTGTTGGTGAATCATTTGGGTTAGGTTAGAACAGTAACCATTAACGCGCCAAGGCGAGCGGGTGGTAGGTGGAGATCTTGGCACGTGGTAATCCGATACTAGGTATATCTACTCAGGTTACTAACTATGAAAGAAATTACAAAAAAATCTATCATAAAGTTTTATCATATTAGACTAAATAGGTTTTATGTCTTTTGAGCGGTATACCAAACGATTTTATATTCAATGTATGTTCTGCTTATAAAAGTTCGTTATTTAAAAATTATATCAATCGTTTATTATATTAACTGATCATTATATCAAATAAAATTATAGATTCAGTTGTGATATTTTATAAATATTAGAGATTTTGTAGTTATATCATATATTACTTACCCGATTTATCATTAAATATTTTAAATACCTACATAATAAAACAAACATTCATTTATTCAAAATGTGTAAGATTTAAAAATAAGTGAGTGAGTTTATGTAATGTGTATTCTGCCATTTTATTGTTTAACTTAATACTTTTAAATTGTGATTTTGTTTTTTATGGATCATGTGGTCTAACAAAGATTTACATTTTTTTTTTTTATTCGGGCTTCGATCATAAATCCCGTGACGCTCGAAGGGGGGGGGGGGGAGGGTGTTCCGAAAATTCACCAAATAACACAAAGGGGAGGGGTGGTGTAGGTAAGTGAGATATCACTTGTATTTATTTTTACCTTTAACGCGCATTTCTAAACCGGAAAGCGGGGCCCCCAAATAAAATATTTTTCCTACTTTCTTCCTATTTTTTAAGATAAAATATTCTGTAATTTTTTAATATACTTTATACCAAAAAAATACACGAAACGTTGAGTAGGAGGGGAGGGGTTAGCCTAAAACCTCACCACGCATCACCAGGGTGGCTAAAAAAACATCACGTGATCAATGGAGACCCCTTATTAACAACATTTTTTTTAACCTAAAACAGATGAAATTAATCAGATGTGTTCCATCCAACCCTCACAGGACTAATCTATTTTTGTAATATTTACATGTTATAAACTAATTATAATTGTAATGACTGTGTTTTATTTATTGGATGTTTAATAAATGTATAGTAACCAGTTGTTTTTTCGCCCTGATTGTTCTAAATCCCTCTTATAAACAGTTCGACAGACATTTTTGTAAATGGGATATATTTAAGTGATCCTTTGAAAACCTTTTTGCGCTTCTAATTATGCTCACTTCTAATAAAAGTACCTGGGCGACCGAGCTCTGCTCTGATGAAAATAGAGAATGCTCATTTAAGATAAATCTTTATTTGCCTTAAACAAGGTATCAAGTTGTTACAGTCTGGTTTTGATATATGTCCACATGTTTAGCTATACAGAATATTGTATCAATTGCATGCAAAATAATTAATAACGTGTTAAAGGTGAAATATAGAATGTCGCAGATTAATTGGAAATTATGGAGGAATTATTGGAGGTTATCTCAGGGGAAGCACCTTTTCAGTAAAAGAGTATAATTGGAAGTAAAACACTAGTTCACAGTTAACACAAATAAAACATTGGGAACGAAAACCCTAAGTAATAATGTTCGCGTAACAATGGCGGCACGAAGCAGGCACGTGGCGACGTTGCGCGGTACTAAGAAATATGCGTCAGTCGTAACAGGATGCAGCTGAATACCAGTATTTTACATGGAGCGACTGGTGCGATGTGGATGTTCACCATTAGCAAAATCAAATCAATCAATCTGCCTAACCTCTTCCCAACTATGTTGGGGTCGGCTTCCTATATAACCGGATGCAGCTGAATACCAGTATTTTACATGGAGTGACTGGTGCGATGTGGATGTTCACCATGAGCAAAATCAAATCAATCAATCTGCCTAACCTCTTCCCAGCTATGTTGGAGTCGGCTTCCAATCTAACCGGATGCAGCTGAATACCAGTATTTTACATGGAGCGACTGGTGCGATGTGGATGTTCACCATTAGCAAAATCAAATCAATTAATCTACCTTACCTCTTCCCAGCTATGTTGGGGTCGGCTTCCAATCTAACCGGATGCAGCTGAATACCAGTATTTTACTTGGAGCGACTGGTGCGATGTGGATGTTCACCATTAGCAAAATCAAATCAATCAATCTGCCTAGCCTTTTCCCAACTATGTTGGGGTCGGCTTGCAGTCTAACCAGATGCAGCTGAATACCAGTATTTTACATGGAGCGACTATCTATCTGACCTCCACAATCCAGTAACTGGGTAATACGATACCCCTTGGTAAGACTGGTTGTCAGACTTTCGGGCTTCTGACGACCTATAACGACTGCCAGAGCTCCACGAATGACAGCCAGGACCAACGGATTAACGTGCTCTCCGAGGCACGGAGGAGTCTCGGTATGGTCACCAAACCACAAACCAACCAAGCGTAACTTAACCTGACGGATCGCCCCGTGCGGCTGTTAGTCATGCGCTCCTTTAAGCCTCTAGCAAAAGAAAACAAAAATAAAATTCCCAATACATTTTATTCAATCTTATTCATCATTCACCTTAGTTTGCCTAAGCCTGCGCGGGCGGGTCCTACTATCTGTCAACTTCCCCGGGCTGGTTGCCCTCTTAAGAGCCCTATCCTTTTCCTCCTTCCTTCCCGACCTACTCGGAAGCCCTAAGCCTTTCGCATTCTCTTTCTCCAACCCAGTCTTAGGCGTAGAAAACTCTTGTTCAAGATTCTTCACGATACCTTTTCTCAGGGACTTGGAATAAGTTTTTATAGTGTTCAGAGGAGTGAAAAATTGTTCAGGAGTCGATTGAGGCGTAAAAAATTCGGTTAACTGATCATGTTTGCCCACTTTTGGAGTTCTTGTTGTATCGGTTACTGTTATAACAGGTTTTCGGGTCGGTCTAGGTGTTAAATTTTCTATAACCGGTTTTGAAGTTACGGGAACCGGTATTTTGAATTCGGATACCTTTTTTCTGGGTTTAGGTTTCTCGACTTCCTTTTCGTCTGAACTGTTTTCGTCTAGGTTTAGTTTGATGACTTTTCGTTTTTTCGGTAGTTCTTCGTCTTTAACTTTTCTCGCAGATAATTGAGGGAGTTTTGCCTTCGATTCTGGAGTTTTATCCCCATCTGTCTTGACTTTCGGGCTCAATTTTAAGTTTTCAAACTCGGCTTCTAGGTCGAATTCTTGTTTCTTGACTACATTTCTTACTTTAGCCGACGCTATCATTAAATTCATGACTTCATTAGTCAAATAACCGTCTTTTTCGTCTAAATCTTGAACAATCTCGTGAATATTAACTATATAATTATCTGCTGCTTCAAAATTCGCGTTTTTTAGCTCATAAAACGATGCTTCAATCAAAACCTCGACCTCTACTTTCCTAAATTGTTTTTCAAACATTCTTTTAACATGATCTACAACATATTTCTCGAAATCCAATTTCGCATATGATTTTAACACATCTTTCAACTTCGCCTCAAAATAACCGAAAGTATTTATAACTCCTTTGAAATAATTCCCAGCAATTTCAAGTTCGTTTGCCCGAAAATACATTGAGGCTTCCAATCCGCCTGTTATATAAGCAACTATCGGGCAAAAAGGGTTAATACAGGCATAACAGTCGCAGGAAGAATGCCTGAAAAACTCGGGCATCTTGAAGCCTGGTATAGTGACGTATTTCCTCGTAGGGCTGACTTGGGACTTGAACGCTTGGCACTCTAGCATTGTTTCGAAGTCCTGTTTGGGCGCGAACATTTCAATTTTTGGTTCTACTGCTGTGGAAGGTCGGTCGTTAGATGGTGGGAGACCTAGGATGTACTTCAGACGATTGTCGATTTTTACCTGGGAAAGAAAATGTGAGTTTAAGGAATGAATGAATGAATGTTACATACACTAGGAATTTAAAAAAAACGATATGTCGCGGAAAATGTTTTTCAAAACACAAGACTGTTTTTATTTGGGTTTCAAGTACTCGTTCGGTGTGGCGATGGTGAGAGTATGTTAAGTATGAAAACGAGCAAGCCTTACAATAATCGCAAATGATGTGTAACATCTGACCATCTCACTTTGGTAATAAGCAACTTTAAAGGGGCGGGGCTCGTCAATTTCTGACAGCTAACTCTAGCACCGCGCGCGCTCTTTGGTCAAATCAAGTAGCGCTTTCTCATCTACCTGCGACATACTTCCATCCCTTTTCACGAAATCATTCCCTGTGGGAGTGATTTCGTGATTTTTTAATTTGATTATTATTATTTCGATTTTATTGGATTTTGATTTGCAGGAAAGCGAAAGGAAAGAATATTTACACATAAAAAAATCAATAAAAAATAAAAAAAAAGCTGACACAGCAAACAGTCACTTTGAGTTATCTATGTACACTTCGTCACCAATTAGGTAGTCTTATGTATTATGAAAAGGCTGGGAATACCATAAGCATGGTATAATAATATACTTCGCCAGGTATGGCATTCCGAGACACAGCGGTCACGTGGGCGACACATGTCTACGTCATCACATCTGTGTTACCAGAAGTTTGTAATAATAACTCCCCAACCACCTTTAGTACCTGTACAATTGCGTTGGTTTATGTTTAAATTTAATTGTTTCGTTTGATTAGATACACGAAACGACAATTTAGGAGCTTTGTACATATTTTCTAACAGAATGGTGGCTAAAAATCTTTCCTTAATTGTGTTTTGTTGCAATAAAGTGGCAACTGGATAGTGACGTAAGCATGTGTTAGTCCCGGAATGCATGACCTTGTTTTATTAGACCATGACCATAAGTACTTATAATAGGCCTGCATCTATGAAGGTGGACAATCTTCGTATGAATTACTAGCTTCAGCTAGTGGCTCCGTCCGCGTGATGTCTTTACAAATTATAGCGTATGTTACTCAGTGATAATATAGCGTTCTACTAGTAAAATAATGTTTTAAATCGCTTCTGTTGTTTTTGAGTTTTTCCTAATACAAATATATTTTTATCTTTTTCTATTATTAGTGTAGATAGGTGTGTTCCTATCTGGCTAAAGGATTGAATATTCTCCACACATTCGCCTAAATTGATCACCCTGAAAGCATAAAACAGGTGCACCAACCTGAGCATCGTCGCTCTTATACACATGAACAATATCGGCGTACATCCGCGCCTGCGCGTGCGCCGCGGCGGCCGGCAGCGCGGCGGCCGCGGCGGCGCGCGCGCGGCGCCACAGCTGCAGCGCGCGCCACAGGCGCACGCTGCCCGCGCTGCACGACGCGATGCGCTGCTTCAGAGTTAGAGAGAGCAGACGGCGGGGAGACCATTTGGAGGCTAAAAAATTATAATTTACAAACAAAAACTTGTAATGAATGTTCAAGAGCAGCTATCTAATTGCGTAACACATTTTCGTAAATGATTAAGACTAATCTGCTTCATTTTGTCAGTTATTTAATTCTTTGTTGACATAATCTGATCATTCATTTATTTTTTATTTTTCATGAATTGTATTGCTATATGTGGTTACTGGTTATAGCGACCTCGAAAATTGATCATATTATTCTTGCCTGAGCAACCGGCAGCAAGTTCGTCATGCTCCCTTAGATGTCACTGCTTGCGGTAGCATCGGGAGTCGGGTTGCCTCCTTCCCTCAAATATGGCGAGGGGGGTAATGGCTGATCTTTGCGTAATGCTCGTGAACGGGTGCTGCTTGTGGTGACTGGTCGTCTTGCTGACCATGGTTTTGTCATTGTTATTAGTAATTAACTGTTTATTTATTATTACGATGGTCCTAGTTTATCATTTGTGACTTCGAGTTATAACTTTAATAGCTATATATAAACGGGCACGCCCTTTACGCCTGGAGGCTTTCATTCAAGTATTCAGTACTGTTTACTTTTTATTTTCGCTTGAGTATAGATTTCGATGATTTTTGTTGATATATTGGCGTGTGCTAGCTGACATATAGCAAATAATTTAATTTATTTAATTCAAATAGGAGCAGATTGAAACAAAAATATAATAATAAAAATCTACACTCACCAGTATTACAAATCGACAAATAATGCCGCTGTGTGCCGTTGACGGCACTCATGGTGCTGAGACCTGAATCACGACACAGTAGAGTCTGTGCCTCCATAAGTCTGCCCACTGCTAAGTCCACTAGAAATATAGGTAAAATAGTTTTGAGACTAAAAGAGTGATGAATACAAATGTTGGTGGATGGAGAGAGAGAGAGAGAGATGGATGAGGAATGATATGAAAGAGAAGGGAGAGAATTATAGAGGTGACGGTTGACAGGGGAGTGGAACAAGAAAACGTGTTGCGCCGACCCCACGTAACGTGTTGCGCCGACCCCACGTAACATGTTACGCCGACCCACGTAACGTGTTGCGCCGACCCCACGTAACTCGTTGCGCCGACCCCACGTAACGTGTTGCGCCGACCCCACGTAACGTGTTGCGCTGACCCCACGTAACATGTTGTGCCGACCCACGTAACATGTTGCGCCGACCCACGTAACATGTTGCACCGGCCTTACGTCACATGTTGATTGTTGAGATTTTTTTAGTTCGTTCTTGAGATTATAAAAAATATTCGAAATGTGTGCTGGGACACATAGTAGAAGTGAAACTTCAACGGACAAGTTGAAAAACGAATCGCAACGGACAAGTGGAAAAACGAATGGCAACAGATAAGTGGAAAAACGAATCGCAACGGACAAGTGGCAAAACGAATCACAACAAAATTTTTATTTGAAGTTTTACGGGCAGATTGTTAAGTACTTATCCAATTTGAAAACCTGCCCGTAAAACTTCAAATTTAAATTTTGTTGCGATTCGTTTTGCCACTTGTCCGTTGCGATTCGTTTTTCCACTTGTAAGTTGCGATTCGTAGCCCCCCACAGCATCAACATCCCCAGCACACATTTCGATTATTTTTCGCAGGTTTACTGCCAATTATGATTTGGCTAGGTTAGGTATATTTTAATAAATGCATTTTTTATTTAAACATATTATATTTTATCAACAAAAAAAAAAACTGAATTCAATCCGGAACCAAAGACAACATCATTAGTCTACTCTAAACTTATACACATACAAAGGAAAATTAACAAATGCATATCTTTCGTCATCAACCTTCATTCGGGTCATCTGCGTTATAATCAACTAGCTGCCCGCCCCGGCTTCGCACGGGTAGCACTAAGTACTTATCTACAGCGCACCTACCTACCTATCTACCTATCCTACCCTACCTATCGCTATCTACCCTACCTACGGCATTTCATTTCTTGACTTGACTCCCCACCCGTACGGCCCGTACCACGGTGACGCCTACATTGAATAAGGTGCTGCCTAGCTAGCCGAGCAGGGTGAGCGACTACCACGCAAATATTATCTAATACTTACATTTTTAAACTCGTGATATCTTTCGAATGGAATGTCCGAATTGAATAATACAAAAAGTTATATAAAGGTATTGAAGCATTCTTGAATATGAAGTAATTTATTTTGATAAGGATTAATACCAAGATACAAATAAAGAGCCTTTTCTAGCGGCGGCATTTCAATTACATTTTTAAAATAAAAGAACACTTATTGTGGCATAACTATAATAGTTAGACAAATGCTGTCGCGACACTTTTTGCAAATAACGATGTGTTCTGCAAAGTCGTAGTACATTATTTTATTCTATCATTAATAGTTTTCGCAGCGCACGCGATGTAAAGAATATTTTACGTAATTTTTTTACACCTTGGGTTGCATTATTGGAGTTTTAGTAAGGATCCCTAATTTTTTTCAAAATATAGCATAGCCTATGTCATCCGGGGATAGTGTAGCTTCCCAACAGTGAAATAATTTTTCAAATCGGTACAATATAAAAACTTACAATTCCAATCTATTCTCTCCCTCAACCGCTGCCGCCTCTCACCACGCGATATACCGTCTACCCCCTCCACGCGGCCAGCGGCGCGGCGGGTCTATACAGGAAGATTTTTTAGTCATCGTCCAAATTTTCTCTAGGCATTATGTATCATTCACTAACTCCATTTTTGAAAAAAAATCGATACGTAAAATTTTCATATTAAATCATTTTCTCGAAAAAATTATCCGCTCTGCCTGGTCACTAAGTTAAACGTTAAAAATACTACATTTGCCGCCAAACATTCAATGAAAAGTGCAGCGCGCACCCCGCTTGCCCCCCGCCCCGCTACACCTGCGCAAAACATCTATCGTTATCCCCAGTCGGCCCCGCGCACCCTTTCGCGGCGCAAGCGCTTACTTCCGTGTTCCCGCGCATCCCGCCGGCGCCCCGCGCTATCGTGAATTTGCATAAAATGTATTCCCACCGCGAGTATTACGAAATGGTGCGATCTTACATACTTAGTGGTGAAAGCTTGAACGGTGCCCAGAGACTGTACGAAGCAGAGAGTATTCCTCGCCTTCGCAATCAAGGGATAATAAATCCTTCCATCCCTAATCGCCAAACAATTTTGGCCGCAAATCAGAGGCTATTAGACCATGGCCAATTTACATCTCCTACACACGCTCAAGGACGTGGCAGGCCGAGACTCGCAGTAGAGATCGAAGAAGATATCTTCGATTTCTTCGAACGGAGCCCTAGAGCGAGTACGCGAGATGCAGCGCGGCGCTTCGGTGTAAGCCAATATGCCGTGTGGAAACTTCTCCATATTGCTGGGTTGCACCCGTACCATTTTCAAAAGGTACAGGCCTTGAACGACGCAGACGCCGTTCCCCGTCGAGCCTTCTGCGAGTGGCTGATCGCACACCGCGAAGCTAACATTTTGTGGACTGACGAGGCCTTGTTTACTCGAGTGGGGCTGTATAATCAGCATAATGAACATTGGTGGTCATTTCGAAACCCACACATGATACGAGAAACGTATCACCAAGTGCGGTTTAGCGCAAATGTGTGGGCTGGAATTGTCGGCAACAGAATACTGGGGCCATATTTCATTGAGGGACGGCTGAACGGGGGCACGTACCTAGATATGTTACGCACAGTAATTGCTGATTTCATGGATGACGTGCCAGCAATCGCCTATCGTGATTTTTATTATCAACAAGACGGTGCACCGCCTCATTACTCGGCCGCCGTTCGTGATTATTTAAACACAGAACACGGTGATCGTTGGATTGGTCGCGGGGGGGCCCGTCCCCTGGCCACCCCGGTCCCCAGATCTTACTCCATGTGACTTTTTTGTGGGGCGAAATAAAACGACGAGTGTATGTGGAGGAAGCCCAAAACCTAGACCAATTAAAAGGACAAATTGTACGTGCATTCGACCAAGTGAAAAGTGACACTGTAGTGCTCAACAAAATTAAAAATAATGTGCAAAAACGTGCAAGACTCTGTTTAGAGAGAAACGGTATGCATTTTGAACATTTATTAAAGTACTGCTAATGTGACTGTTTTATGATTATTTTGATTACTTCGATTTTTAATTATTTGTACATAAGTTGATTCAAATTTTTTAAATACGCCTAATAGCAAAAAGTTTTGGCACGGTTTTAATAAGTTCTAAAGTTCTTATGTATCCAATTTTTTTTTTACTTTATTTGTCATTGATTAATTAAGGATTACATTCTAATCATAGTGAACATAGCACAAACCTTTTGCTAATTGATGGTCCTAAGCCCGTGAAAGTATGAAGGGAAAATTTGCAACTTTGTTTATTATTGTGTTAACAATGAATTGCGGAGGCGCGCGGGGCGGACAGCCCGCGTAGTTACCCAGCGTGTACGCACGGCACGGCGGTGTCCAGAACCATCAACTTTTTATAGATAACTTTGTGATGTGATATCTCAATATTTTTGTATTGAGTGATACTAAAAGAAAAAACACGTATTCAATGGTTTTCGCCAAAGATTAATATATCAAAATTTGGACGGTGACTAAAAAATCTTCCTGTATAGAAGTTTCACTTCAAAAATATTGAAAACGTATCTTTTTCTTTTTTACGTAATCTAAAGATTACTGCGATACATTGAGGTAAAATGTGCCATGACGTCACGAGTATGTAGATTTTATTCATACTAGAGACGTAGCGACCCCCACTCTCCAATCTAAAATGCGTTTTATCTAAGTATTTTTTTATTAATATGATAGGCAAAAAATACGTGTGTAATATTTTTTTATTATCTGACGGACGGACTAAATCGTTTTTTTTTTTAATCAGGTATCATCCCTATCTATTCTGAAACGTGTATGCAAAAACAACGCTTTTTGGCGGCAGAATTAGGTTTAGAATTAAGTACTTCCTTGGACGAGCTCCATCATTATCCATCTTCATCTGCCTGGTCTTCATACGTGGGGTTGGCGCACCACGTTTTCTGCTTCCATTCTCCGCTGTCATACACTCCCTTCTCTTTCAAATTATTCCTCACTCAATCCATCCCTCTTTTCTGCGGCCTCCCTCTCCCTGTCCATCCACCAACATTTATATTCATCACTCTTCTAGTCACATGCGTTTCCTCTCTCATCCCATACCAGGCCAAACGATTTCCTTTCAACTTTTCTATTACTGGCGCCACTTTCAAACTTCACCATAAATCTACTAATATTTAAGTAATTACAACACCGTCATTTTAGCTCCACTGTCGGTTAAAAAATAATACTTACGATTAATATCAGGAGATTTCTCGTAGGATTTCAATATTCTAGTTTGAGCTAACTGCACCAATTTTGCTGAAACACTCACTGTTCCGATTTTATAGTAATATATCTGAAAAAAAAAGTTTAAATAAGTATTTGACTTTCATTAGGGTTCCGTACCCAAAGTGTGCCAACGGGACCCTATTACTAAGGCTATGGCCGCTATAACATAATAGTTATTTATGCTATAAGTGCGGAAGGTAGGTGATTTCCGACGAGTGTATAAGTCAACACGAGACGGAAATCATCTTACGCAGGTGTATCATACAACGATTTACTATGCATTGTGCGAGAAAAAAAAAAAAAAAAAAAAACGAGCGAGCCTTACGGCAGTCGCCTGCGATGTGTAACATCTAACATACCACGACGTATACAAAGTTGATACGACAGAGGGGCTTTCCTTTAAACTGCTTATACTAGGAACCATTTTCAAGCTCTGTGCCAAAAATCAATTAAATAGGAGCAGTAGTTTAGTCGCAAATGATTTTTTAAGTTTTTGCCCCGTTTGAACACGATGTATCTTTCCTAACAGCTGTTTATGTTACGCATAGGTCATGCACCTTAAAACGATAAATCTGAGTACGATCTACGATGCGTTGTTGCCGCTGCGACGCAAGTCACAAGTACAACCAAATATTTTCGCTAAAAAGATGACAATGCAAACAAGGAAGCAATAAATACACACACACTTGCACTTGCACTACGAGAGTGACAATCATAGCAAAACATCCCGCGCGTAAAAGAAATAGAAATAGGTCAGTGTGTTGCTATTGCATCCTAGATCCTTGCGATCGGTAAGTGGAGCTTCTGGTTTTTTCAGTGCACCGACGCTATCCTTTCGGAACGTACTTATGTTACGTAACACGGAAGCACCTGCGCCGTTATCGTTTTGACGAACTCGCGCGCTGACAATTGTGATTTTGTTTTGTTATTGTGATAGGACACTAAATAAGTTTAAGACAGTATTTCTTTTTTTATTGTGACAGGACACGTAAATTGGGATTATTATTATTTAGTGTTAGTGTTATTTTTTAGTGATTGACTGCTTTTATTGTGATACGACACGTAATTAAACTTTGGTTTTGTTTGTGTGTGTGTAATTAAAGTGTTCAACAATGCCTCGTGTAACTTACACGGCGTCAGAATACACTGACATGATTTTAATTTACGGCGAATGCCGTGGAAACGCAGCTTTAGCTCTGCGAACATACCGAGAGAGGTATGGTGACAGTCGCAATTGCCCTAGAAACGCCCGCACCATACAATTGGCAGTACAAAGATTAAGGGACAATAAAAGTATAGTGCCGCAACAGAAGGGATTGCCACCGCGGCAAATAAACGTAATAACATAACAACGCGGTAAATTTGTGCATTCAAGTGAATGGAGGACACATCGAAAATTTAAAAATGTTTTGTTTTTGTTGTTCGCGTACCTACTTCAAAACCTTACCTAACATAAAAGCCAGCGTGAGCGGAGGCCTAAGCCGCCGCCCGCGCTACCGCCGCCGCCGGACGGCCGCTTTGACACGAGATAACACACGCCGCGCTCCGGCGCGCGCGCGACGTTGCCACTTTGTTACCTAGGTATCTAAGGTTAGTTAAATTTATTTACAAAGGGTGGTTGCGTTTTACTCTGATTTGTAAGCTATTTAGTTTGTTTGAAAAAAAAAAACTCATTTTTGGTGCTTTTTACTTTTATACCGTATCGAATTAATACTAAACACGTATAGAATACGTAGTGTAATTTAATGCCCCTCTGTCATATCAACTCTGTATAAATGATGAGTGAATGAATGAAATGCACCGATCCCAGCGTGGTTTAACCAGACTCGATAAATCGAATGAACCCCAAGATTTGCACTAGCCCATGAAGCCTCATGTTTCATGGGACTACAAAGGCCATTGCATATCTAGGAGTAGACCGGGGGGCACGGGTAATGGTAAGGAAGACGTGCCCTTAGGATAAGGAAGGATTTGAGAGCCATACCGGATATGCATCCTAGAGTAAGCATAGGAATAGTGGAGAGACGGGTGTTAATTATCTATGGATGGGCATCTTTTGCGACGTCTTCGTTATGTTGGTTCGAGTCGATCTTCACCGGTGTATTTTGAGAACGGGGATACGCTGCTTTCTCAGCTTTTTCTATACTGCTGCTGTGCTGTGTTCGATTTTGCTGTGTCTAAGTCTTCGTCAGAGGCGTCGCTGCTATCCGTTTCAGGTTTCTTGTACATCTCGCTGGCGGCCTTCATGATCTTGGATCTGTCTGTAGCCTTATCCATCCAAAAGTCTAATTCCTTGTCGAAATAAGTCGAGTCCTGCTTAAGATTGTCGTTCCATGTGTAAATAGGACGGCCTACTTTCTTATATTTGGCCTTATACTCCATTGCTGCGTGTAAAAGGTGTGGTTTGCCACGCCTGTGGACGTGTGCGAGATAGCACATTCTGTGGTTCTTGATGCGTTTGGTTACAGTTTTTCCATCTAAGATTTCGTGCATCTTCTTTTGTGTTGGTTTATTTCTGGCGTGGTTAATCAAGTCTCTCATGATGACTCTCTCATATCTTCTCAGTCTTGACCTATTAGCTTTGGTGATTGCCGATACTTTCAATCCGTATATCATGCAAGGTACTATAACCATTCGATACATGAGTCTGGCTAGTTTCCAGTCCATCTTTGAGTTTATTATGAATGGTAATAGTGACTTTGCGTTTCTAGTGGCCTGTTCACACCGTTTTCTAACTGTGCTTCTCCTGCTTAATGCAGATGTTATGTATGTACCTAGATATTTAATTTCGTCGACAGTATGTAGTTTTAATCCGTTCATTGACACGTAAGTCGCTTTCTGTTTAGTTAATGGGTCTCTAATTAGAATTTTTGTTTTGGTTTCGTTTATTTGTAGGCCGACACTACCTAGTAGGGGTTTAATATGGTATACAATACCTTCTAACCCTTTTAGGTCGTCTGTAATGAAGATGAGGTCGTCCGCAAATGATAACACCAAGGGGAGTGATATTTCAAGATCTTGGTCTAATTTAATTAACTGAGTTTCCTCTTCGAGGGTTCTAAGGACCTCATCCATGACCAGTGTAAAAAGGCGAGGAGATAGTGGGCAACCCTGTTTGACTCCCTTTCCTTTAATGATCCAACTACTTTGCTGACCACACCATTTGATGTGTGTTCGTTCATTCATGCAAACTTTGATTATCCTGTTAGTTAGCGTCATATTAGATCTTTGTATTAGAATGTCTCGTAGTGCTTGGAGGTTGACGTTGTCAAAAGCTTTTTCTATATCCAGAGCGAGTACATAGATTCTTTTACCTGCGCGCCATTCTTCGTCCAGAACCCTTTTTAGTGTAAATATGTGATCATCTGTAGATCTATTGTTTAAAAAAGCCGCTTGGTAGTTACCCAATTCTTTTATTGTTTCGTCTAATTTTTTTTAAAACGTAGGAGGCGTAGATTCTGTAGCCCGTATTGCAAACCGATATTCGTCTATAGTCATTTGAATCTTTAGGGTTGTTTTTCTTTGGAATTGGTACTTGTACTGTTTCTAGCCGGGTGTCGGGCGCTTCATTTTGTGTCCACGCTTTGTTCATGTGCTTGGTGACGGCTTCCTGTAATATCGGCGGCATTGCTTTGAAGAGCTCAATTACCACTTGGTCTGTTCCGGGCGCTGTTCCGTTCCGCATGTTGTTAATTATTTCCATTACTTCGTCCAGTGAGGGTCCTGCATTTTGTGCGGTGGATACCCGTTTTGTTATGGTAACCGTTGGTATAGGTAGGCCCTCGGAGGTTTTTAGGATTTGCTCCCATTTGGACATTGGTATATAAGCGGTTCTTTTCCGGCGTTTGGTAGTTTGCTTATTTTTCCTGTAAAATAGATAAAGTACCTGCATGCGTTTTGATGGATGTTTTTTCCCCAATCCAGTGAAGAATGCACTGGATTCTTTGTTTTCTTCTTCCGTTTTAATCATATGAAGTATTGCCTGACATTCCTTTACGCGATTATGTCTATTTGGGTTATCTAATTGTCTTCTTTGCAGGAATTTAGCCTTTTGGAGGTTAGCAAGAGCTATACGATGTTCCCTAGAGTGACTCTGTTGAAAAGTTAAGGTTTCCTGGGCCGCCGCTTTTAATACTTCAGGTATGGTACACCATGGTATTTCGACGCTTTCATCTGTTGAGTCTATTCCGACGTTTTCCAATTTTTTGATTATGCAAGCTTGGTATTTTGCTTTGGTTGATTTGATATTGAGAGCGGCATAGTAGTATTGTTTGTAATTGAAATCCTTGGTCTTTATTGTTGTTTCATTTTTTTGAGTCTGGTGTTTATTATTTTCAACATTGTTTATGATTCGGTTTGTTCTTAGCTGCCCCCAAATTATTTTATGGTCAGATATGGCCCTACCTGCCCATTCGCCTTTAATATACTTAAAGAGTTTTTCTGTTGTCTGTGGCGTAATAATGTGATCCAATTGTGATTTCTGCGTGCCCTTTGACCATGTTATCTTGCATGATGTTCTCGCTTTTGTTGTTTCTATTTGCAGTTTTTCCCTGCTGACTATATCCATTAACATTTCATCGTTGTAATTGGAGTAGTCATGATGGAGATTTTGGTGAATCAGCCCTTTGCGTTGGAAACTTATTGTATCTTGTCTACCAATATGAGCGTTAAAGTCCCCTAGGATGATTAAAGTACATTTCCTTGGTTTTTGTCTGATCAAGTTTAGTATACCCGTGAAGGATCTGGTTGCTTTAGAGGTACAGCTGTTGATGTGAGAGTTAATTATATAAAGCGGAGCAGGTTTGTCGCTTCCCCTACCAATTTTAAGAGTTATTGTCATCACGTCGGTATCGCAATTTCTATTTATTATTTCAATTTGGGAATCCTTTCTGACTAGAATTGCAAGTCCCCGTTGAGCTTTACCTGCGGTTCCGGATAGGTGCCATTCGTAATGGGTGGAGTTGTACGTTCCTAAGTTCATCCCTGTTTCTTGTAGGCAGGCTATGTGAATGCCCCTATTTGAAAGTTCCGCGTCTATTTTATCTTTTTTGGCCGGTTTCGAGGCCCCACGAACGTTCCAAGTTGCAATGCGCAGGTCTGAGCAAGTGTACTTAGTCGCGGCAGAAGGCAAATTTCTAAGTATTGTGTATCCGGTGTCGTCCGCGAGTTCAGCCGATAACGGTGTACATAATGTTGATGTTAATTGTTCATCCGGTGTTAATGAGCAAGCTAGTTGGGGGCTGCTCAGAATTCGGGGTTTAGTAGGCTGCCCTTGTTCGTCTCTTTTGTTGTATTTATTGCCTACCGTTTCGGCATGTTGTGGTGTATCTTTGTTAGTTGTTTTATGCGTTAGACTTTGCAGCTTATTGTTGTACTGTTCTTCGGCGCTTATGACCCAGCTATCATAATGTTGATCTTTGTAAATGATATGTATGTTTCCGTGTACTGGTTCGCCGGCAGGTGAGTAGACCAGTGTGTTCCCGTAGTTATTATGCACATGCACATTTACGAGATAGAATTCGGCCGCGGCGATTAGGATGTCTTCCCCTCCCCAGAACGTCTCGTTAAACTGCGCGGTTATGTAGTTTGTTATCATTTGTTCCTGAGAGAGCTTGCTGTTAGGAATAGAGTCTTGAATGTTATTCCTAAGTGCTAAGCAAATTCTGGCTTCATCGCGGTTATCCGAAACATACGTAGCTAGGTCTCGGCGTATTGACATATGGCCAAATGTTAACCCCATTAAAAGATTTAGTTGATGGGCGATCGCACTAAACAGACAATTGCCATCCTTTTGCATGGCCGCTATTATTACCATTGTAACACTATTGTTTGGGACTCTGGACCCCACGTGTTGAGACACAGAGCTACAAAAAGATTGAGATTTATTAGATACCCTCTGTTTTTCTATTGAAATATAACTTGTTATGCAGTTTTTGTTTTTGTTGAGTGGGCTTTAGGCTCATCACACGTGTGCCTTTCTTCACAAAAACTCGGGTAAATTGTTCGACCGAAACACGACAAAAAAGAAGTTGCTTTAGACGCGACTTTTTGGAAGGCAATGGAAATTGCCAGAATGTTACGCAATCTAAATCGACACTGTTATTTTTGTTAGAGTATATATTATAATTTTTATCTTGATGTTCTCGTTTTACTATATACTAAATATGTAGCTTAAAAGTAAGCGTTGGTTCAGTGCGAAGCATCAAACCTTTAAACTTCGCCAGTCACTACGCAACCGTAGATATGCGCTAACGATGTTGACGCTTAATCTAACAAATAATCTACCGAACTTTGTCGCTGAATTTTGGCCTCGTAATCGAAATAAAGCCGGGAATTTAATTCAGTTCTCGTGATCGATACACTTACTAGAAACAATTTAAGGTGTAAGTCTTTTTGGTATCTGGATCTACCGTTGGACTTAGCATTAAGCATGCGTTTGAACTATGGGAGTTTGATTTATTAACTGAGTGATTAGCAGAACGTCCTGACATAAAAGGAATGATCTCACCGGGTTTTTCTTATTACGACGTTTCTGGTTCCCTGGAAACCTTGGGCAGACGATAAGGCCTTCGGATGCCCTGGATCGCTCGCTCTGGGTCATGAACGTACGTAGGCTTAGCACACCTCACTTTTGCACTTAATGTAATTATTTGTAGACGCTTGAGTCATAGCCACATTGAATAAACACAACACTCGATGTTATTTTTATTTTAACCGGCAAAAAACACGTTGGATCTTGTTTCGGACCCAAGCCCGTACACGTGTGCGATAAAAGACGCGGAGCGCTCGAGACGTCCTTCCACAACGGCGTCCAGATGAACTCTCATATCAACTCTGTATAAATGATAAAAACAAAATTCATGACTTTGACTTTTTGATTTTGAACATTGTCATAATCATCGCCATCGTCATCATCATCATTCTGGAATAATAAAATCTCTGAGACGAGACGGGCTGACGACGGACTCAAAAATTAAAAAAAAACAGAAAAGGAAAAAGCACTAGTGAAAAAAGTGACACTTTCCGCACGAATTGACTGCTTGGAAAACGCTCTTTTCGAGCAAATGCATTGTAAAATTTTGTTTTCCTACTTCTTCAAATGGTCAAAAGAAAAACGTACCGAATCCGAAATAGTACAAAAATTTTCGAGCATTATGCATTCTCATAATTCTAAGTAACTTCTATTTATGTTTGAATAATCGAAAGAAAATCTAATCTATCCAAGGGGTTGGATTTTCGGCCTCACTCGCTCGCTTTACATTACTATGCTTTACTGACATCGACAAAGTAACTCAGGGGCGTAATGATTTTAAATGAAAGTTATGTACGCGTATGTTAAAAGTGGAACCTCTGCCCTAGGAGGACATATTAGTGACCTTATTGGTAATGTTCTTTAGAAAGATCAGGTCAACCAGCGTGCGTGTATGACCAGATGCATGAACGTTTACGAGGCAGAATACTCCTTGTATTTAAGAATCGTAGCAGGTGCGTTCTGTAGTTTCTGCTTAACCCCATGGAAAGGAGGCGTGTGTTTTTTTATATCCCATAACTCTAGGGTATGATTGAGACCATATCAAAGAACCAACTGGCATATGAATTATTCTTCAATCATTATTTTTTTTGTTTTCATTTTTTCATTCAAAATAATTCAACAAAGTCACGATTATTAGTGTAAAACACCCTTACGTGAAATATGACAACGTCGCATTTTCTTAGCTTTAAATATGAATGATTGGTTTGAATAAAAATGAATTACTTCACTACACTACTGCGAAGTTTGGCAACGTCGCAAAAGTAATGATTCGTCATACTGGTGACAATTTTCACCCTAATTTAATTATGATTGATTATATCTTCGAAACTATGCATTTTTAGACCCTATTCTAGATTTTGTGTTCTTTTTACTTAAATAATATAACCCTTTTTTTTATTTTTCAGGATGGGAAATCATCAAATGACTTCTCCCGCTCTGGGCAGAGCGAGAGGGTGTGTCAGACTTTTACTGACTAAAACCCACCCGTGTTCCTTCCGTTGCCTGTGTGCCGGGGCCGCGTTATCCCTTTCGGACAAACCCGCAACCCCAGCAGGCATTGGTCTTTCGACCCCGTCGGTTGGTGCTGACATCTCTTTGAGGCGCGCGTGGAACACAACGCGCCGTCGACACGGGCCTGGTCCTTATCGGACGGCGAGCTGCCCATTGCTCACCGTCCGCAAGCCCACGCCTACGGTGGCCGGAAGTCGGCTCTCCCGACGCCCGGGGCGTCTCCTGCGGCGACTAGGGCCGCGAGGGCGTGCAGCTTGCGTCTCCCTCGCGCGCTCCGCCTCCTCCTTCGCGAGCATAACTGCTTCGCAGAAGGAGGTGACGGCCTCCCATGCACTCTCGCTCCGAACCATGGCCTGAACCAGGGCCGGACGCGAGAGATCGCCGCCGCCGATCGCCTCCGTGAGGACACGGCGGTGCCCCGCCCAAGCCGGGCAGACCTCCACCGTATGCTCCACCGTGTCCTCCGGGCGATCCACACAGTGGTGACACCCGGGCGTTTCCTCCCGCCTTACGCGGAACAGGAACCTCCCGAAACAACCGTGTCCGGTGAGGACCTGCGTCAGACGGAAGGTGAGGACGCCATGGCGCCTCTGAAGCCACTCCTCAAAGAGGGGACTTATCGCCGCAATTGTGGCGTGCCCAATGTGTGTCCCCCTGCCAGCTAAATGGATGTACTTCGACTTGTGAAAAAATTCACAGAAGTAGTATATATAACGAAATTAAAAGGAAAACTATCAGAGCTAAGTAGGCTGTACAGGTTAACGAGTAATAATCAATCAACTTAAATTTGCGGTTTGAAAAACATGATCTCCCATACATTCCGTATCGGAGAACATGTTTTTCAACTACAATGTTAAGTTTGTTCTTGAGACAAATTCATCCCAACTACGGAACTCTTCATTGTGCGTGGTCCGACAAGCACATCCCCGGTTTTTTTTTTATTACGTCAAGAGGATGGGAAGCAAAGTCCTCTTGACTGCTATAGGCCACGCGCGACTGCCAGTCACCGCCTGAGATATGTGAGCGGTGAGACAGAGGCAATTGACAAAATTGTCAGACTGGGTTAGCTTGGCCTTTGTCTACCTCCCCCGTCTCACCGCTCACATGACTCAGGCGGTGACTAACAGTCGCGCACGAACTTTAATCGCAACCTACTGTGATCACCAGCCTCGATAGCATAGTGGTGTGACCATCGGACTGCCAAGTCTCTCATCTCTGCCTCTGACTTTCCGGATTCATGTGCGTATTGTATAATTATCACTTGCTTCAAAAACGGTGAAGGAAAACATCGTGAGGAAACCGGCATGCCTGAGAGATATTTCTCGACGGCATGTGAAGCCAAGTCAGAGGCCCATGGGCGGCTTTAAAACTCTGACACCAGGTTAGTCACTAACCCCACGAAAAGAAGAAGACCAGCCTCGTTGTCACTCCGTGATGATTTAGTTTAAAAACAAATAAATTGTGCAGTCACTTGAGTGAGGTTCCAAATGAAATTTACAGAGAACTACAAGTTTATAGTCTGATCGGGACCGCTGTTCCGCGCTTTAGGAATGCGCGGCGAGGCGGGGGGCAGCGTTGACCAATGAGCGGCAGGCGGGACGCCGCGCGCCGTGAGCGTTGACGAATGAGCGGCCTGCACTGCCCTCCGTCTCGCCGCGCACATACCTCAGCCGCGAAACAGCGGTGTTGGTCAAACTATAACAGCATAAGGATCAGCCTAGACACAGCAACAAAATGATCTAGCATGCTCTATGCTTTCATGCTCTCACTAACGTGAAATGTGCAATTTAATTCATTATCAAATAAAAATTGCTCGAGGATTTTGATGCTATGTCTGCGCTAACCTGAATCTACTTACAGCGGCCTCACACACGAACACAACAGCAGTTTCCAAACTGTCCGAGGATTCTATGACGTGCGGCCAGTATTCTGTAGCTTGAAACAATATATCCTCCAGGGGAACGCTAGGTTTGTCCAAGTGGGCAATTAGTATGCCTGCGTTGCGAAGGTAGATTTCCCTGTAAAAAATGTTTTATTACTTAACCTGCCCCACTTTTACTGTCAAGATTTTATTTCTCCGATACAATTCATTTTTATGGACAACTCGCACTTGACCACAGATGAATGCAGATGGGCACTCCGCATTTTAGGTATGAAGCTCAATTCAGTGAGTGTTACGGTAATTAGCGCTGTGAGACCTGAATTGCACTTTATTGTGCCGTAGCAAGAGTCGCTTTACGGGGGCGAGAACTCGATCTAGCTAGCTCTCATATCAAGGAAAAATGTTCACTATTTTCACAGCGTCATGAATGTGATACAACGTTAACATACCTGGACGATATGTGTTAATCTATCTTCAACCGAGCAGAGCTCGGTCGGCCAGGTACTTAAAACTTACTTGTCGTCCACATATTTGGCTACTTGGCAGCATATATGTGCAAGTTGCAGCGCGTGTGCCGTCCTGCTAAAATGTAGCAGCTGTTGTACGAATATCTGTGCGAGCTGCAGTGCGGGTCGCAGGAGTTGTTTGTTGCTTACTGAAAATAAAGTATTTAATTTGTAAGTACAATTTTAAATCACGTCTACTTGTCGAGCAGTGGTTGCTCAGTGGTAACGGTCGTGACTTACGACTTGAAGGTCGTGACTTACGACTTGAAGGTCGTGACTTACGACTTGAAGGTCGTAAGGTTTTAACCGAGACAGGCGCTTTACTTTGTTTCCATTATTTCAAACCATTAATATCAATTAGACACTTTTGAACGTCAAAAATTACAAAAAGTTAGATTGATTATAGTAACCCTTTCCAAAAGGTAGTTTTATGTATGGAGAAGAATTGGCAAGAAACTCCACCGTTTCTTCTCCATTTCATCACCACTGCTCTCAAAGCGGTGAAAGAAAAAATCGTGAGGAAACCGGCATGCCATGTCCTAGACCCAAAAATTCGAAGACATGTGACATCTACCAACCCGCACTGGACCCGTGTGGTAGATTACTGCCCACTCCGTCTCACAGAGAAGAGGCCTGCCTGATTACGCTACATTTTGAGAAGCCTCATTCAAATCAGAAGTCTATTGGGTTGAAATATAATAGGGAATTCAAGGTTCAAAATTAAAAGAGACTATTTTAAGAAGGTCTATGTCGCTAGCAGACAACCATAAGAAAAAGTACTCGTTGCCGAGACATTACTGTAGCCATAAAGAAACCAATATCACAGATTAATACGGATGGGTCACTCCGCAAAATCATTTAAATAAAAAGCGACTTTTGCTACGACAGAATAAAGTGCAATTTAGGTGGCACAGCGCTGATTACCTACAGTTATATTCACCTAGAAGTTACCTCTTTCTATCGCTTAACTCTTATATTGTTAGACAAGACGAGCCCGCCGTGTACTGTAGTTTCATACCTAAAATGCGGAGCGCACCTTCTTTCCTATCTGTGTTGATACAGAGCCATCTAGTTATGACCTCCAGTTTTTAGAAACTGAACTTTTGACAGTGTCAAAAAATTTGACACTTTAAACTGACGGCACAACGTCTTTTTTTTCGTCTCATTTTACTCCTACCAAATAACTTCATTCCAATAAACAAATTACCTGTATCAATAACAACGGCCAGCTCCGTCCATATTTCAACTGCCTGCAGAGCTCTCTGCAACGCAACGTCCTCTTGAGCAAGCGTACGCATCGCCTGCGATAGATCCGGATCTATACTCTAAAATATAACATTCTAAATTTTAATTTTACTTCACATAAAGCGCTACAAGGTTTTTTTGACGCGTGGCAAAAGTGGGAACTAACGCCGCCATCTTATTTTTCAATACATTTCACCAAAACGATTGCTCAAATGTTTACCAACAGCGCCACCCTGTGAACGTCATTCGAGCGCCAAAAGATACTTGTAGCATTGTACAACCGCAGACATTTGCTGTGAACCATTTTTCGCCCTTATACCTATGGTAATAAAGTTGAAAAAGGGTTCACCGCCAGTGTCCGCGATGGTACATAGGCACTTGTGAAACGTCAGAAGCTAGGTGCACGGTTCCAAATCGTCGTTTCCTATGTAGAAACTCCACGGTTACTCTTTCAATAATTAGCTTTTATAATATTTTCATATCAGTGTTAATAGGTATGAAAGGACAATGAAAGCTCTTTAACAAAAACGTAAAACAACTAAAATGGTCAACAAGTCGAAGCATCTATGAGCTTCTCACCCGAAAAATACCCGTACTAATCACACGGTTTCAATCCCTGGTTCATATATCAAAATTTTTTTTTTCGTTGGTTATATAAAAATAACATTGCTGTTTCATAGAAAAGTGCAATACCTACGCGGTCAAAATGTATGGAACAGCTGATATTTTTTTTAAATAACCGACGAAAAATTTCAACGCAGGTGGTGTCAGAATCATATACTGAATCCATGGTAACAGTTTTCGCGTCTATGTCCCTGCCACCCTGTATATAAAAATGAATCTCTATTTCCCTTGGTCACGCCATAACTTGAGAACGACTTTACCGATTTCAATCATGTTTTTTACTAAGTTTTCTGTTAGGTAGGTGCGTAGGTAGATAGGTAGGCAGGTGTGTAGGAAGGTAGGTGTAGGTAGGTAGGTAATTGGGTAGGTAGGAAAGTAGGTGCGCCGTAGATGAGTACTTGGTGCTACCCCCGCGCAACCGAGGCGGGCAGCTAGTAATTAATAAATATTATACTTACTGCTTCAGTAACCTTCCACCCATATTTGTTGCTTGCCTCAGCTATATCATATTCAGCTTTCAGGAATAATAATATCGCTTGTGCCACTCTGATGTCTGAAGAAATTGGTTCCTGAAAAAATCATGACATGGACTAAATTAAAACTGCCAGACGACACTTCATTATGTGCATAGCCTTTTCCCAACTATGTCGGGGTCGGCTTCCAGTCTAACCGGATGCAGCAGAATAACAGTATTTCACATGGAGCGACTGCTGACCTCTACGTCTCAGTTACTGAGTAAGACGCGATACGCCTTACTAAGACTGTATTATAATTTAGGTAAAATTGATGGTTTTGTTTTTAAGAGGTAATCTCCGGAATTACTGATCCGAGTATAAAACTACAAAACAATATTTTTGTCCATCAGGTAGATTATTAAAAAATTTTAGACACGTATTTTTTCTTTTTTTACGTAATCAAAAGATCACAGCTATATATTGAGTTAAAATGTGGAATGACGTAACGCCTTGGTAGATTTTTATACTTAGTTCTGACGTAGCCAGACCCCACTCCCCAACTGTAATACGTTCTACTAAGTATTTTTTTATTAATATGACAAAAGAGCAAAAAATAGGTTGTGTCAAATATTTTTTTATTATCTGACTGACGGACAATTTTTTTTTTTTTTTACCCTGGCATCGTCCCTATTGTGAAGTGAACAGGATAATAATGTGTTACGGTATAGTTGAATCAAACGCGGCCGGGAAGTCGACAGAAGAAGCTACTTTAGAATAAAATATAATAAAACTCTACTCACAGGCATTTCATCGATCCTTTCCAATAAGTTGTTGACTATAACTTTAAAATAATCACTGTGTATCGTTCTTACTGCCGCAGGAGTGACAGATATCACTTCTAGTAATGTCCACAGAAGGGATTCTGGGTCTTCAACTAAAAATAATCAATGTCAAACTCAAACAACTTATTTCAATTAGGCACATAAAAGGCACTTATGAACGTCAATTTTACATAAAATAGAATTGATTCTAGTCGCCCCTTCCAAAAGGTAGTTTTCGTATGGAGAAGAATGGGCAAGAAACTCCACCGTTACTCTTTTAAGTTTTTACAATATTTTGTATACATTAATTATATAATTATATGTGAAGACGATGCATCTAGAATAAGATTACTATACTACGATAGGTAACAAAGAATGAAAAATGAAGCAATGACAGATAAATTAATTATGTGATGGATACATGGTGCTCAAATATTTACAAACATTGTAAAATTATACGATATTCCTAACATTTTAACAAGTAATACTAATAAGTGAGTGTGTGAGTTCAAGAAATCACAGAATGTAAAAAAGTGTTATAAAAAAATATATAATTAAATTAGCAGCCAGTATGATTTTGTCTAAATTGTCCTATGGAGCAGGACCAGCATGTTTCCAAGCATTGCTATCTTGGATATAATGATACCATAACAGTAAATCTTAATTTCCAGTAGGGCGCAGTAGAGCCCTGGTACCCTAATCGCGTTGCCGCCAAACAAAAAGCGATACGAGAAGACAATAGAAGATTTTAGTTACTTATTTCAAGACGACCTCTTAATTTTTACGAGCGTAAAATAATATTGTCTTATCTACAACAAACGCTTTTTTTTTACAATTTTGAAACGAATTCTAAATTCGCTGGAGAGATCGAATCCAACCAGCATCATCTTTCTGCCTGCTTGCACTGAATTATAGCCCTTTTGCACACAACCTTAAGGCTGCTTTTCCTCCAGAGATGTGCTATGCTGCGAGGATGTGAAAGCTGAGCTACGAAACTATGTCATCGTTTCCACTAATGCCATGAAAATGCGCCGCCGCGAGGAAGATGCGCAGCTCGAGCTATGCAATGCATTGACAGTAAGGAAAGCACTCTGTTCTGCACATAGCTACACCACCCACGCATCCATAGCACGCATCCTTCCATATAAAAAACCTAGCTTAGTTGAACCCGTTTCACATGTGGACCAATGAATATTATTGGTGGATATCAAACGCGTTCACAGCAACGTAACTTAGCACATCTCTTGTGAAAAGGCACCTTTTTTTTTTTATGGTAGGAAATTATCAAATAATTTCTCCCGCTCTGGGCGGAGCGGGAGGGCGTGTCAGACTTTTACTGACTAAAACCCACCCGTGTTCCTTCCGTTGCCTGTGTGCCAGGGCCGCGATATCCCTTTCGGACAAACTCGCAACCCTGGCAGGCATTGGCCTTTACGGACCCCGTCAGTTGGTGCTGACATATCTTTGAGGCGCGCGTGGAACACAACGCGCCGTCGACCCGGGCCTGGTCCTTATCGGACGGCGAGCTACCGCCGCTCACCGTCTGCAAGCCCGCGCCTGCGGTGGCCGGAAGTCGGCTTGCGACTCCCGACGCCCGGGGCGTGAAAAGGCACCCTAACAAATCTACGTATACGCTTCTGCCCAACCGGGGAAACAAGTCGTGATGTTATTTTATTATGTTATTTATGTACGACTAACTGCGCTCCTCGGTTTCACCCGCATTAGTCTCTATCCCCCGGGAATATCAGGATAAAAAGTTTCTGTAGACAACTCACTCGCCTCATGTAAATAAAAATGTTTGTAAAACTAACATTTTCGAATTACGCGCGAAGAGAAATGCCGTCTCCGCGCCACAGAAGCATCGTCGTTCATGCTTGCCTTGTACGCATGCGCGGGTCCGCCTTTTTGTTCGCGCGCTCGCTAGCCGACGAGTGGGGACGCCGCGCGCCGCCGTGCGGTCGAAAATGTGGCGTCGGATTACCAGGTGCGCGCGGACGTATGCCTAATCGCTCGGGCGTTCCCGCCAAAATCGGTTTAGTCATTTAAAGTCCTTTAGTTACGCTAGTTTTAGTTGTTTATAGTTACTGTGAACTGTCCTATGTGCGAGTTTATGTAAACCTGTGCGAAAAGTAATATACGTACTCTATTACCGGTAACTTTGTGTTTGTTTTGTGTTGAAATCCCGCCCTATCAAGAACAGTATCCTATGTCCTAACCCAGGTCATGGTTTACCTAGGTGCCAAATTTCATCTAAATCTGTTCAGCCGTTTTAGTGTGAAAGCGTAACAAATAAACAAACTCATTTTCCGCATTTAATATTAGTTAGGATTAAAATTAGGATACAAGTATCCGGCCCTTAATATGGCAAATCGCATTGTGGAAAAAGTTCCACTTTGTCTCGCGTGACAGTCTCTACATATTAACGTCCGGATACTCACACTGCTACAAAGATTTTTAGCGCTCGAATGTCGTTGATAAGGGGGCGCTGTTGGTAAACATTTGTGCAATTGTTTTGGTGAAATTGGAAAACAAGATGGCGGAATTAGTTCCGATTTTGGCCACGCGCCATAAGATCTTTGTACAGTTATTTCATGTTTTTAATACCTGTCATCCATTTCTCTTGTCTGCCATTCAGTAACGAGTTTAGGGACTGCCAAACTCCGGCCACGGGAGCTATGGATGGCCATAGCTTACAGTACATTTCAAACTCATGTTTTAGAAGTAAACTGAAAAACAAAACAAAATATAAAATACTGTTGTGGGTTCTTCTCTGAGCTATGCATCAATCGGCGAATTCTTTGACTCGTGTATGTGTGCCTCGGCTCACATTTTCACTTTCGTCCATCAATGCCCCTTTGGCTGGCCGCTGCAGTAATGTACTGTTTCTACAAATTTGCTTGCCAGCACGTTTGTTAGCGGAGCTAATTTACCAGGGTACCGCTAGCGACATAAGTTGGAAAATGTAGCCAGAGAATTGTAATATTAAAAAAAAAACGGAAATTCATAGGTACCTGAATTTGACATCTTTCAAAAACGGTGTCAAATCACCATAGAGTTTCTGGTCCATCACCATTTTACTAGCATCGACCACCGAAACTAGTTGTAAATCATCATTTTTGTCTTCGTCGTCATCATCAATTTCATCATTTTTCAACGCTTTGGCTTTAATATCCATCACCAAACTCATACACTTATCCGAATTTAGTTCTTTAGAAAATAATAAGCTCAAAAAAGCATCCAAAAGAGCATTTTCGTGCTTCTTGTAATCTAACTCGCAAATGCTTTTGTTGTAAAATGCTCGCGCTACATTTTTATACTCAAACTCATTCTTGCTTATACTCAACTCATTTTTTATATAAATTTCGAATAAATTTATTGAAAAATCATACTTTTGATTCTTATTTAGTAAGATTGCTGTATTATGTGTGTCTGTTTGCAGTTTCCGATAGCATTTTTCATAGTTAACACATCCTAGTTTTTTTAATTCAGCCATTAATGTGTATTGTTTGTGTATAACTCTGTTATAATGAGGCAATAAGTTATTAAAATCAGAGTTATTGTGCACAGCATTTGTAATGAAATGTTTTAATAAAAAAGACAGTCTTAAAGCGTCATGAAGACCTGTTTTAACTTTACAATTCTCACATTTCAACAACTGATCACAGTTTTGCAATTCATTCAGTAATTTGATCATGAATTTCAAACAATTTTCCTGTATCTCTCCTGTAAAATTGATTTTAATTGAATTATTTACTGAGTATTCAATGAAGAGTCTTAGAAATTGACCTATGAAAGGGTATGTGGCTACCATAGTGTTTCTATAACCAAGTTTTTCAGTGATTTCGCAGGAGACGGTGAGATTTTTGAATACAGCATCCAAATATGTGGTTTTATTAACGAAGATATCGCAGAAGGAATTTAAATAGAAAGTCTGTAAGCAGTGGAATATGTCTGATCGATGTCCAAGCAATGTAATCGCTGTCCTGACAGCTACACTTAAAGCGGACTCCTTAAAACGATTCTTTGATGAATTCTCAGCAATCACATATAGACAGTCACTGAGCTTTACATACAAATCTAAAGTATCCTTTTCTTTTATCTTCTTGAACGCACTCAAGTCAGTTTTTCTTGAAAATTTCTCAAATATTTCACCGTAAAATACGTTCAGTTGTTCCGCATACGATTCGCTGTATATGAAGTGAAGTTTTTTTACTAAAAACACTAAAATGTTTGCGCAAAACTGTGCTGTATCATAAATATCTAGCGTTTTGAGCACATCTTCGGTAAGCTTTGGTAACAGTTTGTGTATTGCCTTGCCTTTTAATTTTTCTATGTATATCAGGCGGTCTGCAATGATATTCCAATATGTTTTATAATATTCTTTTAGTAGATTCTTTGAGTCTGCCTCGAACGCCATGAAAGATAGTTTGAGTATTAGTTCAGGTGGTACTTGTGCGTTCTGAAATATAAAATATTTGATTAATCTATAAAAAACCACGTAATTTTGAATCTGTGATATCTTTTAAACTATTCATTTAAATGATATGATGTAAAGGCATAATTTAATGTAAATTAAATGCCCAATTTAAATAACATATTGTGTAGGATAAGAGCCGGTTCAAGAGGCTCGTTCAAGAGGCCGGTTGAAGAGGCCGGTTGAAGAGGCCGGTTCAAGAGCCCGGTTCAAGAGACCGGTTCAAGAGACCGGCTCAAGAGACGGGTTCAAGAGCCCAGTTCAGGAGTCCAGTGCTAAAGGCTCGTGCTAAAGGCTAGCGCTAAAGGCTCGTGCTAGAAGCTAGTTTTTCCTGCTTTTTTTCAAAAACCTTCTTAGTGCACCCCTGCATTACAAAAGAAGCTGTGTGCAAAATTTCACGTTCCTAGTCTGAGTAGTTTCGGCTCTGCGTTGATATGTCAGTCAGTTTCTCCCTTTATACAATGTCGCCCATGGGCATGTGCCCGCCCGTATTTTTCTGAATATTCATGGAAAATTTAACTTTAAAAGGGGGGGTCTATCTTTAATATTTTTCATGTTATTATTATTTTTTATTTTTTTTTGTAGCGTTTGCCATATGTCCTATTTTATTGGCTCGATTTGGATTCTGTTTATTATTTCGAAAACCTATGAGTTATTTTATCGTATTACCTAACATTTTTTTTTTTATTGTCAGCTATGAAAAAAAAGGAGGTGAAAACACTTTTTTTTTTAAAGTGTTTATTTAAAAAAAAATACCAGTGTAAGTCCATAATCATAGCGGGATATTGGAAAAAAAAGGAAATAAAATTAAAGATAGACTGCCTTTTTAAGTTAATTTTCGATAATTTCTCATGAATATTCAGAGAAATACGGCCCGCCCGTATTTTTCTGAATATTCATGAACATGCCCATGGACGACATTGTTTACATAGATTTTCGATAATTTGTAATGAATATTCAGAAAAATACGGGTGGGGACATGCCGATGGGCAACATTGTATATTATTATTATATTAATATGTGAAGCAAAAACTTTGTAAGTACCCCTTTTTACGAAAATTACGCGGACGGAGGAGTATGAAATTTGGCACAGTTAAAATTTATATGGAGAAGGAGTGCAGAAAGCTAATATTTTTGTATAAGTAATATACATTAGAAATAAATTAAATTAATTCAAAAATCATTACACACACTACCATGCGTTTGACACAAGATGGCTACCTTAGAAACATGACATTTAAATGAATTATGGTCGAATTTCGACCTCTGGGCGACCACTAGTATAGATAGAAGATAGATGAGGAGTGTGCCTTCTGTACTCTTCTGTGCCAGAACCCAGGATCACAAGCTCAGCACACTTTTGTGCCCTAGCTCAGTGTCCAACTGAATGGAGATAGGGAGAAGAATAATACGTTTAAAATATAACATACCTTCCTAACAACATATCTATGTATATGGTAGATACACGCCAATGTCTTGACCTGTTCTGGCTTGTTGAGCCCTCTGGTTTCTCTGATACAGTCTATGGTCAGTGTGAGCAAGTCTTTGGTGTCTATGCTGTCCCTCCATGTTGGCGCTTTGTCTAAGTTCCTGAAAAATATACAATTGACATAATTATGGTGTTTATTTCTGTAAATGTACACACGGCTACACATCAAGCTATACATTTCCAGTATAAGCTAACCTCGCATTGTACGGAAATCCTATACAATGCGAGATCAGCATAAACTGGAAATTATTATAGCTTGATGTGTAGCCGTGTGTACAAACACTTTAAAAATATTTGTCTTAAACTAGTTAGATGAGGTTGGTGTTTCCTATCTGACTACTCTGAGAAGAAACACCAAAACAAAGACAGAGGTCACAGAGGTCAGTCTCTGTAGGAATATCAGGATAAAAAGTCCTATGTCCTAACCCTGGACATGGTCTACCCATGTGCCAAATTTCATCCAAATCCGTTCAGCCGTTTTAGCGTGAAAGCAGATAAATGCAAAGTCTGTTTGTTTGTTTGTTACGAACAAACAAACTTTGCATTTATAATATAGTTTATTAGTTATAGTATAAACCTCAGACCAAATAAAAACTTTTTACAAAAAAATAAACAACCGACTTGTTTTCTTTTTGTAAAAAGTTTTTATTTTTCACTTTTTAGTTGTGGTACCTACCCCACACAATTTCGAATACCACTACCTACTATGTAAATAACAGTTATCATCATAGCATCCACATACACTAAGTGGGAAAAATACGTATTATTGAAGCTTACTCAAAAACTATACAAGCAAAGTTAATCAAATTTATATGGGACCAACTTGGGAGCATACCCTTTCATACAAAAAAAATAATCTTCAAAATCGGTCTCCGAATGACGGAGAAATCGGCGGATAAACATAAAAAAAAAAATACAGGTGACGGACATATAACCGCCTACTTTTTGGAAGTCGGTTAATAAAAAACCAAGGCATAGCACTGCAAAGAAGCATGCCAAAACTACACCTCCGCTCTGTGCATACACGCTCACACGCACACATTTACCATCACACTACAATCAAACTACACTTCACTAAGTGCACACATGTTTACGAAACCAGCCTCACGTCACTGTTTGTCAGCGCTCTGTCATGGTTTTTTATTTGATCTGTGAGATAAACAGACAAGACAAAGATGTGTTACTTCTTATTCTCAGCTTAAACTAATATCATCACATTGTCATCAATAATCATTATCATACATCTTTATTTATCTCAACATCTTAAGAGTTCATAATACCTCAGCTCAAATTCACTCCTTATCTCGCTCAGATGAGATCGAGCGAGACTGAGCGGCGAGGCGAAGGCTTCAAAGCGCCAATAGTTTAGGTAACTTCTTTTTAGGGCGAAAATAAAGGTAAATAAAAATATAGTAAGTCTTATATAGTTAGTTCAGTTATTTTGCAACGTTTCATGATCTAATTTGAAGTATTTTTTTAATACCACCGAATGACTATGGGTTGTGTTTTGTCAAACATAGTACTTAACATGAATCCTCAAGTTTAGCATATATTTATTTCAAAATTAATGCTGCAGTATTTTCCATACAACGGAGGACCATGTTAAGCAATTTGAGGTACGAGTATTATAGATTCTTATTATAATGTATAGTCATAAATAGGGAAAGGTGTCCGAGTTAGAAGAGTTACAGACTACCCGGCTCTCTTATGTAGAACAAAAGAGTTTCTTGCATTCTTCTCCATAGGAACCTACTACGCTTTGCAATCGGTAACTTTCTGACTGACCAACCCCTTGACAATTCAAAAGTACCTGGTTTCATTCAAATAAATGCTTGCGAGTTTCGAGTTTTTGAGACAACAATTCACAAACGGTTAAAGTCAAGATATATCAGCTAACATAAGGTTTAATAACAAGAGAAATAGAAAAAAGCACTAAAATTGGTGAAAAGTAAAAGTTGATATTTATTTATTTATTTTAAACTAGCGAACCGCCCCTGCTTCGCACGGATATGTATTGTCGTATCGAAGAACTTCACATCTAAGCAGTTTGAAAACAAAATCCCGTGAACACGATGACCACATCTGTTACCGCCCCTGTTCTGTAGCGGCCAAGCTTTGCAAGCAGAAATAGTCCTTACAGTGTATAGATATGAACTTCTTCGATGGTACATATAAACCTTGCTCTTGAATCACTCTATCTATTGCTGAAAACTGCATTTAAATCCGTTGAGTAGTTTAAAAGATCTAAGCGAACAGACAGCGGAAGCGACTTCATTTTATACTATGTAAAGATTAGTTGCGCCCTGCAGTTTCACCTGCATATGTCTCAATCCCATGGGAATATCGGAATACAAGGTACCCTGTCCTTTTCCAGGTCATGGTCTACCCAAGTGCCAAAATTTATCCAAATTTGACGCCGTTTTGGCGTGAAAGCGGAAGAAACAAACCCACTTTCACATTTATAATATCAGTTAGGATTAACAAGAAACAATGTACTCAATATGTAAAACAATATTTCTTAATAACTATGTTAGTAAACTTAAGAGTAACACTGCCCTTTAGTTAACAGAATCTATGCTACACACTCAACACTGATGTGGAAAGCTTGCAGCAGCAATTCGCACACAAACAGTCCAGTCTACTCGCAATACACTGCAGTATAATGAGAGATGAGATGAGGGGATGATGACATTTCATAACAGATTAGAGTGAATAGTTTTTAGAAACTAGGAGAAGACCACAATCAAAGTGAAAAATTCTGACATTGGCTTTACTAATATATTTATGAATTAAATGTGTTTGTGAAATCCAACCCAAACTTCTACCACAAGCTACTATAGAAATTTACATGACAAAAAATGGTCAGTTGGTCATCTTAAGGCATCTTAGAAATAGAGTTTCCTTAGGGGAAAACAGCATTAATTAACAAAAGAATTCTTTGTATTTTATTTTTGATTCACAACAAACTGCCAGATGATATAACAAAGTTACCTATGCCAAAATTTATGAAGAAATTACACAAACTTAATAAGTAATAAATGTTATTATAATGTCAAGAAGTACCTCTACGTATATGATTAAATTTTTGCAACATACTAATAGTACATAATTAAATAATCTTTTCAGACGATCCTCTGACCCAGAAGAGGCCTATGTTCAGCAATCAACAACCTCGGATAGAATTGATTTTAGATAGACAAAACTTTAAAATTACCATATAAAACTAGTGAGTGATGTATTAAGACTTACCTGCACAATAAACAAAGCACGTTCAACGAGAAAGAACCTCTTTCTTTCGAAGATAACTTGGATGCAATCGTTTTGTAATCGTTGTAAACTTTTGCCAAGTTACTCAGGTCTTTCTCATCGCCATTCGCTTTGATTTTCACCAGGAAATCGTTTGCTTCCATGTTAATAAAGTGTCTATTAATCAAACATCACACAATTAAAACTTTTAAGCCTGTATTTACAATATTTTGTAGAGAAATTACATGGAATCAACTCGGACTTTTGTATTTCAGCCGTTATATTTTGATTTTTAAACGTCAAGTGTCAAGTGGTCGACTCGTCGTCGGTGTTGCAATCAAGAAAAAGTTATGTATGTTTAGTTGATTGGAACCAATAGCGTAAATGACAGCTATTTGCACCAATCAAAAATAGGCTAGGCTATTTGTAAGATTCCTTATTTTGCGTTTCGTTTCTGAATTCGTTCTTGTGGAAGAAATTATTACTTCTAAGTTATTTTATAACAAATATACTTTCCGTCCATCGACCTATTTAATTTTTCACTCTTCAGCACAATAAACAACAACGGTTGAAAAACTTTACCAAAAACGTGTCATCATTTCCAATTTATTTAGGGATGGTGCACCGTTCACATGTATCCCCAAAGTCCCCAAACATACTTCTAGCGCCTTATGCCATATTTCCCCACTCGTATGTATAGCCATGTATTATGTTGTGCTCTGTGATAGCCATCTACATTCATACGCGATTCATCACAGACTAGTTAGCTTTGATTCATACTCAAAACTACAAAACTGGCTCAGCCACCGCCATCGCCAGCTAGCTACATGAAAAGAAACGAAATTATACGTTTTGTTTTAGCAACAAGGAAAATGTAGATTTTATTTTACTTGCTTTTTAAACTATGTTTTTCTGTTAAGACTTGAAATACACCACCTTAATCGTTTTTATAACAAAAATGGAGTAAAATATTAACCTAGCGTATTGCACTATTTTACTGATAACGATAAGTAAAACGTTTTGTTAGCAGTCAAGTGAGGGAATTTTGTCTTGTGTCAAAAAAGCCGCCATTTCTCGTTATCACACTCGCGTTCCGGCAAATTTGTAATCAAAGAAAAAGTATATGAAAACAATGTGTAATCAATCAATATAGCTCAAGGCAGCGTATATATGATTACGGACCGGAGATATCCTAAGTAAACGCTATAGTTTATCCTGGATTTACACGGTAATACCATTTTTTTTACTCGGTATCGATTTATTTTGGTTTTTCGGGACGCATGTGCAATGTAAAATATACTTCTTCCTGTTTAAAAATTTATTTAATTGTTTTATGGATATAGTTATTGACTAAAGACATTTTGTATGCTGAGACGTGGATATGTTTTGTAAAGCTAAAAATAAAATTATGAAAAGGTTATGTACATAAAGGCAATTTTAAAATGTTATTTATTTAAATCTCGCATGCAACTAAGCGTCCAACTATATTTTTCTCACATATACCTATTGTACACACGGCTACACATCAAGCTATACATTTCCAGTTTATGGTGATCTAGCATTGTATAGGATTTCCGTACAATGCGAGGTCAGCTTATACTGGAAATGTATAGCTTGATGTGTAGCCGTGTGTACATGAGAGAGGAACAATACTAGTGTCAGTGTGTATTTAAAAAAAAACCTATACAACAATAAGTATCTAAAGAAATAAACAACAATGTACGTAGATAACATAACATCCGACAATCTCCAAAGGGTAGACAGTGGTACTTAGGTCACCCACTGATTCACCAGCTATCTTAAAACCTCATGCAATACAAACCTAACAAGAATTTTAACAATACTTAATGTTTCTTTTCCAGTAGCCATCCAAAATGGTGTTGCCAGCAAGATACTACATTCTGCTTTCTCTACAAGTATCCTCATACTTCTTAGCATCAAAACTCATATTCAACAGCGTCAACAAAGCAACGCAGACAGTAATTGATGAACACTTCCATATACCGCAAGGAATATCTTACTGTAGTGGTAACTTCTCACACTGGGACCCAAAAATAACAACACTTCCTGGCTTATATTTGGTCTCGTCTTTGATCGGTTTATTTGCCGAATGCAATACATACAATCTACGCTTTGTGAATCTCATCGCATCATGCATCAACTTAATTTTATTTTCGAGTATTCTTAAATATGTGTATTATGGCGACAGGAATCATATGAAGATTATTCTGCAGGCTCTGAATTTAGCTATACTGCCTCCTTTATATTTCTTTTCTCACGTTTATTATACTGATGTACTTTCATTAATGTTTCTTCTCATGTTTTCTAGACTGTGTTTAACAAATAGATACTTAATTTTAATCTTAATATTTGGTATTTCTTCTATAATTATGAGGCAGACCAACGTAGTGTGGGTCGCAATGGTTTTCGGTCACAAGTTATTAGATTTACTGATCAAAAGCTCAAGGGTTTTCGGTAATCAATATATCAATGATGTAAAACTCAGTAAGCGGTCACTGATAGCCAAAGACGTTGATAAGTCTAAGTTGAAACGGTATTATGGTATGTGGGACGTATACTGTGCAGCAAAATATCATTTGTCAACTCATCTTTCTACCTTCTTTAAGTTCGTAACATTCCATGATGCTACTGTTCTGCTCACACATATGATTATACTGAGCGGGTTCGTAGCATTTGTGTATATCAACGGTTCTATAGTAGTAGGTGATAAGACCGCTCATGAAGCGACAATTCACTTACCACAGTTGCTATATTTTCTTGTATTCTACGGAGTATTCGGTTTTCCATATGTTGTTTACAAACTGCAGTCAACCTTAAAACTCATGTTAAGAGAGAAAATTCTTGTATTATTATGCGGTATCATCTTTACTTTGATGGTCCACCATAACACCTTAGTCCATCCATACTTAGTCGCAGATAACAGACATTTTACCTTCTACATATGGAACCGCTGGTACGGAAAGTATGACCATGCCATCTACACAATGGTGCCTGTATATATTTTCTTATTATTTAGCATCTATGATAATTTAAAAGATCAGAACTGTATTTCGTTCCTTTTACCATACACTGTTAGCTTAGTTTTAGCTCTAGCGTTGCAAAGGTTGATAGAAATCCGTTATTTCCTGATCCCTTACATAGTTTTAAGGTTAAGATTTGCTCGGCCATCTTTTCCGGTAGTAATGGCAGAATTTTTGTGGTATCTCATAATAAACACTGCTGCATTCTTTATATTCTTTGAGAGACAAGTAATTTGGCAAGATTTTGATTACGTGCAGCGAATAATGTGGTGAATTTTTTAGTTTTAGGTAAATAATTAATTTTGTATGAGAATTTTCTAGTCTGCACACTGGAAAAATAATGCCTGAGGCTATGGATTTGTAAGACAAATTTTCTCAAGGTTTTTAAATATTACTTGATTCCATTTATGATATTCCCAGTGTTAGTCTGAAATCATTTGCACAAATATACGTACACCAGCTGACTTTTACGGCAAACTTTTGATTGCATTTTTACCTTACTTTACTCGATACTACATTAGACATTTAAACTAACCTTTTTTACAGTCCATTCAACCGATTCTGACTTCTATACCGTAGGTATAAGGATGGCATTAAAAGCAAAAAAGTGGTTACAATCTGTTTACTGCAGCTGCCATTTGTCATGCCTCCAACGCAATAGATGTCAAAATTGAACGACTGTAAAAAAGGTTTAGTTACATGTCTAATCTTATTACAAATGGAGTATATTTATGACTTATTTTGTATTTAATTATTTAATTATCTCAGCATCATAATGTATGAAAATAATAATCGCAATTTGGTTCATAAAAAATATTATTTATTGTTGTAATATGTTTATATACAATATCGGGAATTTACAATTAAAATACATATTATTATTAATTATTATAAAATAGAAATGGATGTTTTAAAATTAATAAATGCATTAAAAGCTATATAATTATATTATGTATCACTGAAATTAATATGTTTGTGTAGTAGTTTGCACATACTAGTTATTAATTAATAATCTTCCTTTAAAAATGCTCAAATGTTTTGATAGTAAATATGTCTCGTGCCTTCTCTATATGAGAAGAGGTGCCCTGCAGTGACAAAATAATATGTTGATTATTATATCAAATGCCTCACAGCAGTTTTTGAGATGTAACTCTAAAACCAGAGTAGTTTTTTGTTGTTCTCTGAATGTTAAAAACCGGCCAACTGGGACTTATCGCATACAAAAATCATCTGTGCGTGAAAATGTCTACTGTTTATGTCTGTCTATTATGGGTCATGAGATACAGCCCGCTGACAGACAGACGGACAGCGGAGGCTTAGTAATAGGGTTCCGTTTGGCACCATGCGGGTACGGAACAGTGAAAACTAACTAAGGGCTAGATTTACTGAACCCACTGACTATACTCTCCTAAGTAAGAGCTTCATACGAATTTGAACCTTATTTGTATGTAGATAATGTTCATTTTCGTATGTGAATGTGAACAAGCGTTGCATACAAATATGATAATTAATGTTGTAAGAGTAAAGTTTATATTCGTATGAGATGCTTACTTTGCTCTTGCGCTGATTTTACTGCTGTGGTCTTAATGTATTTAGAAAAAGTCAATTTTAATGTGCCAATTTGGTATTATTAGAAAAAATATTATTAATATTGTAACAAAAATCTATAAATGATTTGTTGGAGGCACCGAGTTTTTGCCGCTAATGAATGGGATGAAGCGGGATAAAGATTTAAAAAAAGAATGGGCGGTTCGCGCGCAAATTTAGGTATTTCCTTCGTATTATTAAAACAAATACACATTTTGAAAATGTAAAATGTATACGCTATCGAAAACATGTAATTTTGTTATTTACAAAAAACTGATGGCCTTCCGTGAAGTATTTACGCCGTTCTAAGGGTTAATGTTGTTTTTTAGAGATTACTTTGTAGTTTTTTTTCATCGAGTAATCTACAAGTAATCGTGTTTCTAAAGTGTACGATATCGTACAAATAGGGATGAAGACAAAAAATATTTTTTTAGTCCGTCTTTGAGATTTAAAAAAAATATTGGACACGTATTTTTTCTTTTTTTACGTATACTAAAGATTACGGCGATACATTGAGGTAAAATGTGCCATGACGTCACGAGTATGTAGATTTTATACGTACTAGTGACGCAGCGACCCCCACTCCTCAACTTAAAATGCGTTTTATCTAAGTAATTTTGTATTAGTAAGATAAAACAAAAAATACGTGTCTAATATTTTTTAATTATCTGACTGACGGACTAATTAGAATTTCATTTTTTTTACCCAGGCATCATCCGTATAAATAGCATAACTAAAGGTTAAGTAATAACAATGCAGAAACGGATCGAACTCACACATTTATTTCGCAATTTCCTCGGTACGCTCTTAATAGGGATGTTGACAAAAAGTTTCTTTTGTCCGTCAAATATATTTAAAAAAAATATTCGACACGTATTTTTTCTTTTTTTACGTAATCAAAAGATTACGGCAATACATTGAGTTAAAATGTAGCATGACGTCACTGTCCGGTAGATTTTATTCCGACTTGTGACGTAGCGAGCCCCCACGTGTTAATGCAGAGGTTCTCTTTTTTGCCGACGGAATCCTTTGCTTTAGCCCAAAAATAATCAACAACTGCGTTTTATGGATGATTCCACTTTGCCCCACCAATCTGTCCCACCAGTGGAGCGGTGGAGTGTTTTGTCATCCACTGGGTCCCACTAATTAATTTTGGTAGGGCAAATAACACTCGCATAAACTCGTTAGTTCACTTTTTCCCAGTAGGGCTGGAAACTTCCGATTTAATATAATTGTATGGCCAAAATAAAAACAGTTTTAATAATATATATATATATAGGATGATTCTGGAGCAGCTAAAATACCACAAAGCAATGACGTCCGCTGCTGGACATAGGCTATTATTTTCGCAGAGCTCCCACAGAGGCTTTGCGGAGCCTCAGGGCTCCGTGGAGCAAACTTTGAGTATGGCTGTGTTAATGCGTATTTATCTATTTTTTTTTTTATAAATATTATAAAGCAAAAAATACGTGTTTAATATTTTTTTTATTATTCGACTGACGGACTAAATAGTTTTTATGTGTTTTCCCAGTCATCATCCCTACTGTAACAGTCTGATACTGGATTTGTCACATGGGATTTTAACATAACTGGCGAAATGTGGGTGTACGATCGAAGAAGTTCATATCTAACCAGTTTCAAAACAAAATTCCGTGAACACGATGACCACATCTGTTACCGGCCCGGTGCTATTGCCGCCGAGCGCTGCAAGCAAGAATAGTCCTTATGGTGGTTAGATGTAAACTTCGTCGATGGTACCTACAATCGGCCTACCTCTTACGGGATACAGGCGTAATGTTATGTTTTGTGGAGAAACCATTTCTTTAATATTTAAGGTAATTATAAATAAAGAAACGAAGTCATTTAATTAATAGGTATATTTTGATAATTTTTCTTTCTTATAATTATGTTTTTCTATAAATAAATAAATTATTTTTGTAATAAATCGATTTGAATTGAGATCTTTTGTATTTTTTTTTTAATTTAACCTTAATTTACTAAGGCATGTATTTATTTAATCAAACCTATGATAATTCCCATTTTGCTGTCCTAAAAATATTATTGAACACTTATATAAAATGTTTTTTTTTTTCGGAACTTCAAATGAAATTACAATTTTGAGGTCCTAAAAGTACGAAATAGCCTGTCTGTGACTAATTTGGATGTAGCGCTCGCCGGCTGTTTCTGCGGTCTAGGTTAGAACGCAGACACAACCGGCACACCTGACTCATTTGGTCGGGGTGGCTTAGCTTAGATACTGCGACCAATTCGGCTCGCGCGTGGTTGGTCATAATTCCAACATGACCTATCCCGTTAGGTCTGGGTACCTTAGCTTTGTAGCTTTGTTGGTTACCAACTGAGAAAAGGCCAGAAAGTAAAAAAGGCTCAATAATTAAAATACTAACTGGCCCGCGGCTTCGCCTGCGTGGATGTCGCATATCCCACGCGTACGCAATCGTACTAGCGGGATAAAAAGTACCCTGTGTTTATCCACGTTAAAAACTATCTGTGTACCAAAGGACCATGCAAAAAAATGTATGGGCAGTGTCCCATCCCATCAACAGACATGGGACAAGTTTCAATATCATTATTACGTCCCATGAAAAGTCAGTACCAATTTTTAGTTCGGAATTCGACGGGGTTTTTTTTTTAAAAAGACTTTTGACAAAAATAAAGTATTTTTATTTTAAAATAAAAAATTACATTTTAGACGATAATTACAAAAAGCAATTGTTCAACTAGACATTTTAAGTATTAATAACACAAAAACAATTGTGCAAGTAGACACCAGCAAGTGCATCCAGACAAAAATAACGTTATATTATTCATCTATTATAATAGTCGATAACATTGCCGCTGGTAGATTAAAGTCGATATGTCGACCTTTGCCCATATACCATATAATTGATATTATATGGGCACAACTTCCAACCGTACGCGCCCCTGTTAGGCATGTGCAATACCACTGTTCAATAGCACGTCTGCCAGTTTCACTTCGGTTTATTAATATGTAACAATAATAAACGCGCGATCTAACGTGTCGAGATTGTATTCGTCCTCTAATTAACCAGACATTATCTTCTCGAATATTATACCTTGGCAAATCAGTTAGCTGGTTTTCTCGAAATAATTCAATATAATAAATTCCATTCCGAATATGTTCCGCACAGTAGGATTTTGCAAGTTTTATATGGTAGGTCCCCAAGGCGAATAAAATGATATCATCATCAGTCAGTTCTGGAAAGTCCTCAAGATGTGGCATGGTGGCCTCCATCGTCACAAAGTTAACTCTTTGTCTGTTAAGATTTTTGCCTTCGACATAATTTTTCAAAAGGTTAGGTTGATGAACCTTAGTTTGAATTATTTCAAAGAATTCCGGCGCAAGCCTGTGGTCTGTAGCAACACGGTAATTAGCATTTATTAATGATGCTGCTATGCGGAAATCGACAAACATGTTTGGCAAAGCTCGGTTAAAATAAGTTTGTTTTAATAACTTAAAACGGTTTTTGAATTTGCCGTTAACCGCCTCCACAATCCATCTACACACAGTCACCAACCGAGAATCATTTGCCTTTTCTGTTGATAGCTGGGTCGCGTTCCTGTCCTTGGTAGGTGGCATGTGAGGTTCATAGCCAAGGGACTCAATATCATTAATACTGTCCCTGAAGCCGATAACGCACAAATAAACAACGCGAACACAGCAGAACGTACTAGCCACGACTGAGGGAGGTGCGCGGGCGCAGGCGTCGAAAGGGTGCGGTCGGGGTAACGGAGCAAGGAGGGAGGGTAAAGTACGTCTTACGGCTGTTCTCTCTCGAGTTTTTTTTAGTTAAATAGTACATTTTTAATTCGATTCTTAATACTTAATAAAACTGTATAAGTATAACATATTTTTTTTTATTGCACGATAACCCCATATCCTACAGTGATGTCGCCATAGTAAAAAATAATCATAATGTCGAGATGTATTTAATGAGATATGTTTGGCATCTGTTGATGATATGGGACGATTTTTTGCATAGTCCTTTCATCCAAATCCGTTCAGCCGTTTTTGCGCCAATTCGAAACATAGGTACATCCAGACAAAGGGACAAACATTCTACGTAAAATTTCAATATTTAAAATAAGTGTACATCATTAGAAGCGCAAAAAGTTTTTCGAGGATCAGTTACTTATTTACAAATGTCTGTCGAAATGTTTTTATGAGAGATTGAGAACAATCTGAGTCAAAAAAAAAGACTGGTAAGTATCAAAACATTTATTAAATATCAAATAGAAAAAAAACACAGCCATTATAATATAAATATTTAGTATATGAAAAGAAAGATTTCTTTTTTTTTTTCTTTATTGTAGTATATAATAAAAAATTATTACAATAATAGATTACAATAGTCCTGTCAGGGTTGGATGGAACACATTTCTTTTTTTCATCTTTTTTTTTTTGTTTATGAAATACTTAAATAAAATTTAAAAAAACTTTATCGCAGACCACATGATCCATAAAAAAAAAATTTAGGACGCTGTTGGGACTGCCACGACGGTGCAGTGCGTCTAATATGTTTGCGCAAAACCGAACTGACGGCTTCCACGCCGTCATTCGCAAGAAAACCGCGTCGCTGTTGTCAAGGGTGCGGGCGAGTGGCAACAGCATTCTAAAGACTAGCGGAGAGTATCGACTCTCCGATTATTAAAAGTTTTGTGAGAAGGAAAATCACTAGACATTAATTTGGGGATGTCCTTTTCACAATAATATTTATTCTGTCTTCTTCTCTATTGTATTGTAACTAATACCAGTAGTAATAAGTTATATTATTGTTTACAAACACGCCGGATCATAGTTGTCGGAAATAAAGAATATTATTATAATAAAAATGACACAATTTAAAAATAATAAGTTTAACATTAAAATGGCGCGGGGGGCCTTCACCGATTAAGTAAGTACACAAACTTACGAACTCACACACAATTTTTTAAAATAAATGGTTGTTATAGTAGGTGTTTATTATAATTAAGTAATAATAAATCATCCAACCCTGCATTACAAACTTAGCGTCCCACACACTATAGGACACGTCGCTGCGCGGGAGTGCGTTGCTTTGTTCCAGCGACCCGCGCAGGAGGGCGCCACCATACGTAACGGTAGGTGGCGCAGCGCTGCGTTGGTGATGCGAGGAGATTTCAGTTTGCGCTACCTTTATCACGTATGTTTTACATACAAACTGAGCTATTTCCGTACATTATTGTTATTTATACACTGTCCCACTGCTGGGAAAAGTCTTCCCCAAGTCGTTCCAGGAACTGTTTTGCCGCACTAGCCCTCACGGTACGCGTCCGGGTCGTCTAGAGTCCGCGCGCGACTGCTAGACACTGCCTGAGGTATGTGAGGGGTGAGACGGGGGAGGGCGCCATTGACAAAATTGGCATATTTTACGCCCAGAATGCTGCGTTCCATCGCTATTTGGCATACATTATACAACGCTAAAAACCTTGACGACATGTGTGCGGTACGTACCTATGTCATATGTGGGTGCTACATACATGTTCGGCACAGCTGGGCGGCAATATCAATGTAATTACGTAGATATAGCTTGGCTTAGTTGGAATCGTGCCGACCCGAACATGATTAAACGAGGGTAGATCAGAAACGAGGCTAGAGGCCGGAACGGAATTTACCGATCAGCACGAAGCCGAATGAAAGTCGAATACATGTGTAGTAATTCCTTCGGGTCAGTATTGCTGTTCAACAAACACTGCCGAATATGCCGACCCGAACATGTGTGCATACTTCACGCGTCAGCGCAGAAAGACCAGCAAAATGTTCGAACACATCCCTTGCTGTCAAGTTTTGAGTGAAAATATGTGCGAGCATGCTCGAAAACGCCTCAGAGAATCATCTCTTGCTCGCTATTTTGAGCTCTATTTCCGTTGAGGTTAAGTTCATTATCAATGAAAAACTCTTCGAGCATTTTGATGCTCGGTCTGACCCTGACCTTAAAGATACTCCCTAAGAAAATATTCATGATATCGTAACTGGGTGAACGCAGTAACCGTTTTGCTGTTACAAAGGTTGTTACTAGATGGAGCTGTGGAGACAATGCCTCTGAGGTAGTACCGTTCTGAGCCTCGTTCTGACTCAAGGAACGCTAGTCCGCCGCCGCTGTCGCCTTTGCATAGCGCTGTAATACCTGAAAAAAGTGAGGTTGAACGTCAAAAGTAAGGATAAACTGCCTGCCTTCTCCGAACTATTTTGGGATCGACTTCCAGTCTAACCGGATGCAACTATATACCTACGTATATTTTACATGGAGCGACTGCCTTTTTGACATCCACAACTCAGATATCGGGTAATAAAAAAAAGAATAGTTGTTTATTCTGCACAAATAAAACGCACATATAAAGACAAAAAGACATAAAATACTAGAGTTATACTATATACAGGGTGGCAGGGACTATACTATTGAAACTCTTTACTACGCTAGGCCAGCTCAAGGTCAAAGCAGTGGCGGATCCAGGATTACTAACGATACCCCAGACTATGGGGTAGATGAGATAAAAAAAACATCCCCACTGTACGTGTAGGCGAGGTACGCAAAAAGAAATCTTTTTTCTTGATTTTTTTTTACAACTTTGTCGGCATGATTAATATGTATACATATGCCAATTACAGCAGTCTAGTACTAACCGTCTCTGAGCTAAGCCGCGGACAGACGAACAGACAGACGGACATGGCGAAACTACATATAAGGGTTCCTTGTTTCCCTGCTGGGGTTGCGGGTTTGTCTGAAAGGGATATCGCGACCCCGGCACACAGGCAACGGAAGGAACACGGGTGAGTTTTAGTCAGTAAAAGTCTGACACACCCTCTCGCTCTGCCCAGAGCGGGAGAAGTCATTTGATGATTTCCCATACAAAAAAAAAAAAAAAAAAGGGTTCCTTGTTTACTACGGAACCCTAAAAAGCACACATTCTATTTTGCTTATCGCATAGTAAGCCTTCTCGGATTATTTTTCGTAAATTTCTCAATGACTTCATTAGGTTTTAGACTACCAGCGATATGTCGGTGAATTAAAATGGCGGCCAAACCAGGCAGTGTGAGTGGCGCGTAGATTCAAAATTCGTTACGTGACCAAAACATCTTAGTGAAAGAAAAAACTTGAAAAATATAATACCTATTATGGATAATTGATGACAATTGTACATCAGCTAGCGTAATGCTTGCTAAAAAGTTTAATTAGAATAATATCAGGTTCACTTAAAAGATTTCTCACAGAAGAACTCGGCTTGAGCCCCTTAGCCCCCCCCCCCCCACTGGACCCGATACTGGGTCAAACTGTTATTGTACCACGACGTACGGTCGACTGTAAGTAAGTAGTATGATATCTTCATTTTCTTTACTTACCATTCCCATAGCCAGCGCAAATCTTATCGCTGGTGATGTACTCTCTAAAGTTTAGTGGTGATGATGCGATGCATTGCTTCACGTCCACGTAGGGTAGTTCAACGACCTTGAGGGTTTGGGATTCCTTGCCATTTTCTGCTGTGAGGCCCCAACCGGCCACCTAGAAGAAAATGAAATACAAATAGGTACAGATGTTTTAATACGAATAAGTATTAAAACATCAAAAAAATTCACTTTTCTTTTTTTTTCATAATTATTTAATATTTGTAGGATAGATCTATTTAGTAGGTACGTAAGTAGGCGGTACGTGGGTAGGTAGGTAGCGAGTCGATGCCGACTGAACGGAATGTTGCCATTTTAAATATAATATTTTATTTATACATGTAGGATTTTATTGTATATTTTTATATCTCATTGTATGCTGCCCCGGTCAACGTCATAACGTCAACGCCGGCTGTCGCTGAAAACAGCGCTGGGGCTCTGTCTCGCATAGGGTCGCCGCATTATGCTGAGCGATAGCCGTTTAGCGTGGATGTGACACATATTTTCCCTCAACTTGTTTATTTTTTATTTTGTCCTGTTTCTTTGCGTCATGTTTACCGCAAAATATTTTTTTTCTTTATTTTTCTTTCTTGGTAGGTAGGCGGTAGGTACTTAGTGCTACACGTGCGAAGCCCGGCCGGATAAAGCTAATATTTCATAAAATGGCAAGGTGTTTCTCGTCGCCAAGGTTCAAATATGAGGCGGGCTTCCTTTAAACATTATTGTGAACTAACAGCTAACTATTCGGAGTGTATGTTAAAACGTTATGGTTCCCTTATAAGGTTTAAGTTAGATGACAAGTCGACATTGGTCAAAAGTGTACCTACTTATTTACATTGATATCATCGATGCCTATGTAGGTATCTTTGTTATTGTGACGGCGGTTGGTTTCGACTCATAAATTGTATGGTGGTTGATATTTAATAAAAGTTCTCAAAGAAATCAGTCTGTCGCTGACACACGTAAGCATTTCATTAACGTTACATTTATTAAGTTATTTTAAATATACTATATACAGTTTTTTATTCTATGCAATAGTCTGCTGAGTGCCGTAGCCTCAAAAGGTATTATGATGTATCCTGAATTGATAAAGAAAACAATTTATTTGAAAACTGACAACATCTAGAAAAACTAGGTGTACAACTGGCAGGACATAGACTTCCATTCCGAAAGGACAAGTGAAACTTAACTATTAGGCCTGGCACAGACCTGGCGCAAGACAGTGCAGCGCATCAATGGTGCAGCGCGGTTTATCAGGCCAAACAAAATCAACATTACGTCTCTTTGAAAATAAAGTCGAGAATATTTAATCTTAACTGCGTACGTCCGCGTTAATTCTCTCTCGGACAAATTAATATATTTATTTTCATATTTGCCAGCGCCTGCAACCTTTGTCTGTCTGTATTACACACTTCATGCGACACATTGCCAAGCGTATTTTATCTGACGAAAAACTATTTCAACAAGCGCAACGTTGATATGTTCGACAGAAAAATCGCGCTGTGATGCCCTTCGCCATTTCTGCGTCTGCTTTTATGCGTCATTTACCTTCCCCAATTTTCCTGGCTGCAGCTGACTCTTGTCGAATTCGATGTCAAAAGACAAGCAGATTGGTCTAACGAACGGCGTGTATACGAAGGCAGTGACCAGGATTAGAACTGAGATATCATCTTGAAAGCTCGCTGTACTGCCTTGGAAGCGGGGCGGCATCTCAATTTCTTTGACCTGTTGATCATAAATGTTCTTTGCTTATATAAGCTAAGGTCCGCAGCACGTCGCATCGCAAATTGGTGTCGCGTCGGGCCGTCGGGCCTTGCAGCAACGCAGTAATTGTTGCAAACAGATTCTAATTTGAATTTGGTACAAAGTATTTAAGGTTACTTTAAAGAACTTACATCAGACTTCTGTGCGTGCATATCCATGGGGTTATTCCACGGCCGGTAGATCTTGCCGGCTGCCACCGCGTACTGCGAGGCAGGCAGTTTGCTGCCATGTTTCCAGAAGCAATGGGCAGCTGGAATCAATCAATTGTGGATAAAATAATTAATATCACAGGGTAGGTTAGGTACTTGAGGTAAAATAAATAAACAAACAGTTAATTACTAATAACAATAAATAATATGATCAATTGTCGAGGTCACTAGCTAACCACATATTGCAATACAACTCATAAAAATAAAACATTGTGATGAGTAGATTATGTCAACAATAAATTAAATTTAAATAACTTGACTTATAAAGTCAAATAAAATAAACAATTATATAAACTCATATAACTTGTCAGTAAGTAAGCTGGAGAAAGAAAGAACATAAACATTGTCTTGAGTTAATCACAGCAACCAACTATTCTTATCATTTAAGTAGTCGTTGATAGAATAGTATGCCTTTGAACAAAGCTTGGATTTTACTTTCGTTTTAAACGCATTAAAAGGCAAATCTACCAGAGAAGAGGGTAGCTTGTTATAAAAGGTTATACCAAGCCCAACAAATGAGTTATGAACCTTATGAAGCCGGTGAAAGGGAGCTCGTAGTTTGTCCTTATTTCTAGTGTTAACATTGTGAAAATCACTGTTTTTAGTTTATAAGTGTATATTTTGCCTAATATATAAGATGTTGGCGAAGATGAATTGAGATGCCACCGTGAGGATACCAATATCTTTGAAAAGATCTCTCAAAGAAACTCTGGCACCTAGCTGGTAAATAGCTCGAACAGCTCGTTTTTGAAGGACAAATATATTTTGAATATCAGCAGCTTTGCACATGACATAACGCTATGAAAATAACTAAAATAGACTAAACGAGCTGTATCGACGTCAGTGTATTGTCTTACTTTCCTGACGGCGTAGGCGGCCGAACTGAGCCTTCCCGCTAGGCTCGATATATGTGGGCCCTACTGAAGTTTGGCATCTACTGTTATGCCCAGAAAAACTGCCGAGTTTATGGATTCAAGCACCTCTTTATCTAAGACGATGTTGGGACCTAGATTTCTAACATTAGGTAGGGCCAACTTAACACATTTCGTTTTCTTAGCATTGAGAACTAGGTTATTTGTCGTAAACCAATCCGTAACCATTGAGAGTGCACTGTTTACATCGTCAAAATCTTGTCTATTCCTGTCTACTTTAAAAATAAGAGAGGTATCATCTGCAAACAGTACAACGTCACAGATGCCCTTTAAATAGAATGGTAAGTCATTGATATACACTAAGAACAAGAAAGGACCCAGTATTGAGCCTTGAGGCTAACTGAACTGGTAGCCCGGAAGATTTTACACCATTAACATCTACACATTGGGACCTATTATGTAAATAAGAATTTATAACGTTGAGAGCTTCGTTTTGCACACCGTAATGACGCAGTTTACGCAAAAGCGTGTCATGGTGCACGCAATCAAAGGCTTTGGAGAGATCACAGAAAACCCCAATAGCAAATCTGTCGATGGACCCACGAATCATGGTGCAGACGAGTACTCAAAGGTCACGCATCGGTAAGCGTGGTGTGGGTCGACTCCCAGATATATTTTAGAGGTATGAGGAATAGGGTTCACTCATCCTCATTAGAAAAGGGAGGATCGTCCGACCAGACGGGTGTCGTATCTGGCGCGCAACTACCCGATGGTTGAGGTCGGATAGTCTTGTGTATATGTCGTTCGTGCGGTAAACTCTAATTGCGCGATGCAGGATTAGTGTGACGTCAGGATTTTGGGTGACGTCAGGTCTTTGATGCGTAGTTCGCATGTAGCGATGTAGATGCCGCCACAATATAAACTGGCGACCTTAAGAAGGGCTGCTAGGCCAGACTGGATGTGGAAAGCAGACAACCAGGTGTTGTAATGCAACTGATAGGTAGGAGTGGACTACAAATCTGCGATATGCTATGTCGATTGAGTTATCGTAACGAAAGTGAAATGAATCCGAGTCATATTACTACTCGTGTACCATACATTTGAATGGACTACTTACCAGAAATAACAAGCCTGTTGGAAACGAGTGATCCGCCACAGATTTGAAGGTAAGGTTGCATGTCTTTCCGGTAGATGCCGACGTGCCACGGCAGCTCTCCTCGCTTAGCTGGTCTGCCCCCAATCATGAGGTCTACGCCATTTGGAGTTACTCGGCCACACTCTGACGATAAAGAGTTTCTTTAAAAGACTGATTAAATGCTTTTAGGCAGTGTGGTGAGAGGTCTGTTATTATATCAACAGCGCTATTCTGCAAAGATAACTTAGAACTTTGATCTTGGAATAGGGATGATGCCTGGGTAAAAAAATTAAATTCTAATTAGTCCGTCAGTCAGATAAGAAAAAAATATTGATAATATATTATATTTATTGCTTTAACATATGAATAAAAGAATACTTAGATAAAACACATTTTAAGTTGGGGAGTGGGGGTCGCTACGTCACTAGTATGTATAATATCTACATTCTCGTGACGTCATGGCACATTTTACCTCAATGTATCGCAGTAATCTTTAGATTACGTAAAAAAAAAAAATACGTGTCCAATATTTTTTATAATCTCTAAGACGGACAAAAATATTTTTTTTTTTCATCGTCCCTATTGTATGTCACCGCCAGGAAAGTAATTTGTTTATCAAATCGACACATTCCGTCAATTTTCCAGTACCTGGGCGACCGAGCTCTGCTTGGGTGAAAATGAATTTGCCCTGATATGAGACCTAGCTAGATCGATTTTTCAACCTCATGAACCCCTATAGTGCAACTTTCATCGAAATTGTTAGAGCCGTTTTTGAGAGTGTGATTACAAATATTATACAGGGTGGCAGCACCATCGACGCGAAAACTGTTACCATGGATTCAATACATGATTCTGAACCTCCTGCGTTTAAATATTTCATCGGTTATTTTTTTTAAACTGCTGTTTCATAGAAAAGTGCAATACCTACGCGGTCAAAATGTATGGAACAGCAATTTTCTTTTTATAACCGACGACAAATTTCAACGCGGGGTTGTTCAGAATCATGTACCGAATCCATGGTAACTGGTTTTCGCGTCGATGCCAGCCTGTATAAAGTGTTAAAAAAATAACTTTAGAGAGCGTCGCCTGCAATTGCCTCCTGCGATCGGGTACGGAATGGTATCTTAACGGTGGTAGTTGGGCGGGCCGCAGAAGAGTGCCTTACTTGTTTATTCACATTTCACAGTATGTAAATTCAGGGATTTTATCAATGTTCGTATAATTAAATCACAACTTGCTGTCGTTCTTTGGCGCCGGACATGTACACAAGAGGCGTGGCGCGGGCGTTGTGTGTATGTTCCGCGCCACGTCGTTCCTATACATTTTGTATGAAACATGAAACGGGCGGCGCAACGCCCGCGCCACACCGTTGCCACGCCCGTACCACTTGCCATTTGTGTATGTCCCGCGCCTTTGACATTTGTATGAAATGGCTCTATCATCCTATACTATTTTAAATGAGCAATATTTATAAATATATGATGTTACAAAAATTACTTTTGAAACTTTAAGAGGTGCTTTAGACGAACTGAATAACTTTTAATAGGGGAACGTTGAAATAGCGAAAACAAAAATCTATTGTCCCATACTGTTTAGAATAGTAGGTATTAAACTTTACAATGGAACAGCCTAGCAGATTTTTTATTTTTTTTTTCAACTCGCCCGTTGCCGCCAACGACGTGTTGGTAGCTACGGAAGGTACTTCATAGAAATTCATAGAAACCAGTCTTGTTGCGGCGACACGTCGCCTGCAGTTGCCTCCTGCGGTCGGGTACGGCATGGTACCTTTAAGCTTCGTGCAGACTAGCGCGACGTGACAGCGCGACGCAACGCCGGCTATTGTTATACCGTGAAGTTTTCTTAGAAATTGCATTTTTCGAGTCGCGTCGCGCCGTCGCGTCGCGCCGTCGCGTCGCGCTGGTCTGTACGAGCCTTTACACTAGCTGTATATATGATACTTGATACTTCTCCCTACTAGTAATACTTCAATAGGGGTGACGAATAAAACATTTTTTTTGTCCGTTTTTGAGATTATTAAAATATATTGAACACGTATTTTTTTCTTTTTTTATGGAATTTAAAGATTACGACGATACATTGAGGTAAAATGTGTTATGACGTCACGAGTATGTAGATTTTATACGTACTAGTGACGTAGCGACCCCCACTCTCCAACTTAAAATGCGTTTTATCTAAGTAATTTCTTATTAATATGATAAAGCAAAAAATACGTGTCTAATATTTTTTTATTATCTGACTGACGGACTACTTAGTATTTTTTTTCCTAGGCATCATCCCTATTGTATCTTTGATCAGTATTTTGATATTTGTTCCGTTTTCGGTCAAACCTGGGGAGCAGACCGGGATGTTGTCCCAGCTTCCGTCGTCCAAGCATCTCATGTAGGGGAGGGCGCCGGCCGAGTAGTAGTTCGGGCTTTTACATTCGGGCCTCACGACTGTTCCCGATGGTTCGTAGGCGTTGCAGTTGCGTCGGCCCTCGTTTGCGCCGGTGAGAAGGCAGTGGTAGTCAAGCGATGGGTTGCTGTCTAGCTTGCACAAACCTGGAAGATTGGGGGAAAGTATTAGTATGACAAATGGGAACAGTGTTTGAATTTGAATGCAGTAGTCGAGGACACACCAAGGTGTAAGAATGTATACGCTTTCTAACATGTAATTTTTTTTTAAATTTAGATCGGCCCCATTATAGTTCCTTTAAAATACTTAAACATGAATTTTTTTTTGGAAACTTTGGCATGAATGAAATACAATAATACATGCGCATCGGTAGCGTACCATGCGTACATGTAATATCATTAATGAATGTACCAATAATTTGTATTTAATTTACAGGTAATACTAAACACACTCTATCGAAAGCTTCCCTTTAGTCATTCAAGGGATGTTAGAGATTTTTATTGTAATAAATATCTTTCTATACTTACGGACGCATTTTGGAATAGAATTATTATTAGACCATAATCCACCGACGCAGAAGACTATTTCGGTTCCCAAGACTCCGTAGCCAGGTAAACAATTGACGGTCAGCGTCAGTGACTCGAAGCGCTCACCGGGTTTCGCGTCTGGAGCGTTTGTTATGACGTATTTACCATTCTCAGGGTATGCAGGCAGGACACACTTTCCTGATTGTTTTGACCTGAAATTGTGGATATAGTAAGTATATTGATTACATGCATCGCCTGCCTAGCTTCTTCCCATCTATGTTGGGGTCCGTTTTCTAATGTTTTCCATGCAGATTAGTGTCTAAGTCTTTTTATGAAACAATCACACACATTTGAGTGATTCAGTCAGCATTTGTCAGTAATCGTGTAGCTCAACTCTGAACTTGACTCTCATCATATATAGCTTAGCCTTTTCCCAACTTCGTTGAGGTCGGCTTCCAGTCTAACCGGATGCAGCTGAATACCGGTATTTTGCATGGAGAAAGAAAGAAAGAAAGAAAAATATTTTATTTGGGACACGCACAGGAAATACAAACAGTAAGAAATAATAAAAAATATAAAATTAAAATACAAACAGAAAAGTAAAGACGGAGCGATTGCCTATCTGACCTCCACATTTCCACGACCCAGTTACTCAAATATCAAATCAATTATGGACCGATAATAATCCAAATAATATTATATTCCTTACCTGTTAGTTTTTTCTGCTGGTTTTGTTCGCAGCTGTTTGTTACCCGTGTCATCTGCTTGATCTACACTCATCCATGTCTGTTTAACAAAACAACTTATATTAATACACCAAGCATTCAATCGTTTTTGACAGCGTCTCTCTAGTCTTGTTTAACGGAGTACCACCATCTCCATCATTAGATCAGCTTTATGTTAACTTAGTACAAATTTCTGCCCCTAAGGCATAAGGGACTTAAAAGCTGCTTAGCTAGGCGTGGAACATACACAAGTGGCGAGGTGTGAGGGCGTTCTCCGCCCGTTTCGTGTTTCATGCAAGGTGTATGGGAGCGACGTGGCGCGGAACATACACAAGAGGAGTGGCGCGGGCGAGGCGAAGTTGCGGCGCGGGCGTTGTGTGTATGTTCCGCGCCACGTCGTTCCTGTACATTTTGTGTGAAGTGTGGGACGGGCGGCGCAACGCCCGCGCCACACCGTTGCCACGCCCGCGGCACTCGCCATTTGTGTATGTTACGCCTTAGTGTTCTGCGAGCAGAGTGTTTTGAAGGATATGGCTACAGCACCATCCGACATGACTTAAGTGACAGACAAATATATATCAGAGACAGACATTTCGTCTCTGGTATTGACCACTTACCATGATCCTAATCGCCTGTCTAAACACCAAAACAAAAATGATCAATAGGAACACTGCCACAAACGCCGTTGCAGTTAGAAATTTGACCAACGCAGCCGCCCCACTTGCGATGTAACTGTTAGGAGGGCATTGTCTTCGTTGCGTTGTCACCGGGGGCATCAGGGTATCGGTCTCAGTAGTCGGTAGTTGGGATGTTACCAGCCAATTTCGCAGCCTGGATAGCAGCCTCCAGACTGCGAAATCGGCCGCTGAAAAGGAAGAAATATTCCGTTGGATTAAAAAAAATAAAAACGGTCAATTGCGTGTCGGACCACGCACAATGAAGGGTTCCGTAGTTGGGATGAATTTATCCCAAGAACAAACTTAACATTGTAGTTGAAAAACATGTTCTCCCATATGGAATGTATGGGAGAACCTGTTCCATTGGTGTGCCTTCGAATGACGAAGAACACCCTAAAATGTCACTAGAGCCCTGCTGTACAGTCTACTTAGCTGTGATAGTTTTCCTTTTAACTTCGTTATGTATAAAAAAAAGTTAAAAAAAACTCTAAAAAGTATGAAACAAGAAAATATTTGAGAAAAGATTTGATTTTTTGTTTGTTTACTTGTAATGAATAAACTCAAAAACTACTAGACCGATTTAATATACACGATTAATTTTAAATCGGTCTAGTAGTTTTTGAGTTTATTCATTACAAGTAAACAAACAAAAAATCAAATCTTTTATCAAATATTTTCTTGTTTCATACTTTTTAGATCTCATTTAATTTCCTCAGTAGGTACCCGACTACAGTTTTTCTTAACTTTTTTAGGGTTCCGTAGAAAACAAGGAACCCACCCTTATAGTTTTGCCATGTCCGTCTGTCTGTCTGTCTGTCCGCGGCTTAGCTCAGAGATGGTTAGTACCAGAAAGCTGTAATTTGGCATGGGATACATATTAATCACGCCGACAAAGTGGTAAAATAAAATATTTTTTCTAAGGGTTCCTCCCTTACACGTAAAGGGGGGTGTTTTTTTTTTCATCTATCCTATGGTGTGGGGTATCGTTATAAAGGTCGTTAAAAAATATTGGGTGTTTGTGAAAACCATTTTTGGATTCAGGGATCCGTTTGTGAATTTTTTTGTTAGAGTAAAGTTTCCCCCCCCCGTTGCCAACTAAATGGTTGTACTTTTGTTTGCCGTGTCCGTGTCCGGTGAGGACCTGCGTCAGGCTGTCCATGACTTCGTACGTGTGAAATTTTGGCCCCTACTGATTCACCCATAGATAAAAGAAAGAAGGATTCACCGCGTCACATCCCATCGACCACCCGCGCTGTTACTTCATTTTTGCTTAGCGTTCTTTCTGACTTTTTTTCTTGTTACTCGACTCCTAAGGGTCGTAGAGTGATCTTAAATAGCCTATAACCTTCCTCAAGAATTGGGCTATCCAATGCAAAAAGATTTTTTCAAGTCCGCCTGGTAGTTCCGGAGATTACCCCGTACATACAAAAACAATTTTGTATTTTGTAAATATAAGTTGGTTATTAACTAAATAAACTTTGCCTTCTCGCTTATATGAAATAAGGAACAGGCGCGATACTATGTAACTACGATTGTAAGTGCGTTTTCACTTACTATTTTCACTTTCACTCATCATAATTGTTGTTTCTCCTCTTGAGTTCCGTGGCCCGGGCCGCACGTCCCGTGGACCCACTGCCATGTTTTGTCCCATTCCTTTATGCGACATTCGTACATTTGAACCGTTCTGGTTGTCATCTGTGGGAGAAAAGATATTCATAAGATTTCTCAATTCTTTGTACTTACTTACCTGCATATTTATTTTAATTTAATAATATAGGTATTACTTTTTTTTTCTTCTTTTTTTTATTCTTAAATACATTAATAAGATCTCGTCATGACTAAATATGGATATTTGAATAGTCTGAATTAAACGAAATTTAATTTAATTTATATTATAAGCAAAACGGTGTTAGTCGAATGGATAAAATAAGAAATGAGTTTAGAAGAGGAAGTTTGAAAAATGTAGCACCGGTGACATTTTGTGTTGCGTAATGTAAATTATTTTGAATAATACTTAAAAGAATGTTCAAAAAAAAAAATTTTTTTTTTCTTCTATCTGAACAGACAGCTGTGTAAACTGCTGTAACAAAAGACTGCGTGAAAAAAGCTGTAAACGGGACATTCGCAAAATATCCCTTTTAAAATATTTTTCGTATCAGTACAAAATCGGTCAAATGCGAGTCGGATTCGCGCACATAGAGTTACGTACGTACAAGGTTAATTTATTTTTAAGGTTTTGTTTCCAACGGATATTATTTCCACTTGAACAAACATCAACTTTATTAAAGTGTAAATAAAGTTGATTTTAGACTGATTAAAACTCTTGAAAAAGTCATAAAAAAATTGAAGTTGTAGCGCAAACTGAACCTTATTTTTAAAGTGTTACAGTTGTTTTTCCTAAAACTCGTGTTTGTTTACATGTTTGGCAAATAATTTGCGAACGCAGATTAATAATCTTTTATACTGATAAATAGGTAAGTAGGTACATTTATGGGTAAAAGGAGTATTTATAAAAGTGCATTTATTGATAAAAATGATTGAGTACTTAGATAAATAATATTTGCAGCAGTCAGCCGCATGATAAAGATAATGGGATCCGTTTGTATTGTTGACATACTATTTTCTACTTTATATCAATAAGAATAAAGACAGATTTACAGTGGCGAATGTCGTATGATAAGTTCACAATGACGTTTGGTGACGAAGAATTGCTGGAAAAAAACAAGCTAGTATTTTTCACGATTCAAGGGATTTAGCTCAAAAGCTGAAAGTCATTTATTTTCTCCGAAAAAAAGTTGGCAAAAGCAATTATTAATTATTAAATAGTCACATTAACAGTGATAATAAAAAACTTGGAAACAAAAATAGTTTTTTTTCTCTTTAATTTATTATGGATCAGTATCTTAAGCAACACATTTTCGTAAACGATTACAACTAATCTGTTCCATTTTGACAGTTCAACAAAATTCATTGCGTTATTTACGGTTGAGCAGATTTTTTTTTCGAATCTATGAAGTAATGGATTAGCAATATGTTTCAAAACGATTCAGATTCTGATTGATCGTGTATTACGCAATTAGGGTAGGGGACTTTACCCGCTTTATATTTTTCTAATAATTTAGCTCAAAAGCTGAAAGTCATTTATTTTTCTCCTAAAAGGGTTGTTGAATCACAAGCAAAAGCGCGTAGTTGCTCATTAATCGCCAGCCTTAACAAAACAGGATAACTCCCGTTTTATTTACTGGAAAACCGACCACAAATAGTGTTATTTGCTGCTGACACATCACTGATAAAGTAAACAGACATGCACAGGAGCTTGATGACGTATATAACGCTATGCTCCATAAATACTATGGTCCATAATATGTTTAAGTACCTACTGTAAATAATATGGTGTTCAATGAGAAGAAAACTAAAGCATAAGATTCGCGTTACGAGGAGACGGTTCGGCTCACTCATTGGTCAACTCAATAATGTTTTTTTTTTTGTCTTTTATTATTTACTAGCTGCTCGCCCCGGCTTCGCACAGGTAGCATTAAGTACTTATCTATGGTGCACTTACCTACCCTTCCTATTCACACTACCTACCCTACCTATCTACCCTACCTACCTACCCTAGCTACCCTGGCTACCTTACCTACCCTGGCTACCTTACCTACCATAGCTACCTTACCTACCATAGCTACCCCGGCTACCTTACCTACCCTACTTAGCCTACTTACCTACCGACCTACCTATCTACCTACCTACCTACCGACCTACCTACCTACCTACCTACCTACCTCTGTCTGCCTTAATCGAAATCCTATTAGTAGCATAACGTAATGATTGAATACTATCGTGAATGCATGCAAGCCTAGTACTATTTGTTAGGTTAGCTCAGAACGGTCTTGATAAATATCTACTTTTCCGTTGGGTTTTCCAAAAAAATAAATACTATCGTGAATTCATGCAAGCCTAGTACTAAATTATCATCCAAATCCAGTTATCAGTTTTTAATTTCCCATACAGAGATAGAGGGTGGTTTCCGGGATAAAAAGTATCCTATGTCCTTCTCCTGGTTCTTAACTACCTCCCTACCAATTTTCAGCCAAATCAGTTCAGCCGTTCTTGAGTTATAAATAGTATTTAATAACTAACACGACTTTCTTTTATATATATAGATTCTTTCTCTGTTAATTTTAATGATGTTCTCGAATTTTGAGTAGTTTATGCGGCCTACCCAACTGTCCTTTCTTTGGTATTCTTCACCGAGTCGCTGACCTCCTTAAGTTCTGAGTTGAACTCCACGATTACTGATAAATGCGTGCACTAACTGGACAGGTTCACTCAAATCTGTGTGGTTCTTTCCTCAAAAGACCATTTATTTCAGACGCTAATCTACATGGTCCTCATATGGACTGACCAAGATTATGTCTGGACTTTAAAAGAGACTGCGACCTCTGAGTTTGTTTCGGCCTTTCTTCTCAGAGGAAACGCCTAACTCATCTAGCTTATTTTAAATATTTTTTTAATATGACGTGTAAAAGTGATTCCGATATCCTATTTACAGAATAAACAATTTCATCTTTGCAAGATATGCACACGTGTAGCAAAAAGCGAATTGTTTACGGTTATCGTTGAGAATATCTTGTTTATTTTTGTGCCGATGTTTGATAGTAAACCCATGTTCCTACGGACGCATTTTTATCGCCGCGTTTTTTTCGTAAACTGGATTTTCAACTCTCGGAATTGAGCCGAGCATTGAGAATCCAACACAGCGCATCCAACACGTATCCCAACGCGTCAAGAAAACTCCGATTTTTGTTAGTATAAGGAAGCCACTGGTTTTTCTTCATACTTTAGACAGATCATTCAGATTATTCAGATTTAGGACTGTCAACCTAGATGCAATAAAAAACAATCAAGCGCAGCAGTCAACCGCATGATAAGACAACATTGCTTAACATTGTTTTACTTTTTATATTTTTATTTATAGGATGAACACGAGGCTTTTGGCTACTTTTGTAAATGTGTATTTTATGTGTTTTATCTTTATATGTGCGTTTTGTTTGTGCAGAATAAACTATTTTTCTTTTCTTTTCTTCTTTTATAAGAGAATGATTTAAGTAGTTTGTATAGATTTTTGAGTAAATAAATATTTTTATTATTATTATTTCGAGTTCTTTCATTTTCTTCTCTTATATGAGAGTACAAAAACCTTGCACACGGGTCGGAACCAAGTGTGTAAGGAGGAATTTAAATAGAGAACGTTGATGATATTGTGGAAGAAGTAAGGAACTTCCGGGTGATCCGACAGGTGTTGAGAATTGTGGCTTTTTGTATCAGGTGCAGGGTATGAGTGGGCATATGTAGAGTGTTAAGGCTTTGTGTAAGAGAATTTGGTACTATACCAGTGGATGAGAGTACTATAGGGACGATGTGAACGGTTTGTGCTTTCCACTGGGTTTTTATTTCTATGGCGAGGTCTTGATATTTGCTCAGCTTTTCAGATATTGTGGTTTGAATGTTGTGTGAGTTAGGGATAGCTATATCTATAAGGTAAACTTCTTTATTAGTTTTGTCGTGAACGGTTATATCTGGTCTGTTGAAGTGTATAGTTTTGTCTGTTATTATCGTCCGATCCCAATAGATTTTCTGATTCCTATTTTCTAGTATAATTTCGGGTTTATATTTATAGTACGGTATCATCTCACTTATGAATTTATATTTGTATGCTAAATGTTGGTGTATAATTGCAGCAACTTGGTCATGTCGGTGCTTATAGTCAGTCTGTGCAAGTGATTTGCAGGCTCCTGTAATATGTTGTATGGTCTCAGAGGCAGTGTTGCAATGTCTGCATAAGTCAGTCGGCTGACGAGGGTCTTTTATAATGTATTTTCTGTAGTTGCGAGTCGCTATTACTTGGTCCTGTATCGCCAGCATGAACCCTTCGGTCTCGGGAAACAGCTCACCTCGTTTGAGCCATTCGTTCGACTTAGCTTTGTCGACGTGTGGCTGACTCAGGTAGGCTAGGTGTCTTCCGTGAAGGGCTTTGGCAGACCATGCGGCAATTTTTTGTTGTGTGCTTATGAGATTTTCATTAATTTGAGTGTTTCTATTTTGTAAGTTGAGTGGAGTAAGTTTTTTATCTGCGTCTGTTACATGTTTGTGTAGTGATGAATGTTCTGATTTGTTATGGAAGTAAGATCTGAGTGAAAGTATTTGTTTGTTGTGCAAATTGTGTATGTCAATTAATCCTCTTCCTCCTTCTTGGCGTGGTAGCGTAAGTCGCTGTATGCATGATTTAGGGTGGTGTTTCCTGTGTTTGGTAAACTGTGTATTGATAGTACGCTGTAGTTTTCTGATATCGGTTTTTGACCATCGTATAATTCCGAAAGAGTATGTAAGAATGGGTATTGCGAATGTGTTGACAGCTTTAATTGTGTTTCTTGAGTTAAGGTTGGTTTTAAAGATTAGGTTAAGGCGATGTGTAAACTTTTTGAGCAGTTCTTCTTTTGTCATCTTTTGTTCTATCTGTCTAGATTGTTTGAAACCTAAGTATTTGTAAGTACTATGTTCATCCATTGGCTCAATAGATTTACCTGATCCAAGAGTGTAACTGTTGTTTTGTATTTTTCCTTTCACAATTGACAAAATTTTGCATTTGTCTACCCCGAATTGCATACTTATATCGTTAGAAAATTCTTGTGTGGTGTCTGCTAAATGAAAAAGTGAATTTTTATCTGCTGCGTACAACTTCATGTCATCCATATACATAAGGTGTGTTAAAGTGAATTGTGTCTTATCGTTTGTCAATATGAATCCTGTGTTAGTTTTATCTAGTAGGTGTGAGAGTGGGTTGAGTGCCATGCAAAACCATAAAGGGCTTAGAGCATCGCCTTGAAAAATTCCTCGTTTTATATGGATTGGTTCAGTGGCCAAGGTCGTGGAGGCTTGATTTATTTTAAGTACAGTTTGCCAATTTTGCATGGTAGATTCTAAGAACAATCTGAGTGTGGGGTGGATATTATAGATATTTAGGACTTGTAACAACCAGCTGTGCGGTACTGAATCATAGGCCTTTTGGTAATCGATGAACATGGTATGAATATCTTTTTTGCTTTTCACTGCACTGTTCATAGCAATCGCGTCTATAGTGAGTTGTTCCTTACATCCTTGGCTATTTTTCCGACAGCCCTTTTGTTGTTCTGCAAGAATGTTATGTTGAGTTAGGTGTTTGTATACTACTTCACTTACACAGGCTGTCAGGACTTTATAAAGAGTTTGTAAGCAAGTAATTGGTCGATATTTGGCTGGGTCTGTAGTGTTATTCACGTCCTTAGGTATCATGTATGTTACTCCATGTGTTAAGTATCTTAGAAGCAAATGTGGTGATTGAATGAATGTGTTTAGGTGATTATATATGAATGGGTGGATGCTAGTGAATTTCTTATACCAGTAGTTATGAATATTGTCTGAGCCTGGAGATTTCCAGTTGTGTGTGCGTTTGATTACGTCTATAAATGTGTTTATTGGTATGAGTTCAAACTCCATTTCGGGGATTTGTGGTGTTGCTTCATTAATCCAGTGTGCGTGATTATTATGGTATACTGGATTTTCCCAAATGTTTGCCCAAAATTCTCGTAATGACTCGGGAGGAGGTGTCTCTAGAGTTTGGTTCGTGCTGTCTCGGTTTTTAGATGCAAGGTTCCTGTAAAATATTTTTTCGTTGTTGGTAAATTTTGTATTTTGGACCTTGCGGTTTGTGCATGTGATATATCTTTTGAGTCTACTGGATGCTGCATTTAATTTTTGTTTTAAAGTGTCCAAAAAGTGTTCTATATGTGTGTTTGAGTCTTCATATTGTGCGTGTATTTGATATTTTTTCTTTATTACTTCTATTGCTGCTATTAGTTTTTCACTTCTACGACCATTGATGAACTGTGTCAGCCTACCTATGTTTGCTCTTAGATTTTCGATTTTCTTTTCTAACCTGATTTGCCATTTTGGTTTTTTGGTTATGTATGTACGACGCTCATTTTGTGTAGAGCGTGATATTTTAGATCCGTTGCATGTAGCTGCCGTCCATGCTGCACAGTAAATTATGGTCTGCAATTTCATGAATTCTGTGTCGACATTTGTGTACTTAGGAAGAATGACAGTATTTATATAAGTAACTATGACAGAGAACTTTTTAGAAGTTTTCTGCTTGGGAATATATGGCCTATTAGTAGGGTGTGTATCAGAGAAATATTGTTGAGCTTGTTCAAACGTGGCTTCTATTTCTGAGTTTGTTTCTGGGGCAGCATCAAAGTTAGTTGACGTAGGTTCAACTTGCCCAATATCTATGTGGTTCAAAAAAATATCTTCGTCTGTATTTATAAGAGTTCGGGAAACTATGTCGGTATCTGAGCTATTATTTAGGAATATATTATTTGTTGTAGGGGTATTTGTAGTTGTGTCAGAGATATGAATATTTGTATGTTGAGTATTTAGTGAATGTATGCTTTCATCAGGTTGTTCTAAGTCGTCTGTTTGTGTGTTTAAATAATCATTATTTAAGTGCTCTATATTTTGTGTGTTTGAGTTGTTATTTCTTAATTCTGTAGCTACCTGGTTTTTAATTTCTTCTAATCTGTAGGGGTGTATATATTTGTTATTTATGATTGCTCTCACTTGATCAGATAGTCTTTGCTCTGTTATATGTGCTAATTCTGGATATATATTTATAAATTCCTCTTGTAACTGTTTTCTATAGGCCGTTTTATTTGTTTCTAGTTGTGTTGTAGTATAGTATATTCTGATTATTGCTTCATTATATTCGTTCGTCCATTTCATACGCTGGCCAGATTGTGTATTAATTTGTGCTTTAAACTGTGTGGAGTGTTGCTGTATTTGTGTATGAACCATTTGTAGTTCAGCTCTGACTTCCTCATAAATCTGATCTATCGTGACCTGAGGTAATAGTTTTTTTTGAACTATGGCTCTTCGTTGGTCACCTATCCTTTGTCGGCCTACTTGCATAGTTGGGTATTTTTCTAAAAACTTAATGTGAAGCGATGGAAGGTATGCATTTTTGTCGGTTTCCATATGAGTAAGATGAAGATATGTACGTAGGATGAATATATTCATTTCATTGCTCCATTTCCTACGAGTTGTTGCAGTTCTAGCGGTGGGTACAGTATCGTCGACAGTATTTGTCTCCTGTACAACATCCGCCAACTGTATACTGACTGATGATGATGATGGCGTTGGAGTAACGCGGAAAGATTGTGATGATGATGGAATTGATGGAAAAAGAGATGAAGGAGATGACGAAGAGAATTGTGATGTTTCATCATCTATCTGAAGCAAATTAGCCTGAAGTAGTTTTTTTGTTTTTGATCTAGTGTTCATGTTATTCCCACGAGTAGCTAGGGACTTCAAAAGTCGACCACAGCAGAGCCCTGCGTTCACTGTGGCAAGGGTGAATAAAACTGGAGGTCCCCTATTATCCAGAGTTGGCACACTAACGACTAACGCATTCCCCTAGCCATGCAACCCTCGGCGTGTGCGACCTTGGCTTGGATTGTATCTCTCTTGGTCTGGCTCCAGACCCTAGACCTGTCTCGGTAAAGTAAACTCTACCGAAACAGACCCAGAGTCTGGAGCGCGCAAGCCCCACCACGACGTCAACGTAGAGATACGGCGGTGGGGTTATTATTATTATTATTGTTGACTTACTATATCATCTACTTTACCTTTACAGGGGCGAATGTCGTAGGATAAGTTTGTGACATATTGTGACGGAGAATCACTGGCAAAAAAAAAGCTAGTATTTTTTGTGATTTTAGCAATTTCGCTCAAAAGCTGAGACATTTATTTATTTCCGAAAAAAATTGGCAAAAGAACTTAATCTCATTAACAACGATTTTATCAGGGTTGGAAAAAAAACAGTTTATTTTAATTTTATAAAGCAGACAGTGCAAAATGTTTTAAACACGAGATTTTTTTCGTTTTGTTTATCTTTTGAGCGATTTATCTAATTCCACACAAATCGATCAGGACTAATATAATTCATTACTAGACTATTTAAAAACAATAAATCAGAGTAACTTACTAGAGTTACTTAGCCCTAACTAATAAACTATCTAATCTCTGAACACTTAAGTAAGTACTTTTTTTTTCTAATCAATCTAATAGGGATGACGCCTGGGTAAAAAAAAAATCTAATTAGTCCGTCAGTCAGATAATAAAAAAATATTACACACGTATTTTTTGCTTTATCATACTAATAAAAAATACATAAATAAAACACGTTTTAAGTTGGGGAGTGGCGGTCGATACGTCACTAGTATGAATAAAATCTACATACCTACTCGTCATGGCATATTTTACCTCAATGTATCGCCGTAATCTTTAGATTACGTAAAAAAAGAAAAAAATACGTGTACAATATTTTTGTAGAATTTCAAAGACGGACTAAAAAAATGTTTAGTCATCATCCTTATTAGTAACAGTGTGAGGAAAACATCGTGAGGAAACGATGTGAGAGATATTCCTCGACGGCACGTGAAGCCAAGTCTGAGGCCCATGGGCGGCTTTAAAACTCTGACACCAGGTTAGTCACTAACCACACGAAAAGAAGAAGGTATATTTAAATAAGAAAAGGCAAAAAAATAATTACGGGGAATTATCTCTTCGACAAGCGACAGAGCGGGCCTTCACTAGGGGGCCTACTACGTAAGTCCGTAGTTTCAGCCGTAGTGACGGGCGCTTCGATCTCCTTGATCTCCTTCGATCCTTGAGCGAAGCGAACGTAACTACGGATTTCGCTTAGGGCGTAGGCCCCCTGGGACGAGACTGCGTCCCAGCGTGCGATTTTTTTCGTGCACTGGATTTTCAAATGATGAAATTTAATACCTACTTTTTGACTATAGAAATGCTAGCTGATGTTGTAAATTTGGTTGCCAAACTGGCATAGCACATAGCGACAAAAAACTCGGTGCCTTGAGTTTCTTTAAAAAATGTTTACATTTTTATGTTAACACCGCGAAACTAACTTTCATAATTAGGGTTGATAAGTTGATCTGCTGATTAGTTGTGCATTCCCGGATTTTCTGGATTTCTGTAATTCATATTAAGGGTCTATACTACCTCAAATTGCTTAGCCAGAACCTCCGTTATATCGAAAATACTGCAGCATTAATTTTAAAATAAACAATGTTCAAGTTGAGGATTAAGTCACCTTCAAACCGAACAGTAAACCGCTGGTATTAAAAAAATACTTCAAACCAGATCATGAAACTTTGCATAATAACTGAACTAACTATAAACCAGATACTATGTTTAAAAAAAAAACAATTACCATTATATTTATTATAATTATTTCTGGACTTTGACATTTCTCGGGACCCTGGGGTCCCGGACCTTTGGAAGGCGTACGAGGGGCCGAAGCCAACTCGCAGAGGCCCGTTAGGCGTTTTAATGAAATGAGCCACCAGCCGACGATTATGAAATGAAATGAAATACTTTATTGCACAAAAGGTTTTGCAGTGAATACAGTAAAAAAAAAAAAAAAAAGTTACACTTTACAAATGAACACTTGTATGCTACAAAAATGGTGGGGGTACTGTCCTCTTAGATAGGCTATACAATAGCCTGTAGTAAAGAGAATCAGTGCCGTATCCCTCTAAAAGTGGAAAATCAGTTGCTTAGTGTTTTTGTACAATTCAATATTTTAATTAAGTATAGTAACGCAAAACAAAAGAAAATAAAAAGATAACAATTAACGAAAATGCTTGAGAGTATAAGTATAAGTATATATTTTATATGTGTGGTATGTGAGTGGGGGTGTGGTGGGGAATGTGTGTTTGCGAGTGTCTGTATGTGTCTGAGACGTAAGTGTGTGTGTGTGCATGTTTTGAGAATATATGTGTTGCTAGTAGACGTACTTATGATAGTGTAGTAAACAAGGATTCGGTTTCCTCATACGTTTTGTCTAGTAGGTAGGAGCGGACTGCTGATTTACATTCTTGAACAGATAAACTATAAATTGAGATATTTGCATTAATTTTGTTATACAAGAAAGGGCCAAGATAGAATAAAAATTTTTTCGTAAAAGAGTAGCGGGTCTGTGGAAGGGAACATATTAAATCTTTACGACGTTTTGTAAGTTTAACAAAGGGAGTAGAGTGATGTTGTAATAAAATTGCATGATAAATAAACAACTGTCGTACGTTAAGAACGTTGCAACTTTTATATAACTGAGTGGTGAAAATAAAATTGGCCGAAATGTTGCAATCTTTAATATTGCCCTGTGTGCAATCTCCAAAGGAAGTAGCGTGGTTTTTGAAGAACCACCCCAGCAGGAAATGCAGTAAGATAATATTGACTGACAAAGTGCGTAGTAAACATTGCGGATAATAAATTGGTTAGCTACAAGTCTAAGAGTTTTAAAGATAAATATCAATTTTCGCACCCTACTCGTCAGTGCCTCCACGTGGGCTTTAAAGTTTAAGGTATTATCTAAAATTACACCCAAGTATTTAATTTTGTTAACAGACTCTATTTGACTGCAGTTACAATTCTGTGTAATATGTGTGATACATGTGTGAGCAGTGAGGGATAAGTGATTTTTTGGCTGGGATGTTGCGCTAATAGAAAATGTGATGAATTTGGTTTTGCTTGTGTTGAGTGTGAGGGTGTGAGCCAAAAGCCAGTGAAGGGTGGAGTCAAGACCCGATTGAGCTTGAACTTGAAGTTCTGACCAAGAGTCTGCGAAAAAAGTTATTGCGGTATCATCAGCGTAGGTTACAATCTTAGAATTTGGAATGGAGAGATTGCAGAGGTCATTAACAAAGACAAGAAACAATGTAGGCCCAAGAATACTCCCCTGTGGGACACCATATTTAATAGGCAGCTCGTCACTTACGTGGTTTCCTATTTTAACGACTTGCGTTCGACCTGTGAGGTAACTATGGAAAAACTGGAGTTGTGGTCCTCTGACACCTATATTTTCTAGTTTTTGTAAAAGGGTTTTAATGGGAACGGTATCAAACGCTTTCGCGAGGTCTAGAAACACTGTAAGTACTTTTTTATTGTTATTAAGGTTTGAAACAATAAAAGTCGTTAAGTCATGTACTGCGTCAGAGGTGGACTTCTTTACGCGAAACCCAAACTGTTGTGGTGAAATAAGATTAAAGTGCTCTAAGTAATCTCTCAGCCTTTTATTAATGAGGCGTTCCATTACTTTGGACAGAGCACTTAATACTGCAATTGGTCGATAGTTATTGGCTAGGTTCCCATTGCCACCCTTGAAGATGGGGTGAATAAGTGCCCTTTTAAACGAAGTGGGAAAAACAGAGGTTTGAAAACAGAGATTAAAAATGTGGCTAACGATAGGTGCCAGAGTAGCGGAGTACCTTTTCAGAATGGTGGCTGAGATCCCGTCCCAGCCAGTTGCTGCACTAGATTTCAGAGAATGTATAGTTTTCAGAACTTCCGCATCGTCAGTTTCTTCGAGGACAAACGAAGACATGCTGATAGGAGACTGTGATGGGGTCGTTTGGAATGGTTGCACAGTACTGCCGATAATTTTATCAGCGAGCTCTTTGCCGATGCTTACGAAAAAATTGTTTACTTTATTACAGGAATCACTTGGGGAATGTGAATTAAGTAATAGTTGAGTTGATGTGTGCTTTGTTTTGGAGGAGTAAGTTATGTTTTTTATAACTGTCCAGAGAGCCTTTGTATTTTGTCCTGCATTCTTTAGTTGTTCGCTGTCGTATTGCCTTTTGACTTTTTTGAGGAGTTTTGTACAGAAGTTTCTGTAGCGTTTATACGTCATAAGGAGGATTTCGTTGTCCGGTGATAATTTAAGTTTTTTGTGAAGTGAATCTCTGTTGCGGATACATCTCAACAAACCGGGAGTTATCCAAGGTTTGAGTATCCTTTTTCTCGCTGACTGTATCGATGTGGTTGAGTTCTCCATTATAGCTTTTGACAGGAGGTTAACCAGGCTATCCGTGGCAGCATTTGCGTCCTTTGTAAGAAGAATAGGGTTGAAATCTAGCTGCTCGTAAGTTTTGTCTAGGCCTTCAAAATTGATTTTAGTTATAGTGTAGTTATTTTTTGTACGCGTTTTTTTAGTTTTGATGCATGCTAAGGTAGAGTAGTGGTCAGTTATGGTAGATTCAAAAATTAAAGTGATTGCTGGACGGTTTGTACGTATAAAAGTGTGGTCGAGGCAGTTGTTGCCTCTTGTCGGTAGGTTGTGAGCAGGAAGAAAACCATGAAATGCGAGACAATTTAAATAGTTTTGGGAGCGAGTATTTAGGGGTGACCCAATGTCGATATTAATGTCACCGGTGAAAATGACAGATTTAAAGTCGTGTAGTGTTGGAAGTATATCATTTAGCGCACGTAAAAAGCTGTCTATATTATCAGTAGACGGTGAGCGGTAGACGCATTATCCCTGTATGCACTATGGAAGTGCACCCAAGGACAACCCCCGGTTGGTGTAGAACTATTGCATGATATGAAACAAAGATATTGGACTATGGGTTTGGGTTGCTTAAATTGACTGGAGACCTGGAACTATGGAAGGACTATGGCCCCTGCCTGATCAATGTTTCATATGTACACGGATAAAATGGCAGGGGGTGACTTGCACACTCAATAATGGGCCCCCGGAAGCTGTCGCTAGCACATAGTGACGTAGCGACAAGGGGGCAACATGTCCTGAGGTGCTTGAGGAGTGGAGAGGTATTCCAAGGCTTTCAGAACAATCCCAGAGCCCGGAAGATGGTCAAGATCCCTACGAGCACTTACTGGAACACTTCCTTCCTCCGAGCACGTATGCTCTTGCGAATCTCCACTCAAGCTGGCCAATTAAGGCAAGAATGAGGTGGGAGCTCTGTTCCTCATCAGTATTCACTCCAGCCGGCCAATTAAGGCAAGCCAGAGATGAGGAACAAGATTTCTCCCGGGAGATAGGGTCCGTGGAGTCGCTACTGCCCAACAGCTCGCCACATGCTGCCCTGCGGGTTTCTGTATCTCTCTTGGTCTGACTCCTCATCCTAGATCTGTTCCGGCAAAATAAACTCTACCGGCACAGACCCAGAGTTTGGAGCGCGCAAGCCCCACCACGACGTCAACGTAGAGATACGGCGGTGGGGTTATTATTTTTTTTTTTTAATTATTTTTTTATTATTAGACTTTTTAACTTGTATGTTAATCAGCTGATTGAGGGACTCAGTAACAGCCACGTTGGTTGCCATATAGATGACATCTGCGTTAACAACATCAGTTACGCTGACGACATGGTGTTGCTGAGTCCGTCGCTCAGTGGTTTGAGAAAACTGGTCGGTATCTGTGTGTCATATGCGGAAGCTCATGGTCTGAAGTACAACGAGAAGAAAAGTGAGTTTATGGTTATTAGAGGTAAGAATAAGTCACCGGAGCATGTACCCCCTGTCTATTTGAACGGAGTACCTCTGGGACGAGTCTCTCAGTTTAAATACTTAGGACACATAGTGACTCAGACCCTTAATGATGATACAGATATCGAGCGGGAGCGAAGGGCGTTGTCGGTGCGTGCTAATATGTTGGTGCATAGATTTGCAAGGTGTACAGTAGAGGTAAAAGTGACACTGTTCAGGGCCTACTGCCAAACCTTTTACACCAGCGCTCTATGGACCAGCTACACGTAACGGGCCTACAACGCTCTTCGCGTACAATATAACAATGCCTTCAGAATTCTGGTGGGGCTCCCACGTTTCTGTAGTGCTTCAGGCATGTTTACTGACGCAAGGGTCGACAATTTTTATGCCATAATGCGTAAAAAAGCAGCATCTTTGATGTGTAGGATCCGGGGGAGCCCCAACGGAATTCTGAAGATGATATCAGATAGGCCAGAGTCTGCAGTGCTGGGGAGGCTTATTCGGCTTCACGTGACGAGATGACTGTATTATTATGATGTATGTATTTTGTTTTTTTTTTTGACATTATTGGATATTTTTATTGTATTTTATTTTTTTTATGAATTTACTCGAGCATGCTACAATACTAACATTGTTTTTAAGACCTTTGTTACTAACATTATATGGACAATTTTAATTATGTCTGAAATAAATGTATTATTATTATTATTTTCGCCGTCAAAAGAAATTGCCTCAACTATTGGCGCATTGGAGCAGCGAGCTCACCACTCAGTCTCGCTCTCACTCAGTCCGCGAGCAGTATGGTCCGAGCGAGATAAAAAGTGAATTTGAGCTGAGGTACTATGGGCTCTTAAGAAAAAAAAACCAGCGAGCCTTACAGTATTCGCTTAAGATGATATCTTGGCTAACAGTACCAACCTCTCGGAAAATGGGTTGGTACCATCTCTAGCTGTTCCTCGCCTTCCTGTTACACACTTCCGTCCCTTTTGACAAATCACTCCCACAGATAGCAGGAGAGCGAAAGAAAAAATGTTACACAGATCAAAAATAATTAAAAAGCCACTTCCATCATCTTAGCCATAAATTAAATTTATGTTAATATGTATCCGATTATCCGGTATCGGCTCATTAATAACACCCACGTCACGTTTCGCCAGATTATAACAAAACGGGAAAACCCAATGAGTCTTTTATCATTGAAGTTGGACTATCTAGGTCAAATAGGGTATCATATGAAGAGAAACGTTTTGAGAATGAATGTGGCTGGCTATACGAGTAGGGGAAAACCAAAAAAACGATGGATGGACTGTGTGGAAGATGATATGGCTCGAAAGGGAGTGACTACCGAGATGACGGCTAATAGAGAAGTATGGAAGAAAAAGACATGTTGTGCTGACCGCAAATAAATTATGATAACGGCAGGAGAATGTTGATGAAGGGCTTCGTGCGTTTAATAAATACCTAGTGACCCTCCCTCGTGTTTACAACTTGACAAAACATCGAGAAAGAAGAAAGAAAGAAAAAGAAAGAAAGAAAGAAAGAAAGAAACAAAAATAAAGAAAAATAAGTTTACCTATATGTCACAGAAACACGTGCATAAAAAAAAGATAATAAACTCGAGTAGCAGGCGCGGTCCGAGGGGGGGATCCTGGGGGTCATGACCCCCCCAAAATCATTCAAGCTGTCGACAACTTGAACGATTTACTAACTAAAAACTGTAGATACTTGAGCCACAGTGACCGCGTGAAATTAAAAAAAAGCTGTTAAACAAACTCGGGAATTTGGGCACCACCACACTCGGGTTAGGGCCAGCTTTCAAAACCTAAACTGATGTTAAACGAGTTTAAGCTTTTCTTCTCGACAAAGTAAGTTGTCTTCCTGTATAATGGTCAAAAGAAAACACAGAACCTATTGAAGGCACGGTGCTAAAATTTTGAGACAAAGCAAGTAATTCTTAGTTCTTTTGGAATGATCAAAAGAAAATCGAACGTATTCGAGAGTGTGCAAAATTTTTGAGCTTGCTTCGCTCGCTGTTATATTCTACATTTTCATTTTTGCTTGACATTTCCTGCATAAGTCGACAATGTAACTCTTAATTCTGTTTAAAAATGTAAATCAAATCCTAACCTATCCGAGACGGGGTATTAAAATTATCGAGTTAGCTTCGCTCACTCTTCTCACCCTACATAATCTACTGTCCTAATATTTATTATTTATCAAAAAGCCAAGGTGACCAATTTGGCAGCAGCATAAAGTACCCTAGCTTAGTTACTGCGACCAACTGTGAGAAAAGATCAGAAAGTTAAAAAGTTACTTGTTTAAAAAGTATGCATCATTAGATAGTCAAAAAGTTTTTAGAGTAACAATTAAATATTTCCCCAATATTCCTCGGCACCCATGGTGACCCCCCCAAAATCTTAGGCTGCGACCGCACCTGTCGAGTAGATAACGACAACATCACGATACCAAAACGATAACAACACAAAACTGAAATAGTCGGCAGCTGCTGGCACGTCATGAATGTGACAAGATGGCTTCCACTCAGCATGATTTTGTGCTACGGAGACCCACAGCACAGCGCTGATTTTCAGTGGTCACCCGAGATGTCTCTATTATTAAGTTTATAGAGGTAACATAAACCTTCGGGAATAAATTCTCTAAATGATGGGGAAAACCCTTGGGAAACCGTATCAATATCCGTTGCGTAGTTTGGAAGAAATCGTCCACCCAGACACAGGAAAAGTGACTTTAATTTATAATTAGTATAGATTGTAATACTTAGTCATGTTAAATGGCCAGTCTGTAAAATAACATTTCCCACTAGCCCACGTTCGCACGGACGCGATTTTTTTTCGTGCAATAGATTTTCAACGATCTGTGCCGAGAGTTGAAAATCTTTTTTTTTTTCAACGCGCTGGGTTCGAAATCCGTAGTTTCGGCCGTCGTTACGGGCGCTTTGTTCTCGGTCTCACTTACGGACATACCGTAATAAGTGAGAAAGATAGCGAAGCAAACGTAACTACGGATTTGGCTTAGGGCGTAGGCCCCCTAGGACGAGACTGCATCCCAGCGCGTGATTTTTTTTCGTGCACTGGATTTTCAACGAGCGTTGAAAATCCAGTGCGCGATTTCATCCCGCCGCGATATTTTTCGTTTCGTCCGTGCGAACGTGGGCTAAGTGACACAAAGAACAATGTGGAATACGGTCCATGCTACATGGTTGGTTCATGCAACGGAACGAGTGTGACGTAATAGTACCCTAAATGTGACGCCGGTGGCGGCGCCGGTGACGGAAAAATTGGTTGGAAATCGGTTGTCATGGATTGGGCAGGTGAAGCCAAAGAATCAGGAGTAATTCGTCAGGAAAATTGCGAGCATGAACGTAAAAGGGGTCATGTAAACGAAGTACAGATTGTGTGAAAGATATGGCTATGATATTGGCGATATGGCTGGAAAGGGCGTGGCTCCTAAGATTACGGCTCTAAACTAGAGAAGTATGGAAAAATAAGATACACTGCGTCCCACAAATACAGTAGCTTATGGGCAAGACAATGATGATGAAAGAATCCGACTTCAAATTTTAAACGCGAAATTTTGTGAAGATGGATGCATGTTTGTTACTCTTTCACGCAAAAACTACTGAACGGATTTGGATGAAATTTGGCACACATATAGTTTATAACTTGGATTGACACATATAATAAATAAACGGGTGAAACCGGGCGGTGGGTGCAGCTAGTATTTTATAAAGTTACTTACTCTGTGGCACCTTTTTACACTGAACGACACTTTATTTTATCTCCGTGTACAATTAGCTGTGTATTTATACTTATTTATTTTATTCTCGTTTAAGTAAATAAATAAGTAATCTTTAGCGCGCAGTATTTGAGAAAGACATGTATTGCGCACCGGGGACTATGACAGAATGTCAGTGCCAATAGATAAAGTGACAGTCTGAGAAGTCAGTGAGTCAGACAGTCGTTTGGCACGTACGTTATTACGGTGCGCTCCCACTGAGCGAATCAAAGACGCGACAAGAACCGTGATGTCGATATTTCAAGCAATTCAATGGGTTTAATAATGGATTGGTCGATTCCTTCACGCCTCCGCTCTGCTCGTCGAACTCGCCTTTAAGCTTACAATCAAATAGTGTTCGTAGAATAGAATTGTAGATTCCGAGTTATAACCCGTGCGAATTATCTCGGCACCTCGCTGGAATGCGACCTCATAGTATATGAGTGAGAGTGACATCACAGCGCCAGGGTCTCGCACGTGTTGTTTATTTAATGTTTCTGTGTGCGTGCAGGCGGTTCGGCGGGTTCGGCAACTCGGCGCTCGGCCTTCAGTTACTTCTTTGACATTAAAGGCTGTTTATAGCTGTCGCGATATTGGGGGCCTACTCCCTAAGCGAAATCCGTAGTTTCGGCCGTCGTTACGGGCGCTTCGTTCTCCGTCTCACTTTTCTATGAAACAGCAGATTTTTTTTTTTAATGACCGACGAATAATTTCAACGCAGGGGTGTTCAGAATCATGTATTGAATCCATGGTATCAGTTTTCGCGTCGATGTCCCTGCCACCCGGTATACCTACTCTAAGTTTGTGTCCGAAACGAACATTCGGAAAATGTACAAACGTGTGCTAGTTGTACATTTTGTATGTAAGGCAAGCATTCAGGTTTCCGAATCAGGAATCCTGATCAGGAAACCGTACGTATACGGCCAGCATTTTTTTTTTTTTGAGGGTGGGAAATTATCAACTTCTCCCGCTCTGGGCGGAGCGGGAGGGTGTGTCAGACTTTTACTGACTAAAAACCCACCCGTGTTCCTTCCGTTGCCAGTGTGCCGGGGCCGCGATATCCCTTTCGGACAAACCCGCAACCCCAGCAGACATTGGTCCTTACGGACCCCGTCAGTTGGTGCTGACATCTCTTGAGGCGCGCGTGGAACACAACGCGCCGTCGCCGTCGACCCGGCCCTGGTCCTTATCGGACGGCGAGCTACCCATTGCTCACCGTCCGCAAGCCCGCGCCTACGGTGGCCGGAAGTCGGCTCGTGACTAGGGGCGCGAGGGCGTGTCGCTTGCATCTCCCTCGCGCGCTCCGCCTCCTCCTTCGCGAGCATTACTGCTTCGCAGAAGGAGGTGACGGCCTCCCATGCACTCTCGCTCCGAACCATGGCCTGAACCAGGGCCGGACGCGAGAGATCGCCGCCGCCGATCGCCTCCGTGAGGACACGGCGGTGCTCCGCCCATGCCGGGCAGACCTCGACCGTATGCTCCACCGTGTCCTCCGGGCGATCCACAGAGTTGTGACCCGGGCGTTTCCTCCCGCCTTATACGGAACAGGTTCCTCCCGAAACATCCGTGTCCGGTGAGGACCTGCGTCAGGTGGAAGGTGAGGACGCCGTGGAGCCTCTCTAGCTACTCCTCAAAGAGGGGACTTATCGCCACAATTGTGGCGTGCCCAGCGCTAGGTTGCGACAATCGCACTCTCCATGCCGCCATGAGATCCCGCCGGAGCTCTGTCCATGTGCCGTGATTTCACGCGGCAGCGGAGTTACGCCCCGGCGTATCAGAATCAGAATCTGGATCGTTTTGAAACAGATTGTTAAGCCATTGCTTCTGATGTTCGAAAAAAAAAACTACTCGACAACGTAAATAACGCAATGAATGTTGTTGGACTGTCAAAATGAAACAGATTAAGACGTAATCGTTTAAGAAAATGTGTTGCGTAATTAGATAGCAGGTTTTACGAATTTTTTGTTTTTTTTTGTCGTTGGGAATTTTTGATTGGAGGGATACTTCCTCCAAAATGGGACAAAAAGGGGGCTACTGGATATCTTCGCCTTATGAGATCCTATATTGATCATATTGATGGTTCTTTTTTTATTTGAAAGGTAGTAAGTAACTTTAAGTTGATCTAAAAAAAATTGGTGATGAAGGATCTTCGGTATGATGAGCAGAATATCTCCTCAAATGCAGTAAATTGCTCACTGTTTATTAAAACCTTTTAATTAATTGATTGATTGATCGTGTATTACGTTATTAGGGTGCTATATGCCAAGTTTCGTCCAGATCGGTTGTAAAATATGACCTTTATAGGGTAGGTACAAACTGACACACGAAAGTAAATTTTGCCAGACTTGACGCAGAGACGCGTTCGCTAGCTACGCTCGCTCGGTCAATTATTCAAATAAAGACGGTATTTACTGCAGTCGCAAACAGTCTTGTGAGAAACAGTGTTTTTTTGTGGCATCAATAATAATCAATATTATCATGGGGAAAAGTCAAGTATTTGGAATTGAAATACAAGGAATTGTACTTTATGAAAAATAAGATTGATAGAATATTTGTTGAAAAATTCATCAGCAATATCAAAGATAGCGAAAATTGATTAGGGCCCATATTAATAATACAAGACGTAGAACGGGTAGAAAATAAGGGCGATGGGAAGGTAATACTTTATGATTTTCGTCTTTTACCGACAAGCGGTCACGCGGTTATAAGACGAATGGTAAATAACATTCGGAAATATTATTTTTGGCCAGGCCTAGACACAGATATTAAAAATTATGTGAAACAATAGTACACAGTGCCCACACATGGCCGTCACCTCTACTGCACACACTGCTTTCGAAAAGATATTCCTATATTTAGTTAGGCCTTTAGATAAAGACAATATTCATATATTCTATCAATACAGTGCGAGTTGTCAAAATATCTATGTGCTTTTCCAATTATTACAAAAACAGCTGCAGAAGTTACACGTTCTTTTGTGGACAACTTCGTGCTTCATGATGGTGTGCCGAAGGAAATCGCCACCGACAGGGGTACTGAGTTCATGGCAGATGCAGTAAAAGAGGTATGTGCGTCGCTAAATATTAAAACACTTAACTCAACTATATATCACCCTCAAAGCGTAGGAGCTTTAGAAAACTCACATAAAAGTGTGTCCACATTTTTTCATATTCAAATGGAACAAAAATCAGAATCCTGGAGTACTTGGCTACCCTATTAGTGTTTCGCTTATAATACTTCTGTAAATACATCTACTAAATTCACTTCGTTTGAATTAGTTTACCGTAAAAAGTGCATTTTGTCAAGCAACTTCACTCAAAAAAATAGAGCCGCTATTTATCTATGATAGCTAACCCACTGGAACTAAAATACAGCTGTGCTTTTCTGTAACCATCTCACCGTGAAAACTTAGGGGAAGTGATCGTGCAGTGAGCTGTCAGTGTCACCCCATCCGATACTAGTGATGACCAAGCATTACATTTACAATCGTAATCGAGATTTAAATTATATTTTTTATGTTAATTCTATTGATCATTTTATATTAAGTATTCTAAAGCTAGTATTTAAATGTCTAAACATTACTATATAGGGGGGGTTTTAATAAAATAGCAAAACAGATATCCAATCAGAAACTCAATTTTGTTTTATTATATTTTGTTCCTAGACTAGTCACACACTTGTAGCGCGCGCACATCACATCACCGAAGTGTTGTCGCCGAGGAAATAACACGCGTTACCATGGTGACCACCCGCGTGATCACTTCATCCAATTCTTTAAGAATCGGGTGGAGTGAACACGCGGGTGGTCACCATGGTAACGCGGCGTGATCACTTCATCCGATTCTTTAAGAATTGGGTGAAGTGATCACGCGGGTGGTATCCATGGTAACGCGTGTTATTTCCTTGGCGGCGCGCCTGCGCGGCGTGATCACTTCATCCGACTCTTTAAGAATCGGGTGAAGTGATCACGCGGGTGGTCACCATGGTAACGCGTGTTATTTCCTCGGCGACAACACTTCGATGATGTGATGTGCGCGCGCTACAAGTGTCAGTTTTACTTGGATTATATATGATGATGATGAATAAAACATTGTAGGTACTTATTGGACGTTGGTATTTAGTACGCAAGTACGTGACGCGTTGCAAGTTAAATAAGTAGGTAGGTACCTAGTAAGTTAAATAATTAACCTCAATGTGATAGCGACTGCCTAACGCGCAAGCGCGATTCTTACCGCTTCAGCGTGTTGAAGTGACGGTACGCGCGCTGCAAGTGTCGGCTGTTGAACTGATTACAATATTCAACAGTTCAACAGCCGATGAAATAATATTCATCAAATCATTAGATTTGATGAATATTATTTAATTATTGGCAACGCGTAGGCCAGCAATCCGCACGTCTTTTTATCAGTCAGCTTGAAATGAGCAAATCGTTTATATAGGTAAAGCGCATTAATCACGCTAGGAGTTTGATTGCATTCAAGTCATCAGATGACAATAGGTTCTTTAATAAAACTAACAATGTAAGTACCTACCTAACTATGCGCAAACTACGAAAAAGCGCTTTGTAGCAACTGTACTTATTGGTACCTACTTATTGCATTTTATTTTATATATGTTCTGACTGCACATGCATACCTACAGGTTAAATAAGTAGTATGTAACTAGTTCATTTAAAAAAAACTAGTTTAATTATTGAAAACCAAATGTATCTAGGCAATAAATTGACTTTTTAAATGTACAAAACGGTATGATTTAGACATTGAATTATCTAAATGTATTGAAATAAATGGGTACTCATTATTGTCTCTGAATACGTATGGGCTTATGGACATGGCCGTCAAAGAGGGGAAAAAAAAAACAAAGTGCGTAACAGCGCGCCTGCGCGGCGTGATCACTTCATCCGATTCTTTCAGAATCGGGTGAAGTGATCACGCGGGTGGTCACCATGGTAACGCGTGTTATTTCCTCGGCGACAACACTTCGGTGATGTGATGTGCGCGCGCTACAAGTGTCAGTTTTACTTGGGTTTTATAAATGATGATGATGAATAAAACATTGTAGGTACTAATTGGACGTTGGTATTTAGTACGCAAGTACGTGACGCGTTACAAGTTAAATAATTATGTAGGTACGTAGTAAGTAAAAAAAACCTCAAAGTGATAGTGTCTACCTAGCGCGCAAGCGCGATTCTTACCGCTGCAACGTGGTGAAGTGATTCGGTGTGCGTGCGCTGCAAGTGTCAGCTGTTGAACTTAAGAATTTTGTAATGATTTGATGAATATTATTTTATTCAACGCGTAGGTAGGTTATCTCCAATAAACTATTCGGTAGGTAGGTACACATAATATACACATCTTTTTATCTATATGATTACTTAAGTACATCTTTTAGATAGGTTCCCACATAGTTTGTGTGGGGTTAAATTACACACTATTAACACTCGATTGCGTTTATAATATAAGTTAACAATGGGTTCATAATAGCAAACTATGTCGATGAGCATTATCTTTAGTACTTAAGTAGCAGCAACGTGTAGATACCTATGCAGGTACGTTCTACTTTATTTATTGTTGGTAGGTACCTACCTGTGTAACGCGTCGCGCCTCAGGCTATTTATATTAAGGTACAAGTCTAGGAACAAAATAGAATAAAACAAAATTGAGTTTCTGATTGGATATCTGTTTTGCTATTTTATTAAAACCCCCCCTATATAGTAATGTTTAGACATTTAAATACTAGCTTTAGAATACTTAATATAAAATGATCAATAGAATTAGCATAAAAAATATAATTTAAATCACGATTACGATTGTAAATGTAATGCTTGGTCATCACTAGCATCAGTGAGTTTTCACTGACAGCTCACTCCACGCAAGTTTTCACGGTGATATTTTTACAGAATCGACATGCAGGTATCACAAACACAAGTTCGCAAAAATTTAATTAACAGTAAGTTAGTAACAAAGAGTTTTACAAGAGATCTGTCTACTGGGCAGAGCCAGTTTGCGAAACTGAAGACCGATGATGGCAGAATCGTATCCGCCAAACCTGAACTATTGAGAGAGATCGAGAATGTCTATGGACAGTTATACACATCAACCAATAACCCCGTTACGAATCTGGCAAAAGACCCAAGAGCCACTACACTATACTATGACCCGCCACTATACCGAAGACATCCCGGACGTCAGCTTGTACGAGATTAGGATGGCTCTGAAGCAGCTTAAGAACAACGAGGCGCCGGGTGATGACGCAATAACGGTTGAACTCCTGAAAGCCGGTGGACAACCCGTTCTTAAGGCCCTCCAGAAGCTGTTCGATTCCGTCATACTCGAGGGACAAACGCCACAGGCATGGAACAGACGTGTGGTGGTTCTTAAAAAGTTCTCTTCTTTAAAAAGGTCGACAATGCTCTGCTTAAGAACTATAGGCCCATCACACTTCTGAACCATGGTTACAAGCTGTTTTCAAGAGGTTTGACGACTTCCAGCCTCCGACCAAGCCGGATTCCGTTAAGGCTTTAGCACCGTAGACCACATACATACGCTGCAGCAGGTTAACATACAGAAGACCGAAGAGTATAAACTGCCTCTCTGTTTAGCGTTTATGGACTACGAGAAAGCCTTCGATTGATTCGATCGAGACATGGGCTGTGGCTGTGCTACAGTCTCTTACAACGGTGCCAGATCAACTATCGGTACATCGAGGTGCTAGTGTCAATACGAAAACTCCACTATGTCAGTCCGACTGCAGGACCAGACCTCGAAACCTATCTTTCTGCAGCGAGGTGTGAGACAGGGAGACGTTGACGTTGAATTGTAGAGACTGTATGTGCCTCAACATAGCTGCTTGCAGTGGTCACGCATTTATTATCATGCCACTTTATTATGCAAATATGTTGCTATTGCAAACTATCTGGTAATAAGACCCTCTGGGTTTCTTTTTTAAGGCTTTGTCCGTAGTCACCTTTTTCTCAGCTCCCCGTAACCTATTTGAACGAATAGTTCCAAGTGAGAATATACCCATCTCCTGTCTTAGTTAATGAATTAATTCTAAACTAGTAAAGAAGTTGTCGAAATAGACCACCGAACAAGCAGCTGTGCTATTCTGTAACCATCTCACCGTGAAAACTTAGGGGAAGTGATCGTGCAGTGAGCTGTCAGTGTCACCCCACCCGATACTAGGGATGACCAAGCATTACATTTACAATCCTAACGGTATGATTTAGACATTGAATTATCTAAAAGTATTGAAATAAATAGGTACTCATTATTGTCTCTGAATACGTATAAGCTTATGGACATGGCCGTCAAAGCGGGGAAAAAAAAAAATAAAGTGCGTAACAGCGCGCCTGCGCGGCGTGATCACTTCATACGATTCTTTAAGAATCGGGTGAAGTGATCACGCGGGTGGTCACCATGGTAACGCGTGTTATTTCCTCGGCGGCGCGCCTGCGCGGCGTGATCACTTCATCCGATTCTTTAAGAATCGGGTGAAGTGATCACGCGGGTGGTCACCATGGTAACGCGTGTTATTTCCTCGGCGGCGCGCCTGCGCGGCGTGATCACTTCATCCGATTCTTTAAGAATCGGGTGAAGTGATCACGCGGGTGGTCACCATGGTAACGCGTGTTATTTCCTCGGCGGCGCGCCTGCGCGGCGTGATCACTTCATCCGATTCTTTAAGAATCGGGTGAAGTGATCACGCGGGTGGTCACCATGGTAACGCGTGTTATTTCCTCGGCGACAACACTTCGGTGATGTGATGTGCGCGCGCTACAAGTGTCAGTTTTACTTGGGTTATATATGATGATGATGAATAAAACATTGTAGGTACTTATTGGACGTTGGTATTTAGTACGCAAGTACGTGACGCGTTACAAGTTAAATAAGTATGTAGGTACGTAGTAAATAAAAAACCGCAATGTGATAGTGTCAACCTAGCGCGCAAGCGCGATTCTTACCGCTTCAACGTGGTGAAGTGATTCGGTGTGCGCGCGCTGCAAGAGTGTCAGCTGTTGAACTTAAGAATGTTGTAATGATTTGATGAATATGATTTTATTCAACGCGTAGGTAGGTTATCTCCAATAAAATATTCGGTAGGTAGGTACAAATAATATACACATCTTTTTATCTATATGACTACTTACATCGTTTAGGTAGGTTCCCACATAGTTTGTGTGGGGTTAAATTACACACTATTAACACTCGATTGCGTTTATAATATAAGTTAACAATGGGTTCATAATAACAAACTATGTCGATGAGCATTTTCTTTAGTACTTAAGTAGCAGCAACGTGTAGATACCTATGTAGGTATGTTCTATTTTATTTATTGTTGGTAGGTACCTACGTGCGTAAAGGCTTGTGCAGACCAGCGCGACTTGTCGCGCGACGCGACACCGGTCATTATTATACTGTGAAGTTTTCTTAGAAATTCTATTGTTCGTGTCGCGTCGCGCGACAAGTCGCGCTGGTCTGCACAAGCCTTAACGCGTCGCGCCTCAGGCTATTTATATTAAGGGACTAGTCTAGGAACAAAATAGAATAAAACAAAATTGAGTTTCTGATTGGATATCTGTTTTGCTATTTTATTAAAACCCCCCTATATAGTAATGTTTAGACATTTAAATACTAGCTTTAGAATACTTAATATAAAATGATCAATAGAATTAGCCTAAAAATATAATTAAAATCACGATTACGATTGTAAATGTAATGCTTGGTCAATCCCTAGCATCAGTGAGTTTTCACTGACAGCTCACTCCACGCAAGTTTTCACGGTGATATTTTTACAGAATCGACATGCAGGTTCTGGTTCGTCACCCCCATACACAATAAAAGCATAGAGGAATCCAGACACGCCGCGCCGGCTCTGATAAATATTTTGAAGCCCCATTTCTTTGGTTTACTTTTTATGTATTGCTTCCGATGTCCGGCTTTTTCCCCTTATAGGGCACCGTCATCTCCATCAAAGCAAAATTTTGTTTTATGAGGAACTTTTAAAATCAGTAGTCGGACTTTGAAATAACAATCACCGTCATCTTCTAAATTATTATTGAAATGTATGTAACGCCGTATTTGAAGATTTTTTTTTAATGACTTTACACTGGCTATTGGTTCATAACGTAAATCTTGGGACTAGTAATCTGTATAGGCTAACATATTGACGTTATCCATGAACAAGTTACGAGTAATAGCTATGAAATCTTGAATATCTTGGCGACTAATGTTAAATGATTTTCCGGTAACTTGAGTAGAATATAAGTTAGTTTGATCGGTTATCATATCTAAGCTACTCGTGTCATCGGTAAAAAGCATTTGGAATATTCCAATGGGGTCTTGGGCATTTCTTCTGGACACTCTTTGTCAATTATTTCTGCACAATGCTGAAAACGTTTGTTAGCCCACTTAAATTGTAAGGGCTTCTGGAGAATAGTGTACTTACAAGCCTTGGTCTTTTAGATCGAGAAAACGACGCTACAGGTGATGATAAGTCTGGTGTACGTGGAGAGGCTACATTTGTAAACAAAACTGACGTTGGTGGCTGTGTAACAATTGGTGATGGCTGTTGAATAATCGGCGACGGCAAAAGTGGAGACTCGGTTACTGCTGCTTGAATGGGAGTTATTTCTTCATCGGATAATAAATTAAGGTTCTCAAACGAAGATAGCAACGAAGGTGGATTGGACGATGAAAGACTGTCCAACCTTGCTTTGGAGACTGGATGTATTTCAGTATTTGAATCTGAAGTCTCATCTAAATCTGATTTTCGGCCGGATTTGGGTACTAAAGCTAGAATTTTTTTCGCTCGGTACCCACTCGTCGTCATTGGTCGCATGATATTCTGCAAAGAAATGAAACATTCGCCACCTAAAACAAGCATAAGCCCAGAATAATTATAATCTCCCCTGTAGCTTGAAGGATCGATAGTTCCATTTCTAACATCCACACTGGGGAGACCATTAGAACAAAAGCAAGCACATACATAGGTTACTTTTTTTTCAGAAGTATCTAACATACACGCAAGCGGTGACATGTGCAAAAACTAGTTCATGATATTCCCTGAATATCAGGCAGTGGCAGTGTGCATCCTGAGATACATAACATGCAACACCTAATTCTGTAATAACTTGGCAGTGTGCATCCTGAGATACATCCACAACCGATTAGTTTTTTACTAAATAAAAAACATTTGTTTTGAATAAAACACTTGATACAAATTACTAGTACAAATACAAATTAGTAGTACCTACTTTGTTAGGTACCTAAAAACAAGCAACACTCCCAGAGTTCCCGTTAAAAATTTAAAAAAATACAATATTCTTACCTGTTTGCGTGGCATCGTGTTGTCTCGGCTAACAATTTCTGATTGTAAATATAACGGTTCTGCCATGGTCTAATAAAACAAGGTCTGGCATTCCGGGACTAACACATGCTTACGTCACTATCCAGTTGCCACTCTATTGCAACAAAACACGATTAAGGAAAGATTTTCAGAAACCAAAGCTTTTAAATTGTCGTTTCGTGTGTCTAATCAAACGAAACAATTCAATTTAAACATAAACCAACGCAATTGTTAATTAAAACCACATTGTTTTATCGGATTCGCACAGGTATTATAGGTGGTTGGGGAGTTATTATTACAAACTTCTGGTAACACAGATGTGATGACGTAGACTTGTGTTGCCCACGTGACCGCTGTGTTTCGGAATGCCATACCTGCCGAAGTATATTATTATACCATGGGTTCTGCCAACATCATCATGCTAAATAAAAGTTCGTTAAAAAATATGCACAAAATGAATTAACGAGTGACGTTTCGTTTCACTCACAATATTTTCAAAACTATGATTTTTTAAAGTTTAAAGAAAAGGGAGAGATACATAAAATTCATGTTCTACAGGATTGTACATCTTAACAAGTTCAACAAAAAACTCCGTGATAACATTATGTCTATCTTCTAAGGATGATTTGTGACTAACCATTTTTAGGGTTCCGTAGTAAACAAGGAACCCTTATAGTTTCACCATGTCCGTCTGTCTGTCTGTCCATCTGTCTTTCTGTCCGCGGCTTAGCTCAGAGACGGTTAGTACTAGAAAGCTGTAATTTGGCATATGTATACATATTAATCATGCCGACAAAGTGGTAAAATAAAATCAAGAAAAAAAAAGTTTTTTTAGGGTACCTACCTCCCCTACACCTTTAATTTCGGAAGTCGGTGGCAAAAACGAAAATTCAAAACACACAACAAAAACACCGACTTCCGAAATTAAAGTAATTTTTGACTTGTACTTGTGTAGTGTTTTTGGAAGTCGGTTGTTTTTTTTTTTAAATGTTTTTATTTACAACAGTTTTGGGGCCCCTGTTGGATTGGGGCATTATCGATCAATAAAATGTGATTAATAAAATCAAAGTCAAGTGAAAGTCAAACAATTTATTTCAATTAGGCACATAAAAGGCACTTTTGAACGTCAATTTTACAAAAAATAGAATAGATTCTAGTCGCCCCTTCCAAAAGGTAGTCTTCGTATTGAGAAGAATGGGCAAGAAACTCCACCGTTACTCTTTTAAAATGTTTTTACAATATTTTGTTTACTTTAATTATATAATTATATGTGAAGACGATGCATCTAGAATAAGATTACTACACCACGATAGATAGAAAGAGTGAAAAAATGAAGCGATGACAGATAAATTAATCATGTGATAGATACATGGTGCTCACATACTTACAAACATTGTAAAATTATACGATATTCCTAACATTTTAACAAGTAATACTAATAAGTCAGTGTGTGAGTTCAAGTAATCACAGAATGTAAAATCAGTGTTATAAAAAATATATAAATTATATACATAATTAAATTAGCAACCAGTTTGATTTTGTCTAGAATCTAAATTTTGTCCTATGGAGCAGGACCAACATGTTTCCAAGCATTCTTATCTTGGATATAATCCTCTAATTTGTAATATGCTTGTTTAACAAGTGTACTTTTAATGAGTTTAAAATTTACATTCATTTAATTGTAATACATCACAAGGTACTTTGTATTAACATTTAACACAGTACCCCATAAAAGATGTACATTTACATAAAGATGTACACAAGTACTTTAGATAATCTGAAAAATAGTTGATCTATTTATCTTTATTTCTAGTATTAAAATTATGTATGTCACTTATTTTATTAAAAATATGTAGATTTTTTCTTACATAAATAATATTTTCTTAAATGAATTGGCAAGGTACCGTCATAATATTAATCGTTTTAAATACGAGTAGTTCCCTGAGAGATTCGCGACGATGTTCCATCAAAGATGTTCATATCTAAACAGTTTGAAAACAAAATCCCGCGAACACGATGACCACATCTGTTACCGGTCCGGTTCAATAGCCGCCGAGCGCTGCAAGCAAGAATAATCCTTACGGTGGTTAGATATGAACTTCTCCGATGGTACATCATAAATAGCTCTAACAGCTCTATTTGTAAACTAAAGATGGATTCAATGTCAGCAACCCGAGCCCACAGTAAAATGCCATACGACATAATACTGTGGAAGTAGCTTAAATAGACCAAACGCGCGGTTTCTACATCTGTTAACTGTCTTATCTCTCTAACAGCATAAGCGGCCGAGCTTAGCCGCCCCGCAAGAGATGCTATATGAGGTCCCCATTGTAATTTCTCGTCTAGCGTGATTCCTAGGAAAACCGTTTGGTAATAAATTCCCGTTTTTCTACAATCAATATGACACACACATTCGCTACTTCTAACATTAGGTAATTTAAATCTAATGCATTTGTTTATTTTTAATATTTAGTACCAAAATGTTTACCGTAAACCAATCTTGGACTTGAAGAATAGAGCTGTTTATGTCGTCAAGATTTTGTGAACGTCGGTTTATTCTTAAGATCTATGATGTGTCATCTGCAAATAACACCATCTTCGGTTTATTATGAAGTAATTGGGATTTTAGACTAGGTATTGTAAACATAATAATTAATGTCGAGATTAAAATGTGTCCACGGTGAAGCAGCGGCTCTTCATCTGGTTAGGTATTCCGTCTGTCGGTGCTATCAGTAAAGTAGATGTTAAGACTTATGGTATGCCTTGAAACATCCATTAATGCAGAGATTTACGTCGCACTCCTCGCATTTCCAAACTGTCCTGGACTTTTTAGGACACAGCCTACAACAGGTGTTTTTGGACCCTGTACGAATTGGGAAGTGGTTACGGTCAACTATCGGTCTGGCCTGAACATTGTGTCGAGTGTTACGACGTACTAGCGTCGTCGTCACCTGCCCGCTCGTATTCGATCTAACGTTCAAACTGCGGGATTCAGTCGTTAAGTCGATTTGTCTGTGTCTCTTCAGTAATTCTTCCGCCACTACATTGCGGAACTGACGATTTGATATTTTCCGGTGAAAACTGGAAAATATCACAAAGCAGTTAAAAATTGCCACATTGTACAATCGGCGGAAGAGATTTTTGTACCAAACTCTATTCCTCAGACGTTCCATAGGGTGACCTAACAGGTTTTGATATTTCCTGTTGACTCCTCCCATGCTTCTGTTGTAGTCGAGTACTATACTTGGTTTGGAAGTCACTCTGTTGTACTTGTCGTGAGTCCCAATTTGAAAGTTATGGTATGTTGAGATCATACTAACTATGTTAGCATTTCGCCATACCAGAACTGACACATCGCAACAGTAAGTACCCACTAATTCTCCATGTCTAAGTTCTGTCTTTCTCAGATTCTTCAGTGATTCAGGAAGGAATTCTCGGTTCAGTCTTAGAGTCCCATAGCAGTCAGTCTTTTTTTGTTTCAGACAACGCAATAATAACGGACAATTGTAAAAATTATCCAATATTAAAGTGTGTCCACGGTGAAGCAGCGGCTCCATCAAGTCATAAACCAATTTGGTAGTAGCGCTCGTGGGGCGGTCGCCGCTATCGCCAGTCGACGTAACAATAGTTCCACCATGGTCAAGCCTGTCAATGGCCTCGTCCCCGACTGGTCCGTCATCTGTCTGTTCATGTGGTTGGGTTTTCCGTCTGTAGGTGCAGTCAGTAGTCGATGGCGGTTTATCTTTTCCAGCGTCAACAAAAAACTTCCAAAGATAGCCACTGGATGCCTCGCACAACTCGTAAGTTTTCACTCCGACTCGTGCGGCCTTCGACGAAATCTTCTGGGCGAAGGTCAACCTCCCATGCCGCTTGAGGAGAGGTTCGTCAATGACAAGCTCTTGTGAAGGCATGTATAGGCTGGAAAACTTGGTATTAAAATAGTCAATCACTGGACGTATTTTACACAGTCTAGTCGTATCCAGTAAAGTCTGACTGTCGACGAAATGGAAAAAAGTTTTCAGCAATAAAAATCGGTTGTAAGACATAATTTTGGCAAAATACGTCAAGGTGCCGAACCCATTAAACTTAAAATATGCCTCTTCCTCCGGTAAGGGGTTGAGGCTTTGCAAAACGAATATTGCCAAAAAGCTTGCTATTTCGTCCCTGTCTGTAGGAGACCAACGGTTAAAAGGGGAGTTCGGGGTTAACTTATTTTGTTTTCGCAGCAAAGCAATCTTCTGCTCTGCATTCCGATTGGTCTCCATGCACAAACGATCGATAAAGTCAGTCTCGAACATCTTGTCAAAAATGTCGATCGGTCGAGTCTGGTCAGTCACGTCAAAAGTTGGTCCCGTTGTACTTGTAAATTTTTCTCGTCGTCCGAGAAAAGTTCGTTTGTCTATGCTCCAATTGAAAGTGAAGCAGTCTTTGGGCACAATGTCGCGTAGGGCTTGGTCATTGGCGGCATCCTCCCTCTGCAACACTATCGTTTGGAACTCCGTCATGTCACTGTCACAGGCCGGTTCAGTTGTCGCATTACGCTTCTGAATAGTCGGGAAGAGGCAAGCATCATTGTCAATATTAAGGTCGTCATCGTCGTCGCTGTCACACAAGTCAGTCAGACATGGTATCGAATGGTCAAATTCTTCGTCATTAATACCTGGAACAAACAATATGATATATGACAGAAGTTTTCCTGATATATTACTGTTTGAACGACGGAACACTGTATACACAGTCATTTATAATTACCGATTTCAGATGAGCCCAAATTGAATGGGGAGGAAGCTGCGGCGGCCTCCGCCTCTGCACTAATATCTGGAGAAAAAAATCACAATAAGATTAATTTATTTAAAAAACTATTGACCACTAGACTGATTCTGATGAAGAGCTTTTGTTCCAGATTTGTTTTTTTAATACCTCATTAGACCCATTGGCAGGCTCAACCTAGTTGAACGCCTGCTACGGGAGCTGTACGGCGATTTTGGAGCAGTGTCCGCTTCTGACGTACACACGGCTACACATCAAGCTATACATTTCCAGTTTATGCTGATCTCGCATTATATAGGATTTCGGTGCGCTAATTTGTATTACAAACTCACTCTTACAAAGTTTTATTATGACACCGACAAAACAATAACTTACTAAATTCCATCTCTACGTCTGCTTCTAGGGCTTGTCCTGCGTAACTGTGTTCTGTAACAAGCAAGACAAGATGTAGCCCACATTAAACATATCAAATTACTAAAGACGACACAGTCAAGTAACCATCTTACCAGCAGAACGGGATAAGCCGGTCGTCACAGCTTCGGCTGGTCGTGTAGGGCGCTGTTCTGTAACAAACAGGTCAAGATGTAGCCCATATTAAACATAGCAAATTACTAAAGACGACACAGTCAAATAACCATCTTACCAGCAGAACGGGATAAGCCGGTCGTCACAGCTTCGGCTGGTCGTGTAGGGCGCTGTTCTGTAACAAACAGGTTAAGATGTAACCCACATTAAACATAGCAAATCGAAGTCGAAACCGATATCACGGAATGCGGGTGTATTATTTAATGGAAGTGTATCAACGTTGCCAGACGTCCCGAATTTGACGGGACGTCCCGATTTTTTTATCAAAATTAAATGTCCCGCGCGGGACAAGCTCAGTCCCGCTTTTCGGGGATAACTCGACCGTGCGTGAAAAAGATACCAAGAATATGTTTAAACTAGTGTCTTTCATATTATGTATTCCAACATCAAACTGCTTTACTGAACGCGTTTTTCCGAGATGAATTTAAAATGGTCGGATGCCAGAAATAAATGCTCCGTACATTTAATGAAACCAGAATTACTCATCCAGTTTAGTCTACAGCTATCCTGTGTCATCATACCCTGTATCATCTTTATTAAAGAGAAAAAGGAAACTTTAAAAGAAGTTAAATCTTCACAGAAATGTCATGAATAAGTAATTCTTATCACAGTACTCTTTCTCAATTTTTCCAATTTTGAACTGTTATTGAATTAAAAGCTTCTATGGTTTGTGAAGCATATTTTTCTGAAGATATTTTTTTTTAATTTTGATCTGTTTTATAGTCTGATAACGAATAAAACTCAATTATTTAACGATAGGGTAAATCTGATTTAAAATATCATATTTTTATTAAAATACATTTTCCTATGGCTATTTTTGCTATTTATTGTCACATAAACGTAATTTAAACTCAAATAAAAAGGTAAATATTTAAAAACTTCTGATTAAATACGTTTTTTTACTATGTCCCGCTTTCGACGAAAGAATCCCGTTTTTTTTCACTGAAAAAGTTCCAAAATCCCTACTTGGCAAAAAAAAAAAAAACTGCCAACGCTGAGGTGTATAGACTGCCGCTATTTGCGGCATAACAGTGGCGCTGCCTCAGCCCGGCTAAAGTGCCGTAAGCATTGCATTGTTATTGTCACTGTCACTTGTTATCTTGTTTGATATTTGAGGTTAGTTCGCTGCCCTTTGTATTGATTAATCGTATTTGTTTTAGGTATTACACTATAAAATATCTAGGATCATTTATAGGATCCTATCTCTTATCCTACATATATGACCCCTTTTTTTTTTTCGGGTGGGAAATTATCAAATAACTTCTCTTCTCCCGCTCTGGGCGGAGCGGGAGGGTGTGTCAGACTTTTACTGACTAAAACCCACCCATGATACTTCCGTTGCCTGTGTGCCGGGGCCGCGATATCCCTTTCGGAAAAACTCGCAACCGTGGCTGGCATTGGCCCTTACGGACCCCGTCAGTTGGTGCTGACATCTCTTTGAGGCGCGCGTGGAACACAACGCGCCGTCGCCGGGGCATGGTCCTTATCGGACGGCGATCTTCCCATTGTTCACCGTCTGCAAGCCCGCGCCTACGGTGGCCGGAAGTCGGCTCGCGACTCCCTACGCCCGGGGTGTCTCCTGCGGCGACTAGGGGCGCGAGGGCGCACATCTTGCCTCTCCCTCGCGCGCTCCGCCTCCTCCTTCGCGAGCATTACTGCTTCGCAGAAGGAAGTGACGGCCTCCCATGCACTCTCGCTCCGGACCATGGCCTGAACCAGAGCCGGACGCGAGAGATCGCCGCCGCCGATCACCTCCGTGAGGACACGGCGGTGCCCCGCCCAAGCCGGGTAGATCTCCACCGTATGCTCCACCGTGTCCTCCGGGCGATCCACACAGTGGTGACACCCAGGCGTTTCCTCCCGCCTTATGCGGAACAGGAACCTCCCGAAACAACCGTGTCTGGTGAGGACCTGCGTCAGGCGGAAGGTGAGGACGCCGTGGCGCCTCTCTAGCCACTCCTCAAAGAGGGGACTTATCCGCCATGAGATCCCGCCGGAGCTCTGTTTGCTGTGCCGTGATTTCTCGCGGCAGCGGAGTTACGCCCCGGCGTTTCGCCTCCTCGCGCAACTCCCACATGTGCGCAAGGACTTTTGCCTCCAGATACCATGGCGGTAGTCCGGCAAGAAGGCTCGCCGCCTCACGGGAGACCGTGCGGTATTCTCGGACCAGCCTAATGGCCATGACCCTTCGGGACGCGTTCAATCGCTGGGCCGGTCGCATCCTTAATGAACGCGCCCACACTGGTGCCCCGTAAAGGGCCATGGATCGCACGATCCCCGCGTAGAGCCTTAGGCAGCAGGCGTTTGGACCCCCTAGATTGGGCAGAAGCCGCTTCAAAGCAGCCATCTCCAAAAAAACTTTTTGTCCGTCTTGGAGATTATTCAAAAATATTGGACACGTATTTTTTCTTTTTTTACGTTTAGTTTACTTGTGACGACGTAGCGATCCCCACTCCCCAACTTAAAATGCGTTTTATCTAAGTATTTTGTTATTAATAAAAAAGTTAAAGCAAAAAATACGTGTCTATAAAAAAAAAAAATAAGTATCTGACTGACGGAGTAATTAGTACTTATTTTTTTTTTATACCCAGCCTTCATCCCTCGTATATCAAAAGTCACTACAATGACTGAATTTACGAAAAATTTAGTACAGCGAAGCGAGCGGTGCCCCGACAGCCAGGGTTCGTTTAGGCACAAGAAAATGTAATGTTTTGGGAATGTGGTGTTTTACAGCAAACTAAACAATCAAACAAAATAACAAGTGACAGTGACAATGCAATACTTTGCACTTTAGCCAGGCCGAGGCAGCGCCACTATTGTGCCACAAGCAGCACTTTATTCGATAGGGATATACACTGCCTTATTTAATTATCATACCTACATTCGCCGATGTAGGTGTACATGATAAAGTCAAATATTGAAGCTCTGGTGCTCCTGGGTTTGGTTAGTCAAACCTCAGTCTGACAAGAAGTCTAAGCCCAGACCCGCACGGACGATTTTTACACTGGATTTTCAACACTCTGGTTAGTGCCGAGAGTTGAAAATCTAACATTCGTGCGAACGCAGGCTTAGTAAATGCTTAGATTTTTTCGCGGGTAGGTGTTAAAAACGATAGACGTATATAGGATTTTGAATTTATATTTAAAATAGTAAAACAGTTATTTGTCACAATTTCTATCAATGATTATAAGTGTGTAACCTCCACTACACAGATACTAATGTTTGTGGCACATTTATGTGACTCAAATATTAAAATAACACCATCTGCCAAGTCATCATCTATATAGTCAATTCACTTTCACTGTAACACTAGTAGATCCCTATCCGCACAAGAGACTTGAAGAGAACTTCACAAGGAAGATGGAAACATTGGAAGCCCAAATTCATTCTGGGCCTGCCATACCATGGGGAGAGTGCCTGAGGAGTTCCGGACCTTCAAGGAGCTTATTTTCTGCATGCTTGGGACTCAGATTAGTGAGTGTGCTAAGCAGGTTGACAGAATGGAGACAAGACATAGGTGGAAAGCACTGATTTTTCAAGGTGTTGCCGCTGTTGACTATGAAGACAGCACCGCAGTCCTACTAGATGTTATCATCGATAAGCTGGCCCTCAAAAACTTCTCTGCATCTTTCATAAAGGTGACACAGACTTGGCGTTGCCAATAAAGATCATCACAGGCCCATACTGATTAAGTTCCAGCTATGATGTCCAATCAGTGGTCTGGAAAGCCAAGACACGCTTGAAAGAAACATCCATCTCAGTCAAGGAGTTCTTCACAAGCAATCCATCTTTGGGAAGGAGCGTCTTCACTTCGCAATGCGGTCAAGTGGAATTCAGGACGGTGTTATTGTTCTGAAGACCTTTGACAGAAGTAGACCTATGTCTACTTCCGCTTCAATGGATGAGCTCATTCCTCTGCTTGCGAAGTTTCCAAAGGCCCAAGGCACTGGAGATAGCATTATATTACAAACTTATTAGATAAAAATTTGGATGCAATTGTTATTATGGAATTACTTACCTTTGTTTATGTTCTGAGTAGTCCTTCTATTATTAGTTATTTATGTTTCTTCCTCATAATCTCTTGTGGATTTTAGTTGGCACACTTTAGTTATAATTATTTACCGTCAACAAGTTTGATTTCAAATTTCAATGTTTATTTCTTGTACGAACGCAAATGTCAATATTGTCCACAGAATATGTTTGACAAGTTGACAACAAGAAGGGTTCGAAGTAAAGTTACATGCTCTGTGGTTCGAAGTACATACTAATTCCATGGTTCATAGTTTGACGTACAATAGCAATCGGATACGTTCACAACTTGTTATTTAAATATTAGATGAATAAAAACGTAGTCTACAGCAAGACTACGTTTTTGATCATGTTGTGATAAAGTGCGTTTTGGTGCGTTTTATCCATAGACATATAAATGTCAAAGGCTGAGGTCAAAGGTTTCATCAAATAGTTTCTATGCTGTAATGTTGGCTCCCCTGTTAAACTTTAAACTCGGACCAATTAGCACCCTATCTTACTCGTACTCACTAATTTGGTAAGATTTAATCGTACCAAATTAGTGTAGTGTAGTTTAACAGGGGAGCTAATATTACGGTATACGAACTATTAGATGAAACGCACGCACTCTAATTCGTTCGCCTAATTCTGGAGCTGTGTTTTGGACCGAGCTACGGGTCAGACAAACTAAAGCCCAGTGGTCAAACGCCCACGCTACCATGGTAGCCAATTTTTTTTTCCAATTTACCGTTAAGGCTACTATGGTAGCCCCGCTGACTTGTTCCCTTTAAAACGTTTATGTATCGTGGTAACTGTATGAGAGCTTCTAAAACTTTTCTAGATGATTCTATTAAAAAACGCGTCTGTGGGTGGGTAAAACAGTATAGGCGAGCGAAATTAAACATCGACAAAAAAGTTAAAAGTTTACTCAAATTTAACCCACATTTTGTCAAGTTTTTCTTTTTTTTGTTATATTGTCAAATTTTTGTTGTAATTTAGTTTTCACATAATTATTGACTCTGTGTAGTTTCGGCTATATATATACACGTATTTATTATTTTGGTGTAGCTGCAGTAGTTTACTAAATAATTATATTTTTTATTGGAAAAGTATGCGGGAAATTCCGCGGAATATTCGCAGGTGCTAGACTAATTTTTTTATCTGTGACAGTGGGTGCTTGAGTCAATTTAGAATAAAATACGTGTGTAAACAGATATAAACAGATCTCATTAAATGTGAAACCTAAATTACAACAAACTAGTCCAGCCTACATAGAAAAAAAAATAACTTGTCATTATGGGTTGCGTTTGAGTAAAGTAGGTATTAATTTAATAAAATACGAAATGTTTTGTAATTTTTGTCAATAAAACGTGTTCATAAATTAAACAGGACTAGCTTTTTTATGTCCATTACCACAAAACACCCATGTCTAACCTCGTCTGGTAAAAAGTATTAGAAGCTCTAATAAAGTTGCCACGGTAAAAAAAAACGTTTCAAAGCGAACAATTCAGCTGGGCTGCCATACTCGCCCTAACTTTTGAAGTCAAAAAAACGTTTTGGGCGCTCTCCAGTATTAATATGCTGTGGGCGCTCTATTCGCCCGGACGTTTGAGTTTGAACGTTAGTTAAACTGTCAAGTCAAAAGTCTGTGCTGTCTGTCACTCAATAAGTGGTTATTACTGTCAAGTGGCTTGGAATTTTATTTTGGTTTGCTTGTACACTTAAGTTTTTAATTAAAGTACCTAATCTGTGAACGGTGTATAGGTTGTAGATGGTGTTTAGGTACTAATAAACTAAATCCTATGAACTACCTGAACTATCTAAGAGAAATCTCTGTCTGCCGGCGTACCGTGGTCCACCAAGGAAGTGCACACGTTATTTACAAGCTTTTATCTGCATTCAAAGATTACAAGAAGTCGTAATAATTAATACAAGCCACGCCAGTTATTTGTACGCCACAGTGTTTTGAGTTCAAAGATGGAAAAACTATCAATGTGTAGAATATGTTTAGTGCAGAATGTTCGCATGTATCTAATGGTGCACAGGAACTTCCGTGAACTGTATGAGAAGCTGACTGATATTCCAGTAAGTTGATAAATAAGGTTTAAATTAACAATATATTATGTGATTGCGAATCAAACACAAGGACTTTGCCTGTTTACAGCGATGCGGAGGATTTTTTTTTGGTGCCTTATGATTATTTCCCTTTCCTTTTTATATAATTGAGCATACCTATTATTGTAAGTCTGTAAGTTTTTAAATAATGTAAATATTATCTTGAAAAAAGTAAATAAAATTAATAGGTAAGTAAAAAAAAATGAGGAAATAAAGTCAGAGGACCGGTAGGGGTCTTAGGGGCAAATAGAAATCTCTGTGATCAGAAAGATAATCCATGTGATCAAACCTCGACTTAAAGTACATATTTAACTCACCGATCTGCCTTCAGCAAGAGTGGTAATCAATGCTCATGCCTTCTCTTTAATAGTTGTATATAAAGCTTTACTGACCACCAACTGTTGGCTTTACAATTTAATGTTAGATTGGAAGTATTGTCCTGTTCACCAACTTACAAATTTTCACTTGACAAGTAATTATTGACAAAAACATGATTTGTCATTTCAATAAACAACAAGGTTGCTCTAATAATTCAAAAAGAAAATTATAAAATGACCCATTTTTTTTTGTAACTTTTTATTTAACAAAAAAATTTTTGTCAATGTTATTTCATAAAATAACGTTAATGAGAAGGTTAATTATAATTAATAAAACAACATAAATTATATTATTTAAAATCAAAAGCCAGAAAGGATAATGGAAAAAAGAAAAAAAGAAATATGGTACCCGGAACCGAACTATATAAGTTTTTTTTCAGTTAAAATAACTGCCCTCAGTCCTTCCTGGACTATTATCAGTTTGGTTGCGTGAATATAGTTGGCGTTTCAGGTACAGGGGCCATTGCCACTGCTACCTGATTAGATTACTTGACCTATCTTCAGTTGATTGATAGATTTGCTGCTGTCCAGCAATTTCACAGCCATAGGATTTGGGTGTATGTCTAGACAATCAGCATAACACTTTTATGTTTATTTACTTCCCCAAGAATAGTAGGAGTGTTGAGATAACTAAATACTTGATCGATATTTCGAGGATTGGAGGCAACATGAGAGTAGGATCTATTATCACATTTATTGGTTGATACGGGTTGTTTTGGTCTGCAGATGAAGCTAAATTCAAGAGAGGATGTTTTACTTTTGTGCCCCCTCTTTTCTGTGTGATCGGGACCAGGGTCTGGTAGTTTTTCTAGCCATGATCGCTTTGTGGTTTGCGGTATGGCCGCATGAACAGAAAGCAGAACTTAGCAGGGGTGTTGCGGTGTCATGCCAGCAAGGTTGCCGCGCAGGGTAGGGTCGCCGCAACCTTTACAAACCTCGCGTCTCGCCTCGCCTCGCCTCCCCTCTCGGCAAGCGTCTGATTGGCCGAATATCAAGCAGATTGCGCCCTAGCATACGCGCCCCGCTGACCGAGACCCTTGCCCCGCGACCTGGTAGCAGACACTGACCCCATCGCACCGGATTGACGCCTCGAGTAAGCCGCATCCAGGTTACACGCGGCTTACTCGAATAAAATAAAAAAAAGACTACAGATGTACACACACATCTGTTGCGTGGCGTGATCTAGGTTAATATAGGCATGTCGCGCAACTAACACAGACAACCACTATTCAACAGGCATCTTTACATATATACGCGCAGGCGCGAAGCAGGCTGCGATGGACGTCGACACTGAACGGTGTTACACTACAACACAAGCCGCTCACACACACGACAGTTTACACCTCAATCCGTAAACGGCTATATCTGTGAGCGGGGCGAGGGAAACTACATACCTACCTGTAGGAGCATCGAGTTGACATATCTGTCGCTGGTCGTTATCCGCTGGGCTTGTCCCAGGCAACTGGGAGTCACCTGGCGGGGACAGACCACTGAGATGTCGTTAAGATAGCTGCGCTATAGGATTTAGCGTCGTGGCCCGCCTGCAGAAATATTAATTGCAACTAGTCACACAGATGCATTAAAATCGTGTCAAATTCTGCAGGCCGCTATAGGCAAATCTATTGAGGAGACCGCAGTAGCGGGCCACCGTATAGGCTCCGCGGGCGATGGCCGCATCCCCGACCCCGCTTCATATCTCTTTGTTGCGGTCTTTTTTTGGGCACTCTGCTGTTTTATGGCCTTCGTCACATTCGACACACCTGAATGGCCGCATACAATTATTTTTTGAATTACCATATTGCTGACATCTCTGGCATTGCACAGTTGTTCTAGATTTACGTGGATCATCAATTTTTACACGTTGGAGATAGATGTATTGCATATATTTCAATTAATTTGTTACATGTACTAGGCTCTAGATTTATGAGAAATGTGGATGTAGGCTTTTTGCAGGACCACATCTGCAATTGAAGATTTCTCCTCTTATTTTATTGCCTGTTTTTTCAATTTCTTCCACAATGGCATTATGAGGAGTGCTGTGGTGGAGATTTTTTAGTTTTTAGGACGATTCTATAGCTTTTAGTGTCTTTCCTTGTAAATATGTGACTGATCAGACCTTTTTGTCTTATTAGATCAACAACTTTTGTCTTATTAGATCAACAACTTTTGTCTTATTAGATCAACAACTTTTGTCTTATTAGATCAACAACTTTTGTCTTATTAGATCATCAACAACTTTTTTGTAGTCTTCAGTCACGTCTATCATAACCCAAAGCAGATTCTTATTAACTATCATAAATCTGAAACAGGTTGGGTTGATGACAGTTTCAATTAACTTAGAAAGCTCATGGAAATCATCTATTCCATAGACTCTATGGCATATGCATAATGGGTGGGGGTTTATTTGGGGCTTTTGGAGTAACTTGCTCTGGTTCATCAACTGGGAGGTTACTAAAACTGTTCCTTTTTACAGTTGTTGGGCTTGGAGGAGATATTTTACGTTTTTTAGAGCCAGATATTTTTTGCCAAGACAGTGGTATTAGTTCTGAACTCTCTGGCTGTTCCAAAGGCAGGTTGTTATTAATTGTTGGTATTTGTGTTTCATCGCTTATTTCTATGACTGGAGTTGCTACTGTTGTGGTTCCATGAAAAGAGTTTGCTCTGGGTCGAGTTTCGAATAAGCTATTATGGAAACTTGTTGGGGGTAGATTTTTGCTTTCTAACCGCCCACGTAGGTACACAGATCGCGATGCCTCGCCAGGCTCCAAGCTATAAATGTATAACGAAATATATAGTGAACAGTAGTGATGAGGGTATCGTCATATCGATGAATGAGATTCATACGCGTTAAGTTTTAATTATAATTTTACGGATATAAATAAAAACTGATTAAATATTTCCATATTTATTTTATTTCACAATATCCCTAGTAAGAAAAAACAGTATAAATCATAAGTATCAAAGAAACAAATACATAACTCAATTAGAGCTTTAGGAAATGAGGTACATCTCTATTTGTTTCATGAAGTCATTATTTGACTTCATTTCAAGTCCTTGGCGCTCAGAGCACGTTAAATTAAATTTTGATTAGGGATGTGGTCTATGGTCTTTCTTCTATTTCTGTCTACTCCCATGTTTTTTTAACTATTTCAGTCAATGTTTTTTACCATAGCTAAGCGCCCGAACTTTCCAGTGTATATATAGTGTTTTTCGAAATGGAAAATAAGTATGGATTTAAGTTACACACTCGTAGCAGTGTACCTATCACAGCACTGTTTTTAAGCTTTTTCTACAGAATTCGAAGAAGTCGGATTCCACACCTTCTAAAATGTTTAATAGCTGACTGAATCCAGTTCTTCATTCATCTTCTCACCTATTTGTTTACTGCGATAAAGAATCCGATTAGTACCTGCAGCCTGCACTATGCCAAAATGACCTTGACAGCCGTACGTTTATGACGTCACAGAACGACTTCAATAGTAGTCCGTGGCGCCCAGGGCACTGACAACCATAAACTTATAATTGTTTTGTAAAGATGGGAATATAATTATCGACAAGGATTGCTAACAACTATTTAATTCCGAGTCGGCACCCATCTGAAGGTCTAAATTAGTATATTTTCCCTTTGTTATAAAGTAGTTAACTAAGTTCATATTTTATTGACCTCAAATTGTTTTCGATAATAATATTTATAAATATTTCAACGGGTGAAATCAAACGGTGATAACTTTCGCGTCACATCACTGGCCGACTATATATAAAGTCCTTGGCGTTCTGGGGACATTAAAAATGTTCGGAGTTTTTGTTTTTGCCAATTTTAAGACAAATAACGGATTATATTGTGCGGGAAAATAAAAAAAAAACAGGGTATTAGACTGCTATATTAAATAATAAAATGAAAAAACCTGTTAATTACAGTAAATTTATTTTTATATCATAGTTAAAATTAAGAGCTTCTAATGAAGTCGTGGCGCTGGTGGCACGAAAATCCGGAACTTCTATTGAAGTCCGTGGCGGTGAAAAGGTTAAGTTTAAATTTGTGTCCATTTTGATTCCCACGGGTGGGGTCGATAAACGGTCGCTCACAGGGTGATGCCCATCCCTGTGAGAAGGCTATTATACACTCGATGATTGCCCGGTACATCTAGGTTGGTGCTAGAGACTTGTTTCCCACTAGCCACCGATTGGTATCCTCTTGGCACATTCCCACCTTAGGATAAGGGTATTTTTATTGAGGTGTTCTTCCTCTAGGCCCGGGCGATTAAGCCAAGACTACTGTTCCTAGAAAAATGACTGCAGGGTTACCGCTTGTGGGGATCATTTTCTACCACTACTAAGCAGGATTTTTAGTCCTGCATTCAGGTTTGTTACCGCCGCCCAATACTCGGCGTTGTTGCTCGTTTTCCACCACCCGGGGGAGACGTGTAGGGTGGTTCTAGGATAAGATGGTTAATCCTACGGATGCGAACAAACTTCCCTCCCCAAACCCCCGAACTAGTTAGTTTAGGTTAAATATTTTTACAAACAAAAAAGGTTAGGTTAAGTTAGAACGGCGACCCCCTACGACAAAAACCACTTGAATATATAATAAACTAGCTGCCAGCCCCGGCTTCGCACGGGAATCACTAAGTACTTTATCTATGGCGCACCTACTTATCTACCTACCCTACCTTACCTTTCTACCCTACCTTCATACCTACCTACACCTACCAACACCTACCTACACCTAGCTACACCTCCCTTCGCCTACCTACATATCTACCTACCTACCCTGCCATCACCTACCTATCCTAAGAACCTTCTCCTGATAATAACGAACACAACAAAAAAAGAATTAGTGAAATTAGTCCAGCCGTTCACGCGTGATGTCGTGACCAAGGGAAATAGGGATTCATTTTTATATATGTATATATAGACTAGCTGCCCGCCCCGGCTTCGCACGGGTAGCACTATGTACTTATCTACGGCGCACCTACCTACCTACCTACCCACCCTACCTACCCTACCTACCCTACCCTACCTACCTACCTACCCTACCTACCTACCTACCGTACCTGCCTACCTACCTGCCTACCTACCGTACCTGCCTACCTACCTGCCTACCTACCTACCTAACCTACCTGCCTACCTACCTACCTACCTACATACCTACGTATCTACATACCTACCTACATACCCTACCTACACCTACGTACCTACCTTAGGGGTATGAAAAATAGAAAGAAGCCGATTCTCAGACCTACTGAATATGCATATAAAATTTCATAAAAATAGGTCAAGCCGTTTCGGAGCAGTATGGTAACTAACATTGTGATACGAGAATTTTATATATATAGATAAAAATTGCAACCATGATCATTTTGTGACTGTGATATTTAGTATAAAGATGATTTTTCCTCCTGCCTTGCCTGTGGACTGCCTCGTTGCTCCAGTGTTCGCAAGCTCTACTACTAAGCATGAGATCCTGGGGTCGATTCCCACGTCGGGCAAAGTGTTATTGGGCTTTTCCATCTGGAATTCCTCAGTAGCAACCCGGATTTGAAAATAATTTCATTTTGAACCATTTCGTCTAGAATTTGTGCCCGATGGTGGCAATAGGCTCGCCCCCTATTACATGGGACTTAAGTATATCTGGCGAAATGTAGGTGAATCTACTATAGGTACATCTCTGCTTAACCCCTCGGGGAAACAAAGAGAAGCAAATGTTTGTAAAGCGAATGTTTTAAAATAAAACATTTCGTCGTCTTAGAGTGAACACCTCTTATATGCGAAAAATTGCTGGGCAACTGGGAAGTTATATGCTGAACGCGCGGTAAAATCTGCTTACGCGATGCAGGATTTTGCGTGACGTCAGTATGATACATAGGTCACATGTGGCGATATAGATGCCGCCACAAAAATGCGTGTGTTGCGAGGTATTTTTTTTTCAAAAATGTAATTATATAAAAAGTCAAAGTTGCATTCCCGAGCTTTTCACTCTAAGGCGACGATTTGCGGAATTTCTGATATAAATTGTATGTGAAAAGTTGGTTCTAAGTACTTAAACTAAAGATTTGTCTACGATGTTTTGGTGAAACATTTGTGAACCAAACAAAATAACCCAAGACAATTTTTGTTGCAGTTTGTAACTGAAGACAGGAGACCGATTCTTGCTTGTTACTTCTGCTGTGCTAAACTAAAGCAATGCTGCCAATTACTGAGAAAATGTCTGGAAGCCGACGAGCTGTTTGCTCAGATGATGAATGAGGAATATGAGGTAAGGTGTTTTACAACAAACATTTATTCTTATAACTTCTAATTTCAGTATAATGTGGAAGTGATCTGAAGCTCATGCTTATTGTGTCTGGTTTTGACGCCATCAATACCATTGGTCTGTGACTTCTGTGAGGTTGGTACCATGGCCTACTCTCCAGTTTATATTGGACCTACTTTAAATGTGTCCTCACTTGTGTCCCCGCTGACTTTAGTGACTTTAGTATAATGAAAAAAGTTTGTGCTTGTGGCATATTTTCTTAATACTATAAATATCTTCTTTTTACAGCCCAAACCTTTAATAAACCAAGACCACTTAGAGTATTTAGGTGGGTATATTAAATCTCCAGTAGAGAACATAAGTATAGTTGATGTTGTTCAAACAGAAAGCATTGCTATCAAAGAAGAATTACCAGCTGTTTGTGAGGGCCTAGATGATATTATTGAGCCAAAGGAGGAACATCAAAGTGATGGTATGTTTTTAAGAACAAACATAATTTACAATAATTAATATGCTACTTCCTGATATCCTAATCCTAACTAATATTATAAATGCGAAATTGAGTTTCTTTGTCACGGTTTCACACTAACACGGCTGAACAGATTTGCATGAAATTTGGCACATGCGTAGACCATGACCTGGGTTAGGTCATAGGATACTTTTCATCCCGATATTAGGACGGGATCGAGGGTTAGGCGGGTGAAACCGCGGGGCGCAGCTAGTAATATATACAGGGTTACTTGTAACTCGACGTATTCCTTGGGTTAAAATGCAACAAATTAAGCAACTAAATGTTCTACCGAAATTCAGTCATTTTTGAGTTAGTTACGATTTTTAGTTTTTTTTATGAAAAATCCCAGATTAAATCATTTGAAACCAATTTAAAAATGATTTCTGGCGCGACTGTACTGAAATTTAAGTTGTTATCATAGTTGATGCAGTAGCAGATCTTTGTTAATAATTAAAAGTTCAAAAATGCCTAAAACGTTGGCAAATATCACTAACCAAACATTTTTTCTATAACTTCATAAAAAAATGTTGTCTAGTGCAACAAATTAACACTACGCCTGATGTACAAATTACTAGGAAAATATCCTTGTTTTATCAGCTATTCAGAAAGGTATGATTGTCAATACTTTTGCATGTGTGACAGGGAAGAGAATAGTTTTATGGGGAGCAGGTAAAATTGCGAGACTGTCAACCTATTGTTTCGTATTCGTAATATTCGTAGTTTTGACCTGCGCTTGAACTCCAACCACTCGGTGACGCTGCTGAGGCGCGGAGTGAATATCAACTTCGCTTTCCCAACCGCCGCCCGACTCCCACACGTTAGTGTCTTCGGATCGACTTATCGGCAGTAGTAAGTTATTGTTTTGTCGATGTGATAACAAGTCTTTTTAAGAATGAGTTTTTAATACAAAAGAGGACCGGACAAAATGGTCCCCACGACCACACATATATCATTAGATAGGCATTTTAATATAGAGCAGCAACTACTATGGCGGCTCATTTAAAATCTCTGTGTGAAAAAAGTTGTTGCGATGTATCGCAGGACTGACCTGGACGGTAGTTAACGGAATACTTGAATATAAATCACTTCTAGTGATCTAGTTTGAATATTTTCAAATGTATGCATTGCGATGAGAAGACAATAATATGGTACCATCGAGCTGATCTGATGATGAATCTGGACGCTGGATAACGAAATTCTTGAACAGCTAAAAGAAAGAAAGAAAAATGCGTTTATTGGCATTACAGCAGAAAAATACACCTTATAACTAAAAAAAAACAGGAAACAATTATTACAATGCCAATAGCCTCAGCTCAGCATAAATGTCAGATGGCAACACAAAGTGTACCACCTGACGCTGATTTTCAGCTGCAACCCACGAGTGCCATACGCTAGAATAATAAAGACAGGGAAGTGTGGGTCCGTTTTAATAAATTAACAGAATAAATTAAAGGTAAGTAGTAAAAGATAGGATAACATGAAAAGCTCACAAAATCAAATAAAATTTTGTGACATACATCAGTGTGTGTGGTGTGTTGTGAATGAGAAACTAAAATACATAAATACCCAATATCTGTGTCATAATAGCTACATTAAAATTAAAATAAATTGAATTATAAATGTGTAATACAATATTTTAACTGGCAACATTCCGTGTTGGCACGGACTCGCGCGCCACTACTACTACTACTATTAAACCCATCTAGTGTGGGCTCATTAGATGTATCTCAACGATTCCTGTACATTTTACCCGATGACGAGGACCTGATGACATTAAGATTAAGATCACCAGAAGTGATTAACTATTCAAAGGGTCCGTTAACTACCGTCCAGGTCAGTCCTGCTAAACATCGCCACAACTTTTTCACACAGCGATTTGAAATGAGCCGCAGTAGTAGTTATTGCATACTATTAAAATACCTATCTAATGACATATGTGTGGTTGTGGGCTTCTATACATTTTTGCCGATTCTCCTTTGTTTGTTACAGTTAACGGAGCCGCACCAAATAAAGCTTTTGAAAATGATCTAGCACAATCTATTTGTCAAACATACGAGTTTTAGGAAAACCAACTGGAACCACCTACATATAAGGTTCAGTTTGCGCTATAACTTCATATTTATTATTACTTTTTCAACAGTACTCTTCAGTACAAAATCAACTTTATTTACACTAAAACAAAGCTCATGTTTATTTAAGTGGAAATAACATCAATTGAAAACTAGAATTTAAATAGACCATACGTCAGAAGTGGACACTGTTCCCAGCTTCCAGGGGGCCTACTCCCTAAGCGAAATATGTACGTTCGGCCGTAGTAACCGGCGCTTCGCTCTCTTTCTCACTTACGGTATGTCTATAAGTGAGACGAAGAACAAAGCGTTCGAGAAGTAGACCCACAGGCTTCCAACTAGGTTGAGCCTGCCAATCGGTCTATTGACGCATATAAAAAAAAAAAAAACTGAAACTGAAGCTTACACCAGAATCAGTAATGACTAATGGTCAATAGCTTTTTGGGTTCCGTACCTCAAAACTACGACAAAAACACAACGGCTAGAATCAACTAATTGAAATAAATTAAATTACTTTGAAGAGGAAAAACAAGACCCTTATAGGATCACTTCGTTGTCCGTCTGTCTGTCTTACAGTCTGTCAAGACCCTTTTTCTCAGAAACGAATCAAAACTTAGATAATGATACGGTGACCTAGAATCATGAAATTTGTCGAGAAGCAAGGTCTCGTAGCACAATCACGAAAAAACGTTAAACGGCAGATTTTGGCTGAAGAAGAAATGTGAAGTAAGATTAGTAAAAATCAAAACATCCTTGTCTAATGCAGATTTATCTATTTACACTCATAAATCACGTATTTTCAACATAAAGGATAAATGAAGCCTTTTAATTCAATTCGAACCCATAGAATGATGAAAGTAGGCATCTGTTAATCATTTTGTTTAGAGGTCGTTACAATAGATGGCGTTTTACTCAATTTGTCATGTCAGCGCACTGTAACCACAATCTTTTCTAATTTTACGTTTCATTGTTTCATTTCGAAAAATCAAATACCATTGTTTTTAAAGCTAGCACTTTACATAGAAGAATTGAAAAAAAAACTATTAGCATGTTTTTGTTACATAATTATCATTATTTTCATTTTACTGAACCCGGAACTATTTAACATTCTATACAAAACGATTGCACGAAACGTTTTAAAAGTAGATAGCTATTCTGTATTTCTGTCTGTCAATATCAATTCTATTGCCGTCATTGTCAGAGTCCTACCCCGCATTCCGAGTTAGGCTGTAATCGATTTGAACGGCCGTTCCGAATAAGCCTTAGCGCGATAACGATGTATTGTGAATCGTCATAGATGACGTCATGACATGCGCCATCTTGCGATTACGCCGACCATGCCTTTTACTAATATCACCGTGAGCGCTGTCAAAGATGACAGTTGTGCTGTTTTGTTTTGAGTCGCATCATAACTTTAGACAAACGTGGCATCTTCGAAATTGTGCTTCTGGCTACCGTGGCCACCTAACCAACGAAGAAGAAGTGTAGTATAAACACAAAGAAATATGATAACCAAGTTTTGACGTTGAGCAAGCACCGTGAGAACGTTCACGGGCGTTCCGAATTGATGACAGCCCTCAGCTGTCATAATCGTGATATCTAACTCGGAACGTCAAATATTGATGTCAGCGCTGTGAGCGATTACGTTCTCATTCGGAAAGCGGCCCTAGTAGTCTGTTATTGTTTGTTTTCTTTTCGATACGTTTTTGATTTCTTCTAACCAATTTGGCTTTGAATTACGGATTTTTGGAAAAGATACCTCTCTATGACTAGACATGGAACCTGGAAACTGGACAACGAGTCTTGCATACACGACGATCTAAGCTAGTGAAAACTTCGGATTTTGATTTTAACCCCGGGATTTAAAAAAGTGCACCAATATGCCTCCCATCAAGTGCTCATATTATAAGTGTAATAATACATCAAAAGATTTCTCTCTGTTTCGGTTTCCAACTGGACATGCAAGTCGTTTGGCTGTTTGGTTGACCAATTGTGGTAAGTGTATTTACTACTTAAATATTATATACCTACTCACTTTTGAGATACAAAAAATAACAATTATAAACAATGATGACAAACGTCTCCTGAACTCACACATACACAGATTGTTAGTTTTAACTACTCATTGCACAAAATAATTAACTTCAGAGTACATAGTATGATCAAATGTAGTGTTACATTAGGTACATAAATATTGTGTAATAAAGGCTCTATAAAATATAATATGTACTTAATATAGCCACAGATAATATAATTCTAACATCTATAGCATATAGGTACTCCAAATTCTTTTTTAAATGTTGTTAACTCAATAATAATAGCTCAACAATATACTTACATTTAAAATGTGGCCATATATTAGTCAATAACATATTGTTTGTGATTTTAGGAAACATGATGATGACACACCTTAGTAATCAGAAACTGCGGAACAGATACCTGTGTATAACACATTTCAATGGTCAGTTCATTCAGAACAAAACTGGCAAAAGGAAGAGATTGTCAAAAATGGCAGTGCCTCAAAACTTCGAGGAAGAGCAATTCCCGGTCATGATGCCACCATGTCCGTTTGTGTCAACTTCACAAGGTATTTTCGAGATAATCAGAATAACTACCATTATTTATAGGAATTCTGTGTGTAAGTGTTTAAAAATGACAAGAACTGTTTGCCATGGCATTCTTAAATCAATCAATCTTACTAGCCTTTTCCCAATGATGCTGGGATTGGCTTCCAGTCTAACTGGATGCAGCTGAATACCAGTATTTGACATGGAGTGACTGCCTAGATCTGACCTCCACAGTCTTGGGATAAGACTGGTTGTCAGACTTTTGGGCTTTGACAACATGTGATGACTGTCAAACATCCATGAAAGACAGCCGGGACCAACAGCTTAATGTGCCTTCCGAGGCACAGAGGAGTGTCGGCATGTAACATCAACCATGTCATTCTCAAATAGAACTCATCAATAGTTTATAACATAGAGACTATACGTTAAGCCGTTGGTCCCTGCTGTCATTCGTGGATCTTTGACAGTCGTTAGGGTCGTCAGAAGCCTCAAAGTCTGACAACCAGTCTTAGCAAGGAGTATCGTATTACCAAGTTACTGGATTGTGGAGGTCAGATAGGCGGTTGCTCCATGTAAAATACTGGTGTTCAGCTACATCTGGTTAACTGGAAGCCGACCTCAACATAGTTGGGAAAAGGCTAAGCAGATTGATTGAGACCTGCTGCCTATAAAGATTTATTATATACTGGTATAGTGCTAGCTTCACTGACCACCATTCAACACTGGCTCCAATCATCTAATTGTCTGCCAGGTTTTCGTGAGGATGTCTTTCAAAATATAGAAAAAAATAATTGTGATAAACCAATAAATTATAGGGCATGGGGTGTTTGCCTAGACGAAAAAATGTTATTTGATTGAGGGATTTGAAGCTTTTGGTGATGGTGAGTTCCCCGAGAGAAGCAAAATATGGGTTGGTGTTTGTTGCCAGAGGAATTAACGCCAGTTGGAAAATGCCTTTGGCATATTTTTTGTCACATAAAAATGTTAATACCGACAAATTAGTATACATTATTAAAAAAACTAGAAGAAAATTATTTGAAATTTTGGTTTGTTGCCAAAAGTCATTATATTATAATAATAATAATAATAATAATCGTTTATTTCAGGCATTAGCGCCCATAAAATGAAAATTGAAAACTTATCCTAAAACAAAAGTTATTACAAACTAACATAAAAAACTAAACAGTACAGAAAAAAATGAACATTTATTTTGTCTCCCTCAGTAAATGCACAGTATGAAAAACAGCTTTGACAATACTGTAGCGGCATCTACATCGCTACATGCGAACTATGCATCAAAGACCTGACGTCACACAACATCCTGACGTCACACAAATCCTGCATCGAGCAATTAGAGTTTACCGCGCGATAAACATATATACAAGCTTCCCGACTTCAACCTCTGGGCAGTTGCCCGCCAGACACGAGACCCGTCTGGTCGGAAGATCCTCCCTTTTCTATGGTGGATGAGTGAACTTTATACCCTGTTCCTCACACCCCCAAATTGGTGACCCCGAACATGAACGTCAACGCAGCCTTCGTGCAACAACTTCAGCGTGACGTCATCATCATCATCACTCCCGCAAGCTTTCGTGAGGCGAGTCACACAGCCAGTCAGCACCCACGGCTTCAACGGGTATCCTGACCACCAGCATGCAGCGAACGCTCATTCCTGGTCATCACCCTCAGCCACAACCCGGCGCTGTACCACATCCGACCCACTGGATCAAGACGCAGCGCCACCCCGACTCACTGGGGAATCACCGCAGACAGTTCCGACTCACCGCGAACTATGCGGCACCCGGTTCCGACTCACTGGAACCACAGCTGGCACTGTGAAGCATCGCAAGATTCAAGACTCAGCCCACTATCGACCTCCGGTCTCCGGAGGGGAGTGATGTAGCGGCATCTACATCGCTACATGCGAACTATGCATCAAAGACCTGACGTCACACAACATCCTGACGTCACACAAATCCTGCATCGCGCAATTAGAGTTTACCGCGCGATAAACATATATACAAGCTTCCCGACTTCAACCTCTGGGCAGTTGCCCGCCAGACACGAGACCCGTCTGGTCGGAGGATCCTCCCTTTTCTATGGTGGATGAGTGAACTTTACACCCTGTTCCTCATGCCCCCAAAATACTATTTTTACTTGCCACCACACGCGAGAAAAACGACACCCTGAGTTTCCCCATGAGCGAAAAGAAGTCGGTTACTCTGCTCTCAGCAAACATCTCAGTCGCACTACACCGCCAGGGCAGGCTGAGCATGACCCGAAACGCGTTATTTTATTGGACACGAAGAGTGTTGTATGCACTCTTCGTGTACTTGTACCAAAGTTGACTGGTGTAGAACGACTGGCAATAAGCCTGGAACAGAGTTATTTTTACTTGCTTCGAGCAATGGAAGAAACTTCTATTTAGCATGTCACTTCTACATGCAATGCTACGTCTTTGCCTCTCCAGGTCATTGTCATCTTTTAAGTTTTCCGTTATGATGTGTCCGAGATATTTAAATTGACTAACTATTTTTAATGTTGAGCCACACAACGTAATTGGCAAGACCATTATGACCATTATCAGGGCCATTATGTGATCAAGTTACAACAAATGTCAAAGTAATCAAATCTTTAAGGGCTACCAATGATTTTTTATTGATGATCGTAAACTTTATTCAATTTTTTATGTACCTCATTTGATTAAAAACATTAGAAAAAATTTGCTTGATAACAATTAATATTTAAATGGTAATGAAATTTCATTCAATGATAATATAATCAACGTTTATAATATTGACAATAAAAAATATGAAAGCAAATCATTACGAAAATTTACCCCAGTGTACTTAAAAACATAAAACCTAATAATTAAAAAAAAAAAAAAAAATTTGCTACCCAATACCCAATTTTTAGCAATTCAGTATCGAGACTGTAATCACAAGTGGAGAGCTAAAGAGTAATACGGCAGAACATACGGCTGATTTTGTCAATATTATGAATGATTTGTTTGATTCACTGAATTCAAAAAATAAATTTGATAGAAATCCATTTAAATATGCAATAAGTATGAATATAATTTTTTATGTTAATAAAACATTAATTAGGGGGTTAGACATTTTCAGCAATTTAAACAAGATGTGCTTGAAAATTTGATGGTATTTATAGAATAAGAGGTGGTGTATCGGAACCCGACATCTAGAGGCTTATAAGCTATGTTCCGGTCCCATCTATTAAATAATTTGACTAAATTGAATAATACTAATTGTGAATCAGATCAAGACACCTTTATGTCTACCCCAGCCGAGAATCAGCAGCAAAATACTCAACCATCAGCACCATCATTGGAGGATCCACTAGCAATTCCTGGCCCATCGAAGGCTGAGCCCTCAAGTGTTGTAATTGATCTCCAAATTGAGGTCGCGGAAAAAGAAAATGCACAAGTTCCTAATGTAATTTCGTGTCCTTCACCACACCATCCTCACCTTTGAAAACTTCATGAAAATCAATTTTGAGAACGCCAAAAAAATGTCAAGAAATAGACCACCAAGGTTAAAAAAATAGTCGCATTATGATTCCGAAGTTACAGCTATACGAGTAAGTTGGTGAAGTTTGTGGGGTGAACGTCTCCACACAATCCTCACCTCAGTGCAAGCAAACGGCTGGGAGTATCGCCTTAGTTTGAATTCCCAAAAATAGGCAATAAATAGTCGTTACGCTATGCCAAATCTCGAAAATAGCCATTAAAAGATTCCAGAGATATAAAGGTATCTTGGTGAGGATTACGTGGTAAGCCTTTCTCGCCACAATCCTCACCTGATTACCGCGGAACACTTACCATGATAATTTCGACTTGGTTTATTATGTAGAAGTATGTTAAACTTCCATGTAAACTTCTACATACATTATGTTTTGGTAAAGGATTGTGTGGTGAAGGACACGTAATTTCGGGTGGAGCTCGACCCAAAATTACATTAGAAACTTGATCTATTGTGTATCTTGCTGGCTGGTTAGACAAATTGTGTGTAGAAAATTTTGATTGTATTGCATGCAAAAGTGTTTTGATTAATAATGGAGTTGATATAACTGATAAGAGACAATTATTGTTGATTAACAAAACTTATTCTAATTTGACCGCACGAAGTTTTAAATCTCCAAGTGATTTGGTAAAAAAAAAAATACTTGATTTATTTAATTATAGCATTAGCGTAATTCACAAAATCATTTTGGTGCCAGATCTAGTAAAAAAAAAATAATATTTCCAATGATTACCATGATTTTAATCATATAATTTTTTTTATTAGAAAATTATTTGAAGTGAAAATATATTTATTTTATTTTATTTATTTATTTCCAACTTACATATATCATTACAGCGTAACCTATTGCGATAGCGTATGTACTTATCTAACTCTTATCCTAACTTATTATTAACTTATAATTATAATTAAATTTTGTAAGTTATTACAAATAATAATATTATTCTTATTATTTTTATTTCTTTCTTGATTACTGTACTTAAATCAAGAAAGAAATCGATGGAATCAAATTCAAAATTAAGAATTCTGTTAAATAAATAATCGAAACAACATAACTAATAATATAAGGAGAGAGAGTTGATTTTTTGTGTTTGTTTAAACACATACATACATAAACTCACGCCTCCTTCCGATGGGGGGAAGCAGAAACTACAGAACGCACCTGCTACGATCCTTAAATGCTCCTTTTCCCTCGTTTACGTCCATACATCTGGCCATACGCGCACGCCGGTTGCGGGTACTACGCACCTGACCTACGTTTGTTTGTAATAACTCAAAAACTAATAAAATGATTTAAAAAAAAAAAACACCTATATAAAGCTACATTATTAGAGAGTAACATGAGTGTATTCAAATATTAATTGAAGTATTAAAATATTTTTATAAAAATATTCCGTTCATTTTATTTTATTTATGTATGTAGTTAGCTAGTATGCTAGTACCTACTTGTATCCTCGCTACCCCTAGTACCCATGTCATTTCCTTACCGCAGTAACTAGGATATTAAATCACAAATAATATGATTAAATTATGTACCGCTAAACTACAAGCAATTTTATAGTTTTGATTGATTTGAGTAAGGAATAAAAAATAAAAAATAATATTTCTTTATTCTGTTGCAATCTGTCCATTTATTGACATTCAGCATCTTTTGTATTGTTAGTCTTTAGTCGTTCTTGGTATGCGCCCATTGGCTCATCCACATCAACCTATAAAATGTCGCCCATGGTCATGTGCCCGCCCGTATTTTTCTGAATATTCATGACAAATTATCGAAAATGTACTTTAAAAAAAGGGGGGGGGGGGGGGGTTTATCTTTGATTTTTTAATTATTTTTTTTCAATATCCCGCTATGATTTTATGAACATACACTTGTGTTTTTTTAGTATAAATAAAAATACTGTTTATTTTTAGAAAAAAATGTCTTCACCTCAGTTTATTTTCATAGTCGACAAATTTTACTAAAAAATATTAGTTAATCCAATAAAATAACTCATATGGTTTTAGGAATAAGAAACAGAATCCAAATCCAGCCAATAACATAGGAGATATGGCAACACTACTAAAAATATTGAATAAATGAAAAATATTAAAGATAGACCCCCCTTATAAAGTTAATTTTCGATAATTTTTCATGAATATTCAGAAAAACAGCCGGGCACATCCCCATGGGCGACATTGTATAATTGTTTTGTCGGTCTTCATATCAAGTCTTATAGGGCCAATCCTTTAAGCCTCCTGAATATCTTGGTTTTCATAAGGTTTGATGCTAGTTTATTAGGATTCTATTCTTGTAAGCACTGAATCTTTGTGTGATTTCTTCTTTAACCTTTAGCATTTTTAAGTCCCGGTGTAAGCTATCATTAGTGATATACCATGGTGCATTCGTTATAATACTTAGCATTTTTTGATTAGAACCTTTGGAGTCACTTTAATATTTTCTTAAAAGCTTCAGGTCTATCTTAAAGTTAAGAAGGACGTTCACGTCTCAAGCTTTTAAGAAAATATGTAAGTTCTATATTTACTTAAGGTTTACTTAGTACTTTTTAGTTCATTAAAAGCTTGGTTGTAAAAAGGTGTTTACAATTTCTTTATTTTGTGTTAACCGATATTTACACAAATTCTAATGCTAAGGCCTGAAACTGCGTTAAGCGGGCGCCCGCGACGGGCACCCGTCGCGTGACTACGCGCGTGGACACGCGGGTGGGCTCCGTGAGAACCCATACCGGGTACCCGTCGCGGAGACCGTATTATTTTATTTACACAGTGTCGCTAGTTCGATTTTAACGGTGTGCATGCACACCGTTAACTTCCAGCGCACGGAGGCGGGACATGCGGCGCGGGCGCGGGGCCCTCCTCATCGCGTCGGACGCCCGCGCGTGTCCCCGCAACGGAGCACTTTTGTATGGAACCGCGCGGACGTCCGCGTAACGCAGTTTCAGGCCTACAAGCATCAAAGCTGCTCAAAGCAAAGCAAAGCAAAACTGTACTGTAACTGTGTAGCAAAGCTGTTCTATCGTCTCACTTGAAAGGTATTTGTAAAGAGAAATCCAACGAACCCAAACACGTCTTTACATGTCATGGTGTGAAACCAACCAAGTTGCACTATCCAAGTCATGCTATAATTTAGAACGGGCTATCATAATTGAATGCGTATATGAAATTAACTGTCTCTTGACCGTTTAGGAGTTCCCTCGTCTGAAGCGAAGTCAGGTCATGGTAGACTAGAATGGACTATCACAATTAAATGCGTGTATAAAATTTCGTGTCTGTACTGTTGAGCGTTGAAGAGTTCCCTGGTCTGGAGCGAATTCTAGGTGCAGCAGTCAGGTCATGGTAGCCTTCAGACCGGACTATCAACATTAAAAGCGTATGTAAAAAATCGTGTCTGTACTGTTGACCGTTGAAGAGTTCCCTGGTCTGGAGCCAATCTTGGGTGCAGCAGTCAGGGCATGGTGAACTTTAGAACATTTAGTGTCTCTGCTGTTGACCACTGAGGAGTTTCTTCGTCTGGAGCCAATCCTGGCTGCTGCAGCCAGGTCATGGTAGACTTTAGAACGGTCTATCATTATTTAACGCGTATATTAAATTTCGTGTCTGTACGTGTTGTTGTGGAGTTCCTTCGTCTGGAGTCAATCCTGACTGCAGAATCAGGTCATGCATCATAAAACAATGCAATGTCTTGAAACTGAACCAACATGTAAAATTTCTACTCCGTAGGGTAAGAGGAAACGGTTTTAATTCAGCTTGCAAGATTTCAATACATAATAGTCGGATAAAGTGCCGCTAGCAGCATAATTGCTGCGCTGCCTCGGCCCGGCTAAACTGCCGTAGGCATTGCATTTGATTGTTGCGGTTAGTTCGCTGTAAAATACCACATTCCCAAAAAATTACATTCTCTTGTGCCTAAACGGACCATGGCACTCGCCGGCCGCTGCTGCGGCACTGCTCGCTTCGCTCGCTCGACTCGTGCGTTGTGTGCACAGTTATAACCTAACCTAACCTACCTTTTAGCCATTTTCATGCCAAAGGGTTAAAATTATGGCTACACTTAAGTTTACCCGGCTATAGATGAAAGAAATTAACATAAGCCTCTCCTCAAAAATAAACTCATCTTTTGTAATTATCAGGAGGTGTCATTTCTTTGTATGGGATTGGGTATCTGTACGTAGTATTATATTATCTGTGGCACAAGTATAGGAAAAGGTCCGAAATTCTTGAATTTGTAGTTTTCTCAAAAATATTTGTTTGCGATTACACACTTACATTTGCAATTGGAGAATTGACCGTGATGTTTATCGATATATGGGAGAACATATTTTGTAACTACAATGTTAAGTTGGTTTTTGGGATAAGTTCATCCCAACTACGGAACCCTTCATTGTGCGTGGTCCGACACGCACTTGGCCGGTTTATTTTTATTTTTAAATAAAGCCGGTAAAATCATTTAAATTATTTTTTTCTCCAGACCTTGGTGCAGAGGTAGTGGCCGCAGCTTCCTCGCCATTCAATTTGGGCTCATCTCAAATCGGTAATTATAAATGACTGTGTATACAGTGTTCCATCGTTCTAATAGTAATAACAGTAAAATTATTATTTTAAATGTCTTTGACATATCTCGGAACCCTAGGGTCCCGGACCTTTGGAAGGCGTACGAGGGGCCGAAACCAACTAGCAGAGGCCCGTTAGGCGTCAATAGTAGCAGTAAAACTTGTGCCATATTGTTTGTTCCAGGTATTAATGACAAAAAAATTACGAAGATGAAAAGACTGCCAATGTGTAGAATATGTTTAGTGCAGAATGTTCGCATGTATCTAGTGGTTAACAGGAACTTCCACGAACTATATGAGAAGCTGACTGATCTTCCAGTAAGTTGATACATCCTAACTAATATTATAAATGCGAAAGTGAATTTGTTTTGTTGGTTTTCATTCTAAAACGGCTCAACGGATTTGTATGAAATTTGTGTCATGGGTAGACCATACCCTGGGGTAGGACATAGGATACTTTTTATCTCGATATTCCTTCGGGATCGAGACTTTAAACCAGGGGCGCAGCTAGTAAGATATACAACGTGTAACGTTAAATGCGCAAAACCTGAAAATAGTTTGATCAGAATAACGAGCAAAATCAATTCAACCACTTTTTAATGTACACTAGCGGAAAAAAGTAAGGGATCAAAAAAATAATTCTAATTTTTTGAGGTTTTTCAAGTGGCTTTATTTCCCTTAAAAATTGTTGTACTGGAATAAATAAAAGGATTTTAAAGCTCGAAGTTTCTAGTTTTGAGATCTTACGATGAAAAAAAAATTTCAAGTAACGTGTTCCGCTCAATCCCAATGAATAAAGAAAAAAAAATCTGGTTCTCTTTTTGGTCTACGAACTTGGTTTTTGTTTTCCAACTTAACATAGTGGTTAAGTTGGAAAACAAAAACCAAGTTCATCAAGGATAATCAGGCGCTAAGTTGGAAATATCGAGAAAACCAGTATAGATTATGATCATTTAAAGTCAAAATCGTAATCCTTTAAAAAAAGAAACAAAAATTCTTCATCGTAAGATCTCAAAACTAGAAACTTCGAGCTTTAAAATCCTTTTCTTTTAATTCCAATACGACCATTTTTAAGGGAAATACAGCCACTTGAAAAACCTCAAATTTTTTTTTTGCTCCCTCAATTTTTTCCTCTAGTGTAGGTCACATTTTTCAAAAAACCTGACCTGACCTACGCGGTCAAAATGTAGGTATGAAACAGCAGATTTTTTTTTTAAACCGACGCAAAATTTCAACGTAGGGGTTCAGAAGCAAGTCCCTGACACCCTGTATATTTTTTCTTTTTCTTAGCTAATTTAAATGATAATCGCCACAGTTTGAGTTCTTTATGCGGCCCACCCAAATGTCCTTTCTTTGATATTGTTCGTCGAGTCTTTGTGCGGCTTAGAAGAACAACCCGGTGACACAGCCAGACACAAAGAGCGACTTTAATTTATAATATTATGTATGATGCGCTGAGATAGCCCATAAAAAGTTAGGAACACACGTCAACATCCCAATGTCTATACGGTTTACAACAAAATATAAGTATATATTAATATACAGTAACAAAATGTCGTTTGATCATCGCCGTGCCGTGGCCTTACAAGAAAAAAAGTGGTCTATATTGTCTAAGATCCCACAATTTATGTTGGTTGAACTGGTTACATGAAAAAAACGTTGAATCTTTCTCCATTAGTAGAGTTTGGACGTCCAAATACTTAATTATTAATGGTTTTCAGCCTCAACCACCACCTGTCATCAAACGGCAATAACCGCAGTTCCTTAATAGCCGAGGAAAGGTCATTGACCCTGTCTGTTGTTGCGCCACGCCGTCAGCCATAATTATTTTACTGCGCGTAATTTTAAATCTGTGATATCTTTTATCGTTTTCATTTAAATGATGAGATGTCCACGCATATTTTAATCTTAATTAAATGGCCAATTTTAATAACATATTTTATCGGATAAAGATAAATAATATACTGGTCAAAATAGCTTCGGAAATAAGAATAAAAAAATAAAAACCAAGGGGTCATCCATAAGATAGACATATATGCTATCGCGGACTTTTCTGTTGATCTTGATAAGATTTACAATCCAGTAGAAATTAATTTTATCTTCTATTCAAGTTTAGTAAGCCCTGAAAAAAAAACGTCTTTTTCACGGCTTGTCAAAACGTCAAGTTTCAGTAGTACGTTTTCGTTTAATACCTTGGTTCTTTCCTCAAAAGACCATTTCAGACACCAATCTACATGGTCATCAAATGATCTGACCGAGATTATGTCTGGACTTTAAAAGAGACTGTGACCTCTGAGTTAGTAGTCAGATAAGAAACGCCGTCCTGATCTAGTGTTTAAAATATTTTTGACGTATAAAATTTTATTTACAGAAACTGAATGAACTTTCGGTCAGAGGTCCGTGTTAGTGGTCTTAAGGGGAAATAATTGGAAAGATAGTCCATGTGAGGGAATCTGGACTTCTATTACATATTTAAGTCACCGATCTGCCTTGAGCAAGAGTGGTAATCAATGCTCATGTCTTCTCTGTTTGAAGCGTATAGAAAGCATTACTGAACACCAACTGTTGGCTTTACAGTTTAATGTTAGATTGGAAGTAATTTCTTCATATAAAAAAAATAGTGTAATACAAGTTTGTTGCAGTTTGTAACTGAAGACAAGAGACCCATTCTTGTTTGTTTCTTCTGCTGCGCTAAACTAGAAAAATGCTGCCAATTAATGAGAAAATGTCTGAAAGCCGAAGAGATGTTTGCTCAGATGACTGAGGATTATGAGGTGAGATCATTGTTCAACAGACATTTATTCTTAAAATTTCAGTATAAGGAAGAGATTTCTCTCAATCTATTGTGTCTGGATTTCATGCCATTGATACCATTGGTCTGTGACTTGTGTGAGGTTGGTAGCATGGCAACTTCCCAAGGAACATTGGATCTACTCTTAAGAGTTCCTAATACTTGAGGTCAAATTCACTCTACCTCGCTCGCACACTACTGCTCGCGGACTGAGTGAGAGAGACTGTCCGGCGGGGAGAAGGCTCCAAGGCGCCGATAGTGTAATTCCTTTTTACGGGGAAAATAATGGTTATAAAAAAAAGAGAACATACCTATTATCTGCTTTATTTTCAGTTCAATTATTATGTAAAGTTTCATGGTCTAATTTGTTTGTAACTTTCGTTATGGAATCGTGTTTTCGTCAAACATAGTACTCAACATTAATCCTCAACTTTACCATATATTTATATGAAAATTAATGCTGCAGTAGATATTTTCGATATAGCGGAGGATCATGCTGATCAATTTGAGGTAAAGACTCTTTAAGTGTCCTCACTTGTGAGGGGCTCTTTTGAGTGACTAGTATAATTAAAAAAGTTTTTACTTGTGGGACTGTGACTGGCATATTTTCCTAATACTATAAATATCTTCGTTTTACAGCCCAAACCTTTAATAAACCAAGACCACTTAGAGTATTTGGGTGGGTTTATTAAATCTCCAATAGAGAACATAAGTATAGTTGATGTTGTTCAAACAGAAAGCATTGCTATCAAAGAAGAATTACCAGCTGTTTGTGAGGGCCTAGATGATATTATTGAGCCAAAGGAGGAACCTCAAAGTAATGGTAAAAAAATATATAATAATATAAAAATATAAATATTAATAATTAATGAGTAATACTCTTGAATTTTAATATCAAATAATGTACCTTTAATAGAGTTTAAAACTGAAGTGAAAGAAGAACAAGAAGTACCAGCCAAGAGACGCAGAACCAGGGAGAGGAAAAGTAAGTATTAGTTAGTTAATCTATAAGTAAGCAATCAGGCCCATGGTTCACCTGATAGGAAGTAGTTAGTGTCACCTTAAGGGCGTACACGCTTACATGTGAAGTGTTTAATTCTATCCATATGTACTCGAAGTCACAAATGATAGTGGTTAAATCAATCAAATGTAAGTTTCTGATAACAGTAACAAAACCATGCAAAAGCAGCACTCATTCACGAGCATGACGCTAAGATCAGCCATTAGCCCCTCGCTGTTTTTGTGTCCCGACGCTACCGGAAGCAGTGACAACTAGGGAGCATGACGAACTTGCTGCTAGTTGTTTAGACAAGAATAATGAACACAATCACGCACGCGGGACGCATGCGGGTCGATTCCGCTTGCGGGAGCAAATTCGCATGACACTGAAATAAGGGTTCTGTTTTTCTTTTGAGGTACGGAACCCTAAAAGCTAAAACATATCACTGAATCTGAAGCGACGCACTTTTGAACAATATGTGTGCTACATCTTGACTTGTTTGTTACAGAACACCGCCCAACACGACCAGCCAAAGCTGTGGCTTCGACTTCCGGGTTGTCCCGTTCTGCTGGTAAGATGGTTATTTGACTGTCTTTAGTAATTTATAAAATACATTAGACGACTATATTTAGTAATCTAATCCGCGTAACTGTTCTTAAAGAGTCATAAAGAACCCTGTAAGAAATCGACACGTGTTTAACCTCTCAACGGGGCATCCTCAGGATGGCGATTGACTTGTTGCGAACCCGGACCCGACGTGTGGACATGTCAAGCGACGAGAGCAGTGTGAGCCACTTCGTGCATAGCCGTCTCTGCGGTCCCGGAGGGGGCGCGAGGAATAGGTTTTGGGGCTTTTTTTAGCCCCTTGCCCGAGGAATTCTCTCGGCCCTCGAAATCGGGGGCTGTCAGGGCCGGGGCCGTCGGGGTGGGAGTGCTTTATTGCACACCTACCCGCAGAGGGGGGGCTTGCCGCCCCTCAGCGCTTGGGGTGTGTTTATGGGGTGTATCTGTAGGAGCGCCCAAAGTGCTTCACAACGCCCGTGCGACCAGGCCCCTGCCGGGTGAGATCCCTAGTTCCCTAGGGCCCAACAAAGGCCGGTCTAGCAACGAGGGTGTCGGTATTGGTTGGCGCTCCCCACAGTGGGAGTCTTCCCTGCCCCCCACAGCGTGAACCAGATCTAGTCGGTAGCGCTGCAGGGCGCGAAGCGTTATAGTGTGGGTCGAACGACTTAGTTGTGTGCGTCACACGTTTAGTACTTATTTGGGTGTTTCTGCGAGTGTGGAGTCATGTGTGTGGCCCGTGCGCGTAATGCCTATATTAACCTAGGTCGTTTTGCGCGCGGCGGATTTCGTGTAGCGATTGTGGAGTTCTTTTTGTCATATGTAAGCCGCGTGTAGGCTGTGGGCGACTTACTCGGAAGGGTTAGTCCGGTGGTTGCGCTACGTCTGCGATGGTGTCGCGCGGGAAGCGCTTGTAGTCTGGTGGTCGCGCGTGCCATGGTGCTATGTCTCTGATATGGTGCAATTCAGAGACGTCGGCACGCGCGAACATCCTCCGCGTTAACTTGGTGCAAAAGTCTTCGACGCTCTCGCCACGCAGGTCTCTGTGGAGTACAGAATTCCTCACGAACCGAGGAGCTTTGGTTATTTGACGCAGCATGGTGTTTTGCTGCGACTGGAGTATTCTTGTGCATCTCAGCCGTGAGGGCGAGCCAAGCCAGGGCGGCATAGGTGAGTTGCGGTCGCACGTAGGTCTTGTAGATCCCCAGCTTGATTCGCAATGGGAGGCGTCATGAGAGCACCGGGCGGAGGAGGTGTCGTGTCACTTTTACCCGCGCGACGGTGTTGCAGACGTGCAGGCTCATGGAGAGCCGGCTGTTGAGTGTGACCGCTGGTACTTGGCGGTCTTGGTCCACTTGACTTCGGTCCCCATGAGCTCGAGGCTCAGTGGGTGCATACGGCCGCGTGCCGTAACGATGATCGCCTACGTCTTACCTGCGTTCATCGACAGTCTCCATTTGCTGAGCCAGTCGGTGAGGTCGTCTAGGGCGCGCTGCATCTTGATGGCCGCGTGGTCAGCCGACAGTGAAGTGGTGCTGTACGCGGCATCATCGGCGTACAGCGCGAGTTTCGTTGTGTGCGTGGCAGGTATGTCGTCGGTGTATACTGAGTACAACACAGGCGAGACACAGCTCCCCTGCGGCACCTCCGCGGCAACGGGGCGTGCGCTGAGGAGCTCGTTCTCCACCGAGACCTTGATGGACCTATCCTGTAGGAAGGAGGAAACCACCTGTATCAAGCGACGGGGCGCTGTGGTGCGGGTGAGCTTGTAAACTTGGCCGGCGTGCCAGACCTGGTCGAATGCCTTTTCCATGTCGAGGAATACTGCTGCGGCGTAATCCCTCTTGTTCACGGCCGCCGTGACGATGTACAGTACCCTCGACAGTTGGAGCGTCGTGCTGTGCTTGGCGGGGAACCCAAACTGTTCCGGGCGAGGCGTCATGTGCGGTGTTAGGTGGCGCAACAGGAGCGACTCAAACACTTTGGAGGCGGTGGGCAGGAGCATGATCGTCCGGTAGCTTTCCGGCTTCAATATGTACTTCGCGGGCTTTGGCGACATGATAACATTCCCCATCATCCAACAGGAGGGGAAGGCGCCGGTGCGGAGTATTTCGTTATACAGGCGAGCTAGTGCCGCCTCCATTTCCGGTTCCAGGTGGCGAAGTGCGGCGTTTGTTATTCCGTCCGCACCGGGTGCCTTGGTGCGACCCTGGGGCGTGGTTGAGGTACATGTCGCCGTCTCTAAGGCGCTCTGCATGCAAGTAGTGAGCCCCTCAGCCAGCTCGTTCACTTCCGTGACGTTGGTGACAGGTCGAGTAGGTGTGGTGGTTTCCATCCTTTATTTAAAAATTTCCCAGTCCGTGCGGCGACGTTGCGCTAAGTGGGCAACTCGCGTCGTATGGTCAGCTAGGCGTACAAGCTCGGACTGATGGTCAGACCGTAAGCTCGTCGTCTAGTACGTCCTGCGCGATCTGGCAGTTTAGGCCTCTATGAACGACTCTGTCCAGTACATCGGGTATGTGAGCGGGTTTGTCCGGGTAATGCGTGGGCGCCTCTGGCCCGGACACGTATCCGCAGGCCTCTGCGTCGGCGTAGTGCCGTCTTCCCGCAGTGTTGTCGGCGCCGCTGTTTCACGCTGGGCGCTTGCAGTTCAGGTCGCCGGCTATGATGGTCGGGTTAAGTGACGCTAGTAGCGTGTGTATGTCGGCGGCCAGAAACTGATCGGTTGGTGGTCTGTTGGCTACGTACACGCATACGTGATGGCCGGCGACATGGAGTTGTACGCCCAGCGTAGTTATGCTGCTGAGTGACGGGGGTGGCAGCTTCTGGTAGACGACTCTGCGCCTCACCAGTACTACCAGACCGCGGTAACACCTGTTTTTAGCTGCCAGTTGCCCATCCATTCTATAGGTGATGTAGCCTGGGAAGTGGATTTTGTCCGCAGGTCCCAGGAACGTCTCGCTGATTAGCGCCACGTCGATGCCCTGTTCCTGTAGGAGCGGACGGAGGAGAGTGATTTTTTCCTTGAGGCCGTGGGCGTTCAAATGTAACATCCTCACCATGTCCATCCTGCTTAATAATACAATCTCTGTCATGCCGGCCAGTGAGGGTATGTATTGGGTCCTGCCCTCTGCTGAGTGCAAGTAATGTGTCCTGCAGGACCCGTAGCGCGGTCTCGATTATTTGGGACCTGGGAGTCATGGTGTTTCTACCTGTCCCGGGTGCGCTCGCCGAAGCCGAACTGTGGTGGCCGCATGTCTCTGCGACGACTGGGAACCGAGAATACCCCAATGTTATTGTCGTCTGCTCGGCTCCCCAACGCCAATGAGTCGCGATGATATAAATTAGAATGGAATCCACCTGTTGTCGCGGCAGGTGCGCGTGCAACAGGTGGCGGCTTCGTAATGAGGTCACTGCCTATGTGTGCATGTGCCTCGCGATTCTCATTCTGATTGGTCGGCGGGTGGAAAAGGTCGGACTTTTATGACGTAAGGCCCGCCTTTCGTAGGCTCCGCCTCTAAGTGGGCGGGCGTGGCGGCATGGTCTCGCCTACCGATCTGGGGTCAGCAGAGGTGTACGTGCGCCAGTTTATGTTGTTCGCAATATAAATATTTTTATTTTTATTGCGTTTTTTGCCGCCACGTCCCTTCTTCCTCCGTCCGGAGAAGGTGGTGGCCGTATTTCGGGGTGGGGGGCGTTTGTGGCCGCCATTGGTTTGTGAGCAACCTCTCTATTTCCAAGTCATAATTAGGAGGTGCACTCACTTTTTTGGTGGCTTCTTTGACTGCGGGCAGGTTCGGCAGGGACGAGCTTGATCCCCATCGTCGCTCCTGGCTGGGCCGCGTTTTCTGGAACCCGTTAGGGCCAGGCCACAACAGTGCGTTGCGGCGTCGCATCGCAAAAATCAACGACGCCGCACAACGCATCGTGGAAATTTCCGATGCGCTGCCGCAACGTACAAATCTGCGATGCGACAACGCTTTGCCGTTTAGTCGGTGTCCATACTTTGAACGACCTGCACGTGTTTTTTAAGCGATATGGCGCAGTACGATGTCGACCACCTGATATCTTTAATTTACGAACGTCCCGTCCTTTGGGACAAAACTATATCACAATTCAAAGACAAATTTTTAAAAACAGAAGCATGGAGGGAAGTGTGTACAAGTTTATATTCAAATTTTGAGGAGTTAAATAGTGTTGAAAAAACAAAACTCGGTAAGTACTTATAAACATTTATATTTTTGTTAACTGCCAACTAAGACCTCCAATGTTACTATTAAAATAATTACAAAATTCGTTTCTGATTATGTTAGCTCCTGTTCTACTTTCATGTGTTGTTTCGTGTAAAATTTGCAAAGAATCGTCAATAATCATTTCTTCAAACGTTTGTGCGCCATCTCGATTCAATACAAAGTTGTGTAATACACAGCATGCTTTTATAATGTCTATTGTGAAATCGTAAGAAACATTAATGGGTCGATGAAATATGCGCCATTTATTTGCGAGTATGCCAAAAGCGCTCTCAACATATCGTCTGGCTCGGCTCAAACGATAATTAAAAACTCGTTTTTCTATCGATAAAAACTTCCCAGAATATGGGCGCATTATATTATTTGTCAGTGGTAATCCTTCATCCGCCACGAAGACAAAAGGAATTTCTTTTTGAAAGCCAGGTAACGGTTTTGGCGGAGGTATAGATAATTGACCTTTTTTTAATAAGTCGTATAGATTTGAGTTCTGAAAAACAGTGGAGTCACATTCCTTACCATATGCACCTATATCGACATATATAAATTTGTAATTCGTATCAACAAGTGCTAATAGAACAATGGAATTATAATTTTTATAATTGAAAAATAGGGATCCACTGTGATCCGGGCTCAATATACGAATGTGTTTTCCATCTAGCGCTCCTATACAATTAGGAAAGTTGGTCTTTTTTTCATACTCTTGAGCAATTTGTTCCATCAGCTCTGTTGTAATTTTTGGTAATTCCAACCTTTTAAGAATGTTCCATACAATACGACAAACAAATTTTATTATTCCTGTTATTGTAGATTTTCCACGATAATATGTGAAATGCATATCTTTAAAAGTATTTCCCGTCGCCAGGTACCTGAAAGAAAACAAAATAAATCATTATTCGTCATATTTTTTTAGGTAACGATGTCATAAAAAAATGGAGAGGAATCAAGGATAATTTTACAAAATACGAAAAAAAATTAAACGAGCAATGTAAATCCGGAGCTGGGGCCAAAAAAATTAAACAATATCATCTATACGACCAGCTCCTATTTCTGAAAAAGAATTCTCAAAATAAAACAACATCAAGTCTTGACGATGAAGAAATAAGACTAAGCACCTCAACCCAACAAAGCCAGCAACCTGTCATGCCACGTTACCAGCCTGCATCGCGTAAAAGAAAAATTGACGAAGACGAATTTGAGAAGAATATTATAGCTGCTTTAAAAACACCTGAAAGTAGACATTTATCTTTTTTTAAAGGAATTTTGCCATCATTGGAAAAATTGAATGATAATCAAACAATAATTTTCCAAAGTCGTGTCCTACAGATATTAAGTGATTTACACCAACCATCATACTATCCCAGCCACTATCAAACTTCACAAACATCCGTCCAAGCAAACTATCAAACATCTCAAACAACTGTTCAGACTGGCTATCAAACAGCTCAAATGTCTATGCAGAGTGGCTACCAATCAGCTCAAATGCCTATGCAGAGTGGCTATCAAACATCCATTCAACGCAGTGCCTTCCAAAGCGGATGCGAAACATCACCGGCACCTATGCAATCGTCTCCACAAACGCCAAGGAATGATGATGTAAATGAGCCAGAACAAATTCATTTCGATGAGGAACTAACAAATTTGACGAATGACACACAATCGGAATACGAGTTTTGAATAACACTAAATTATGAAAATGATTAAACAGTATGATTATAGTAAAAATAGTTTATTTTTTTCTTACCTTACAGTTAATCCCAGCATCTCCAGAGGTTCGATGGGTTTTCTAAATATGTATTTCTTTTGTAAATGAGGCTTTATCAAACTAAGAAGTTCTTCAAAACTTACTACACTCATCCTAAAGTAATCGAAAAATTTAACCTCGTCCACTTTTAGCGCCTCATATTTCCTTTTGAAGTGGTTTCCATCTTTATTCATAATTGTCAGTAATGGGTGCACCCAGTACTTTCTTTTCTGTTTCTTTTTCTTAATACGCCTTAACGCAAGCAGAAGTAGAACACGCGCAGTGCGGTCCATGTCTCACTAGAAACTGAACTGACGGTTAGCGTCTTGTCGTACGATGTTGTATCCGATGAAATTTTTGCGTTGCAACATCGCATCGCATAGCTGTGCAATGTTGTTTTTGCGATGCGACGCCGCAACGCACTGTTGTGGCCTGGCCCTTACTGCTGCTGTCTTCCCGGTTTCGGACACTATCCGCGCTCGAGGCACTAATCGCGGATTTGTCCGAGTTTGAGCCCCCGTATGGCGAGAACATGGACCTTGACATGGGGGACGCCGGTGCAGAGCCCCTTGGCGCGGGAGGGGAGGATGTGTAGGTAGTCGGCGGCGTACGTAATACTGGTGCACACGGCGCGCGGGCACGCACTGTCTCGCTCGCGCGCGCCGCACTGGCGCGCACTGTCTCGCTCGCGCGCGCCGCACTGGCGGGTGCGTGATGTATGCGTGGGTCGTCGAGTAACGGATACAATAAGAAAATGGTGGATGATTTGATTCAAATGAGTCGGCGTAACATAGTTCGTTCCCTTTTGTACCCACTGCCTCCAGAAAGACCAAATGAATACATAGGTAGTTTGACATACTTAGGATCAATAAGTGATAGGGTTTCAAAAACATTGTTTCGAAATGGAATTAGGGTTGCTTTTAAAACAAATAATTCATTAAGACAGATTTGTAACGGAAAAGATTGATTAGAAAACAACAAAAAAATCTGGTGTTTACAAGTTTCATTGCGATGATTGTAATGGTATATACATATATGGTACATAGGTCAAACTGGTCGTAATTTTCAAACAAGATATAAAGAATATAGCACATAGCAGAGCGTACAGGAATAGTTATCCAGAAAGATGCCATTTTGCTCAACACTTATCTAACAGATTCAGGTCATTCGTTAACCTTTTCACCGCCAACGTACGCAGATCGCGATGCCTCGCCAGGCGCCAAGCTATAAATGTATAACGAAATATATAGTAAACAGTAGTGATGAGGGTATCGTCATATCGATGAATGAGATTCATACGCGTTAAGTTTTAATTATAATTTTACGGATATAAATAAAAACTGATTAAATATTTCCATATTTATTTTATTTCACGGTATCCCTAGTAAGAAAAAACAATATAAATCATAAGTATCAAAGAAACAAATACATAACTCAATTAGAGCTTTAGGAAATGAGGTACATCTCTTCATTCTCTCTCATCTATTTGTTTCATGAAGTCATTCTTTGACTTCATTTCAAGTCCTTGGCGCTCAGAGCTCAGATCACGTTAGATTAAATTTTGATTAGAGATGTGGTCTATGGTCTTTCTTCTATTTCTGTCTACTAGCGATGTGCGAGTCGAGTTATTTGACTCGAGTAACTCAAGTCAAATCGTAAACGAGTCAACTCGGGTTCAGTTTTTACCAACTAGAGTCAACTCGGTCGATCGAAAGATCGTGATCTACGGCAACGACTCACTCACGTCGCATCCCACGAACGAGTTACGCCCCGAGTCGATAGCGATACCGCGGCCCGCACAACCCATTGCATGTTTATTTTACCGATATTTATTTAATATTTAATTAATAACCGATGTTTATTTTGATTTAATTTTTAAAATTTTGTTGTTTTATTAGTTGGCGACCTGACCTTGCCTTGCTACTTAGTGACCTGTCGTGTTTTGTTTGTATATAATGGCACCTAAAACCCTTGCCAATGCCGAACTGAGTGGATCTGGAACCCGAGTCGACTCACACATATCTACTGGGCATGCTTGCGCCTACGATCTAGGCTCGCTTCAGGCACCGAGTCGAGTCAACTCGAGTTGCGTCTTGAGACAGTAGTGATATCAACTCGAGTAACTCGAGTCCAAAAACATCCGACTCGTCACATCGGTAGGTACTGTCTACTCCCATGTTTTTTTAAACTACTTCAGTCAACGTTTTTTACCCTAGCTAATCTCCATAACATTCCAGTGTATATACCTATAGTGTTTTTCGAAATGGAAAATAAGTATGGATTTAAGTTACACACTCGTAGCAGTGTACCTATCACAGCACTGTTTTTAAGCTTTGTCTACAGACTTTGAAGAAGTCCGACCTTCTAAAATGTTTAATAGCTGATCTGAATCCAGTTCTTCATTTATCTTCTCACCTATTTGTTTACTGCGATAAAGAATCCGATTAGTACCTGCAGCCTGCACTATGCCAAAATGACTTTGACAGCCGTACGTTTATGACGTCACAGAACGACTTCAATAGTAGTCCGTGACGCCCAGGGCACTGACAACCATAAACTTATAATTGTTTTGTAAAGATTGAAATATAATTATCGACAAGGATTGCTAACAACTATTTAATTCCGAGTCGGCACCCATCTGAAGGTCTAAATTAGTATATTTTCCCTTTGTTATAAAGTAGTTAACTAAGTTCATATTTTATTGACCTCAAATTGTTTTCGATAATAATATTGATAAATATTTCAACGGGTGAAATCAAACAGTGATAACTTTCGCGTCACATCACTGGCCGACTATATATAAAGTCCTTGGCGTTCTGGGGACATTAAAAATGTTCGGAGTTTTTGTTTTTGCCAATTTTAAGACAAATAATGGATTATTTTGTGCGAAAAAATATAAAAAACAGGGTATTAGACTGCTATATTAAATAATAAAATGAAAAAACCTGTTAATTACAGTAAATTTATTTTTATATCATAGTTAAAATGAAGAGCTTCTAATGAAGTCGTGGCGCTGGTGGCACGGAAATCCGGAACTTCTATTGAAGTCCGTGGCGGTGAAAAGGTTAAATAATAATAACACTTTCAAAATTTTACATACATGTGTGATAAAGGTTTCAGAATATCACCACTAGAGTGCAAAAAATAATACGGGGAACTTTACAGTGTTGAACGAATTAAATACAAGTATTCCAAGGTCACCTTTATTGCGATTGTTCGCAGCCCCTTATCGCGCTGATAACGATCCTAGCCGAGGTGGGCGGGGCAGTAATCCTATATAAATGGGGTTGGCGGGCGAAATGGCTCCCAACGAACAGTTTGGGTTCCGAACCCAGCTCTCTAGCGTGCATCAGGCCCACCGGATCATCGAACACATAAGCGCTGGCTTCCAACACGGTTTGTTAACCGGTGCAGTATTCTTCGATATAGCGAAAGCGTTTGACAAAGTCTGGCACAACGGCTTAATATACACGATTAATTTTACATCGTTCTGGAGCCGAAACACAGTGACTCCAGACGATTAATAGTTACTATTAGCATTGTTATTGTTTTTTTAAGACATCTAATATAGAAGTTTGAAATGTATCACTTTTATTCTGTCATTCGAGTTAAATCTTAGTAGCGCTTCCACTATTTCATTCATAAACGCAAGATCGTACGCGATCCGCTCGGTGATGACGTAGCGCGGCATAGCTGTGCGTGTGCGAGTCAGTTGACAGCGCGCTCGCGGTGGGTCAACGGACGTTGGACGAATAACCGGCTGCAAGTAAGTACTTACCTGCAAGTAGGTATTTCATTTCTGGTACGATTCAGGTTGGTGTAAGTTCAGTTACCTCCGTTATCTCTTGTTTGTATCGGAAGCACGGCACGGTGTTTACCACTATCACATCTCGTCGTAAACGAGAGAAACTAATTAAATTTCATACACCACTCTCGCATCACGAAATCACTAGTACTTAATCGTACCTTTTCAACTAGACACGACGACTACGCTTGGGAGTTGTATTTAAGGCCTTGAATCGAGTGTCGACCAATCGAGCTAATAGGTACTTAATAAGCATACCTACCTACCGTATTTATGATAAATAAAAAGAATACTGCCTAAACCAATTTTTATGCGACAATGCTTGCTTGCGGCCGCGGCGCGGCGGCTTCTACAAAGGCAGGCAATGTAAACAGAAAGAATTAATCGTTTTGTCTGTCGAATAGAGTTCATTATAAGTTGGCGGTGCCCTTTTCTATGAAAATATTGGACCGAATTAAGACCTTATTTTTATACACTTAACCGCGGAATTCGGTTGTGCAACCTTGTGAATTCCGGTCGGACACTTCTCAGAATAATTTTAGTAAACTGCGTACCTACTTACTTTGTACCTAGTTTGGTGATAAATTACAGATAAGAAATAAAGTCTGAATTCGCTTTTCGTATTTTTATTTGTGTACCTATTTATCTATTGCGTATGTGTTTTTATGCTGTCTGATCGATGAATGGATTTTTCAGTGGGTACCGTTCGCAAGTGGTGCCGTTCGTCGATACTTTGTACACACATATGGATTGATCGCAGTTACTTCGAGTTCTCATTATTTCACAAAAAAAAACAATAAATTAGATTTCTCGTGTTTTTATTAAATTGTAATTTATTGAAAATAATAGTCCCAACCGTTTCGAGTTCGATGATAGAGTTTATGGCTTTTGGTTCCAGAACGAGCTAAAATTAACCGTGTATAAGCTGTACCAACTCAGTGTGGCAGATCGTCTCGTGCTCATCTTACTAGACTTTTTGTTGAACCGCACATTCCGCTATCGCATCGAATGTGCAATATCCTCTCCCCGTCCCATCCGCGCAGGACCACCACAAGGGTCGGCACCCTTGCTCGACTTGCTTGCCGGCGCCAGCCCGCGTCGATGCTGAGCCTGTAGCTTTAAATTCCCCGATTAATAATAATGATATATCTTTGATTCAGCCTGTCCCATCTTGCTGTCCTCCCCCCAGTGACGCCCTAAGCCGAGGTTCGTACCCCACAGGGGGTGCCCTTAGCCAGCGCTCGCCTAGTTTTAATTAGCATAGTTTGCCCTGCCTGGAGGCTTTAAGTGTAGTAGCTTAAGGCAGCCACAGGAAAGTCCGGTTAAGTAGTCATGACCTCAGAGGTCAGCTACGAGATGCCCTATATAATTAAAAAAAAAAGAAAAAAAAGCGAAGTGGCTCACACTGCTCTCGACGCTTGACGTGCCCACACGTCGGGTCCAGGTTCGCAACAAGTCAATCGCCATCCTGAGGATGCTTGAGAGGTGAAAGGTGAAACACGTGTCGATTTCTTCCAGGGTTCTTTATGACTCTTTAAGAAAGTTACGTGGATTAGGTTACTAAATACACGTCGTCTATTGTATTTTATAATGGATTTCCGCAAAGTCACGCCTATCCCATCCAAGTTATTGTTTGATCGGTGTCATAATATATAAATTAAGCCTGTATCATTTTCTCCAGATATTGGTTCAGAGGTAAAAGCAGCTTCCTCCCCAGTCAATTTGGGCTCATCTGAAATCCGTAATTATAAATGACTGTGTATACAGTGTTCCGTCGTTCAAACAGTAATATATCAGTAAAACTTCTGTCATATATCATATTGTTTGTTCCAGGTATTAATGACGAAGAATTTGACCATTCGATACCACGTCTGACTGACTTGTGTGACAGCGACGACGATGACGACCTTAATATTGGCAATGATGCTTGGCTCTTCCCGAATGTTCAGGAGCGTAATGCGACAACTGAACCGGCCTGTGACAGTGACATGACGGAGTTCCAAACGATAGTGTTGCAGAGGGAGGATGCCGCCAATGACCAAGCCCTACGCGACATTGTGCCCAAAGACTGCTTCACTTTCAATTGGAGCATAGACAAACGAAGTTTTCTCGGACGTCGAGAAAAATTTACAAGTACAACGGGACCAACTTTTGACGTGACTGACCAGACTCGACCGATCGACATTTTTGACAAGATGTTCGAGACTGACTTTATCGATCGTTTGTGCTCGGAGACCAATCGGAATGCAGAGCAGAATATTGCGTTGCTGCGAAAACAAAATAAGTTAACCCCGAACTCCCGTTTTAACCGTTGGTTTCCTACAGACAGGGACGAAATGGTAAGTTTTTTGGCAATAATCGTTTTGCAAAGCCTCTACCCCTTACCGGAGGAAGAGGCATATTTTAAGTTTAATGGGTTCGGCACCTTGACGTATTTTGCCAAAATTATGTCTTACAACCGATTTTTATTGCTGAAAACCTTTTTCGATTTCGTCGACAGTCAGACTTTACTGGATACGACTAGACTGTGTAAAATAAGACCAATGATTGACTATTTTAATACCAAATTTTCCAGCCTATACATGCCTTCACAAGAGATTGCCATTGACGAACCTCTCCTCAAGCGGCATGGGAGGTTGACCTTTGCCCAGAAGATTTCCTGGAAGGCCGCACAAGTCGGGGTGAAAACTTACGAGTTGTGCGAGGCATCCAGTGGCTATCTTTGGAGGTTTTCTGTTGACGCTGGAAAAGAGAAACCGACGACGAGTACTGACTGCACCTACAGACGGAAAACCCAACCACATGAACAGACAGATGACGGACCAGTCGGGGACGAGGCTATTGACAGACTTGACCATGTTGGAACTTTTGTCGCATCGTCTGGCGATAGCGGCGACCGCACGAGAGCTACTACCAAATTGGTTTATGACTTGATGGAGCCGCTGCTTCATCGTGGACACACTTTAATATTGGATAATTTTTATAATTGTCCGTTATTATTGCGCTGCTTGAAACAAAAAAAGACTGACTGCTATGGGACTCTAAGACTGAATCGAGAATTCCTTCCTGAGTCAGTGAAGAATCTGAGAAAGACAGAACTTGGACATGAAGAAGTAGTGGCTACTTACTGTTCCGATTTGTCAGTTCTGGTATGGCGAAATTCTAACATAGTTAGTATGATCTCAACATACCATAACTTACAAACTGGGACTCACGACAAGTACAACAGAGTGGTTTCCAAACCAAGCATAGTACTCGACTACAACAAGAGCATGGAAGGAGTCGACAGGAAAAATCAATTCCTGTCAGCTCACCCTATGGAACGTCTGAGGAATAGAGTTTGGTACAAACATCTCTTCCGCCGATTGTACAATGTGGCAATTTTTAACTGCTTTGTGATATTTTCCAGTTTTCACCGGAAAATATCAAATCGTCAGTTCCGCAATGTAGTGGCGGAAGAATTACTGAAGAGACACAGACAAATCGACTTAACGACTGAATCCCAAAGTTTTAACGTTAGATCGAATACGAGCGGACAGGTGACGACGACGCTGGTATGTCGTAACGCTCGACACAATGTTCAGGCCAGACCGATAGTTGACCATAACCACTTCCCAATTCGTACAGGGTCCAAAAACACCTGCTGTAAGATGTGTCCTAAAAAGACCAGGACAGTTTGGAAATGCGAGGAGTGCAACGTAAATCTCTGCATTAATGGATGTTTCAAGGCATACCACAAATCTTAACATCTACTTTACTGACAGCACCGTCAGACGGAATACCCAACCAGATGCAGAGCCGCTGATACACTGTGGACACTTTTTTTTCATTGCTTATTCGAAAATTTGGATGGTATTTTTGTATGAAAAAAATAAACGCACAGCCTAAATCATTGCAGATAGAGACATGAAATTCGCCGCGGCGACGCCGGGCAGTAACAGCAACATATTACATACAAATTTGTAACCCCAAAATAATTTAAATAAAAAGTACGTTCAAAAACTAAAACCCGACTGCTGAAAAATCACGCTCTAAAAAGCCTGAAACAAGAAAATATTTCAGACAGAAATCAAGACATAGGTACCAAAATGGTCAAGGTAAAGCCGTGGTCCCATTCGATTTCTGTTGTTTCATACTTAATATAGCGTGATTTTTCAGTAGCCGGGTTTTAGTTTTTGAATGTACTTTTTTTTAAATCTTTTTTAAAGATTCCTTAATTTGCAAATGTGAGCACCTTGGAGGCTTAATAAACTGTTGATTTGTAATCCATTTTCTATTTTGTTTAGTACCTGGTTGTTGACAGACCTACACTGTCCCCCCATACCTATTAACACTAATTTGAAAACATTGTAAAAGCCAAATATTTTTAAAAGAAAAACCGTTGTTTCTTCTCCATAGGAAACAACCAACTGTAACCGTGCACCTAGCTTCTGACATTTCATAAGTGCCCATGTAGGTTTTTGTGAAATGAAATAATTTTATTTTCAATATTTTTGTTTATGTAGCCAGAGGCATTTTCTACCAGTCAACCTTAGGGTGATGCAGAGACAAAACATGGCAGGTGTAACATAATTGATAGATAACCCGAAAAATAATAAATACTATTACATAGATGCATGGATAAATACATACGAAAATACAGTGAGTCTTCATAATGTGCACATGTCGAAATGAGGGAAATCTGTTTAAATTCATCGACGAAAAAAAAAAAGTACTTATAGCGATTTTTTTATTTAAAAAGTTACATCGTTTTGTAAAAACGGTATAACTTTTAAACTAAACGATCTATCACGATGAAACAAACTCTGTAATTATTGGAAATAACAGGGCGTCCTCATATAATAAAAAACCGGCCAAGTGCGTGTCGGACCACGCACAATGAAGGGTTCCGTAGTTGGGATGAATTTATCCCAATAACAAACTTAACATTGTAGTTGAAAAACTGTTCTCCCATACGGAATGTATGGGAGATCATGTTTTTCAAACTGCAAATTTAAGTTGGTTGATTATTTCTTGTTAACCTGTACAGAATACTTAGCTCTCATAGTTTTCCTTTTAATTTCGTTATATATAATACTGCTGTGAATGTTTTCACAATTCTAAGTACAACCATTTAGCTAGAAGAGGGGGGGGACACTTGACTCTAACAAAAAATTTCAGTTAAAAGCTTAATATTTCCCAAACGGATCCCTGAATCCAAAAATGGTTTCGACATACTTACAATATTTTTGAAAGACCTTTCTAACGATACCCCACAACATGGGGTAGATGAGGGGAAAAAAAAGCATCCCCACTACGTGTAGGGGAGGTAACGTAAAAACGTTTTCTTTATTTTACCACTTTGTCGGCATGATTAATATGTATACATATGCCAAATTATAGTTTTCTAGTACTAACTGTCTCTGAACTAAGCCGTGGACAAACAGACGGACAGACTAACGGACATGGCGAAACTATAAGGGTTCCTTGTTTACTACGGAACCCTAAAAATTAAAGAACACTCACACTAAGACAGAAGAATACTAAGTACCTATTCTACAAAGGAAACAAACTTTATTTGTAGAATATCGTCTTTATGTTTATATATGTTTCCCTACCCTACCTACTTACTTATTTACATTTTTCCATTGGGTAGGTACATCGTAAAGCAAATCTTTTAGTAGGTAAAAGTACACGTAGAAAACTACTCGTGACCGCTAGATGGCGTTAATTTAAGTTTTTAAGTTAATTCTTGCTGCGGTAGTATTCCTTCCAATCGAAGTATACTTTTGAATATATCCGAATTCTATTGCGAATACTACCGAAGTTTTGTAACGCTAAGTCACGACACGCGTATCTATTGTCTAGTGTGGGGTTGAGCCCATGAGAAGGGGCGCGGGAGGAGATTGCAAGAGGTTCAGCCACCATTCTGTTAAAAAATATGTAAAAAGCATTTAAATTGTCGTTTCGTGTGTCTAATCAAACGAAACAATTCAATTTAAACATAAACCAACGTAATTGTTAATTAAAACCTCATTGTTTTATCGGATAAAGGTGGTTGGGGAGTTATTATTACAAACTTCTGGTAGGTAACACTGACTTCTGGTGATGACGTAGACTTGTGTTATCCACGTGACCACTGTCTCGGAATGCTCTACCTGGCGAAGTATATTATACCATGGTGTATGGTAAGTACAAATTCGTGCATCCAACCATTGGAGACCTATTCAACAAAAACTGTTTCCGCTGGAACTACGTCATCCCAGCGGCACTTTTTTTTTCCTATGGATGTACAAGAAAAAAATACATTCAATAATTAGAGTGTAACGAGAGGTAAATGAAATTACCACTCGCTTCGAAATTATGTGTAATGTGTGTGAAAACAGAATTTGAAAAAAAAAAACCGTTCAGAAGATTTACACGGTAAATTAAAATAAGGTTATTAGATCCAAGTACTTAAAATAGGAACTCTAGAGCCTAACTTATAACGTTTATTTGTATATTTATTTGTATTTGTTTATTTGGTCTACAATGTCTTGCCAAGTTACATTTAGGTGCTATTAGTAATTAATGAGCAGTGGCATAATTTACTACGGCTGGACCATCATATTGAATGACATCCGATTGTAGGACGTTTAAATGTAAAAGCAAAATAAAACATATTCCGATATTTAGTGTATTAATGCAACTATTCACATGTAAAATTTCAGCTCATTACACTAAATAATTAATAGAGCTAAAATACGTATATAAATACCAAAACAACCGCAATACATGGATAAACCGACCAAGTTTGAATGGCCACAAAAAGCGGCCGTGCAGTATAAAGAGCTAACGTTCTAATAATAAGAAAAAAAAAATTCCGATGCCTGCCTTCTGTTGTGCTGACATCTCTTCGAGGCGCGCATGGGACACAACGCGCCGTCGACCTGGGCCTGGTGCTTATCGGACGGCGAGCTACCCATTGCTCACCGTCCGCTAGCCCGCGCCTACGGTGGCAAGGAATCGGCCTGCGATTCCCGACGCCCAGGGCGTCTCCTGCGGCGGCTAGCGGCGTGAGGGCGCGAAATTTGCCTCTCCCTCACGCGTTCCGCCTCCTCCTTCGCGAGCATTACTGCTTCGCAGTTTTATTTTCTGCCAAACTATTGTGTACGCACCTAAACGAAACTATTAAACACAATAACGATTCTGTACTGGAAATTTTAAAACGTTAGCTCTATATACTGCCGTGCGATCCATGGCCCTTTACGAGGCTCCGGTGTGGGCGCGTTCTTTGAGGCTGCGGCCAGCCCGCCGGTTGAACGCGTCGCAAAGGGTCATGGACATCCGGATGGTTCGGGGATACCGCACGGTCTCCGGTGAGACGGTGAGCCTCCTTACTGGATTGCCGCCATGGGATCTGGAGGCAAAAGTCCTCGCGCACATTTGGGAGTGGCGCGTCATGGAGAGTGCGATTGTCGCAACCCACGCCACAATTGCGGCGATAAGTCCCCTCTTTGAGGAGTGGCTGGAGAAGCGCCACGGCGCCCACACCTTCCGCCTGACGCAGGTCCTCACTGGACACGGTTATTTCCGGAGGTTCCTGTTCCGCATAAGGCTGGAGAATACGCCCGGGTGTCACCACTGTGTGGCACCGCCGTTTCCTTGTGGAGGTGATCGGCGGCAGTGATGTCTCGCGTCCGGCCCTGGTTCAGGCCATGGTACGGAGCGAGAGGGCGTGGGAAGCCGTCACCTCCTTCTGCGAAGCAGTAGGTAATGCTCGCGAAGGAGGAAGCAGAACGCGTGAGGGAGAGGCAAATTTCGCGCCCTCACGCCGCTAGCCGCCGCAGGAGACGCCCTGGGCGTCGGGAATCGCAGGCCGATTCCTTGCCACCGTAGGCGCGGGCTAGCGGACGGTGAGCAATGGGTAGCTCGCCGTCCGATAAGCACCAGGCCCAGGTCGACGGCGCGTTGTGTCCCATACGCGCCTCGAAGAGATGTCAGCACAACAGAAGGCAGGCATCGGTCCTAGCAGACCTGCTAGGACCGATGCCTGCCGGGGTCGCGGAATTCGACGACATATGTTGACGTTTGACCCATCGATAGGTGACCTAATTACCGCCACACTTGCGCAAATCGCTAACTTCCTTACGCAAATCAGCGACGGTGTTTTGGGATGCATCTAATTTCGCTAGCACATCCGCGAGGCGGGCCTTCAGAAAAACAATGTCCTTTAGAAGGCTCGTTACATCGACTTGGTCGAAGGTGACGGTAGGAAACTTGTGTAGCTCCTTCGCCACAAACGTCGGCACGTCGTCAGGGTCCGTCTCATTGAACAGCGTGATTATATCCTGCAGGCTCCTCTTGGTCTCGACACGCCGGCGGGACACCATCTGGTCGCGCTTGTTCAGCACACTGTACAACAACAGCTTGGCAGCAGCTATGTCATCCTCGCTGAAGCTCGTTACGCAGATCTGGACAGCGGACACCTCGTCCATCGAATCCAGCTTCTGCTGCAGGAACGCCAGCAGCTCATTCGCCACTGAACTAGTGCATTACTCATGGCGGGTAAATTACGAGCGACAGCTTGCGCCGCGCTAACCGAAATAAAGAATATGCAAACGCGTCCGCATCGGTACGCAGCACAAGCAAGACTGATTATTATTGTAATAATTTCGTAAGTTTACGAAAAAATCAAGTGACATACTATTTTTATCGCGAAAGTTATTAGTTACTTGTTCAAGAATTGTGTGCATCTGTACCAATCCAATAAGTGTATAACACTGGAAATTTTAGGCTTCCGCTCAAGGCCGCGGTTAATGCTGCCAATAAATTGCCGTAAATTCCCTAAATCCCTGTCGAAATAAAATAGCCCTAAGCCATGCATTATATTCAATAATCATTCATTCATTCATTGATAATAATCATTTTACCCAAAAAAAAGGGAGAAATCCCTTAAAGTAAAAACACTGGCTGAATCTGCTGTATAGCAAGCATATACACGATCCAGCACAAACAATGCACGATCCCGGCGGTGGTGGGAGCGCTTGCTGGATGCAAAATTGGGTCGTGCAAATCCAAGAAGCAATTAATAATAATAAGGACGTACGTCGAGACTACTCACTGTCGTTTTTCGCCGTGCAACGTGCAAGGCCTTGGCGGGACGTACAGCAAGATGGGTGTGTGTGAGTGAATAAGGCGCTTTACATTACCTAATTATTGTATCTAAAAAGAAATATTGCAGTTTTTCTTTATGAATTGGACATTTTTAAGGAAATATAATTTATAATAATGTATTATTATTATTTATTTATTTCATAGGAAAATCTCCATAATTGGTTACATAATTAATACAAAACGAGAACATAAAATTATAATATGTTAGTGTGTTAGTAACAGAATAGGGATGATGACTAAAAAATTTTTTTTAGTCCATTTTTGAGATTATAAAAAAATATTGGACACGTATTTTTTATTTTTTTACGTAATCTGATTACGGCGATACATTGAGGTAAACTGTGCCATGACGTCACGAGTATGTAGATTTTATACGTACTAGTGACGTAGCGAACCCCACTCCCCAACTTAAAATGCGTTTTATCTAAGTAATTTTTTATTAATATGATAAAGCAAAAATACGTGTCTAATATTTTTTTATTATCTGACTGACGGACTAATTAGAATTTCATTTTTTTACCCAGGCATCATCCCTATTGTACCGAAAAATATGTTAGTATTGTTAGTATCTATACCTAAATTATTCCTATGGCTGTCCTTATCCACAGATTTTGGAAAGGACAGACAAAACGGGCAGTAATACTCGTAGCATTTAGGATGCTATTGCTGCTGCTTCGTAGACAGTGCAGCAAGGAGTTTGCTTTCTTGCGCATGATGGCTTGAATGCCATCCGTACGCGCTTCATCAAACATGCCGGACGCGCTGCAGCGCCAACAGCATCCTAAAATCGTTATTATACTGGGTGCGCAGGGCTTTGTAGGTTTGCTGTGTATGTTTCACCCACAGGCCTTAAAAAGTGTTATTTTCATCTCGTTGGTGCAACGCAACCTGCGAGCGAGCATATTGCATCTCACCGCCAAAGCCCTGCGCTCCTTCTCTATGTCCTCGTCATCCTTAAGGTCACTTGTCACAATGTGACCCAGATACTTAAACCTGTCCACTACTTTTAAGGCTGCACCGTTCAGCATGACAGGTGGAACATATGCGGGATAGTATTTACCTGCTCTAAATACAAGTAGTTCACTCTTTTTGGAGTTGTATTTCAGCCCGTGCGACATCGGAATTGCCTTACATTGAAACACAAGATTCCGTAATCCACTGATTGAGGGGCTCAGCAGCACCATGTCATCTGCACAGCTAATATTGCTAACAATGTTTAATTTGGCTTTTTTTTTATTACAGTTACACTATTGGTAATACTTTATTCACATCTGAACCTAGGCTATTAACTAATAAGTAATTTAAATATAACTTAAAAATTAAGAAGTCGTCCAATAACGTCTTTCTTAGTAACTATAAGTTAAGGGGAAGACACTTGATTCACGTGTTCTTTTTAAAAGTCAGCACTTGCACTACACTAAACTAAAAAGGTTTTACCCGTTTTAGCCTTCGCACTAATTCAGTGTTGTCAAGGAGTTGGAGCTCCTCAACATTCGCGCGATGATTAAATCTGTGTTCATTAGCTTCTGCATATTTTTGTATAACTATGTTTACGACATCCATCTTCAGGTCCCGATGGAGGTCACTATTTCTAATGTACCAGGGCGCGTTGACTATAGGCCTTAGTACTTTGTTTTGATAACGTTGTATATTGTACTGAATATCTATTATTGATTGACGTTCGAAAAGTGCTGATTCTCAGCCTAGTTTGAATAAATGACTTGTGAATTTGTATCTAATTCTGCTCTTTTCTTTTTGACATGCTCTTTCCAGCGCAATTTTGCATCCAGGGTTATGCCGAGATACTTAGCAGTATTCGCGTATGGTATTGGATGGTTATTGATGAATACCGGGAAGTATTTTGTCTTTTTATTCGTGAAGTCAATGTGGGTAGACTTGCTTTCATTCAGTTTGATACGCCATGTTGTAGTCCACTCATAGATACGATTGATGGAATCTTGAACCTTTACTACAGCTTCCTCTTGACTTTCGAAAAAAAGGTTGCAATGAAATTATTTTCTAGCTCAGGAATATCGCAGGTGTATAATAGGTACAGGACTGAACCAAGTACACTTCCTTATGGTACTCCAGCTTTTATCTGCCTAAGGTCTGAATAGGCGTTTCTTTGTCTTATCCTAAACAATCTGTTTGTTATATATGTCTCTAGGATGTCTGAAAATAAGGCCTTTATGCCATACTTTATCAAAAGCCTGGGCCTGGCCCTACATCAAGGAAAACGTAGAGCACGCCTTCTCCTCTAGTGTTCTTTCAATAATATTAGTAATTGTAGTGTTGTCCTCTAAATCCGAACTGGTAATCGGGGATTAGATTTTCAGCTTCAATAAGAGGCTTCGAACTCTTTAACAATAATTTCTCGAATAGTTTTGACAACACAGGTAACAGTGAGATTGGTCTGTAAGATGTTGTTTCATGAGGTGGTTTCCCAGGCTTGACTATTATGATGACTTCAGCTACTTTCCACGTGTCAGGAACGTATTTTAAGCGATAAGCAGCATTAATTAGCGTGGTAAGCTTAACTATAGCTTTACGTGGGAGATTTTGTAAAAATTCTCCTGTAATTAAGTCGTAACCAGGGGATTTTCTCCGATTAAAATTACACTTAATTTCTCTAGATACTTCTTTTGGGGCAACCAACTTAATATCTGAACTATTTTAAACACCCTGAATTAATATCCTCGCATTGTGAGTCTGGGATTAATTTGGTTGGAATATTCGTTCAAAATTATTAGCGAATCTTAAAGCTTTTTGTTCGTCCGTCACTGCCCATTTTCCATTTTTTTTCTTGATAGGAGGAATTTGCATGATTGGTCGTTTCATTTGCTTCGTCCACAGCGAGTAACTTTTTGGTTTTAGTATCACTGGTTAATTAATTGTAATAGTAATTTGAAGTTACAAATATCGTTGTCATTGACAAATTAATCGGCATTAGCAATGCATTCCGTTGCAGCAAATACAAAGGAGAGCTTATTTAATAAAACTCGCATATACGAGATTTGATGACTTGTGGCGTACGGAGGGCGATATACAGGTCCTAATTGCCTTAGTTATTCCACTTCTAGATGTGAAGAGACGCTCTGGAAGACCACAGCAGATAACACTAAATAAGTCTATTGTAGTTTTCACAATTTAGTATTTAGTTTTATTTCCAGTATTTATTTACACATAAATTCAACTGTATATGGTTTGCTAAATCACTCTTGTCACTAAAATTACGCTGACATACATCAATTTTAAGGTTTTTCATCAGTGTGTATAAGAATATGTTTTCTTAAATAACCCTTTTGACTAAAGTTACGTTGACATACATCACACTTATAAGGTTTTTCACCAGAGTGTATACGAAAATGATTTGTTAAAATACTCTTTTGAGTAAAACTACGCTGACATACATCACACTTATAAGGTTTTTCACCAGTGTGTATACGAGTATGTCTTGTCAAAGTAGCCTTTAGACTAAAACTACATAGACATACATCACACTTATAGGGTTTTTCACCAGTGTGTATACGAGTATGTTTTGTTAAACTATACTTTTCAGCAAAACTACATAGACATACATCACACTTATAAGGTTTTTCACCAGAGTGTTTACGAATATGTTTTGTTAAAGCAGTCTTTTGACAAAAACTACGTTGACATACATCACACTTATAAGGTTTTTCACCAGTGTGTATACGAATATGTTGTGTTAAAGAAGTCTTTTGACAAAAACTACGTTGACATACATCACACTTATAAGGTTTTTCACCAGTGTGTACACGAATATGTTGTGTTAAATGAGTCTTTTGACTAAAACTACGTAGACATAAATCACACTTATAAATTGTAGTGTGTATACTAATATGATTTGTTAAATGATGCTTACGCTTATAACTACGCTGACATACATCACACTTATAAGGTTTTTCACCAGTATGTATACGGATATGTTGTGTTAAACGAAGCTTTTCATTAAAAGTACATAGACATACATCACACTTAAAAGGTTTTTCAGCAGAGTGTATACGAATATGATTTGTTAAATTATTCTTTTGACTAAAACTACGCAGACATACATCACACTTATAAGGTTTTTCACCAGTGTGTATACGAATATGTTGTGTTAAAGCATGCTTTTGAAAAAAACTACGTTGACAAACATCACACTTATAAGGTTTTTCACCAGTGTGTATACGAATATGTACTGTTAAATTACCCTTTTGTGTAAAACTACGTAGACATACATCACACTTAAAAGGTTTTTCACCAGAATGTAACCGAATATGTTTTTTTAAATTGCTCTTGTATCTAAAACTACGTAGACATATATCACACTTAAAAGTTTTTTCACCGATTTGTGTACGATTAGGTTGTGTATTTTTTTTGACTCGATTAAAACTACGCTGACCACATTTGTAGGGCTCTTTGAAATAAGTGCTGGTTTTCGATGTACGTTTTTGAGTTGTCCGGATAACTTTCGAGTCAAATTTTTCGTTTATCGATTGTTCGGCTGTTACTGCATCTTCTAGTTTTGTTCTTCGTGTGTCTAGTTTTGATTTTTTCTCAACTTGATGACCTATGATTATAAATCTGGTCACTACAATGTTGGAAGGGAAGCAGATTGAGATGCACACGAATCAAAATAATAGCGCTTTGCATGATTCACACTCTGACCGAAAAGTTTTTCCTTTTCGGTCCTAGTGTGAATCATGCAATTTAATTCAATTTTCTGGTGACATTGAATATTACACTTGACAGGGACATAGTATAAAATTGTACTAACGATGACATAATATGGTCTGTTCCAGAACTATGTGATCGAAGTTTGAACAAACCCTGTTCAAGGGAATTATTAACACATTTATCAATATTTAGAAGGTTTCAAGTTTATGTCACCACCACAGTTTGCAACAATATTCTTTCGAAAAAAGGCATGGCAATTTAGTCATGTTATTCAAGAAATCTTTAAAATGAAATCCTTCTTCAGAAAACGTGAGCACAGAAAGTGGACCTGGCAGAGCCCTGATGGTGTAAAAAAATAATGAGACTAACATCATTATGTCGACGAAGAAGCAAGTATTCAATGTCTCTGTGATCAACGCGGTGAAAACCGGAAGTGATCACCGCATGGTAAGAGGTATATTGAATTTAAATATCAGGCTGGAAAGATGTCGACTGATTAAGTCTAAGCTCCGCCATGCACCGATCCAAGTCCAAAACCCCGAGACCTTTCAGCTCTGGGAACTCCGTGGACGATTATAACGATGGGTTCGTAGAAATTGTCCATACGGTCGGGTCCAAGATCTTCAGGACCCGTCGTACAAATCTAAACAAGAAGCTCTATGATGCTACTTTACAGCTCATGTGGGAGTGGCGCGAGATCATCCTGCAGTCTTCAGGCGATGCACTCAAATACCGCCGGCTCAATATAGTCCTCCAGACCGTATTTTGGCCACGGCGGCCAATCTCAACAGAGACTAGCCTTCGGCGCGGGAGATATTATAGTGCAGAACTGTTTGCGCAGACACATGTGCACTCTCTATCTCACTCTCATAGTCCGATGGGATTGCAATCCGACACGACCAGAGAGAGATCAGGCGTACGACCAACGGCTTAACGTGCTTTCCGAGGCACGGGGGTATGTCACCGCCAACTTCCAAACTCTAGGCTGTTATTAAGAAATTCCTAAAACTCAAATGCGCGGTGGCGCGCGGCTCAATAGACAGATCTCTAAGTCCTTGAAAAGCGAACGGCCCCACTATAATACAAAGCGTATTAAGTACGCGATAGAGCGGAACAAGGGCTCCAAGGTTTTTGCAAGAGGTCTGTCTATTGGGCAGAGCCAGCATGCGAAACTGAAGACCGATGATGGCAGAATCGTATCCGCTAAACCTGAACTATTGACCCGACAATATACAGAAGACATCCCGGATGTTAGCTTGTACGAGATTAGGATGGCTCTGAAGCAGCTTAAAAATAACAAGGCGGCGGGTGATGACGTAATTACGGCCGAACTCCGCAAGGCCGGTGGATAACCCGTTCTTAAGGTCAAACGCCACAGGCATGGAACAGAGGTGTGGTGGTACTCTTCTTTAAAAAGGGCGACAATGCCCTGATAAAGAACTATAGGCCCATCATATTTCTGACCCATGTCTACAAGCTGTTTTCAAGAGTCATCATGAACCATCTCGCGCGTAGGTTTGACGACTTCCAGCCTCCCGAACAAGCCCGATTCCGTAAAGGCTTAACCACCGCAGACCTCATACATACGCAGCGGCAGGTTATACAGAAAACCGAAGAGTAAAAGCTGCCTCTCTGCTTAGCGTTTGTGGACTACGAGTCTTCGATTCGATCGAGACATGGGCTGTACTGCAGTCTCGTCAAAGGTACCAAATACGTACAAAAACGCCACTATGTCAGTCGAAGTCCAGGAACCGATCTCAAAACCTATCCTTCTGCAGCGAGGTGTGAGACAGTGAGACGTTATCTCTTTGAAACTGTTCACCGCTACACTGGAGGATGTCTTCAAGTTTCTGGACTGAAAAGGGCTAGGCATCAACATTAATGGCCAGTATATCTCTAGCCTCCGGTTTGCCGACGACATAGTTATCACAGGCTGAGACCATGGACGACCTCAGTACAATGCTCGATGACCTCAGTAGAGCTTCCGAAAGAGTGGGTCTTAAAATAAACATGGACAAGACAAAGGTCATGCCACATGTAACACCCACTCTCATGAAGATCGGAGACGCTATGCTCGAAGTTGTGGACGAGTATAGGATATGCTGTCCTAGGACAAACTGTCCAGCTAGATAGATCCAACATCGAATCCGACTAGGCTGGGCAGTGTTCGGGAATCTACGCAATATCTTCTCGTCCCAAAAACCGCGGTAGTCATCCCAAGACGTCTTTGACCAGTTGCTAGTGACGACTTATGGCACTGCAACGTGATCGCTCACAATGGGCCTTATCAGAAGGCTAAGTCACCCAAAGTGCAATGGAGAAGGCTATGCTAAGAGTTTCCGTATGTGAACGAATCAGAAATGAAGAGATCCGTAGGAGAGCCAAGGTAACCGACATAGCCCGAAGAATTGCCTAACATAAGTGGCAATGGGCAGGGCACATTGCTCGCAGAACAGATGGCCGATGGGGCCGAAAGGTTCCGGAGTGGCGAAGAACGCGTTTCAGAAGACGTAGCGTTGGAAGGCCTCCCACAAGATGGACCGATGACCGACGATGATTGTGCAGGCTGCAGGAATCCGCTGGATGCGGGAAGCACAGAACCGGTCGAAGTGGCGGTGCTTGGGGGAGGCTTATGTCCAGCAGTGGACGTCTTTAGGTTGAAATGATGATGATGATTCAAGAAATCATCATTGTGTAATTTTATATAACATTCCTAACGAATCCCACGAAGTGGGATCCGATCGGAATAAGCCGCGAGAGCGCGCCCTATGACGCCTCACGCCATAGAACATTAGTGAGAGTGGCCGTGTGATGTCATAATTTATTCCAAAAGTACCTATTGATGAAAATGGATCGGAGAACATACCTGTGGATACCAGTTTGTGGCGCGATTTACAAATTGAGTGATTTGATTATTAGAATAAATCACCACTGATGTTTCAATTTCAATTGAAACAATAGTGACAAAAACGGAGGTCATAAAATATTCTCACATCAAATGAAAAACATCGTTAAGGTGAATCACCGCTGACTTTTGGAATAGATTATGACATCACACGGCCACTCTCACTAGTGTTCTATGGCGTGAGACGCAATAGGGCGCGCTCTCGCGGCTTATTTCGATCGGATCCCACTTCGTGGGATTTCTTAGGAATGTGTATAAAATTAATATTTTGTTCTAAACTGATCTCAGGACGAAAAGATCCCTCAAGACCCGTGATACTCTGCCAGTGACTTGCGATGCCGGAGCGGTGGCGCTGCGTCATTCTACATTATAAAGGTACAATAAATACGAATAAGGCGGTTGGGCACCGCCTGATGTTTGCAGTCGCAAAACATAAATGACAGACCGCAGCGACACTACTGGTCTCTATGTATCTATACTTTATATTATTTTTGTTCTTAAAAACATACCGTCACTTTGATGTTCCTCCTTTGGCTCAATAATATCATCTAGGCCCTCACAAACAGCTGGTAATTCTTCTTTGATAGCAATGCTTTCTGTTTGAACAACATCAACTATACTTATGTTCTCTATTGGAGATTTAATAAACCCACCTAAATACTCTAAGTGGTCTTGGTTTATTAAAGGTTTGGGCTATAAAAAAAAGATATTTATAGTATTAGGAAAATATGCCAGTCACAGCCCCACAAGCACTAACTTTTTTCATTATACTAAAGTCACTCAACAGAGCCCCTCACAAGGGCGGGCACTTAAGTAGGTCCAATATAACCTGGAGAGTAGGCCATGCTACCACTCTCACACAAGTCACAGACCAATGGTATTGTTGGCGTGAAATCCAGACACAATAGGTATGAGCTTGAGAGAAATCACTTTGACATATGAATAAATGTCTGTTGAAGGAAACCTCACCTCATAATCCTCATTCATCTGAGCAAACAGCTCTTCTGCTACCAGACATTTTCTCATTAATTGGCAGCATTTTTCTAGTTTAGCGCAGCAGAAGAAACAAACAAGAATGGGTCTCTTGTCTTCAGTTACAAACTGCAACAAACTTGTATTACACTATTTTGTTTATATGAAGAAAATACTTCCAATCTTACAATAAATTGTAAAGCCAACAGTTGGTGGTCAGTAATGCTTTCTATACGCCTCATACAAAGAAGGCATGCGCATGGACTATCAGTCTTGCTCAAGGCAGATTAGTGACTTATATATCTATTTTAAGTCCAGGTTCCCTCAAATACCTCACATAGATTATCTTTCACTGATTTCAGTGATTTCCATTTGCCTTAGGCTCTGATCGAAAGTTTATATGGATTTATATTCTCGTGTTTGATTCAAATTTAAAACCTATCATATTGGTAATTTAAATCTTATTTATCAACTTACTGGAACATCAGTCAGCTTCTCATATAGTTCATAGAAGTTCCTGTTGACCACTAGATACATGCGAACATTCTGCACTAAACATATTCTACACATTGGCAGTTTTTCCATCTTTAGTAAATTGTCATTAATACCTGGAACAAACAATATGACACAGAAATTTTACTGTTTGAACGATGGAACACTGCATGCCAGTCATTTATAATTACCGATTACAGATGAGCCCAAATTGAATGGCGAGGAAGCTGCGATCACGACAGGTACCTCTGTATATATTCCTGGAGAACAAAAGTCTGAATATGATTTTTACTGGCTTTATTTTTTTTAACTGGCCAAGTGCCCGTCAGACCACGCACAATGAAATGTTCCATAGTTGGGATAAGATTTTATGGTCTTCTTCCTTTCATTTAAATTATCATGTTTCTTAGAGAGAAATTCGATCTTTGATTTTGATTGACCCTATCGATTGATGCCATAAAAGTACAGAGTATTATTTTTCGGATTTTAGCCGGTTCGATTCCCGAGTATGGCAAGCGAATTTTCAAAAATGTTTGAATGCAGATTTGTTTCTTAAAAAAAATAAAGGTCTGTTTTCTTTGAGTAAAATTTGCTATCTCCAGTATTTGGAGTAATTTCCCAGCACGCTCAGTATGACCACAATAGACACGGTTTTTGTCGACGGAAGAATAGGTGGCAGATAAACAATCGCAATCTGACATTTTATCTATTCTTCCGTCGACAAAATCCGTAGAAAACCCGTTTCTATGGTTGTCATGCTACACATGCTGGTGAGGTTAAAAATTCCACCCTTTACCTATATATAATTTATAACAAACAATTAAAAACTCATTCTTAAATGTCTTATTATATCTGTGTGCCGAATTTCATCCAAATCCATTCAGCCGTTTTGCATGATTCAGTAACAAACACCCAAACATACAAACTTTCACATTTATTACATTTTATAATATGAAGTAGGATATTATTTACTGTTAAGAGCGTTTATTCTGATAGTGGGCAACGTCGCAAATAGATGTCAAATATTTAACTGTTTTGATTAATTTAGCAATATTACTGTGTGGAAATGAAAAATGTGGCTAACTAGCGAACTAGAATATTGATTATGAAATGCAATAATTAATATCGTAACACCGAATGTTTAGTTTTATATGTAAAAAAACTATTTGGAAACTTTCCAAATGCGTTTTGTACACATAAAATGGGTACAACATCAAATTCAATGTTATGATTGCAATTCATTATTAATATTCTAGTTCGCTAGTTAGCCACATTTTTTGTTTCCACACAGTAATATTGCTATAAGAATAACAGGTAAATATTTGACAGTTATTTGCGACATTGCCAACTTTTAGGATAAACCCTCTTAATATTATGTTTGTTCTTTAAAACATACCATCACTGTGAGGTTCCTCCTTTGGCTCAATAATATCATCTAGTCCCTCACAAACAGCTGGTAATTCTTCTTTGATAGCAATGCTTTCTGTTTGAACAACATCAACTATACTTATGTTCTCTATTGGAGATTTAATAAACCCACCATAATTCTCTAAGTGGTCTTGGTTTATTAAAGGTTTGGGCTGTAAAAAGATATTAATAGTATTAGGAAAATATGCCAGTCACAGCCCCACAAGCACATACTTTTTTCTTTATACTAAAGTCACTCAAGATCCCTCACAAGTACAGACTTACACGTAACCATTTTTTTTTTTTTTAGGATGGGAAATCTTTAAATGACCTCTCCCGCTCTGGGCGGAGCGAGAGGGCGTGTCAGACTTTTACTGACTAAAACCCACCCGTGTTCCTTCCGTTGCCTGTGTGCCGGGGCCGCGATATCCCTTTCGGACAAACCCGCAACCCCAGCTGGACTTACACGTCAACATGGGGTCTCAACTCGAACAAATTATAATTAGTCTTGAAAAAAATCATAGATGGCAGCATGGGTAACAATTATGAAATTAACAATCACTAAAAAGCGATAAACGGCAGATTTTGTTTGAAGATTAGAAAAAATCAAAACTTCCTTGTGTAATACTGATTTATCTATTCAAACTCATAAATCTCGCATTTTCAACAAAAAAGATAAATGAAACCTTTTACTTCAATTCCAACCCATAGAATGATAAAGTAGCCATCTGTTAATCATTTCGTGAAGAGCTCTTCGCAATAGATGGCGTTTTACTCAATTTGTCATCACGTTTAGTAGGAAAATCAAAATTTTGTTTTAATCTAGTACCTGCGTTACATAGAATTAAAAGAATTGAAAGAAATCTATCAACATGTTTCTGGCAAGTCCCTAATTACATTTTTTTTTTCTTCATTTTTCTGATATACTAAGAATTCTATAAAAAAACTGGCCCTGTGCGTATCGGACCACGCACAATGAAGCGTTCCGTGGTTAAAATGCTTTAATCCCAAGAACACTACAACAACAATATTGAGAGACTTACCATGTTATTTTAAGACCATCGACTTCTTATAGGTTTTCCGGTAATCTATGAGTAAAGAACCATTCTCTGCAATCTTTTCAACATTTTCGGCTCAATAGTGTGGAGATAAAGGGGGGGGGAATGGTAAATTTTTCATAAATTTTCTTAAATATCTTTAAAAGTATTTAGTTTAAAATTATTTAAAATATATATTTGTGATCGACGCAAAAAGTCTTTTCATTTGATATGTCACACGGTTCAGTTTGCAAAACTCATAATTCATTTAGTTACGTTACACGTCCCTGTTTGGGTCAAATATGTAATATGGTAAATACATATGTGTACCAAATTTCAACTAAATCGGTCCATTAGATTCGGAGCAAATTAGCTGTGACACACGGACAGACAGACAAACAGACACACGAGTGATCCTATAAGGGTAAAGTTTTTTCCTTATGAGGTACGGAACCCTAAAAAGGATTGCAAAAAACGTTTGAAAAGTAGATAGCTATTCTGTCTGTCAATGGTGCCGATTCTCTTGTCACAAATGCCTCTAAACTAGACTAAAATTTAATTTATTCCTGTCAAACGACGATTTCCCATTCTGAAATAGACAAACGTGACACAACTTAACTATATTTTAGTTTGACAGCACTAAGATAGTACAGAGTTATTAATTTAGTGAAAATGACAATTTTGATATTCTGAATTTGACGTTTTTTACTTTTTCTTTTGCTTATATCTCGAAAATGGTGCGTTCTATCGCAAAAATAATGAAAATTTCGACCCCCTTCATATAACTAAAATCCCAACATGTAGGTAATATTTTTCATATTTTCCATACAAAAAGATAAAAAACACCTCGAGGCAGTCCACCTTGCGCGCCTCCGGCTCTAGAAATAAGAAGCGTTTGCAGCAGTGTGAAAATTGTTAGCTCACTCACACAGAAATGAAACTATTCTGCCAACTCCAGATATTTTAGTTGTATTCTTATTACTTGTCCTTGAACACAGCGGTTCGCGGGGCAATGACGCAGCCGACGAACTTGCCAGAAGGGGGTCGAGCATGGCACCAGTGGGTCCCGAACCCATTGCGCCACTCCCCTTCGGGTACCTACGCACTCTGGTAAGGAAACGAACCAGGGACCAACATCACAAACTATGGTCGGACCACGGTGAGTGCAGGCAGGCTAAGGAGGCACTCCCTACAATTGATGGCCGCCTCACGAAACAGGTTCTTCGACTAACAAAACAACAGCTGCGTACAGTCACAGCAGCTATAACTGGCCATGGGTCATTTAATAAACACCTCTTTGTCATAGGAGTCACAGACAGTCCACTGTGCAGAGCCAGCATGGAGGACGACGAGACAGCAACTCATGTGCTGTTATACTGCCCGGCGGTAGCCGCATACAGGGCAAAGTACTTCGGTAACCCAGGTACCCTACGTGAGATTGTCAGTGACACCAAGGCGTTGCTGGCCTTCTTTGAGGAGCTGGGGTGGATCGAATAACCGAATTTCCCACCCGTACGCAAAATACGCGCTTAGTCGTGGAGTTGCGGATACCAGCCCATATTACCTATTACTTGTCCTTGAATGGAGCGTGCCATGTGCGATTTAAAGAATCTACCATAATAAAACAAGGCCATAAGTATCTAAGTCGACTCCTAGATGGCGTTGTACAACTAGTCTCTGGCAATTAGTGAGTCGCTGATGCTGTCATCTGTTGAAAAAATTGGAGGAAGCAAAATAGCCAGCTCAATAGCCAGACTTAGGGAGGTGTCATTTCTTTGTATGGGATTGGGTATCTGTACGTAGTATTATATTATCTGTGACGTCACACTAAAGGCGAAAGCGTCAAGGTAGCCCGCGAAATTCAAATTTTCTTACGTTTTTTGCAATTTGCAGGTCAGTATCAGGTTACTATATGTTGATCTAAATATGATTTGCGGCCATATCAAATGTTTATTTATAGAATTATAATCATAAAAATGATCAATACAACTCTCTACGTTCATGTTATCCCATTGAATGACTATTTCATGAAATCATGACATTTGATGATTATGCTTACTTATGCAGCTGTATTGCTGATTTTAATGATTATAATTATGTAAAGCCATATTTGTTACAGTTTCGAATCATATTTTAATCAACATAAAACCTGACACTGACACCATACACCTGATAGCAGTGATAGCCTAGTGGTGTGACCGTCGGACTGTCAAGTCATAGGTTTCGAGTTCGAACCCAAGGCACGAATCTCTGACTTTTTGGATTTATGTGCGTATTGTATAATTATCACTTGCTTCAAAAACGGTGAAGGAAAACATTGTGAGGAAACCTGATGCCTGAGAGATATTTCTTGACGGCATGTGAAGCCAAGTCAGAGGCCCATGGGCGGCTTTAAAACTCTGACACCAGGTTAGTTACTAACCACACGAAAAGAAGACCTGACACTAACGTGTAAGATGTAAAAAACTAAATAAAATTTGAATTTCGCAGGCTATCTTAGCACATGCCTCTTAAGTAGGTCCAATATCACACAAGTCACAGACCAATGGTATTGTTAGCGTAAAATCCAGACACAACAGGTATGAGCTTGAGAGAAATCACTTTCACATAATACAGAAATGATAAATTATAAGAATGTCTGTTGAACAATACCTCACCTCATAATCCTCATTCCTCATTTGAGCGAACAGTTCTTCGGCTTTCAGACATTTTCTCAGTAATTGGCAGCATTGCTTTAGTTTAGCGCAGCAGAAAAAACAAGCAAGAATCGGTCTCCTGTCTTCATTTACAAACTGCAACAAAACTTGTCTTACACTATTTTGTTTTATGAAGAAAATACTTCCAATCTTACATTAAATTGTAAAGTCAACAGTTGGTGGTCAGTAATGCTTTCTATACCCCGCATAAAGAGAAGACATGAGCATAGATTACCATCTTGCTCAAGGCAGATCAGTGACTTAAATATATTATACAAGCCCAGGTTCCCTCACATGGATTATCTTTCACTGATGTCAATTATTTCCATTTCCCTCTAAGACCCCTAAGACGGCCTTCTGACCGAAAGTTCGTGTGAATTTATATCCTTCTGTTTAATTCATTGTAATTTAAATCTTATTTATCAACTTACTGGAATATCAGTCAGCTTCTCATATAGTTCATGGAAGTTCCTGTGTACCATTAGATACATGCGAACATTCTGCACTAAACATATTCTACACATTGGCAGTTTTTCCATCTTTGCACTCAAAACACTGAGGCGTACAAATAACCGGCGTGGCTTATATAAATTATTGCGACTTCTAGTAATCTTGGAATGCGAATGACACTTTCTTGGTGGACCACGGTACGCCGAGCCGGCAGCAGCCGGAGAGACTTATTTAATCTCTTTTACATAGTCCAGGTAGGTCGTAGGATTTAGTCCCTAAACATCATCTACAACGTTTAAATCGTTCACAGATTATTTGAAACTACGGAATACCTGTAGTACACTTTTAATTACACGCAAACAAACCAACTTCTATTTAATTTTTAATTCAAAACCACTTGCTTGACACTTGTAACTTGAAAGTAATGAATGACCGTAATGACAGGCACCAATGCAATGCATGAATGCACCATTCCGAAATACACTCCTACCAACATATCTTTGAAAAGGCGAAAATTGGAACTACGGCCGTCATGAAATGTCATTCGATTGTCAGTATCTACTACATTCGGGTTCTCTGGTTGTTTTGTCGTGATATTGCTGAATTTATAAAGTTAAATATGCCTAAAGCTAAAGTGATGATCGAAACATTATTCTAAAGGTTAAAACCTTTTTTGAAGAAGAAGCTCGGGCGGGGTCTCCGATTATTCCATTTAATCAAATATACAAACGAATTTCGGCAGCGACAGGTTAGTGTTGTCAACTTTCTTGTTATAAATTACGCGATACTTAACTAATTATTTAATTCCACGAAATATTCGTTTCTATTCTTGCTGCAGGTTAGCATAACGGTAACGTACATCTATTAGGTAATCTGCTAAGTGAGTGAGCCAATTAACCTGCCAGATTTCAAATTTCTACTAACATTTATTTTATTATCTTATATTTCAGATGTGAGTCAAGGACTAATTTAAAAAATAGTTAAAGAAGGGCACGCAGCAGAAGAAACTGGTACAAAAATTCAGACACCAGGCAAGGAGAGAAAACGTAAAAGTGAATTTGTGTATGTTCATGATTTTGACATGGGAGTTATACGGAGGAAAGTACATGAATTTTATTCTGCTAAAAAAGAGGTCTCTACTGTTAAAAAGCTTCTAGAGGTCTTAAAGACAGTTATAAATTACACAGGACAGCGAGAAAGTCTGCGAAAGCTGCTTCACAAGGTGGGATTTCGTTTTAAAAAATCTCAATCCAATCGGAAGGTTCTTATGGATCGTAATGAAATATCAGCTTGGAGAGCTAAGTACTTACATGCAGTGGATAAAAATAATAAATCTCCCCAGCCCCGGCCTGTAATTTATTTAGATGAGACCTATATTCACTCTTCGCATACATCGGGTAAATGTTTGCAAGGAGAGGGTGAAGACGGAGTATTGGAGCCTGTATCGAAAGGGCAAAGATATATTATTGTTCATGCGGGAGGAGATACTGGATTTGTTACAAATGCACTACTTGTGTTTAAATCAAACACAAAAAGTGATGATTATCATGACGAGATGAATAGTACCAACTTTTAAAAGCGGGTTATTGAAAAACTTGTGCCTTATTTACGAGAGCCATCCATAATAGTGATGGATAATGCTCCTTATCACCCTATTTGTGTGAATAAAGTCCTAAATACGAATTCCTTAAAAAAAGATATGCAATTATGGTTGACCCAAAATAAAATTGACTACGGACAGAATTTGACTAAATTAAAAAATAAATAAATAATTAAGAGAAACAAGCCTGTACCTGTATATGAGATTGAAAAAATTTTAGAAGACTAAAGAAAACAAATGCTTATATTTACCACCTTCAAAGTCAAACAATTTATATCAATTAGGCACATAAAAGGCACTTATGAACGTCAAGTTTACAAAAAATAGAATTGATTCTAGTCGCCCCTTCCAAAAGGTAGTTTTCGTATGGAGAAGAATGGGCAAGAAACTCCACCGTTACTCTTTTAAAATGTTTTTACAAAATATTTTGCATACATTAATTATATAATTATATGTGAAGACGATGCATCTAGAATAAGATTACTATACCGCGATAGGTAAAAAAGAATGAAAAATAAAGCAATTACAGATAAATTAAATATGTGACAGATACATGGTGCTCACATATTTACAAACATTGTAAAATTATACGATATTCCTAACATTTTAACAAGTAATACTAATAAGTCAGTGTGTGAGTTCAAGAAATCACAGAATGTAAAATCAGTGTTATAAAAAATAACAAATACATAATTAAATAAGCAACCAGTTTGATTTTGTCTAGACTCTAAATTGTCCTATGGAGCAGGACCAGCATGTTTCCAAGCATTCTTATCTTGGATATAATCCTCTAATTTGTAATATGCTTGTTTACAGAGTGTACTTTTAATATGAGTTTTAAATTTTCTTTCATTTAATTGTAATATATCACAAGGTATTTTATTGTAACATTTAACACAGTACCCCATAAAAGATGTATGGACTTTAGATAATCTGAAAAATGGTTGATCTATTTTATCTTTATTTCTAGTATTAAAATTATGTCTATCACTTATTTTATTAAAGATATGTAGATTTTTTCTTACATACCTTATCACTCTGATCTCAATCCCATTGAACTCATATGGCGCACAATGAAAAGAAAAGTAGCTGATGTAAATATTGAGCACAAAAATGCTGAAATTCCCCGCCTAGTTAGAGAAGCTTTTGATGCTATTACAGTTCATGAGTGGGCACAGCATTGTAAACACGTTCGCAGGTTAGAAGGAGAATACTTAAAACATGATTTGTATTTAGATAAACCTTTTAATAAAGAAGTGGTAAGTGACACTGAAACCGAAAGCGATAGTGATAATGATGATAGTGGTACGGAAATAACCGGAGTATGACCTCACAACCAGGATGAAGTTGTGTATGCAGGTTCATCTAAAGATCACAATTACTGTAATCCTGGTTTTCAATAAATTATTGTAAAGCAATTTGTTTTTTTTTATTACACAACACTACCACTAGGTACCACTGCTAATTATAATTAGTCAAATCTGATGTTAGGGTTTAGGTACGGTCATAACTAAATAGAGTCTAAATATACATCCAGGTACCTCTTGCAGGATAGGTACCTACTTAACTTCGCATTAAATGAAAGCTGTATCCCCCCCCGTGGAACATTTTGTCTGCTGAATTTCCACTTCATTGGATTACTTTTTAGATACAGCCATTGTTTATTGCTGAGAGACTAAACTGTTAGCGTACCTACGTAACTGTAAATATTATCAAATTATTTTTATTTATTTTATTTTTTTATAGGTATCATTGTTTTTAAATGCCGTGATGGCCCAGTGGTTAAGGCCTCGCCTCTCATGCACGAGGTTGTGGGTTCAAATCCGAGCAAGTACCAATGTGACTTTTTCAATTCATATGTACTTTCTGAGTTTGTCTTGCACATTACTGACATCGGTGAAAGAAAACATCGTGAGGAAACCTGGACTTATAGTTAATATAAGTCTGAAATCGCCAAACCGTCTTGAGCAAGCGTAGTGATCAATGCTCGTGCCTTCTCCGTATGAGAAGAGGCTTTTGCCCTGCAGTGGGACAGTAACAGGCTGGTATTATTATTATTATATTATCATTGTTTTTAATTTGTAAAAACTGTAATTCTTATTAAACGATAATGTCTAATGTGAAATTTCCTTCTTGAAAACTTACTCGTTTTTGGGCACCTTATATTAATTAGTAACACGGATCGACGGTGCCGTCCTCTTTCAGTTCACAGATAAGTTGGTAGGACTGTACGCCGTAATAGCTCACAACGATCAACGATCCCCATTCCCCTTGCGGACAGAGCCGCTCGCCTGCATGTGACTGCGCCGCAGTGATTCCAACTTATCCGAAAAGTTGGTAACGTCGCAAATAGCTGTCAAATATTTACTTGTTTTTATAGGCTTTACATTATTATAGCCTGTGGGGAAATTTGAAATGTGGCTAACTAGTGACCTAAAATATTGATTATGAAAGGCAATAATTAATATCGTAACACCGAATATTTTGTTTTAGATGTAAAAAAAAGTATTTTGAAAATTTCCAAATGCCTATTTTAAACCTAAAACGGTTACAACATCAGCTAAAATTACAATTAATCATTATGGCCGTTTTCCGAATTAGAACGTATTCACTCACAGCACTCTAACACCTATATTCTAAGTCGTCGCCTCAATCATTTGCGTTCCGATTATGATATCACGATAAGACAGCTGAGGGCAGTCAACAATTCGGAACGCTCGTGAATACGCTTACAGAGTTCGATCAACGTATAATTATGGCTCAACGTGCAACGTCAAAACTTGCCTAACCGTATAGTTCGGAAGCGCCCACAAAACTCTGCCGCCTCGGTAGCGGGTCCCATTGGACCCCAGAATGACAACATACTAAACCAATAATACAATACAATCATACGAATGTGCGTTAACTATGAGAGTTAGATAAAAACTCATATGTTAACGCCATTCAATCTTTCATATTAAACGCGCAAGTTAATAATCTCAAATAATCTTAATATAAAATACGATCTTGAACACGGGCTTTCACGCGAGCTGTAGATATCAGCGTTCGCCATCGCACATTCTCTCGCGCCCAAAACCGGAGATAACTAGTGTATCCTGATGGTCCTGTCGTTTTTTGCCGACAAGTGTATCTACCGTAATTATTATTTACATAAACCACAAATTTTATCCTAGGCTGGTGGCATTCTCAATTTTTTATTTTATTTTTGTGAACGTAGTGTTATTTTTTATTTATTTATTTTTTTCAATATAGATTTGTACTTTGTGTTCTTCACCTGGATACTGCGTTTCATTATACGACCTATGACCTGAAGCTTAAAATGCCAATGCATTCCACAACTTTCTTCGACAAATCCTTTTCTGTCCAGCACGCGTAGCATGAGCACCGTTTTGTCGACGGAAGAGTAGACAAAAATGACGTTCCGTGTAGACAGTACGACGGCAGCAAAGTAGAAACACTCAACTGCACTTTTTACGAAATTCACTCTGACATAATTCGACTCAGAATTCTTTTTTTTGTCATAGGACTTTTTCTGTTTGATTCTCTATTTTTACTTATATCAAGACAACTACAACAATTATTCTTAAAATGACGAAGTTCCGTGTTTTGGAACAAAAAATATTACCGTAATATTGGCCCTAAACATTTCCTTGGTAATGCCCTATTAACTAAATGATGTAAAATAGGAGAAGATAGCTTTGTTCTTCTAGTAATTATCACAATTTTGCATTCAAAACGTTCTTCTGTAAAATCATGATTTTAAGATTTTGTAGATAACCGTATATACTTTGCGGCCGTCGAGTAGAATGTTTCAAAAAGGGATTCCAAATTCAAATTGTCTTCACTACTTTGGACAACTGTCAGTTCTCAGTGTGATTTTGACAGTTTGGGATAGAAAACTTTCTTCTGAAATAGTCTACGTTTAGAAGGACCTAGACAAAGATTGTTAGAAACGTAAGACAAAATGACAGATTGTAAAAAGATTTCTACGGTGCGATGTCAAAAATGGAGAAACGAAATGTCAGTTTGTATAGAAAGAGCTATGTCTATTCTTCGTAGAAATATAAATCGTCATGCTACGCGTGCTGGCCGCTCGTTTGTGGAATGCATTGCCAGTTCAAATAAAACGCGCGCAATCGTTACCAGTATTTAAGAGACTCGTGAAGGAACATTACTTGTTGTTGTGATCTGTCGGTCGATTCTGTAAAAATATTAACGTGAAGCTTAGGTGAAGTGAGCGTGAAGTGAGCTGTCACTGCCACAGAATCGACCGGCAGGATGCTAGGGATTAACACTATTGACAGCTCATAATATCTATATAATTATTACCTATTGTGCACCAATGACAACCCCATTTTTATGTCCACGCAATCACTGTCCATTCCAAGGTTGCCTGGAAGAGATCGCAGAAAGCGATAAAGCATAGTATGTTTTGTATTGTTTATAAATAGTGTTTTTGTGTGTGTAAATTTATTATTTACTATGTATTTTCTCGTGTACAATAAAGTATTTATAAAAAATTAAAAAAATATGTCGTACCGGGTTCGACCCCCGGGCGACTTTTGACTCAAAGGTAGCAGAAACATATTTTTTTGCTACAGTACCTACTATCATAGCAGCATGGAATTAGTATGTACTGTCCTATGTATACTATTAAATGAGCATTCTCTATTTTCATCAGAGAAGAGCTCGGTCGCCCAGGTGCTTTTATTAAAAGCGAGCATAATAAGAACCGCAAAATGTTATAGAGGTTCAATCATTTAAAAAAGTGTCCATCATTAGAAGCGCAAAAAGGTTTTTAAAGGATCACATAAATATTTTCCATTTACAAATGTCTGTCGAACTGTTTATAAGAGGGATTTAGAACAATCAGAGCAAAAAAAGAACTGGTTAGTATACATTTATTAAACATCGAATAGAAAAAACATAGTCATTACAATTATAATTAGTATATAACATGTCAATATTCCAAAAATAGATTGAGGGTTGGATGGAACACATCTGTTTAATTTCATCTGTTTTAGGTAAAAAAAGGGGTCTCCATTGATAACGTGATGTTTATTATTACATAAAAAAACAAGTTCACTTTCTTAAATTATACAATAAAACACTGATACCGCACCACTAATTTGTTTCTATTCTTCTCATACTAAAAACAATTCTTATTAAAAATGAGATCTTTTATTTATCACAAATCACAACATCCCAATCAAATCAACCTCCCATTAAAAATATCACTTTCCCTGGCAAATCAGCTCAATTATTAAACAAAAATTGTATAAATCAAATATAATAAAACAAAATTGAACAAAATAATCAAATAACCCGTTATAATATAATATTACGTAATTTTTAAATCATTTTTTAACTAAATTCTGGTAATATGATCTTAAAAAGCTTAAACTATCTAATGAACCTTCTTTCATGGAGTTTCTTAAATGGTTACATAAATGTCCTTTAACAGAAAATACTCTTTCTGCTTCAACGCTGGTTGGTGGTATTGATAAAAGTAGATTGTAACCCTTTCTAAATTCCTGCTTCTCTGACCATTCTCATCAAATAGTGCCATCTCTACTCGAATTATGGTATCTAAATCATTTGTTGAAGAAGTCGGTCGCTGCGCAAAAGATGGCTGACTCATAAGCCGGATGATTTCTTCTCGTATATGTGTTTTAACTGATACGTTTACAGTTGAAGAAGAGCAACCTTCTGTATCCCGCTGAAGTTATGACTGTTTGATCTGGTTGTTGTGTGTCAAAAAATTTAGAAATAATTTTAACATTCCTATCATGATATCTCACTACACCACCCCTCCCCTTTGTGATATTTCGCGATTTTTCCCTAACACCCTCCCCCTCCTTCGAGCGTCACGTGATAATAAAATACAAACAAGCAATTTAAAAGTATTAAGTTAAAAACAGTAAAATGGTACAGTACACATTAAAAAACTCAAAAATTATATAAATTAATGTTTGTTATCATCATTTCAGCCGAAAGAAGGTTTCAGCAATAGATAGAGTGATTCAAGAAAGAAATAAAGAAAAATGCGTTTATTGGTATTACAGCAGAAAAATACACCTTATTACTAAAAATAAACAGAAAATAATGATTACAATGCCAATAGGGCCTCAGTTCAGCATAAATGTCAGATGGCAACACAAAGTGTACCACCTAACGCTGATTTTCAGCTGCAACCCACGAGTGCCATACGCTAGAATAATAAAGACAAGTGTGTGTCCGTTTTAATAAATTAACAGAATAAATTAAAGGTAAGTAGTAAAAGATAGGTTAACATGAAAAGCTCACAAAATCAAATAAAATGTTGTGACATACAGTGTGTGAATGTGTTGTGAATGAGAAACTAAAATAAATAAATAGGTACTCAATATCAAGAGGAAGGTTTATATGTATAATACATAGTTCGGTAAGGGTACGGGCCGCTAGTTTAATAATAAATCATCCAACCCCACATTATAAATCTAGTTTAAACGTAAGGCGTTCCCACACACAACGTTTGAGGGAGAGGCAAATTTCGCGCCGTCACTAGCCGCTGCAGGAGACGCCTTGCCGACCCGAACATGTGTGAATACTTCAAGCGTCAGCTTAAACAGATTAGTAAAATACTCGAACACGTTCTTTGCATGTCAAGTCTTGAGTGAAAATTTGCGCGTTTAGCTGCTCAGTCAGACCAGCCGTTCGATTCTAAAAAAATATCACCGTGAAACTTAGGTGAAGTGAGCGTGAAGTGAGCTGTCAATAGTGTTAATCCCTAGCATCCTGCCGGTCGATTCTGTGGCAGTGACAGCTCACTTCACGCTCACTTCACCTAAGCTTCACGTTAATATTTTTACAGAATCGACCGACTGTACCTAAAGATGCTCCCTAATAAAATGTTCATGTCTTTCTAAGTGGGTGAATGTAGTCAGCGCGTTGCTGTTACAACTTTCGCCGCTTGTTGGGGCGGTGGAGGCAACGCCGAGGAGGTAGTAGTGGTATGTGCCTCGCTCTAACTCGGCGAACACTAGTCCGCCGCCGCTATCACCCTTACATAGCGCTGTACCTGAAAAACGTGAGGTGAGTGAGGTTGAACGTCAAAGTAAGTATCATTTGCCTGCCGTTTCCCAACTATGTTGGGGTCGACTTCCAGTCTAACCGGATGCAACTGAATACCTATATTTTACATGGAGCCACAGCCCATTTGACCTCCACAACTTAGATACCGGGTAACACGATTCGATATCCCTTGGTAAGGCTGGTTGTTACACTTTCAGGTTTTTGACTACTCGTACCCAGGTACGTAACGAGCCTCAAAGATCTACGAGTGACATCCGGGACCGGCGGATTAGGGCCTGCGTACACTGTCGGATGATAGGAGAGAGCATCGAGGGGGATTTCTCTATCCGTCAGCGTACACTGACAAGAAAAATCCTCTGCGATACCGTTTGCGTCCGCCAGGTTACCGGAGCACCCGCCGGTATACCGTGGCATGCGCTGGTATGCTCCAAGATTGATCACCGAGTATTGAAATATATACCTTATTTCGATTGGATACGTAGACCTGGCAGACTTCAGCGTATCCCGGGCATACCGGCGCATACCACCGCCTCCCGCCGCGTGCTCTTCGATGTTCCAGAGAAAACTGCGCTGCAATGCTCCTAGGTGGATCACCGAGCATTGAAATATAGGTATACCTATCTTATTTCAATTGGATTAGTATTAAATTCAATTGATAAATTTAAAAACCTCTGCCGTATCGTCGGCCAGTCTGCGCAGGCCCTTCATGTGCTTTCCGAGGCAAGAAGGGGTCGGAAAGAATCATCCTCAATTTTGCACGCTGCACGTCAGATGGAAACAAAACCAGTATAAGAGCGCCTCTTATACTAATGAAACTCCTTACTATGCTAGGCCACACCTGGCCAAGGTCAAAGTGTTACCAGAACGTTCGGTCGACTGCCTGCAGTCGACCGAACGTTATCTCCATTTTCTTTAACTCACCATTCTCATAGCCAGCGCAAATTTTATCGCTAGTTATGTACGCTATGAAGGTTGGTGGTGATGTTGCGATGCATTGCTGGATGCTTACGTAGGGCAGTTCAACGACCTTGAGGATTTTGGAGGCGCTGCCATTTGCTGCTGTGAGGCCCCAACCGGCAACCTAGAAGAAAATAAAATAGGTACAAATAGTATATTAATATGATCCCTGTATTTCTTGGTAGAAGTGCATAATTTATATTTAATAAAAGTGCAAGGCCACTATTTACGTACACGACAACTCGACATTGGTCAAAAGTGTATATAAGTATCTTTGTTACTGTGACGTCGGTTGGTACTCATAATTGTATGGTGGTTGGCAGTGGCGGATCCAGGATTGACGTTTGGAAGGGGTTTGACCACGCTGAGGGTAGCTTTTAGCAAAGTGAACATCAAACCATTTGTGACATGTTTAACCCTTTGACCGCCAAGGACGCAATAAAGCGTCATTGAATAACTTGCCTCATACGCCAATGACGCCTTAAAACGTCAATATCTCTCGCATTTTCGACTAACAAAAAAACACGTTTAATGTTGAGTTTTAGCATTGCTTATGGATACAATGGTTAATCTCACTCCCGATCTGTATATTTATGCAAAAAGTAATAAGAGAAACTGTCTAATTATGTACGAAACACACCAAAATATTTTCTTCAATAAACGATCATTTAGAGCTCCTTCCTGAACGCCAGTGACGTATAAAAGCGTCACGTAGTGTTGTGACTACCCACAAAATAATTAAAATTCTACCCAGTAAGTAGGTAGGTTAAAAAAATGTTATGGACCTATGTACGATCATAATTGTTTTTTCGTTAGTCGGTACCTAACGAATGATTGTATTTTTGGTGTGTGTAGGTTATTGTCGCCACTAATTGCATATTTTTTCACTACTTTGATTAAGCAATATGGATACAAACAAAGGTGAGTAAATAATTATTTCCTTTTTCTTCAAATTCATTATAATATGATAAAATAAACAAGGTTTTTTCCATTAAAACTTAACGTAGGTTTACCACTATACTGATCAGATGTATTAATGATCATCTAAATAAAAGTAATGACGACGTTTTGACGAAGAATATTATGTGTATATACTACCACTAAGTAGTTAAAATATAGCGATATTATTTTGAACGAAGCTGACGTTATCGATCTCTAGGCAACGTGGCGGATGGATGACAATTAATTGCCTTATTTATTTTCCAACTTTTAGTACACAGGGCAACCAAAACTAACTAGGGCATGAAGGGAAACTATATTCAATTTTGAATATAGCAAGTTTTACTGTTTGGAACTCTTTTTAAAGAAAAACAGTATTCAACTATGTCTATAACAAAAGCTTTGAAAACTCTTGTCTAACACTATGTGGTTCTTTTTTTTCAGATTTAAAGCGTGGAAGAGAGCAGTCACCTAGCATCTTATCAGGAAATATTCGACAAAAAAAATGTCATGAAAAGATTGAGATAGCAAAACCTCCATGTTCAGAATGTGTTAATCATCAAGACAATGATAAGAGAAACTTGTTTTTTTCTCAACTATTAAATGAAGAGTTGATGTACATAAAACCATGTATACGTACGCGATGTTATATAAAAATGTTAAATTTTTTACAAACGGCCAAAAACTCTCATTTTGATGAAATAGATTTAACGGCGGATACTCAATAAAAATTATACTGTGGATTTATTGTTATTATTACTATAAAAAAGCATGCATGTAAATCCCGATCCCGGCTGATATGAATACTGAATTAACAATCATAAAAATAATATCGATAACGTCCTTCACGGCACTATTCCTCGCAGAATTGTATCTACTGCAATCGCCATTGACGATTTAAAGCGTCCGCTTATGACATCATAGGCGTTTGTGCAGTTATTTGTAGTGTTGGGATGTGTGGGTAGTATAAAACATATTTTTATAGATATACCCTCGAAGAGGAAAATAATATGTCTTCAATAAGTGACTCGTTGATAGTGTCATTAAGTACGTTTTGTGTTAAACTCTACTGCAATATTGTACATTTACTGAAAAATATGGATACTGATGAGCTTCTTCGTATTTTGGAAGGTGTCGATGATGTTGGGATTATCTATGAATCTGCCTCAGATAGAGAAATTGACGAAGAATTAGAGGTGAGTATTTTCCAAGCTCGTTATCTATGGCCTAACCTTACCTAATTATATTCGATATTCTTAGCTTAATTTTTTTTTTTTTAAGGCGGCGTTACAAACTCCGGAAAATGTTTTTGATGAAACTCAGAATCTTCCAAGTTCAGGCACAAGTTCGACAAATTCTTTACAATGGTCAAGTCAACCATTAACAATTGAGAAACCTACTTTTGATATTTTTTGTAGTGGTCTTTCACCGTCATTGAACATAACATCTTCGATTAGTGAATTGGAGATTTTTGAAAAGCTTGTGGACGAAGAGTTGGTTAAAAAAATTGTGTATTATACTAATCGTTATCATCGTTACTTTATTCTTAACACAGACATAAGGAACCATTCGAGACTGCAGGCTTGGCACGACGTGACCGTGTCAGAAATATACATGTTTTTGGCAATTACAATGTTAATGGCAAAAACAGCCGCTTAACAATTGAAGAACATTGGTCGACAAACCCATTATTGAACTCGCCAATTTACGGTACTTTAATGAGCAGGAATAGATATACGACGATACTAGGTATGTTGAATTTTTCTGAGTCAAGGCAGAGGCAGGCAAATGATCCAATATTAACAAAAATAAGTACAGTCATAGATGATGCGAGACAAAAATTTCAAAACTCGTTAATACCGTTCCAAAAGTTGTGTATAGACGAAAGTATTGTGCCATTTAAAGGAAGATTAATCTTCAAGCAATATCTACCGAAAAAACGGAATCGATTCGGGATTAAACTGTTTGTTTTATGTGATGTTGAAACCAAAATCATATTAGATTTCATTGTATACACTGGTAATGAAACCGAAATAATACGCAATACGGATTTAGGTGTTACTGGATCTATAGTTCTTACTTTATTACAAAAATATTACTTAACAAATAGAATAATATATATGGATAATTGGTACAGCAGCCCCAAATTATTTAATTTTTTATTGGATCAAAATATTGGCGCATGTGGGTCTGTACGAAAAAACCGAAAAGAAATGCCAAAATTTAGAAAACTTAAGAAGGGAGAAAGGGATGTTAAATTCAGTAACAACATGATGGCTTTAAAATGGCACGATAAAAAAGATGTTTACATGATTAGCACCATCCATAAAGACGAAATGGGCCCTAGTAACAAAATCGACCATTCTACTGGTTTGCCGAAAATGAAACCGGAATGCGTTTTGGATTACAATAAAAATATGGGAATAGTTGACACAAATGACATGATGTTAAGTTCGTTACACACTATAAAAAAAAAAAAGTACACGATAATAACAAGTTAAAGGAAAATATATGCGTCACATCCACGCAAAACGGCCATCGCTCAGCTTAATACCAAACCAACCAAATCGTATTTAATAAGAATATCGATAACAATCTAACATCACTATTTCTTTCATTATTGTATGGCAAAAATTCTCTTTTCCAACGCCATCGACGCTTTAAAGCGTCGGCTAGTGATGGAAAAATATGCATAATAGTGTTATTTGTAGTTGTGACTTTCTTGTTATAAAATCAATATTTATGCGGATATCTTCACTCATATTTTTTTCGTTAATAAGTAAAGTGCTTTATTATATAACTAAAACAGAATTGTGTATGTATAATGTCAATCGAAAATATTATTTTTCATAACATGTCCCATCACTAGTGAATAGAATTACAATTTGGGTGTACAATATGGCGTGGCGTGCCAGTATAAATTTTTGTCCAGACTTGTGGCGGTCAAAGGGTTAACGTGTGTCTATATAAAATTGACAAATAATAATGAATTTACGTACAAAAATGACGCTATCAATAGAACTATGGACATTAATCACAATAATACAATATTTCTAAATCCTACCGATCTTATAGAAGTGTTCAGGGTAATCCAAAACCTAAAAAATACTGCGTCAGTCGGTTTTGACGAAATAAGTACCAAAATTATAAAAGCTTGTGGTAACAACTAATGCAAACCGTTGAGCTATTTAATTAACATATCGTTTTCAGAAGGCATGTTTCCAAGCGCATTAAAGAACTCAATAGTCAAACCGATATTTAAGAATGGTGATAAATCTGACATGACAAACTACAGACCGATAGCATTAATTCCTATAATATCGAAAATATTTGAGAAGACAATATTAAAAAGACTATATGGACAAGTATAATTTGCTGAGGCGGGAACAATTTGGATTCAGGAAAAATAGCACCACCTCTTTAGCTGTTTTAATTTAATAAAAATAATAACTGAGGCAATGAATGACAACATACCTGTAGTGGCTATTTTTCTGGACATGAGTAAACCCTTTGACTTCGTCGATCATAAGCTATTACTAAGCAAATTGGATAAATATGGAATAAGGGGCAAAACAAATGACTGGCTTAAATCTTACCTAAGTGATAGGCGTTAATGTGTGCAAATATCAAAAGTCATTGATGGAAACAAAGTAGAATATAAATCTAATTTTAAAACTAATGCAGTAGGAGTACCCCAGGGCAGCGTAATGGGATCGTTTTTATTTTTGCTATATATTAATGACCTTCCCAATGCAACATGCCACGAAACTATCTTATTTGCTGACGATACTACACTAATAATAAAAGGTAATGACAAAAATACATTGAAACAGGAAATTAATGAAGCAATCAAAGACATAATAATTTGGCTTAATAACAACAATTTAAAATTCAATATAAATAAAACAAAAATAATTCAATTTCAAACTTATAAATCAAACTTTCGGACTCTTAACACAAAATATGAAGACAGTGTCCTAGAACAAGTAGTAAAGACAAAATTCTTGGGGATAATAGTGGACCAAAACTGTAACTGGAAATTGCACATCGATTACGTATGCGATAAGCTAGACATATTCGTATACGCAATAAAACGTCTACGATCAACAGTGTCCGTAGACGCAGCAGTCACAGCATATCACGGATACATATCGTCTGTGCTATCATATGGTCTGATACTATGGGGCAACTCAGTTGAAGTTTTAATGGCATTTCGGGTACAAAAAAAGTGTGTTAGGGCAATATCTGGCGCCTGGTTTTTGGACAGCTGTAAACCGTTATTTAAAATACTTCACATATTACCTTTACCCTTTTTTTTTTCAGTTTGGGAAATCATCAAATGACTTCTCCCGCGCTGGGCAGAGCGAGAGGGTGTGTCAGACTTTTACTGACTAAAACCCACCCGTGTTCATTCCGTTGCCTGTGTGCCGGGGCCGCGATATCCCTTTCGTACAAACCCGCAACCCCAGCAGGCATTGGTCTTTCGACTCCGTCGGTTGGTGCTGACATCTCTTTGAGGCGCGCGTGGAACACAACGCGCCGTCGACACGGGCCTGGTCCTTATCGGATGGCGAGCTGCCCATTGCTCACCGTCCGCAAGCCCGCGCCTACGGTGGCCGGAAGTCGGCTCTCGACTCCCGAATTACCTTTACCCTGCATGTACATCAAAGCACTCTATGTATGCTAGTAAAACAATATCCGCACTACTTTCGCATGCAATCAGAAGTCAGTCACAAAAAGGCTGCTGCTAGAAATAGGTATAAACACGAATTAAAAAAAAAACTACCTGGCAAATAATAAATAATGAAACCGGTAGGAAAAAACAGCGTAATACTGAATTTAACTTACAGACTACACATGGCCCTATCAACTCAGATGTAAAAATAGCTCAGGAGTTTGTAAAAATAAAATAAAAAATAAAAAAAATAAAATTCTAAAAAAAGCACAAAAAACGACACTTGCAATAGGAGTCGCGTCGCACAGTGGGTCGATAATATGATTTTAGTGACATAGGGACCAACTTTGTTTTTTTACTTTTTTCTGTATGCGGATGGATAGAGCTCATTAACCTCAATAATAGTTGTCCTGATGTATTTTTTCCTAAAGTTTATACTTTGAGTAGAAAAATGTGTTTTGTTATTTTTTTGTACGGAGCGGATGAAATTAAATTAAATTCCTGCTAAGTAGCGCGTGATCCCGCTTTGAAACTTTATTTTTCTTATACCTTGTCTAGTCTACAATCATTTGATGCTATGAACATGTGCATAAAGTTGCAACTCTGCCAAATAAATGGATCGAAAAAAAATAACAAATACATGGATTAAAAAGCTTCATTTTTTATTTTCGTAAGTTCTTTTAAGTTAAATTTGATATGGAATGGTAAGTAAAAACACGTAATAATACACATAATTACTTAACAACTAAGAACAATACATTTAAAAAGTCCTTAATTAGCTTAAATTTACTAATATATGTATTATTTAAAAATATGGATATTTATCTACGAATTTCTGTTTGTGTGTTTAATGACTGTAATTAGCTTAACCTTTTACTTAAAAAAAAACAATGTTTTTTCACTTTAAGACATTACTGTAATGTTAATGAGGGCAGTAGAAAAATTTGTAAAACTTTGTTCGTCACTGGAAGTATAAAATGACCATATTTATTATATATTATTTTCATAGCGTTATGTCCTACGGTCTTCTGCTGTGGGGCAAAGCTGCTGATATTCAAAATATATTTGTCCTTCAAAAACGAGCCGTTCGAGCTATTTACCAGCTAGGTGCCAGAGTTTCTCTGAGAGATTTTTTCAAAGATATTGGTATCCTCACGGTGGCGTCCCAATTCATCTTCGCCAACATCTTATATATTAGGCAAAATATACACTTATACACTAAAAACAGTGATTTTCACAATGTTAACACTAGAAATAAGGACAAACTACGAGCTCCCTTTCACCGGCTTCATAAGGTTCATAACTCATTTGTTGGGCTTGGTATAACCTTTTATAACAAGCTACCCTCTTCTTTGCTAGATTTGCCTTTTGATGCGTTTAAAACGAAAGTAAAATCCAAGCTTTGTTCAAAGGCATACTATTCTATAAACGACTACTTAAATGATAAGAATAGTTGGTCGCTGTGATTAACTCAAGACAATGTTTATGTTCTTTCTCCAGATTACCTACTGACAAGTTATATGAGTTTATATAATTGTATTTTTTATTTTTTTTATTTTTTGACTTTATAAGTCAAGCTATTTTTTAATTTTATTTCAATTTATTGTTGACATAGTCTACTCATTACAATGTTTTTTCTAATGAGTTGTATTGCAATATGTGGTTAGCTAGTGACCTCGACAATTGATCATATTAGTTATTGTTATTAGTAATTAACTGTTTGTTTTTATTTATTTTATCTCGATGGTCCTAGTTTATCATTTATAACTTCCAGTTACAACTATATGTAAGCGGGCACGCCCTTTATGCCTGGAGGCTTTTATTTAGATAAGTTCTGTTTACGTTTAGTTTTTATTTCTGCCTGAGTATGGTTCTCGATGATGTTGTGTGGTATATTGGCGTGTGCTAGCTAACATATGGCTAATAATTTAAATTATGTTTTGTGTTGCGTAATCTAAATTATTTTGAATACTATTATATAGAATCTTATTTTTTTGTTCTTCTAACTGAACAGACAGCTGTGCTGCTGGGGAGTTTGTTGCGCCACTTCTTCTTCCCAGCTAATGCACTAGGAAGTGGTGAAGGGTGGGCGTTTTGGGGGACTGTCTTATGTAATTTTGACGTTCGAAAAGTGCTGATTCTCAGCCTAGTTTGAATAAATGACTTTTGAATTTGAATTTGAATAGGTACTAACTAGTGTTCGTTTATTCGTACTACTACTAACATCTCGTGATGGTGATCGTCGCTTTTTCGTTATAATGGAGAGTTTAGTTAACAATTTAGATTTATTTATGATTTTAAGAGAGCAGTTGAAGTCGCTGTCGGATAGTAAAATACTCTTTCAATTCCTACAAAATAAAATAAACGTGACCGAAGAGAACAGTGTTGAGCTCCAAAAATTTTGTACGCGCTTTTGTTCAAATATAAGTGCAAGATGGGAACGAAGTAGTCGCACGTTAGCACAGTTTATAAGAAAAAATGGTGATTGGTTAGAACATGCAATAAACTGGCCCGAAGGAATGATACCTGAAGCTGTGAACACTGAACAGAAAAGGTTTTGAGATTTGTAATACTGAAGATGTTGAAAATCTACCACCATCTACTACAGAAGCTTCGATATCTACATTTACACCTCGAAAACCTTTCGAAGAATTGAGCTCCAGGCAAAAACGAAGACGCGTTGAACAAATTATCAATCGCTTTCGTTATCCCCGGATGAACTGAAAGCTACTACAATTGCTAGTTTAAGAAACACTGGAGAAAAATAGGAAATGGAAATGGTTCATTATTTTTCCTACATCCTCATGGATGTAGGAAAAATAATGAACCATTTCCTAAATCACCCCGAAGATCTAGAAAAAGTTAAGGAGTGTTTAAGTACAAGTAAAGCGAAAAGTAGTACATATTCACCCGATAAGGCACTGTCTTTATTAGTTTCACTTAAATTAAGTAACTGGCAGTATATAAGTCTAAGAGAAGCAGCAAGTGAAAATGGGTCTGATTTATACCCGTCTTATTATAAAATTAAACAAACGAAGTCAAAATGTTATCCAAGGAAAGAAGACATAATTATAACTGAAGAAGGAGCTGCTATTAAACTGCAAGCTTTACTCAACTTGACGGTATCTAGGCTTTTAGATGTGATTGCTTTGGATTTGGACTCGGCAACAGAGTTGCTGCTTATAAGCAAATGGGGCTTCGATGGAGCCTCAGGTCAAAGTAAGTAAAGAAACAAAAGACTGAAACAGAGTTTGATGATTCAACTATTTTCATGGCCAGTCTAGTTCCTATAAGGCTTCAACAATGTGATGGAACAATTGTTTGGGAAAACGACCGACCTTCATCACCTTTCTATTGCCGTCCGATAATGTTCAAATTTACCAAATTAACGCAGTCAACAGTGGCAACTATAAAAGCTAGCATAACACAAGAAATAGAAAGACTTTAGCCATCAAAAATCAATCAAGTTGAACTTAAGCATCAATTGCACATGACGATGATAGATGGCAAAATATCGTCATATTTGTCAAACACATCTTCAGCTGTCTTTGATATTTGCAAAGCAAAACGATCAGAGATAAACAATTTAGAGTCACTTGCTCAAAGAGAAAACAACGAGGGAATTTTCCAGTATGGAATGTCATCTTTACATGCCTGGATAAGATGCATGGAGTGCTTACTTCATATCGGTAAATATAATTTTATTACTTCAGGAGTTTTTTCATGATATATAATTTTTTTGTGAGATTATTTATTAACGGACATTTCTATTTGTTTGAAGCTTATCGTTTGGACTTAAAAAAATGGAGTTGCAGGGGCGATGACAAAGAAAAATTGTCACTCAGAAAAAGCGCTATACAGCAAGCGTTTAAGAAAGAATGCGGTTTACTTATCGATATAGTCAAGCAAGGAGTAGGCACAACCAATGATGGCAATACTGCCAGAAGATTTTTCAGGGATGCAGAAACAACAGCTCGCATAACAGGAATACATAAAGATATAGTTGAAAGGTTTCACGTGATTCTTCAGACTATTGCATCTGGAGAGCGCGTGGACCTTTCTAAGTTTTCCGAATTTTGTAGAGATACTGCAGAATTTTATGTTAAATTATACTAGTAAACTGTCGGAAGAGGCAGCAGAAGCTCGCAATAAAGATTTCCGGAAATATAGAGAGAGTCATTCTAGAAAGGTATGTAGAACGGCGACAAATGAGGATATTTTACACAATCTTCTTTTGTCTTCTGATCCAAAGATCACAAGTCTAAGACCTCGAATGGTGAGACAAAATATAATGGTTCTCTCTCCAAAAGTCAAAGAGCTTCTGCTGAGTTTTCCCACGGAATCCGATATAGATTTTATTGATGTAGATAATTTACAAGATAGTCATAGCGATAGTGAATAAGATTTTTGGTAGATTGTAAGTTTCTTGTTTTTTTTTTATTAGTTTGTATGTCATAATTGAAAGGAAATAGTAAAGTAAGTAAAGTGTGTTGTATATAGTTAGTTTTTAGTTGTTTGTGTTAGTAGTTAGTAAGTTTACCTTTACTAATTTGTATTAGTAGGTATCTTTACTTACTATTCAGTATTAAATCATATCAACATTTTATAAACTAATTAAAGTCATTAAACAAACAAATTGTAATTCATAGATCCACCTTTTTTAAATAATTTACCCATTATATAACAAATTCATATTAGCTAATTAGGGACCTTTTAAATGTATTATTGTTAGTTGTTAAGTAATTATGTGTATTATTACGTGCTTTTACTTACTTTTACCTTATCAAATTTAAGTTAACAAGAACTTACGAAAATAAAAAATGAAGCTTTTTATTTATATTTTTTTTCAATCCATTTATTTGGCAGAGTTGCAACTTTATGCACATGTTCATAGTATCAAATGATAGTAGACTAGACAAGGTATAAGAAAAAAAAAGTTTCAAGCTGATCACACGCTACTTAGCAGGAATTTAATTTAATTTGATCCGCTCCATACAAAAAAATAACACAACACATTTTTCTACTCAAAGTATAAACTTTAGGAATAAAAACAGCCGAAACCGAAACCGAAACTTATTTGAATTTTTATAGCATGTTAAATCTATTGTATTTTTACGCATATATAGACAGTTAACACGAGTAAAAATATATAATGCAACAATTAAAGGAATTAACAAAGATAGTTCTTTATTTGTAAAATTAACAATTTAAATTAAAAAAAACACAATCAACATATTTGACAAACTTTTTCAAAAAACAATATTAATTACTTATGTTTACAATAGTCTTAATGATTAGATAACTTGTGTTGTTATTTTCTAATGAGATTTTATTTAACTTAGTATTTAAAGAATTAGCTTACCATTATAATTAATATTTATCAGTCTCAATAAAGATGAGTATATTTTGTACGACAGTCAAGTACTTTTGAGAGAGATGGAAAACCACTCGTGTCGTACCGGTACCGAAAGGAGGTATAAGTGACGACAATGTTAGTGGGTACAGACCTATTGCAGTACTGTCGTCACCGGCTAAAGTGTTGGAGTGTGCTATTCATAACAGCATTTTTATGCAAGTGAGAACGCAACTCTCAGATGCACAGCACGGGTTTAGACCAATGAGAAGCACCACCATTAACTTACTGAGTTACATGGCTCACGTGTTGCCGATTGTAGACAGTGGGGTGCAAGCTGACGCTGCTTACTTCGATTTTAAAAAAGCATTTGACCTGGTCGACAATGACGTGTTGCTCAAGAAGTTAGCAGCCGTTGGTTTCACTCCGCACCTGCTTCATTTCTTCACCAGTTACATGAGGGATAGGCAGCAATACGTAGAGTACGAGGGACACAAGTCAGAGCCGTACTTTACGTGGTCTGGTGTAAGCCAAGGGAGTAACCTCGGACCTCTGCAATTTATAATTATGGTAAACGATTTGCCCAAAGTTGTTAAGGATGCAAATTGTTTATTATTTGCAGACGATCTTAAGTTATCCATGGCAGTGAGGGTGATGAGAACTGTGAACGCTTACAGAAGGCCATTGATAGCGTAGTTACTTGGAGCAAGGAAAACCTTCTGGAATTCAATGCCCAAAAATGTGTCACCAACACTTTCTCGCGTGCACGTAGTCCTATTATTGTACATGATTACAACATTGATGGGATGCCGATGACCAGGGTTACAGAGGTTAGGGACTTAGGAGTTAGTCTTAACGCGGGGCTAGCGTTTCGTGATCATATAGTCAAGTGCTGTAAAAAAGCCTACAGGAACTTGGGTTTTATTATGCGTACTGTTCGTGGTTTCACAAACATTACGGCGATTATCGCTTTATATAACACTTTGGTGAGAAGCCAATTAGAATGCAACGCAGTCATCTGGGCCCCACATGAGACTAAACATAGTCTCATGTAGGAGCGAATACAAAAAAAAATTGTTAGATTTTTATATTTGAGGCTATATGGAGTATATCCTTTTTACCCACTTATGTGTCCAACCTTGTTTATATTAGGCATGGTTGGATACAATGAGCTGAGAGTTAGGCGTGAGTTCGCACTTGTCTTATATTTATTTAAACTAATTAGAAGCATGATACATAACCCCAACATTATTAGAGTTGGTGTGTTTGAGTGTGCCTGACAGATATGTGTGGCGGCGGCGGTGGCCTCAGCTGCTGGCTGTACCTCGTGGCCGCACTAATCTGGTAAATGAGGCGCCCCTGATGCGGGTGCTTCGCACCCTTAACCTTATAGCAGAGGAGATAGACATTTTTGCTTGTGCACTGAGTGAATTCACAAGGATTACATTGTATGTAATAAGTTTTAGAAAATAAGTGGTTATAGATTGAATCTTTGGATATTATTATTAAGTTTGCTTTACTATTGCATTGGGTTATACCTGTAACAATAGTTGTAAGTGATTATATAAATTAATAAATAAATAACGAATAACTTTTACACTAATATTATTTTAGCGTTTCGGTAAACCGATACTGTGGCCTTAACTAGATTTTTTGGCCGAAACTATCCGAAACCGAACCTTCGGTCGGTCCTTAAATTAAATGTATTATTGGTGTTGTGGTTATCAAGATCGCTCAAGTCTTGTCGTATTTGTGACATATTGTCTGACTGAGTTTTTGCAAATTTTTCTAAGGAAGCAAATATATCTTTACGAAAATTGGCTATCATATCCGTGAATTGAGTATTCATGGTATTTATTTCCGTATGTATTTTGGTTATCTCCTCTTTGTATTTATGGTCAAGCTGTGACCTTTTTCTTTTGCGTAGAGTAATGGATTGTAAATCATCATTCTCGTGTAATTTACGCAAGTCCGGGTCAATGACGACGTGGTTGCAGCCAGCGCCTTCGGCGTCTTCGTTTTTTCGTTAGGCGATCGCACCACACTCATTGTAATGAGTAGGAGAATACAAGATGTCAAAATTGATAGTAACTTGCGTTCGTTGCTGCAGTGGTGGCACAGAGTGCGAGCGAGATAAAAAATGCAGTTTGTCTCTTTTACCCGCGGGGGTGAAGAGCGCCGCTTGTTGGCCACGCACCGCGTCGCCGCCGGCGCCGTTTGAAATATGCGTGCTGGAGTAGTATACAAAAGTCCTTTTTGCACGTTAGTTAGCACGATAATTAGCACTGTCACTTTTCAGTTTTAAGGTCCAAACTACGGTGATCGGTATTTGCATTCAATAAACTACTTTTAAGAACGCTTGATACACGTCTGATCGAGTGATCGCACTGGCAACTGGACGACGAGTCGAGACGATATTTGTGAAAGTATGCAATAGCACATGACCAAATAAAAGGGAGCAGATATTACAGTTAAATACGAGTTATGCAATACTGCAGTTATCACTCGAAGTGACATAATTAAAATGGTATACCCCTATGTAGTAGCAATACAAATACTCGGTATTTTTTTCTGATGAATATGATTAGTAAATGGTATAGAAGGTGTATTGTGATTGTGCTCGAATAAAACATTCAAAAACGAAAACCTCAGAACAATTTTTGAGTAGTGTAGAATTAATAAGTGGATTACACAACGAAACAATTTTAAAATAACAATTTCAATTAAAATAGCATGCAACACAAAAATACGAGTACATAATAAGGGTAAGAAAATAACATTTACATGATACGGAGTTACAGTAAAGTTACGTATATCTAACAATAGTCATACTGTGTTGACCTTCAGCTTAGTGAGATCAGCCGCCTCTTCAATTTGGACGTGTGCCATTTCTTCCCTTTTTCCGTAAATAAACTTTGCCATAAGATGTCCAGCAATACTTGTAGTCATTCGAACTAGCAAAATTTCTCGCTAGGAAGAACAGTCACCTTCCCTTAGGGGTAAGACATTCCGAAATGTAAATTGGTTTATGTGTAGATTTACTGTTTTCTTGGCCAAATAAACTGGTATTTAATTTATCGGTTTTCTCCTGTCGTGTCAGTTTTTTTAGATTATTAATTAAGTTTTCCTTAGTGAGAACTGAGGTAAATTCGACAACTATGGGTTTAGTGAGGTCAGGTTTAGCAAACGGACGATAAACATCTCATAAATGTGCCGTTTCCAATTTCAGGTTTAATGTGGTACCAATTTTTTTAACTGTGTTGCACAGTAACTCTTTGGTCTCATTTTGACATTTCGGAATATTTCTGATCTTTAGCTTTGTTTGTGCACGACTGTTATTCGAGATTTTCCAGCTTATTTTCCAGTAACTTTATGTAGGACATGTGTTCCTTTCTAAAACTTTCTAATTCTATTTGCAACTTATCATATTTGGCAGATAAAGTCGACATAGTTTATTTTAACCTTTTGACGTGACAACGTCTTATAAATTGGTTTGCCGGGTGACACTTCAAGAAACTGCGTTACGCTCCGCTCACGTTATGCGCTCACAATGAGAGCGAGTGAGAGGCACGCGTCCCTTCCACTCGGGCATGGTTAGCCCGCCTAAGAGCGAGAGAGACAGACATAAAAAGTGAAAGGCACGCGTCCCTTCATTTGTTCCTACTATACGAATGAATATTCACATTAAAATTATTTTACCACTCAAAGTCGTTGTCACGTAAAACTTTCGCCCGTATACCGACTTTACAGGCAACCAATTTTTTTTTGTTTTAATTTCTGTCAAAGACGACTCTAAAAAGTCCAGTCCGCTATCTAATTACGCAACACATTTTCGATTTGCAATTGAGTCAAATTGGTTTCGTTTGACTAGAATTGCTTTCAGTTTACAGCTTTTGAAAGCAATTCTAGTCAAACGAAACCAATTTGACTCAATTGCAAATCGAAAATGGGTTGCGTAATTAGATAGCTGGTTCTTTGTTCCGAAGCAAATTTTGAGAACATATCGCGGACTTCATCCATGAAAGAACTCAATTCATGTTCACGCTTTCTTTTCCATCGCCCCGTATTAATGTTGGACCGGTTTTCGGTGTCTAGCAGGTCGGAAGCAGTACCATCGACGCTTTCAGAATCCGTCTCCGTTACAATTTGTTGCTTCGGTGGCGTGCATTTCATAGGCATTTTAGTTATTTAAATGTTATTGATGAGTACTAGGATAGCAGCGGAACGCGGAGGTAACCAATTAGTAGTAGGTGTAGGTGTAGTTTCTTGCCCATTCTTCTCCATACGAAAACTACTTTTTGGAAGGGGCGACTAGAATCAATTCAATTTTTTTGTAATTTTTGACTTTAAAAGTGCCTTGCAGGGGCCTTTTTGAAATAAATGATTTGACTTTGACTTGACTTTTAGTGTAACCCGTATAGCGTAGTAAGTACCAGGAGCAAGTTTACGTACCTCCCCCTAGCGCTGTGTTGAACTTGCGCGCGCGCAGTTTATTTGTTGGTCCTCGTCACCGCCCCTTTTACTGTGAGACAGGCAGTAGTGGGCGGTGATGGAGCTGGGGCGGAGCTGTCATTGGTCAGGCGGTGAGTCACTGCAGATAAGTAACTGAGCGATCGATTTTGAGTAGGCTCCACGATTTTATGCACTCCTATTTTTATGAACTTACTTAATTGGAATAAAATTATGAAATTATGAAGAAAAAATTATAAATACTGTCTCGTTAAAAGCGTCTGAACTCCTCAGAGGTCCGAGGGGAAGAGGATGGTTTCATACAAACGAGTTTTTTTTTAAACTTCATTATTTACTGTTTGCCGTGCACTCTGAAGGCGTGCAAGCCTTCTGCCGAAGACCAGCTAAAAAACCGTTTTTGACAGAAAGGCAAAATTAACAAGAACGTTTAAGTTTCGCACAAGAATATTTAGACCTCAACTGGGACACCGCTTTATTTTAACCTTAAAATATTAACTGTAATAAATAACAGATTCGTTATTGCACGAATTTGTAGTAACGATATTTTTAAGCATGTATTCAACATGGTGGTTAACGTATTTCTTGCAGATAGACCAAAAATGTTTACATTATTTTAATAATTAAGTATTAAAATTTGAGGTCTGGTTTCATGTTTTCGTAAAGAAAATGAATACTTAAGCTATAACCTCAATACTTATCAACTCAATATTTACTAAAGCCAAATAAAATGTAAAATACTCAACGTAAACAAACTGCCCATACTTAACCTTAAAATCACTTATTTTGTAAGTAGTTCTTTTTTACATTTTATTAGTACTTAGTGTAATATTCTTATTTATTGCTTACTTCGATCATGCTCGAAGCTTATAATGTTTATGGTGAAATAAATCCATATAAAATATTTCATAATTTGATTATGTAAAAATAACAAAAGTTGCTTCTAAGTTTCTAGACATATATTTCACATCTTATTCAGCTGAAGTAATAATAAATAAAAGTACTTAGCAGTTTGTTAACTTTATACGATTATGCGATAGACTTTAAGCGACTATTTAGATAAAACCATAGTTAATTATCTCCCTTCAGATCACAGTGGTCAATCCGTAACTTTTGAGTCCAACATACCAATAATAAAAGTGCAGATGCAATCCAGACCAATAACAGCAGTTAATTTAAATAAATTTAATAGCACTTTAATTCGTAAGTGAAATAACCAGGACCTTACAATGAACAATGCTAATATTTTGTATCAAGAATTATTTTCGTTAGTCCAGACCGAGTTCAATAATTCTTATAAGAAGAACACAAAAACTATCAGCCCTAAGTTTTTATTTAGTGACTGGGCAACTTAAGGATTCAGGAAAAGTAGGGATAGACTGTTCGACTGTATGGCCTTAAGCCTTATATTAACACGGAAACTTTTAATAAGTATGTTGCTACTTACTCTAGAACTTTTAAGAAAACTTGTAAGACAGCTAAAGCCTTATACATTAGCAACAAGGTTAAGTCAGCAGACAATAAAATACAGACGGTTTGGAAAATTATCAATAATGGAACGAACAGGAACAAAAAGCATAATTCTGACTACACACTGAAGACGTCATAAGGTGGTCTCGTTTGCTATAGCAAAGAAGTTGCTCAAGAAATTGTAAATTTATTTACAAGTATCCCAGTTAAAACTGCTGAAACCTTAAATTCCTCGCCCTCGCTCTCTTTTGATTTAGTTATGGCGAACGTTTACTTAAACGTGTCTTGCCCGATTGAATTTAACTTTAAGCATATTAACCCTATAACAGTAATAAAAGCTTTTAAACAAATTAAGATCAAATTAACCGAAGATCTTTGAGTAATGTCCATTAAAGTCTGTACTTCCATAATTGAGACCATAGCGCCTTACTGCCTTAATATTTAATTTGTGTGTGGACGAAAGAGTCTTCCCGGATTTAATGAAATACAGTACATCATCATGACCTGGCTTGTATCAGCGTTTGGGCTAAGTCATTTGGTTTGCAAATCAACCCAACTAAATCCCAGGCCATGATCATAGGCAGCAGATTCGTTCGCAATGCGGCTGATGTTGCATCTCTGATGCCTTTGTATCTCGATGGTGTTCGCATTGACTACAACGAAACTGCCAAAGATCTGGGTGTAATTTTTGACTCCAATCTTTCATGGCGTGCTCAGGTCAATGAGGTCAGTCGAAAGGTACATTTCTCCTTTCATTCATTGAAAAGCCTTCAAAGTCTTCTGCCCTTTAAGACTAAAATTTCTTTGGCACAAACACTTATTCAGCCGATTATAGATTATGCCGACGCCTGCTACCTGGATGCTACCGAGGAGCTATTAAATAAGCTTGAGCGCTTGCAAAACTTGTGCATTCGCTTTGTTTTCGGTCTACGAAAGTATGACCATGTTTCTCACCTTCGCAAGGAACTCAAGTGGCTCCCAATCCGCCTTCGCAGGAACACTCGGATTTTATGTCTCGTTTTCAACATCTTACACAACCCGTCTTATCCTTCCTACCTGCGTGAGCGTTTTTCTTACGCTCGCCCTAGCGACGCTCCGTGTAGATCACACCTTAGATCCCTCCTTAAATCTCATCCTCATAAGACAAGCTACTATTCTTATTCCTTCTCTGTGCACGCAGTAAGACTGTGGAACTCACTTCCGCCTAGCATTCGTGATTTAAAAACTGTTTCACAATTTAAATATCGAGTAAAAGAGCATTATCTTTCCTCTCTACTGTGAGTATTTATATACCTATAATATGTATGTTTATTTATTTAAGCTTTATGTATTTATTTAAGTATATGTTAATTTATTACGTTATACGTGTAGGTATATTTGATATGTTTTAGTATAAGACTTCGCATATTCATATTTTTCTCTTTTTGTTCTCACACACTATTGTCTCCATTTCTTTCTCATTTCTCCTTTCGCAGGTCTGCTGGAAGAAATTTCTTAAGAAATAAGCAGTACCTTTGTACTCAAATTATAATTATGTCGTATCTGTATGTATTTTACTGTGTGTACATAAATAATAAAATAAATAAATAAGGTAATATCACTTTTCAAATCCGGGGACAGTAAAGACACCAATAATTATAGACCTGTGTCCGTGTTGCCGGTTATCAGCAAGGTGTTTAAAAAGGTAATGCTTACTCAAATGCTCAATCATTGTGACACAAATAAAATCCGTCATGATCAACAGTATGGTTTCACCAAAGGACGTTGTACGACCGACGCCGGTGAAACCTTATTAAGACACATTTTTTGCGCGTGGGAAGAGGCCCAAGACGCCATAGGAATCTTTTGTGACCTATCCAAGGCATTTGATTGCGTCGATCACGAAACCTTACTCTTGAAACTTGAGCATTACGGACTTGGAAAACTTGCGCTCAATTTAGTAAAATCTTATTTAAATGATAGACAGCAGAAAGTACAAATAAACGGTATCAATTCACTAGGTTTAAAAGTAAAAATGGGTGTGCCACAAGGCTCGATATTGGGTCCATTCCTCTTTTTAGTTTATATTTATAAAAAAATCAACCACAAATGGTGTTATTTGCTGACGATACTCCCTTAATTTTTAAGGTAGATAGACGTGCTATACATTTTTACGACGTAAATAACGCCTTAGTGCAGGTCCAAACGTGGTTCACTGCTAATAATTTACTATTAAATGGAAAAAGAACTAAGTGCATAAAATTATCTTTACCAAATGTCAAAAGTAGTGATTGTGAGATAGTATTGAATCAAGGGAAACTAGAATTCGTCGATAAAACTGTTTTCCTAGGGATCACGCTCGACTCAAGGTTACAATGGGGTCCTCATTTAACATCTCTTGTAGGACGGCTAAGTTCAGCAGCATATGCTGTCAGAAAAATCCGTCAATTTACTAATGTAGATACCGCGAGACTGGTCTATTTTAGTTACTTTCATAGTAACTAAAATAGACTATATAACTAAAATAGAGGTCTTACGGTATTTTACTGTCGGGACGGGCTGCAGCCATCGAGTCTATTTTTATTCTGCAGAAAAGAGCGATCAGAGCCATATATTATCTCCGCAGGCGTGACTCTCTAAGGGAACTGGGATTGTCAATATCTATGAAAACATCATGCACATTAGAAAAAATGTACATCTTTTTGGTAAAAGAGGTGATAGACATAATTATAGTACATGAAATAGGTACCTATTAGTTCAACCAGGTTTCAGACTGACTAATGTGGACTCATCTTTAATGGGATACTGTTTAAAATGTTACAATAAAATTCCTCCCCACATACTTCAACTGAATGAGACGAAATTCAAATCTTGTATAAAACGCACACTATGCAGGCAGGCATATTATAAGTTGGGGGATTAAATCGCTGATAAAAATGCTTGGCTCAATGCTGGTCCTGCTCCACAACCACAACTATTTGATTAACATTTGAAAATACTGTTGGAGCTGCTAAAGAGTTTACGACCATCTTTGCATTGTATACACCTGGTACCTATGGAGAAGAACGGGCAAGAAACTCCACGGACACTACTCTTATAAATAGATTGTTACAAAATATTGGAAACATAATTCATGTTGAAATTAAACATGTGAGAACAATGTAGAGAGACGTGCACGTTAGGAGCGTCCGTAATAAAAATATAAAACAAAGAAAAATTCAAAAATTTAAATCAGCCTAGGCAGCTAAGAGTTGACAGTCCCAACTGACGGCGCCCGTTCACGAACATGACGCATGGATTAGCACCATTCAGCTCAACCATTTTGAAGGGAGCTAAATGATCCAACACACGCGCCACCATCAGCGAGACATCTGAGTGAGCATGACATACTCACAGCCGCCAGGGCACATTCAAGTCAATACTCGTAAAAGACGTATTACCCGGTAAATGTTAGCTCTTTAGTACATAGTACTCACACCTGTGCTCTGAAATTATATAATACAAAGGAAATTGATTTTATACCATGCAAAGATGGTCTTAAACTCTTTAGCAGCTCCAACAGTATTTTCAAATGTTAATCAAATAGTTGTGGTTGTGGAGCAGGACCAGCATTGAGCCAAGCATTTTTATCAGCGATTTAATCCCCCAACTTATAATATGCCTGCCTGCATAGTGTGCGTTTTATACAAGATTTGAATTTCGTCTCATTCAACTGAAGTATGTGGGGAGGAATTTTATTGTAACATTTTAAACAGTATCCCATTAAAGATGAGTCCACATTAGTCAGTCTGAAACCTGGTTGAACTAATAGGTACCTATTTCATGTACTATAATTATGTCTTTCACCTCTTTTACCAAAAAGATGTACATTTTTTCTAATGTGCATGATGTTTTCATAGATATTGACAAGGTACCGTCATGATGTTAATATCCTTAAACAGTTCCCTTAGAGAGTCACGCCTGCGGAGATAATATATGGCTCTGATCGCTCTTTTCTGCAGAATAAAAATAGACTCGATGGCTGCAGCCCGTCCCGACAGTAAAATACCGTAAGACCTCTATTTTAGTTATATAGTCTATTTTAGTTACTATGAAAGTAACTAAAATAGACCAGTCTCGCGGTATCTACAATCGTAAATTGACGGATTTTTCTGACAGCATATGCTGCTGAACTTAGCCGTCCTACAAGAGATGTTAAATGAGGAGCCCATTGTAACCTTGAGTCGAGCGTGATCCCTAGGAAAACAGTTTTATCGACGAATTCTAGTTTCCCTTGATTCAATACTATCTCACAACAACTTTTGACATTTGGTAAAGATAATTTTATGCACTTAGTTCTTTTTCCATTTAATAGTAAATTATTAGCAGTGAACCACGTTTGGACCTGCACTAAGGCGTTATTTACGTCGTAAAAATGTATAGCACGTCTATCTACCTTAAAAATTAAGGGAGTATCGTCAGCAAATAACACCATTTGTGGTTGATTTTTTTATAAATATAAACTAAAAAGAGGAATGGACCCAATATCGAGCCTTGTGGCACACCCATTTTTACTTTTAAACCTAGTGAATTGATACCGTTTATTTGTACTTTCTGCTGTCTATCATTTAAATAAGATTTTACTAAATTGAGCGCAAGTTTTCCAAGTCCGTAATGCTCAAGTTTCAAGAGTAAGGTTTCGTGATCGACGCAATCAAATGCCTTGGATAGGTCACAAAAGATTCCTATGGCGTCTTGGGCCTCTTCCCACGCGCAAAAAATGTGTCTTAATAAGGTTTCACCGGCGTCGGTCGTACAACGTCCTTTGGTGAAACCATACTGTTGATCATGACGGATTTTATTTGTGTCACAATGATTGAGCATTTGAGTAAGCATTACCTTTTTAAACACCTTGCTGATAACCGGCAACACGGACACAGGTCTATAATTATTGGTGTCTCTACTGTCCCCGGATTTGAAAAGTGATATTACCTTACTGTATTTCATTAAATCCGGGAAGACTCTTTCGTCAAAATGACATACATTTTACTTGACAGATTTATGACTGTTAAAGTACAACTAGCGCCATTGTCCTGTATTTCGGTCAATTTTCTTGGGGAGAAAATTTACAACATAGCCAACTAGGCAATTCCACGTTTATTTGAAAGTTTGCGCATGAAATTTTAAATCTTATTACAATTACCTCAAGATCCAAATTCATTTACGCCACTTTTTTTGACAAACTTCTTATAAGGTAACGCTTAGACGAACCATTTCGAGCGACTTTTGACCATCCCCTAAATCAGGTTGAAACCCGAAAATCATAATAGGTTATTGGTATAATTATTATATCCTTTATTTCATCTGCATACATATTATTGACATTTTTAAATATTTTTATAAAAACATTAAAAAATAGTAGCCCACCAGGTATCGGGAGCAGGGTCCAAGCTACCGGTGGTCAGGGCTCGTGTATTATCTATGCTCCTGAGAAAGGAACCTCCTAACGATACACGTCGTGTCCAGCAGCCCTTGAAGCCCTTTCTGGATCAAGCCCTTGATCCAATAGCCTAACGAGAGCCTCCTCAAATGTTCGTCGAGGCTCTTAGCAATTATGCCATTGGCCGTCACGAATTGCGGATGGCGGATTTTTGGCGCCAAAACGTATGTTTAATAATTTTTTGACAAACAAATACCATTTTCTCAAACATGCTTGGAAATTCGAACATTCATTCGAGCGCTTGGCCGGCAATGTTTTTATGAAAATCCATATCTGGCGTGATTAGTGGCTAAATAAATTACTATGAAAACTCATATCTCGACACCAACAATGAACACAACGCTAACGTTTTATTACGCGAGTGTGCCCTTGAAGCCCTTTCTGGATCAAGCCCTTGATCCAACACCCTAACGAGAGCCTCCTCAGATGTTCGTCGAGGCTCTTAGCAATTATGCCATTGGCCGTCACGAATTGCGGATTATTTTTCAAAAACACAAACAGCTTAAAAACTCTAAACAAAAATGTGACAGAAAAAGAGATAAGCATTATGTCTATAGTAATAAGTAGCATTTTCTCAAACATACTTGGAAATTCGAACATTCATTCGAGCGCCGGCAATATCTGGCGTGTTTAGCGGCTAAATAAATTACTATGAAAACTCATATCTCGACACCAGCAATGAATACAACGCTAACTTGAAAAAGTCGATTTTACACCAGAGGCATTTCAAAGAAAAAATGTGATAAGTAACTTTTTTATTAATAAAGACAATTAATTGAAGAATGTCGATATTTAATTTACCTTTATATAGTTAACGAGTTAGCCGTGTATACACTAAAAAACCGATACATGAATGTGCAATAAATTACACCAACTCATAGTTAGCGTAGCGTACATTTAAATGGAATGTCAAAAGGTGAGAATGCTAAAACATTACATTAAATTCTTATTAATTGTCAAACTATACCTAAAATAAAAAACATAAATTCTTTACAATATTATTAATTACAAAAAATCTATACTAGCTTAAACCGCCATGTACTCGTAAGAGTGTGCTTACTCTCAGCTAAGTCTTGCCTTTTTTGTTACGAACATTCACGAACGGAATACACTAGGCTAACTAGAGATAGCGTAATGTATGTCGCGCGATTGCAAAAATTACATTCACCTCCTCCATACATAACGCTAACGTTATGTAAAATTTGTAACTTCGTTATTTTTTGGAATTTCTATATAATTGTTTTGGTACTAATTGAAAGTCATATAGCATTCAAAACGGAAATTGTCCAAAATTCAAGTTAGCGTTTTGGGGGCATGAGGAACAGGGTGTAAAGTTCACTCATCCCCCATAGAAAAGGGAGGATCCTCCAACCAGACGGGTGTGATGTCTGGCGGGCAACTGCCCAGAGGTTGAAGTCGGGAAGCTTGTATATATGTTTATCGCGCGGTAAACTCTAATTGCGCGATGCAGGATTTGTGTGACGTCAGGATGTTGTGTGACGTCAGGTCTTTGATACGTAGTTCGCATGTAGCGATGTAGATGCCGCTACAGCGTAGTGTACATTGCTGGTGTCGAATTTGTCGTGTCATTTAAAAATGGAACGAACTTTTGTTGGTTGGTTGATCCATGGCAACCAAGGAGGCAACTTATCAAAGATTTTATTTAAATTTCGATTTGGCTTGCAAATAGAGGTGTTTAAAGTAAAGAAGAAATAAAGGCGCGTGTAAAGTGATCGTTGTTCGTCTTTGATTCTGGAATTTATAATTAATTCACTTAGTTTTAATTTCCGCGCATTGTTTGAGAAATGTACTATACTGATGGACTCATTTATGTGTGCCTCGGTTTTGCCTCGGCCCACATTTTCATTTAGAATCGCCACGTTAGGCATTTAATTCTTCGTATTTTGTACCCATTTCATTGACGTAGTTTTATTACTTCTATCATATACACACGCAGATACATACTTTCACTGGAAATGAGGTCCTTACTGAAGCGATCGAAAAAACATTTTCAATGTTAAAATTAAAAACTCGAAAATCTATCGAATAGGTAACAAAATAAAGGGTTTTATTACGCCAGTGTCACCGGGAATATTAAAATAAATTAAAAAACGAATTGGCTGTTTTTTTGGGCCAAAAGGTATGTTTAACAAAAAAACTTTGAAACCTGTCGAGTGGGATATCAAATTGATGGGGTTTATTGGAACTGGGTATACTTACACGTATTAAAAAAAAACTAAATGCCGGATATTTGGCGAAAAAATCTCCCAAACCTATCGAGTGGTTTTAAAAGGTGATTACAAATATATAAACAAATTATTTGTTAAAATGTAATTTGAAATGAGAAATGTTAAAAAAAATCCTAACCAAAAAGCGTAAAATAAAAAAAAGTTCATTTTTTTAAGACAGAATTTTAATTCCATCTTTTTTAAAGTTCACTTACGTAGTAGTTTTTGTTCTTTTTTATTTACTTTTTTTGTTCACAAAAGGCTTTCGGTGGGGATTGTTTCTACTCGCACTCCGCGCAGGAAATGTTTTACACGGAAAAACACAATACGGTGCAAAATCCACTACCTATACCAATATTTTTTTTTACTTGGGTAACACTGTTGCTAAGTGCAAAATCCACGATTATAGCATTATCAATCAAAATCAAATTATTTTATTTACAGATCATACAATCCAATTTGTTAGTTACATACACATCTTAAACACTAGTGTTAGTACATAATAATATTTGGCAAATTTAGGTCACAATATAATTACTAGCAATGTCAAAACCATTAACAATAATGTCAAAATCACAACCATAATTATATTTTTTTACTTGGGTATCACAGTTTTCCATGAAGACGTCGTGAGGTACAAATTGTACAAGGTCCTAAATAAAATTTGGTTACATTTTAATTTGAACCTTGTCACGTCAATATAGAGTTTCTATTTCCAAAACTTGCATTTGATCTAAGATTCTGAATTCAAGCTTAGCGTATAGTATATGCAAAATAAATTAATGTTTTTAGTTTTACCTATTGAAGAATTGCATTGAAAATAAAGGGAATGGGCAATGATCATATTTCGTTAAATATTGTAATTGAAAAATCATTTCGACGAATAGGGTTGCTGATCACTGCGGTCCAACAAATATTCTAAGTTTATTGATATTTTTGTTCAATCATGTTCGTCTTAATAATTATGACCCTTATGATGTTATCATTCTAAAAAGGCTTGTTCTCCTCAAAGTAAAAAACGGAAGGTAAGTGATACGATTAGTTAGATAGTATTTGCTTCCATATCGTCAAAAAAGCAAGTTTATTGAGTTTATTTTCATCATGACTGATAATGTAGTACGTAGTATAATACTTTGATGATGATCCGCTCGCATTTACGCGGTTTTCTAATCAATGGCTATAACTGACTAATAAACATCGGATATATAATTATAAGATAACAATTATGTTCGAAATAAATAAAAACGTTTAAAATAGTAGCCCACCAGCATCGGTAACAGATTCACGGACATACAATAATGTAATATATGGAATAATATATATATACAGCGATCGTACTTAGGTAAATTGAATAGAGCCGTTTCATCTGATTATTTTGCATATACTTAGTACAGAAAATTCAAATTCGAATTCTATACCTGCCTAAGTTTCTGCCGGCGGGAATGGATTGTGTTTTGTTTTCGTCGTGTTTGATGAGAGGGGTAGGTAAAGGTTGCGCGGGTGAAATTTGATTTTTTGCTGGCTTTATGCGCCGTCTTAACGAAGTCATTGATAAATTTGCAAAAAGGGATCCGAGGACGCTTGCTATGCACTATACAAAATAAAATGTGTGCTTTTTTAGTGTTTACTTTACTAAAAATTACCGTCAGCAGGGTCAAGTCTCCTCCAAACGACAGTCCTTGATCCGCCACTGATAGCCTTTCAGTCCGAAAGGACAAGTGAAACTTAACCATTAGGCATGGCACAGACCTGGCGCAACACAGTGCAGCGCGGTTTTTCTGGCCAAACAATGTCAATATTGCGTCTATTTAAAAATAAAGTTAAAAATATATAATCTTAACTGCGTACGTCCGCGTTAATTCTCTCTCGGATTTTTTATATATTTATTTTCATATTTGTCGGCGCCTGCAGCCTTTGTGTCAGTATTACACAGTTCATGTGACATATTGTCAAGCTTATTTTTCAGACGCTTTATAACTGATGAAAAACTATCACCAACAACCAACGGTTACAAGCGCAAGGTTGATATTTGTTCCGACAGTAAAAATCGCGCTGTGCTGCGCTTCGCCATTTCTGCGTTTGCTTTTAAACGTTAGTTACCTTCCCCAATTTTCCTGGCTGCAGCTTTCTCTGGTTAAAATTATGGTCAAAAGACAAGCAGGCTGGTCCAACGAACGGAGTGTATACGAAGGCAGTCTCCAGGATTATAACCGCGACGTCATCTTGGAAGTTCGCTGCAGCGCCTTGGAAGCGAGGCGGGATTTTAATTTCTTTGACCTGTTGATCATAAATGTCTTTATTTATCCCTAAATATTCATGAGAAAGCCAGCATTAAGCTAAGCGCACATTAAATCCGCAGCGGACCGCAGCGCGTCGCATTGCAAAATTGCATCAAAGCACATTAGGGGTCGCGTCGGGCCGCGCAGCAACGCAGCAATTGTATCAAACAGATTCTAATTTCGAATTTGAATTTGGTACAAAGTATTAAAGGTTACTTTAAAGAACTTACACTAGATTTCTGCGCGTATACATCTCTGGGGTTATTCCACGGCCGGTAGATCTTGCCGGCTGCCACCGCGAACTGAGAGGCAGGTAGTTGTTTGCTGACATCATCCCAGAAGCAATGGGCAGCTGGAATCAATCAATTGTAGATAGTAAAATAATCATTCAAATCACAGGGTAGGTTAGGTCACCTTCCGCATGACGCAGGTCCTCACCGGACACGGCTGTTTCGGGAGCTTCCTGTTCCGTATAAAGCGGGAGGAAACGCCCGGGTGTCACCACTGTGTGGATCGCCCGGAGGACACGGTGGAGCATATGGTGGAGGTCTGCCCTGCTTGGGCGGAGCACCGCCGTGTCCTCACGGAGGCGATTAGCGGCGGCGATCTTTCGCGTCCGGCCCTGGTTCAGGCCATGGTTCGGAGCGAGAGTACATGGGAGGCCCTCACCTCCTTCTGCGAAGCAGTAATGCTCGCGAAGGAGGAGGCGGAGCGCGCAAGGGAGATGCAAACTGCACGCCCTCGCGCCCCTAGTCACCGCGGAAGACGCCCCGGGCGTCGGGAGTCACGAGCCGACTTCCGGCCACCGTAGGCGTGGGCTTGCGGACGGTGAGCAATGGGGAGCTCGCCGTCCGATAAGGACCAGGCCCGTGTCGACGGCGCGTTGTGTTCCACGCGCGCCTCAAAGAGATGTCAGCACCAACCGACGGGGTCGAAAGACCAATGCCTGCTGGGGTTGCGGGTTTGTCCGAAAGGGATATCGCGGCCCCGGTACATAGCCAACGGAAGGAACACGCCGCTCCCGCTCCGACCAGAGCGGGAGAAGTTATTTGATAATTTCCCACCCTAAAAAAAAAAAGGGTTGGTTAGGTACTTGCATCAGAAACTTCAGAGGTAGCAAGCTGAATGTGTCAGTGGGCCGGCCATGTCTGTCGATGGACCCACAAAATCGTTGGAGCAGACGAGTCCTCGAAGGCCGCGTATCGGTAAGCGTGGTGTGGGTCGCCGCCAGATATATAAACTGGCAACCTTAAAAAGCCTGCTGAGGCAGACTGAATGTGGAAAGCAAACAACCGGGTGTTGTGGTGCAACTGAGAGGTAGGAGTGGACTACGAATCTGCGATATGCTATCTTGATTGAGTTGAAATGAATCCGCCTCATAATACTACTCTTGTACAATAGATTTAAATGGACCACTTACCAGCAATAACACGAGTCGTGGAAACTAATGATCCGCTGCAGATCTGCATGTAAGGTTTCGTATCTTTTCGGTAGATGCCGACCAACCATGGCAGCTCTCCTCGCTTAGCTCGTCTCCCGCCAATCATGAGCTTTACGGCCTTCGGAGTTACTCGGCCACACTCTAAGGGTAAAGAGTTTATTTAAAAGACTGATTAATCGCTTTTATAGGAAGTGTGGTGAGAGGTCTGCTATGATATCAAAAGCGGTATTCTGCAAAGATCACTTAGAACTTTGATCTTTGAATTGTATTTACAATCAGGAAAATAATTTGTTTATCAAATTTTGTTTATTAAACACTCCATATACGACGATGACCATTTAAGCCCTAATCAGCCGTTCGATTCTGTAAAAATATCACCGTGAAACTTAGGTGAAGTGAGCGTGGAGTGAGCTGTCAATAGTGTTAATCCCTAGCATCCTGCCGGTCGATTATGTGGCAGTGACAGCTCACTTCACCTAAGGTTCACGTTAATATTTTTACAGAATCGACCGACAGGTCCAGACATATTCTTTTTAAGTATCCTTCAGTTATTCAAATTCGATTTAAGATAGTAGTTTACAGTCAATCAAAGCATTTGTTTAAGATTGAATAAAAATAAATATTATTTGTAGTTCCGATTACATTTTTGGTTTAATGGCGACGAAGTGAAAAATTACAGTTCATTCCATTCATTCGGTCAATGTGATCAGATGGGTGGTAGGAGTAATAAATAACTTATTTTTGAGGTACAGGAGATAACAACCATAGAGGCCGACATATTATTTATTTGTTTATTGATATGGCACTTCAACGGCTAGCTCATGAAATCGTACACAAACAAAAATCACATTCAGATTTAGGTATTGTGAATTCGCCACATAAGGAAGTGCACAGCACTATAACAGAGAATTTAACCATTATACTCTCGAATGCCTTTTGTAGTACATACAGGACACATAGACAACATAGTTAGGACTGGGTCACTGGCTCGTGCAGACTAGTGCGACTTGTCACGCGACGCGACACGCACCGGTACCGTGAAGTTTTCTTAGAAATTATTCTGTTAGAGTTGCGTAGCGCTGTCGCGTCGCGCCAGTCTGCATGAGGCTTTATTATCTTTTTGATTATTTTAATTGCTGATATTCTAGACACTAGTTAATTTGTGGTCTCTTTTCTCACATAATCATAGGCACAGTTTCAGTAAGAATGATGTTACCTAAAAGTTATACCTATTTTGATTAATAATTTCTTTTGTAAGTAGTAGTATTTTTTCCGAAGATTCTTGAAAAGGTAAAAAAAATACAACTCTCTGGAAACACTTATTGTAGTCGTCATACGCTCATTCACTCACTTTGTCACTCGTCGGCATAAAAACCTACTGTTACGTTAAAACTTCATGCATCAATGTTTTGGTGTATTATGGGGGCGCGAAAAGCAAGCAAAAATTAAATTTCACCCGCGCAACCCTTACCTACCCCTCTCATCAAATACGACGAAAACAAAACACAATCCAGTCCCCCCCGACAGAAACTTTTCGCCTAGCGTTTATCTAGCTAGGTATGGAATTCGAATTTGGATTTTCTGTAGTAAGTATACGCAAAATAATCAGATGAAACGGCTCTATTTAATTTACTTAAGTGTGATCGCTGTATACAAATAGGTATATTATTCAATATTATTGTATTCCCGTGAATCTGTTACTGATGCTGGTGGGCTACTATTTTGAACGTTTTTATTTACCTGAACATAATTATTATCATCATCCGATGTTTATTTGTCAGTTATAGGCGTTGATTAAAAAACCGCGCAAGTGCGAGTAGATCATCATCAGTATTATACTACATTAAGAGTCATGATGAAAACGAAACTCAATAAACTTGCTTTTTTTTACGATATGAAAACAAATATAATCGTATCACTTACCTTCGCTTTTTTACTTTCAGGAATGATGACATAATAAAGGTCATATTAACGACGAACATAATTAAACAAAAATATCAATAAACGTAGAATATTTGTTGGACTGCAGTGATCAGCAACCCTACTCCTTGAAATGGTTTTAGAATTACCATATTTAAACGAAATATGATCATTGCCCATTCCTTTTATTTTCCATGAAATTCTTCATTAGGTAAAAAATAAAAACATCTGTTTATTTTGTATATACGCTAAGCTTGAATTCAGAATCTTAGATCATATTCAAGTTTTGGAACTAGAAACTCAATGTTGACGTGACAAGGTTCAAATTCAAATGTACTCAAATTTACTTAGGACGTTGTACAATTTGTACTTCACGACGTCTTCGTGGAAAACTGTGATACCCAAGTAAAAAAATATGATGCTATATCGTGGATTTTGCTTTCCAGGATCGTGCTAAGGCAATTAGCAACAGTGTTAACCAAGTAAAAAATTATATTGGAATAGTGGATTTTGCACTGTATTGTGCAATGACAAATGGCATGAAATTGTGTCATGAAGTCCTTTCCTGCGCGAACCGCGAGTAGAAACCCCGCCGAAAGCATTTGTCACCAAAAAAAGGATTATAAAAATAAAAAAAACCTGACTTCGTAAAAAGTGAACTTTTCTGTCTCCAAAAAAAATTTCTTTTTTTATTTTACACTTTTTAGTTAGGATTTTTTTTTATAGTCCGGTCTAAATAGAGATTCAAGGTTACGCATAAGGCTGCCTGTCCACTGGAGCGGAGAGGAGAGGAGCGGAGCAGCGGTGTGCCAATATTAACCAATGGAATTGCATAAAACCTCTGCTCCGCTTCAGTGGACAGGGATTTGCGGAATAGTTTAAAAATTCATACAAAACCGGGAAGCGGAGCGAGGAAACGGAGCGGAGAAGCGGAGAGGGGAAGCGGAGCGGGGAAACGGAGCGGAGAAGCGGAGAGGGGAAGCGGAGAGGCGATGCGGAAAAATACGTGTCACACACACAGTCCGCAACACCGCTTCGCTACGCATAGTCCGTAACTCCGCTCCGCTACCTCACTCCGCATCAATGGACAGACACTGTCCGCAAGTCCGCTGCCATTCTCCTCTCCACTGCCTCGCTCCGCTTCAACGGACAGGCAGCCTAAACCTGAATCTTGGTTTGATTGTATAAAATCATCAATATAAAAGAATGAAGAATGTCAAAAGTCCCCATCGATCGCGCATGTGCAGCCGCATTTCGCATTACATCCTTTTGTAAAATTGCAAAAAAATATTCAGGGGTTTCATCGGTGCAGGTGGAAGTAAAGTTTGGATTGGTTCTAATGGATCATCAATTAATTTCCAACCTCAGTCTTCTGAGTTCTGAGACCCGAAATAGATGGAATCAATTGATTCCATCTATTTCGGGTATGTGTTCAAGTGTGGCGAAAGTTAATTGATGATCCATTAGAACCAATCCAGACTTTACTTCCACCTGAACCGGTAAAAGCCGTTTTTTTTTTTTTTGGAACTAAAAAAGCTTTTTAGACTTCTGATAATCTGCAATATATACCTACATTTACAATATACAGGGTTCATTTTAGCTCGTTCTGGAACCAAAAGCCATAAGCTCGATCAACGAACTCGAAACAATTGGGACTATTATTTTCAATAAATTACAATTTAATAAAAACACGAAAAATCTAATTTATTGTTTTTTTTGTGAAATAATGAGAACTCGAAGTAACTGCGATCAATGCATATGTGTGTACAAAGTATCGACGAACGGCAACACTTGCGAACGGTACCCATTGAAAAATCCATTCATCGATCAGACAGCATAAAAACACATACGCAATAGATAAATAGGTACACAAATAAAAATACGAAAAGCGAATTCAGACTTTATTTCTTAACTGTAATTTATCACCAAACTAGGTACAAGGTAAGTAGGTACGCAGTTTACTAAAATTATTCTGAGAAGTGTCCGACCGGAATTCACAAGGATGCACAACCGAATTCCGCGGTTAAGTGTATAAAAATAAGGTCTTAATTCGGTCCAATATTTTCATAGAAAAGGGCACCACCAACTTATAATGAACTCTATTCCACAGACAAAACGATTCATTCTTTCTGTTTACATTGCCTGCCTTTGTAGAAGCCGCCGCGCCGCGGCCGCAAGCAAGCATTGTCGCATAAAAACAATTGGTTTAGGCAGTATTCTTTTTATTTATCATAAATATGGTAGGTAGGTATGCTTATTAAGTACCTATTAGCTCGATTGGTCGACACTCGATTCGAGGCCTTAAATACAACTCCCAAGCGTACTCGTCGTGTCTAGTTGAAAAGATACGAGTAAGTACTAGTGATTTCGTGATGCGAGAGCAGTGAATGAAATTTCAATTAGTTTCTCTCGTTTACGAGGAGATGTGCTAGTGGTAAACACCGTGCCGTGCTTCCGATACAAACAAGAGATAACGGAGGTAACTGAACTTACACCAACCTGAATCGTACTTGCAGGTAAGTACTTACTTGCAGCCGGTTATTCGTCCAACGTCCGTTGACCCACCGCGAGCGCGCTGTCAACTGACTCGCACACGCACAGCTGTGCCGCGCTACGTCATCACCGAGCGGATCGCGTACGATCATGCGTTTACGAATGAAATAGTGGAAGCGCTACTAAGATTTAACTCGAATGACAGAATAAAAGTGATAAATTTCTAACTTCTATATTAGATGTCTTAAAAAAACAATAACAATGCTAATAGTAACTATTAATCGTCTGGAGTCACTGTGTTTCGGCTCCAGAACGATGTAAAATTAATCGTGTATACATTTTATACTTACGTTTTGGCGCACTAAATCCGCCATGTTGATTAAAAAAATATATATATAGGTACTTAGTGCCAGTCGCGCAATTAGCCCCATCATTTTGATATCCCACTCGATAGGTTAGGGAGTTTAAAAAAAAAAAAACGTTTTGGCGCCAAAGATCCGCCATCCGGCAGTCGTGACTAGTGTTGCCAGGTCCGATTCGCTTTAAATCGGGGCAGCAGGTAAAACTAGTCGGGATTTAGGGTTACAAGGTTTAATTTATTGCGTTTCGCAATTAATATTACTAGTAAATCTGAATTTAATGTGATAATAATCATCAGACTTGCTGGACTAGTAGAAATTACAAAATGTTACAATAAAATCGTGGTTTGAGTAGGTATTAATTATTATTATTGACGCTCTTTATAAGTTTTATTTATTTATTTTTTACTAGCAACCCTCTCCTGCTTCGCACAGTTTTTACGACTTGACAAAACATTGAGATTTACTATACTCAGGTAAACATAACTTTTATACCAACGTATTATACACGTAAACCTTCCAAATAAATTCTCTAAATGATGGTTAAAACCTCATCAAAATCTGTTGCGTGGTTTAGAAGAACAATGCGGACCATACAGGCAAACGCGAAAAGCGACTTTGTTTTATATAGCATGTATAATGTCGTGGCCAGATCTTAGAATCGATGATTTCATGAAATGAACATCGACCGCTGGTCACATCATGATGTGGTCTAGCCAGATCATTGAATACCAGTTAAACGTACGACTACTTCATTATCTCGCCAAATATTAATAATAACGTAAAATAGTTAGATTATTCACCAGTAGAGGCGTTGATGTCGTTTTGTTTTTGTTGCGCATCATGGCGGCGCGGCGGCATACAACGAATCAAACAAAGTAGGGTGACCACGCAAAAAAGTCGATGGACTTTTATTGGGTTTCCAAATATAATATTAGGGAAAGCGATCAACTTGGAAGTAGCGCTCGCCGGTCGCTGCCACGGCGTAAAATGCTATGATGCATAAAACGAACTTATAATTTGTTTAAAAAAAAATAAACATTACACCGCTTATGTGGCACCCCGACCAAATGGGTTAGGTTAGAACCAACCATGCGCGAGCCGAGCGAGCGGAGCGAGCGTTGCCGCGGCAGCAGCCGGTAAGCGCTAGCGCTAGCTCCAAGTTGGTCGCAGTAACTTGGCTATTTTTACTACACCTTAAACCATGGATACACCCCGTACCCTACATTAATGATACGGCCAAACTTCAATTGGCATATCATTAAACGATGACGTTTAAACGATATGGCCAATTTTAGCTGGCCATTTCATGATATGGTCAATTCTAAGATGTGGCCACGACATATAGATTAAAATTATATTTTTCGTTAGATTTCGCTGTCTTGTTTTTTATAACATAGTTATAAAATTCACTGCAAGTCATGCTTAAGAGGATTTATTCTGAAGGTGGGCAACGTCGCAAATAGATGTCAAATATTGAAATATTTGACATCTATTTGCGACGTTGTTTTTATTAATTTAGTAATATTATTGTGTGGAAATAAAAAATGTGGCTAACTAGCGAACTAGAATATTGATTATGAAATGCAATAATTAATATCATAACACCGAATGTTTAGTTTTAGAAGTAAAAAAACTATTTGGAAACTTTCCAAATGCGTTTTTTGCACCTAAAATGGGTACAACATCAAATTCAATGATAAAATTTCAATTCATTATTAATATTCTAGTTTACTAGTTAGCCACATATCTTATTTCTATTCAGTAATATTGCTATATGAATCAAAACAGGTAAATATTTGACAGTTATTTGCGACGTTGCCAATTTTTAGGATAAACACTCTTAAGTTGGTTTTAATTTGAATTTCTGCTTTGACATGCTCGAGTGCCAAACGGATTCGCCTGTCAGTCCAAATTAAGTTAGCATGGGAAAATACCCTTTCCCTTACCGTGTTTGATATTGGTATTGAAGCCATAAAAGAAAATAACTTTAGAATATTTGCAAAGTCTCGATTGTCTATAAAAATATTGGTGGCACTCGATATAGTGATGTGATACGTAATTTATTTATTTTAGCTAATATGCAAATATATAGTTTTTAATAAGTTTATTATTATATATATATTTTTTTTTTTATCTGGTGCAAATCGGGACGCGTCCCCAGACCCCTGAAAATCGGGACACCTGGCAACACTAGTCGTGACGGCTCTTGGCATAATGGGGAAGAAATCGCAAAGCTATGAACAGGTTGCGCTGCTAACGCATTGCCCATAACATCGCACTGTCATTTTGATCTCTCAATGTTTTTCCGGTTTAAAATAATTCAAACAGGAACTAGCGTGAGTTTTTTGATAATTTAATGAACTATATATTCAACGTGGACTGTACCTCGGTTAAAAGCTGAACTGAAGAACCGAGGAGCTTCACTAAGAGGCCGAAAAGCGGATTTGGTCAGCAGGTATTTACAGTCAATTTTATTGTTAATAATAGAAGTAAATAACCCAATTTTATAAATGTCATGTCGTTCATTTATTATCGTGGTAATAATAAACTTTTACGTACTAGATAAGATAAGATAAGATAAGATTTCTTTATTTGTTTAAACATTGTATGCATACAAGAGCATGCAAGATATTAGTCCGTCGTTTGAGTCCAATCATGTTTAGCCGTAAATATCGGCGTACAAATATTTATACAGTATGTTAAATAACAGAGGGCGTTAATCTATATCATTAATAGATAAAAATAAAAATATCAGCATAGAAAAATAAGCATAAAAAAATCCGAATTCAAAAAATTTATTAATTGACAATAAATTCGAAACGTCCTGTTTAAAATCAAAATAGTAGCGCGGAATAGCTTAGCGTAGTAAGTAGCATTGCCCAACACGGCAACGTCGCAATTTTTACTCGCGCACGATGCCGAACATTTCACGAATACTCACGATGCTGTGCGACCCGGCCGCGCTCCGGCCGGCCGGGTGGCGGCGGCGGCGGGGGGCGTTGAATGGCGAGCGGAGACTTTGATAAAGGCGGCAAAATAGTGATGGGTAACTCATCATTTTATATGAGGTTGAGGGAGTACCTCATTTTACCTCGCGAGGTCCTCAAGAGGTACCCTTCATTTGAGGCGAGGAGTCGTACGTCGATGTATTCACCACACGAGCCGAATTATGAAAGTCGGTTCATTCACTCACTAAGCTCACTCAATACTCACTCGCGAGTACTCGCGTCAATAATGTCAATGTCAATTTTTAAGTGAGGACGAGTGAACGAGTGAGTTGGTTCAATGTTGAAATTCCAGTAACTCTTTCAATTTGCGATCACGAGTACCTCAAACGAGGCACCTCATGAGTGAGGGACACATCTCTACGGCAAAATGAATTAGAAAGACAGTGAAAAACACGTCGTCGGGTTGTTATCAGTAAAATTAAACATTTAACTTTGTTTAGTTTTAGCAATAACATTTAACAACCCGTCTCAAATGCCCGGCTGACAAAGGAACGCGTCACTGAGGCCCCTTGGGCTTGGAAGGACCTATTCACAAACATAGTAAAAAAATTAATTCATGTACCTACCTATCTAAGCCACGTTTCAATAATAATTAAAATTGAAATACAGAGTACAGATAATTATTCTGCACGCAGCGGCCGAGTAATGGACGCGGGGTAGCGGCGGCGCTTCTGCCGACACGTCGTACTCAAAATAAACAGATGTACGAATACAGAAGGACCACTCACGGAACAAGTACACGAATTTGTTTTACCTATCCACTCAGTACCGTACCACCGTACGGTACAGGCTTACAGTGTTAATATGAAAGTTGATTCGAAAAAATAATTTTATCAAATAAATAACGTAGAGCTGATAAATAGTGTGCGGTTAATTTTAGGGAAAGTTTCATTTATTTAAACCACAGTTCAGGCTAGCTTTTAAATGATAATGGCAGTATTGCACGTTAGCAAGTGAATGTTTTCTGAAATAACATAGAAATTAAAAAAAATACTTTTACTTTATGCAGTTGCTTTCGTAATACCTAAGTACTTGCGTTTATTCATAGCAATCGTGTAACACCACAGTAGTAACATGCTCATTTAACGGGGTAACTACTCCCTGAGTGTAAAAGCAGTTTTAGCAAGGAGTGGGCCTTCTGAACTTATTTATTTTGTGGCACAGTCGTTTAGTGTTATTTTTTATTTTAATGTTTTCGAAAGGTTTTAGGTATTATGATACATTTACAAATGTTTAAAAACTTACCTAGATTTTGAACTGCTCAATATGGTGACCGCCTCTCTCTACACATTGGTGCAATCGCCGCCGGTTATTTTGGTGCACTCGTCGCATGAAAAGCGGGTCCTCGCGTATGTGGTTCCGGATAACACGAAATGCTGTGCGGATTCGCATTTCCATCTCCTCCCGCGAGTGGCTTTCTTTTTTATAAACGAGTTGTTTGACCCAACCCCAGAAAAAGAAGTCAAGTGTTGTCAAGTCAGCTGGACCAAGCAGAGCCTGCACTTTTTGAAGTGAGTACGGATGCTGCTTGTTTTTCTTTAAAATTTTAAAGACTGCGACGTGACTCATGTTTAACAGGCGGCCGGCCCTTCTAGTGCTTGAACCGGGCTCCTCTTCAAAATGCCTTAGCACGTTCTGTTCCTGCCGCACAGAGATCACCGGTCGGGGGCCACCAGAACGACGCGGCACTACCGGTTCATTGTTACGGAGACGCACCAGAGCACTCACAATAACACGAGAATTCCGCGGTTGATTTGCATTGGGATACCTCTCAGCATACATCCTCAGAGCACGGGCACCATCGTAATTACACTCAGCATAAATTAGCACCATGTTCACATACTCCTGAGCACTGTACTGATAACGCGGCATTTTTCACACAAGAATGACGAAACGAAAAAATACAAGATGTTGCAAATGTGAAAATAATGCACATCAGGTCAGCGCGCGAGATTAGTTCCGAATAAAATTAGGTGGACATTCGGGGTGAGGGGGCGGGGCACATCTATTAGATCGCCGCACACGTGGCCCGTCATTCATAAGAAAATTGCGACATTGCCGTACTTACACTTTGAAAGCAAGTGCGCGTGTACAGAGTGTTTCTTTTACGTATCAATTTAATATTTTTTGTGAATATTTTATAATTAAAAAAAAGTAAAACATTTTGTTTTCGAATGGTACTATTTTTTTTTGCATGTATGGACGCTATACTATTGCGAGTTAACGGGAACGCCCTCTGTTAGTTAACATACTGTATAACATTGAAAATAATTAACAATAAGAAAAATATAAATATTACCTAGGATATGCACTTTACAAAATTTATAATTTAGTTACTAAGTATAATAGAAATTATTTTTATGATTATATAATGTCAATACTCTAGATAATTCAAAAATTGTAATGTCAAACAAGTACAAGAATAATGTCAAATCAATATTAAAAGATTTATGTCAAATTGTCTAGATTGATATAAAAATTACAAGATTAAGCTATACGATTTTTGTCAAAATTACAGCCATAATCATTTAAATTTAATATTAGTGTCAGGACAAATATTTAACAAAAAACAATTTTTTCGGTTAGAAATTCTGAGACACTATAATATGCTTTTTGCGAAAGAAACCTTTTTAATTGACGCTTGAATGCATTACTATTTAGCTCCTTCCAATTTTTAGGCAATATGTTAAATATAGTAGGCGCCATGCAGACGATACTTTTGCGCACAAGTGCCGTTTTTGCTGGATAGACACGAAGAATGGTCATATCGCGTCTGTTACGCGGTACAGCGTCCTGTAGACGTGGAAACAGATTGGGGTTTGTTTTAACAAACATTGCGGCTTCGAGGATATACAGACAAGGAAGAGTTAATATCTTGTACCTTTCAAAATATGGTTTACATGTATCAACCGTTTTTAGTCCAAACATAGATCTAATACATCTCTTTTGGGCCTTGAATGCCTTATTAGAGTCGGTAGAATTTCCCCAAAATATGATGCCGTATCTCGTACTTACACAGTAGTTTTATAACATATACGATGTTTCATGAGTTACGAACATAACCTAGAAATTAAAATCTGAATTTGGTGACAGAATCGAATCATTTGATAGAAATTTGAATTTTGGGATACCTCAGCAGCATGAAACTGATGATACCAAGATGAAATGAAATTAAATTGTTTATTCTGTAAATAGGATATCGGAATCACTTCTACACGTCATATAAAAAAAAAAAAATAAGCTAGATGAGGTCGGTGTTTCCTATCTGACTATTCTGAGAAGAAAGGCCGAAATAAACTCAGAGGTCGCAGTCTCTTTTAAAGTCCAGACATAATCTTGGCCAAGCCTTGTGAGGACCATGTAGATTAGTGTCTGAAATAGTCTTTTGAGGAGAGAACCACACAGATTTGAGTGGACCTGTCCAGTCAGTGCAAGCATTTGTCAGTAACCGTGGAGCTCAGCTCAGAACTTAAGGAGCTCAACTCGACGAACAATACCAAAGACAGGATATTTGGGTTGGCCGCATCAACTACTCAAACTGCCAGACCATCATTATAACTAACTAACATGCTTGTGCCTCAATTTGTATTTAACACCCTTGTATACCATGGTTAACGCAAATAAATATTCTATTCTATTCTATTCTAACTGAGAAAGAAAAAATAAATGAAAACGAAAAAAAGAAATAAAAAAAAATATCCACTTAGTCCTCACATTCACAATAATTAAAATAAAATAATATAATACTTTACAAAGTAATCGTGTCATTGTGAATATAATTTTCAACAATGTCAATGTGTATATAAAACTGGTTTATTGTGATGAATAATTAAAATGTCAAGTTTTATGGTTTTCACAAGGCTTAGCAGAGCGAGCAGCTCAATCCCAACTTTTTCTATCTTCTAAATAATCAGAAATTTTATAGTACCCTTTTTTACAAAGCTTGGTTTTAATACAGCTTTTAAATCGTTTAATGGGTAAGTTTCGAATGTCAATGGGAAGTTTGTGTAAAATCGTATACATTGACCCATGAACGAGTTGCTTACTCTGTTGAGACGCGTGCGATGCACAGCAAGGTTGTGTTTATTCCTGGTATTTAAACGATGAATATCGGACATTTTCTTAAAATTTGATATATTTTTGTGTACATACAATAGGTTTTCAAAAATATATTGTGAGGCTACAGTCAGAATATTTATTTCTCTGAATTTCTCTCGAAGGGAATCTCTTGGACCTAGGTTGTAAATGGCTCGAACAGCCCTTTTCTGTAGAACAAAGATAGTATTAATGTCCGCACAGGTTCCCCAAAGAAGAATCCCATATGACATAAGACTATGAAAGTAACTAAAATACATAATTCTGGCTGTATTTACGTCAGTTATCTGTCTAATTTTTTTAACAGCATAGGCGGCCGAACTAAGCCTTCCTGACAATGTTTCTATGTGTGGGCCCCATTGTAATTTACCGTCAATAGTTATTCCAAGAAAAACTGTTGACTCAACAGGGTCCAACTCTATTCCATTAACTTGAACATTGGTAGTTAGCTGCCTGACATTTGGCGTTGAAAATTTAATGATTTTAGTCTTTTTTTCGTTCAGGAGAAGATTATTTACATTAAAGCAATGCACAACTTTAGAGAGTGCATCGTTGACTTGTTCAAACTTGACTAACTGACGTTTGATTTTAAAAATGAGGGAAGTGTCATCTGCGAATAGTACGATCTTGTGATTATCCCTTATGTAGTAAGGTAAGTTATTTATGTAAATTAGAAATAAGAAAGGACCTAGAATTGAACCCTGCGGAACGCCCATGGTGACCGCAGATCCTGCAGATCTCTTGCCATCAACATCGACCCTCTGAATTCTGTTATTCAGATAAGAAGTCAGAAGGTCAAGAGCCTTGTCCCTGATGCCATAGTGGTAGTTTCCTGATAAGAGTATCATGATGTACGCAATCGAAGGCCTTGGACAAGTCGCAGAAAATGCCAAGAGCATTTTGCGACTCCTCCCAGGCCTGGATGGATCTTCCACCTCCAGACAGTTATCATGACATAAATAGCAGCACAAAGCTTCCATCCATAACAAAGCAACATCTTTATTACAATGAATAAGTATGCACATATGATGAGGTTATTAAACGTGTATTATATTTATTATAACATTGACAGATGCCGTCCAAACTTTTTGGAATCAAGTTTTGTATGTAGTTTGACAGCTAATGTCAGCCAAGCGTTCCCAGCGACACCCTCGGCAAATTTGACAGTTTTCTTCCCCATTGCCAAGAGCCTCGACCAATCAATGCTTCAATGGCTGGATCAATGGCTTGATCGTCGCGTATCGTTAGGAGGTTTCTCTCTCAGGAGCTCTGATCACCGGTAGCTTGGACCCTGTTCCCGATACCGGTGCGCTACTATTTAGGGGATGGTCAAAAATCGCCCGAAATGGTTCGTCTAAGGGTTACCTTATAAGAAGTTTGCCAAAAAAAGTGGGAGTAAACGAATTTGGATCTCCAGCCTAACTAGCCATTTCGACATTAATTTGAAAGGTTACGCTGGAAGTTTTAAATCCTATTGCGATTAACTCAGGATCCAAATTCGTTTACCCCACTTTTGTTGACAAACATCTCTTATGGTATCGCTTAGACGAACCATTTCGAGCGAATTGACCATCATCTCCTAAATCAGGTTGAAACCCGAAAAGCATAATAGGTTATTGGTATATTATTATATCCTTTATTTCACCTATGTACATATAATTTACATTTTTAAATATTTTTATAAAAACAAAATAAAAACATTTAAAAATATATAAAAAATACTAACCCACCGGTATCGGGAACAGGGTCTAAGCTACCGGTGGTCAGGGGTCGTGTATTATCTATGCTCCTGAGAGAGGAACCTCCTAACGATACGCGTCGTGCCCAGAAACCCTTGAAGCCCTTTCTGGATCAAGCCGTTGATCCACTGCCTAACGAGAGCCTCCTCAGGTGTTGGTCGAGGCTCATGGCTGTTATGTCATTGGCCGTCACGACTATCGGATGGCGGATTTTTGGCGCCAAAACGTATGTTTAATAATTTTTTGACAAACAAATACCATTTTCTCAAACATGCTTGGAAATTCGAACATTCATTCGAGCGCCTGGCCGGCAATGTTTTTATGAAAATCCATATCTGGCGTGATTAGTGGCTAAATAAATTACTATGAAAACTCATATCTCGACACCAACAATGAACACAACGCTAACGTTTTATTAAGTGAGTGTCAGGGTATATTGAAATATAAACAAAACGAATTGGCTGATTTTTGGGGCCCAACGGTATGTTTCAAAAAAATACTTTCGAACCTATTGTGTGGGGTATCAAAATGATGGAGTTTATTGGCACTGGGTATATAAATGAATGTTCTCAAAAAAAAAACTCCCAAACCTATCGAGTGGTTTTAAAAGGTGATTACAAAAATATAAACAAATTATTTATTAAATGTAATTTGAAATGTGAAATGTAAAAAAATATCCTAACTAAAAAGCGTAAAATAAAAAAAATACCTAAGTGTAATATATTGAATAATATACGTACCTACACAGCGATCATACAGGTAGATTGAATAGAGCCGTTTCATCTGATTATTTTGCGTACACTTACTACAGAAGATTCAAATTCGTACCTAAGGTCCGGCTTTCCAAAATTTGCAAAAGATGTAAACAACAATGCCCGCTCGAAGTTGTCTATGACTAGTGATGCGGTCGTATAACTTTTCAGTTTTGGTGCTATCGATGTTACGATTATTTTAAGTGTTTCATCAGTATTTTTTATATTGAGTTACTTTCAAATAAAAAATAATTTTTATTTTTAATTCCATTGAAATATGTTCATAATTTAAGCCGTGAAAACGAACAAAGTTATAATAAATAAATAATCATATTTTGCACTGGAAGAATTAATTTTATTACCTATTATTTTATTAATTATTAATTAACTATTATTGCCTGTGAGCTCCAAACTGGTCTTCTCCGTCGGCAAAGCGGAAGCTCGCGCAAGCCTATAAATGGTCCGGTTATATACTAGCAATGAAGTGTTGTCAGGTGTTGGGATACTTACTATTAACCCTTAAATAATTCAAGGGAAATCAGTTTTTTTTTTTAAATTTTGTTCGTTTTGATGGAAGTAGACAGAATTTAAAGCTGGCGTGAAAGTGAGCCAGTCGAGAACCGGTAGGGCCATTTGAACTTTAAATAGTGCTCGCTGCTTTTTTTGCAACTTCGAAGAAGAGAGTCCTGCCTGCATTAATAAGGAAAAAAAGACACCGTCTTTATTAAGTAGAACGCGGTGAATAAAACCAATGTTCTCTATGACAAAGACATTTTATTTTACTATAAACCAAAAGATATCATGTGTCTGCGGAGATTCTTAACACCGCGATTCAGCGGAGACTACAAAAAGTACAACGCCATCTATCGATGCATCAGTAAATTAAATATCGTTTATAGTATTAAACTAAACCTAAGATTGTACACGCGGGCTAGTTCCAATAGTATCTTGAAGATCCTAGCCGAAAAGTATTAAATACTCCTTGTACAAATAGATAGTCGATATTTATTATGTCAATCACTAGCATTTCAATGACAAGATAAACTTATGTAGACGATGTAAAAAAGGATGACGGCCGTTTGAAGTTTGAAAATTTTCAAAATCCATCCTAGTTTTCGCTTTTATTGATAGATAATAATAGTGAACAAGTTTCGCATTAATCTCAATTACTTATTGGTATTTAATTCTAGTTTCTATCAATTTTTATTTTTTATTTTGTTTCCCACCGCACGTTTTCTCCACACATTGACATTGGCAGAATTGTCGACATCGGCACCATTGCCATAAGGAAAAATAGAATAGAATAATAGTGTATTTAAAAGTTAAGAAACACGCACATGATGTAAAAGTGAGTGTGATAATACGTGTATCCTATTTAGTGCATATTTAATCAGTGACACGCAGATATCGCGTTCAATTTCAATGTTATTGCTTTTTGCAAATCGCGACCAAATCCAGATTACGTAGATAAACGCCGGGCGAAGTTTCTGTTGGCGGGAATGGATTGTGTTTTGTTTTCGTCGTGTTTGATGAGAGGGGTAGGTAAGGGTTGCGCGGGTGGGATTTGATTTTTTGCTTGCTTTATACACCCTGTTAAGCCCCGCCTCCGGATAAGGATTTTTAGTATGAGTGAGAGACGACCTCCGCCTGCGATCCTTTTGTCTAGGATGATGACGCTCGCGTTGAGGCCGTTCCTAATGGTGACGTATGTAAGTTCCTTAAAGGCTAGTATAAATACCGTATCCTGCCTGACGGTATTGACAAGCATTCTCTGTTTAATTCACCCGTTGTACGTTTATTCATCTATCAATAATACTCGTATAAACTTGTTTGAATTTTATTAATCTCACCGTGCCCGACAAGTACTTACTTACCAGTGCTCGCACATGGGCCAGGAAAGCGTTCATTCATCATTAGCGCATACCCACTTCACTATGTTTTGTACCTGTACAGTGGATTATTTGTGAGAGATTTGTTTTATTTGCCTTTACACTCTTTGGTCGCTATAATAGTATGTGGAATTCTCCCATCAGTTACAACCATCTGGTACTCCAGATATTTATAACTATCCTAACGCATCCTTTCCACCAGAGATGTGCTAAGCTGCTTAGTGATCGATCCAATAGGATCGTTTGATTTTCATAGCATAGTTTGGTTTAATTCTGCTCGTAAAGGGTTAAATGAAACGAAGTAATCAATGATTTACCGGAAGATATAAAGAGATGTGACAGTATTAATATATTTAAGAGCAAACTCAAAAAACATGTATGTACCCTATAACGTCACCAACGCCCCAGAGGCAAATATTATATATTATTATCTATAAGTAGCTCTGTATCTCATTATAAGTGAACTGTTATATAGTTCTTATGGGAAATAAATATCTTTAAACCTAAGTACCTGCACATAGTCTCGTAGCTTAGCTGGTACGCTTAGCGACCTCACACATTCCTGATCGAAAGACTGCCTAATTCTCAAGTTTTAAAAATATAGGTACATAGTTCTCACCGGAGACTTGGTACATTTTAAGCTGGTTCCAGCCGCTGCCGGACCTAGTGGCGAGTTGTGCCACAACATTTAGTTATTTATGTTGCTAAATCCAATCAACAAGGTTACACTAATTGGTATTTAAATCGAAATTCGATACAAGAACTGGTAATTTATTTTCTTTGTACAAAAATGAACCATATACGGAAAGCTAATGTAACATTGTATGGAAAACTTCTTCTAGGTGTAACTATTTGGTTTATAAAAAATTAAAAATAGATATGTTCAGGTTCCAATGAGGTACAAAATTTTAACGAAAAGAGGAACTAATTTTAACTAGGTTAAACCGACGGCGACGTGGCCCAGATAGCATGCAAAACTTCTTTTAGGTATAACTTTTTCTTGGCTTATCGAAAAAATCTAAGAAAAAAGTATGTTGAGGTACCAATGAGGTACTAAATTTGAACGAAAAGATGACCAAGTAGATATAACACCTACAACAAGGTTAAAGTTGATCCAGCCATTCTGAAGTCAGAATGGCTGGCCACTTTCTTCGTGACAGTTTTCCCTCATTAGCGAGGCACCAATTATTTGATGTCTGGTACCAAATAGGTACAAAAACTTGGTATTGCTCAATCTATCAAAATCTCTCTTAGTCCAGTGATCCTGACGCGTATTTCCAATCTATACAAGGCCAGAACGCAGCCATAGGAAACTGCTCGCGTATACATTGTAATGCTATTTTTAAATCTGTGATTACAATGTATACACGAATTTTGCGTACTGCTCGTGTATAGTTGGTAACGTGGACGCGCGCGTCCTGCTTGACATGAGTTTTAATAATATAGATTAAAAAATAAAAATAAATTGAACTGGGTGAAATGGAAGACCTAACAGATAACGGAATATGAAATGGGTTAGGTTAGGTTAGAACTGTGACCAACCGCGCGCGAGCCGAGCGAACGTAGTGAGCGGTGCCGCGGTAGCGGCCGGCGACCACTACTTCCAAGTTGCTCCCAGCCAGGCAGGGTATTTAGCGCAAGGTGCATTACGTCGCAAACAAGTTGAATACCAGCAATTTGTCGCAATCTATATACGATTAGTCCGTATGCGTACTGGCACTGTATATTTTGGAATAAGCTAGTTAATTTGACGACACGGTTGGCGCAGTGGCTGAGCGATCGACTGCTGCGCAACGTGTCGCGGGTTCGATCCCCGCACGGAACAAATATTTGTATGATCTGCAAATAGCTGTTCCGGGTCTGGGTGTTAGAGAAGGTGAAAAAAAAAAAAAAAATTTGGTCACTACGAAGTATACGCGAGTATTTGCGTACTACTCTTGTATAGATTGGAAGACCTTAGTAAAAAAGTGATTTCCAATCTATACGCGAGCAGTTTCCTATGGGTGCGTTCTGGCCTTGTATAGAATGGAAAGACGCGATCCTGACGCTTAGGAACAAATTGTGTATAAAAACGCCTGACAGGAAATGATTAACAATCAATCGTTTATGAAGTCTAACGAATCAGCTGTTCGTCAGGAATATATTTTTTTGGTTATGAAAAATACAAATAACTGCGCGTTGAATTAAAATAGGGGAATTCTTGCAAAATCTAAATCTAATGTGCTTTTTAATGCATCAAGTGTAGCTTTTGTATGTACATGATTGTTTTGGTTAGGGTATGCATATATAGGATTTTGTTCAAGTGAGAATTTTGTTTTTTTAATCATAATTATGTACAATGATATAAATATTTATTTTGTGAAGTATATTAAACATATATATATTTTTGTTAAATTGTGAATGTGAGGACTATGTGGGTACTATTACTATTTTCTTTTTTCTCATTTACTTTTAATGATAATCTAGCAGATTGAGTACCTACCCAAATGTCCTTTCTTTGGTATTCTTCGTCGAGTCGTTGAGCTCCTTAAGTTCTGAGTTGAGCTACACGATTACTGACAAATGCGTGCACTGACTGGACAGGTCCACTCAATCCATGTGGTTCTTTCCTCAAAAGGCCATTTGAAACAATCTATATGGTCTTCACATGATCTGACCAAGATTATATCTGAACTTTAAAAGAGACCCTGACCGTTGAGTTTGTTTCGGCTTTATATTCTTCTCGGAGTAGTCAAATAAGAAACGCCGACCTCATAAGATAAAAACAAAATAATGAAAAAAAAAACAACTGACTTCCAAAAAAAACACTACAAAGTGAAAAATACTTTAATTTCGGAAGTCGGTGTCTTTGGTTTTGAATTTTCGTGTTTTGCCACCAACTTCCGAAATTAAAGTTATTTTTAGTTGTGGTACCTACCCCACACAAATTCGAATACAATTACCTGCTATGTAAATAACAGTGACAGGAAGTTATCATCATATCATCCACATATACTAAGTGGGAAAAATACGTATTATTGAAGCTTACTCAAAAACTATCCAAGCAAAGTTAATAAAATTGATATGGGACCAATTTAGGAGCATACCCTTTCATACAAAAAATAATTTTCATAATCGGTCCACAATTGACGGAGAAATCGGTGGACTTACAATACTACCACCGTACCATTTTTAATAAATTTCCCCAATTATGGAAAACATTGACGTTCATAAGTGCCTTTTATGTGCCTAATTGAAATAAATTGTTTGACTTTGACTTTGACTTTGACATTAAATATATCTGCTAAAAGTAAATTGAAGAGTTTACTAACTGAAAGAGCATATTACAGTAGATTATGAAAGAGGACAGTTTTCTTCGTTTTTGAGATGATGTGAATGTTGTATTTTTGACATGGTATTGTATTGTAATCTATTGTATTTTTTTTATTGGAATTGAAATTTTTAATGACAGTCATTCATATTTTTACTGACCAATTTATTTAATGACTACTTTGTCATTGAATTGTGTCTAAAAAATATGCTTATTGAATTGTATACCTAATCTTTAATGAATCATGATGAAATTTAATTTTGATGAATATTATTACGGTTTATGCACCATCTCTTCCTACCAATTTGTACGCCACGTTATGCGGCTGAACATGTTAGAACTTTTCTGTATCCCATTATTATCCTGCACGCAATGTATCATGTACACCATGTTTAAACAAATAAAATTTAGTTACTTACATTATATAATGATACTTCGAGTACTTCGATACGGGCGTACAAAAACTCCAACAGTAGCCCTTCAAGAGTATCTTTGATAAATATAGCGATATTTGTTCCGTTTTCGGTCAAACCTGGGGAGCAGACCGCGACGTTGTTCCAGCTTCCGTTGTCCAAGCATCGCATGAAGGGGAGGGTGACAACTGAGTAGTAGTTTGGGTTACATTCGGTCCTCACGACTGTCCCCGATGGTTCGTAGGCGTTGCAGTCACGGCTGCCCTCGATGGATCCGGTGACGAGGCAGCGGTAGTCGACCGATGGGTTCTTGTCTAGCTTGCAGTAATCTGGAAGATAGGGGAGAAATTATTAGTTTGACAAATGGGAACAGCGTTTGAATTGTAATGCAGTAGTTGAGGACTCACCAAGGTGTAAGATTTATTAATTTTATTTAGATCGATCTCAATATAGCTCCTCTAAGGCAGGGCTTCCTAAACTCTTAAAATAACGGAACCCTCATCTTTAATTTTATGGATCCCGGTATCAAATTATTACAAATCAAAGACACTGTAATTTAAATAAGAACAAAATTTTTATTTTTTTAATTGTAACACTTTCATTCTTTACTTTAACTTTTTGTGAAGAATGAAATTGTTACACTGTTTTATCTGTAATTGCCATAAAGTTCGGTATTATGTCCGACAGTTGTATGCGACGAATAATAAAAATATTATTCGTAGGTTGTATGCACATATAAAAAAAAACAAATTCAGGTCGAGTTTGGATGCTAAGTACCCCAGACTTAGCATCCAAACTCGAACTGAATTTGTTTTTGGTGCGCAGCAGCCCCAACAGCGTGCTGATAATGATAACTGACAGGCTCGACTGTCCTTACCTAAGACGCTTAGATTTTGTACCCATTCAATATCAAATCCGGAAATACATATTTCGCGCTATTTCGAAATAATCATCATCACCATCATTTCAGCCGAAAGACGTCCACTGCTGGACATAGGCCTCCCGCAAATGGGGGGGTTTGCCATAATCGCCACGCTTGACAGGCGGGTTGGCAATCGCAGTATGGCGTTAAAATACGTAGAGAACGCTGCTTCCCAACAACCATGACTAGATTCCTTGGTGTTATTATTGATTACAGAGCTATGTGTGGGTTACAAAGTACTGACAGCTGTCACCCTCTATTTAAAAGCCTCCAAATCTTAACCTTAACTTCACTGTATATTTATGAAGTAAATATATTTGTTAAAATAAACATCACCCTTTATGAAATAGCTTTTCAAAGCCAATATAAGAAAATACGTGATAAAAATAAGTTAGAGCGTAAAGTACCATATGCACGACGGCTTTAATGAGGAAAAGCTTTTTTTGTATGGCCCAGAGATTATTTAATAACTTGCTCAATAAAAAGTTTAATATTAGTAAATTTCAAGCGTAAATAACGTAACATATTAATACAGAAATGTTACTACTGTCTCAGTGACTATTTTGATGACAGTTCTTTGACATAATAATATTTGTATACCTACTCTTAGCATGACTATCTAAGCACGATGACTTTAATATTAAGTAGTAATTCTGTGGACAATGTCAATAATATTTTTTCTTATCTAACTTATTGACATTATATTAAAGGACATTATTACATTTCGTTAAATATTTTCATTAATTACCTGACATTACCTATTAAATTTTTATTAAATTACATTAAAAAAATTGACATTGATACTACTGAATTATTTTACTTAATTAGCGAAAGCCTCCCATAAATGTATATTTGTACGCCAAATGGCAAAACATGGAGAAACTATAATATAAAAATTGTAACATCTCGCACACTGTTGTAACCTACATCTTGTTTACAAATAAAGAATATTGATTGATTGATTGATTCCCATTCTCTAGTGAGACCCTTAGTCGCCTTTTACGACACCAACGGGAAGAAATGGGATGGTACTATTCTTTACGTCCGGCACCACACGGAATGGTGATAAAACAATAAAAAATAAAATAAAATAAAATTCATAATAATATTGTACTTAACTGTGGTATTATTTAACAGCCAAAACTGAATAATTTCGCGGAACCCTGGTGACTTTTATACGGCACCCCTACGGGTTCCACGGAACCCATTTTAGGAATCGCTAATTAGCAGTGATCGGAGTAGGTAGATTGATTTTTAGTACTTGTATCATAAATGCACACAGAAAGAATAACATGGATAAGCCATTTTTCCGGAAAGTAATTCCGGTATTTCCGGATTCAATTAAATATTGTTAATGTTGGTAGTGATATTATTACTACTCAATTCAAAATTTAAAGGAAGGTATCAAAACTAAATTAATTCATTATTTATCTGTTGAAAAAAAAAAATAGGAAGAATAATAAAGAATAAAATTGCTCATTTTATTACAATTCCTACCTTTTTTTTGAGGATGGCAAATCATCAAATGACTCCTTCCACTCTGGCAGAATACAATTCCTACATAAGTTCCGGTTTTTTTTTAATAATCCACCAATTCCGGAGGAATGTCCATAGTAATATATACGTTTCGGATCAATGACCCCAGTTCAATCTACCTACTCCGATCACTGCTAATTAGTCAACAAAACTGCTTAGCTACCTACGCATTAAATTTTAGTTATTATTATTGTAAGAAATATCTTTCTATACTTACGGACACATTTTGGAATAGGATCAGACCAGGCTCCATTGAGACAGATTATTATTTCGGTTTCCAAAACTCCGTAGCCAGGTAGACAATTGACAGTCAGCTTCAGTGACTCGAAGCTCTCACCGGGTTTCGCGTCTGGAGCGTTCGATATTATGAAAAAACCGTGCTCAGGGTATGCAGGCAGGACGCACTTCCCTGGTTGTTCTAGCCTGAAATTGAGGATTTAATTAGTAAGTGTTATTACAGCATGTGCCTAGCTTCTTCCCAACTATGTTGGGGTCCGTTCTGCAATCTAACCGGATGCAGCTGAATACCGGTATTTTACATGGAGCTGTGGCGGCATCTACATCACCACATGCGAACTACGCATCAAAGATCTGACGTCACACAAATACAAGCTCCCGACTTCAACCTGTGGGCAGTTGCCTGCCAGACACGACACCCGTGTGGTCGGAGGATCCTCCCTTTTCTATGGTGGATGAGTGAACTTTACACCCAGTTCCTCATACCCCTAAAGAGCGACTGCCTATAAGATCTGACCTCCACATTTCCACGACCTAGTTACTCAAATATCAAATCAATTATCGAACGATAATAATCCAAATAATATTATATTCCTTACCTTTTAGGTTCTTTTGCTGGCTCTGTTTGCACCTGATAATTCAAACATATTCTGTTTAATTAACAAAACAACTTATATTTTTACTCCATCCAAGCAGTCATTCATTCGTTTTTGAAAGCATTTCTCTAAAATATAATACACGACGTAACCTAATCCGCTGTCCTTAAAGAGTCATAAAGATCCCTGTTAGAAATCGACGTGTTTTACCTCTCAACGAGGCATCCCACCAACATGATACTATATGAGCATATAATTGTTTGGATTATTTTATTTGACTGTAAGTCAATTTATTTTAATTTTATTTTCATTTATTGTTGACTTAATCTACTCATTAAAATATTTTTATTTTATGAGTTGTATTGCAATTTGTGGTAATGTAAATTATTTTAGCATAAGCACTATTATATAGAATAAAGTTTTTTTCAACTGAACAGACAGCTGTGCTGCTGGGGACTTTGTTGCGCCACTTCTTCTTCCCAGCTTAAGCACTAGGAAGTGGTGAAGGGTGGGCGTTTTTGGGGGACTATCTTATGTAATTTTGACGTTCGAAAAGTGCTGATTCTCAGCCTAGTTTGAATAAATGACTTTTGAATTTGAACATGTCGTGGCAACACGTCATGTCCGGGTTCGCAACAAGTCAATCGTCATCCTGAGGATGCCTCATTGAGAGGTGAAACACGTGTCGATTTCTTACAGGGTTCTTTATGACTCTTTAAGAATAGTTAACCGGATTAGGTTACTAAATATACATCGTCTATTGTATTTTATAATGGATTTCCGCAAAGTCACGCCTGAGTCATTTAAGAAGGATTTTTTTATGTAAGTGCTGTGTACGCCTGTAAATGACTCAATCAATCTGCCTAGCCTTTACCAAACTATATTGGGGTCGGCTTCCAACCGGATGCAGCTGAATACCAGTATGTTACATGGAGCGACTGCCTATCTGACCTCCACAACCCAGTAACTGGGTAATACGATATGTGTTGGTAGGACTGGTTGTCAGACTTTCGGGCTTCTGACGACCCGTAACGACCGTCAAAGATCGACAAGTGACAGCCACGGCTTAACTTGCTTTCCGGAGCACGGGGGAGTCTCGGTTGGTAAAGATCACCCATCCACAGACCAATCCCAGCAAGCGTAGCTTAACCTGATGCATCGAACTGTGCGGCTGATCTTACTAGCCACAAGCTCCTTCTGTAAGTGACTAATTAACCATAACTCAGTGTTTATGTTTTTTTATTATGTTAAAATTTCTAGTGAATAGATCGTTGGTATAACTTTCAAATAAAAGAAAATAAATGACTTAAGTGACAGATAAAGACATTTCAGAGAGAGACATTTCGTCTCTGATATTGACCACTTACCATCATTCTAACCACCTGCTCGTGCACCAAAATAAACACAAGCAACACGATTACTGCCACAGACGCCTTTATAATCAGAAAGTTTCTGAAACTGGTAGAAGGGCGTTCTTCGGCGGGACGGTGGGACGGTCTGCTCGGTTCTGGCGGAGTCATCGGGCGAAGCACAGAGCTTCGCAGTAACGGCTGTTTTAGTCTGGATGCTATCACCCGGACTTTTAAATTAGCCGCTGAAATTGAAAAAAAACACTTTTAACCCGACTGCGTCGAAGAAAAAAAGGAGGATTATGTGTTTGACCTGTACGTATGTATTATATGTGTGTCCGTGTCAGGTATGTGTCTTTTGCTGTTCGTTTGTTTTTTTTTAATAACGTTTCTATTAGGCTATTTCGCTACAAAAAAAAAAAAAACTGTAACCCAACTACGAAAAAATAAAAGTGATCTAAAAAGTACGAAATAAGAAAATATTTCAAACGTTTTAATTAACGGTTTATTTACCGAAAACGACTTCGGTTTAAAGAACTTTATGCTCTCATTAAGACAATTGTCACTTACATGAGAACATTAAATCTTATTACTAATTATACTACTCGTATATCAGTGCGGGTAGAAGAAAAACAAAAGCAAAAAACATTGTATGATTATTGTCAACAAAATTGGTAACGAGTTCACTGCACATCTTTTAACTTGGGCCACCGCCTTATCTTAGGAATGATAAGGCGGTGGCCCAAGTTAAAAGATGTTGCCGTTTGAAACAAAAATAATCACAACACAATACTGTTTCGTCGTTGTAAATAAAAGTGAATAATTTATTTTTAAATATGCTGAGTGAAGTCGCTTCTTTGACATCATTTGGAAGTTTATTATAAAGTTGTGCTCCCCCATAGTTTAGGTTATTTTTACCGTAATTAGTTCTTACTCTACTCTAGACAATACCAGGTGACCAGCTCGACGAAATGAGTATTTCCATATTTCCTCTTCTGTTGTGAATGTAATGCGTGAGTGTATAAGTTTCTGAATAATTTTATAGATAAGTATGCATATGTTATATACAGCGTGGCGATTAGGTTATCACATTAATTCAAACCATTTATTTATTTATTTATTTATAACAGCTTAAACTATAATTACAGGGTTACCCTAATACGACAGCTAAGAATCTAAACTAATAAACTAAACTATAAACTTACAAACAAATTAGAAAAAATTAAAACTAACAACATTATTAAAATTAAATAAAAACAATTAAATTAAAACACAAAAAACATAGCATTAAGTACATAATTACTAACCAAACATAGTATAAAAATTACTAAAAAGAAAAAAAACAAAAAAAGAAAAATTAAAATTAAGTACCATATATTCTACATTACGTATTTTAAGCATAAACAAATAAATTAATTAATTTAAATTAACATTGTAGCCGTGGGACTCTTTTTTCGTTTTGGTATTTAACAACATCATGTATTGCATGAAGAAAATCACCTGACCAATACTAGTAGGTCAAAGACCCATGGCCGGCGAAGATAGTTCAAACGATGCCATTCCGAATTACTTGGAATTACTAACAATTACAAAAAACGTAAACAAATCAAGCGAAAAATGTCCTTACGGCTAATAATTTATGGCGTTCTCTATGCGCAAAATTAATAGATAAAGGACCTCAGCGGGGAAATGAACGAAATCTGCGATAAATGTTCTTACTGCTAACGATTTAAGCCATAAATCTCTACGCGCGAAATGGACGGGGTAGGGGGTGCGTGTCGTCAAATATCGTATTTTTCCGCCGGCGGGCGGCGTGTGCGTTTGTGACTCACTTAGTCCCCGCGACGGCGTCCTTGAGGATAGTTCACGACTACGAGTTGCCTATTCGCTATTTCGCGCACGCGCTCTGCGTATTTTTTATTGTTGTTATTGTTTTGTTAAGTTTCTTGTTTTGTTGGTCATAGGAATAGGATACGTTATTATTAGTAGTAGATTAGTTAAGTGTTGTGGCAGTTCATGCGAGATTGGACGCTTTTACTGTTTTAACTTTTTTTTATTTGTCATAGGACACATTATTACAACAGTAAAATTTGTTGTAGGTAACCTTGAAAGTGGTGTGACAGTTCATGCGAATTCAGACGCTTTTATTGTTTCTTTTTGTGATGTGTTCTCAAGATGCCTTGTATCAATTTCATGTTATCGGAGTACACCGATATGATTTTGATTTATGAAGAATGCTATCAAAACACAGCGTTACGAACATACCGAGAGAGGTATAATACCACACGTGTATGTCCTACAGATTCACGGATTTATACACGGGCAGTCCAAAGATTACGTGATAACCAATCTTTGGTTCCACATCAGGTTGAAGCTCCTCTGCGAGTAGCCGTGGGTCAGGAAAAGCAAATACTTCATTATTTCGCTAGTAATCCAACTGCAAGTAAGAAACTAGCCTACCCTATTTATTTATTACTTATAAATATGTAGGTACCAACATAACATCTTTTCCTTTAGTCAGAAAAACTTATTTTAATCTACCACAGTTCTATTTCGTTTTGACCGAGTGTCTGGCTCAGGTTCTATGGAGGGAGCTGCCGAAATCTCTTCTTTTTCAGCGGAATGGTCATAGTGAGGAAGCATAGATGCAGGCGTTTCTATCTCAGAGTGATATTATTTCGAGTACAAAATTGTTTAAATTCATGCGATACAAAAGAAGTGCCGTTATCCGAGCAAATTGTTTGAAATAAACTAAATCGTGACATTACTTCGCATAGTTTTTCTATTACTACTCGCGAAGTACCACCCGAAGAAACATCGAATACTTCCACCCATTTTGAATACGCGTCCACTATAATTAAAAATGTTTTTCCGCTAATCGGGCCAAAAATATCGCTATGTACACGATGCCACGGCTGCGCAGGGAAAGGCCACGGTGTGAGGGGTGTGCGCGGGGGCGCAGCGCGCTGCGATGAACACACGGCGCACGCGCCGATGTGCTGTTCAATGGCGACAGACATACCCGGCCACCAAAATCTATTGCGTGCCTCTTCTTTCCCTTTTGTGATTTAAGTGACCTAAGTGTAACTCGTTTAACACTTTGTATCGCAGACTTCTAGGAATCACTAACCTGTGACTCCTCATTAGACAATCATTTTCAACCGATAATTCCAACCGGTGACTATAATAATCCTTAACAAATGGTACTTTAATTTTATTTGGCCAACCATTTGTCAAATAGTCGATGACGGTTGTAAAAACCTTATCTAGCTTAATTGCATCCTTGATATCCGTCAGCGATAAAAATCTTTCACCTTCGTAAAAAAAATGCCCATAACTAGATTTATCGATTACTCGATACTCATGACGTGCTGAGTGTGTCACTCGTTTTTAAATCTTCTCGTACCGATCGACTTAGGAAATCTGCACAATTATGAACACTGCTTACATATTCTATATTATAATTGTATGCGGATAGAAAAATAGCATAACGCTCCAACTGATTTGCTGATATCTCTGGAATACCCTTTTCCGGATTAAAAATTGAAACCAAAGGTTTGTGGTCAGTTCTCAAAATAAAAGGTTTGATTCGACCATATAAGTATTGATGGACTTTCCTAATTCCAAATATTATAGCAGTAGCCTCTTTTTGGATATGGCTGTAGCGTTTTTCTGCTGCATTAAGTGAACGTGACATATACGAGATTGGTTTTTCTATACCACCTTCGATCTTTGATAAAACGTCGCCTAACCCGCTCGGTGACGCATCTACCGTTACTATTAACAAAGCTTCCGGATTAAAATGCGCTAAGGTGGTTTCAGAAACTAATTCGCGTTTAATGAACGACACTGCTTCTTCATGTTTCTTGGTCTATGACCAAGGCTCATTTTTCTTTAGCAAATCATGCACTGGAATTAAAATTGATGAAGCATTTTTAATAAAATTCCGATAATAACCATTCCTAAAAATAATTTTAAATCTGACGTATTGGTAGGAATTTGACTTTCCAGAATAGCTTTAATTTTCTCCGGCGATTTATGTATACCATTACGGTCAATGACAAACCCCAGGTAGGAAACGGATTCTTGAAAAAAATTGCATTTGTCTATTTTTAAAACTAGGCCCGCGTCCTGTAACCTACGGAATACTTCATTTAACCTTGTCATCATCTGATCTTTGCCCGCCCCGCACACTAAAATATCATCAAGAAATAACAGAGTACCATCTAATCCAGATAGAAGCGTTTCCATGTTACGCTGAAAAATGGCTGGCGCACTAGCCAGACCAAACACTAAACGAGTAAACTTATATAACCCTTTATGTGTGTTTATGCAAGTGATCATTTAATTTAGTAAACAGCTTGTCATACCTAGGTAATGGATATTTATCGACAAGTAACTGCTTATTAATAGTAACGGAGTAGTCAGCACAGAGGCGTATGGAACCATCTCGCTTTAAAACAGGCACTACTGGACTTGCAAGCTCCGCATATTTCACTGGTACTAACACACCTAAACCTACAAGACGGTTTACTTCTTTTTCAACGCTTTCCCGAAGAGCAAAAGGTAACGGTCTAGCCTTAAAAAAATCGGCTTTGCGTCTGGTTTTAATGGTAAATCTACCTTGACGCCCTTAAAACAACCTAATTTACTTCCAAACAACTGCGGGCATTTTGAAGAATTTCCTGATAAAAAATCGTTGCAGTTATTCACAGAACATATTTGTAAGTTAAAACAAGAAAATAAATCTCTGTCTAATAAGGGTGGCCCTCCATTCCGAACATCATATACTCCTATTGTGAATGATTTGTAAGTGAACATGAGTTTTATTTTACCTACAATTTGTAACTATGCAAAATAACATCACTGACTTCCAACGTTATGTTTTCAAAGTGTTTAAGATACATTTGCTCAGAAATAACGGTAACTGGTGAACCCGTATCTATTTCAAAAGTAAGTTTGATTCCATTTACACAAACAGATTGCCGCATCGGTTCACCGCGGATGGTGCGGATATTATAGCACACGTGCTTACCGTCATCCCCACAGCACTCGACATAATTTTGTTTTTTTACAGTTTGTTTACACATTCGCTTAAGATGTCCTTGAACGCCGCACTTTTTGCACTTATACCTACAAACCGACACGTTGATGCCTGATGGCCTGCGTAGCCGCAGGCTGTGCAGCCGTTGACGTCTCGAGCACGCTTGTCGCTAGCTGTGGGTGTTGCTGCCCCATACCCGTGCCGCTGCGGGCTTCTGCCGCAAGCTGTGCCCAGCTGTGCTGCCGTTTCCATCTTCATCACTTGAAGCGTTGTACTCATATCCGCTTGCCGAGTTGTTTCTTGTGCCCCCATACGCGAACTGCCTACGCCTTCAGCTATATCCAAGGCATTACTGAGCGTCAACTCCGACATCGCCTTTGTAAATAATTTATCTCTCTCTGGTCCTGGTGCCATGCCCAGCACAAAACGATCGCGAAGCTGTTCATCAAGATTTGACGCCACGAACCCGCAGCGTATTGTCAAACTACGTACTCGTGCCGCCCACTCTGGCAATCCTTCGCCGACATGTTGCGTCGCACTGTGGAATTTGAATCTTTCCGCGAACGTGCTTCTTTAGCTTAAAATGTCCATCCAATAAAGCAACTACATCATTATAGCTCAAGGTACCGACCTGCCGCGGTATAGCCAAATTGCGAATCAATCTGTAACTTGATTCCGAACAGTTGCTCAGCAGAATAGCTCGAAGTTTAATACCGGCTTTATCCACATCTAACCCAATCTCGTTTGCAAGAAACCACTGTTCGAGTCGTTCTTTGTACAACTGCCATTCTTGATGTTCATGGTTAAACACTGTTAATGTGCCGACCGAAACTGTAGCAGATACTTGCGCCATATTAAATACGATAAGTACACGTTACTTGTACTTGACCTCGTCGCCAACTGTTGTAACCGAAGGGGGGTGGGTGGAGATGAATAACGCAACCGATACGAACAAGCTCATATATTGGACTGACGCAGCAGTCGTTAACCTTAAACTAAGAAACTAGCCTACCCTACTTATTTATTACTTACAAATATGTAGGTACCCACATAACAGTTTTAGACTAGTTTTAGATGAATTACCCCATACTTCGATAAGATATAATAAATGAGGCTTAACAAGGGAGTTGTATATTACTAGACGAACTTTTTTTGGAATACATCTTATAAATTTATACAATGAGCCCACTAATGATGAAAGTTTGTTTTTAATGTGTTGAAGGTGTGCTTTCCATGTCAAATTGCTGTCAAGAGTTAGTCCGAGGTATTTTTCTTGATCAGTCCTTTTCAATACTTCTCCGTTTATGCTTAGATTAGGGTAGTTAGGAAGTTTTTTTTTATTTTTTGCTCTAAATATTACATATGAGGTTTTGGAAGCGTTAATAGTTAAAAGATTGCAATGGTACCAATTTTCTAGTATATTTAAATCATTTTGGGCATTTTTTGTGATATAATTTAGGTTGTCTCATGCATAAAGGGCAAGGTGGCCTTGTTAACCTGCTTGATGTAAGTTGTTTACATACACTAGGAACAATAAGGGACCCAAAATAGAACCGTGTGGTAAGCCGCATGTTAAGGGTTTAGACGTGCTTTGGTAAGCTCTGGTTTTTACAACCTGGTTTCGATCACTTAAGTAGGAGTTTAGCATTTTATACGCGGTTCCAGTTATACCAATACTTTCCAGTTTTCGTAATAGAAGTGTGTGACTGACTGTATCAAACGCCTTCTTTAGAATTAAATTTTGTTCTCCTTCAAAAACGTTTTAATAACGTTCCGTTCGAACGTAACCGAAACAAATCGTTTAGGTTTTTACGACGAAAACGTTTCGAAAAATATACCGTTATCCGAGCTCTGCATACAAAATGTATAGGAACAAGGTGGCGCGGGCGTTGTGTGCGTGTGTTCCACGCCACGACGTTCCTATACATTTTGTATAAATAATGAAATGGGCGGAGCAACGCCCGTCTCACACCTTCGCCACACCCACTCCACTCTCCATGAAATTTATTTGGAAGCCCATTTCCACTATTTGGTATCTTTCAAAATTTGATGTTGTAACCGTTTTAAGTATATAAAGATATACTTAAAACGGTTACAACAACAAATTTAAATTCAGTGTTATAATTGCAATTCATTATTAATATTCTAGTTCGCCATATTTCATATTTCCATACAGTAATATTGCTAAATTAATCAATACTTCTAAATATTTGACACCTATTTGCGACGTTGCCCACTCTTAAGATCGCTTATTCTGAATAAACGATCTTAAGAGTCATAGTTCAGCGTGCGCGCTCCCACCGTGAGAACGTGAGTGAGTGTTTACGAGAAACGAATAAAATACTAGTACCTACAGTAAATATATTTCGAGGTGTTATAATGGTTCAGGGTAAATCGTGTAAGCTGTCGCTGGCCCGAGTTAAAGGGGACAGTACCATTAAATGTAACGGGGAATGTGAGGGCGTCTTCCACAAAAAAATGTGCGGTTAAAATCAAAGCATTTAGTGACACCGGTCTTTGTGATGAGTGCCAAGTTTCGCAAACCCGACGACCGTCGCCGATAGAAGTCGATATGTCGAAGACGACGCCAGAGAAATAGTTAGCAGAAGTAAACGAAAAGCTAGCAATAGTCTTTAACATGAAAAATACTTTGGAGTCAATGTCTAAGGACATAAGTTTCTACGCTGAAAAATACCAAGAGTTAATAGAAGAAAAGGAAAAAACAGATAAAAATATTAACGTGTTGGAAAATAAGAACGTGCATTTAGAGACCAGTAACAAGGCTCTGGAAGAAAGGATAGCTTATTTGGAAGTACGCGAGAAAGGAAAAAATTTAGAAATATTTGGTTTAGAGGAACAGCAAAACGAGAATCTAGAAAATACAATTAAGATGATAGCAACTAAGCTTGGTGTAGCCGATGGCGTGATATGTGAGGCAACGAGAGTAGGTGAAGAAATTAAAGACGGGAACAAACAGCGCGAGAAAAAACCGCGGCCGATTGTTATTACACTGGCTACGCAAACCACCCGCGACAAATGGCTAGCTACACGAAAAACTCACCAGCTAACCAATGATGATGCATTTGCCAACGGAAATAAACAACGAGTTTATCTAAATGAGGATCTTACGAAACACACGCGCAACCTACTATGGACTGCCAAAAATGAGCTAAAACCAACATTTAAATACATTTGGGTACAAAATGGTAGGGTGTTGATAAAAAAAGATGATCTAAATGATGTAAAAATAAGATCAATTCGCACGTTAAGCGATATAAAAGTACAAGCAGTAAACAAGTGACCTGTTTAATATACAGTGCTATTAAATACTGAATACTCATAAATTAGATTTCGACGATCACACATCATACGTCAACTCTAATATTAAATACTATAGATATAGGTATATGTATAAATAACTGACAAGAAGAATTATTAAAATCAGATAATAATGTGAGCATTATTCATGTAAACATAAGATCACTCAGGAAGAATTTCAATGAATTACTTGTCTTGAAAGATAATTGCAAGAAGAAACTAGACATAATAGCACTAACAGAGATTAATATTAAGAAACAGGAATTATCTTTATACAATATAGAAGGATATGACACATACATAAGTACAAGGAAAACTAGAAAAGGAGGAGGAATATCGATTTATGTAAACAACAAACTAAACTTTACTGCAAACATGATTAAGTCTAATTATTTTGAGGTGATACATGGGCAGCTTTTTCAAGATGGAAGGAGAATGAGTCATATTTTGGTTATTTACAGGCCACCAATGACAAATAAACATGGATTTATTGAAGAAGTGCACAAGCTATTGTCCGAGATTCCAGCAGGCTGTGAGTTAATATTTATCGGTGATACGAATATAGATCTATTGCGTAAAACCGGTCCCAGTGCGATTAGTCAATACACAAACAATATGAGTGAGATTGGGATGGTGGACGTCAAGTATGGCACATTGCCATACGTGACGTAACGCGGGAAGAGGTGTACGGAGACATAGTGACACAGACGTGCATCTATCATGTGTGGGTTCGAACTCAACGTGTGATATCTGCGTATGTGTTAACATGTAAGTTATCGGATCACTATGTTATCGGTGTGTGCGTGGCTGGTAACTCGGATTTGAATAGTTATCCATCAAGCGGTGTGCATTCTTACAAGACTACGAGTATTTTATGTGACGATAAGGTAGTGGAAAAACTTAAAAATGTATCATGGACAGAGCTTTTGAATTGTAAATGCCCAATAGACTTATATAACAGACTTTGTTTAATATTCACTGATGTTTATGACGATGCTAAAATCCAAGTATCTGTATGTAATAAGAGAAAAACGAAACCTTGGATTACAAAAATCCTTAAAAAAAATATTAGTACCAGGGACAAGCTGTTCAGATATTGGAAAAATAAACCGAAAGATATGAACTACCTGATTCAATATACTAGACACAGAAACAGGGTAAATAAATGTATTAATAAAGTGAAAAATAAATACCGTCAAGAGGAAATAAAAAGTACAAAAATATTAGGAAAAGGAGATTGCCTAGGTTTGGACCAAGTGCTGCCTAGGAATGTGAGTTGGTCTAGTGGTACTGTAGCATACACATGAACAATAAAAAAATAAAAAATAAAAAAATGGCCCAGGAAAAATTAATAAATCCAGTTTTTGTGATAATGAATAGTCTTGCATTAAACAACGTTTTTGAGATATTTTTTCTCAAAAATGTATTTCAGTTACAATAACATCGTAACGTATCACGTCGAACGAAGACAAAAACCTGGGGCCTTACTCCCGACAGCTTTGAGTTCTGAATCAATCGAATTGTATTCGAATTCAATACCGATTCATACTCTTGAATCCGACACTAGCGCACGACCGTGCGGTGGTTCAAAATGAAACTAATTTCGATCGAGAGATTCGTTAGGATCGAAAAGTGCGTACTCCACACGCCATCTGACAGTTGATTATCGAGTTGTTGGATCGAAACTAAACGTCAAATTACACGATAGCAAAGAAGCTACTTTATTCAGATCGAGTGAGGTTTTTTAGTGTCATTTACTGCTATGTATATGTCTTCAAATTCATTATTATTATGGCTCGCCTTGGGTTGTTTTTCAATGTTCTTGAGGAAGGAAATCGTATGGTTATTCGTGCAACAAGAAATATGCAAAGGATTAATCGTTATATCACCCAGGGTATGGAAATGGATTCGAAATTCTTTTGTCGAAGGAGTTGTTTGATGTATTGGTAGAAGATTAAAAAAAAAAATATTGACCGAAGATCTATGGGGATTATATATCAATGTTTGTACATCCATAATAGAGACTATAGCGCATTTGACTGCGTAAATCATGAAACCTTACTCTTGAAACTTGAGCATTACGGACTAGGTAAACTTGCGCTCAGTTTGGTAAAATCGTATTTATATGATAGACAACAGCAAGTTCAAATTAATGGGGTCAATTCACTCGGTCTAAAAGTAAAAATGGGTGTACCACAAAGCTCGATAATGGGTCCTTTCCTCTTTTTAGTATATGTAAATGACCTACCCCATTTATTAAAAAAACAACTACAAATGGTGTTATTTGCTGACGATACGTCTCTAATTTTTAAGATAAATAGACGTGCATCAAATCTTGACGACGTAAATAACGCCCTACTGCAGGTCCAAAATTGGTTCACTGCTAATAATTTAGTATTAAATGGGAAAAAAACTAAATGCATTAGATTTGCTTTACCGAATGTTAAAAGTGGTGATTGTGACATAGTATTGAATGGGGAGAAATTGGAATTCATCGATAAAACAGTTTTCTTGGGGATCACGCTCGACTCAAAGCTGCAATGGGGTCCTCATTTAACATCTCTTGCAGGACGCCTAAGTTCAGCAGCATATGCTGTGAGAAAAATCCGTCAATTTACTGATGTAGATACCGCGAGGCTAGTCTATTTCAGTTATTTTCATAGTATCATGTCTTACGGTATTTTACTATGGGGACGGGCTGCAGATATCGACTCTATTTTTATTCTGCAGAAAAGAGCCATCAGAGCAATATATGGCCTCCGCAGACGCGATTCTCTAAGCGAACTGTTTAAAGATATTAACATCATGACGGTACATTGTCAATATATCTATGAAAACATCATATACGTTAGGAAAAATCGAAGTCTTTTCAGTAAAAGAGGTGATAGACACAATTATAGGACTAGAAATAGGGACTAATTAATTCAACCGAGTTTCAGACTGGCTAAAGTAGACTCATCCTTCATGGGGTACTGTTTGAAATGTTACAATAAAATACCTCCCCACATACTCCAATTGAATGAAACGAAATTTAAATCTTGTATAAAACGCACACTATGCTGCCAAGCATATTATAAGTTGGGGGATTACATCGACGACAAAAAAGCTTGGCTCAACGCTGGTCCAGCTCCACAAGGGCGCATAAACTAATTGATTAGCATTCAAAATATTGTTGGAGCTGCTGAAGATTGTAAAACTACCTTTAGATTGTATAAATTCAATCTCTTAGTATTATATAATTGCATAGCACATGTGTGAGCACTATGTATCTACTTTACAGCTACCATTTACTGGGTACGTCTTTCATTGACTTGAATGTGCCCTGGCGGTTGAGAGTATGTCATGCTCACTCAAATGTCTCGCTGGTGGTGGCGTGTGTGTTGGATCATTAAGTTCCCTTCAAAATGTTTGAGCTAAATGGTGCTGATGCATGCGTCATGTTCGTGAACGGGCGCCGTCAGTGGGGACTGGTCATCTCTTAGCTGCCACGACTTGTTTGAATTTATTTTAATTTTTGAATTGTTTTTGTTTTTATTTTTTATTACGGACGCTTATAACGTGCACGTCTTTTTACATTGTTCTCACATTTATAATTACAACATGGATAATGTAACCAATATTTTGTAAAAATATTCTGATTTAAGAGTGTCCGTGGAGTTTCTTGCCCGTTCTTCTCCATAGGAACCTACTACGCGTTGGAATGGGCAACTAGCTTCATATTTCCGACTGACCTACCCCTTGACAATTCAAAAGTACCTGTAATTGGTTTATTTGAAATAAATGCTTTGAGTTTGAATGTTCTTAGTGTTCTATAGGGTAGCTTATACTCGATAACTTTGCCAATATTGACCTAAGCTTGTTACATACATGATCAATGTGCGCCCGCCAGTGGAAATTACTATCTATTACCACACCAAGATACTCGTACATATGTTGGGTCACCAAATCCAATTTCTGGCAACTACACACTGTGACCGGTCGGTGCAGACACCGATGCTCATGGGCAACGAAAAAAGGTACACAAGACGTCATCAGGTTTTTTTTTGCATTCATTACAAGACCAACGTCGTGAGCCCACTTACATAAGAGTTCAAAGTTATTCTACAACACTCTCTGTGCCTCCCGTTTGACTCTGTGTGCAGAAACCAAACGTGTCGTCAGCAAACTGTTACACGGAGCCTTCCGTGAAAATGTTACACATATCGTTCACGTACAGTAAGTATTCGGTCGGCCCAAGAATCGAACCTTGTGCCGTGCCCTTATCTTATTAATTTCAAGTCCGAGATACCTCTCAATTATCTTATCAATAAATGATAAAATAGTTATAGGTCTGTAGTTGTTAACATCTGTGTACGACCCATTCTTATGGATAGGTCTTACTATTCCAACCTTGAGTTGATCAGGGTACACGGACGCGGCAATGCATGTGTTAATTAGATCCGTTATAACGGGGGTAATTTCCTTATATATATATTTTAAGTCTTTGACTCGGATACCGTCGAAACCTGGGCATTTCTTCTAATCATTGAACTCAGAAACAAACTTATTAGATACAATGTTTGGCAATAGTTTAAAATGTTTTATAATTATGTCATCTATAGATTTATTGGCTTTCCCACATAAATTGTTAATGGTATCCCACACTTTTTTTGTATTATGAAAATTGGATTTCACGTCCTTAAAAAAAATATTATTCTTTACATTATTAATATGTTTATTTGTTTTATTCCTGTATTTATTTTTTAATAGCCTATTTGCAAGATTACTTTGATCTTTAAGCCAGATATCTAGTAGTTGATCTCTTTTTACACACATTTTATCTATTCTGCTACTTTTCCATTTACACATTTGTCTTTTACCAAGTTTAACCTTTACATTGTACTTACAATTTTCATATACACAAGAAAAATTATCCAATATAAAATCCAAAATGTCATGACAAATATCGCAATCCAAGGCCAAACTCCAATCAATATTACTCAAATCACTTTGCAACCTATTAGTATCCAATTTAATTATGTTTTTACATTGACTCGCTTTGTTTACAAATGTATTGTCGACTAGCGCGCAACCGGTTATAAAATGGTCGGTTAACGCATTCTTTATAAATTATAACAGCTGTTTGTACGGCGCGGCAGTCAACACTAGGTATGTATAAATATATGGTCTATACATGATTTTGTTAGGCACTCACCTCGTTTATCTATCCGAGTAAACTGGTTTATTCCGGACTCAAGGCCCATTTCACAGAGGGTGTTTAAATAAAGTTTTGTTAGCGAAGTTTTTTGTTTTAAATCTGTATTCATGTCGCCTAGCAGAACGACATTGTTTATTGGTGAAATAGTAATTAGACTACGCAACTCCTGGATGAACAGGGTCTTATTCGTATCAGGTGGTCTATACACGGCACACAAACCAATCCTTGAACCATAGTCCGTTTTTAGCTCGCCGGCTATACACTCGAAGTGATGTATACTATACGCGAAGGTAGTCTGGTGAAGCAAATGCTCTTGTGCACATATACGATGACTCCGCCTCCCTTCTTGGAAACACGCAACTGAGTATTCATGTCGTAATCCACAAGCTTGAACAATGATTTAGTCCTGTCAGAGATGTTTGCCTCGGTGATGATGACCAGGTGAATAGTTTGAGGGCATTTCATGATGATTTATTCGAGTTGCGAGAAAATCTTCAGCATTGATCTGATATTTACGTGAAGCATTGTTATTGAGTTGTATATATCTGGTAATTCATCTGTGTATTCATTCCAAAGTTTGTATGTATTTTCAATTATGTTATCATATGTGTCATCCATTTTTGGTGTTAATTAGATTGGTAATGGAGTAGCTAATTAATGTTAAAGTGAAGGGGATTCATTTTTCCTGATTATTTTTAAATTCAGAGATGAGCTTCTGTATATCCTTCTCGGATCGATCGGATATTAAAGGTTTTTCCCTTTTCGTACCTTTTTACTTATATTTGTCCGTTCTCACACCACACAAATGTACATAAATTGGTTCCTTTCAGAGCAGTCTTCGTTGCCCAAAGTAGGTAGGCCGTTGTGGGTGATAAACTTTCTCTGAGGTATATTTTGTTATCCTCACCACAACCTAGATCTTTTCCAGTAATATTTTGAGTCTTAGCGACTTGCAGCCATGAATCCCGACAGCCCTCCTCAAGAGTCACAATGATTACGGGGGAGACTTTTTCTGTTTTGGCTTCAGGTCGGTTACTTTTTTTTCTGTGTGTTTTGACGACGTCTCCGGATTTTAGGTTTAGTTTAGTACATAGATTTTTCATGACACTGTCTACGTCTTCTGTTTCGGCTACCCCACAAATATCAATGTTGTTGGCTAATTGGCTTTGTTCAATTGCGTTAACATTTTGTACCACTACTTCAGTTTTAAGTTCGAGGTTTTTATATTTGTTTTTCAGTTCAATGTTCTGATTTTCAACTATTTTTATTTTGTTTTCATACCCATATATCTTTTGTTCATACTCATCGATTTTGTCTTGAGTAGAATTGTACTACCTACTTGGTACTTTGCAACTCTTCATTTATTATATCGCGTACCTCTCGCCGGATATCACCGAGAATGCGTTGGGTTACGTTGGTGTCCAAAAGGTTCTCCATATCTGTGATGTCTTCGTCCTCAACGTCGGTTAATATACAGGATAGACGTTTTGGTTTGGCATTACCCACACATGAACGACATCTCCAATCAACGGCGTCCGTTGAGTACAATACGTTTAATTGATCTGCTGTTATTGAAGCACATGATGCATGAATCCATTTACTGCACTTGGAACACTGTATACCCGGACTTTTTTTCGTCACCAGTTTCCCGCACTTAGCACATTTCACCATGTTGATTAATAGGTAGGTGCGTAGGTGGACGGTATTTCGTAAATAAAGTTCAAGTTCACGCGCGCGCAGGTAATTAGGCGATATACGTCTTATTGGTTTCGCACCGAGTGCGCGACTGATTTAACACCATACAAGAAGAAACCAACCAGACGAAGTGACATTTCAAATTATATGTATGTACCAAACAAGACAGTACACCATTGCCATTCATTCGGATAGCATAAATATTTACGTTATCTCAACTGTGTTTAACTTACTTTGCCCATGACTAGAGCCTTTTGTTGCACCCAAAGAATTTAATAAAATAGCGACCTCTTCCCATTTTTGTTTTGTCTGTTGGCGAGCTTGTGTAAATAAAGGACTAGGGTATCGTTTTTTACGTGGGAAAGTGATAGAGAAGTAAAAACATTCAATTACTAACTAAAAATGGATGACACATATGATAAGATAATTGAAAATACATACAAACTTTGGAATGAATACACAGATGAATTACCAGATGTATTACAACTCAATAACAATGCTTCACGTAAATATCAGATCAATGCTGAAGATTTTCTCTCAACTCGAATAAATCATCATGAAATGCCCTCAAACTATTCACCTGGTCATCATCACCGAGGCAAACATCTCTGACAGGACTAAATCATTGTTCAAGCTTGTGGATTACGACATGAATACTCAGTTAGCTCAGCTAAGAAGGGAGGCGGAGTCATCGTATATGTGCACAAGAGCATTTGCTTCACCAGACTAGGTAGTCTATATATATATACGAGTATATATATATAGTATACTATACGCGAAGGTTCGCGTATAGTATACATCACTTCGAGTGTATTATCGGCGAGCTAAAAACGGACTATGATTCAAGGATTGGTTTGTGTGCCGTGTATAGACCACCTGATACGAATAAGACCCTGTTCATCGAGGAGTTGCGTAGTCTAATTACTAAAATTTCACCATTAAACAGGCACCGTTTTTGAGTTATTGATAAAAAAACATTTTACTGAAATATTTTAGTTTTTTTTTAATTGTTAGTGTTTCTTTCTTTCTTTTTTACTTCACGGCGATCTGAAATATAATTATTTACAGAGTAGTATTCCTTTATACACGTTTAACATCGCGTTATTTTAGAGATAAAAAAATATGGCAAATATTTTTTATATAGGATTATCTTCCTCATTCGTTGGTAACATCGAACTGTCACTTATTTTTAGAGATCCTTAAGATGAGGAACAAGCTCTGTTTTCTGTACAGAGTAGTTCCGCATACTTACATTCACTAGGTTTTCCTGAAAGGATGAGTGAATTAGATACACTAATTATTGCAGTTTTGGGGCTGTTAGCTAGTGGCGGGTGGGTAATAATTATATTTTAGATCGCCGTTCATAAAATTAGAATCAAGAGTTCGCTTAACAGGTAAGCTCGTTTGATTCCCAATTTTGCTTCACGGCGATCTGAAATATAATTATTTACAGAGTAGATGTTTAGAGTTGTCTGCAATAATTCAGTTAGTTAATAAGTTATTTGATTATAAATGTTCTGGTTTATTGAATAGGTACTTTTATCTTCCTTCATTAGCATTAGTTATTTAGGAATAATAAGCTATCGTTAATTAACATAAAAGTATAATCAACAACAAGTAACTAATTATAATTATAAGCTTTAGGGCTTTAGCTTTAAAACAGTCTCAGTATTTGTTTTATTAGTCCATAGAGTCGACATTAAGGCCAAATCGGCGGTCAACTTTGTAGGGTTTTTTTAAGTTTGTTTTGTACCTATTTGTATTCAGGTATTTGTTGGAATGAATCATTTTGAAGGCTTCCATAACAGAGAATAGGTATCAGTTGTATATGTCTCCGTAAACATTCGCTTATTTGAGATGCAGTGTGGATCTTAGTGCGTGAGTTTACGATAAGCTCATTTAATAAGCTCTTTAGAGTGATGTTGTGTATGGCCGATTCCTGCAATTTGCGAACCGTCATTGTGGCATAAAAAATCTAGCTACCATTGGAGAGCAAGAGGATTCGTTTTTGTTTATAGTAACCGAGCATTAGTCACTCAGAGAGGTTTTTTTTTTGTTGTTTTGAATCATTATGTATTTTACGCCTTTACATCAATACCACCATCAAGAATGCAATACTTTAATTCAGTCCCCCCCCACATGGCCTATGTACAGGTTATTATCTAACAATTTCACCTTCTTTCAGCTTCAACGGCCTGGTAGGGATTTTTGCAGCTTTAGCTTACGAGTGAGGTTCTTTTGGTAAATAGGGTGTCAAGCGATAGGGTGTCGAGCAGAATGAGCTTTAAACTTGATTAATTTTATAACCTTTGAATAAGGTCAACCATCTCTGCCCGGCTCTTTGGGAAATACAGGCCTGATGTTATGTAATGCGACTGAGATCACTAATACCTACTTTAACTTTTGTTTTAACATGGATATTTCAAGGCACATGTTTTGTGTAAAAAAGACATAACACCAGACTTGTGTGAATTGTTAGGTTCGATCTAACAATTCACACAAGTCTGGTGTTAGTACTCCATGGTTAATTTCCATCACAAACATTTAGATACATTTATAGTGGTATCTTTAGATATTATAATTTATGGCAGTCTTGTTATTTGACAAGTAAATAATCAGGATAAGTTGGTGGAAAATCTTGTTTTGGTAAGTGTTATTTACTACTGGTAATTTAGTCAATACAGGTAAAGTATGAAAGTTTTAATAAGGAAGTTATCAGGCAATGCATTTATAATGAGCCCTTTATTGGTTATGTGATGTTGAGAAGCATCTTGCAGCCCTCAGTGATAGAGGTACCTATAGGATGAAATCATACTATCTTTTTTGGTATGTTGAACAATAATGATTGAATAATGTACAGATTGTCGGTATAAAGTACTTGAGTTAGTACTGAGAATATTATTTGTAATTTTCTGCCGATCAAATATGGTGCAGTTCTCATTGCCCTAAATGGGTTAAATAACAGTTTTAGGTTCAGGATGAAACTGAATTTTCTATTTTGTTTGAGTCTGAAGTTAATATTTAAATTATTTGTAAGTCTGTAGTGCATTTTAGTTCATTTCAGTATTTAACGACTTGTAATGTTGTTAAAAGTTAATATATTGAGTTTGATAGGTATCAAATATGTAGTTTATTGTATCTTTGTACCCACAACTAATGACAGGATCAGTGGCATGTAAATGTTTTGTCGGTATTTGGTTGGTGCATTCCGGTATTTATTTGTTTATTAAAACTTTTCACACACAAAAAGGTACAAAGGTGGACTTAATGCCTTAGGCATTCTCTACCAGTCAACCTAGGGTGGTGAAGAGATTAGATGGCAGGTGCATTGGTGGTGAAGTGTAGATATAAGCCGGGTTGTTATTGAGGTCCACCACAGCTATTCGTTTTCATTATTGAGTGATTCCTGTTATTGTGGTTAGTTGTAGGATGTTTTAATTTGTTATTAACATAACGGATAGACTCCTGTTGTACTAGTTTTACATTTTCTCAATAGGACCGGTAAGTTTTCTTTATTATCCTGAGTGAGTGTTTTGTGGTTTTAATATTTATTGATTAATTGTTATTGTTTGTAGCAATGAAGTTGTATGATTGAGCTTGTTAAATGTATTTATTTGTTTATCAAATAGTGTACATTTAAATTCATGTGAATTAGAGATGATATTACTTTTGTTCCGGTTTTAGTTTGGTGGAAGTGAACATTGACATTGTCAGGTATTTTGTTGCATCAGCCAAGTCTGTCAACAGTTTGTGTCTGTCTTATTTATTTATTCACTCCAAGCATACAAATATCCTTACGGGCTAGACCGATAAGCATAGGAGCAGTCGTTGCTTTCCTTATGACAGAGGTAACCAGTGCAATTTGGTTCTGGAATATCTCAATCCCTTGTTCCCTCAGTTTAGGGGGATCTGGGTGTAAGGCATGTCTTATGAATAAGTACGAGCATGGAATAATGCTTTGTAAGGGTTTGGTCCATGAATCATTTGTCATCACACATTGTATCACAGAATCGTTTTAACATAGTATCTTGTACTAGTATTTGAATGTATGAGTGTAAAATTACACAGTTTTGCTTTGTTTTAATTTACAAAATAGAAATCATTTATCAATTTATGGCAGGATAATTAAGCCACCTAGTGCTTAGGCAAGTCACTGAGTATCTTGTACACGGTGATTTCTTTTAATTAGGTATATTTGTTTGTTAAAAATAGTAACTCAGTGGTATAGCCATGAGTATGAATAATAGCATTTTAATGGGCTGGTGTTTATATCAGTGACAGGTATGTGTAACGTTAGCTGATAAGGACACTATCCTTGATGTCAAGCTAGATCACACATGGTATTGGTTTAACATGTTATGAGCATCTCGTGCTAAGCATGTGCACACTGTGCCAAATATGTACTAGCTAGCAACATACAATCAATGTTGTTAAGAGTATCCCGTACTCACTGATAACAATCCAGTTAATGGGGTAAAATCCCGCAATCGCTATAGGGAGTCTAATGCTTTTGCATGTTTATAAACATCAAGCCGACAAGCAGGGTTAAGTAAGGCTGTCTCGCAGCGTTCATGCTCGTAAATTAAAAGCATATAGAACCACCTTGTTAGAATTTCACCAAGGTCATAGAAATGGGACTTTCCTCTTATGACGAGTACATACCAGCGTTAGCTATGTAGAGTAACATCGCTAAGTTCATCACGTGCCACACTGGTAATTCGACGACACGGTTGGCGCAGTGGCTGAGCGATCGACTGCTGCGTAACGTGTCGCGGGTTCGATCCCCGCACGGAACAAATATTTGTATGATCTGCAAGTAGTTGTTCCGGGTCTGGGTGTTAGTGTATGTGATTTTCTATGTTTGTAAACGCACCCACGATACAAGAAGAAATTCTTAGTGTGGGGCAACGTTTTAAAAAAAAAAAAAAAAAAAAAAAAAAAAAAAAAAAAAAAAAAAAAAATCTCATCCAGATATAGTAACGTGGAATTAACGTTGCTGAGGACATCTCGTGTCGACTGGAGGGGTAATGGTGACAATCGCATACCAGCTAGCTATGTACAGTAACATCGCTAAGGCATCACGTGCCTCTCTGGCAGCTTCTCATCCAGCTAGTAACGTGGAGGTAACGCTGCTAAGGACATCTCGTGTCGACTGGAGAGATGTTTTAACAAATTTGTCTTGCGATGTCAGAATGCGCGCGAAAAGAAAAAGTGACAGTTCGGTGTTAACAACGAAAGAGGAAAATAATCCTATATAAAAAATATTTGCCATATTTTTTTATCTCTAAAATAACGCGATGTTAAACGTGTATAAAGGAATACTACTCTGTAAATAATTATATTTCAGATCGCCGTGAAGTAAAATTAAAGTCTTTAACGCTCGCAATTGAATGATTTGCGCTAATGACTAGATAGTTTTAACTCTCTTCTTCATCAGCATCAGCCTCTTCGGTATTAATATCACAATTTAAAGATTTATAAAATCCTTGATAGTGTCGAGGAATAGCCTCAGCACGATTCCATCATTAAAGTCGGAAATCGCACAGCATAGGCAGACCCCACCGAAGTAGGTAAGCGATCACAACGCGCGGCGCCGTCCGTCGTCGCGCGGGTCAGCTGTATGAAGTAGGTATGATTCGCTTTTGTCAATGTGTATATTGTTAGGTATTTAAGAGAATATAATCAAACAAATCTATATTTACCCAGTAAAACGGGAGTACTGACATGTGGAAATTGGTAAGAACGGCTTTAATTAGGTGATAAACAGAATGACGTGATCTGGGTTTGTTTACATTCTTTCAAATAAGAGACCTATTCTTATAATTTATAAGTTACAGCACGCGTAGCATGAGCAACTTTTTGTCGACGGAAGAGTAGACAAAAATGACGTTCCGTGTAGACAGTACGACGGCAGCAAAGTAGAAAGAGTCAACTGCACTGTTTACGAAATTCACTCTTTGACATAATTCGACTCAGAACTCTTTGTTTTGTCATAAGAGTTTTTCTGTTTGATTCTCTATTTTTACATATATAAAGACAACTACAACAATTTTTCTTCAAATGACGAAGTCCCGTGTTTTGGAACAAAAAATATTACAGTAATATTGGCCTTAACCATTTCTTTGGTATAGCCCTAAGAACTAAATGATGTAAAATAGGAGAAGATAGCTTTGTTCTTCTATTAATTATCACAATTTCGCATTCAAAACGTTCTTCTGTAAAATCATGATTTTGTAGATAACCGTATATACTTTGTGGCCGTCGAGTAGAAAGTTTTCTACTGTCTTTAGCATGGCGATTACAAAATCAAATTGTCTTTAGGTACTAGGTACCTTAGACAACAGTCAGTTGTCAGTGTGATTTTGACAGTTTGGCATAGAAAACTTTCTTCTGAAATAGTCTACATGTAGAAGGACCTAGACAAAGATTGTTAGAAACGTAAGACAAAATGACAGATTGTAGAAAGATTTCTACGGTGCGATGTCAAAAATGGAGAAACGAAATGTCAGTTTGTATAGAAAGAGCTATGTCTATTCTTCGTAGAAATAGAAAGCGTCATGCTACGCGTGCAGGGACTGATTTTGAGAGGCATAAAACAGAAGCTCAAATATCTGAGATCCGATTCCCATGATGGACGTGCCTACTTCACTTATGTGTCGTGTTTTATAAAAAATTGGTACTGCACAAGAGTGAAAATAAATAGAAAGGGACTAAGTTAGGTATGAAGTAGGTACCTACCTACTGAATGTGAAAATACGGATATGTAAATGGTAAATAATTTATCTTACCTTGCTCCTCTGGTCCACATGATATTATCAACATCCTTTGTGCTCGTTGTTTAGCCATTGCACTTGTTAAAAATTATATCACAATGCATAATTAGGTAACTACGAAATGCACTCAACAGCTGTTGTTGTTTACCACAAACTCCAAAGCATAACAGACCCGCCTTCTAGCCGCGAGTGAAGCTTAAGGTCATTTGCGAACGGCCAAAGAATTTGTACCACAATAAAAAGTAAGAACGATAACACTTGCGTAGTCTAAAATACGATTATTTGGTTGGCAACCACGTTTACAATAACAATTAAGACGGAAACGAAATGTAAAGGATATTATCGTACTATTAAGTTTTTGAAGATTAGATCTAGCGCGCAACCGGTTATCACTTAATATTAGTCATAAAGTTATGGATCAATTTAGGTTTTAAATTTTTCCTGTAAAATTGACTTTTTGCACTTGCGCGCATAATCATTTTTTTCTAACTGAACAGACAGCTGTGCTGCTGGGGAGTTTGTTCCGCCACTTCTTCTTCGCAGCTTAAGCACTAGGAAGTGGTGAAGGGCGGGCGTATTGGGGGACTGTCTCATGTAATTTTGACGTTTGAAAAGTACTGATTCTCAGCCTAGTTTGAATAAATGACTTTGAATTTGAATAAATTCTGTCTTCTCCTTCATAAAAAGCAGGCGTGAGGTTATGTAGGATTGTATAAAATGCGTTTTCACTTACTTTTTCGCGACACAATTTTTTTTCTTACTCTTGATTTCCGGTACGCGGGCCGCGGTACCCGTAGATTGGGCTGCATTGGGCCTTCCATGCTTGCAGGCGCTGTTCCTTCATATGAACCGTTTTGGCTGTCGTCTCTGAGAGAAAAGTTAGAAAGATAAGACAATTAAGTAACCAGATGTAGAAACCGCGCGTTTGGCCTATTTTAGCTACTCCCACAGCATTATGTCGAATGGATTTTAATGTGGGGTCGGGCTGCTGGCATGAATCCGTCTTTATTTTGCAAAAGAGAGCTAGCCATTTATAATCTACGTCATCGCGAATCTCTCAGGGAACAATTAAAAAAGATTAATAGTATGACGGTCCTTGCCAACTCGTTCATGAAAATATTATGTATGTTAGAAAAAATCTACATCCCTTTCATAAAATAAGTGCTCTAGACATAATTTTAATAGGTACTAGAAATAATGATAATTAGATCAACCATTTTTCAGATTATCTGAAATACATGTTTTATTGGGTACTGTGTTATAACAAATCATTGTATGTAGGTATGCTACAACAAAATACCTTGTGATATATTGCATTGCAATAAAAATATAATGCAATCAAATGAAAGAATAATTTTCATGATTGTAGGAATTTAGCTCAAAAGCTGAAAGTTACTTAAATTTTTCCGAAAAAGAATTGGCAAAAGCACATAGTCTCATTAATTACACCCACGCGACGTGACCACGTCTCGCCAAATATAACAAAACACGGAAAACACAATGACACTAGTCGTCTGGAAACTCTCTAGTTAACGGAGTTAACGCTAGTGTCCAATCGGTAAAACTGACGAATCTGTGAAACTGACTAACCAACGAAACTGGCGCATTAAATAAACTGACAACTGAGGGATACTGACTAGTGATACGTGGACTATTTTAACATTGAAGTTGGACTACTGTGTCAAATAGGGTATCTTATGAAGAGGAAATTTTTGAGTATGAATGTGGATGGTTATACGAGAAGGGGAAGACCAGAGAAACGATGGATGGACTGTGTGGAAGATGATATGGATAGAAAGGGAGTGACTACCGAGATGACGACTAATAGAGGAGTATGGAAGAACAAAACCGGCCAAGTGCGTGTTGGACCACGCACAATGAAGGGTTCCGTAGTTAGTTGACAAACATATTGTCCCATTCCTACGGAATGTATGGGAGATCATGTTTTTCAAACTGCAAATTTAAGTTGGTTGATTATTACTCGTTAACCTGTACAGCTCTGATAGTTTTTCTTTTAATTTCGTTATATACTACTGCTGTGAATTTTTTCACAAATCCAAGTACAACCATTTAGCTGGCAAGGGGGGGGGGGGGGACTTGACTCTAACAAAAACAATCAGTTCAAAGCTTAATATTTCGCAAACGGATCCCTGAATCCTAAAATTGTGTTCATAAACTCACAATATTTTTGAACATGAGGCAGATGACAGAAAAAAAAACCATTCCCACTTTTCGCATAGGGGAGGTACCATAAAAAAATAAAAAAATCTTGATTTTATTTTACCACTTTGTCGGCATAATTAATATGTATACATATGCCAAATTACAGTTTTCTAGTACTAACCGTCTCTGAGCTAAGCCGCGGACAGACAGACAGACAGACATAGCGACATCCTTGTTTACTACGGAACCCTAAAAAGACAAGTTGTGCCGACCACAAATAAATTGAGATATGGGCAGGAGAATGTTGATGAAGGGATTCATACGAGTACATTAAATAAATACAAATTATAGCGACCCTCCCCCGTGTTTACGACTTGACATAAAATCGAAATGTCTTAATATTCATTTGTATTACATAAACTCATGGCCTGTTTAATGAAATTTCAAAACGGCTATTTGACACTTCCCGTGACCCAAGAGCTGGTTTTTACTTTGGGCAGAGGCTAAGCATTGCCATACAACGTGGCAATGCGGCCAGTCTCTTGGGTACATTACCAGTCGACAGCGATGCGGATGAATTTTACGATGCTATATTTTAGTTTTTGAATAGTTTTAGTTAAGTTAGAATATAATATATAATTTTGCTATTTTTATTTAGTCATAAGTACCCACTTGTAAATATTACCCCTCATATTAAATAAAAGTTTTATCAATAAAAAAAAAAAAAAGAAATCAATTGATATCATCGGCTAACTTACATAAACTTGACACAAAATGGACAAATTTCTAACTGAGAGTAATGATTACGGAAGAAAAAAGGACGCAATACTGGAACATCTGTGCAGTATACTTGCCTCCACCTGTACAACTGCAAACACTAAACACGTTTCTGGATAAGGTTACCTCTGTAATTGATTTAACGGGTAGCCATACCTACACTCATAGCTGGAGACTTTAATCTGGGATCCATCAAGTGGGAGTTGGATAACACAAACCTTCAGTCTGCAAGTAATTATAATAACTCGTTAGGCTACTCCCTTGTAGATTGTTTGTCTCTTAACAGCTTACAACAGCAAAATAATGTAAAAAATCACCAATGTAAATCTCTAGACCTAATATTGTCTTAACTTTCATGGTGTAGTTGTCCATGAATGTACTGAACCACTGTCAACAATAGTCCCTTACCATCCCCTCTTGTGTTTTGAGATTACCAGTGTATCACCAACATTTCTGAAATGCAAGCTAATCAAACTACCAAATAATTAACGAGAGAATAAATCAGGTTAATTGGATTGAAAACTTTGAAAACTATAAGATATTTGACAACATCATAAGTTCATTTGTGCCAAAATCTATATATATAAAAATCAATTGCTGTTCGTTAGTCTCGCTAAAACTCGAGAACGGCTGGGCCGATTTAGCTGATTTTGGTTTTGAAATGTTTGTCGTAGTCCAGGGAAGGTTTAAACGGTGAGAAAATTAGGGTAGGTAGGGTAGGTAGGGTAGGTAGGGTAAGTAGGGTTTAGTGCTACCCGTGCGAAGCCGGGCTGGGTAAAGCTAGTCTAAAATAAAATGCATTACGTAACCCGTATGGTTCGCTAAAAGTCTTATAAACATTCTGAACGAAAAGGAAAAACTTAGAAGACGTTACAAAAGTATAAAAATCCCCGTGACGACTACGAATATAAATTATTGAGCCAGAGAGCCAATCAAGATATCAAATGTGGCTATGATAACTTCTCTAGGAAGATGGCATAACCCATAATGCCAAGCTCTTCCGGTCCTTCGTCTAACCAAAAAATTTGGCTCAAGTGAGATGCCGTCGGAATTGAATTTGGGCATAGAGGTGGCCACTTCGGGCGACGACAACTGTGATCTTTTTGCTCGTTTCTTTTCGTCGACTGATTTACTCAATCGAGCACCTTACACTCTGAACATAGCTCTAATGATACGCATATCTACTCTTGCAGTACGTTAGGCAGCGTTCCTTTCTCGGAAAAGACGTAATCAGAGCATTAAGAAAGCTTAATGTTTGCAAAAGTGCAGAGGTCCAGACGGTGTACCACCTATATTTGTCAAAAAAATTGCAGTTAGTCTATCTCTTCCACTCAAAATAATATTAAACCGCTCTATTAAAACTTCTCAATTTCCTGATAAGTGGAAGCTAGCAAATGCAGTGCCTGTCTTTAAAAAGGGGGAAGCTGATAACGTAAAGAATTAACCCTACCTAGTTAAGACCTATTTCTATTTTGTCTCGATTTTCAAAAGTTTTCGAGTCTCTCTTGTGTCCTATTTTAACCGCTCATTCTAAAATAGAGATAGCCCCACAACAACATGGGTTATGCGCTCAAAAATCCACTACGACCAATTTAGTTCTTTACGTTAATGACCTTTGCAAATTAGTAGACTCACGCAAGCAAGTCGACTCTATTAACACAGATTTTTGCAGTGCGTTCGACAAAGTATACCACAAAATACTCCTGCAAAAGCTGTCAAACCTTTTTAAAAACAGCCAAAGTTGACCAAATATGCCGATATTTGGTCAACTTTGGCTGTGGTTTAAATCTTATTTGACCGACAGAAAACAGAGAGTTGCAGTAAAGGGTCATCATTCTCTACCTTACCTTTTAACACCCCGAGTCCCACTAAGCTCCCATTCGGACTCAACACTGTTTGTTATATTCGTCAAAAATATAGTAGGTAGTATCAAACACAGGCTCCATCCCATCTTCGCGGAAGACCTGAAACAATATCGGGTCATTGACGCAAGAACAGATATTGCCCTACTCCAGGAAAATCTCAACTCTGCATAGTTGGTATACAAAAAATCACAAATGTTTCTTAATGCTGATAGGTGTTACCATATAAAATTCACAAAAAAACACCATACGCTTAGTTCTTCATATTCTCTCAACGGAAGAGTACTTCACAAAGTTGAAAAAAAGGGAGACATAAGTGTTCTCCTTGAAAGTAAGCTTACCTTCACACCCCACATTGTATAAAAAAAACTAATATGCTAACATTAACCAAACATAATAAAATTATCAAAACAATCTGTAAATTAATCTTCACTCCAGTTACTGCACACAAAAATAATAACAAACAAACCACGTAATTGGGCGCCAGCATAGCCTCCATCCGTTCGATTCCCAAATGATTATTGGCAAATTAATAAAAAACGGGTGTTTACCTTCAAAAGTTATAATATTGATAATAAAACCAAGCTGGTAAAGCCGGAGGCACACAACGATTTGTGGGTCGTGGGTTACGGGTGTCTATTGTCACTTCTGCAGGGATAGGTACTCCCCTGTAGCTGCAGGTAAATTCCCGTCGCTGGCTGGAGATGGAAGCTGGCCAAAGTTCAGTGCTGTGCTGCACGGTGACGTCACTGGTTTATAGAAAAGCGCAGCCGCCGACTTGCTTAGCACACCGGTACAAAGCGTAACAATGAACTCCATAAATCGGGATTTTCACTAAACTTAATTCACACTTAATAAACTCGTTGAGAATGTTAAAGATTATAAATAATTTTAATAACGGTCGTGTCTGCTAGGGCGCTCGACAGGACGCAAAGCGGTACGTGCGCTCTCGCATCAGCCTAGAAGCGACTGCTCGGACTCCGTCTCCCCTCACCTGCGCGGGCGCGATTCGTTCACATCATTCGTCCCCTCCGAACATCCGCCCCGCACCGCACGTACCTACCCGGTGCGTTCCAAGTCGTACATAAACAAAGAAAAGAGCATTAATTTATAATCTATTATTTGTCCTTTATCATTAGTACCATAAACAAAACATTATTATTCATGTAACGTTCCGTTACAGGATCTATGCAAGTTCCAAAGCTTCTCGTCGAAAAAAGAGAGATCAAAGAGATCGCGCGAAATTAAGAGGGCGTATCTCAGAGTAATAACTAAAGCGTAAAGGGAGCGTGAAATTTCAGTCTAGTTATACTCTTTATACTTATGACACATTCAGTGTGAAAAACAAGGACAGATATATGGTTATAAGGGTTGCTTATGGCAGTGCTGTCCACTTTTTTTGTCTCGGTAGTGATGTGCCGTATTTTGCAAAGGTATCGATATTAATTTATTTTAGACAGATATTCATATTCATATTCATATCTTTATTTGCATTCCATAATCTAGGTATACAGGTGTTATAATGGCTTAAAGCTAAGGTACAATTACGGACCCTGTCGGGCACAGCAAAAAGTATAAAATAAATTCTTAATAAAAAAAATAAAAAATTGAAAGAAATAAAATTAAAAGTAATTAAATTAAAAGAAAAATAAAATAAAATTAAGTAACAATCAAAATTTTTTAAATATATTCTTAACATTATTTGAGATCAGATATAAGTGTAATTGTGGTGCATAATAATTATTTGTTAAGGTCAATTTTATTAAACTTTTATGATAATATAATATTTATCTATGTATGTATGAATTGTATCTATACGACTAACTGTATATGGTGTCTGTTTGTATTAAATCATTTTTTTTGTCATGTGTGTATTCGTTTATTGTGTAATATGCTTTTTTAATTAATATTTGCTTGATCTTATTTATAAATTTCGTATCGCTGGTTTCATCTTTTATTGCATCTGGTAATTACTCTCTCTCTGGTAATTTACTTATTGAATTGAATGTACTGGAAATGGAAATGTAACGTACGTTACTGTCATGTTATTAATTCCATGGATGATAAAAACAAAGAATACATTGTTTGTCCGGTATGCCCCCACTATATCCGCATGGATATTGCATGTACACGCGGCTTACATCTCTATTTTTACTGCCTGACGTATAGAGTAATCGACAAAATCATTCGCATACAAAAGTATTCATGGACAACACTGCAAAAAAAAATTGACACTGACGGTTCGCGCACGTCAAACGCGAGTTGAATTAATAAGACGGTCGTGAGTGCGAGTACTACTTAGTCTGTGTGAGTGCGCGGTCCGCATGTATTTCTTTATTTTAGGTTCAATGAATTTATTCTCATAAGAATAATATATAGGTTCGCTTACAATGAGATACAAAGTAATTGCTTAATTAAATCTAAATGAAATACATTTTGCCTCAGGTGCGTGTTGGTGAAGTTATACAAACAAATATTAGGTAGGTAAGAAGTTGCTAACATTTATTGATAGGTATGCGTTATGATGACACATCAATGGTTATGACTACATTTTATGAATAAGATTTTTTTGTTTTATTTTGAAAGAGTTAATGTTGTTACAATCTTTTACGTCATTTGGCAGGTCATTATACAGCTGTGCTCTTTCGAACAATATGGTTTTTTTACCATAGTTAGTACGAGCTTGTCTTCGTTGTAATTTATTTTTATTTCGTAGGTTGTGTGATAATGTTTTTTTGTGCAATTGTAAATTGGATTGTATGCTGTTTGTGGTGATTTTTTAATAAGAATGCAGTTGCCTTATGTGTGTAGTTGTGCGAGATTTAATAATTTAGTTTTTTCAAATAGTATTTTAGTTGGAGTAAAATAGTGATAATGGTATAGGGTTTTAATACTTTTATTTTGGGTTTTTTGCAAAGGCACCAGGATAGTTTTCGCGGCAGATCCCCATATTTCGATGAGATACTCGAGATGTGATTTTACTAATCAGTTGTATATAACAGTACGTATTTTGCGTGGAATAGAATTTGCAATTTTATGTAGAGATGCTGGTAATGACATTAATTTTGTTTTTACATGTTCGGTGTGCAATCTCCATGTGAGTTTGTCATCTACCCTCAGACCGATGTATTTTTCGTGACTGGATCTTTTTATTATGTCATTGTTTATAGTAAGAGGCGAGAATTCTGGTAATGGTTTATTTTTTGCGGTAAAAATCATGTATGTTGTTTTCGAGGTATTTATTGTAAATAAATTGTATTTAAGCCACTCACTGAGTATGTCGTGATCTTTTTGAGCATCGGTTATAATATTATGTATAGATTTATCGAAATAAAAGAGGCATGTGTCGTCCGGGTATAAAGTTAAGTGTCCCGATAACCCTGTTCTGTTTATGTTATTTATATAGATTAAGAAGAGTACCGGACTTAAAATTGAGCATTAAAAAAAAAAAAAAAAAAAAAAAAAAAAAATTACAGCCATATGGTACATTTTTTATGGAACTAGTGAATTTATCTATTTTAACTACTTGTTGTCTATTCTGTAAATAAGATGTGAACATTTCTAGTGCTGTATCTACGATTCCTATGTTGTTTAATTTTTGGAGAAGCTTGTGGTGGCATACTGCGTCGAATAACTTGACCCGACTATGGAGAAATTAAATGAGTGGTTAGTTATGTTTGTACAAATATGATCCTGATCCAGTATAGATTTTGCAGTCGAAGTTTCACGAGTACTGTACAGACCATTAATTTTGTTCAGTTTTTGATATCCATTTCTCTTGATTTCATTCAGGTATTTAGTGACGTGGTTTTCCGCATTGAGAAGGTCAATATTAAAGTCGCCAAACACAATTGCTCTTCTTCTCTGCTCCAAATGCAAGGAATACGTCGCTAAGAAATCGTTGTTGTTTGAATCACCAGGTTTATAAATTGCTCCGATGTTTAGGGATAGTTTGTTTTTATATCCAAAGTAGTGATTTCCATTTTCGCAAAATTCTTCCGTTATGTCGTATTTCATGCTATTATTTATTATTTATTTATTTAACACTTTACACACAAATGTACATAGGCGGACTTAATGCCATAGGCATTTTCTACCAGTCAACCTTTGGGTGATGCAGAGATAAACAGTGGTAGGTGCAATGACGAAAATTGTGGAATAAAATCGTGTATGTAAATCGATACCCCTCCACCTTTACGGCTTTTCCTGTAGTTGTAAACATGCTTGTAGTTTGGCAGTTGATATAATTTTGCATCATCATCGGAAGTTATCCAGCTATCTAATTACGCAACACATTTTCGATTTGCAATTGAGTCTAATTGGTTTTGTTTGACTAGAATTGCTTTCAAAAGTTGTAAATTGAAAGCAATTCTAGTCAAACGAAACCAATTTGACTCAATTGTAAATCGAACATGTGTTGCGTAATTAGATAGCAGGTCTCGGTGAATAATAATAGATCGGTAGTCTTCTGTATCGCTTTTATTACATACTTTATTTCATCGAGCTTGCCCGTTTTGCGAATACTTCGCAAATTAGCATAAAAGAATCTAAGTAATGAAGGGTGTAAGGGTATGTCTTCGTAATTTTTGATGATTTGATGGCTTAGTTTATCTGTGTGTTTTCTATTGTGTTGTGAACCCCTTTGAAGTTTTTTTGGTTGGTAATAAATGTAATAACTGTAGGTTTTCCTTTTATATATTTAATAACGAGATCTTTTTCTCCGTCTTCCTTATGTTTTTCGAGTTCTCCCTTTAAAGATTGTAAATATTGCTTTTGAGTTGGGGTTAAATCTGTTAATGAGCAGGTATTTTGGTGTTTCTGTATTGGTAAAATAGATTTTGACGGTCCGGTTCTTATCTGTGATGTATTTTCCCAGTCTTGTGGTTTTAATTGGCTTCGGACAGGCCTCATACAGTGTTAGCGTGTCAGCGTTTATTCTGAAGGTGGGCAACGTCGCAAATAGATGTCAAATATTTCACTGTTTTGATTAATTTGGCAATATTACTGTGTGGAAATAAAAAATGTGGCTAACTTGCGAACTAGAATATTGATTATGAAATGCAATAATTAATATCGTGACACCGAATATTTCGTTTTAGATGTACAAAAACTATTTGGAAACTTTCCAAATGCGTTTTTTACACCTAAAATGAGTACAACATCAAATTCAATGTTATAATTGCAATTCATTATTAATATTCTAGTTCGCTAGTTAGCCACATTTCTTATTTCTATTCAGTAATATTGCTTTATGAATCAAAACAGGTAAATATTTGACAGTTATTTGCGACGTTGCCAACTTTTAGGATAAACCCTCTTAATAGTTATGATTTCAGTATTTATTTTTTCAAATTGTTCTTTGAAGTTTTCTGTACTCGATTTTATCGTTGTGATTTCTTGTTTAATCTCACAGATTTGTTCTCGTATGAAGTTCAGGTTTTCTTTTTGAGATCGTCTAAAATCCTCTAGAAACTTCATAATGTCTGTGCGAAAGTTTGCAAAGTCTGATTTGTAATCTATTTCATCAGTGCTCTCTTTTCGTTTTCTCAGGCAGATGTTGGTTTGGTATTCATTGTCACTAAATGTGGATAAGTTCGGTACTGATTCGCTGCCTCTTTCGCTTCCGCTTATTAACATGCCACCAGGAGATATTTTTTGTAGGTTCATTACGTCGTTAGTCGTAATTTTAAATTGTTTTCTTGTGTAAATCGCCGGGAAGAGGTGTTATTTGCATTACTAAGTAGTTTTTACATCGTGGTGGATAATATTTGCACTAAATAACATCGTATTATACCTATTTTGCACCAACCAAAAACATGTAAACAAAAGTGTCAATGTAAAAAGTGATTCTTGTTTGGTTATTTTGAGTTTTGTTTGTGTAATCGCAGGTAAGTCCATAATTCCTCATTTATAAATAGTTAGAATATCGTTTTAGACGATATTTTAATTTATATTTTATTTTTAACCAAAATAATGTTACGTAAACAAACGGTTAGTACGTGTTTTTATTTTCTGTTTGTAGGTGTGCCATTAATATACTTTATGGTAAGTCCATTCTCTCCGTCATTTTGACGACGTATTAGTTCTTCTTTTAGATTTTTTAAATATTTTTGCTGTGCTGGGGTTTGGTCTGAAAATATTTTAATGTTTTCTGGCAGTTTTTCTTTATTGCGTAGGAGATGCTTTGCGGGTGCGGAAGTATCGTAACATACTTTGATCCTGCGACTTTTTCCCGATGAGTATTTGCCTATTCTATAGATTTTAATCGGTTTCGGGAGGTCTTGGCTCACCAGTAGAGTAAGTTTGAAAATATCAGCGTCATCTTGGGATGTTCGATCTTCCGCGCTAGCAGCGGCCTGTTCGGGCAGGCCCACAACAATAATATTTTTTTCTCTGATATTTCGATTTGCCACTTCCTTAATTATTTGTTCGTTGAGGCATAGCTGGTTTAGAACGTTTGAAGACGCAAATTCAGAGGTGGGGGTTAACGTGTTAAGTTCTGACTCAAAGGATTTCATTTTATGTTCACCCAACCTTAATTGTTTCTCCAATTGCGATACAGTTGATTTTAATTGTTTATGTTCAGTTATCATGCCAGAAGTCGATGATTTAATCTCATTAATCTGCGCTGTATTTTCGCGAATCATGTCTGCAGTTTGTTCGTTGCATGACTTCAATCCAGTGATTTCAGTTTTGACCTCTGCTATACTCTCCTGCATTTTAATTATAATCTGCTCATTAGATCCAACGTATTTTTCTAGCAACGAACCGATGCGGGACAATTCCGACCGCATTTTTTTAATTTCGGCGGCCCATTCACATTCATGTTTCCTTTTATTTCGAAAGGTAACTTGCGAATCCGCTGCTAACAAGCTTAACTTTGACAAATCTGGTTGCGATCCGCCGCCTGCGCCGGCGACAGTGCCGGTAGCATGGCGCGGTGGCGATCTTTGTACACTCATAATATTATTCAATCAATCAGTATTCAATGCAAGCTCAACTTCAATGATGAGGGCACGTGTACTTATCAGTTATTTACTTGGTTGGAGCACACTGCGTGCGCGCCGAGTCACTGTGCGAGCGAGTTAAAAAATAGCAACTGCTCTACTCACGCGGAGGTGAGGCGCGCTCGCGCGGGCACGTCTGTGGGTGGCTTGTTGTTCTTGAGGCGCAGGACACAGGGACGAAATGGCACAATTAGAAATTAATTAGTTTTGCACTTTAAGTTCTATCCTAGTGTCACTATTAGTTATATTTGAGGAGCACTGATTAAAGTATTTTGAGTAAAAAATTATACACGACTACTCCGGACGTGTGACGAACACCGACATCATCGTCATGTTTACAAAGGAGTTGTGTAAGTTATCATGTCCATGAATTTTTTGAAGTGGCCCTTTTATGCTGGGTAGGTTGAAATCGCCTACTATGACTACTGTTTTTTCAGCTGCTGCTTTTCCAATAGTATTAAATAAAACTTCGTCTGCTTCAGCAGGGAGTTTGAAGAAGGTCGGTATATACAAGCTAGTAATAAGTCAAGATCTTCATACTGGATATCAAGCCATAACCCCGCAACAATATTGTTATGATACACACAATTGATCTTAGAGATTATTGCAGACTTATTAAATTCGTCAGCTACATATATGGCGACACCACCCCCTCTTCTTTGGTTCCTGTCCATGCGATAGAGTATGTATCCTGATATGTTAATAAGGTTGTCGGTGATTCCAGGGTGTAGGTGGGTTTCCGTTATTAAAATAAATGCTGGTTTATGATACGAGTAGTTTACTTCAGCGAGAAATAAATCGAATTTTGCCATTAAGGATGCCAGGTTCGTGTATAAAAGACGCAGCTCGGATATAATTTTAGTTAGGCACTGACGATACTCGGGAATCTATTTACGTATTTAATGGTCAAGTTTTGCTCACCTTTGTCAATCCGGCCGGCTAACTCTTGACGCAAGCTCTTGAGTTGAACTTTTTGGTAGTGGGTCAGGTCTGATTGGATTTTGACAGTAGCAGGAAGCTTACCTTTGTTTTTCAGAACATTTATCGCATTTTGTTTATTTATCAAGACCACCTTGACCGGGCGCGGCTTATCGCTATTTGTTACCGGCTTACCGAGGCGAAAGGTCGAGACAATTTACTGGCTCTGGGTACTGGTAGTGAGGCAAATGAAACGGTGACAGAGTTCTTATCGTGCAATATCCGATCTTCTGGATAGGATGATGTTGATTCCGGTATTCCGTGTATGATAACCACAGAACAGAAAAAAACAGTAGAAGTCGCATATCGCTTCATTAGAATCGGAACCAGCATACCCAAACTCACACAAATACAAGTTCGTTGTATTTCGTAACAACAGAAAACTTTGGTGTGATTGGTAGTTTAACACTGAATGAAAGTAGGAAATGACTGTGACATGTGCATAGTTGGAATATGAATATGTTTAAGTTTAAAATAAAGTAGACCTTAAACTGAATAATAAAAAGTCCACTTCTACTTGTCTTGTTTAATAAAATATTATTTTTCAATTTTTCATCGAAATAAAATCGATTAAGACTTACAGATGGTATGACATACCTCTATTTGATATATTTTTGGTTCTGCTATCGTGTTTACATTCTAAAACAGCACAATAGGGCATTTTTGTACTTTTTTTTCAAGTTGTTTTCACCGTGACGGTTGCAATGAGACTGATTTGCGTGGTGTGGGCGCGGAAGAAGCTTATGCGGATCTCCGCAAAACTCGGGGTAGGTACGCGGGCCCCGCCTACTTGCGATTTCTACTGTTTTTTTCTGTTCTGTGATGATAACATTACGACTACGACTGTTGCGTTCTTCTATTTCGTTAATCACCATATCCAAGTTAACGACACTTGTCCGCTGAGTCTTTAACTCCTGAATCTGCTGTTGGAGCTCAGTAACTAACCTGCGTAACTCAGGGACCTGCCTTAGACCTTCCTTACACTCAACACACAGGTAAGACAATTTACAGTTTTGGAGGCCAAGCACACGCATTTCTGTTGCAGATAATCCACTACACTTAATACATATCGCCCTCTTGCAGCCTTTGCACGATATCTTGGACTTTTTATCATCTTGGACTTGTACATCACACTTGTAACATTGGGCTATTATAAATTTTGTAACAGTATGGGAAAAAATTATTTTAACCACGTGTTGAAATATGAAGCGAGTTGCCCATTCCAAAGCATACGTACTATGGAGAAGAACGGCCAAGAAACTCCACGGACAATCTTTTAAATAAAATTATTGTTACAAAATATTGGTTACATCATAAATGTTGAAATTATACATGTGAGAATAATTTAGAAAGACGTGCACGCTAAAATGCTAAACGCTTCTAAAATCGTCCGTAATAAAAAGATAAAACAAACAATAATTCAAAAATTAAAATCAGCCATGGCAGCTAAGAGTTGACCAGTCCCAACTGACGGCGCCCGTTCAGCTCAACCATTTTGAAGAGAGCTAACACGCGCCACCACCAGCGAGACATCTGAGTGAGCATGACATACTCACAGCCGCTAGGGCACATTCAAGTCAATAAAAGCGGTATTACGCGGTAAATGGTAGCTCTTCAGTACACAGTACACCTGTGCTCTGCAATTATATAATGAAAAGGAGATTGTTTTTGTACAATATAAAGATGGTCTTAAAATCTTCAGGAGCTCCAACAGTATTTTCAAATGTGAATCAATTAGTTTTGGTTGTGGAGCAGGACCAGCCAGGGCCGCGCCGCCCATATGTGCGAAGTGTGCGGCGCACACAGGCGCCAGGGCTCTAGGGGCCTGAGTCTTAAAGAAATGCATGCGCCAATTTTTTTATTTTTTCCTCATTACATTCATCAGTCATCAATCATCATAGTCGAGTATCGATAAGTAAGAACGACAAGACAATATTTACGTCTGTGGCTTAAATTTACATTATTAGAACTGACCCTAATGTTTAGGTCTCGGGTTTTAGTTTACATTAATTATGAGCTCTACGTTAAAATCAAAAGAACCGCGACTGTCGCTATGTTGCTTATGTTGCGGTCTATCTGCTATGATAGCTTTTTTGCATTATAATAATATACCTACTAGCTTCTGCCCGCGACTTCGTCCGCGTGTTTAATAACGACACCCATAACACAAAATGAGAAAAACTAGGGTTACGAAGAAATTCAGGACCCTACCACAAGGTAGACGAAGAAAGTTCTTCCAATCGAGCACCGCGTGACGCTAGATCGGCGGGATTATCTACCCCGCTTACGCGACGCCACATGACGTCTAGTGTAAGATCATGAATTTCCGCGATCCTATTTTGAACGAATGTCTTAAGTTGGTTCGGTCTCATCTGCAGCCAGCCTAAGACAATCGTGGAATCAGTCCAAAATACTATTCTATTAAATTTCCAACGTAATGAGTTGTGTACTTTGTCATACAGACGAGCACCCAATAAAGCCCCACAAAGTTCAAGACGTGGGATACTAACAGGTTTTAAAGGCGCGACCTTTGTTTTTGAAAACAATAATCTAACCGATACTGTTAAATCACTGCAAACTTTGCGAACATAAATAGACGCGCCGTACGCCGTCTGAGAGGCGTCGCTAAAAATGTGTAAATCGATGTACATAGGCTGTGTACCTAAAGCGTGGCGAGGTATACGAACTGTGTTTAGCGCTTGCAGTGAAATAACAAATTGGTTCCAAATTATTTATTGCTTTCCACATTTTTTTTGTATCTTTATATGCTTTGTCTATCTGTTCCGTCTTAATTTCTTTTAAGTTTTTTAATAAGGTTAATGCAGTGATCACGATACCTTCTGTATGTAATTTTTAAGATATCGTTATTCGGATCTAAGCGTAGTTTTCAAACTCAAACTCAATGAATGGGAGTGTATGTGTGGGAGAGAGAGGAAATGGGAAGAAAGAGAGATGGCGAGCGAGCTATAAGATTTTAAGACGTTTAACCTTTGTAATAGTGTCGTTCTTGTCAGAAGATTTCAAACCCTGATGCTGTCCAGCCTGAGGCAACGGAGGACCCGTCCCAGACTGAGAGTTTGACTCAAGGCTGTATCCTCAACCAAGATATATCTGATACAGTACAAGATCTATCTCAAGTAGTACAGCCTGAGATTGTTAGTTGTCCATTTTTCAGTAGTTATGATTGTTATCATTCAGTTATGTTCTCAGATAGTATAGGAAGAGGTATAGGTAAATTAATTAGTAACAATCTGTGTTATTCTACTCAAAATTATTGTATGCCAGGTTCTACCTACAAACGAATAATGGCATCAGTAACAGCAAGTGTATACAATCCTAAAACCAACATTACTGTATTTGTAGGTAATAGTTCTAAGGTCAAAAAAGAAGAAATCACTGACTGTGTAACTGAATTGTTAAAGTTAAATTGTAGTAAAATAATATTGTGTGCTTTCCCATATTTTGAAAAATTGACAAATAGACAAAACAATTATATTCATATGCTTAATAAGCATATGCAGTTCTTAGTTAGCCATTATAGTGACAAGCTTGTATTTCTTGACACCAACACTTTTGTGGAAACTTTAAAATCGACTAGGGATACTGTGTATCTGCCTGTTAGTTTTAGACACATAATAGCAAGGCTATTAGCTTTTTATATAAACTCAGACATAGGTAGTATGTCGAAGTCTTGTATTATTAACACCACAATGATTAGTAATAATACTAATAATAAGGTGGTGAACCTAAATAAATGTAGCTCAAATGCTACAAATATTTTTACAAATTGTACGAAGGAGGTTCCATGTCCCTCACTCACTATGAGTTCACTGCCTCTGGATAGTAATTTAAACTAGTTTGTAAGACAACAGAAGGTACCTGTAAGAATATTCTTATACCTAACAACAACAAGGTATCTTCTTGCACTAAAATAAATAATTATCAAAAAGGAGATCAGCAGAATGCCTTGAAATTATTTCATCAAAATATTCAAGGTATTTCTTCCAAATTATTAGAAATTGAAATGTTTTTAGAAAAAACTAAGTTTGACATTGTTTGCTTTACTGAACATTGGTTAAAGGATTACCAAATGCTAATTAATTATGAGAACTATAGTGTGGGCAGTTGCTTTAACCGTAAATCTATGCTACGTGGAGGTTCTCTTATCTTGATAAAAAATTGTTTAAAATCGAAACAACGTAATGACATAGTTGGTTTATCAGTTGAACATTGCATTGAACTGTCCTGTGTTGAGCTGGATAAGCATGTTGTAGTGTGCGTGTACAGACCCCCTAATTATCAGAACTATTCTTTATTTGAGTCAATAATGGAAGATGTCCTAGCGAAACTTGCATCTAGCAACAAAGCCGCAGTTATTTGTGGTGATTTTAATATAAATATTCTGGAAAATAATTCAAATAGCAGTAGAATAATAAGCCTTTTTAAATCGTTCAATTTGTCTAATGTTTTTACAGAACCAACTAGAGTAACTCCAACTTCTGCTACTTGTATCGATAATGTCTTCTGCGATTGTGATTATTTAGATAAAGCCATCGTAAATTATTTGCCGTCTGATCATAGTGGACAAACGGTAACTTTTAGGTTTAAAACACTTAAGCAAAAAGTGCAAATACAATTTAGACCAATTACAACTGGCAAATTAAATAGATTTAATAGTACCCTAAATAATAAGTTAAATGCTCTGGGCCATAATATGGACGATGCAAATAAATTGTATGAGGGTTTCTTTTCAGTAGTGCACACAGAATTCAATAAAACTTTTGAAAAGAAAACAAAAAATATTTGCCCTAACTTTATTTTTAGCGACTGGGCAACTAGAGGTATTAGGATAAGTAGAGAAAGACTGTTCGAGCTGTATGGCCTTAAGCCTTACATTAACACTGAAACTTTCAACAAGTATGTTGGTACATATTCCAAAATTTTTAGAAATACCTGCAAGATAGCTAAAGCTATGCATATTAGCAACAAGATCAAATCAGCAGAAAATAAAATAAAAACAGTTTGGAAAGTTATAAATAATGAAACTAATAGGAAAAAAATACGAAACACTGAGTTCACATTGGAGACTCCACGTGGTGTCTTAAGCTCGAATTTAGAAGTAGCTCAAGAATTTGTAAATTTCTTTACTAATATACCATATAAAACGACGGAAGCTTTAAATTCCTCACCCGATGTCTCAATAGATTTATTAAAAGCGAATGTTCCAGGCTGCCCGGTTGAATTTCAATTTAAACATATAAACCCTATGATAGTTATAAAAGCTTTTCGGCAAATTAAAATCAAATTGACCGAAGATCTATGGGGATTATCTATCAAAGTTTGTACATCCATAATCGAGACTATAGCACCAAACTTAGCTTTAATATTTAATTTGTGCGTGGATCAAGGAGTCTTCCCTGATTTAATGAAATACAGTAAGGTTATACCCCTTTTTAAATCTGGGGACAGTAAAGACACTAACAATTATAGACCAGTATCCGTGCTGCCGGTATTCAGCAAGGTGTTCGAAAAGGTAATGCTCAATCAAATGCTTAATCATTTTAACACCAACCAAATCTTACACGATCAGCAATATGGGTTCACCAAAGGACGTTGTACGACTGACGCCGGTGTAACCTTATTAAAACACATATTTACAGCGTGGGAGGGGGCCCAAGACGCCATAGGAATTTTTTGTGACCTCTCAAAAGCATTTGACTGCGTAAATCATGAAACCTTACTCTTGAAACTTGAGCATTACGGTCTAGGTAAACTTGCGCTCAGTTTGCTAAAATCTTATTTAAATGATAGACAACAGCAAGTCCAAATTAATGGGGTCAATTCACTCGGTCTAAAAGTAAAAATGGGTGTACCACAAGGCTCGATATTGGGTCCTTTCCTCTTTTTAGTATATGTAAATGACCTACCCCATTTATTAAAAAACCAACCACAAATGGTGTTATTTGCTGACGATACTTCTCTAATTTTTAAGATAAATAGACGTGCATCAAATCTTGACGACGTAAATAACGCCCTACTGCAGGTACAAAATTGGTTCACTGCTAATAATTTAGTATTAAATGGGAAAAAAACTAAATGCATTAGATTTGCTTTACCGAATGTTAAAAGTAGTGATTGTGACATAGTATTGAATGGGGAGAAATTGGAATTCATCGATAAAACTGTTTTCTTGGGGATCACGCTCGACTCCAAGCTGCAATGGGGTCCTCATTTAACATCTCTTGCAGGACGCCTAAGTTCAGCAGCATATGCTGTGAGAAAAATCCGTCAATTTACTGATGTAGATACCGCGAGGCTGGTCTATTTCAGTTATTTTCATAGTATTATGTCTTACGGTATTTTACTATGGGGACGGGCTGCAGATATCGACTCTATTTTTATTCTGCAGAAAAGAGCCATCAGAGCAATATATGGCCTCCGCAGACGCGATTCTCTAAGGGAACTGTTTAAAGATATTAATATCATGACGGTACCTTGTCAATATATCTATGAAAACATCATGTACGTTAGGAAAAATCTAAGTCTTTTCAGTAAAAGAGGTGATAGACACAATTATAGGACTAGAAATAGGGACCAATTGATTCAACCGGGTTTCAGACTGGCTAAAGTAGACTCATCCTTCATGGGGTACTGTTTGAAATGTTACAATAAAATACCTCCCCACATACTCCAATTGAACGAAACGAAATTTAAATCTTGTATAAAACGCACACTATGCTGCCAAGCATATTATAAGTTGGGGGATTACATCGACGACAAAAATGCTTGGCTCAGCGCTGGTCCAGCTCCACAAGGGTGCATAAACTAATTGATTAGCATTCAAAATATTGTTGCAGCTGCTGAAGATTGTAAAACTATCTTTAGATTGTATAAATTCAATCTCTTAGTATTATATAATTGCATAGCACATGTGTGAGCACTATGTCCCTACTTTACAGTTACCATTTACTGGGTACGTCTTTCATTGACTTGAGTTTGCCCTGGCGGTTGTGAGTATGTCATGCTCACTCAAATGTCTCGCTGGTGGTGGCGTGTGTGTTGGATCGTTAAGTTCCCTTCAAAATGGTTGAGCTAAATGGTGCTGATGCATGCGTCATGTTCGTGAACGGGCGCCGTCAGTGGGGACTGGTCATCTCTTAGCTGCCACGGCTTATTTGAATTTATTTTAATTTTTGAATTGTTTTTGATTTTATTTTTATTACTGACGCTTTTAACGTGCACGTCTTTTTACATTGTTCTCACATGTATAATTACAAAAATGGATGATGTAACCAATATTTTGTGAAAATATTCTGATTGAAAAGAGTGTCCGTGGAGTTTCTTGCCCGTTCTTCTCCATAGGAACCTACTACGCGTTGGAATGGGCAACTAGCTTCATATTTCTGACTGACCGACCCCTTGACAATTCAAAAGTACCTGTAATTGGTTTATTTGAAATAAATGCTTTGAGTTTGAGTTTTAATGTAAGAAGTTTTTCAAGCCAAGAAGACTTTATTTCGGTCATCCACACGCCACCCCTACATTTATTTACCTCGCACATATCAAATTTAGATATTGGCACTGATCGCCAGTGTAGGCAAATTACTCGGTGAGTGTGGCGTCTTGATTGAATGCGCGGAAAAAGCTCATTATTTAACGAGCTTTTTTGTACTGACATGGCATATAGTGTTCGGTTTATTAAAAATTACAGAGAGACATTTCGACAACGTTGAGATATCAAAACTAAAGGTCAACCCTTGTCCAGATATTCGGTTCACACAGGAGTGTTCTTCGAAAGCAAAAAAGTGTAAACGTACCTTTAATACAGACCAGTACAAACATTCTTGGTTGTGTGGGTGTGAATAAGAATAAGAATAAATTTATTTCGCGAAGTATACATTCAAGTGGATTGAAATCCTAGACCTCACACTAGGATTCCCTGTGTTGTGGCTCCTTCGTTCCGTTAACAATTTTACATAAAAAGGTAGGTACATTTAAAAAACTTAAATAATAAGTACATATAAAAAAGAGTGTACGCGTATGCTTGGTGCTGTGATTTGTGTTGGTATTGTTTATGTTGTAAAAGTGTTTGTATGTTATAGAATATTAGTGAGTGCACGTGTATTATTTGTGAATTGTCAATGTGTATTACTGTGAGTTTTTACTTAAGCTAAGAAATTTTCTGTCATGTCGTAGTCCAGTGGAAGAAGCAGTGAAGAAATTAATAAACTATTTTGTTTACTGTGCCATATTTTTTATAGTTGTGATTCTGCATGGTGTGAAGTTGGTGTGACTGACCTTTCTCATTTGACAGTAAAAATAAAAAAACCAACGTAAACGTCTCCGCTAATAAATGGTAAGTCCTCAGAGTAAGATAATACAGATACAGATAAATTTTAATAACTCAAATAGCAAAAAATAAGTTGTACTATAATATTAAATAATTTTATGACATTAATAAATATAATTAAATAAATAATAAATGAACAGATAGATAGACCTTCATATAAAATATTAATAGAATAAGTAAACGAATGGAAATATAAATACATAAATACATAGATAATAGGATATAGAATAATTTTGACGGATAAATTCAATAATAATAATACATAATTATGAATAACAGATATATTTTAATAAGTAAAATAATAAAAATAAATGATACCATAATACTTAATAATGATACTACATTAATAATAATAATAAACACATTTTAAGCGAGTAAACAAGTAAGCAATATTAAATATAATTAAATAAATAATAAATGAATGGATAGACCTGCATATAAAATATTAATAGAATAAATGAATGAATGGAAATATAAATACATAGGTAATAGGATATAAATAGTTCTTAATTTAATAATAAGGAAAATTGATAAAGCGCTCTTCCTCTCTCTACCTATTTAAAAAAATAGCTGTGCCCGACAGGGTCCATAATTGTTTCTATTATATTTTTATTTACCACCTGTAATTGTACATTATGGTTTGCAATAAACGTTTTGATTTGATTTGATTTGATAAGGTACGCCCACTAACAACTATGTCTATAGCTGAAAACAGTCACGAGAGGGTCAGTGGGTCGTCTCAGGGGCTGCAATAAAATTGGTACATTTTTTTTTTGTTGTGTTTTCTTAAAATTTGGCTATGTTAAAAAGAAAATTGATGGCCTATTTCTCGGAAACGGTGCGTCGTAGGACCATACTTTTCAGAACCTAAACGGTTTCTATGGTCAAGGTGAACCCGATACTAAAATTAAATTGGAAGATTTCCGAAAACATTTTAAAAAAAATCACCAAAGACAAAGACATTTATTCGTCGGATATGGTACGTACAAGTTGGTTAGGTATAATTATGTTGAGGACACATCCGCCGCTAAAAGCGGCATACGAATATTTACATTTACATGGTCATAAAAACTTTACTACTTATACTTCATAAACTCTAATAACAATACGACGATTATGATCGAATGAGTCTAGCTGTGTAGATATTTTGGTTAATTTAGATGTGAGGTAATTCATGTGTGGTTCAAATAATATGGATGTCTTATTATTTAATTTATGTCTAAAATCTGTCAATTTCGTACTAACTGTATCTAACTGAGATTGTATATTATTGAGATTGACGTAATTAAGAATTGAATGGTAGTGGGAAACGAAACGCGTCGTTCCTAGATTGAACGAAAGTATTCCAGGGCCGTTTCCAAAAGGATCAATCGTTACTTCTTGTCCTTGCGTCATTTTGAGTAGCAGCAACAGTAACATCCTGTAACAATACGGAATCTTTAGGGCTCCTCTTTAAACGGGATTTTGCAACAGGACCTCGTTTCTTTCTAGTATAAATATGTATGGGAAGATCGGCTAGAACTATGTCTTTCCTATAACGTGGAGCTAACTTTTGTCTGCTAGCTAGCTGATTGCGGATAAATACTTGTTGGGTCAGGATTATATTCCTTTTCAGGTTCGCGATCCTTATTCATGTTTTCAGTTAATTGGGTCCTAGGGTAAAGAGAGGTTTCATTTATTATTTCGTAGACCTGGGTTAGTCGTTTTTTTAGGTTCTCGTACGTAATTTTGGGATAGGTGCTCAGATAAATTTAAATCCAAGGAGTCGCGAGGATCAAAGTGTCCTGTGATTAAGTCTATGGGCCTAAATTTAGTGAAGCTGTGTATAGAGCTGTTATAACCTAAATCTGCATATGTATGAGATTTATGGCAGGTCCATTACGCTTTTCTAAATTGAGGATTCTGAGGTGTTCGAGGAAAGTAGAATGAAAGTGCTCTACTATACAATTATCGTCAGGGGCATGTGCCAGAATCTTATGAAGGCGGGCAAATTCTAAAAATAATGCATCAGTGAACTCAGGTCCTTGGTCTGTAACTATTGTATAAGGAGCGCTATGGTGGGTTCAAAACGTTAAAAGAGCTTGAACGACACTTAATGCGGTGCCATCTCTGAGATGATATGCTTGCGCATATTTCGAGAAAGCGTCAACTAAGGTAAGAAATTTCTCATTTTGTGCTGTGAAAAGATCGAGATGTACGATTTCAAAGGGTTTAGTTGGAGGGGGAACTAGGGAGATTTTTTGCATAACTGGGTTTCGGTCGTATTTTGCTTGTCCACAGATACTACATTCATTAATATATTTTCATATACTTTCTTTCATCTTAGGCCAATAATAATGATGTGATAGAGCAAGGAAATATTCAGTTATACCACGGTGATTTTTTTACCTTCGTGGTAATTACGAATGATTTTCTGTTGTTTTAGGTAATCTTTAACGTTCTCTACCTCTTTCTTTGTTATGTTAAGACCATATTTAAGGCGGAGCTTTTAAATTTAGGCTAGAGGGAGATGGATGAGGATCCCTGTTCTTACTTTGGGATTAACATATTATTTTACAGCATTGATTACGTCCTCTTCAAGATTTGACTCTGATAGTTGTATGGTAGTTTTAGTGTGGGTTTCGAAGGATTTAGACACCGTTGGGCGTTTTTTAATGTCTCCTATGATAACAAGGGATATTTGACGGTAGATTTTATTTAGGGATTCATCAGATATTGGAATTTCTAATAAAGGACTCTCAGCACTGGTGTGAGCTGTTGCCGTTGTAGAATCAATCATTGAAGGGGGTTTTTAGATGTGTTAACAGCTATGGTGTTTGCATCTTCATTGTTGATTTCAATGCGGGACAAAGCGTTGGTTTTCAGCTTACCCTGCTTATAGACGATAGTGAAATTATACTCACTTAACTTTAGTCTCCAGCGGGTTAAACGTGAATTGAGTTCTTTAAATTCATAACCCATTATAAGGGCCTGTGATCCGTAACGATTTTGAACTTTCTACCGAACAAGTAAGGGCGGAAGTATTTGGTTGCCCACACAATTGCCAACAGTTCTTTTTCAATTGTGCTGTAGTTAATTTCACTGGTGTTTAATGTACGAGATGCGTATGCAATGGTTTTGTCGGTTCCTATCTGACCCTGTGAAAGAACGGCACCAATGGCAAGATTAGATGCGTCAGTCGTCAGTATAAAGTCTTTAGTAAAGTCTGAGTATTGCAGGATCGGATCATTGATATTATTATTATATTAAAAGGGTTTTGCATTTCTCAAAACAACGAATATAATTTGAGTTGGTTATAGCAATTTTGAACCTTTCTTAAGACATTGCGTCATAGGTTTTGTTACACGAGCAAAGTCTGGGATGAATTTTCTATAATACCCTAACAGACCTAGGAAACGTTTAATTTCAGTAGCCGTTTTGGGCAGTGGAAATTTCTGGATGGCTATAATCATATCTGGGTTAGGTTTGATACCGTCTTTACTAATTATGTGCCCTAGGTATGCAGTCTCTAATTTTAAAAATTCGGATTTGTTCATTTGAATTTTGAAATTAGATTCTCTGAGTCTCTGAAATACCTCCTCTAAATTGACCATGTGTTCCTGAAGGGATACCGAAAACACGACGATATCGTCGAGATATACTAAACACACAACATTTTAAAGGTCCCGCAAGACATTAGCCATCACCCGTTGAAAGGTTGAAGGAGAATTTTTTAAACCTATTGGCATGCGAAGGAATTCAAAATGTCCATGCTCGACTGTAAATGCGTTTTATGGATATCATCCAGGTTCACTCAACTTGATAAAATCCACTCGCGAGGTCCAGGGTCGTAAAATAGTGGCAGTTACCTAACTTGTCAAGGACGTCCGAAATGTTGGGTATAGGATAGCGGTCATCCATAGTTTTCTCGTTTAATTTTCTGAAGTCTATAACCAAGCGCCATTTGGTTTTACCGCTGGCGTCGGCCTTCTTGGGAACTACCCAAATAGGGGAGCTCCACGCAGACTGTGAGGGATGTATGATATTTTGTTCTAACATCTTAGAGATTTGATCCTGAACTTCCTGCTTATGTATGAATGGGTATCGGTAACTGTTTGTGTAGATTGGCACATCATCTGTTGTTCGAATAGAATGCTTTACTTGGTTCGTGAAAGATAACGATTCTCCATCAATATAAAATACGTCGGCGTACTGAGCGCAAAGTGTCTCCAAATTACCTTTTTCCTCGGGGTTTAAATGATCCGTACGTAGACGAGACAAACTTCATTCACGCGATCGGGCTGTTGTTTGGTGCGCGTGCACTGAACATTGAATAATTCTGCACTAACAGGGCGATCCATAGAAAAGACTACGTCATGACGTGACGCATTTGTTATCTCTAATAGACCTTTATTATTTTTTACAGTTGTAACGCAATCACTTATGAAACAATTTGAATCACAGTGTTCAGGAATTAAAACGTCACCGTCCTCAGAGTTTATAGGAACTTTTACTAATTTAGAGATGAATGAACCGGTACTATGTCCTCGTATAAATTACTATTATGAGAGTCATCCATTAATAAAGGATCAGAGTTACGAGTGACTAATAACCTGTTTTTCAGGTCAATGTTAGATTCTAGTTTTTCTAATAAATCATAGCCAATTAAACCATAAAAAAAAAATATGAAACGCATAAACGAAAAAAGTTATGTCACCTGGCTCATTAAATTCCTGGAAACACGGTAAAGTAATGGAATAATCACTTCCTGGTGGTGGCGTGAATATTCGTTACCTCAAAGGGATCATAATTACATGGTATATGGGATAAGAACTTCTGAACAACTGCGGGACTAACGAAAGACATATTTGCACCTGTATCAATTAATCATTTAAGCGGAGGGTTTGAAATTTGAAGATATGGTAGTTGCCTTTGCGTTTGCAAGTTAATCTCTATTTTGACTTGTCTGATTTGGGGACCTTCTGAAAATCCTACTTTTCAGCAGACAGAATCGGATCCTTTACTTCCTCCACTATAACATAAGAATCTGTACACTGTGGTTGCTCATAATCGAATTCACTCGGGAACGCGTAATCGGGATACTCAAAATATCCCTGGGGGTAGTAATCACTATTAACAGAATAAGCGCTGTAATAGTCATACTGTGACTGGTCGCTAGAATCATTATAATTAAATTCCCGTGTTCTAAAATAATTTGTGGGTGGCGGATTCCCAGATCTAAACCAGTCATGAGTTGCACGTGGGGTGGATGGTTTAGCCACGTAGTGAGTTACGCCACTCATAGGTTGCGGGGTATTACTAGTCGGTGGTCTGGGACCGGGCATTCTAAAAACTTGACTCTGGGGTCTATAATTAGGTGGCGGCGAACTAAACATTTGCTACGTGCGTGTGGGACCGCGATATTGAGGGGGTTGACTTTTCCAGATCGGAACAGGAACAGATTGCTGTCCTTGAGGCATAAACGGTCGAGAGGGTCCTGGCATGTTAAGAGGCCTAGGGGGTGGCAAATTAAAAGGACGCGGTGTGGGTGGTGCCATGTGAATCGGTGGCATAAGGCCATAAGAAAATTTGGGACTGACCTGATGCTGAGGCTGCGACCTCCTGTCAGGAACATTATCGTTGCGCTGCTGCAAATACAACGTATTCATCTCTTCATGCACAAACTCTAAAGCTTTTCCAATTGTATCAGGCCGCATGCACCGAAGGCGAGAACCCAACGGGTCACGTAGACCAGGTAAATAAGACTGTAACGTAAGTTTCTTGTACAAAGTGCGTTTCGATTCAATGGTACTCGCTATCGTTTCATGTAGGCTGATATAGGTCATAATAGTACAAAACAGATTTTGACACTGTTCATAAAATTCTTGCGGGGTTGCCGAACCTTGCGTTAAAAGTGCTAAGTCAAGGATGTTTCATTACGTTGATCGGCGAAACTGTTAACTAAAGCACTCCTAATTCCCTCCCAAGTTTCCGGGATACCATTCGAATTAATCGTACGCGATGCGGGTCCCACTACCTTATTTAAAATTCCGTTTAATAATGCCAAATTTCCTAATTGAAATTCTGGCCCAACTCCTACAAACGTTTGTACCAATTGATCACATAGTTTTATGAACCGAGTTAATACGTTTGAGTCTCCGTCGAACTCCGGAACTAATCATAAGGCCTTGTGAATTCGATCCACTGAGTCAGCCATATTCGATATAAATAAACTACTACTATCCTCCTGTTCTGTCTCTAAATTTCTATTAGCGTCTAAAGTAATAATTCTGCGATTACTACCTAACCTAGGAGACCGAGATTGCCATGGATGGAAAATCTTGGAAAGATAAAGGATAACAATTAAACATAAAAAAGGAAGCGACTCTAGAGCGATTCTAAAGTACTTACTTGCAATGATTTTGTACCTCTGCTGTATCGATGTCTGGATACTCCTCTGGACTGCAGCTCTTGTAGGTTCAGGATACTCGTACGGTGCCCGATGGCCACCCGGGTGACTCGCGCGCGATCCTATCAATTTACTCTCGCGAACCGGCCCGCAAGTATCCTACCGACTGTGCCAATTACGAAGGCTGTAGCCGGAGGATTGAAAGAAACACGAAATTAATTTAACTTAATTTATTTTAAAGAATTACAATGTTAAATTAATAGCTAAAGTAGTCGACGGTTGACCGATGACAACATAAATTAAACAAACAATGCCTTAATTTAAATACAGTATTAGTTCATATAGGAGACAATTGTAATAAGATTCTCGGTATTTTTTATATTTTTTATTAGTTATTTAATAAAATTAAATGGTAGTTCTCTTATTACTTTTGGAATATGGTTGTAAATTTTTATGGACATAAGGTAGCTGTTTCTGTAGTGGAAATATAACTTAAAATAATATCATAGCACCAAAACATAACTTAAAATAAGATCATAAAATTATTTTAAGTACACAAATATATGTTTACGTTTACACTTATACAAATGTTCTTCCGAAAATTCGGAAGTTAGGTTAGAATATTAAAAAAATCATATCTCAAAAAGGGGGGGGGGGGGGGGGCTCCGCAATTTTTTCTTGACAGGTGTTGTACACATTCAACTCTTAAATCGATGGATGTTAAACTAAAGTCGTGCCATTTTTGCAGTCACAATTTACAGTATTGAATACCTACCTACTTATAATATGTACTCTCAACGGATCACATCACGACCTATTTTTAGCATCGGTGACCAGCGATTTTCGGAACTTTGCCAACTAAGTGTATCCAGATATAATGCATGCAATGCTAACATTTACATACCCATTGAGCTCTGAGGAGTTTTTATTATTGTTAAAGACTCATTTGATTTTATTGGACGAATAAGGAATATGTTATAGAATTTAGTGCTATTGAAACCAAACTAAAATAAACTATATTTTTATAGGACTTTATAGAGTAGATCGTCATATTGATATATACGTATTTCTTCAACAATTGGGAAAAGTTTTACATAAACTATATATGGAAAAATCACATAAACACTTAATAATAGGCTCCTCCTATTATTATGTGTATAGGTGGTTTTAACATAAACGTTTACAATAAAAATAAACAGACTCCGGAGTTATTAAACTTTATGAAAACATATAACCTGCAACAAATAATCCATGAACCAACTCGAGTATCCAAGACAACATCCACTTGCATTGACCTACTTTTTAGGGTTCCGTAGTAAACAAGGAACCCTTATAGTTTCGTCATGTCCGTCTGTCTGTCTGTCCGTCTGTCTGTCTGTCCGTCTGTCTGTCTGTCCGTCTGTCTGTCTGTCCGTCTGTCTGTCTGTCCGTCTGTCTGTCTGTCTGTCTGTCTGTCCGCGGCTAAGCTCAGATACGGTTAGTACTAGAAAGCAGTAATTTCGCATATGAATACATATTAATCATGCCGACAAAGTGGTAAAATAAAATCAAGAAAAATATTTTTTTTAGGGTACACACACACCACCACCTCCACCACCACCACCACCACCACCACCACTACCACCTCCGCTACACGTAAAGTGGGGATGTTTTTTTTTCTCGTCTAGCCCATGTTGTGGGGTATCGTTAGAAAGGTCGTTCAAAAATATTGTGAGTTTGTAAAAACCATTTTTAGATCCAGGGATCCGTTATCGAAATATTAAACTCTTAACTGAAATTCTTGGTTAGAGTCAAGTGTTTCCCCCCCCCCCCTGCCAGCTAAACGGTTGTACTTGGACTTGTGAAAAAATTCACAGCAGTAGTATATATAACGAAATTAAAAGGAAAACTATGAGAGCTAAGGAGGCTGTACAGGTTAACGAGAAATAATCAACCAACTTAAATTTGTGGTTTGAAAAACATGATCTCCCATACATTACGTGTGGGAGAACATATTTTTCAACTACTATCTTAAGTTTATTCTTGGGATAATTTCATCCCAACTACGGAACCCTTCATTGTGCGTGGTCCTACACGCACTTGGCCGGTATTTTTTTTACAAACTACCCATCGCTTATAAACAAAGCAACTGTCAAAGATTGTGGAATAGTCCGATATTCCACGATCTTTATTATGTATTATTTTGATTTATAAAACAATGTATAACATCACACTATGCACATGTCCTTTATTTTAGATCAGTAATCACCAATTCGGATCGCTATCGGACGCCATCTTCTCATGTCCCTAGTGTTGTTCATTCATAATTTTTCTATTCCTAGTGATGTTCATGCTTACTAACTAATAATAATAATACTGCATCGTTCCCTTATATTAATTTCAACAAACATAATCTGCTAAATGTTTTGGAGGAACTATGTTTCTCCTAGGTCTCAACTGAAAATCTGGTACTTGCTCTTGAGCATCTTCCACTACAACTACTTATTGACCATCACTATTCCTTCTTTCCATAGATACATTTTGTTCTTCTGATTGTAAATGTTCATCATTGTTTAACAAATCCATATTACATTTTTAATGAGCATTTACATCTTTATGAAATGAAGGTTTTATAATGCAATGTATTCCTTCTAATTATTTGCCCAGTAACATCTTTTAAAATCAGAGACCTCGGAAATGAGTGTATATTTATAACATTTGCTGGGACCCAAATATTATACTTACCCTAAGTAAACTACGTATTGGCCAGAATAAAAAGTGTGTTCGTTACATTTGGCAGTCTTATCAAAGTTTTTTTTATTAGACACATTTACTTTGTTTTGAGTTTCATGAATAGTACATTATGATACAAGTGTGCTGTGTTGGTCATTACCAGTGATCGGAGTAGGTAGATTGAACTGGGGTCATTGATCCGAAACGTATATATTACTATGGACATTCCTCCGGAATTGGTGGATTATTAAAAAAAAACCGGAACTTATGTAGGAATTGTATTCTGCCAGAGTGGAAGAAGTCATTTGATGATTTGCATCCTCAAAAAAAAGGTAGGAATTGTAATAAAATGAGCAATTTTATTCTTTATTATTCTTCCTATTTTTTTTTTCAACAGATAAATAATGAATTAATTTAGTTTTGATACCTTCCTTTAAATTTTGAATTGAGTAGTAATAATATCACTACCAACATTAACAATATTTAATTGAATCCGGAAATACCGGAATTACTTTCCGGAAAAATGGCTTATCCATGTTATTCTTTCTGTGTGCATTTATGATACAAGTACTAAAAATCAATCTACCTACTCCGATCACTGGTCATTACCCACAAGGCGGTATTATTCGGTAATGACACACCGAAAAAATGGACACGCGTTTCATACAACGTTTTTCTACAAACTTGCGAGAAAAAAAACAGACTTGTTGTAAGAACTGATGCTGGAATAACGTAACTATATATTATTGTATATTATTTTCTCTTCTAATCTTACACACGTTGTCTACATCTCTTTAACTACTTTCCTATCGCAGGTATGCTGGAAGAGATTTCTTTAGAAATAAGCATCACCTTTGTACGTTTTTTTCTGTTCCTTTCTTCTTGTCTATTTATAATGTGTGTACATAAACTGTTAAATAAATAAATAAATAAACTATAGAGATGATAAATTAAGATTTATAAAGTTCAACTAACCTTTTTTGCCAGGTACCGTCCGAAAATTAAAGCTATCTGAATTAATGAAATTCCTCAAGGATCGTGCTGATTTTCTAGAATCGATTACGCCTCAAAGCAAACAATCAGTAGACGATCACACAAAGAAACAGTCGGTCACCAAAACACACAGTCATGTTATTACACGCAAAGATAACAATAATAAAAAATCATCAAATTCACCACGTTACAAATGTGCTCAGTGCGGTTCCAATCACCCGGTTTACTCGTATGAAAATTTCCTTAATTTATCTCTTAAAGATAAACTAAACTTTATAAATAGAAAAAGTTATGTCGTAATTGTTTACGATCAGGGGGCCGATTCTATTAACAACATTGTTCTGAAATTGCAATTGAACCTCAGCTTAATCAGGGCTTTAAAGCGTTTTCTTATTCTACTAATGAACAACGATCCCACTGCGGTAACGATGTAGTTGACGCCAATGATCGACCGAAACGTTCTTAAAAGTCATTCTGCTAATCCAATCGAACATGAACGATACTTTAAGAAACGATAACTCGTATTCTACTAATATTTTGACACACGCTTGAATCGAAACGGGACTGAACATTCTCGGTTCATGTGTCAAAATTAGCGGTTCAACATAAGTTGGTACAAAGCTACTTTTTCCGGATTGATACGAGATTACTTTCGTTTATTCTCATGAAAATTATGGTTTAAGCATATGAATCTGGTTGAAATTGCCCGTAAGGTTACTAATGCATTCGTGAATAAGTTGTAAGTGATAAAACTTTCAATGTAGGTACTCGAAATCCTCCAAGTTAGAACAGCCAGGATTACCTACTGGTGAAGAACCTTGAAACTGTACTTGAGTCGAGTTGAACCCTCACATACATTCTTGGGCTACGACCCAGGGCTGTTCCCATCATAAGGAATGGTCAGTAAATATTATAAAAGTTGTATTGTTTTCATCTTAGTGTGACCTTTTTGTGAGCTAAGTGTGTCAACGTAAATATTTACTTAAATTTTTTGCTACACAATAGCAAAAAAAATCGCGATCCAAAACGAACACATACTAGTATAGCACGCACTTTAGCTGTTTAGTTTTGCGTCGTATTACGGCACAATTACCATCACTAGGAGGTAATTACGACATAGAAATAACAGGCAATGTTCAATTGCCGATCCGCTTTAAAGCCCTGATTAAGCTGAGGTTCAATCGCAATTTCAGAACAATTTTGTTAGTAGAATCGGCCCCCAGAATTCTATCTGTCTGGCAAAATTAATTTATTGTTAGGAGCAGATAAGTTGTGGGACCTGCTTAGTGAAGGTCTGATACGGTTGCCGAATGGTCCATACTTACAAAACACACAACTTGGTTGGGTCATATCGGGAACAGCCGTTCGATTCTGTAAAAATATCACCGTGAAACTTAGGTGAAGTGAGCGTGAAGTGAGCTGTCAATAGTGTTAATCCCTAGCATCGTGCCGGTCGATTCTGTGGCAGTGACAGCTCACTTCACGCTCACTTCACCTAAGCTTCACGTTAATATTTTTACAGAATCGACCGACTGTTCATCAAAAGGTTTCACGCGTTAACCTAAGTCATTGTAATTTCACGTAAACGTTAGATTCAGAACTCAAACGATTTTGGGAACTGGAAGAAATATCTTCAACGCATAACAATCTCACTAAAGATGAAAGTGCATGCGAAAATTTATTTAAAGATACGACATTACGCGACGTTAAAGGTCGTTTTTCAATCAGCTGGTGACATGACACATTTTCAATGGCAAAAAGCAGGTTTCTTGCACTCGAACGCAAACTAATTAGGAGTGCGCCGAGCTATAGAAAAATGTATAACGATTTTATGTATGAATATTTAGGTCTGTCTGGGTCACATGAGTCGCATAACAGAATACTCGTCACCTTGTTATTTTTTACCATATCATGGTGTTTACAAGGAACATAGTACAACAACCAAACTTAGAGTTGTCTTTGATGCAAGTGCAAAGTCCACTTCGGGCAAATCATTAAACGACATACAACACATTGGGCCTACGTTACAAAATTATTTGTGCTCAATTTTGCTCCGTTTGAGACAATTCAAATATGTAGCATGCGCAGACGTTGAGAAAATGTATCGGCAAATATTAGTACAACCTGATCAGAGAAATCTGCAACTAATACTTTGGAGGGAAGATCCATCTAAGCCGCTCGGTGTATTTCAACTTAACACCGTCACTTACGGAGCGGCGTCCGCGCCGTATCTCAATATTAAATGTTTAAAACAACTCGCGTTAGAATGTAAAGATGATGTCATCGCACAAGTGATTAATGACGACTTTTACGTTGATGATTTCGATGGCCCCACCGAATAAACGTGTAAGAGAAAAATGACAACATTTCAGCAAAAAATAAAAACGTTTAAACTTCATAAATAATGTATCATCGAATTATAGGTAGAAAAATAAACTATAGACTTGTATATTTACTTTTTTTATAACATCAACGAGTTTCAGGAAATTCATGACAAACTATTTAATGTTTTTACTCTTGTGAAATTTGCATGACTAGGTCACAGTAATATTACATAACACGTTTATTCGTGTAATAATACACAAAAAATAAAACGTACTGTAATGTTACACTATTATTCTCCTTAAATCAAGTTTATTTTTGAACCCAGCTATGACTATTTACACGCTTGTTTATAGTACATTGTTATGCTAGTAAATTATTGGAAAGATCGTATGCATTTATATTAGTGTTCATATGATCAGTTTTCATTTATGTAATACATCTTTGTTAATGCATGGTCTTCTCAAAAGTCTGTAGGTTTTTACATGTTTATTCTTGTGTACTTAGCGACTCAAAAAGCATGTAATAATAGCTTATACTATTATTCCTATAATTTTTTAATTAATTATTTCCCTAGAATAAAGAAATTCAGTATTATAATAGGCGGGTTTTGAGTCTAAAATTCACAAAAAAAAAATAAGTAGGTGCAGGATAGACAAAAGAAACAAAAAATGAAAAAAAAAACTGTAAGTTCTCTTGCACGTTAATTCGGTGGGGCGATTTAATAACGGGACATCAGGATCAACAAAAGTTATTAGAAATATGCAATGATGTTTCTAAAGTATTAGAATCAGGTTGTTTCTCCCTTAGAAAATGGATATTTAACTCATCAATTCCACAAACAGAGTTACCGTCTACTTCTAAGGAATTCTCGCTTGGAGATAACTGTCATACCAAAACACTAGGTATGGTATGGTTTTATTCATCCGATGAATTGTATTTTAGCTCAAAATATGATCATGACGTAACTCACGCTACCAAACGCAATATTCTTTCAGTCATCGCGCAGATATACGATCCTTTGGGTTTACTTACACCAAATATTATTATAGCTAAAATTCTATTACAAAAAATGTGGCTATGTAAGATAGGGTGGGATGACGCAGTTCCTAACCCTATACGAGTAGAATGGCAAAGATTAATTCATAAATTACCCAATTTACAAGACATACGCATTCCACGTTATGTCATTAGAGAAAATACACACATTCTTGAGTTACATATATTTTGTGATGCGTCGCAAGACGCATACGGCGCCTGCGCATATATACACAGCTATACAGACGCACACGTAGTATCAGTCACGTTTTTGTGTGCGAAAAGTAAGGTCGCTCCCGTTAAACCGGTTAGCGTGCCGCGCTTAGAACTGTGTGGCGCGCTAGTGGCTACTAAGCAAAGTGGTTTACAAAAATTAGTAACTCATTAAGACTATCTTTTAACCGCTAAAGGCCCCGCGGCGCGTGCCGAGCCCCTTTAAGTACCGCACGCGCCGCCGCGCGTCGTCGTGACAGATTTACGACCGCACATAAATAAAAAATGCACTCGAGTTTTTTGTTTTGGCTCCGGTGTTATCGTTAATTGATTTGGAGTGGTGATTAGACATAGGATTCTTTGTAATGTTTAGAACCGGCGTGTTCGTTTGTTAGAATTGATAAATAAAGATGTTTATCGACGGTTGCGCTGTTTAGTGATAAGACGATTTCTGATAAAACTACTGTTCCAATTTACACGAAATTTTGCAGGGTACATTATGAATAGATAAGTTATCTAAAGAAAGCGTTTTTTACAGACAATCATAGAAAATAAAAACACATAAAATTACTCCTTTTGTCTACTTTTGGACAGACTCAACAATAGTTTTAGGATGGCTTAAAATGTCACCTAATTTATTAAAAACTCACGGGCGACATGCCGTGGATTCATGTAGCCGGTAAACAAAATCCAGCTGGTTTGTTATCGCGCGGTGTGCATCTAGATATACCTACTTAAAACTTGTGAATTGTGGTGGCGCGGACCGCCATTTCTACAGGTTCCTAACACACAATGGGAACATGATATTAATTCTTACAGTAATGTTAATCGCGATGAATTACCTGAACTAAAGTCACTTAAAACTTCATTGCTCGTTCAAGTTAATTCAGATTCTTTTCTGTTCGATAGGTATTCATGTTTTAATCGTTTGCAACGCGTCGTGGCGTACATTATGCGTTTCATGAACAATAGCCGCACAAGACTCAAAGCAGAACGACTCACAGTTTGCCTATCGATGGATGAATTAGATATTTCTATTAGAACTTTAACCCGAATAGCACATCAACAATCTTTCTTAGATGTTTATACCACATTGAAACAAAATCGTCAAATTAAATTCCCACGCAGTATTTCTAGTTTAAATGTCTTCTTAGATGAACACGATCTAATTAGAGTAGGAGTTCGATTATCATATTCAGACTCGTTCTCATATGATAAAAAAACATCCTTTGTTGTTGTGTGGTAAACACACATTCACTCGCCTTATATTTAAGCATCAACATGAATCATTATTACACGCAGGGCCTCTGTTATTACAAGCCACAATTCGTGATACTTGCTGGCCTATTAGAGGGCGTAACTTGACTAAACAAGTGGTGCACACCTGTATGAGGTGCAAGCGTATGCGACCTAAACCGTTAAACATACAAATGGGTAACTTACCCACCGAACGATTGGAGCCAGGGTGTCCATTCATACGTAGTGGCGTGGATTATGCTGGGCCATTGTTGGCCATTGCCACGGTTCAGCATGTGAACCGTGCCGGAAGGGGGGCCAAGTTAACGAAATGTTACATATGTCTCTTTGTATGTTTTACTACGCGCGCAATACATTTAGAATTGGTCACAAGTCTTACTACTAAAGCATACTTGCTGGCGTTGAGGCGTTTCATCTCTCGACGTGGTAAACCATTACAGATTAAAGGCTTGTACAGACCAGCGCGACTTGTCGCGCGACGCGACACGAAGAATAGAATTTCTAAGAAAACTTACAGTATAACAATGACCGGTGTCGCGTCGCGCGACAAGTCGCGCTGGTCTGCACAAGCCTTTATTCTGACAATGGCACGACTTTTGTAGGAGCATTAAAAGAATTTTCAAAATTTTTAGATACTTCAAAACCTGACATCATAGACTTCACAACTAATTATTCCATAGAATTCACATTTATTCCGCCATACTCGCCTCATTTTGGTGGTTTGTGGGAGGCAGGGGTTAAGTCCTGTAAGTTTCATTTATGCCGCATTATAGGCAATGCACATTTCACATACGAAGAGCTGAGTACGGTATTGGCACAAATTGAAGCTGTCCTCAACTCCCGACCTATGCACCCAATGTCCACAGCCCGAACGACCCGCTTCCTTTATGTCCTGCTGATTTCCTGATTGGCCGACCGCTCACCGCACCCGCCAGTCGTGGTGACCTCAGTACGGCGGCTAAGCAGCGCCTGCCACGATACGATCGCGTGGAACAAATGAGACAGAACTTCTGGCAACGCTGGTCAACCGAGTACATCTCTGAGCTCCAGAAGAGGACGAAGTGGCAACTCAATCAGGACACACTTGCCTCTGACACCCTCGTCCTAATCAAAGAGGACCACCTTCCACCGTTGAAGTGGCGCCTCGGACGAGTGCTGCACACATTCACCGGCAAAAATGGCATCTCATATCCTTATTTGGACTTTTTAATACTAAAAAGTAAAACCTTTTTGGTTCGACTTTGCTTAATAGGCTGAGTAAACACAGACGTACAAAAAACGAGATACAGCTGGTACCTAACTTATATTTACCATGCAAAGTCAATAGACTTCATATGGCATTATTTACCAGGTGCGCCTACGGGAACAAAATCGTTCGTTAGTCGTTACTGACTTTAATCAATAATTCAGGCCACATAATTTCACGCTATCCTTTCAATTGAAAAAAGTCATCGGTCATTGCATTCCAGGCGGCCGTCAGTTCACATAAAATCTCGCGCACACTGACATAACCCCATGTTGATGATCAAAAACTCACCCACACACACACTGGCCATGTTAATGATCTAAACACGGCCGCATTAGATGCTAAGCAATAAAGAAGGGTACACACGCGAGTCGTTAAGATGACACCCACTTGAGCTGGACTCAATTGAAACAACGACCGCGCACCTTGTGATGTGACCGCTGCTTGCTGGTCAAGAATGTGTGGAAAGAGCTGAATGATAATAATGGTAAAATGTTGATAATTTTATAGGAAAATATTGAAGTAGATTTATTCCTCATCGCAAGTTGGTACCTAACCGAAGTCAAATATAAGTTTGCAGAAAACAAATAGAGTTCCTGGATTAATTCTAGGTATGGTTTAATTTACTAATCGAAATCAAACATGTTTAATTTGAAGGCTCCACATCTATTAGACTATCTTACACAAAACAAACATACATAGCTGTAGGTACTAATGAACAGTGTATCATAAAGAGTGAGTTTGATTGCATACCTACGAGTATAAATAGTTTTAAATACATCTGTATTAGTAGGTCAATTCAAAGGACAATGAGCGTACCTTTGAACACGAGTGTTGTGAGTAGGTACGACCTACGTTTTGTGCAATACTTTGCGTGATATAGTTGCCATCAAAACAGCGGGCTTTATTCGTCGATCTTATCCAAGAATTTGCCCGCTCCTGCATCCGGATGACAATCGAACGAGCAGCATCTCAGCTTCATTGGAACCTGGTGTTTCCAAGGCGCGTGCATGTTGACGACCACAGCACCATCTACTGGCACCAAATAATACCGATCGATGAGACGAAGGCGGCACACGGGGAAGGGGCAGACACCACGGTGCGACACTAGCGACGTGCTGCGGATTTTCACTGTCTTGGTGACACGCCAACGAACTCACGCAAATTATATCAGCTAAACTATTAAATTGTGAAAAAAACATCTATATTGTAAAACGGAATATTACACGTGTGTCTGATTTATAAATCCACGACGCTGACACGACTACGACCTGACGCAGAAACCCCAACAGTGGGCATGCTCTAGCCCACTAACCTTATCCTTATTTGGCCAAAAAAACTTCTGTTTAATCATTTGCTTACTACATTTAATGCCCGGATGACTAAGGTCGTGAACTGAATGGAAAGCTGTCACCCTAAAATCTTCCGTCAAATAAGGTCTAATTTTATTATGTGACGCAATGGACTTGCTTGCCACAGTCCGGTACATAAAACTGTTTAAACTGCAAGTTGCTATCCGATGCTCGCAACGCTTGCTGTAAGTATTCGTCACTGGATTGTTATTCTGCTAACTCCACATAATTTAGGACTGTGGGACCGCTTATCGTTTCTACGAGTATACGAGAAAGAGTGTCTGCTACCACGTTTTGGTTACCACTAATATAAGTTAGAGCGGTAGTAAATTCAGAAATAAAGGAAAGTTGACGAATTCGCCTTGGACTTTCGTTAGCACTACTTACCTAGCTTTGTAAACGCATCTATAAGTGGTTTATGGTCCGTAAAAATCGTTAACTTTCGACCTTCTACTAAACTCCTAAAATGCTTAATAGCCATAAATATTGCTAACAACTCCCTGTCGTAAGTACAGTACTTAGCTTCTGTTTGCGTATTTTTTTTTTAAAGTACCCCAGTGGTTGCCAAATGTTTTTAATTTGCTGTTGTAAAACGGCACCAACACTAACATTTGAAGCATCATACATTAGTGATAAATTTGCATCGGGCAACGGATAAGACAATGTGGCAGCGTTTTTTAAGCTTAACTTACATTTCTCAAATGCCTCATTGGCATTATCAGTCCACCCTATAACGCTTTTTGCTGGTAAATAATTATTCAATTCAAAGTCAAAGTCAAATCATTTATTTCAAATAGGCCCTTGCAAGGCACTTTTGAACGTCAAAAATTACAAAAAAAAAAATATTGATTCTATTCTTCCAAAAGGTAGTTTTTGTATGGAGAAGAATGGACAAGAAACTCCACCGCCGTTACTCTTTTAAAATGTTTTACAATATTTTGTATATGTAGGTACATTAGTTATATAATTATATGTGAAGACAATGCATCTAAAAATAAAAAAAACAATTACTATACCACAATAGGTAAAAAGAATTTTAAAAAGAGAGCAACAACAGATAAATTAATTACATAAGTGATAGATACATGGTTCTCACATATTTACAAACATTGTAAAAGTAGACGATTTTCCAAAAAAAAAGTTACAATTAATAAGTCAGTGTGTGAGGAAGTAATCACAGAATGTAAAATCAATGTCATATAATAAAATATAATAATTTATACAACTTAAATTAGCAACCAGTTTGATTTTGTCTAGATTCTAGATTATCCTATGGAGCTGGACGAGCATGTTTCCAAGCATTCTTATCTTGGATATAATCCTCTAATTTGTAATATGCTTGTTTACAAAGTGTACTTTTAATATGAGTTTTAAATTTTCTTTCATTTAATTGTAATTCATTCTGATTGGCAATCGACTGCCCTAGGGATGTGTTTGCGGTAATAATTAACCATACCGAGAAAACGACGCAGTTGCTCAACCGTTTCGGGTTTCGGGAAAATTACAATCGCTTGCACTTTATCATCTAGTAGACGAACTCCGTCTGTCGATACGTCAAAAACAAAAAAATCCATTTTCGATACTCCGAATACACATTTAGAGATATTAATTGTAATACCGAATTCATGAAATCCTCGGAAAACTGCATTCAAATGCTCTTTGTGCTGATCTTCTATCTCGCTTGCTATGCATACGTCATCAATATAACAGTATAAGATATGAAAGTCACGCAGCACTACTGAATCCATAAACCTTTGAAAAGATTGCGCTGCGTTGCGCAATCCAAAGGTCATGCGCGGAAATTCGAATAGCCCAAAAGGCGCTATGATTGCAGTTTTTTCGATGTCCTCCGGGGCAACCGGTATAAAGTGATATGCTCTAATTAAATCAAGTTTACTAAATACGGTTTTCTTACCTGCCAATAAGTACTTAAAATCATTTATGCGCGGAATTGTATAGCGATCGGGTTTCGTCACTGCGTTCAGCCGTATGTAGTCTCCTCACGGGCGAAATTCTCCATTTTTCTTGGGCACTACGTGCAATGGGCTTGCCCAAGGGCTTTTGGATGGTCTGCAAATGCCTAAGTCTATCATATTCTGAAATTCTGCCTTAACTTTCTTATAACGGTCCGGAGGAAGTGGTCTCGCCTTAGCGTATAACGGTGGCCCTGAAGTTTCTATGTAATGGCATACCGAGTGTTTAGATGTTTCTTTAAAAGATGCAGGTTTAGTCACATTCGGATAATTACTTATTATCCTGTGCCATACGTTATTATCAACTATCGTTTTAATGGATGACTCGCAATGTCTAAGACACACAACTGAAGCGATAACATTTAAGCGCGTAATTTGATCTATAAGTCTCCGCGGGCTTAAATCAATCAACAACCTATTATGGGTTAAGAAATCTGCCCCTATAATAGGCTGCTTAACATCCACTACGATGAATGTCCATCAGAAAGCTCTTCTTAAATTAAGGTCTAAAACGAACGTACGCACACCATAAGTTCTTATTTCTGAACCGTTTGCCGCGTAAAGTTTATATTTATCACACGCGGCATTTTTTTCTAACTAACCGGAATTACCGACACATTGGCTCCCGTATCATTTAAAAATCGTAATCCACTATTTTTGTCCAACACACAAAGGCGATTATTAGAGTTAAGGATACATACCCCCGCCTCAGGTTGTATCACACTTAGTTTTCCGTCGTTGTCGGGTTTTTTTGATGTTTTCCAATTGCAAGTCCATACCTATGATGATAGAAACATAACCATTCGGGATTTTTACGACCTTTACTCATATCTCTCGTGCGTGACCTTGACTGGCGATAACGATTCCTACGACATCCATATCTCTTCTTTTCGCGCGAGCGACCTAATTCTGCGACTTCAATGCTCAGCTTCTGTACGGTGGCAGCCAATTCCGTCAATGGACTGGAATCCTTGGTGACGTCGTTGATGGCGGGGTTAGTTGTCACCATGGCTATCTCCGTTGGTCGAGTTGCCTCCATTACTTTGTCTGCTACGACAGCCAAATTATCTAGCTCCTTCACTCCACATAATTTGCAAGGTCGCGTCGGGTATCTTTCCTCGCGCCAGGTCCCTCATCCGCCTTAGAAGTTGCGAAGGCTTCTGGGTACCAAGTTCTATCTCCCCCAACAACTTCTGAAACTGTCTAGTCTCCGATTTTTCAAAACCAGCGCAACGAACATTTTTGGGCTTTTAATAACCCACATGTTATTCGTGAAAGTGCTAGTGTTAACGTGTGGGCCGTTTTATTGTTAATGGCCAAGTCATTGGACCGCATTTTGTGACAAGACAGTTGATAGGTGCAACTTACCTGGAAATGCTACGTAACGTTATCCCGGACTTATTAAAAGACCTTCCACTAACGGTGCCCGTAAACAACTTGCATGACGGAAGCCCGGCTCATTATCAGCGCGCCGTGCGAGAGCATCTGGACTAGGTGTTTCCCCAGCGCTGAATCGGACGCGGCGGACCAGTGCCAGCTAGAAGCCCGGACCTGACTCCGTTGGACTTTTACTTGTGGTCTGAGCTCAAGCGCCTAGTGTATCGTGAAAAACATGCAACTCGCGATGCGTTAATGAGTGCGGTAGTGAACGCTTTTGATATCGTAAGACGTGACAGAGACACTTTATTAAAATTTTAAGACAATCAATTACTAAACCAAACCAATGACAATTAATTAATAAATAAACGATTTTATTTATTATTATTAAAACGTGCTCGATCGTGTATCGAACGTAGTGGCTTGCATCTCGAACAATTACCCCGTTGCCTTTGTAAATAGCGAAATTTATGTAGGTTAGTTAATTAAAATCATTGTAAATAAGTTGATTCCAATTTTTTTAAATAAGCCTTAAAAAAATAAATAAAAAATTGTATAAGATAATAAATTTGTTTTCAGTTTCGTGTTTCGTGATGAAACCATAACTATTTTAAAGAAACCATCTTTTTTTTTCTACTTTCTTATATGTAACCACACTTGTATGTAAGAAGGTATGTATACATATACATGTATATGTATACATATCTGTATGTATAAAATGGTCAAACCTTGCAAGACGATTTGATCAGCAACAACAAGTTGACGTTTTTAACTCACTTCAAAAAAGGAGGTTCTTTATTCGACCCGTATGTATGTATGTTTGTATGTCCACGATTTTCTCAAAACAGATTCGATTTTGAAAATTCTTTTGACGGCACTATTTGTCAAGTGGCTAAACGAATAGTGTCGGGTAACTTACCAACGTAGTATTCAACATTTAAGTTATCGTAAATCAAAATAAGGTACAAGGGGTAATGGGAACATTTAAAGTCAAGTATCTGGGTACTTAAATGCATATTTCTTTAATTTTTTGCTGAAGGAGATTTTGATAAAAAATTGTTCACTTATTTATTTATATATCCATATTATTATTATAGTTTTCTGTATTTTCATCTTCCGATTCATCCATAACGTAATCGTCATCTGCTACATAATTTTCAATGTTCTCGGCTGTCTTTTTATTTCCGTCAACGAGCCCTAAATTTGCTCTCACCATGATCAGTTTTGACAACTTTTCAGGTGTCAATCTGCTTCTGGCTAGTGTGTGAGTTCTGCCAAACGACAATCAAATCCTTTCACTAGCTGCTGAGGTTGGTGGTATGCTTAAAATATCTATTGCGATTGAAGCAACTATTTGAGTATCGCAAAACCTCTTCCACCATATCCTTGCATCAATTTTTTAACAATCGTTCATCCCAAATGGGTGCTTGAGGAAAATAAATGGTTTTGCTTCTGCATTCAGTTATATTCAGCATAACATCTGCTCCGTTAAGGTTCTTCTTTTGAGAGTAGTCATATATAAATTTGAGTCCAGAAGCAAGATTTATTAAGATCTAGTATACTTGCTGCTTAGTGAATGGACTGCTCCACAAAACTACGTCTATTTTGAATATCTTGGGTAATTTGTGATTTTTGACTGTCATTTAAAGTTGCAATATGTGACATTTCATCTTGTACATGCTCAGATAAATATTCGAAGGCCATTGGAACATCAGACAATGTAAAGTCCGGTCGCGAAGCAGAAATAATTTCGTACAATGACCCCTCATTACTTATCTCTATCGGTCGCGCACAAATGTATTGCCGTCGCGCTCGCGCATTTGAAGGTCCTTGTTTGGTAGACAGCAGACACAATACATCTAAAACTCACCTACTCTCCTAGACCAATCTAATGACCCCAATCTCGGTAGGTTAACGTATATCAGAGCGTAGATTCTATGACCACCTTCTAACTCCATCATCCGGCTGGCACAGTATTATCATAATATTGCGTTCTCACCAGACTTACATAAGTATTTATAATGTCAACACTATCAGACTTCAGGAAATAGATGAAAATCGATGTTAATACAAAAAGATGAAGTTATTTAAAAAAAAGTCCAAAAAAATTACAAAAGAATACTATACAATTGTATGATTTATATTTATTTTATTCGGTATCAATACCCTCTGTATTTGTTTATAAAATTTATAAGTGAAATTCTCAAAAAACTATGGGTTCAGCTATCATGAAGTTACCAGTGTCCTAGTTTAACTTTATCTTCACATATTTGCATTGATAATTATAAATTAAGTATAATTAACAATATACCATACAGGCTTACTAGTAATACGTATAATTACACCATTACATAAAACCTCATGAGTGCATAAACATTAAAAATGGCATTTGAAAAAATGTAATCTGGCAATTTTGGCAACTTTCCTAGAAAGTTTCGGAAACATTCGGCAATTTTCATCCCTACCTAAGCCCGTAAAGGTATGAAGGGAAAATTGGAATAACTTTTAGGTAGGTAAGTGTTGTGTTTCGTTCAACTCAGGAGTAGTGGTACCGTGGTCTGGTGTGGTGGTGTGGTGTAGTGGTAGTTATCAGCTGTGTGAGGCAATGACCACGCGTCGGCGTCGCTCGCGCCAGCCTCGCGCAGTCGGGCGTTCGCGCTGTATTACTCTTGGTCGAGATCGCGTTCGAGTTTTGTTTATCACAATTCTAAATACGCCACTTTTCAATAATATAAAAATATATATAAATCTATTGTAAGACCAAGATAAAACCATTTTGCTGCGGAAAAACGGTTTTTGAAAATTCCACCTAAGGGGGCGAAAAGGGGGGATTTCGTTTGTATGAAAAATCTTATTCCTTGAGTTAATAAACTTGAAACTTAGCACAAAAAGTACTATGCTTGCATGGATTCGAGATAGTATTTCAATCAATAGAATTTGTGCACCATTTCTAAGCAGTAACCTAACAAAACGTACTAGGCATGCATGAATTCACGATAGATCTTAGATTCAAATCCTATTAGTAACACAACGTAATGATTGAATTCATTATGTTATGCTACTAATAGGATTTGGATGAAGTAGACAGATAGTTTATAACCTGGATTAACACATAGGATACTTTTTATCTCGGTAGAACGTTTCCATGGGATAATTTCCGACTTCCACGCGAGCTAAGCCGCGGGAAAAGGCTAGTAATATCATAATGAGAATGAGGATCGATGCTAAGATCGTGTTGCTACGGTTCTTAAAATGATTCAAATTAGCTCTTAGACTATAACTTCGAAGCCCAGTTTTGCTTCACAACGAATTATACATAATTATTATTGGCAGTGTATAGAGTGCCGCTATTTGTGGTATAATAGTGGCGCTGGCCCGGCCCGGCTAAATTGCCGTAAGTATTGCATTGTCTTTGTCACCGTGACTTATTTGACGTTAGTTCGCTGTAAAACACCACATTCCCAAAACATTATATTCTCTTGTGCTTAAACGGACCCTGGCACTCGCCGGCCGCTGCGCTGCTGCGGCACCGCTCGCTACGCTCGCTCTGCGCGTGCTAACCTAACCCAACCTAACCTACATTTCAGCCATTTTCATATGCTACTTCATTTTTCGTAAATTTATTCATTGCAGTAGTGACTTTTGATAGCATAATTATCTAAAACAAATACGATTAATCAATACCAAGGGCGGCAAACTAACCTCAACAATCAAACAAATAACAAGTGACAGTGACAATTACAACGCAATGATTACGGCCCTTTAGCCGAGCCGAAGCAGCGCCACTATTATACCACAAATAGCGGCACTTTTGCCGTTAAGGGTAAAGTACCGCTAGCGGCACTCACTTCGATTATTATTTTTCAATTCTAACGAAATAACTTAATGAAAGTGTTTTCTTCCTTTTCAGTGGCCGATTAGCAGTCAAGATGCTGTGGCAACTAAGTCGACCGGTACCATCCCAGCTACTGACTACTGAGAAAGGAACCCTGACTCCCCCGATGACTCCGCCGGAGAAACAAGGCCCTCCCACCGGTTCTGTCGCGGATAAGGCGGATAATGCGTTAAAGCTTTCGACGTTGGTGGCACTGATGCTGGTTATTATAATTTTGTTGTGGGAAATAAGCCTGCCGGATAAGTTCATGATGGTAAGTGTTCAATACCAGAAACGAAATGTCGTGATAGTTATATCGTTACTAAATCCGTGATGGTGCTGTAACCAGTGTGATACTCCCTGCTCGCGCCACAGTAGAATATTAAGAAAAACATGTTTCTAGATTAAATGTACCATTTATGTACTACTATATGTACTATATGTGCTTTTGCCCGCGGCTTCGCCCGCGTGGATGTCGGAAAATATCCCACGGGTACGTACTACCGGGATTAGTTAGATCATACCTAATATCCGAGGAAAAGTCGTTGATTCGATACCGCTGCGCCCGCGTTGTCGGCAACCATAATTATTTTGTCACGCGTAATTTTGAATCTGTGTTATCTTTTAAAGTATTCATTTTAATGATATGATGTCAATGCATATTTTAATCTAAATGAAATGCCTAATTTAAATAACGTATTTTATTGGATAAGGATAAATAAAATACCGGTCAAAATAGCTTCGGAAATAACAATGAAATTTTTATCAAATTCTGAAAGATAAAAATGGTTACTGTAGGTCATCCTTAGAAGATAGACATATGCTATCGCGGACTTTATTTTTGAACTTTTTAAGATATACAATTCTGTAAAACATAAATTTGATGTACTCGTATCTCTTACGGCTTACGCGGCGCCCGCCAGTAAAGCTCCCAGTCGGCATGATTTTTTCCGACATCTTCGACACTAATCATCATAGTTCAGCCAATTTACACAAAAACTTTCGCATGAATCACTTTATCTATTAAAAAACCGCATCAAAATCCGTTGCGAAGTTTTAAAGATGGACAGGGACAGACAGCGCGAAGTGACTTTGTTTTATACTATGTAGTAATAATAATAAAATAATAATAATAATTTCTAAAGTAATTAAATTTACGAATCTCCTTATAGCGTACGGAAAAGAACAATTCCGGTACAATTATTTAGTGTATACCATGTCCGGGAACGCAAATAACTTTTGGTGGTGCGGCCAGGGAGCATACTCCCTGGCCGCGCCACCAACACAAGGCTATAACTTCTAAAGTAATAAAATTTTCGGATCTTTTGATAGCGTACGGAAAAGAACAATTCCGGTACAATTATTTAGTGTTTACTATATCCGGGGGCGCCTAGTAGTTTACAAAACCGTGGTGGCGCGGCCAGGGAGTATACTCCCCAGCCACGCCACCAAAACTTCATTATATTTCGTTATTCATTGAGGTACAATTATTTTCATTACACGTACTGTATCCATACTTCCATGCTAATATTATAAATTTGAAAGTAACTCTGTCTGTATGTCTGTCTGTCTGTCTGTCTGTCTGTATGTTACCTTTTCACGGCTAAACCACTGAACGGATTTCGATAAAATTTGGCAAGGAGTTAGATGGTATCCTGGAGAAGGACATAGGGTACTTTTGTCTCAAAAATAATCCTAATGATAATATAGGGGATGAAAGTTTGTATGGAAAACCAAGCATTTCTTAAGTTAGGGATATGAAACTTTAAATTTATACTTTTGGTAAGAAATAAAGAATTACGTATTTTACCGTTTTTGTAAAATCATCCCCCAGGGGGTTAAATAGGGGGTGATTTTGAAACTCACATGTAGTATTGATTTTTTTGTGAACTTCTTTTCAAGAGTTTAAGATATTGGATATATAGTCAGAGTCCGTATCTTGAATTAACATTTAGTTTATATTTCGTTAAAATTGGCCCACACGGTCAAAAGTTATTATAATTTAGAGTCATAAAACCAACCTTTCTGTCATGTAGGTAGTACGTAGTCAATGGCGTACGGTATTACAAATTAATGGTGATAATATTATTAAAATTAATAATTAGTCTTTTAACTGTAATAAGTAGAATCATAAGACTCTGCTTTCTTTTTTTTTTACTGGACAAACGTGAGTAAGACTCGCGCTGTAAGGGTTCCGTCTCAAAGCAGTGTTCGCTCGGCGACCCGGATTTCCAATTCCGGATTGAAGGGACCGATTTAAATGAAATACAGAGTAAATGTTACCTACCTCAAGACAGATAGAAGAATAAATTTAATTTTGCAGTTGGTATATAAAAACCTTGCTTCTCGCCAATTTTCATGCTGCTGCGTCAACGGGAAGTACCATATAGGCTTTGGTTTATTGGCGAATGTCAACATACTCCTAATATGCGGCATAAATGGCCGTATTTTTCTCGATTCGATTTTCTTCACAGGTCTATAGAGGCATGAAGAACAGGGGTAAAGTTCACTCATCCTCTATAGAAAAGGAAGGAACATCCGACTAGACGGGTGACGTATCTGGTGGGCAACTGCCCGACGATTGATATCGGAAAGTTACATATATGCTGATCGCGCGGTAAACACTGCTTGCATAATGCAGCATTTTTGTGATGTCAGGTCTTTGATGCGTAGTTCGCATGTGGCGTTGTACACATACCGCCACAGCTCCAAGGAAAGAAGAAATAGAAAGAAAGAAAATAAATTATTTGACTCAGGTTAAGGCATATAATATTCAAATAAAAACAAAAAAAAAAAAAAAAATTAAGAATAACATTGTGTGTCTCACGGCGGCGCCAAAAAGGCCCAGTTCAGCATAAATGCCAGACAACTAGTGGCTGACGCTGGTTTTCAACTGGACCTTCTGTTACGAGGACGTCTTACGGATGTCAATCAGTTTGATAGTGTGTATGTGTTCTATATTTAAATAAAAGTAGATAGATATGTGTAGCAAATAAAATTAAACTCGATTAGATCATTCTTTACAAATAATTATATAGGGTCGTTCTCAAAAAAGTGGCACCGCTCGAATAAATTTATCAATTTGAGAAAATGTACTAATTATTGAGTTTTTTTAATCAAAATCCATTCTGGGTATTTCTCTTATGTTGAATTGTTCTAAGGGAATAAAAAATTCACATAAATAAACAAATTACAGCTATTCAAAAAAACTACCTTACAGGTTAAAGAGATATCGTACAGGTTAATGACAAAAGTTTTCAGGTTAAAGAGAATCAAACAGCTAAATGAAAACTAAAACAATTTAATCATTCGAAATCAGCTTTTATTATTATTAACTGCAAACAATAACAGTTACATTAAAAAGATCGGCTTTACAACTAAGAAAACATAAAAAATCTCACCTCGATGTCATCATACTAAACATTTCTGTCATTTAGAGAAATACAATATCAATATCTGATCTCTAAGAAATAATAGAAATTTTCTTCTTATCTAATCAGTCTCAAATAATAATCAGTCAGTCAATTAAAATTATAAATAACGTAACTATAATAAACATAAAGAAACTTCTTAAGAATAATTAATCTTTGGATCATTTACTTTTTGGTTCTGGAAACAATCAGACAATTTTTTTTAAAATATTTCGTAATCGGAATCACTATCATTATCAATAACATGCTTAAAAGTGTTCAAAGAAGACTCTGATACATTGGTAGGCCCTTCATTTAAAATCCTATCTAGAGTACTCCTTTGAAGTTCCGGTGGCAATTCCATTTCAGACAGTGCTGAAAATGGTGTAGATCTATGAAGAACAGTTACGGATTCTTCTGCAACACTCGTGCCAGGGGTAATAAAACAGTCGTCATCCAAATCATTGAGCTCCATACAAGACGCTAAAACTCGAGCAGTGGCCACAGCAGAAGCTCTCATTGATTTTTTGCATTTGGGCTTTGGTGTGCTGACTTGTTGTCTTATAACGTCATGGAAGTCAAGGTGTTTACCGTGCTTACAATATTCGGCTTTAGTTAAACACGTTTCTTTGGTACAGCTAAGGCGTCTTAAAACGACAGATGCATTTTTTGTATTACACCATACAATTTGATGAACTTGCTGCGTTCCTTTAAATGGCAGTAATGTATTGGGCAATAGCATGTCTTTTTCAAAGATCTTATATTCGGAGATAGTATCTATTACGATGTTTTTCACGTTTTGTTTTAATAATCGTGAAAAACTTTCGAACTCCGGTACGTCAGCGCCATGATTCACACAAGCTTCAGCAGTTCGCTTTAGAACAGCTCCAACTCCATCTGGAGCTCCCTTACCATGACCTGATTCAGAGTAATTCCAAGTGACACATTTAAGCTGAGGATTAGTCCATCTGAGAGCCGTTATAATAAAATATATTTTGTAGTTTCGATATTGACTGCTTGCAGAATCGGAAATAACGTGGAAAATTTTTGCTTGTGGAGCATGAATTTTTAAGTAATCTATAATTGGTTCCAAATGAGCCCATACAGCTGCTGTGTCATGTCTCAGATTTGGACTAAGAGTAGCGAAACATTGTGACTTTTTCAGACCATTAACATCAAAAAAATAAAGCACGCTAGTATGGATTGTTATTTGAGGCTTACTGGCACCAAAATGCGCAGATTGAATTTCTTTAGAGTACGCGCACTTATAATTTTCCGAATAATCGACATGAATAACAGCTTCGTCGTGTTTCAATTGGTCTTTTATATTGTTTATCGCCTCTTGTTGACTAACCATTTTCCCACAGTGTTTCATATACTTGTCTATTATTTCTTCGTAGTGCCTGATGGCTTCTTTTGGTTTCGTTATTACTTTCTCTTTTTTAACCAACCTTAAAGTTTTTTCACATCCATTTTGTACAATACATTCAGTCTTAGAGTTCCACTGCCAATAGCAGAAATCAATAGCATTGTCAAATATCAAATATTGAATAGTTTTGTTTTTGCAGCTTACACAATCACGGAATAGGCATTCGGCATTATATACATTGCAGCAAATACTTTTAAGAAGATTTGTTGGGTCTTTGGGCTCAATTATTTTATATTTGTGAAGTGCAGATACTAAAAGGCGAAAATTTTCGTGAATGACACAGAGACAGGTCTCTCGTGGTTTTTTAGAAGCTGACAAAATCCAGAACGGTCTAAATCGACAAAATGTAGCGAAACTTAAAGTGTATGTATGAGACGAGTTAATTTTTTTATGAAGATTACCGAGAGAATCATTTAGATAGCGTTTTTGTACCTTTACACCTTCTTTCTTTACATATTCCTTTTTTCCAGCTGCACAGCTACTATTTTCATCATCTGAAAGGAAGGTTTTCACATCGTTCTTCTTCTGCAAAACTGGCGCGTTTTTAGATAGTCCATTTCGTCTTCTAAATTCACTCTTGAACCTTCCCTTTAATTTGGTAGGTTGAAGAGACGTCTCGGGATGACGCTTGAGACTATTTAAAATCATTTGTTTTATCTTATACGATTTGATATTCTTGTAAGAACGTAATACATCTTCAGCAAATGAATTATCACCACAAGTACTAGGTCGATAGAGAAGAGGATCTCTCGGAAGTTGGACGACTGAGTTTTCCAACTGAATATTGTCTCCAAGCCTGGCGTTCTCGAATGCTATTGATGCATTTCGTTTTTCTTGAAGCGGTTGTAATCTTGAAATCTTTTTTCGATAGGCATCATTTAATTTAATAACTGATTGTAATTTAAGTCGTAAGGACGCTATTTCCTTGTCTTTTTTATAGCGCAACTTTCTCACTAAGCGTTGGGCATTAGGTGATACGATCCCAGAACTTACTGAAGACCCCTGTGAAGTTGCAGGACTAACTTCTCTTGACCTAGTAATTCTTCTGCCCTCCGAATTACCCTGTGCCCCTCTTACTGATTCTTCTCTATGGCAACCAGCCACGTTATTAATATTATCTATATTGATATTTTCAATATCGCTGGAAGGTGGACTGTTGCATTCAATAAAGCGTTGTATTTTTGCTTTTTGTTCCTTTCTGCGTTGATAGGATTTTTTTGCATCTTCTCTCCACTTCCTTCTGACCATTTTCTGATCTCTTGGTGTCAAACTATTTATAGACACTACTTTTCCATCCCTTTTTCGTTTTTCGTACTTTTCCTTATTTTTTTCTTTATATTTTGCATAAAGCTCTGGATTATTTTTGATTTTTTCATATCTTTTTTTTTCAAGTTCTCTTTTCCGAGCTAAGATGTCTTCTTTTTTCTTAGTTTTTGGCATTTCACCTTTGAAAAATAAACAAATAGGTTAGAATTAAACCCTTAATGCACCAAGAATAAGCATTTTGTGACAAAACAATAAAAATGCCCAAATTAAAAACTTTATCGGATTAACATAACTTTTTTTATCATCATAGTAAATATTTAAGTAAATATGCTTAATATTCACACCAAAACGTAACTTGATTTTTCGAGTAAGACAGTTTTATTAAACAATAACAGGCAAAGTCTCTTTAACCTGGTAATAGTCTCAATAACCTGTGCTTTCCAAACAGGTTAAAGAGACACAGGTTAATGAAAAAAATATGGTTTTTATGTGATAACAACAAAACGGTGACGTTTTTGGAGTTTATACTTATACAATAATGAATAGGCAGTAAATTACATAATCTAACGTTTATACTCGCAAAGTAGTTAAACCGCTAATAAAAATATTAAAGTCAGATTATAGATAACATACCTGTTACAAACTCAGATTGAAGAGATACGACGTTATTTCTAAAAAAATGGCGCAAATTTCTACACTTCTTTCTTTGGTAGCGGTTAGTCCGATACTGCTTGGTCATTTTGCGCGGGGGTGGGATGTTGAGTAAGTAATAGTGTTTGTATGATGCGCGTTTGTGTGCAAGCACAGGTTATGGAGAAAATCACTACGGACATGATTTGAACATGAATAACTCGCAAATTATGTTCATTATTAATGTACTGTGTAAAAAAAGTTAAATTTATTAATGGACAGACTAGTATTTTAATAATTTTGAACCCATATTTTAAATATATTTTTTTTAATGTTTATTCAAAGTGTGACTCTTGGAGTTTGGACATGGCAGGTTAGTGAGAAACAGTTGTTACAATTTTATTTTATTGTAAGAATGTCACTTGTTTGTCTTTAATATTACTCAGCGTCTGTGTGAAAAACCTCTTTAAGTACAATATTGTGTAGAATTTAATAAAAAGCATTTTAGAAATCACACATTTCCACTAAAAACTGCCTGACAGGTTACAGAGCCACTTTTTTGAGAACAACCCTATAGCCCTTTATATGGAATTAAATAAAATGGTATGGTTGCACAAGAAACAATGGACGGTCGTCAATAAATAATAGATATAATCATGGATTCATAGCAATGAAACATTTAAATTAATCATGTCTAGCTTCCGTTTGGCATCCACGAGATACTGACGTAGGCGTCTTCTAAATGTCTCGATCGTGTTAATAAATCGGATAGGTGGTGGCAGGTTATTCCACACTTTGGAAGCCGCATAACGGAAGCTACCTCTAAAAGCGGCTGTACTATGCGGCTGGGTCGAGAGTTGCTGTGAGCATTGCCTTCTCCCACATTCTCGTTTACTCGCTATCCAACTCAACTTGTCGTACAGGTAGTCCGGTTTTTGGTATTTAACTACACCGAATAGAAGGCAAGCCAAGTGTAGTTTGTGTCTGGACTTAATTTTTAGAGTAAAATGCTTGTTTAGGAAAGGTGTGACATGGCTTCTGCGAGGAATATTGTAACAAAACCGAGCACAGGCGTTTTGTAACCTTTGGATGAGGCGGTCTGTACGAGCTAATAGGCGCGGGCCTTACTCTGTGTCAGCGTAGTTGAGCCTAGAGAGAACCAGGGTTTCCACGAGCTGTCTGTCTATCTGTTACCTTTTCATGCGTAACGGCTGAACAAATTTAGATGAAAGGCATACGGATAGGCCATGACCTAGTTTGTACATAGGATATTATGAATCCCGGTAGTACGCTCCTGTGGAATAATTTCCGACCTTTACGCGGGCGAAGCCGCGGGCAAAAGCTGAATACACACAAATGCTGAATACACAAAAGCTAAATACACAAATGCTGAATACACAAAAGCTGAATACACAAATGGTACAATGTACATAAATGGTACAATTAATCTAGAAACATGTTTTTTTAATTTTCCACAGTGGCGCGGCCAGGGAGCTATCACACCTGTAAACATATCGTATAAATTCTGTGCTCTCAGGAAGAACCGCTGCATACAAAACAATCAGGGAAATGTGTACTGCCTGCATACCCTGACTACGGTACATACATCAACGCTCCAGCCTCGAATCCCGGTGAGAGCTTCGAGTCACTGAATCTGACCGTCATATGTCTACCTGGCTACAGAGTCTTGGGAACCGACAATGTCTACTGTCAAAATGGATCATGGTCTGATTATATTCCGAAATGCGTCCGTAAGTATAGAAATGTTGTGTATGTGATGTTTCATACAATAACAACTACGATTATTAAAAGTCAGGAAGTATAACTCAAGCCTCTCAAGCTCAAAAACAGCACCACGCAAACAGAACCACCGTGGGCGGGGTCCAAATCTGTACCGCACAGCGCTGACAGTCGGTGTCATTGAGTCGATGCTGTCTCGTCGCGGAGTATTTACGATTGTGTTTAATATTGTGTTTTGCGTTGTAGATAATTTTGTCAATGTAGTAATGTTTGGAGCAGAATAATTTCGTTGATTTCGTTCGCAATTACGCTTCTTGACTTTTATTATTCATAGAATAATAATGTCAAAAATCGCATGAATGCGGAAACTTTTGTTAAAGTGTTGTTAAAATGTTAGTGTTACCTACTACAAATTATTGGTACATTCATTGATGATATTACATGTAACGACGAGAATGTACCTATGTTGTATTTTGGTTCTGCGAAAGTTTTGAAAATAAAAGCAATTTTAGAAGATTATCGTAAGGTGTTCCCTAACACTTTCAGTTCGGGAGCCATTCTGGAGGGTTCACTCAAGTCGCGTAAGGGATGCCGGGAGCCCTCGCCCAGGGCTCATTTTAAATGTAGCCGAATTCAGTGAACACTTATTAGTACGAGTATATGCGTTGGTTTTAAAACACAAGCATTTTTTTTCAATCTTTTTTTTGTGTCAAGGTCCTTGTATTTCAGGGGTGGAAAACCATTTTCACAGTTACAATTAAATAGGTATTTACTCATTTAAAAAGTTGGATATCCCTGTGTCGGGATCAGAGAGAGTTATTATAAAATTCAGAGCGAGTTAGTATATTGGCGTGTGCTAGCTGACATAATAGCAAATAATTTAATGTAATGTTTCATAATGTAACATTATTTTGCATAAATACTATTATATAGAATAAAGTTTTTCTAACTGAACAGACAGCTGTTTTTCCCAGCTAAGCACTAGGAAGTGGTGAAGGGCGGGCGCTTTTGGGGGACTGTCTTATATAATTTTATTTTTTATTTTTATTTTGAATTGAATTGCATTCAAAATTAAAAAAAAAACAACATTCTAAAGTCATTTATTCAAAATAGGCTGAGAATCAGCACTTTTCGAACGTCAAAATTACATAAGACAGTCCCCAAAAACGCCCGCCATTCACCACTTCCTACTGCGTTAGCTGGGAAGAAGTGGTGCAACAAACTCCCCAGCAGCACAGCTATCTGTTCAGTTAGAAAAAAAAACGATTCTATATAATAGTATGCAAAAATTATTAACATTACGCGACACAAAACATACGTAATTTAAATTATTAGCCATATGTCCGCTAGCACACGCCAATATACCAACCAAAATCATCGAGAACTCTCAGGCAAAAATAAAAACTAAACGTAAACAGACCTTAATATCTTAATAAAAGCCTCCAGGCATAAAGGGCGTGCCCGCTTACGTATAGCTATATATAGCTGTAACTGGAAGTTATAAATGATCAACTAGGACCATCGAGGTAAAATAAATAAACAGTTAATTACTAATAACAATACCATGATCAGCAAAACGACCACTCACCACAAGCAGCACCCGTTCACTAGCATAACGCAACCGCAAGCAGTGAGATCTAAGGGAGCATGACGAACTTGCTGCCGGTTGCTCAGGCAATATACTTTTCTTAATTTTTATATTTTTCACGTCGGGGACCGGTACATGAAAATACCTCCAGAGATACTAAATATAGCGTAACAAGTAATTATTGTAATGCTGATGACCCTTCCGGTTGGTTCACTTCTAATATGTATGGCGGCATGGCGTATGAGCTCCATGAAAAGTGGGTGGAGTCGAAAGAGTTAAAGGGGCTAAATTGGAACCTACTTAATTGAAAAAAATATACATACTGGAAAAAAATTGGTATATTTCTTACTCATTGGTGTGTCCTGACAACTGCATTCAAAGTCAAAAGCTGTTCCCATTTGCTATACTAATAATACCCCCACCCTATCTTCCAGGTTTCTGCAAGCTAAACAAACACACATCGGTTTACTACCACTGCCTCGTCACCGGCTCCATCGATGACTACCGCGCCTGCAACGCTTACGAACCATCGGGAACAGTCGTGTGGCCCGAATGTAACAGCCCGAACTACTACTCACCCGTCACCCTCCCCCCCATGAGATGCATCGGTGGAAGCTGGGACCGCGTCGTGGTCTGCTCCCTAGGTATGACCAAATATATAACATTATCATCCTCGCCATCGTCACTATCCATATCATGTCGCATCTCTATTAGCTGCAGTTATCCAGTACCTGCAATGGCTGCATAATAATAAAAATAATAATGTAGATTTGCTTTTGCTGCGTTTTGGTGACCTCTTTGGGGAAACCGAAGGTTTTGTCTGTGAAATTATGGACGAAGTTATCATGACGAACAATTACCGGAGATTTATTGTGAAGGACGGCACGGTTGACATCTGTCGGGCATGCCACCGTCCGGGAGAATCCATCCGAGATATTATCTCCAGGTGTTCTCGTCTAGCTAACGAAGAATACTTGCATAGACACAATCTTGTAGCTAGGATTATCCATCAGCAACTTGCTCTAAAATACAGCCTTGTGGAATCGGAAGTACCGTTCCCGACCCAGAGATGTTCACTTGAGATGTTCCCGACCCAGTTCTCGAAAATGGAAATATCACATTGTACTAGGATCGATCCATCATCACTGACAGGACTATTATTGCCAATAAACCTGATATAGTGGTGGTGGATCGAATAGAGCGGCGCACAATGATTATTGATATAACAGTCCCGCATGACGGAAACCTCGTGAAAGCCGAGAAAGATAAACAAATCAAGTATCTTGACTTGGCTCGCGAGGTTGTCGACATGTGGGATGTGGACGCAGCGATCATTGTGCCGATAGTCGTGACAGCCAATGGCCTAATAGCCAAGAGCCTCGACCAACACCTCAGGAGCCTCTCGTTGAGCAGCTGGATCAAGGGCTTGACTCAGAAAGCGGTACTTCTAAGACACGGCTCGCATTGTCAGGAGGTTCCTCTCTCTGGAGCCCTGACCGCCGGTAGCTTGGACCCTGTTCCCGATACCGGTGGACTACTATTTTATTTGTCTATTTTTTTTTTGTGATTTTTATAAAATATTTAAAAATGTATTCAATAAGTTTATAGATGAATAAATGAAAATAATAAAGTTTATTCATCAAAAAGTAACAATACAATGTGACATATTCGGTGAGCCACTAACTAAGCGTTGCTTGTATCTTGTGGCTCTGGAGTGCGATTTTTTCAAAGTTATAAGGGTTACATTACAGTTTGAGAATGTTAGATAATTAATACACATTTTCCATAAACAAAAGATGAGTGAAAATAAAATAAAACATTCGTACGAATCTGAACACAAAAATAAAAAGTAATTTTAAAACATTTTACCGACTTCGAAAGAAATTAACTCAAAATTATGAAATAATATTTTTATGTAAACAAGAAAAAATGAAATCAAATGTATACAGCGGTGGTTCTCTCTTATCTCAATAAAAGAAACAAGATCGATTGGCATTAAAAAAGGTTATTTGACGGTGATCATATAACCGAGTAGATGTGTATTTGATCCTTGCGAAATTTACTCAATTAGTGTGCCTCAAATCTAATAAAGTAAAGCAAATAATACCTATTGTGGTGTGAACTGTGTAAAGTGGGCGACGTGCCTCACCTCCGTGCGACGAGAGCGGTACCTATTTTTTAACTCGCTCGCACAGTGACTACGTGCGGTTGACGCCCTTTACGAAAATATTAGCGATTTTGCGTAGGAAATTTGAGCGTGCATTCGCCGTCGATGTAGTCTAGCGACTGATACCTGTGACCGAGCGAAAGCGTATGCCAGTAGGAGGGTGCGCATGCGCACGCTGGGCGTCTACTAACACGATTGTATCTTATTAACATTGTGAACGAAATATCTAGTTAACGCGATCTCCACCTGGAACTCCCGCAACACTAGAGCTTTTGCCTAAATGCTCTGCGGCCACAACATAATTATGTAACTGGAGCTGGCTCGCAACCCGACTTATCTAAATTAAGCGAAGAACTTAGCGAAGCACAAATTACTTACCGTAAGCGTAAACACCCGCTTGAACGTGAGTGCTTATTTATGCTCGGATGATATAAAACAAATGAGGAATGACCTATCACGCGTCTCATCCCTGTTAGAAAAGTATGTTGTTTCGAACACGGAAATGATAAGTCAAATGAATGTGAATATCACCGAGCTCAAAAGTGAGATGGCCAGTTTAAGGGCCTCGCACGAGCAAACTAAAAACCTAATCACCTCAAATGTAGCGGATATTAGTTCACAAATACAAGACATCAAAATCACCGCATTAAAAATTACTTCAAAAATATCAAACACTGAAGATAAAATGAAGAAGCTTGAAAACAACCTTAGTGAGTCGAAATTGACTCCTATATCCACCGAAATCCAAACGAATCAATTATGTGTAAATTAACAAATAATACGCGAAGTTCAAGAGCGCAAAAAGAGAGAAAATAATATCATTATAGCAGGCATACCAGAGCAAAATGCACAAAGCAGCCAAGAGAGAATTCTCAAAGATGAATCTGCCGTGTTAGATATTACCTCAAAAATAAGCGACAGCAAACCGATTATAATCTATCGCATCGGCAAGTACAATGCCGGTAAAACACGTAGAATTAAAGTTTGCTTTAATAAGCCTGAGTCGGTAATGTTAGTACTGCGCAATAGAGAAAAATACCGGATAACATTAAAATCTTCTCTGACCAAACACCAGCCCAGCAAAAGTATTTTCAAGCCGTAAAAAATGAACTGACACAACGAACAAACAGAGGAGAAAGTGATTAACTATAAAATACATAAATGGAATACCGACTATTGTACAACCATCCTCAAAAAACTACAAAGAACAATAATAACCGAAACCTTACCTAATACTACAATAACTTACCAAATAGTGGACGATTATCGACACCTAAATACAAATAAATCACGTCTCTCATTTCTCTACTTGAATGCAAGAAGTATACGAAAAAAAGGAAAGCTAGAAGAACTCAAATGTATTTTAAAATCAATACCCACAACTGTGCACATAATTTTGCTAACAGAAACCTGGATACAAAATGAAAATCAAACCTTACAGCTACAGATAGCTAACTATACACACTACTATAATTACCAGTGATCGGTTTAGGTAGATTGATTTTTAGTACTTGTATCATAAATTCACACAGAATGAATAACATGGATAAGCCATTTTTCCGGAAAGTAATTCCGGTATTTCCGGATTCAATTAAATATTGTTAATGTTGGTAGTGATATTATTACTACTCAATTCAAAATTTAAAGGAAGGTATCAAAACTAAATTAATTCATTATTTATCTGTTGAATAATAAAAAATATGAAGAATAATAAAGAATAAAATTGCTCATTTTATTACAATTCCTACCTTTTTTTTGAGGATGGCAAATCATCAAATGACTCCTTCCACTCTGGCAGAATACAATTCCTACATAAGTTCCGGTTTTTTTTTAATAATCCACCAATTCCGGAGGAATGTCCATAGTAATATATACGTTTCGGATCAATGACCCCAGTTCAATCTACCTACTCCGATCACTGATAATTACAGAACGGACAGTAGAGGCCGAGGAGTATCAGCATACATACACAACGACCTAAAACATAACCTAATCGAATCAACATATCAAGATGGACATTACCTTTGGTTACGAATTCAGAAATTTGCTCTGGATGTGGGCGTGGTCTACAACCCTGGTCATACGAACTTTGAAAGATTTTTAGATTTATACGTTACACAGCTACAGCAACGAAGGAGAGCAATTGTATTTGGAGATTTTAACATAGACCTTTTGACAAAAAATAAAATAAAAATACAAACAAAGAATTAATGAAACTGGATATAAAATACTCAATAAAATCAATAAAACCTACTGTACAAGAGACTCACAAACAAAGCAGTCAATTCTGGATCACGTCTCCACAAATTTAAAAGGAACATTACGAAATCGCTATTATCAATTCATCTATGTCGGATCACAAGCAAAGCAGATTTACTTACAATTAAACAAATGGAAACCTCCTTCAAAAATGCGCTTAAATTATGAAACAATAAATCACGAGAAGCTGTCTACGGCGATAGAACCACAAGGACTTGAAGACGTGACAAGCAATTATATACAACTAGAATCAAGAATAAAACAGTATGTAGAAGACAGCAAAGTGATGAGAACAACATTTTTGAACCCACCCCAAGAAGATTGGATTAATAATGAGATAATTACTGGAATTAGCCAAAGATACCACCTATGGATACAACACAAGAATAATCAAGAAATTAGATGACATGAGGGATAAAATTGCAAGATTAATCCAAGCTACAAAGAATTCTTACTACTACAAAATATTTACAAATTGTATAAATAATCCTAAAAACATGTGGTCGCTCATAAATAACTTAGCTAACAACAAAATCATACAAAGTAGTGCTCCTTCAAAACTCCTAGTTGATGGTAGATGTATCTCTAATATAAAAGAAATTTGTGATGTCTTTAATAATTACTTCTCAACAATAGGATCAATACTTGCAGATAAAATACCTAGAGAATACCATACCAGCTCAAATCACCCTATTTTTAAGTCAAAGAAAAAACTTGTATAGAGTGATGATAATCATTTAAAAGATCTGTAACTTTCTGCAAAGATCTGTAACTAACTGCAGTATTCTAACCTTTTGGCTCGTCTTTTTACAATTTGAGGTAAACTATAGAAGAATTCAAACATAATGTAATACTGCTCATCTCTCATAGCAAATAGCGTGATAAGTTATAGCCTACAGACTAACCAGACTTATAGGGAATATCTATGCAAAATTTGCGTAATGCTGGAACATTACATTCAGACAAACAGACAAAAAATTAAAAATTTATATTTAAGGCTATTTTAGTTTTTAGGGTTCCGTAGCCAAATGGCAAACAACGGAACCCTTATAGATTCGTCATGTCTGTCTGTCTGTCTGTCCGTCCGTATGTCACAGCCACTTTTTTCCGAAACTATAAGAACTGTAGTGTTGAAACTTGGTAAATGTATTCTGTGAACCGCATTAAGATTTTCACACAAAAATAGAAAAAAAACAATAAATTTTGGGGGTTCCCCATACTTACAACTGAAACTCTAATTTTTTTTTCATCAAACCCATACGTGTGGGGTATCTCCATCTAAATGATATTGAGGTTTCTAATATCATTTTTTTCTAAACTGAATAGTTTGCGCGAGAGACACTTCTAAAGTGGTAAAATGTGTCCCCCCCTGTAACTTCTAAAATAAAAGAATGATAAGACTAAAAAAAATATATGATGTACATTACCATGTAAACTTACACCGAAAATTGGTTTGAACGAGATCTAGTCAGTAGTTTTTTTTTTTTAATACGTCATAAATCGTAAACCGCAATTTACAATATAAAAATAAAAGAAAACACACACGGAACCCTTCATGGGCGAGTCCGACTCGCACTTGGCCGCTTTTTTTTTTGTGTGAGTAGTGGTACCGATTCTCTTGTCACAAACGCCTCTAAACTAGACTAAAAATCACAAAAATTTAGTTTATTCCTGTCAAACGACGATTTCCCATTTTGATTTTTAGACTAAAGTGACACAACTTAACTATATTTTAGTTTGACAGCACTAAGATAGTACTGAGTTTTTAATTTAGTGAAAATGGGAAGTTTGCTATTCTGAATTTGATATTTTTCTCCTAAAATTTTGATTGTAACATATCAAACCAGACAAAACCTGACAATTTTTAATCGCGATTAAAAAGGTGTGGAATAAAATAAGTTGTCATGAACTAAAATTCACACCAACATATCGATTTCACGTGCAAAAACAGTACTGTATTTATTTTTTATTTTGCTTATAATGAAGATTTCGACCCCCTTTATGACACCCATAAACCCCTAACTAAAACTAAACCTGTACATGTAGGTAATATTTTTTCATGTTTTCCATACTAAAAGTGAAAAATTCCATATAAAACACGTCAAGGCGGCATGGCACCACATGCGCGCCTCCGGCTCTAAAAAAAATCACGGGCTAGGGCAAACCACGGCTACCACGTGGATTCGCGATTGTCAAATTCTATTTTAGTTGTGGCAAAATTATTTTTTAGTTTAGAGAATTTTATTTGCAGAATAGCTCTAAGATTCTCATAGCCAAAAGTAAGGAATTTTAGTGATAGTTTAGTTAGTTTAGTTCGGTGTACAAGAGAATCGGAACCAGTGTGTGTCAGTTTTGACTTCGCTACGATGTAAGCAAAGGATTCGACCCTTTGCCTCTACCAAAAGCGTTTAATCAGTATTTTTAATAAACTCTTTATCCTCAGAGTGTGGCCGAGTTACTCCAAAAGCCATGCCCCTCATAACTGACGAGAGGCCGGCCAAGCCAGGAGAAGTGCCGTGGCACGTCGGCATCTACCGGAAGAACAAGAAACCCTACATTCAGATATGCGGAGGATCAATCATTTCGGACAGGCTTGTTATTTCTGGTAAGTGCTCTGTACCTACTGCACATGGACAATTTAAATTAGTTAGCCAAACTCCGTAGACGTGTTGGGGGTCTGGGATGCCGTATAACGATTAAAACTTTTGTACGAATTGTTTACAGTGTTTTGTAGTCCCTCCGACTGCCTTTCCATATATCTTTTTATCAATAAGCATAGCTAAGTGTGGTGTACCAACTGTTGTACTTGTATGTTGGTATAAGTTGGTATACGGATTGGGCTGGTTGGTTATTTATTTATTTGATATGTTTATACTCGTATTATTAAAGCTAAGATGTTTCTGCCAGGGAGCATGGCAGACCTTCTTCATTTGTCTGAATCAGGAATAAAGGTACATTTTAAATTTACATAGAATTTCATTTAATATTTTGTCGCCATCTACATTGCCACATGCAAACTACGCATCAAAGACCTGACGTCACACAAAAGCGGCACAGAAAATCCTGCATCACGCAAACATAGTTTACCGCGCGAACATTATATGTATATATAACGAAGGAGGTTATGTGTTTCTTTCTTGCGAATCTACACAACGTGCATTCGCCTCATCATGACCTATGCGGGCGCCGTCTTTGCACAAGCTAAGCCCCGACAAATCCATAGATTGCAGGTGATACAGAACAGATTCCTTCGTAAGGCCACGGGAGCCCCTTGGTTCTGTAGGAACGAGACCCTCCATCTCGACTTTAAACTCCCCACAATCCACCAGTTTCTTAAACGCAATTCCAAGCGTTTCTTTGATTCCGCCGTTACCCATCGCAACCCTCTGGTTGTCGAGGCCGCCAGTTATGTCCCAAGTCAAATCAGTAAGATCCGCCGCCCGAGGCAAATCCTTTCCGACCCAGACGACCCCATAGCCCTCCTCCAGGAGAGCAGTAGGGAAATCAGTACAGTGAGAAAACACACACACCGACACACTTTCCGACCTCGCCGCAGAGGTCCGCGATCGCGACCCTCCTGAGTAAATGATTCTCCCCCCCGACCCTTGCTCGACGATGCGCCAGCTCGCATCGATGCTGAGCCTGTAGCTTTAAATTCCCTGATTAATAATAATGATATACTTTCGATCCAGCCTGTCCCTATTGCTGTCCTCCCCCCAGCGAACGCCCTAAGCCGAGGTTCGTACCCCACAGGGGGTGCCCTTAGCGAGCGTTCGCCTAGTTTTAATTAGCATAGTTTTGCCCCTGGCTGGAGGCTTTAAGTGTAGAAGCTTAAGGCAGCCACAGGATTGATTGATTTTTCAAGGTCTTTATTACTGCAAAGGTTATTACAATGGTGTTTACAAATGATCTTATTCTATTTGTACACAAATCGTGAATAATTTTGTTACATAGGCTATATTTCGCCTTTACAAACTTTAAAACATGTTTTTATTATTTTATTTGCGTTGACATAAATAAAAATTATCTAATAATGTGCATCGTTTAACTAGGTATGTGCAAGTCTTAGTATGGACCCACATAATATTTAATGTTTAAGTTACAAAATGTACGCTTTATTATAATATGTTATAATAACATAAGTAACGTGTAATAGCGGGTAGTCCGCGCAAAAATCTTAGATACACGGCCGGTTAAGCGGCGTCGGCTAGCAAGCGAGCTATCGTCATGATACGTCACGGAGGAAGTAGTGATGGGGCAGTCGGTATCGATTGTACGTGCGAGCGTAAGACAATGTACTTAGTCTACTTTCACCAATTGTAGATATTAGAGTATTACGGTGTGATGGGTTTTTGAGTAAGTAGAATTTACGTGAAATTTTTAGTATAAAATCTTTTAAAAAGCCACAGGATTGACCGGTTAAGTAGTCATGGGCCTCAGTGGTTAGCTACGAGATACCCTACATAAAAAAAAAAGTTTTTCTTTCGTTATTATCAGCCATATTTTATTTTCTGTGGTAATACAACACTACCCACAGGTAGTGTTGTATTGGTTATTGCGCAATAGAAAAATCGTTTGCAGTTCAGGTCACATTGTAGTTTACGATATTATTAATCACACTAGCATTTCACACACTGTAGGCACGCACGGCTACACATCAAGCTATACATTCCCAGTATAAGCTTACCTCGCATTGTACGGAAATCCTATACTATGCGAGATCAGCATAAACTGGAAAGTATAGCTTGATGTGTAGCCGTGTGTGCACGGTACAACCATTCGAAACGCGCGACAGTCTCTAAACGTCTTCACGGCCGCATTCTATGAAATCTGCTTAGCTTCGGCCGGTCCGCGCGTTAGGTTGTAGACTTAGCGCTGGCGTCCCGATTAGTCAACTCAGTAATGTATTTCCGACACGGCCATCCTGCTTACACACGAACAGTGCCTGTTCGACTCGGCCATTTCTGACCATTTACGACTTCCGACTTTTGACATCAGAAAACTGTAATCCTCATTATTGTTATTGTTTTAACAAAACATTATGTACTTCTAAATAAAGTAAACCAACTTTCTACTAATCATAGCAAAAATCATCAATCAGAGCCATATATCATCGTTTTCCACACAATCATCTTTTTCACTAAGAGCTTTAGACACTTGGAAACCCACACACGAGTAAACTACTCTAACGCCACGGCTCTGCAGCCGACCAGCAATCACATTGCTCTCACACATCCAGCACATGGATCAAATTACTATGGTCTCTCCAGACCGCAACCTCCGCCAGTAACTACTGGTACGGTCGAACACAATACGGCCGATAGAGAATCCTACTCACGTGGTTCCCATAACCTAAGGTTGCTCATCACCACTGTGGTCACCATCTACTTTGACTGGTAAATTACCTACTAGCATCTTTCTTAAACTGTCATGAACGTATTTGTAAGTTCGGTTAGAATTTAAAGCTTTTAACGTAAAGCGCTTAAACTTCCGCCATCGGACCTCTGAACTTCCGATCTAACTTAGTCTGATTTCTCTATTCGTTTTCTAATAACACGAAATCGGCAACCGAAAATTCCGTACTAAGTTTAATATTCTCTGACGCAATCTAACGGACTTTATCAATGTTGACTTCGGTCTTCATCAGTATCCTATAATAATATTACTTTGCAAAGAAGTGTCGAGAGGCACATCATAAAAACAAAACACAAAACCTGAAGTTGGTGTTCGCTAATCGTTACGCTACATAAGATTTTTTCTGTATTGAATACTCGTGTATGACTTTCAGTCTCATTCAACCAATTAATCAAAGTTATTGATTGTTTCCAGCTGCTAGTTGCTTCTGGAACGATGACATCAAATTACGGCCTGCCTCCGACTTTGCGGTGGCAGCCGGCAAGATCTACCGCCCTTTTTTTTTTTTTTTTTTGTTCCGGGGTGGAAAATCCTCATGGATGTCCCCCGCCCTGGGGCGGGCGGAGGGGTCTGTCAGACTCTTACTGACTAAAAACCACCCCGGTGTTCCAACTCACACCTACGCCGGGGGTCGCGGGAACTTGAAATCTTCCGCAACCCCCGGCTGGTGCCGGCCCGCCACCGCGGGCCTCCTCGGGTCAGGGGGGGGAGTGAGGTGTTTGACTCCCCCCGCGACGTCTAAGAGGGGCGCGCGTGGAACACTACGCGCCGCCACCTCGGGTCCTGATGTTTGGGGGGCGACGGACGTCCCCGAGTCCGTCGCCCCTGGACCCATTTAGGGGGGCTGGAAGAGGGCGTTGTCCGCCCTCCGCCGACGCCCGGTGCGCCTGCTGCGGGCCGGGTGAGTGGACGAGATCTCCCTCTCCCTTTCCGCAGCCTCCTTCTGCGAGACGACCGTCTCGCAGTAGGAAACCACCGCGTCCCAGGACTCGCCGCTGCCGACCATCGCATTCACTAGGGCCGGCAGCGACAAGTCACTGCCTACTTCTGAGATGAGGGCACGGCGTGGCTCCTCCCAAGCGGCACACTCTGCCAGCGTATGCCGCGCCGTGTCCTCCCGGCAGTCGACGCAGTGGTGACACCGGGCGTCCGGCTCCCTGTTTATGCGACACAGGTACTTCCCGAAGCAACCATGCCCCGAGAGCACCTGCGTCACCCGAAACGACAGGGAGCCGTGCCTCCTCCCGAGCCAGCGCTCGAGCACCGGCCGGACCGCCTCGATGATGTCGAGGCCGGCGGTAGGGCGTGAGAGCCTGTCCCGCCATTCCGCCACCAGGACCTCGCGAAGCTGAGACCGATGCAGCTCCATGTGTCGCTGCATCGGTCGCTCGCCCCGCGCCCTCGCTTCCTCGCGCCACCGATACGATGACGCGAGTACTTTCGCCTCCAGGTCCCAGGGCGGGGATCCGGCCAGTGCACAAGCCGCCTCGTAGGAGATCGTGCGATAACCCCTGATGACTCTGACGGCCATAGCCCTCTGCGGCTTGCGCAGAACCGCAATGCTACCGGCCGTCAGGTCAGCCGCCCAGATCGGGGCCCCGTACAGGGCCATCGATCGCACGATCCCCACGTAGAGCCGCCTACAAGCGGCGCTCGGGCCCCCCAGATTGGGAAGCAGCGTTGACAGCGCCCCAGCAGCGCCCAGCAACTTGGGCGCCAGCCGTCGGAAGTGGGGCCCGAAGTCCCACCGGCTGTCGAGCACCAATCCTAGGTACTTCATGGTAGACTCGACAGCGATCCGAGCCCCCCCGACCACGATGTGTGAGCCGGGTGACGGCGCCCGCCGGGGGCCATGAAACACCATGGCCTCCGACTTGCTGAGGGCCACCTCCAGGCCTAGGCGACGTATGCGGCCCACCACCTGTGAGACCGCAGCCGTCGCCAACAACGCTGCCTCCCTGTGCGAGCTCCCCCGGGCAGTGACCAGCGTGTCATCCGCATAACACGTCAGGTCCACCCCGGCACCGAGCTCGCCCCTCAGCACCCAGTCGTACCCGATGTTCCACAGGAGCGGTCCTAAAACCGAGCCCTGTGGAACACCGCACGACATGCGGCGCTGGTTTCCGCCATCACGTCCCATGTAGGTGACACACCTCTCCGACAGATAAGCCCCAACGATGTGGCGGAGGTAGGGAGGCACCCCATGATAGCGCAGTGCCTCCCGAATACAACTCCAGGGCAGGGTGTTGAAGGCGTTGGAGATGTCCAAGGACACCGCCAACATCACCCCGCCCCGGGACACCGCTTCCTCCGCCAGGACCCTAACCCGCGACACAGCGTGGATCGTGGAGCGCCCATGCCGAAACCCGAACTGACTGTCGTCCAGGTCCGGCCCCTCTCTGCACAAGTGGCCGACGAGGCGGGCTGCGATGATACGCTCAAACAGCTTGCCCACCTCGTCAAGCAGCACTATGGGCCGGTACGCGGACGGCGAGTCCGCAGGGCGCCCCGCCTTCCTGAGCAGGACCAGACGACCAGATTTCCACAAAGTGGGAAACTGGCCCCGCTCAAGGCACGCTGTGTAGAGTCCTCTCAGTTGGGGCTCAAGCTCCTTCAGAGCGAGGGCTAACCCGGATCCCGTCGGGCCCCGGAGCCACGTTCTTGGCCCGGAGCCGCATCACGGCTGCCCTCATCTCTGCCTGTGTCACCTCTGGGACGCTGATGGCGTTCTCGTCCTCCGCAGACTCTGCGGCTGTGGGCAAAGCCATCGGCGGCGGAGTATGCTCCGCTCTTGCCGGGAAGAGGGCTGCGACTACTTCCTCCAGCAGCTCGGGTTGGAGACTCTCCGTAAGTGGAGGCGCCGCGGCTCGAAGTTTCCCTCGAACCGCGCGATAAGGGCGCCCCCACGGATCCCCGTCTAGAGTCTCCAACATCTCCTCCCTGGCTCGCGTCCTCGACTCACCGATGGCCAGCCACAGAGTCTCCTTGGCCGCGCGGTACACCTCATACAGCGCGGCCTCTTCGTCAGGGACCCGACGACGTCTCCTCCGGTATCGGGTGTACTGGCGTCTAACCGCCACGCACGCGACGCGCATCTGCGCGATCTCGGCGGTCCACCAATACACCTGGCGCCTTGCGGACTGTGCGTGGACCCGGGGCATGGACGCGTCGCAAATTTGCGTCATCGCCCCGCGGAACCACAGCGCCTCCTGCTCGACGTCGACGGGTCCGGTCGTTGCCGACTCCCGGCTCCAGGCCTGGACAATAGCGGCCTCCTCGAGAAGCTCCCTGTCGATGCGCTTACGCGCCCAGCGCGGACCGTCCGTTCGCGGGGCCGCATGACTGCGGCCGCCGGTGGTCTGGGCGGAGACGTCGAAACGGATGTATCGGTGATCCGACAACGTCTCCACCTCCACGGCGACACGCCAGTCGTGGACACGGCACGCGACAGCGGGGCTAGCGAACGAGACGTCCACTATAGACCCGCCCCGCTGACGCACGCACGTGTGGACCGAGCCCCGGTTTAAGACGGTCAAGCCAGTCGTGACCGCCCACTCCTCCAGCACCTCGCCCCTAGCATCGGTCACAGGGGATCCCCACGCCGCAGACTTGGCGTTGAGATCCCCCAGCAACAGCACCGGGCGAGGGTGGAGTCGGCCCACGACGGCACCCAACTCGACAAGGAACCTCTCGAAGTCGGCGAGACTCTTGTTGGGCGAAAAATACGCCCCAACCGTGCCAATGCCGTCCGCGAGGACGGCTACCCAGCCGTGACCTCGGGACGGGTTGACAAGAGCCCCGCCAATGATGGCCACCAAACCGTCCAAGTCTCCCACCCAGTTATCCCTGGGGGGGACAAAATACGGTTCGGCGACCACAGCCACGTGAATCGACCACTCTGCCATGCTCTGGAGCAAGAGATCCTGAGCTCTAGCAGAGTGGTTGATATTGCCCTGGAGGAAATGGAACAGCGCCATTAAGCGCAATCCATCCCCTCCGCACCATTCCCAGGCCGGGAGTCGGCCGAAGGGCAGCCAGGCTGCGGGGGGGGTAAAGAGCCCCCGGCAGCCTTGACAGCCCCTCTCTTCTTCTTCTTTGATGAGGCGGGTGCGCCACAGGCCTTTCCGCCCGCTCTATGTCCAGCGGGCCTCCCTGCAGCTGTACAGAGGCTGCAGTTTGGCTCCGCGGAACACTGGGCCGCCTTGTGGCCGGCCTGACCGCAGCGATAGCACTGCTCGCTGCGGTCTATTTCGGCGGTGCATCGTGCCCTGACATGCCCAATGTCGAGGCAACGGTAGCACCGCAAGGCCTTGGGTTGCAGCTGCTTCACCCTCGCTGCCACCCACCCCACCAAAAGACGCCCAGCGTCGGCGACTTTGTTCGCCGCCGCCACCGGGCACCGCACCCAGATCGCGCCGAGCCCGGAGGCATCGACGCGAACTTCGCCCGTACGGACGTCTTCGGCCGGACATCCCCCGGTACGGGCGACGGCCGCCACGACCTCAGCCGGAGTCGTCGAGTCGTCCAGCCCGTCGACGCGCAGTTCCACGGTCTTCATCGGCCTGGACACCCGAACGTCCTCCGGATTGAGGACCTCCCTCAACTTGGCGGCCAAGACGTCTGCCCTTTCGCCGCTAGAGGCACCTGACACCTCAAGCAGTCGCGCCCCCGTAATCGCCTGCCTCACTCTGAGGCCAGACGGTATACCAAGGTCGGGGAACGCGACTTTGGCTTTTGCCTCCGTAAGGACCGCCTTATAGGACACGCCCCTTTCGACGGCTCCGGGCTGCAGTGTAATAACTACAGCCGCAGAGCGTGGGGCTCTGACCCTGGGCGGCCCTTGAGCCTTCTTGGGTGCTCCAGCGGGTGCCGGTGGCGGCGGCGCCGTCTTCTTCTTACGGCGGCCCCTCTTGACGACCGTCGTCCAGGTATCCGCGGTGGACCCGGACGCGTTCGCCGAGGGAGTGGTTGCCGGTGGCGCGGCCGTCCGGGAAGTGGACGCGGGCGTGCTCGTCGCGGGCTTTTTTGCCGGAGCTGGCGGGTTGGACCTGGCCTTAGCGGGCTCCTCCTTCCTCCTCCTATCCGCAGCGAGCGGTGGCCGGAGAGTCTCTGCTGGGAGGAGCCTCGACTCCAGGCCCTGCAGACGGGCATTCATCATACCCCCACACTGCAGCATGCAGATGCGAACGATCTTCTCGATCTCTGCATCTGCAGGTGCGGGGGTACGGACCGACGACGGGGTCGACGACGGGGCCGGCGGTGTCAAGGCAACGACGGGGGTGGGAGCGGAACCAGTGGCCGCAGGACGCCTCTGCTGCCATTCCGCTCTCTGCGCGGCAAGCTCTCGCTTGAGGTCCTCGAGCTCAGATCTGAGACGGCTGTTCTCCTCCCACAGCTTCGCCGTCTCGTCTGAGCTTGTGCGACTAAGGAGGACCCCAACTGCCTCCTTGATGTCGCCAGCCGCCTCCTTCAGAGCGCGCGTGAACGTGCCCTTCAGGCTGCCAGATTTTGTGGCAACCTTCAGGACGACGTCCACGCCGTCCAAAACTTGGCGACTCAGCGCCACCGCCGACAGGCTCCCTCCGGCAGCCGCCTGAGCAGAGCGTCGCTCTCGGGCCAGTCGGGCCATTTCGCCGACCTCGTCAGCTGCCACCGCCTTCCGCTGCATCCGCTTTGCACTGTTTGCCTCCGCTTTGTTGCTGCAAAGCATTAGCGGGGACGCAGCGGAGTCTTCACTCGGGGGGTCACCCGGGGTCCCGTCGCTTTCCGCGCTCCCCAGCAGCATCGGTACCGGCGTAGCGGGCCGCAAGAAGCGACCCCGTAAATTACGGTCCGGTAACCGTCCCCGCCCCCTCTGCGCGGTACCAAATTTTGGTGCCGCCAGTTCCTCCTCGCTGGAAGAGAGCTCGCTGCGCGAGCGCTTCCCCCCCAGCTGCGTGTCCTGGTCGGACAGTCGGTCCCTCCCTGGACATGTGCCTCCTCGGCTGTTGTTGCCGTCAACGACGGCAAGCGGCTTTGTTGCGTCGCACAGGCGCTCCAGGCTAACCCGGAGCTCCTTTTCTTGCGACGCAAGACTTGGTTGACGAAGGTCGGCGGTGGTCTGCCGACCTACGGGACTAGTGGTGCCCCCCCCAGATACGGTGGGGCTGCCTTCCGTAGAAGGGCGGGATTGTACCTCCTTGAGGAGGTTGCCCGCCTGGGGAATTTTTCCATTAGCCTGCATTTTCATTATTTTCCTTTTTAAGGGTGAGGTCCCTTTTTGCGCTAACGACCGGATAACCCTCCGGCCATTCATCCCCTCGGCACGCTAGACCTTGGGATTGGGACTCCCTAGTGTACGCCAACTCGCCTCCCTCTGTAAGCAGAGGGGGAGTAGACGTACGACCTACTGTAGCCTGGTTCCCTTCACCGACCATCATGGATGATCGGTGATTGGAACCATGACCCTTCCCCGTTTGTTGAGAATTAGCCGCCAGCCCCAAGTGTCCACCAAAACCTGGTGGGCACTTGGAGCCGACGTTGCCCAGGGTGCGCCACGGGGAGGCTTCTCAACATGCACCCCAAGATCTACCGCCCTTGGAATAACCTCAGAGATCGGTTCGTGCAGAAGTCTGATGTAAGTGGGTTAAAGGCGCCGTTCCAAAAAGCCCACGGCTAAGTTACGCACTGCATGTACTTATCTTAGCTTTGTATGAAAATAAAGGCGAGATCGTCCAAAAACAAATCAGCTGTTCCCTACATTTATGTTCGCATGGCTCGTCGAAATGAAGGGTACAGCAGATATTTTTTTCGAGATTTCAACGTTGCTCCCATAGTGAAAGTTGTTTATAATGATGAGTACAATGACCCCTTAAGAGGTTTAGGGTAAACAAAAACTTAGGTTGTATATGTTTTTCACAATTTCAGGGTTGGTCCCATTGTGAAAGTTATACATAATGATGAGTGCAATGACCTCGTAGGAGAATGCCCATTAATTCAATTTCACCCTGTATAGGCAGTTTTTTTCAACCCTTAACTGTGCTATATTTTTGGAATTGTCTCTTCAAGGCCTTTAGTTTGATACCTCACTAGTCATGATACTATTTTTCAAAATGGCGGATATAAGGCGCAGGACATACACAAGTGGTGAGGGGCGCGGGCGTGGCGACGGAGCGGCGCGGGCGTTTGTGTATGTCACGCGCCTTAGACTTCAACAACTTCAGCGCCATGTATATCTTTTTGTCACACAGTATCTGGAACATTGTGTATCCAAAAGTAATACACATCTTTCTACTTGGTAAAAGCACTGTGTATCTTTTAGGCACACACTCTTTATTATGCAGAAATGAAACCCCGGACCTGTCAAAAATTTTTCAAATATTAAAGAACCTCCACTTAAGAGGTGGCGCTGAGGGTGTGAAGTCCACCATCGCGCGATCCAGACAAGTAAAATCCATCCAGCCGTTAGGAAGCTTGGTTATAAAGAATCCTACATACAAAGACACATAGATACGCGTAAAAAACATAAACCTAACTTTGATGTTTTGTAATCGGGTAAATATAGCTAAATAATGTAATGTTACGTTATGATCAACAGGTGAAAGATATCAAGATCCCGGACCACGTAAAAGGCGGTGCAGTGAACTTTCAAGACGACATATCAATTATAATCCTGGAGATGGCCTTCGTATACAACTTGTTCGTTAGACCAATCTGTTTGAATTTTGACATTGACTTTGACAAGACACAGCTGCAGCCAGGAAAATTGTGGAAGGTTAGTGACACTTAAGGGCCGATGCACACGATGCGTTGCGGCGAAGGCTCGGCGCCGGATCGGTGTCGTTGCAGCGCCCTATATACAAATATCCATGGTATGTCACACGGTGCGTTCCGGCGTCGCACCACAGCACATACATCGGACTTGCAACCCGCGGATTAGGGCTGACGCAGAAATGGCGAAGTGCAGCACAACGCGATTTTTACTGTCAAACAAATATCAACCTTGCGCTTGTTGAAATAGTTTTTCCTTAATTTATATAAGGTGTGTAATTTAACACTGTCAGAAAAAAGCGCCTGAGAAATACGTTTGGCAATCTGTCGCATGAAATGCGCGATACGAACACAAAGGTTGCAGAAACCGACAATTGTGAAAACAAATTTTCATTTTGTCCCAGAGAATATCAACGTGAACAGAAATAGTTAACGTTATTTATTTTCAACCTTGTTTAATATATAAATAGACGCAAGGTTGATGTTTTTTGGCTGGGAAACTCTTTTACAAAGCTTCATGCGATAATTTGGCAATAAGCGACACTCACTCACACACACATACACTTTCCTAGATATAAGTTGAATTTCTTTTTATGTACTTACACTCCTACATTATTATTGTTTCTAGTTTTAGAAGAGCGGGGTCTCCTACCACAGGTATTTTTTTACTTAAAAGGAGGCCTATAAGTAAGATTAAATATTGTAGAAGTCTGTATAGTTACCTAAATAAGAATGTATTATTCTTTTTAGGGATCCGTAGTAAACAAGGAACCCTTATAGTTTCTCCATGTCCGTCTGTCTGTCCGCGGCTTAGCTCAGAGACGATTAGTGCTAGAAAGCTCTAATTTCGCATATGTATACATATTAATCATGCCGACAAAGTGGTACAATAAAACCAAGGAATTTTTTTTTTTAGGGCACGTAAAGTGGGGTTCTTTTTTTTCACATCTACCCCATGTTGTGGGGTATTGTTAGAAAGGTCGTTCAAAAATATTGTTCATAAACGTTGCTTCCAGTTACTTACTACTGTGGCCCGGAGGAGCAGTAACCGCGCGCAAGCCCAAGCGACAAGGCTCGGTGACGCCTCCTTTTTCATTATCGTAACCACCACGTCACCTTCATAATTATGGTTTCTTCCAGATAACATAAGATAATTTTTTGAGCAAAATACTCTAAACAGCACTGCAATAGGATAACTAGGTACACAAACACACAAGTCACATCATAATTACTATACGTCACATCTTATTTACTGTATTTGCAATCTATGCAAATAAATGTTTACTTTACTTTATTTTACAAAAAGTTACTACCCTTGTTGTGAATAAAATTTTGTGTTTTGCCTCTCCTGTAAGGTCGCCTTTTGGCGGTTAGATATTTATAGGCAGTGTAAAGAATGTCGCTAGCGGCTTTTGTTTGATTGTTCAGGTTAGTTCGCTGTAAAACACCACATTCCCAACACTTTACATTCTCTTGTGCCTAAACGGACCCTGGCTCTCGCCGGCCGCTGCCGCGGCACACCTCGCTTCGCTCGCTCGGCTCGGGCGTTGTGTGGTCACAGTTCTAACCTAACCTACCTGTTAAGAAGCACAGCAATCTTAAAAATATTAGCTGCAATAAGCCTGTAAGGGAAATTATACCTGTTGATAAATATAACAAACCTTACTATATAATTAGAAGATGAAGCATAACTATTCAATCTAGTTTAGTTATGATTCCTATGTTCATTTACTTAAGAATCCTTATTGTGAGAAAACCTAGCTATTTATACAACTATAAATTTAACTACTACTCGTATGTAAGGGATGTCCAGTATAGCAGATTGTAACTAAAATTAGCCCTGATTTGCTTATTTACGAACTAAAATGTCAAATAACTATTGAATTAGACAAGATAAGGGAATTTAGAATATGTAGTAACAATAGTTAGGACATTTACTACCCATAAACTAAAATTACATAAGGATAAATAGCACAAATGTACAAAATTAAGTAAATCCGTTATTCGGAAGTGTAAACAGTGCTATCTGCCGAGGAAACTACGCAATACCGCCCTTCCTTCGTCTCCTTCAATACGCCCGGCAGGCAAACTGCGTAGTACCCCGCAATCCCCGATCCCCTTCAGCACCCCCTCAAATTGAATATGGTCGAGTACGATTTGTGTGCTCGCCTAGCGGCCACGCGGGTCGGGCGCGCTACGTGGTCGAGTTTATATATGGGACCCACTTACGGTCTAAACAAGTTGCCACGACCTTAGTGGTCACCAGCGAGATGCGCTAAAATAATATTTAAAAAAAGGCAAAAAAATCACTCTACGCTCGGCACCGCTCGCGGACGGACGTGCGCTGCTGTGTGTGTTTGTAGTTCCTGCGTCCTGTCAACATTTCGTCGCGCCCCGCGATGAGCTTCGTAGTCGCCCCGACTACCACCGACTTATTAATTGCCTGTGGTTTTCAAGACACAATTTATAGTGTATATTTGATTTCAGATTTCGTGTTAAATCGTATCATCGTGTTGTTTGGCTCCTTTTGGGCAAATCCACAGTTTCGTGGTCCTCGGTGGATACCATACGGTGCCAACGCAACCGAGGGGGTGTTGATCCAATCACAGCCGCCGAGCCCCTTCACAGTGGGCAGTTAGTTGAACGGGTCCCAGTGTCCGGAGCCTTGGTGGGTCTCCTAGTCGGCTTTGGTGACAGTTTTGCTTTCACAGCTACACACCTAGTGTCGGTCGGGTGTGTCTACACCCTTCGCACTAGACTCGTCAGGACCCCGTTGCACAATAAGATAGGCAACGGGCCAAAGCAAGCTTAGGGCTCACCCTAGGTACACAACCTCCCTGTCTACACCCGACAGGGAGGCTTTACACATCTCCGGTTAATCATCCCGGGGAGTTAGGATTAGGATATTAATAGTAGATTTAGGGTAATGAAGGACCCCCCGATAATGGAGGACCTTCGCCTCACGAATTTCCTAGAGTTCTTCCAGAGCGTCCTGGACGACGAGCACCGGTTTGAAGCCAAATGAGGCACTCGGTTCGCTGCCTTACAGCGAGCCCTCTTAGGTCCGTCAGACACTTATATCGCTGACTTCAGTGACGCTCTGGAAACCTCTCTCCCAGCCGTCGAGCTGGATAGTCCACTCAGTCCGACAGTGTCTATGGAAACTGACGAACATATTGCCGCTTCTTCAGAGCGTCCCACGTCCCCTTATACTAAGTCCGTCCTAGAGGCAAATGTTCCTTCCATCCATCATGTTCTTCCTTCCATTCCGAAGACGATGGATTCGTCCCCGTCCAAGGAAAAGGGAAAAAGAGGAAGAACAAGAAACAATTTTCCACCCAGGCCATCAAGTTCGTCGCGGTGAAGGAACTCGACTTGTCCCCGCTGTCCCCCAGCCCCACCCACTACTTGCGCCCCCGTAGCTTCCCACTCCCCCGCCCCCTACCCGACCGCGTCATCCTCATCGCAGGATAACCCCACCCCACCTATTTCTGGCCCTAAGACGGTCTCTCCTTTACCACCCGTGTTCATTCAGGAAAAGGGCGAGTGGACGGATATTTCAAAATGGTGTTGCGATCAAAATATTGCATACACTAGTGCCTGCAATACCCAACAGGGTATAAAAGTTCAAACCCCTACTTCCCACGATTATAGGGAACATACTAAACTCCTGAGAGAGAGAGACGTGTGACCGGTTGACGTCATAACGTCAACGCCGGCTGTCGCTGAAAAAAAACCAGCGCTGGGGCTCTGTCTCGCATAAGGTCGCAGCATTATGCTGAGCGATGGCCGTTTTGCGTGGATGTGACGCATATTTTCCCCCATATTGTTTATTATCGTGTTTTGTTTTTACCTTGCGTGCCGTACCCCCAGCATGACTTTTAACGTCATCTTCTCCACATATCAAGCCTTCCTTTCCCCTCGCGCTAACAAAATGGCCAATGAAATCGTTGCCGCCCAATAGAAATAAAAATAGAAATATAATTTATTTGCTAAAAACATGGTATAAAAGATGATATTGTTAATAATGTGAACAAACATGTTTTGCTTAATAGATATGAGCGTGCTAATTTTACATGCATAACGAAACAATCAGTCATCATGCGATTCTATGTTCCAAGAACTCCCTAACACTGTAAAAACTATTGGCAGAAAGCCATTTGTATAATTTAATTTTGAACAATCTTGTATTGAATGTTTTAATTTATTTGGTATTCTATTGTATTTTTTTTTTTTTTTTTTTGAGGATCGGAAATCATCAAATGACTTCTCCCGCTCTGGGCAGAGCGAGAGGGTGTGTCAGACTTTTACTGACTAAAACCCCCTTACGTGTTCCTTCCGTTGCCTGTGTGCCGGGGCCGCGATATCCCTTTCGGACAAACCCGCAACCCACCCATTCTATTGTATACCTGGACACACATATATATGCAGCTTTTATTATATTTCGCAAGCCTTGGGAGGACATCTAACACAAGCCTGTATGTTAACTTCGTGTGTTCGTGTGGACTGTATATTGCTGGTAGCTTGATTCCAATTGAAACAACTAGCTGAATATAACACTTTTATTGCTCACTGAAAACACACACCACGCCACGATCGTTCTATGGCGGACGGAAGAGATCAGAAAACTAATTTTGACAGTTTCTTACAAAGACTAAAAAACTGATTAATTTTGTGTTGCCATAAACAAAATTAATCAGTTTTATAAACATGCAGCTTTTATTATATTTCGCAAGCCTTGGGAGGAAATCTAACACAAGCCTGTAGGGGTCGCGCCTGCTGCGAGAATTTACATCGCTTGCTTTCACAAACAATTCCCTGCCTCCACACAAACACACTTTCAAAAATATAAAGGGACGGCAGCGGTAACAAATCAAGTTTCTTAAACACCAGCCTGCAAGATTCGTCGCGTTTAAGGCCACATAATGCTCTAATGCATCTTTTTTGTGCAACAAATGCTCTATTTTGATCAGTACTGTTACCCCACATAATTAAGCCATAACGTAGCACTGATTCAACATCTGCATGATATGTTGTTATAGACAATTTAATATTTGTTATGTTTCTAATCTGTTTCAGTGCATATACAAACTTATTAATTCGTTTGGATACTGTATCAACATGTGCTTTCCAGTTGATATCTTGATCCAAAGTCACGCCATGAAATTTAGTTTGCGTTACTTCGTGAATTCTATGTATATTCATTTTAATATTGTGTTTTGCATTATTTGCTTTATTAAATTGTTAATAGGTAATCGGCCAGTGATCTCGCAAAGATCTAGGCTACATACTAGGTTGCTCAATTCTAGGCTTAAGCCCCGATCCCTCACGTTTGGTTATTTCAATGCCAATGGCATAATGGCATTCAAGGTCAACGCTATGAGATTGCGTCTTTCCTTCGCGACCATCAAATTGATATCCTTCTCATTCAAGAGGCCCTTTCTAAAACCCTGTAGCCGAAACCCGGGAATTGTCAACTATCGTATAGTTCGCAATGACAGGGTTCGTTGTCACAAGGGTGGTACCCTAATTTATTATAAAAAGGATCTGTACTGCATCGGGATATGGACCTTCCTCCCCTTTCAAGATTAGAAGTTTCAGTCGGCCGTCTAGGCATGACAGGCCATCAGCGGATCACTTTAGTATCAGCCTACCTCCATCCCACGACAGGTTCGGAGAACTTCCAACCCTTCACCGACGATCTCACTACCCTAATAGGCATGAGTGACTCCGTTATTATAGCGAGCGACCTCAACGCCAAAGTTTCCCTCCTAGAATAATACCAGATCCTCCACCAGAGGGCGACACTTGATCGACCTCTCAAATGCCCTTAACAGATATCATCGCCTCGATGCCCACTCACTACCCCCATACCATGTTCAATTCCAAGCTTGCTCTCAAGAATCTCTCACCGTCGTCAATTAAAGTCTGTCACAGACTTGGAATCCAAGGTAAGGAGCACCACAGGCCTATCCTCGTTAGGTTCACCAGTGTTGACATCAAGTCTTCAGTTTGGAAGGCAAAGACAGGTTTGAAAGGTTCGAAAATATCAGTGAAGGAGTTCTTGACCAGGACCAGGCAATCTGTCTTTGGAAAGGCGCGCGAGCACTTCAGTATGCGGTCGTATTGGACTAAGGACGGCGTCATCTTTATAAAGGCCTCTGATGGAAGTCGGCACAAAGTTACTTCCTTCGACGAGCTTAAGCCCTTGTTAGCCAAGTACTTACCCTAAGACGCCTGGCGTGACTCCATCAACGAGATGAAGAAGTGTTGACGCTGCCCAGAACCTGAATAACACAATATAATGCGTTACTAAAGGTGAATGTTTGATGTCTTATTATTGTTTCTAAATTGTAGTTATGTAGCTTCGTTATCTTTACTTACCTTTCTGTAGTTGTCCCGTCTCATAGTTATCTCTTTTTGTTTTGTACCTCAACTGTTTACTTATTTTATGTTGCAATTATTAAGGTGTTTATGTTTGTTGATTGATGCGATAGCAACAGTGAAAAATGTATGTTGTAATTAATGTCGCTTGTCAAATAATAATAATAATGAAAATGGAAATATCACTTTGTACTGGGATTGATCCATCATCACTGACAGGACTATTGTTGCCAATAAACCTGATATAGTAGCGGTGGTGGATCGAGTAGAGCGGCGCACAATGATTATTGACATAACGGTTCCGCATGACGGGAACCTCGTGAAAGCCGAGAAAGATAAACAAATCAAGTATCTTGACTTGGCTCGTGAGGTTGTCGACATGTGCGATGTGGACTCAGCGATCATTGTGCCGTTAGTCGTATCAGCCAATAGTTTAATTGCCAAGAGCCTCGACCAACACTCGATCAAGGGCTTGATTCAGAGAGCGGTACTCTTGGACACGGCTCGCATTGTCAGCAGGTTCCTCTCTCTGGAGCCCTGACTGCCGGTAGCTTGGACCCTGTTCCCGGTACCGGTGGGCTACTATTTTTATATTTATAAATATTTTTAAATTCTTTTATTCTAATATTTAAAAATATTATTTATATGTACCTATATGGTTGAATCAAGATAATAATGAAAAAATGTCACGCGCGCATACTTTGGGGCTACAGAGGGAGGAAGTAACTTGACTACGTGCCGTGGTCGGATGCTCTCTCTGTTTCAGGTACTTGAGCCAGCTGTCAACATGTCGGCCCAACGACTGTCGGATCAGGTGCTGGTCATCCAGCGTAACCATATGCTGGACGACGCCGCACTTGATCGACTACGCCTCGAATCACGGAATAACCTTGTAACGCCTGCCTCGCCACTGGTCGCGATGCAACTACAAAATTCACCCAGTGGTACACCGCGACCCGACCACGTTGGTGAAGAGGATGATGACGGGGTTATATCTGTGAGTTCCCAATGCCATGCACGATTGAGGAGCGCTTTGAAGGATGCTTTCCGGGAGTACCGCTCCACTCCACCTGAACTTAGACCACGTTTACCTCGTTTACCCATGCACAAGAAAAACAAGGCGCTGGTGTGTACTTTAGACTCGCTGCTGTCAAATTGTTTTGACGCCAGCAAAGACCTCGCCGATACCCACTCGATCTTGTACTGTGCAGCTGTAGCGGCATGTCGTGTAGCTCATGTTAAATTTCCCAACAGTGACAGAGCTCCACGACCAAAACCAGCTGTACCAGCTTTGCAGTGCAGAATTGAGTGTCGTATCGGTGAGGCTAGAGAACTCATCGGCAAGCTAATCTGCTTCAGGGAGGGCAATACTCGCCCTAAAGTGATGTGCTTTGTGAGGCGGGCGTTCTCGGGTACTGATATTAGCTCTCGAGATTATCTGACCCGCGTCACAGATCGTATCGACCTCCTGAAGCAGAAGATCTGTGCTTGGGCAAACCGTATTCGACGATACAGGCGGAGAGTTGAGGGGTACACTCAGAATCGCACATTCCAGAGCGATGAAAGGTGGGTTTACAGGGCTTGGGAGCGACTGGATCAAGGTGTGATTGATACGCGCCTGCCAGATGATGACGCCATGTGTTCGTTCTGGCGAAGCATCTGGTCGGCGCCTGTCAATCACACCGAAGGAGATTGGGCTAGGAAGATTGAGAGGGCGTGCGAGGGAATACCAGAAATGGGGGCACTTACCATCAGCCCCCAAGATGTAGCTTGTGCAGTCCGTCCGTTGCCTAACTGGAAATCTCCAGGACCGGACGGGCTGCACAACTTTTGGATAAAGTGGTTCCAAAGGTCGCACGCCCGATTGGAATCCCAGTTCCAGTCAGCCTTAGAATCAGGGTCGCTGCCCCAGTTCCTAACGATAGGAATAACCCACCTGCCCAAAAATTATAGGCCGATCACCTGTTTACCGATGGTCTATAAAGTTTTTACATCCATTTTGAGAGCTAAAATTAACAAACATATAGACACCAACTGCATCATGTCTGCCTCTCAAAATGGATGTAGGAACGGGTCCCGCGGTACTAAGGAGCTGCTCCTCATTGATATGGCCATTAGCCAACAGGTTCGTCGTTCCCGAAGGGATCTGTCGACATGTTGGATAGATTATAAGAAGGCCTATGACTCGGTGCCCCATACATGGTTCATGAGGGTGCTGGAGTTATATAAAGTAGATGCAACTCTACGCACCTTCCTGATGTCATGTATGGAGCAATGGAGGACGGTTCTTCGCTATCCAGGATGTCGACATATCCAGAAGAATAGCGAGCCGATAAGGATCGAGCGAGGTATATTTCAGGGCGACAGTTTGAGTCCACTTTTTTTCTGCCTAGCCTTGAATCCTCTTAGCACACTGCTGGAGGACTCAGGACTAGGCTATCGATTAAGGAGAGGTGGTCTGGTTATATCTCACCTTCTTTACACGGATGACTTGAAACTCTTAGCCCCTAACAATTTGCGACTGGTGGAGCTACTGAAGGTAACCAAAACTTTCAGTAGCGCCATCAGGATGGAATTTGGTGTGGACAAATGTGCGGTCATGCATGTAAAGCGAGGGGGGATTATGGAATCCGCGGGAACCCAACTCGGACTCCATACACCTTAGATCCCTCTCCTCAATCGAAACCTATAAGTATTTGGGTATGTCGGAAGCGTTAGGTATCAACGCTGCTGACATGAAGGAACCGCTGAAGGAGCGCTTCTTTAGCCGCCTGAATAAAGTATTAAATAGTCTTTTATCAGGCGGAAATAAGGTGCGCGCCTTCAACGGTTGGGTCATGCCGGTTTTGATTTACTCTTTCGGTATACTCAAATGGACCCAGATGGAACTTGACGCCCTGGATAGGAGGGTTCGCACACTGCTGACCATAAATCGGATGCATCACCCACGTTAATCGGTGATGAGACTGTATATCCTGTGGAAGCGTGGAGCTCGAGGCTTCTTAAATGCTAAGACCCTGCACAACCGTGAGGTATGCAGTTTCAGGGAATACTTCCTAGAAGCCGACGTGGGGATGCACCGAGATGTGGTCTCAGCGGACAAGGGCCTTACCCCGCTATCCTTGGCTAACGAGAACTGGCGCAAACCTATAATATTAGATACTAATGACCGCAGGGAGGTATGGCAGAGCAAAGAGCTTCACAGGTGCTTTTAGCGGGCCTTACATGGGCCCGATGTAGACATACTAGCGTCCGTATCCTAGCTGCGATTCGGTGATCTCTTTGAGAAACCGAAGTTTTTGTCTTTGCGATTATGGATGAAGTTATGATGACGAACAACTACCGGAAATATATTGTGAAGGACGGCACGGTTGACATCTGTCGGGCATGCCACCGTCCGGAGGTATCAATCCGACACATAATTTCTGGTTGTTCTCGTCTGGCTAATGGAGACTACTTGCATAGGCACAACCTTGTGGCCAGGATTATCCACCAGCAACTTGCTCTGAAATACAGTCTTGTGGAATCGGAAGTACCGTACTATAGGTATATGCCCGACCCAGTTCTCGAAAATGACAATATTACGTTGTATTGGAATCGATCTATCATCACTGACAGGACTATTGTTGCCAATAAGCCATACATAGTGGTGATAGATCGATTAGAGCGTCGCACAATGATTATTGATATAGCGGTCCCGCATGACGAGAACCTCGTGAAAGCTGAAAAAGATAAGCAGATCACTTCTTGATCTGCTTATCTTTTTCAGCTTTCACACGAGATACTTATCTCGACCTGGCTCGCGAGGTTATCGACATGTGGGAAGTGGATACAGCAGTCATATGTGTACGTGTATGTGCCGATAGTCGTGACGGCCAATGGCATAATAGCCAAGAGCCTCGACCAACACCTAAGGAGGCTCTTGTAACGGCTAGGGCTTTGCAGCAAACTGCGCAGGCCGCAAACTTATAGGTAGGAAGTCGCAATTGAAACACTACGATAAGTTCATACATATAATTATTATAAGTAGGTATAACACATAAGCTAGGTCGCGGGTAAGTCACTGAGTCACATGTTCTGTTCCGAGCACTATCACAAAAAGTAAAGGAAGGGTACCGTCCTTGGTAACACGTGGCAGACGTGGGGGGACCTGCACATTGCAGGCCCGGCGGCAGGCTGGACGGCCCTAGTGAGACCGAAAGGGTCTTGTCGGTAGTGTGAGGAGGCCTGTCAGAACAGGCTAGCGGGGTAGGCCGCGAGATGTCAGGCCTTCGAGACCTGGGCAGCGTGCGCAAGCAGTGTGCGGTAGGCACAGGCTCGCGCAGGTAGCTGCGGCGGTAGGCCGCAGGTTGTTAGGCCTTCAAGACCTTGGCAGCGTGCGCAAGCAATGTGCAGCACCACTACCATCAGCAGTATCAATAGTAGTAGGCACCTGCCCTCTGCCCGTTACGAAGAACCCTGGAATGCGCGTCGCATGTTAGATGCGGTGCAAATAGCAGCAAGCCGCATGCGATATGCCAGCATCCTTCCCATTTTAAGCCAAGGAACGGTGTGGGAAGCATTGTAGGTGAAAGCTCAGCACGTCGCAGCGGTTTACAGGCAAAAGAGTTTGCAACATAGCGTGCCACAATGGCGGATTCTAACTTAGGCTAAGTATGTGAACACGCGAGCATAAACACAAAATAAACGTGACCATTGCAGATGGCTCACTAATCACTAAGAATAACACAGTGAGGCACTACACCATCTCGATGTAGTAGCAATACATACATATTACAATCTCCTGTGCGCTGGATGAATAAAATTGTGTCCGACATTGACACACGAAATTAGATACTTTATAGGTTATAAAATCAATATAGATTATCCAGCGCAGAGGATCTGGTATAATTACCAAGCTAATGTGGAACTCACACTAGATCGGGGCACAAAGAATTCTGAGGGTCAGGGAACAACTGTTGCACAGAACTGTTGTCAGCCTTGCAAGCGGAAACCATATAGTTACTTTACTCTGCGGAAACCAAATGACAGAGCGTCTCCAGAAGGACAGTGTTGTTCCCCGTTTTTAGTGATGTGACTTACTAATTGTAATATTTTATCACTCGACTACTTGCACCTGTGATCCCTCACAACGCTACACTCTCGTTAGGCAGCTGGATCAAAGGCATGAGCCAGAAAGCGGTACTGCTGGACACGGCGCGTATCGTTAGGAGATTCCTCTCTCAGGAGCCCTGACCACCGGTAGCTTGGACCCTGTTCCCGATACCGGTGGACTACTATTTTTTATATTTTTAAATATTTTTGTTTTTATAAAAATATAAAAAATGTAAACAAATGAAATAAAGGAAATAATAATAATAATTTATTTCAGACTATGTCCATAGATTTGTTAGTAACAATGTTCTTAACCTAGTGTTAGTAAAAGTACAGGTTAAGTGGTCAGGCGCTTGCCCTCGTGTGAAGGCCTATCCAGTGCGCCATCAGTACAGAGTCCCATCGGCCGGTGCACGCGGCCAGGATGGCGCTGGTGCTGCCGCGCAACCGCGCCAACATCGAAGCACAACGCTTACGTATGATCGCGTAAAATCCGTCCACGTGCGCTTCCGCCAACCACTCGCGCTACAGAGTTACTTTACTCTTTGACAGTACCGCGGCAGCCCCATCATAATGACGTTAGTAATATTTTAATGACGCTGACGTTCCGAATGTGTTCCGAAATGTTTTTGTTATTGCTTTTCGCTCGCACAGAAAATATTACTAACATTTCATTTCACGTACTACATCTGCAGTTGGGTGTGCCAGTTGATTTTTCTTTTTATTTTGTTATTTTGTATTTTTGGGAACAACGGCTTCCGCTTTGCTTCCAGTAGAATAGCCAAAATGTGAATTCGGGTTTTATTTCTTTAGTTTAATTGCTTTTTGTGTTGGTGTTGGCTGGCAGGTGGTGCAGTGTCTTGCACCTGTTAGTTGCTTTATTTTTAGAAATAGTTATTTTATTATTTATATATATTTATTTCAACATAATATCTACCTAATTATATTTATGTCAGACAATGAGTCTTACTTTTCTGCAAACGAATCTACAGCCTCTTCAAGCGATGAAAGCTTTTGTTCTTTCAGTGACACCCTTGGTGACTTTTTACGACATAATTTCCAGGATCAGTCTAATCGGTTGGTGAATGTGTGGCACATTAACGCTCAAAACGTTCCAAGCCACTACAGTGAGCTGTACGACGTGTTCAATAATAGCAAAGGACATGCTATCTGTGCACGATGCCCTAAGGTCAACTCGTACGTGGGCGCAAGTAGCATGTCAACCGCATACGAAATACGCCAAATGTAAGACGATTTATGTTTAAGATTCATACGTTTCATGTACATAGCTTATGTTTCTGCCACTATTTAGTATTATAGCTAGTATATAAGGTTAGTAGAATCTGTGATCGTCATTTGCAATAACAAATACTAATAAAGACTATGTAAAGTGTTAAAAGTAGAGAATAAGATATTCTGCATTTTTATATGGTTATTAATTAATAAAGTTTATCGTGTTACGTTACTAAGTATAGTAGAAACCTGTAAAATAGGATTAATAAAGCATTATTACCTTGTGTGTTTCATTACCTTCCCTCTGCGACCTCTGAAACCCAAATACACAGAGGACGCACGCAACAGAGTGTCTTTATAGTAGTGAAGTGGGAGGCGAGGAAATTGGAAATATATCCTCACGCCACGGCCAAATGGGACGTCGCAGAGAATAGAGCTATATGTCATTATTTAAGAATAGGAATTAGCTCTAAGCATGTAATAAATGTAGTTATGTAAGAATAAGGTTTATTGAATAAACAATAAAAAGAGGGTAACGGGGGTGAGGAAGGGGGAGTGCCGGCAGAGAGATAACTTTTTGCTATAAAAGACGGGCCATTTTGGCTAGCAGACACTCCGGTCCCAGCGCTCAATAAGAACAGAAATAAGAAGAAACTGCCAAGCAACCTACTAGTTCCTCGACGCCGTTTGCCTCCAGTACAAATCCCTACTACACTTTATTCCATCAAGGCTCAGCTATCCCGAACACTAGCCTGATCCACGAAACTTGGCTCAAACCGCATCTCCTGTCCACCACTTACCCTCTTACTGGTTTCGTTCTGATACTGAATGATCGGATTGGTAAAGGAGGGGGTGGTGTGGCCATATACCTTCGCAGTGACTTTTCTTATAAAATCCTTGCTGCTTCCTCTTCACACTATTCTGCTTCTGCTGAGTTAATTTTCCTTGAAGTCTGTGTCAAAGGAGCCAAAACCATTATTGGTGTTGTCTACAACTGTCCTCCCACTGTTGATTACTTCACTGAATTCGAATCAGAACTTGAATCTTTGGGTTCGGAGTATGCACATCACATCATCATGGGTGATTTCAACACAAACCTCCTTGCCCACAACTCTCCTCGATCCCGAAAGCTCCTCCATCTTATCGAGTCGGCTAGTTTCCACGTGTTGCCGCTTCAATCTACTCATCATAACACTGTCGGCGATGACACCTGGTTCTATCTGATGCTTACCTCGAATCCTTCCCTTGTTTCCTCCCATGGTCAACATGACGCTCCTGGCTTTTCTCATCATGACATGATTTTCCTTTCATATATCCAAAACCTCCCAAACCCAAGGTTCTGCATAGGCGTTGTTTTGCTCGGATGGATGTTGAGAAACTTAACATAAATGCGTCTGTGGTCGATTGGGATCCTATGACTGAAGCCATTTCAGTAGACGATAAGGTTGCTATCTTCAATGATGTTGTGGTCAAACTTTATGACATCCATGCCCCCGTCAAAAAAGTTACATTTAAACACCTACCTGCACCATGGATGACAAGGGGAATACAGATGGCAATGTGACGTAGGGACCGCGCGTTCCGTAAATTTAAAAGGGATCGCACTGATGAGAACTGGACACTATTCAATGCTGCAAGGAACAGATGTAATCAGATGATACGCAATGCTAAACGCCGCCACATTCTAGATACTATCAATTCTTCCTCTTCTACCGATATTTGGAAATTTCTTGGAACTCTTGGTATCGGCAAACCGCGACATTTGGACCTTCCTAATTAAATTGACTTGGACGATCTCAACCGTCATTTCCCCACTGTTTCTACCATGGATCGTCCAACCAAACAACTTACTCTGTCCCTTATTTCTGGTCTAACGCGTCCCCAAGTTAATCGTTTCAGTTTCGTCCCAGTTGAACCGGGAGAGATCAAATTAATCATCACATCCATTAAATCAAGAGCGGTGGGATGTGACAATATCACCCGTGGTATAATCATTACTATTCTGGATCATCTCCTACCCGCGATTACCCACATCGTAAATGAATGCCTATACACCGGCGTATTCCCTTCCTTGTGGCGCAAAGCCTATGTTCGTCCACTACCTAAGGTTTCTAATCATCTCTCTTCCTACCCATTTCTATCCTTCCCTTCCTATCCAAAGTGCTCGAGGCCTGCATCCACAAACAATTCTCCAATTTTGTTCATCGTAACTCACTCATTAGCCCTTTTCAATCTGGATTCAGGCCCGGGCACAGCACTGTTTCCGCCCTTCTTAAAGTGACTGGCGATATAAGGGCAGGACTGGAAGACACCAAAGTTACTGCACTAGTGTTGGTCGATTTCTCGAATGCCTTTAATACCGTAAATCACGATATCCTGTTAGCCATCCTGTCCTATGTTATGGTGTCTCCCGAGGCACTGGAATGGTTATCCTCTTACCTTCGGGAATGTCAGCAGTCCGTTCTTGCTGGAGATTCTACATCATGCTGGTGTGATTTGGAAACTGGCGTTCCACAAGGAGGTATTCTTTCTCCTCTTCTGTTTTCTGTATTTATCAATCTTATTACTTCCGAGCTTCAGTGTGCGTATCGTCTGTATGCAGATGACTTGCAGTTGTACTGTCAAGGGAGGATCGAAGAAATTTCTGACGGTATCGATAAATTAAACAGATACTTGATAGCCATAAAAACTTGGTCTGACAGATTCGGCTTAGCAGTCAACCCTAATAAGTGTAAGGCTATCATCATCGGAAGTTATCGGAGTATGAGTAAGGTGGATGGTACAACCTTGCCACCAGTTGTCTTCAATGGTACGGTCGTCCCATTTAGTGCTGATGTGAAGGACATAGGCTTGCACATTGATAATACTTTGAACTGGCGTACTCAAGTCGCGAGGGTCAGCCAGAAGGTAACTGGAACGCTACGGGCTTTGTACCGACTGAAAAATTTACTACCAACAACTACGAAGACAATGCTTGTGCAGTCGTTTTATTTTCCCTATCATCGATTATGGTGATGTGTGCTACTATGACCTGAATGCAGATCTCGTCGACAAACTTGATCGTCTTCTCAATAACTGCATTCGATTCGTTTTCAATCTCCGTAAATATGAGCATGTTTCTGCGCATCGGTCGCTTCTAAAGTGGTTGCCCATACGCCAGCGCAGAGAGCAAAGAAGGCTGACCACCTGGTTTTCATTTCTTGTCTGCGCGATTATTTTAGTTTTTATCTAGATACTTAGGGGAAGTGGGAGCTTCTCCTAGTTATCTAGCCCCCCACTTTCAATAAATTTATGACAACCACAGTAAAAATCTACGGTCATCAAATAATCGCGTTCTTCACTGTCCCACTCACCGCACAGACTTCATTCACTCCTCCTTCTTCATTCAGTCTATCTCCCTATGGAATGCGCTCCCCCAGGAAATTAGGATGGCAACCAATCGATTATCAATTTAAAGTTAAATTTCGCGAGCACATTCGTAAGAAGCTAGCAGTATCATCACAACGTTAATGTTTTCCTATTGTTTGTCGTATTTGCTTTAGTATATTCATGTATTTATGTATATTTATTTGTGCTTATATTTATATATAATTAGACATATATTTTATATTTATAGTTTGTAATAGGTATATGTGTATCTTTAAATATTACTTAAATATTTTTTTTATTCCCCAATTTTTCGTAATTGCAGCTACCACTGTTTGTCTCTGCATCACCCAAAGGTTGACTGGTAGAAAATGCCTATAGCATTAAGTCCGCCTCTGTACATTTCTATGCTTGAAGTATTAAACAAATACTTCCTAATCGTAGATTGACATTCCTTAAGAATGTCAATCTACGATTAGGTTCAAACGAGTATTCAACAGAGACGGTGCAAGAGGTTAAATCTGACCACCGTCCAGTAGTCATAAGACTGGACCCCCGCATAGGTCTCCCCGACCCCAATCGCCCCCCTACCACCAAAAGGGTAACGGAAGAAAGTAAGCACTCAGCTGAAATCCAACACGTCCCCCCATTTGGACTCCATCCCCGGCCAATTTGACTCTATCGCTGACACAACGGCCGCGATCGACTCACTTACTTGTACAATCAGACGTGAGCGATTGCTCAAGGGAAGTTCCAGTGGGGGCAGACCCCCGCTGGAAATTACCTGACGATGTGCGTAACCTATTGACTGAAAAGAACGCAGCCGTTCGTGCATACAGCAACTTTCCCTGCGCCGCAGACAAAACCCATATGCGCCATTTACAAAGATCTGTCTGGTCGCTTCCACACCCCCCGTAGTCCGCCCCGATAAGACCATAGCCTTCGAAGACATCGCAAAAGCTGAATGCCTACCCGATAGTGAAGAGGCTCAATGCTCACCGAGCTCCTTACCAGTAGACCACTTGCTTTGTCGACTTATGAAGAAAAGCTTATGAATCAAGCCAAACGAGCCTAGAAATTTTAGCACCCTGGCTTGAATAGGTTATTTTCATAAGATTTGATTTACATTTTCAAACAGAAATAGGAGTAACATTGTCGACGTATGCAGGAAAGGCCAAGCAACTATGAAAATGTAGATAAAAAGTGCGAGCGAAAGGAGCTCAAAATTTTTGCACACTCGGTGTTCGATTTTCTTTTGATCATTCCAAAAGAACTAAGAATTACTTGCTTTGTCAACTTTATGAAGAAAACCTCAAGAATCAACACAAGCGGGCCTCATTTAAGCACCCCGCCTTGAATAAGTTCTGTTTTCGTTTGACCATAATACAGAAAGAGAACTTACTTTGTCGAGAAGAAAAGCATAATAAAAACTCGTTTACGGCAGTTAAGGTTTTGATTTCTGGCTTTGACCGGAGCGTAGTGGTGCCCAAATTGCAGACTGCTTAACAGGACTTTTTCAATTTTTTTTTTTGTATATGCCCATCGGGGTCACTGTGGCTCAAGTACCTACAGTTTTTAGTTACTAAGACACGTAAATAATTCAAACTCTCGACAGCTTCAATGATTTTGGGGGGGTCATGACCCCCAGGACCCCCCCTGGGACCGCGCCTGCTTAAGAAATGCTAGGTACCACATATAAACTTTCATCCCTTATATCACCCTCTTTAGGATTATTTTTGAGACAAAAAGTAGACTATGTTCTTCAGCGTGATTCCATCTATCTCCTTGCCAAATTTTATCGAAATCTGATCAATGGTTTAGGCGTGAAAAGTCAGAACGGGCCGCGCCATCTATAAAATGGGTACATGCGAGTCCCATACAAACAAATTCAAAGAAATTGTTATACTGATTTTGCCGTCCCTATAAATCTTAGAAAGTATTTACGCATATTGTATGTACGCAAAAACTTAGAACTTTTCGAAATAAAAAGTGATTTCCATGCGTAGTACGTAGCAGGAAATTGTGATACCCAAATTTAAATACAGACAGATTCACATCCTTATATGTATTGACATGTGTGAAATATCTTAGAAAGAATTGCTCCGAATAGACACTTAAGTACATAATAATGTAGTTAATGAGGTACCAGGGACACCACTTGTGCAGAAAGAATTATTGTCAAACTTCCTTGTCTTTGATCTATAAGTTCTGTAACCAACTTTGGGAACTTGTTATAAAAGCAGATACTATTTATAATGACTTGCTTGTTTGTGTGGATTTCACCAATGAAATTGAACGCGTTCAAGAGCTGTCAGTGTACAATATTCTATATCAATTTTTCCACCGACAGCTCTTGAACACGTTTTAGAAATGCTGATCATGTTCAGTTTCATTGGTGAAATCAGCCCTTAAGTTTAAAACAACGATAGGTACTCTGTGAGTTCGATTTCACAAACTAGCCAATAGATGGATTTCAAAGAAATCAACGATATATACACTTCTTTGAGATCAACGCCATCTATTGTATCATCATTACGGATGCATGCAAATGGTTATACAAGTATCCCATAGACGGCAGCATCATCGACTTTATGGTCAAAACAGTTATAGTAAATAATTACTCATAAGATTATGTTATAATATTGACAGGTAGACGCTTTCGCGGCGAAATGTATTATACTATTTTTTTTTTTGTTTGTAGGTTGCCGGTTGGAGCCCCACAGGAGAAAATAGCAGTGCCTCCAAACTCCTCAAGGTCATTGATCTGCCCTACGTGGGCATTGAGGAATGTAATGCAACATCACCACTAAACTTTAGAGAGTACATCACCATCGATAAGATTTGCGCAGGCTATCGGAATGGTGAGTTAAAGATATCGTAGGTACCTACAGTTGAACGTACGTCGTGGTAACACTTTGACCTTGACCTGGTGTAGCGTAGTATGGAGTTTCAATAGTATAAGGGGCTAGATTAATAGGGTGTACAACGGTAGACTAGCGCCACTCCCTTAAAAAATAATTATATCTCAATAAGGACCCTCGGTAAATGTACCTACCTAGAATTTTCTTTATGAAACCTTTCTTTTCGAACCTTTTATAAGGAAAGCGGCCACTTTTCTCTAGATCGCATTTTGTTGCTTCGAGTCTCAATATGTATTTATGAAAGGTATTAGAAAATTCTAGAAATATGTACTTACTGATGAGAGTCCTTATTGACCCGTTTTTCATCATTCCTTCTCAGTCGCGAGATAATATTTTTATAAGGGAGTGGCGCTAGTGTACCGTTGTACGCTCTTTTAAGGTACTTCCCCTTTTTTTTTCATTTGAAATGTATTTATAACACATAAAAATAAATAAGAACGAGCAATGCGATGACAGGATATCGAACATTTGTGCTTCTAAATCTAGCTTATTTCTACCTGATTACCTGATTTGGATGTAGGTTTTTAATAGCCTCTGGATAACGAAGAAAAACGCACCATCGCAAGGTTTTATTCGGGACAGGGCCTTATACTCGTTTTGTTACCACTGACGTGCAGCCTACTGTACTATAGCCCTAAAATATTGAGGATCAGACTTTCAGACCCCATAGTGCCTCGGAAAGCACATTAATCCGTCGGTCCCGGATGTCATTCGTAGGTGTTTGACGGTCGTTATGTAGGTACGGGTACTCAAAAGGCTGAAAGTGTAACAAACAGTCTTACCAAGAGATATCCTGTTATCCGGTAACTGCGGGTTGTGGAAGTCAAATAGGCAGTCACTCCATGTAAAATATAGGTATTCAGTTGCATCCGGTTACACTGGAAGTCGACCTCAACATAGTTGGGAAAAGGTTAGCAAGATGATCCTAACTTTTGACGTTCAACCTCACTCACCTCACGTTTTTCAGGTGCAGCGATATACAAAGGCGCTGTTGGCAGTGCGCTAGCGTTCCCCGTGTCAGAAGGAGGCATAGACCGCTACTATTTCAGAGGCATTGTCTCCTCAGCCGGGACAACTGAACATCTTTGTAACGGCAAAACGCTTATTAGATTTACACATATACGAACCCATGAATATTTCATTAGGGAGTATCTTTAGGCTGTTAGAAAGATTTTTTAGGCTTAGTTTGAGCTAAAGGCCCCCGCGGCCTTGTGCGTGTCAACGAAGTATCATATATGCCGCCCGTCGTGACAGATTTATGACCGCACTCAAATAAACAAAACACTCATGTTTTTTTCTTCGTGTACCGACTTATGGTTAATTGCTTTGGGTTCGTGTTTAAAGGAAAAGAAGACGTCGAAACGCCGTGAATTATAAAAATGCCGACTGGAATTCGTATAAAATACGTTCATTCCCAGTCGCCCCCACGGGGATTGCCGCGGGAGGCAAATGGGAATAATAATTCCCAGTCGCCACCGGCGGTTACTGGGAAGTCATTGCCCCCACTTCAAGTTTCGTTGTACATTGCTTTCTCCATCGTCGTAGAGAATAAAAGGATGAGGCAACTTATGTTAAACCTGCCTCTAATCTCAAAAAAACAAGACTGGCAGACGATGCGTATCTAAATGTTAAACGGAAATATAAAAATAATTTATATATTATGAATAAACTCATTTTTATTAAAACATATAACTAGAGTGTGTGTTTAGAATCATTTATTAAGAAAACTAATTAAAAATATTATAACACTAGCTGCCCGCCCCGGCTTCGCACTGGTAGCACTAAGTACTTATCTACGGCGCACCTACCTACCTACTTATCTAAGTACCTACTAATAATAATAATAATACTACCTACCTACCGTACCTAAATAACTACCTACATACCTACCTACCTAACCTACCTACCGACCCTACTTAGGGGTATGAAAAATTGTTTACCGCGATTCGGAAAAATTACGTATTTGTAGAACGCCATCTATGGGTAAATTAATAAAACGTATAACGCGCACATTTTGCGTTTTAGTAATTTTGTATTATCTCCGAAACTATATGACCAATCGACATAGGTACTGTAAATGGCAAATCTTATCTATATGAAGTCCTTGTGATCATGAAATAATTTATTTTGATAAGGATTAATATTTTGTTGTTTAATTAATCATCCAAACTTAAGGTCGAAAAAATACTTTTTTAAAACAATAAAAGAAGTATCTATACATAGTATAAAACAAAGTCGCTTCGCGCTGTCTGTCCCTATGTATGCTTAGATCTTTAAAACTACGCAACAGATTTTGATGCGGTTTTTTTAAATAGATAGAGTGATTCAAGAGGAAGGTTTTTGTACATTAAGGTTTTATGTAAATTGGCTGAAATATGACGATTATTGTCGAAGATGACGAAAAAAAACATTCCAACTGGGAGCTTTACGCGTGACAAAATAATTATGGTTGCCAACAACGCGGGCGCAGCGGTAGGAATCAACGACTTTTCCTCGGATATTAGGTATCTAACTAATCCCGGTAGTACGTACCCGTGGGATATTTTCCGACATCCATGCGGGCGAAGCCGCGGGCAAAAGCTAGTAAAAGATAAAATATAAAAGATAGAAATATGGTGCCGCGGACTTTTTTGTACAAAGAATTAAGACAAACCAGGTTGCCATACATTATTTTCAATTTTAAGCAACTGTTTAGGCAGCGCATGCAAATAATTCTGTTTTATGAGGAATTTATTTCCGACTTGCTAGACAAAAGTTGTGAAAGCTCGGTTAATATACATGTTATAAAAATAATTTATAGCCTACAGCACTCAAGAATAATGGAGCTTTCTACCAGTAAAATTTTTTTTAGGATTGGATCATTAGTTCCAGAGATTACCCCCTACATACAAACTTTACCTCTTTATAATATTAGTATAGATAATATAGAAAACACCGTTAAATCAAAGATATTTTAAGACTTTTATTTAGTTACGTTACTCATATTATGTAGTAGTCATTAATCATATCATGTAGTACTAGCTTTTGCCCGCGGCTTCGCCCGCGTGGATGTCGGAAAATATCCCACGGGTACGTACTACCGGGATTAGTTAGATCATACCTAATATCCGAGGAAAAGTCGTTGATTCCTACCGCTGCGCCCGCGTTGTCGGCAACCATAATTATTTTGTCACGCGGAATTTTGAATCTGTGATATGTTTTAAAGTATTCATTTTAATGATATGATGTCAAGGCATATTTTAATCTAAATTAAATGCCCAATTTAATAACATATTTTATTGGATAAGGATAAATAAAATACCGGTCAAAATAATAATGAAATTTTTATCAAATTCTGAAAGATAAAAATGGTTACCGTAGGTCATCCTTAGAAGATAGACATATGCTATCACGGACTTTATTTTTGAACGTTTTAAGATATACAATTCTGTAATACATAAATTTGATGTATCTCTTACGGTTTACGCGGCGCACGCCAGTAAAGCTCCCAATCGGCATTATTTTTTCCGACATCTTCGACAATAATCGCCATATGTCAGCCAATTTACATAAAACCTTAATGTACAAAAACCTTCCTCTTGAATCAATCTATCTATTTTAAAAAACCGCATCAAAATCCGTTGCGTAGTTTTAAAAATCTAAGCATACATAGGGACAGACAGCGCGAAGCGACTTTGTTTTATACTATGTAATAATAATAATGTAATGTAATATTGTAATGTAATAATGTAATGTAATAATGTAATGTAATAATGTAATGTAATAATGTAATGTAATAATGCAATGTAATAATGTAATGTAATTTTGTAATGTAATAATGTAAAGAAGAAACCTTCCTCTTGAATCACTCTTATCTATTTAAAAAAACCGCATCAAATCCGTTGCGTAGTTTTAAAGATCTAAGCATACATAGGTACAGACAGCGCGAAGCGACTTTGTTTTATACTATGTAATAATAATAATGTAATGTAATAATGTAATGTAATAATGTAAAGAAGATAAAGATAAAGATTCTGTCTCAGTTATCCTTTTGTCCTTGATATACTTTACCGAGATAAAAAATAAATAGGGACTGTAATGGAAACGACATAAAGTCTAATCAGCATGCATGATGTTACAGAAAACGGGTCAGCGATAAGAAAAACAATGGATAGAGTCTGATTATCTGTGATACAAAATACCAGTTTAAATGTTTAATTTTAACAAGATATTCATATCGAAATCAAAATAAAAAAATATTTCAATGCACTTTGTCTTTTTTTTGAGATTAGAGGCAGCTTTAGGAAAAGTTACCTCATCCTTTTATTCTCTACTATGGAGAAAGCAATGTACAGGGTAACTGAAATGGGGGCAATGACTTCCCAGTCACCGCCGGTGGCGACTGGGAATTTTTATTCCCAATTGCCTCCGGTGGCAATCCCCGCGGGAGCGACTGGGAATTACCGACGATTTGGGAATAATTAGTGAAAATCACTTGGGGCTAAGTCCGGAGAATATGGTGGGTGGTCAAGGAGATTGAAGCCAGCACAGCGGATTGCGTTGAGCGCAACATCCGATCAATGAGCAGGAGCGTTATCTTGAAGAAACAACACGCCCAACGATAGTTTTCCACGACGTTTTCTTTAATCGCTTCACGCACTTTCGGGATTAAAGGAGATAGTTTTTTTTGGGCCCCCTGTATTGTAACGTTTATTAATCGTATTATACCTAAAAAACAGTAATTAATTTATCATTTAAAATGGTAGATTTTTTAAATAAAGTCTAACCGGAATCACGAAATTGTAATAAAAAGAAAATGTTTTGATAATGCACTCAATTGATTCAATTCCAGATAGGTCATCAATGTCAAAAATGCATGTATTGAAGCGTTTTTAACGAATTTATAAAAAAATAATTATATAAATAATTACGGCTCGAGGTGGGTAACCAAATCTGTTTGTACTAAATAAAAAAATAAACCATTGACGATACAGCAGGTTCACACTTGTGTCTAATAATGTTTTTAAGTTTATTTATTCTGTGTAAAGTATTTTTTAAATATACATGAAACGGAATGTAGTTTTTGGTTGCTTGTCAGTTTGACTCTAGTGATGTTACTCAGTCTCATACGACCAGACACTTGATTTTCCCGATTATGTAATTCGTTCTAAGGTAGGTATAAGTTCTAGAGTGAGGTTTCCAGCAGCTTCACACGAATGAAACGCACCCAAAAAAAATCTTAAAGAAAATAATCCAAAATTCAGCAAACATTCAATAATGGTACATTGGGGCTTAAGTCAGTGACATTCGGCTAAAATTAGCTTTGTTCGACTTTTTAAAGAGCGTTTTCTCTCTCCTACTCACATTCCACTGTCACTCTGATAATCAATGACGATACGAAGACGATTTTAATGACAAATTACACGTTATTAACTGACAGCACCAACCCACAGAACATAGATTTTCACTAAAACTCTGTGACTCTATACATCACAGTATTTTTGCGGTTTAGTACGTGAAATATATTTATATCTACATATTGGAGTAGTGTGGCAGTGCTGCACGCGTAGCATGAGCACTGTTTTATCGACGGAAGAGTAGACAAAAATGACGTTCCGTGTAGACAGTACGACGGCAGCAAAGTAGAAAGAGTCAACTGCACTTTTTACGAAATTCACTCTTTGACATAATTCGACTCAGAATTCTTTGTTTTGTCATAGGACTTTTTTTCTGTTTGATTCTCTATTTTTACTGATATTAAGTCACTTATATAAAGACAACTACAACAATAATTATTCTTAAAATGACAAAGTACCGTGTTTTGGAACAAGAAATATTGGCCTTAACCATTTCCTTGGTAATGTCCTATTAACTAAATGATGTAAAATAGGAGAAGATAGCTTTGTTCTTCTATTAATTATCACAATTTTGCATTCAAAACGTTCTTCTGTAAAATCATGATATTGTAGATAACCGTATATACTTTGTGGCCGTCGGGTAGAAAGTTTTCTACTGTCTTTAGCATGGCGATTACAAAATCAAATTGACTTCACTACCTTAGACAATTGTCAGTGTGATTTTGACAGTTTGGGATAGAAAACTTTCTTCTGAAATAGTCTACATGTTTACGGACCAAGACAAAGATTGTTAGAAACGTTAGACAAAATGACAAATTGTAGAAAGATTTCTACGGTGCGATGTCAAAAATGGAGAAACGAAATGTCAGTTTGTATAGAAACAGCTATGTCTATTCTTTGAAGAAATAGAAAGGGTCACGCTACGCGTGCAGATAATATTTGACTAAACGCGACTGCATCGAGTGGCACTTCGAAAATGGAGCTAACTTGTTACTTGAGAAAATTAAATAATATTTTATTTACTCGAGTAACGAGTTAAATAAAATCGAACTGCATCACTATCTGTCAGAAAAACAAGTGTCAAGTGACAACAACACTTCATACATTAATTTTTTTCCGTTTCTAACGAATGAACGGTGAATTGCATGAAATTGATATTTCTGTTTTCCTGTGTGAATGGATTATAATGAATATGGAATCTTCAAGTTTCTACAGCATTTACTCCAGAAGGATGTTGTGTTATTGTTCAGTAAGATTTCAACGCAATGTGCGAAGACATTGTCACCAAAGAAAACAATACTAATAATATTTGTTAGAATACAACACAAATCTTCAATTTCTAACACAAGAGCTATTCTTGCTGGATACTGTTGCAACTGTTTGGTAGGCAGACGTTGGTGCTGTTGGTTGTGTAATGTTAAGCGTGCGGTATTTAAGTATTTTCATCTTGGACACGGTATCGAGATGAAAGGTGCACCGACTTGCATCTTTTTAGATGAAATACTATCTATTTCAAGTCATCTGACGTTGAAAATGATATACGTACTTACTGTAATAAAAATGCTTTGTTACTTATGTGATTTTTTATTTCATGAACCGTTCAAAACACCTAATACTACTATTTACTATTATACAGTGCACTATTTTACTAAATTATAATACGGTTATGAACCTATTTCTCAGTATTCCCGTTAGACAAACTATAATTATTACTACCACTGTAATCTAGAGATTATAAGGAACAAATCAACATGCGTTTCATTAATAAACGCCACAATCTTTGGGGGGGCCTAATCGCCGAACAAAAAAAACGATCTCCTTTGCATAATAAGGTCCAATAATCGTCTGGCCTTTTGGCATGTAATCAATAAAAAGGATTCCTTCACTATCCCAGAACACAAGAATACATAAAACAACGAAATTAAATAGTGATTACGGCGAATATTCGAAATATAGATCGCATAAAAAACAATAGAAATTACACGCAAAGACCATCAAAATAAGATTCAATGTCAGTTTGCGAAAGACCCTAAGTCATTTTGGCAGTACGTACGATCGCAGAAAAGTACAACGAGTAGACAGGACATTATTAAGGACGGTCAGTATTTGACAGACGAGGAGTGTGCTGAGCAGTCCGCGACTTATTTTGAGTCGGTATATAGTAATGCGCCGCGACGACTAGACCCAGAAGCGGCGGCAGCGGACGCGTGGAACACTGGTAGTGCATGCGTACAAATTAATAATCTTAGTCTTAGGGACGTTAGAAGTGCACTTGACCGCCTAAGGCCTAAGCGATCCGCGGGCCAGGATGGTATGCCAGCGCTTATTTTTAAAGATTGTGGTAGGGTAGGACAGGATTTCGTTGGATTCGCGCCTTCATTGCTTTGATGACCGCTGGAGTCCGAACAGTACGAGGCCGACCGCTCCTTTGTTTATCTTCTAATCTTGAATCTTCCCTGAATCGTTTGATAGTACGATAAATAAATCTCAGTGGAATTTTCAATTTTTTCAGCAGTTTGAAAATCTCAGTTGGCGCGTGACCGCAACGATGCAATGCAATTACTGCGTCTTCTTTGCGCGTCCACTCCATTTTAGAAAATGAACAAAATTCCAGAAACCCTTTGTTTTTATTTTCTTTAAATATTCAAATTTCGAATGCCCATAATATTTTCCTCGGCTTGCATTCTAAATTCGAAATTTTACCTATGTGACAGAACTTATGGCCCGACTACGTATAACGAAATTAAAAGGAAAACTATGAGAGCTAAGTAGGCTGTACAGGTTAACGAGAAATAATCAACCAACTTTAATTTGCGGTTTGAAAAACATGATCTCCCATACATTTCGTATGGGAGAACATGTTTTTCAACTACAATGTTAAGTTTGTTCTTGGGATAAATTCATTCCAACTACGGAACCCTTCATTGTGCGTGGTCCGACACGCACTTGGCCGGTTTTTATTTATTATATGCAACCGCTGGTTGCACGCACTTAGCCGCCATCAAACGCGACGGTTAGCCGCGCGGTTAACCGCTAGTGCGTATGGAGGCTAATGCTTTGTGGTTTGGTATAATATCGTTTAGATTTTTTATTTTAAAACTGTTTATTATTTTAAAACTCTTTATTATTTTAAAACTCTTTATTATTTAGATAATATTATAAAGTACATACAAGAAGATCCTATTCTAATTGTGTACAAACTTAAAAATACCAAGAGTTTAGGTTAACTTACCTTTACAAACATTTTACACCGAGTTTACTATTCATTTTTGGTTTTAATGCTAAAAAATAAACACAGTAATATTCGAACGCACAAGTCTTAGTAACACTGACTCTAAACGCATACCAGTACTGTTTAGTTTTTTACATTTTGTAGGTTAGTGTGAGGTTTTATGTTGATTAAAATATGATTTGCGACCTTAACAAATATGGCTATACATAATTATAATCATTACAATCAGCAATACAACTCCATAAGTAAGCACAATCGTCAAATGTCATGATTTCATGAAATAGTCATTCAATGCTATTATATGAACTTAGAGAGTTGTATTGATCATTTTTATGATTATAACTCTATAAATAAACATTTGATACGGCCGCAAATCATATTTAGATCAACATACAACATGATACTGACCTGCAAATTGCAAAAAACGTAAGAAAATTTGAATTTCGAAGGCTACCTTGGCGTTTTCGCCTTAACTACTAAAGGTAATGACACTCAACTAATACAAAAACGAATGAAAGCGCGTTATAACACCGGTATAAATCTTATCTAAGTTATTCGCAGTGCTGTGAAACTCCGAACAAAATATTTTTGTATGGAATTTGGGACCTTCTTTATCCAACATTCAGAAACACACGTCAGATTGACATGATTACCAACATTACATTACGAAATGCTCACAAACATGTCTTGCCTCTTCGCGCGAGTATTAGGTAATTAAGAACGAGTGCATCTACCAATAGAAAAACTGCATGAGCAGCGAAACATATGTGCTAACAACTTTGGAAAAAAGGACTTCAACAAAAAGGGGAATCGTCTCCATAAGTGAAGTATGTAGTTTTATTATAATCCAATAAGCTTTTCTCATGTGATGTTGTTACAAACAAATAGACAGTCAGACAGAGAAATAAATTCTCAAAATTGATTGAGTTCATTTGTCCTCTATTGCTCTGAATTTCAAAAAAAGATGTTGATATAAGTAAGATGTGTGTTTATCTTTACAGATAGAACACCAAGGGAAAATCAATGAATGGAACAATTACAAAAAAACTAAATGCAGCCTAGCATCACTAAGAGTGCCAGTGTCTTGGAAAAAAAATTGAGTCAAGCGTGCTAAAAGCAATTGTGACGTTGGTGCAAATAAATAAAAAAAGGAAGCCATTTTGGTCTGATACCGATGTTGATTGCTCATTTATATAAATTTATAAATACTCAAATCATAACTATAAACATGTGTTTTATTTTATCGATTTTTCAAGATAAATTAGTTTTGTAACCTCACTATTATCTGCATCGAATGCATTTATCGATATCGATAAGTTTATTGAATTCTATACGTTGCGCATCCCTATCTATGACAGTTCTTGCCTTCAAGGACATGATTGTCAAGTTTTTCAGAATTTCCATGTTAGTAGCTATGTTTTTTTTATGTGGTTGGCTAAAGATTGTCACAAACTCTCAAACTGAAATGTTCTAAGTTCCGCCTCTTAAAGTTACATGCTCTGTGGTTATTCGTGTGGATGTGGTGTCTATAAAAATACGTTTACAAGATTATAGGATGTTTCATTCCAAGCTTATAATTTTACGAAATGAACCTGAGGTTTCTAATAAATAAACATTTTAATTACCGCAAGTGATAATGGACTTGTCCGAGTTACAAATGTTGTGTAACACTTCATCCATTACCTTTTCAAAGCAGTCATACAATCCTGAAGGGGGTATGTACTTAATACAATAAACTGCTCCAATATCTAAATCTATTCAGGCTATTTCAACTGTCCGCTCAACAGATAGGCTCACAATATCCTTACGGTCTTTAAATTTAAGTTGGTTACTTACCAAAATTTAAGTGCCACCATGTATAGCATTATTTAACTCTGCAGAACGAACCACCAACCTGGAGATTACTAAAACTGAACATGAACTGGTGGCTTTTAAGTCGATACTCTGTCATACAAAGAATAATGTTTAGGCTGACTGGTAATAAGTGAACGATACTTAAACCCATGACTTTACTCATTATTATGAATAACTTTAACTATGTGACCTGAAACCACGAAAAAAAAAAAATTATCGTGATTTCAGGTACAATTTGTGTTCGCATAACTAGTCAAAATGTAGGGAACAGCAGATTAATTATTATAATTAATTTAAACTAATTACCAGTCACCCTATACAGGGTGTTGAAAGAAATTGCGTGCCATAGCTTCAGGGTGAGTTCAGAGTCGATAAAGGAACCACCGTAAAACATAAATAACTTTTAAAAAAAAAACGAAAATTATCACAAGATGAACATAATGTAGTACCTACTAATTAAATTGCAATCGTTTAGAATTGATTAAAAGATTGCTTAAAATAAGTTTTTATTTTGTTTAAATGGTAATTAATAATTTCCTAGAGTTACCTACCTGACAACGCGTGCGATTGTAGGTAAGTAATTAAAGCATTTAAACAAATAAAATAATTTTAATTCTAAACTATTGCTATTTTAAGTTAGTAGGTACTAAATTAGGTTGATCTACCAATTTTTTTTCCTGGATTCCTTTATCGATACTGAGCCTACCCCTAAGCCTATAGCACGCAATTTCTTTAACACCCTGTATATATTTTTACAATTCAAAATTTAAGTGGGATTAACAATCTGCCATTTTTTTTTTTTAAGTTAGTAGTTTTAATGTTATGCTAAAACGTTATTTGTTTTTATCACCTTTTAAATATTTTTCGCCAGATTGTGTTTGAATATGATTTTTTAGATCCAACGTAACACTAAACTTACGCTGACATATTTATGTCAAACTTCACCAGTGTGTACACGAATATGTTTTGTTGTATGAAAATTTCGACGAAAACTTCACTGACATATATATATCACATTTAAAAGGTTTAGTATCGGTGTGTACCTACTTATTCGAATATGGTTTGTTAAATCACCCTCGTCTTAAAACTATGCTGACATACATCAATTATAAGGTTTTTCTAGTGTGTGTACGAACATGTTTTGTACAATTACTCTTTCGACTAAAACTGCGTTGACATACATCACACTTATAAGGTTTTTCACCAGTGTGTATACAGATATGTTTCGTTAAAATATACTTTTGACTAAAACTACGTTGACATACATCACACTTATAAGGTTTTTCACCAGTGTGTATACGAGTATGTTTTGTTAAACAACCTTTTTCACTAAAACAACGCTGACATACATCACACTTAAAAGGTTTTTCACCAGTGTGTATACGAGTATGTTTTGTTAAACAACCTTTTTCACTAAAACTACGCTGACATACATCACACTTAAAAGGTCTTTCACCAGTGTGTCTACGAACATGAAGTGTTAAATGTCCCATTTGACTAAAACTACGTAGACATACATCACATTTATAAGGTTTTTCACCAGTATGTATACGAATATGTTGTTTTAAATGATTTTTTTCACTAAAACTACGTTGACATACATTACATTTGAATTTTTCACCTGGGTGAGTTGTATACATAACTTTCAAGTCTGATTTTTCTTTTTTCATTGGTTCGGCTGTTAGGGCATCTTCTAGTATTGATCTCCGTGTCTCTAGTTTTGGTTTTTTCGCAACGGTCGCCCCTATAATTATAAATCTGGTCAGTACAATGTTGAAAGAAGATTGACATGCACACGAATCAAAATCATAGCTTAGAGATATTACACTGGGGAAGCCTTTGGAACACTTTCCCCGCTGTAAAAGTATAAGAACAAAATAATGATCTAATATTTTCATTAAAAAAACTACTTTCAAATTAATTCTAACGCACTTCGTATGTTGTATTCAATGCGCGCGGAGCTGCGTGAAAATGTGTAGCGGTGCTGTTAAATCTTGTGAAGAAATAAGTGGAGCGCCTGGAGCTTTAAGAATATGAAAATATCGGATTTCAGTTACAGTAAATGAAGGGATGATCTTCCGTGCCTCGGAAAGCACGTTAAGCCGATGGTCCCGGCTGTCATTCGTGGATCTTTGACAGTAGTTACGAGAGTCAGAAGCCCCAAAGTCTGACAACCAGTCTTACCAAGGGGTTTCGTATTACCCAGTTACTCGGTTATGAATGTCAGATAGGCAGTCGCTCCATGTTAAATACTGATATTCAGCTGCATCCGGTTAGACTGGAAGCCGACCCCAAAATAGACGGGAAAAAGCTAGGCAGATTGATTGAATGAAAGGATGATGGGCATTTTGGTACCCCCTCCCCTCCCAACAGTAATAATTGTAGTATCATTGAAATTGTCTTTCCAATAGGATTGACTGACTTCTATCTGATCCATTTGTTTACATTTTCATAAGATACTTTTGGAACAGACTATGACATCACACAGTCACTTCACTAGCATTCTGGGGTATCATCAAGCGTCCCGGCCGTTTTATGGTGTGAGGAGTCATAGGGCGCGCTCTTGAGGCTTATTCTGATCGGATGCTACAATCCGATCCCACTGTATGAGATTCATTAGGAATGTGTATAAAACATTTTTTTAGTTCCTAACTGATCTCAATACAAATTATCCCTATGTATGAGTGAGACCACACGATACATTGCCAGTGCCTTGCGACGCAGGCGCGGTGGCGGTGCGTCTTCCTACATTTTCTAGACACAATTCCGAATGTGCCCAACCGCCTGATGTTTGCAGTCGCAAAACAAAAATGACAGACTGCAGCGACACTAATTGTTTTTTATGTAACTTTATGAAAAGGCTTCAAAATGGCGACATTGCCGCCTGCTGCTACGGTTGAGTAAAGGCGTCCGACTGCCCTTATGGTAACACTAACTACTTCCTATCAGGTGAACCATATGCTGGCCTTTTTGCTTTCCTACAGCTTCACTAACTAATACTTACTTTCCATCTCCCTGGGGTTTTGTTTCTTCTTAAATACTTCATGTTCTCCTTCCACTTCAGTTTTAAACTCGATTAAAGGTACATAATATAAATCTGTTTTGGAACTGTGTGGTGGTATGTCTGCTGCAGCTCTTAGCTCTGTAAGTAAACAAAAACAGTAATGAGTATTACTCATTTATTATTAACGATGTCGCATAATATTCAACGGGAACGTACTACCGGGATTACATACTTAATAGCCGAGGAAAAGGTCATTGACTGATACCGCTGCGCCCGCGTTGCCGTCGACCATAATTGTTTCGTTACGCGTAATTTTGAATCTGTGATATCTTTTAAAATATTCATATAAATGATATGATGTCAAGGTATATTTTAATCTAAATTAAATTCCCAATTTATATAACATATTTCATTGGAGAAGGATTAATATAATACTGGTCAAAATAGCTTCCGAAATGACATTTTTATCAAATTCTGAAAGATAATTTTATGATTACTGTAGGTCCTCCTTAGAAGATAGACATATGCCATCGCGGACGTTTTTGTTAACTTTTTAGGATGAACCATTCTGTAAAACATATTTTTTTAAGTATAATTTACGGTTTAAGCAGCGAACGTAAGGGCCGGCGCTTACTGGAGGTACGGCACAGCAACCAGTACCTTGCGACGCAGGAGTGGGGGCGGTGCGTCTTCTTACATTTTAAAGGTACAATTTCAAATGTGCCCAACCACCTGATGTTTGCAGTCGCTAAACACGAAAGACAGACCACAGCAACACTACTTGTTTTTTATGTATCTCTATGAAAATGCTTCAATAAATGGCGACATTGCCGCCTACCGCTAAAGACGAGTACAGCCGTCCGACTGGAGACAGCATTCAACATTGCACATGAAAGTAGGTAAGCCCTTAAGGTACCACAAACTACTTCCATCTGGAGAACAATTGACCTTTTTGCTTACCTACAGATTAACTAACTAATACTAACTTTTCATCTCCCTGGCTTTTTGTTTCTTCTTAAATACTTCTTGTTCTTCTTCCACTTCAGTTTTAACCTCGAGTAAAGGTACATCAAATACAAAATCTGATTCGGAATGGTGTGGTATATCTGCTACATCTAGACAGATATTGTCAAAATTTTCTGGTTCTAGCTCTGTAAGTAAACAAAAACATGCTTACCACTATTTAAACTACACACTACCAAAACTTTGAAGTAATTCAAAACATTAAAAAAAAAAGATCATAATCTATAATTTATTAAAAGATATTATGTAGTAGGTTACAACTCTCCCCTTACGAGGGCCAACAAGTTGTATAATGCTGTATGCCGCAAAGCTGAAATCGATATCAATCATGACAGTTTTAAAAGGAAATTACATACAAACTTTAGGGGTATGAGGAACAGGGTGTAAAGTTCACTCATCCACCATAGAAAAGGGAGGATCCTCCGACCAGACGGTTGTCGTGTCTGGCGGGCAACTGCCCAGAGGTTGCAGTCGGGAAGCTTGTATATATGTTTATCGCGCGGTAAACTCTAATTGCGCGATGCACGATTTGTGTGACGTCAGGTTATTGATGCGTAGTTTGCATGTCGCGATGTAGATGCCGCTACAAAACTTTCAGTCAGAGGACATTTGACATAACATTCTTTTCAAAATTTTAATTTAATTTATAATTCAATTTTAAACTACATTTTTTATATTTTGAAATTTTTTAATTCTACCATTTTTTATATTAAATAATTCAATCACATATAATATTGATAATCAAGTTAATGCTTGGTTTTACTGTATTGTATTATTGTAACATTTATAATAGCATGTATACAATGTTGCCCATGGGCATGTGACCGCCCGTATTTTTTTGAATATTCATGACAAATTATCGATAATAAACTTAAAAAGGGGGGTCTATCTGTAATTGTTTTTTTTTTTTTTTCATATTTTTTTTTCAGTATCCCGCTATAATTTTATGTATAATTAACATAATTTCACTTATGTTTTTTAAAATAAAAACTGTTTTTTTGGAAAAAAAAATCTTCACCAGTCGACCAATTTTACTAAAAATGTTTAGTTAATCCGATAAAATAACTCGTAAGCTATAAGAAATAATAAACAGAATACAAATCGAGCCAATAACATAGAAGATATGGCAAACGCTACTAAAAACATAAAAAATTTAATAACATGAAAAATATTAAAGATAGACCCCCCCTTTTAAAGTTAATTTTCGATAATTTTTCATGAATATTCAGAAAAATACGGGCGGTCACATACCCATGGGCGACATTGTATTGTTTCTTTTTATAAAGTATTCTTCATTTAATTTAGTTAATTATGTATTCAGAGCATGTGTACTCAATAATGTGTAAACTGTGGTTACCTGTAATTGAGTGTGCATTACAGGATAAGGGATATTACATAAGGTTTTATATTGTAAAAGATAACAGTAATGTATCTCGTTGGTAATCCTTAAATAAATAAATAAATGTATTGATAATATTATTTACGTTCTTAAAAACATACCATTACTTTGAGGTTCCGCCTTTGGCTCAATAATATCCTCTAGTCCCTCACAAACAGCTGGTAATTCTTCTTTAATAGTAATGCTTTCTGTTTGAACAACATCAATTACACTTATGTTCTCTATTGGAGATTTAATAAACCCACCATAATTCTCTAAGTGGTCTTGGTTTATTAAAGGATTGAGCTGTAAAAAGATATTTATAGTATTAGGAAAATATGCGAGTCACAGTCCCAACAAGCACGAACTTGTTTCCTTATACTAAAGTCACTCGAAAGAGCCCTCATAAGTGAGGGCACTTAAGTAGATCCAATGTTGTGTCGACAGTCAGCATTGCTACCAGCCTCACAGACCAATGGCATGGTAGGCGTGAACTCCAGCCACACTAAGTACAAGCTTGAGAGAAATCACTTCCACACTATACTGAAATTAGAAATTATAAGAATAAATAACCATTGAAGAATATCTCACCTCATAATCCTCATTCATCATCTGAGCGAACAGCTCTTCGGCTCTCAGACATTTTCTCAGAAATTGACAGCATTGCTTTAGCTTAGCGAAGCAGAAAAAACAAGCGAGAATCGGTCTCCTGTCTTCAGTTACAAACTGCAACAAAAGTTGTCTTACACTATATTGTTTACATAAAGAAAATACTTCCAATCTTACTCACATGGATTATGTTACAAATCTTATTTATCAACTTACTGGAATATCAGTCAGCTTCTCATATAGTTCTTGGAAGTTCCTGTTGATCACTAGATACATGCGAACATTCTGCACTAAACATATTCTACACATTGGCAGTTTTTCCATCTTTGAACTCAACAAGTAATATAGTTCAGCTTTTCATTTAAATTAAAAACACTGTGGCGCACAAATAACTGGCGTGTCTTGTAATTATTAGGATCTTCAAATGCGAATAATAGTTTATAAATAACGTGTACACTTTCTTGATGGATCACGGTAGATGGCAGCAGCCAGACGATTTATAATATCTTTCTTAGATAGTCCAGGTAGTTAATAAGATTTCATTTATTCATCCATAAATACCGTCTGTATTAAACACACTTTCACAGAACACGAAATAACATGAATGAATCCACAGACTAAGTAGTACTCAGACGGTAATCTCCCATAGTAGAAAAATCGCTATACGATTTGCAACTCTCTATATAGTTACTTTACTCTTTGTTTGCAACTCATCATTTTGACGTTTAATATATTTTTTAATTTTTACCCATTTTGTCGCTCATGTTGTTATGAGACCGGGTCTTTTTGCCAAGGTTTGTCGAGCCCAGAATATTTTGGAAACTAGCCTTTTAAGCGTTCCAAAAAGGAGGTTCTGCTTTAATGCAAGCCGAGGTTGTGATTGTATGTGTAGATAGGTGTACCTATAGCACACCTGTGGTGTGTGTGTATTAGAAAAGGAATGTCATGTGATGGAAATAAAAAACATTCATATTATTTATTAATATTTTTATTTTTTAATTTTGTTTTATATTTTATAAACGCTTTCTTTTGCATTGGTGGCAAACTTTTGTTTTCCAACCTATATATATCTGTGCCCTTCATTATCTTATTTATCACATTGCACCAATTAAATACTGCTAATCGAAGACTTAATTCTAGAAAGAATTCCTCAACAGCATCCCTGTGTATCACACAATCCAGAAAATCAAACGAATACTTGGATCTTATTTTATTTTTAAGTTCTTTTATAATACCCGTTTGGTGTGTCCAAGTATTCGTTTGTTTCCTGAATGATATAGCCAAAAGTCCTCACGGCATTTTCGGAAGGGTAGGTCAATTTTTTAAGGTTAATTGTGTTTCTATATTCCCTTCCAGATATCCAATTACTGGTAGAGCTTATTTCACGAGAAGTATGGTTCTTTTCACATTCCTTACAATTGTTTTTGTTTAAAAAAAATCTTATAACCCACCCTGTGGTATATGTGTGTGTGTGAGTGAACTTTTAGCTTTTCTTGCATGGCAGTTGTGGGGATATTCTCTAGAACTGCACTCCGAAGGTTAGAGGATCCAGCTGAGCAGGCACTATCGGCATTTGTTTCATTATTTTTTGTAGTTTCAAATAAGGCCTTGAGTTTTACTAGTTGCTCACCTGAATCCTCTTCACATATTGTAACCATTGGAGTGAAATTTTATAAATCTTGTGATTAGAAGTGACTTAAAGGTGTTTTTAAAATCATTGTTTCTAAAATTGTAGGCTCTGACCTGTCCAAAAAAGTTTTCTATCGGATCGGAGTTGAAATATCTTGGTCTCAAGATCCTTATATTTTTATTCTTGAAAAATTGCCACAACCTTTGATAGCTTTTCAGCGTAACTATCCAGTTTCTTAGTGAGGGCACTGATGTTTCTCTATTATTTTTATTTTCGACAAATTTTATACCTTGTAATTTTTTTATAGCTCCGCCCCAAAATCTGTGGTGCTGAGACGAGGCTGTCACTGCACTCCGCAAAGGTTTACCTTTATCCCTCTTATTTGAAAGGCAGGCTCCATTGACCGAATCAAACAAATCATCAAAAAATTATACCATTTCTGCCGTATTTCTTAAAGTTGGGCTGACTGGTTTGCCATCGGCATATTGAGCTGTAACAAAAAAGTAACATGCTTTAAGTATACTTATTTTTATGTGACACAATTTGCAGTCGCTGAGAAAATTACATTGCAGGCAAAATACTTACAGAACTGAGCAGTGTATGAAAGAGTAGCTGCCACTGTTTTGCTGAACACTCTCACACAATTCTTGACCTGCAATAAAAATAGATATTATAAGTACAAAGTTTAAAACACCTTGAAATATTGATAAACAACACAATTCACATGACTCAATACAGCCCTTTATGCATGATTATTGTGATTAAATCAAACAGACTAGGTATCCTTAAACAGCCATCTTCAGAAACATTCTCAATTTAAAAATATTATTTACCTTCATCTTTTTAATTTTTTCTGGAATTAAGTGTTCATCGTTCAATTTGTGTAACAATCGCATTTGCGCATGATTGCAGTCCGTTTTATAGACATCCACAATATCGTCCCATTTAGATATTTTAACATCGTATTTTATATTTTTGGTTAAGAAATTATTTCTTAACACCTTTATTAGGTGCGGTGGATCATGTATCACGCTTAGTGAATGACCATTGATGGTTATTATATCATCTGAAAATAATGACAGGAATGTTATAATAATAGCAATAACCTTTAACATACACCTTCAATATTTAATTACATTGCATCACACCTGTATTCCCCGAAGAGTTATGTAGAGGTGTTCACCCATTAAGCCAATTAATATTATGTTTAAGTCAGGTTGTGTGTGGAATATGTGAAAAATATCTATCCATTGAAGGACACTGAATGAGACAAAATTGAAGTTATATTGTTATTACATCTGGGGGCATTTAGTGTCCTGCAAAGTGTTTAGTGTTAATTATGAATTAGGCAAATTCTCAATTATACTCACCAATTCTACTGCAACCTAATCTTATTGGTTCCGTGTGTCCTCTTGAAGGCTTTTTAGCATGCTAGGGCTATAGGTAACAAACCTGTATTTCCTACAGCAGTTACTACATCCTGTATTCTTGTTTTAAGTTGAACCCCTGATGTAGCTCCCTTACAAAAATAGAAGGCTATAGGTTGTTGCCATTTGTAAAGGGCTCGTCTCAACATGAAGACAAGTGCATGGTCAGCAAAGTCAGTCATTTTTTCCGGAAGTTCGACAAATCCAGTGATGGAGTCTTTCTTTTTATTGTAGGTCAAGGCTGCTTCTAATGCAACCTCATCAAAGAGAACTGAACAATAGTTTTTATTTTCTTCCCACGTATTTACCTGAAATCATTAGTTAAATATTATTACTATTGCAATATTAACACATCTATAATAATACACACTCCGATCTATGTAGCCATGTTTCCTTGAGAATCAGGGTTAAAGTTAAATATAGCCATCTAATAAGTACCTCTTGTTTAACTGCATCAAATACTTGAGCACTGATCCCAGCTTCAATATTTAGTTCAGAAACCATTTTATTTAAAGTGTGTTTTGTGGGCAGTATAAATATTTTATGTATGAATCTGTAACACTTTGGACTTTGCTTTAATATTGATAAAGCCATAAGTGTCTCTTCAGTAGTAAAGCGTCTCCCCTTTGATTTTTTGGTGCATTGCTTAATTTGCATCCACATAATTGTTTTGGTCAATGAGTTCATGTTTTCAGTCAGTTTTTCAAAAGAATTTTTCTTTGAAAACTTTAGTGCTCTTCGTGCTCTTTGACTGAAATCCAACTGTTTCCGAGATTTTAAATATTCACGGTAGAGCCTGGCACATTTTGGTGAAAGAGACTTTTTGTTTAAAATAATACACCTTCTTCGGACACAAAGCCTATAACCGCGTCTGTAAATAAAAATGTATGATAGATATAACGATAGCTCAACAAAATATGAGTGTGTTGTGCAGATTGTAAAACAAAAATGCCACAACTATTTTGTGTACATTATTTTTATAGATGCCATGTTACTCTTACTGAGCAGTACATAGTAGTACACTCTATTTCAAGTGTAAACCTATTACAGTTCAAAATATACAGCCCTGTAACAGACGGACTGACAGACGGACAGCGGAGTCATAGTAATAGGGTCCCGTTGGCACCCTTTGTGTATGGAACCCAAATAATAACTATGTGTATGCCTTTTCAAAATACTATGTGATAATATCAAGTTATTAACTTATTATGAACAGAAAAAAATTTAATTACACAATAAGCGAGTGTATATTGAACAATTTTAAATTTTGTTTTGGTTTGTAAGTGCATTTACGGCCAATTTGACCCACTTTCAAGACAGAGCAACATAGATGGATATAGGATACTTTTTATTTTCTTTAAAATGTATGGCTTCTGTGTGAAGTTCCAGAGTGGAAAATTCAAATCCAATTTTTTTTTTTAAAGCTCGTGAATATTATGGACATGATGCACTTGCCATTTGAATATGTAAGGAATATATGAAAAAAATTGTATAGAATAAAATCATATTATTGATGTACTTACCAGTGGTGTGTGCGTCAGTGTCAATAGTTTGAAACCGAGGACTAGGAGTGCCACTGCTGATTTCGCTATTGGAAAAGCTAGCTAACCTAACCACTTGAGTCCTATCTCACGTTTAAGAAATCGAAATAATTTAACGTCCTTTCGTTTACTAGCGCAATTCACAATACAGCAAGTACGGAACATACTGCACGTTGTAATTACACTATTACAGGTTTAAAACTTGAGAGGATAAGTTACGGAAATAAATCAACGTAGAACTTCACTCGATCAACTTTAAAAACTGTAATGGCGGGGTGTAGACAACCACAGACTATGATAGACTTACAACAAACTAATATAGCGACGATTGCACGGGCGACAAAGGGGAAAGGGAAGAGGGGCGGTTGTCACTTTGAGGAGTTTCACCCATAGACAAATACGTCTATTAATGCCAGGATTTTTTGTTCCGAGATTACCAGCCGTGCTTACAACCAACCAATATGGCGTCGATTGCACGGGCGACAAAGGGGAAAAGGACGAGGGGCAGTTGTCACTTTGAGGAGTTTCACCCATAGACAAATGCGTCTATTAATGCCAGGATTTTTTGTTCCGAGATTACCAGCCGTGAATTGACAGGACGAAACCAATTCTCTTTGAATTGAAACAAATTTTCAACTGTCAAAATGGTTAGTAATTCGAATAATAGCCTTTTTAGACGATTATCGTTCACTCTTTAGCGTCTGAAACAGAGTGCAGTTGATATCACAGATTTTAGAGTTACGTAATTCGAAAGTTGTAAACTGAAAGCAATTCTAGTCGAAACGAAACAAATTTGACTCAATTGTAAATCGAAAATGTGTTGCGTAATTAGATAGCTGTTTTCGAACACAAGGATAACATAATTATATTAAAACAAGGCACTAAAATATCAACAATTACAAAAAAACTGATAAAAACTCTAAACACACGTGCTAACCAAGAACACCGTGGCGAGAATCACCTCGTAACGTCGTAGAGTATTTATGTTCTGTGGTCATTCATTACTATCAAGTAGCTTTTGCTTTGGTTTGTTTACATTGCAGCACAGACTACTTAGCATTGCGCAGCATGTGTAAAAGTAATCTGTGAACGGTATTAATTAAAGTTGTAGATATAATAAGGACTAATAAACTAAATCCTATGAACTACCCGGACTATCAGGAGATATAATAATAAGTCTCTCTGGCTGCTGCCAAAGTTACATGCTCTGTGGCTGCTGCCGTCTTACCGTGATCCACTATTGAAGTGCACATGTTATTTAAATTTGAAAATTGAAGATGATTTAAAGAACGCCGGTCTATAATGTACGCCACAGTGTTTTTCAATAAACAATCAAATAAATGTGAAGCTTAACTAAATAAGTTTATGCGATACGTTTTGAGGGTTTTATAATTGGTGCAAGGTTTTGTGCTTAGATTATATAATTGTATAATCTAAGGTTTTGTTTACGAAGATGGAAAAACTGCCAATGTGTAGAATATGTTTAGTGCAGAATGTTCGCATGTATCTAGTGGTCAACAGGAAGTTCCATGAACTTTATGAGAAGCTGACTGATATTCCAGTAAGTTGATAAATCCTAACTAATAATATAAATGCGAAAGTGAATTTGTTTGTTACGCTGTCACGGTAAAACGGCAGAACAGAGTTAGATGAGATTTGGCACGTGGGTAGACCATGACCTGGATTAGGACATACTTTTTATCCTGATATTCCCACAGGGTCCAGACTTATGCCGGTAAAATAGCAGGGCGCAGCTAGTAAGATTTAGGTGAAAGATAATTCATGTGAGTAAGATTGGAAGTATTATCAATATCTTCATATAATCAAAATTTGTTGCAGTTTGTAACTGAAGACAGGAGACCGATTCTTGCTTGTTTCTTCTGCTGCGCTAAACTAGAAAAATGCTGCCAATTCCTGAGAAAATATCTGGAAGCTGAAGAACTGTTTGCTCAGATGATGAATGAGGATTATGAGGTGAGATATTCTTCATCAGACATTTATTCTTGAAATTTCTAATTTCAGTATAATTCGGAAGTGATTTCTCTCAAGCTCGAATCTATTGTGTCTGGAGTTCACGCCAACCATACCATTGGTCTGCGAAGTTAGTAGCATGGCCGACTCTCCAGACTACATTGGACCTACTTAAGGCACTTAAGCGCACTCGCTTGTGGGGGCTCTTTGGAGAACTTTAGTAGGGCTAGTGTAGGGTTGCCATCCCCAAATTTTGAAAACCAGGATTAGAATGAGACAGGTCCAGGACATTTCGGATTAAAAACAGGACACGGTATAAGTGCACTATTTAATAGCAACATGATGAAACTCAATTATATGTATATACTTTATTTAAACAAATGATTTAAATGAATGTTTCTTCAAAATGTTTTTAAATTAATTTTTAATTATTTTAAAATAAAGGAAGGAATTACTAAATTATAAAATGAATAATACCTAGCTAGGTAATTAATACGTAGCTTTACTTCAGTACTGTGGATATAACATTACTTTTTGTCTTATCCTATTTAATTATTTATTCTTATTGAATTTTATTGCTGTCGAGAAATATCAATCATAAATATCATATGTGTGAAAGCAAGTGATAATTATACAACATACACAATGAATCTGTAAAGTCAGAGATACGCCTTGGGTTTGAGCTCGAGACTCATGACTTGGCAGTCTGACGGTCAGACCACTAGGCTATGACTGCACTACTGTGTAATTGAAATATCTGTTGAAAAACAGTTTTTTTGTGTAAACTTCACAGACGTGGTTGGTTTCTCACTTATGAAATCAGAGTTTTTTATGGAGAACTTTAAAGAAGTTGTATTTTTCATACTAACATTTTCTTTTATTCATAAAAAAAAAAAAAAGTGTATTATCTTAAATCTATACAATTAAGTTGCCGGGGCTTCCCAGAAAGTAATCCGAAGATACTTGTGATGGGATAAACCTCGCTCTTCCTCAATTAATTAACAATTGTTTCGTTGTGCTAATTAGGTATAGTTACACATTTTTTTTATATAACCAATAAAAATGAATAAAAAGAAAAATGAAAATCGTGTTTATGGCAGTGTGTGAAACTAGTGTGATTGTATAAATGTGTGTTAATACGTGTGTTTATGAGTGTGTGAATGTATATTTTGTGTGTATTCGTTTGTGTAAGAGGGAGTGCGTGTGTGAGTGGGTGAGTGTATGTGTGAATGAGTGTGGAGGTGTGTTGGAGTGTGTGTGTGTGTGTATGAATAGGGGTGTTTTGGAGTGTATGTGTGTGTTGGAGTGTGTGTATGTGTGTCAGACGTTCAACCCAGAGTCGCCAGAATGTCTTCCACGGCATCATAATTAAGTGTGAAGAGCCATTCAGTCAATGTCTTCTTACACTCGTACAGCTGCATATGGTAAATGTTAAGTATGCGATTCATTATAACATTATATTTTTCAACTTCACCAATAAATATCCAATATCCCTCAACATTTGTGGTTGACTTACTGTGAGTTTGCACTGGCGTTCCAACGAAACATTCGCAACAAATCATGTTGAAATCTCTATTTTCTGCAAATGTTCCATACAATGTTTGACAGAAACTAGAGATTTCAGCATGTTTTGTTGTAATGTTTCGCCAGTGTAAACTCACAGTTAGTAAATCATAAAAAAAACACACTTTATGTATAAGTTATAAGTAGATGGTTTTGATTATTGCAGCTACTGTTGTAGCCGATTTCACTCTTTCGACCACTGTATATTTGTAAAAGTAAAGTTGCGCGAAAAAGAAAAAATATACAGGATTTTACCAGCACCCTTATTTCGTAATATACGATCAATCACAATCTGAATCATTTTGGGACAGATTGGTCGAGCGCTAATCCATTACCTCATAACGTAAATAGCGCATTGAATGTTATTGAACTGTCAAATGAAACAGTACGAAAATGTGTTACTCATTTAGTTGGATGGAATCCAGAACGTTACTTAAAAACTACCCACAACACCCCAGGACACATCCCAAAAAGCAGAACATGTCCTGGAAAAACGGGATGGTTGGCAACCCTATATAATGAAACAAGTAGTTATAGTCCATAGGTACGCGTTAAGAAAATAGTGATCATCGGCCTTACCCGGCCCCGTGACCAATCGGGTCGCAACCTCGTGCATATTTCTCGCGAGCGGCGAGCATAGGCCGATGAGTCACTATTTTCTTAACGCGAATATACTATAACTAAATAGTGCTTGTGGGACTGTGAGTACTGTGACTAAGATATTTTCCTTATACTATAAATATATTTTTACAGCCCAATCCATTAATAAACCAAGACCACTTAGAGAATTATGGTGGGTTTATTAAATCTCCAATAGAGAACATAAGTATAGTTGATGTTGTTCAAACAGAAAGCATTGCTATCAAAGAAGAATTACCAGCTGTTTGTGAGGGCCTAGATGATATTATTGAGCCAAAGGAGGAACATCAAAGTGATGGTATGTGTTTAAGAACAAACAATAAAACATCTTAAAATAAATGAAAGATATTTTTAAACATTTTTAACTTCTTCAAAGTTTTGGTAGTGTATATTTTAAATTTGGTAACCACATAACATTGTGAAATAAAACAAAATATATATTAATAATAATCAAGTAAACTCGTTGACTGTTCTTGTATACTTACTTACAGAGCTAGAACTGCAAAATATAGACAATATCTGTCTAGATGTAGCTGATATACCACCACACCATTTCGAATCAGATTTCGAAGATGATGTACCTTTAATGGAGTTTAAAACTGAATTGGAAGATGAACAAGAAGTTTCCAAGAAGGCACAAAGAACCAGAGAGACAAGAAGTAAGTATTAGTTCGTTAATCTATAAGTAAGCAAGCATGCCAATGGTTCACCTGATAGAAAGTAGTTAGCGTTACCTTGCAATGTTGAATTCTGTACATAGAACTTGCTCTAAGTCACAAATATTAAACGAGGACTATCGTAGTTAAATCAATAAAACGTATTTTGTTTTATAACAATAACAAAACCATGGCCAGCAAGACCACCAGTCACCACAAGCTGCACTCATTCACTAGCATAACGCTAAAATCAGCCATTAAGCCCTCGCTGTTCTCGTGTCCCGACGCTGCCGGAAGCAGTGACAACTAGGGAGCATGACGAACTTGCTGCTAGTTACTCATACAAGAATAATGTGTGGTGTGATGGCATAGTCTATATATATATTACAAAAGATATGACAACATCCCCTCTTCTTAGCTTTACATAATTATGAATGATTGGGTTCAATGAGAATTATTTACTCGTAGTTATCAATTAAACTTAGCTATGTCGTGGCCAAATGTTAGAATTTATCATTTCATGAAGTGTTCGACTATTTCATGGAATGGTTGCATTTCATGAAATAGAACATCAAGCAAAATCAAAAGTCATTTATTCAAAATAGGCTGAGAATCAGCACTTTTCAAACGTCAAAATTACATAAGACAGTCCCCCAAAAACGCCCACCCTTCACCACTTCCTAGTGCTTAGCTGGGAAGAAGAAGTGGCGCAGCAAACTCCCCAGCAGCACAGCTGTCTGTTCAGTTAGAAAACTTGATTTTATACAATAGTAGTTATGCAAAATAATTTACAATATGCAACGTAAAACAAAATTAAAAAAAAAAACTGTAATGAGTAGATTATGACAATAATAAGTAAAAAAAAAAAATTGGCTTATACAGTCAAATAAAATGAACTAAGTAATTATATGAACTCATATCCGCTGGTCACATCATGATATGAACAGTTAAACGCACGACTACTTCATGATGTGGCCAAACATTAAATAGTGATAATATCATTTGTTGGATAAAGTGGAAACCTTCTAAATATAGATGAATGTGTTAATAATTCCCTTGAACAGGGTTCGTTTAAACTTCGATCACATAGTTTTGGAACAAACCATATTGTATCGTATTATGCCGTTAGTACAATTTTGTACTATGTCTCAGGTGATTAAGTGTATTATTCAATGTCACCAGAAAATTGAATTAAATTACATGATTCACACTAGGACTGAAAACGAAGAACTTTTCGGTCAGAGTGTGAATCATGCAAGCGCTATTATTTTGTTTCGTGTGCATGTCAATCTGCTGACATTATTGTACAGGGCGAGCCATTAAAGTTGAGACTTGACGCACCACGTGGTTTGACTTGCGCAGTAGACGATTTATAGAGCAGTGGGAGGCGCGGTCATGTCTCAACTTTAATGGCACGACTTGTACTTAAGCAGATTTATAATCATAGGGGCGACCGTTGCGAAGAAACCAAAATTAGATACACGGAGAACAAAACTTGAAGATGCAATAACAACCGAGCAAACTAAAAACGAAAAATCAGATTTGATAGTGATGCCCACAACTCACACAGCTGAAAAACTCAAATGCGATGTATGTCAACGTAGTTTTGGTCAAAAAGGTAATTTAACAAGACATGTTCGTTTACACACTGGTGAAAAACCATATAAGTGTGATGTTTGTCAACGTACTTTTAGTGTAAAGGGTAGTTTAACAAGACATATTCGTACACACACTGGTGAAAAACCTTATAAGTGTGATGTTTGTCAACATAGTTTTAGTGAGAAGAGTAAATTAACAAGACATATCTGGAGACACACTGGTGAAAAACCATATAAGTGTGAAGTTTGTCAACGTAGTTTTACTCAGAAGGGTAATTTAATAGTACATATTCGTAGACATACTGGTGAAAAACCTTATAAGTGTGATGTTTGTCAACATAGTTTTAGTGAGAAGGTTAGGTTAAAACTACATATTCGTAGACATACTGGTGAAAAACCTTATAAGTGTGATGTTTGTCAACATAGTTTTAGTGAGAAGGTTAGGTTAACACTACATATTCGTACACATACTGGTGAAAAACTTTATAAATGTGATATATGTCAACGTAGTTTTAGTAATAAGAGATATTTAATAGTACATATTCGTAGACATACTGGTGAAAAACCTTATAAGTGTGATGTATGTCCGCGTAGTTTTAGTGAGAAGAGTAAATTAACAACACATATCCGGAGACACACTGGTGAAAAACCATATAAGTGTGAAGTTTGTCAACGTAGTTTTACTCAGAAGGGTAATTTAATAGTACATATTCGTAGACATACTGGTGAAAAACCTTATAAGTGTGATGTTTGTCAACATAGTTTTAGTGAGAAGGTTAGGTTAAAACTACATATTCGTAGACATACTGGTGAAAAACCTTATAAGTGTGATGTTTGTCAACATAGTTTTAGTGAGAAGGTTAGGTTAACACAACATATTCGTACACATACTGGTGAAAAACCTTATAAGTGTGATGTATGTCCGCGTAGTTTTAGTAAAAAGTATGCTTTAACAAGACATTCGTTTACACACTGGTGAAAAACCATATAAGTGTGATGAGTGTCAACGTAGTTTTAGTGATAAGGGTAATTTAACAACACATATTCGTATGTACACATACTGGTGAAAAACCATTTAAGTGTGATGTATGTCAACGTAGTTTTACTCAAAAGTATGCTATAACAAGTACAAATAAGTCAAGGCGAAGAAAATATTTGATGTAGACAGCGATGTAATTTGTTTAATAAATGAATAAATATTTTAATCATTTTCTATTTTATTTTATTTTCCTTAATTAATTTTTTTTTTTTTGATTACTATCTCATAAAAATAGTGACTTAATTTTGATTGGTATACAAAAAGATTTTATAGGCTTATATGTATATGTATATTATACTCTTAGTTATACTATTGGAACGATCCCAATTTTATTTTCCTAACTGTGGTCACAAGTTTTTAATAGGTAAACTTTTTATATACCTATACAGGGTGTTCGGCAGAAGGTTGAACATACGAAAATGGCGGATCCGTGGGTCCGCATCCACGCACCCATATGAATATGTATACATATGCCAAATTACAGCTTCCTAGTACTAACCGTCTCTGAGCTAACCCGCGGACAGACAGACGGACAGGCAGACAGACTGATAGACAGACGGACATGGCGAAACTATAAGGGTTCCTTGTTTACTACGGAACCCTAACAAGCGACTCTTGCTACGACAAAGTAGACAAACTTGTACTAGAAATAGGGACCAATTAGTTCAACCTGCTATCTAATTACGCAACACATTTTCGATTTACAATTGAGTCAAATTTGTTTCGTTTCGACTAGAATTGCTTTCAGTTTACAACTTTCGAATTACGTAACTCTAAAATCTGTGATATCAACTGCACTCTGTTTCAGACGCTAAAGAGTGAACGTTATTCGTCTAAAAAGGCTATAATTCGAATTACGTAACGATTTTGACAGCTGGAAATTTGTTTCAAACAAATTGAAATTGCCAACGAGGTATCATTTTAAAAGAGAAGCCACCTTACTGGTTGCATTCCATTTTCTTTGCAATATTTTTGGGATTTACTCGTATATTCTCCTTAATTATTACAAAATTATCTAAGTAATCTTCGTCTTCATAAATTGTGAATGTGTTTTGTGTAAAACCTCAATGATAAATCAATATTAGTGGTCTGTAAAATATCGAAGTAGCGAGGTCGCTTTTTAATAATAATTGTGAAAGTTTTCTTCTGTTACAAGTGCTTACAACCTAAACTAAAGGTTTATGATATGTTATTTCAGAAACGAGGTATTTTGGTGGCATTTTAAAGAAAAGACAAATTCGTACCTCGTACCGTATCAAACTTATCATAAGCCACAAGCTTAGCAACCCAGTCGAGCTTGTACTTCATTGGAAAAGCAAATATAATGGAGGAAGAACAAATATTATACTATAGTTTGAAGCATTTTATGTCAATGAATTCTGTAAGGACATCGATGAACATACTCACCACACCATACATAGATCTATTTCCACATTATTGTCTGTTTAAGGTACCTACTTAATATCAATATTATTTTCTTTCTTGTTGTGTTGTGTGCGAACATTGATTGTGTGTTTAGCACAGCAACAATTTTACACACAATCTTATTGTTTGTTGATGAATACGAAATGCACCATCAAACGTAAACTTACCATACATTTAAATAAACTCAATTGTAGGCACCAAATTGTTGTATATAGCAGAATATTGCTGTTCTATAAAGTAGATAGATTGTGCATGGAAGTGTTTAAGGGAGAGGCCTATTAGACTTTGTGGATGGATGTAATGGTTCATGGAATATATTGAGCATTTACTTAAATTCTTTGTTTTATATTTCAGGTGTCAGACTCAACTACATTATTCAGGAAAAATTTAAACTCTCATGAGCGCTTACAGCAAGAATTAGCAAGCAGTACATACTTATTCCATGATGACTGCCACAGAAAGACGATCCCAAATTCCACTAATCCTTACAGTATATTTCTTCCAATTTCTTTTTGCCCCATGTCCAAATATTTCATAATAATGTGAATAAATGCTATTGAAGATATAATTAAAGTCGTTTTTGTTTACCATAATTTATTTCTCTCTATTTACTGTTACCTAATGAATGACAGTTAATTTAGGTAAATAGGTACCTCTTAATAGTATCATTATAATAATCAATTGGCTGTGTTTATAAAAAGCAAAGTATTCAATTCTTAAATATTTCATTACTTACAAGTTATTTTTATTTGCACCTTTATAGGTACAAATACATGTACAAGTTCAAAATAAAAACATTTTATTAAAGTTATCAATTAACAAAATAGGAACACACATTTATATCGCTGTCGTACAAGACTGAACCGGTAAAAAAATAAAAGATTATCTTTCATTAACAATCTTCAGTTTCTACTTTAGTTCTTGAGAAGCTTGAAAACTGAAGTAGCAGAGCAACGGGGCAACGCAGCATGGGCGACATCCTTCATGCTGCCTTCATGTCTTCATAGGTGAAACGCCCCAGGAACTCTATTAAAACAAAAACTAATTATTTTCTGCTCAAATAAAGTACTTAAACATGTGGCAAAGTAAAGTAGGCATATCAACTAGGTTTTGACTAGCCCATGGCTGGACAAAAGCCATGGTTGTATAATTTCATCTTTATTTAGGGCTGATATTTCAGTCTCCAGATATTTTATAACATAACAATAAAACATGCCAGTATCGTGTTATTTTAATATTTTCTCGAGTCAAAGTTTTAGTAATTGATTGTATTGTTTTCTACAAATAGAATTAAACTAACCACTAGACAAAACCACCGGCCACTGAAAGCAAAATTTCTCTGCCAGTATGTAGACAGTATGTATGGGTGTCCAAACCCCCAGGTTTAGTGGAAATCCCACTAAGTTGACAACACTGCTTTTCTACGATTTTGTCATTGGCCACAGATATCAAAAACGTGAAAAGGAAAACGTTTTGTTACGTATTGCAAATATGGTAAAAGTGTTTTAAAAATTGGTTTTTAATTTTTCGGCAATCATTGTACATTTTCATTTATAAGCACTAGAAAAGCATCAGTTGTAATTTAAAAAAAAAATCAATCTTAGGACAATAATTTGGAAATTAATCATTCCTATATGGTGTAACAAAATACATCATCCAAACAAATTATAGCCAATTGATTAGAACATCCCTATCCAATTTCGGTCGACTGATAAAAAATGTTTATCGTAATTCGAACTATGGCATCCGTTTAAAATTGTACTTGCTTTCGATTCAGAATTGCAAACAGAAATAAAATGTGTTGCGTAATTAGACTGCTGGTTTCAGACTGGCTAAAGTAGACTCATCCTTCATGAATAAAATACCTCCCCACTTAGTCGAACTAAATAAAACGAAATTTAAATCATGTATAAAACGCACACTATGCTGCCAAGCATATTATAAGTTGGGGGATTACATCGCTGACAAAAATGCTTGGCTCAACGCTGGTCAAGCTCCACAAGGGCGCATAAACTAGTTGATTAACATTTCAACTATATTTAGATTGTATAAATTCAATCTCTTCGTATTATATAATTGCATAGCACATGTGTGAGCACTATGTACCTACTTTAAAGTTACTATTTACTGGGTACGTCTTTCATTGATTTGAATGTGCCCCGGGGCGGCTGAGAGTATTTCATGCTCACTCAAATGACTCGCTGGTGGTGGCGTGTGTGTTTGATCATTAAGTTCCCTTCAAAATGGTTGAGCTAAATGGTGCTGATCCATGCGTCATGTTCGTGAACGGGTGCCCTCAGTGAGGACTGGTAATTTCTTAGCTGCCACGGCTTTCTGCATAAGACATCTAACTCGTTTAGTCTGCCTATGAGAGGATGGGAGGATCTACACATTAATCTAGACATAAAATGGGAGGCTAAATATTGCCGTCTAAGGGCTATTGGAGGTTCAGCACATTCGACTTGCAATGCGTTAACGGGAGAGGATTTCATACAACCTGAGATGATTCGAAGGCATTTGGACTGAATTCTATCCAGCCCAGCCAAAGCACCTTTGTTGCAAGGAATCAGAAGCTATGTTCCATAGGCTAAAACACTACGAACTAAGGCATTGTAAACTAATTTCATGGTGTAGGGGTGAGCACCCCACCAAACACCCGCAAGAACTTAAAATTGAAATAATTGTTTCACATTTTTGGACAAGAAAATTACTAACTATAGGAATATTTTGGTGTGGTTAGATATATTTTTATATCTTTTCTTTCTTTTTTCTTTCTAAATAATCCAGAGAGAGGCACAAAGATGATGCAGCGTCAACCATGGAGGAATCTGTCACATACAGAACAATGTCATCGGCATATTGGCTGGACCCAATATCGGACGTGTATAAATTGTAGAGTATGGGACTGAGGACATAGCTTTGTGAGAGTCCCCTCCATGTCTGCCTTTCATCGAACTCCTCACCCTGGACTCTCAGAACCAAGGAGCTGGACAACAGTAGTTCAGATATGCATTGTATCATCTTAGCCGGAAGACTCAGCTGTTGCAGTTTTTGCCTTAGTACGGGAAGAAGTACATTGTCATACGCAGAGGAGACGTCAAGGAAGGTGGCAACTACGGATTCGTTTCTAGAAAAAGCTAAGCGGATATCCGCAACTAAAGTACCAACACTGTCCATTGTACTAAGCCCTTTTCTAAAACCAAATTGGGGTTTCGGCAGTAAGTCTCTCGATTCGACTATCCATTCGAGACTGTTTTGGTTTTTTTGACGGTTTCAACAGAGGAATAATAATTTGTATTTTCCACTTGTCTGGGATCCAATCATGAATATAACAAAAATTTAAAATATTTAAAAAGTTGAATTTAGCCTTTTCGCCAGAATGGGTTATAAAATAATATGGCACACCATCAATACCCGGAGCTGAGTCCCGGACGTGTGGGCACCACATTTTATTCCTCCAAGGTAAATGGCGCATCGAAAATCCTTTCGATGCGCCATTTACCTTACCTCTGCTACAGTCCTACCAACTTATCTGTGAACTGAAAGAGGACGGCACCGTCGATTCAGTGTTGCTAATTAATATAAGGTGCCCAAAATTGAGTAAGTTTTCAAGAAGGAAATTTCACATTAGACATAATCGTTTAATAAGAATTACAGTTTTTACAAATTAAAAACAATGATACCTTTATAAAAATAATAAAATAGATAAAAAGAATTTGATAATTTACAGTTACGTAGGTACGCTAACAGTTTAGTCTCTCAGGAATAAACAATGGCTTTATCTAAAAAGTAATCCAATGAAGTGGAAATTCAGCAGATAAAATGTTCCACGGGGGGATACAACTTTCATTTAATGCGAAGTTAAGTAGGTACCTACCCTGCAAGAGGTACCTGGATGTCTAGCATTTAGATATGACCGTACCTAACCCTTAACACCAGATTTGACTAATTATAATTAGCAGTGGTACACACGGCTACACATCAAGCTATACATATCCAGTATAAGCTAACCTCGCATTGTACGTCATCATAAACTGGAAATGTATAGCTTGATGTGTTGCCGTGTGTACCTAGTGGTAGTGTAGTGTAATAAAAAAAAACAAATTGCTTTACAATAATTTATTGAAAACCAGGTTTACAGTAATTGTGATCTTTAGATGAACCTGCATACACAACTTCATCCTGGTTGTGAGGCCATACTCCGGTTATTTCCGTACCACTATCATCATTATCACTATCGCTTTCGGTTTCAGTGTCACTTACCACTTCTTTATTAAAAGGTTTATCTACGTATAAATACAAATCATGTTTTAAGTATTCTCCTTCTAACCTGCGAACGTGTTTACAATGCTGTGCCCACTCATGAACTGTAATAGCGTCAAAAGCTTCTCTAACTAGGCGGGGAATTTCAGCATTTTTGTGCTCAATATTTACATCAGCAACTTCTCTTTTCATTGTGCTCCATATGAGTTCAATGGGATTGAGATCACAGTGATAAGGTGGTAAATATAAGCATTTGTGTCTATTGTCTTCTAAATTTTTTTCAATCTCATATACAGGTTTCTCTTAATTATTTCTAGAAGCTGAGGTTTAGTCAAATTCTCTCCGTAGTCAATTTTATTTTGGGTCAACCATAAGTGCATATTTTTTTTTAAGGAATTCATATTTGGGACTTTATTCACACAAATACGGTGATAAGGAGCATTATCCATCACTATTATGGATGGCTCTCGTAAATTAGGCACAAGTTTTTCAATAACCCACTTTTTAAAGTTGGTACTATTCATCTCGTCATGATAATCACCACTTTTTGTGTTTGATTTAAACACAAGTAGTGCATTTGTAACAAATCCAGTATCTCCTCCCGCATGAACAATAATATATCTTTGCCCTTTCGATAAACGCTCCCAATACTCCGTCTTTTACCCTCTCCTTGCCAACATTTACCCGATGTATGCGAAGAGTGAATATAGGTCTCATCTGGGAAGATTTATTATTTTTATCCACTGTATGCAAGTACTTTGCTCTCCAAGCTGAAATATCATTACGCTCCATAAGAACCTTCCGATTGGATTGAGATTTTTTTATACGAAATCTCACCTTGTGAAGCAGCTTTCGCAGACTCTCTCGCTGTCCTGTGTAATTTATATCTGTCTTTAAGACCTCTAGAAGCTTTTGGGGGTATGAGGAACAGGGTGTAAAGTTCACTCATCCCCCATAGGAAAGGGAGGATCCTCCAACCAGACGGGTGTGATGTCAGGCGGGCAACTGCCCAGAGGTTGAAGTCGGGAAGCTTGTATATATATGTTTATCGCACGGTAAACTCTAATTGCGCGATGCAGGATTTGTGTGACGTCAGGATGTTGTGTGACGTCAAGTCTTTGATGCATATGCTTTTATTTTAACAGTAGGGACCTCTTTTTTTAGCAGAATAAAATTCATGTACTTTCCTCCGTATAACTACCATGTCAAAACCATCAACATGCACAAATCCACTTTTACGTTTTCTCTCCTTGTCTGGTGTCCGAATTTTTGTACCGGTTTCTTCCGCTGCGTGCCCTTCCTTTACTATTTTTGAAATTAATCCTTGACCCACACCTGAAATATAGATAATAAAATAAATGTAAGTATAAATTTGAAATCTGGCAGGTTAGTTGGCTCACTCCTTTAGCAGGTTACCTAATAGATGTACGTTACCGTTACGCTAACCTGTAGCAAGAATAGAAACGAATACTTCGTGAACTTAAATAATTAGTTAAGTATCGGGTAATTTATAACAAGAAAGTTGACAACACTACCCTGTCGCTGCCGAAATTAGTTTGTATATTTGATTAAATGGAATAATCGGAGACCCCGCCCGAGCTTGTTCTTCAAAAAAGGTTTTAACCTTTAGAATAATGTTTCGAGCATCATTTTTGATAGCTTTATGCATATTTAACTTTATAAATTCAGCAATATCACGACAAAACAACCAGAGAACCCGAATGTAGTAGACACTGACAATCGAATGACATTTCAACATGACGGCCGTAGTTCCAATTTTCACCATTTCACAGATAAGTTGGTAGGAGTGTGCTTTGGTTTGTTTACATTGCAGCTTATGTCATATAAAAGTAATCTGTGAACGGTTTGTAGATATAATAAGGACTAATAAACTAAATCCTATGAACTACCCGGACTATCAGGAGATATAATAATAAGTCTCTCTCTGCCAAAGTTAAATGCTCTGTGGCTGCTGCCAAAGTTACATGCTCTGTGGCTGCTGCCGTCTTACCGTCATCCCACAAGTGGAAGTCACAGAGCATGTAACTTTGAGGCGGAACTTAGAACATTTCAGTTTGTGACCTTCTTTAGCCAACCACATAAAAAAAACATAGCTACCACCATGAAAATTCTGACAAACTTGACAATCATGTCCTTGAAGGCAAGAACTGTCATAGATAGGGATGCGCAACGTATAGAATTCAATAAACTTATCGATATCGATAAATGCATTCGATGCAGATAATAGTGAGATTACAAAACTAATTTATCTTGAAAAATCGGTAAAATAAAACACATATTATGATTTGAGTATTTATTAATTTATATAAATGAGCAAGCAACATCGGTATCAGACCAAAATGGCTTCCTTTTTTTATTTATTTGCACCAACGTCACAATTTCTTTTAGCACACCAGACTCAAATTTTTCCAAGAGACTGGCACTGCGTCTTAGTGATGCCAGGCTGCATTTAGTTTTTTTGTAATTGTTCCATTAACTGATTTTCCCTTGGTGTTCAATCTGTAAAGATAATTAAATATAAGCACACTTTTCGATGAGACGTTGTGGTATTCTGCCGTGCAGAACCACGATCTTTAACCTTTCTTTATGATATTATACTAAACAAATCACCTTTTGATTTATTTACCTATTGATATTCTATGACACATGTACTTTACTCACTTTTATATTCTGTAACATTGTTTACCTCTGTAAAGCATGCTTTTGATTATCTCTTGATTGTTTTAGCATCCAAATCAATTTTATATAATTATCTTTCCCTTTTTGTGAAAAAATTTAGAATATTTATATTCTGACGTTTTCATCTTTTCAACTATCATCTGTCGTAATGTACTTTTCTAAACCATAGACAGAACACACCATAGTTAAGTAGTACACTCTATCTTCTCTCATAAAGTGGGTGTATACACTGAACCTGCGCAATAAGCCCAGCAGATCTAAGATTTCTCCTCTGTAAGCCGTTTTTATTAGTTCTGGTCATATCTAAATTAAGAAATAACTAATATGTTTTTAAAATGTTTAAAATATGACACAGAACAATAAAAAGGCCTTCAAATTTTTGAATCTAGTCTTGTCTTAGCTTCGGGGAGTCGTATTTTTAGCTTGAGATGGGATTCGCTGTTTTTCTGTCCTTAAGTCTTATTTGTTGAACAATTAGCTACTCGAATATTAGTCTCATATAACTAGCATAACTAGCGTGCGCGGGTGTCCTAATCTTACTGTATAATTTAAACTATCGATACTGAGTGGTCTATGACAATAAACATTCTGCCTGTGTAATACTGTGTTTAATTCGCTCGGCCCTCCTGCCTAGCCCTGTAGGAGGTGCTCACTTCAAACGAACTATAATCCCGCGCTGTGAAGCGCCGCGAGTACACGCACACAAAGGCCTCCGACGCTAGACGACGTTATTCTCCGAGAGAGACCTCCTCCGTCACCTGTGACGCTAGCGCGGTCCTCCCGCTAGGTGAGGCGCCTCAAAGCGCCTCCGATATCTACAAACTCTCACAACCTCCTCTCCGTTCCACAGGGTGGGGTGGATCTCCAGGGTGGATAATCCTCAGACCAGCCTCCTCCACGCTGTCTGCTGCCTGCCTGCCTACCTACCTACCTACCTGCCCACCTGTCCAACTGCCTACCTGTTCCTGCCTCCCGCCTAGCCTGAGCCTGTCCTGTGTACTAAACTTACCTTTGCAAATTTTAACTTTTAATTTTAATACCTTTTATATTGTAATTTAATTTGTGACCTACGTTTTCCTCCACGGAGGTAAACGTAACGTTACAACTTATAAACATTTTTCTGCATATAAAACAGGGATCTTTTCTATTTGAAATGAGCAATAGAGGACAAATTAACTCAATCAATTTTGAGAATTTATTTCTCTGTCTGACTGTCTATTTGTTTGTAACATCATCACATGAGAAAAGCTTATTGGATTATAATGAAACTACATACTTCACTTGAGACGATTCCCCTTTTTGTTGAAGTCCTTTTTTCCAAAGTTGTTAGCACATATGTTTCGCTGCTCATGCAGTTTTTCTATTGGTAGATGCACTCGTTCTTAATTACCAACTGCTTTTAGCCACTCTCGACAGCTGGAAGATACGAAATATAAAAGGTTACTTATAACGTAAGAAGATGAAGATGAATGAGACGAAGAAATGGTTTAAAACATCGTGCCTACAGTAATATTTGTCTAATTTAAATTGTAATGTAATTTAGTCTAACTAGGTTGACTGCAAATTAAATGAGTCAGAGAGTCTAAGATTATACATATATTATCTACCTGTGACACCATTATGTAAAATACTAGGAATATGAAGAAAATAGAGTCTCATATTCTTAGTATAATAATCTATTCCATTTAGTTACGCTGATAGTGTAAATTGGATGTTTTCTTAACTTTAAATCGCACTAAATAAATTCACAGACAAACGTAGTCAGTTATAAGTAACCTTTTATATTTTGTATCTTCCAGCTGTTGAGAGTGGCTAAAAGCAGTTGGTAATTAAGAACGAGTGCATCTACCAATAGAAAAACTGCATGAGCAGCGAAAGATATGTCCTAACAACTTTGGAAAAAAGAACTTCAACAAAAAGGGGAATCGTCGCCATAGTGAAGTATTTTAGTTTCATTATAATCCATTAAGCTTGTCTCATGTGATGTTGTTACAAACAAATAGACAATCAGACAGAGAAAGAAATTCTCAAAATTGATTTTTCCTCTATTGCTCATTTCAAATAGAAAAGATCCCTGTGATTTATATGTAGAAAAATGTTTATACGTCTCATCGAAAATTGTGCTTATATTACAGATTGAACGCCAAGGGAAAATCAGTTAAAGGAACAATTACAAAAAAAATAAATGCAACCTTTTTGTCTTTTTTTTTTTGAGGATGGGAAATCATCAAATGACTTCTCCCGCTCTGGGCAGAGCGGGAGGGTGTGTCAGACTTTTACTGACTAAAACCCACCCGTGTTCCTTCCGTTGCCTGTGTGCCGGGCCGCGATATCCCTTTCGGACAAATCCGCAACCCCAGCAGGCATTGGTCTTTCGACCCCGTCGGTTGGTGCTGACATCTCTTTGAGGCGCGCGTGGAACTTGTGTTGTGACAACGCGCCGTCGACCCAGGCCTGTCACTGGTCCTTATCGGACGGCTAGCTGCCCATTGCTCACCGTCCGCAAGCCCGCGCCTACGGTGGCCGGAAGTCGGCTCTCGACTCTTGGCATCACTAAGACGCAGTGCTAATCTCTTGGAAAAATTTAAGTCTGGTGTGCTAAAAGAAATTGTGACGTTGGTGCAAATAAATAAAAAAACGAAGCCATTTTGGTCTGATACCGATGTTGCTTGCTCATTTATATAAATTAATAAATACTCAAATCATAATATGTGTTTTATTTTACCGATTTTTCAAGATAAATTAGTTTTGTAACCTCACTATTATCTGCATCGAATGCATTTATCGATATCGATAAGTTTATTGAATTCTATACGTTGCGCATCCCTATCTATGACAGTTCTTGCCTTCATGGACATGATTGTCAAGTTTGTCAGAATTTTCATGTTGGTAGCTATGTTTTTTTTATGTGGTTGGCTAAAGAAGGTCACAAACTCTCAAACTCAAATGTTCTAAGTCGCCTCTTAAAGTTACGTGCTCTGTGGCACTGGTGGAAATGCCACACAAATTATAAAGAGAGCCCAAAGAGTAAAGTAACTATAGAGAGCCACAGAGTACTTTTTAAATAGGTAGGAAGTGCACATAATATTTACAAAAAGAAAACAGGCATTTGAAAAAACGCCAGTCTATTATATTGTACGCCAGTGTTTTTCAATAAACAATCAAATAAATGTGAAGCTTAACTAAATAAGTTTAAAGCGATACGTTTTGAGGGTTTTATAATTGGTTTCAGGTTTTGTGCTTAGATTTTGTTTTATAATTGTATAATCTAAGGTTTTGTGTTCGAAGATGGAAAAACTGCCAATGTGTAGAATATGTTTAGTGCAGAATGTTCGCATGTATGTAGTGGTCAACAGGAACATCCATGAACTTTATGAGAAGCTGACTGATATTCCAGTAAGTTGATAAATCCTAACTAATATTATAAATGCGAAAGTGAATTTGTTTGTTATGCTTTCACGCTAAAACGGCAGAACAGATTTGGATGAAATTTGGCACATGGGTAGACCATAACCTGGATTAGTACATACTTTTTATCCTGATATTCCCACAGGATTCAGACTTATGCAGGTAAAATCGCAGGGTGCAGATAGTAAGATTTAGGTGAAAGATAATTCATGTGAGTAAGATTGGAAGTATTATCAATATCTTCATATAATCAAAATTTGTTGCAGTTTGTAACTGAAGACAGGAGACCGATTCTTGCTTGTTTCTTCTGCTGCGCTAAACTAGAAAAATGCTGCCAATTCCTGAGAAAATGTCTGGAAGCCGAAGAACTGTTTGCTCAGATGATGCATGAGGATTATGAGGTGAGATATTCTTCATCAGACATTTATTCTTAAAATTTCTAATTTCAGTATAATTCGGAAGTGATTTCTCTCAAGCTCGAATCTATTGTGTCTGGAGTTCACGCCAACCATACCATTGGTCTGTGAAGTTAGTAGCATGGCCGACTCTCCAGACTACATTGGACCTACTTAAGGCACTTAAGCGCACTCGCTTGTGGGGGCTCTTTGGAGAACTTTAGTAGGGCTAGTGTAGGGTTGCCATCCCCAAATTTTGAAAACCAGGATTAGAATGAGACAGGTCCAGGACATTTCGGATTAAAAACAGGACACGGTATAAGTGCACTATTTAATAGCAACATGATGAAACTCAATTATATGTATATACTTTATTTAAACAAATGATTTAAATGAATGTTTCTTCAAAATTTTTTTAAATTAATTTTTAATTATTTTAAAATAAAGGAAGGAATTACTAAATTATATAATGAATAATACCTAGCTAGGTAATTAATACGTAGCTTTACTTCAGTACTGTGGATATAACATTACTTTTTGCCTTATCCTATGTATCTAATTATTTATTCTTATTGAATTTTATTGCTGTCGAGAAATATCAATCATAAATATCAGAAATATCATATGTGTGAAAGCAAGTGATAATTATACAATATACACATGAATCTGTAAAGTCAGAGATGCGTGCCTTGGGTTTGAGCTCGAGACTCATGAATTAGCAGTCTGACGGTCAGACCACTAGGCTATGACTGCACTGCTGTGTAATTGAAATATCTGTTGAAAAACAGTTTTTTTGTGTAAACTTCACAGACGTGGTTGGTTTCTCACTTATGAAATCAGAGTTTTTTATGGAGAACTTTAAAGAAGTTGTATTTTTCATACTAACATTTTCTTTTATTCATTAAAAAAAAAAAAAGTGTTTATTATCTTAAATCTATACAATTAAGTTGCCGGGGCTTCCCAGAAAGTAATCCGAAGATACTTGTGATGGGATAAACCTCGCTCTTCCTCAATTAATTAACAATTGTTTCGTTGTGCTAATTAGGTATAGTTACACATTTTTTTTATATAACCAATAAAAATGAATAAAAAGAAAAATGAAAATCGTGTTTATGGCAGTGTGTGAAACTAGTGTGATTGTATAAATGTGTGTTAATACGTGTGTTTATGAGTGTGTGAATGTATATTTTGTGTGTATGTGTTTGTGTAAGAGGGAGTGCGTGTGTGAGTGGGTGAGTGTATGTGTGAATGAGTGTGGAGGTGTGTTGGAGTGTGTGTGTGTGTATGAATAGGGGTGTTTTGGAGTGTATGTGTGTGTTGGAGTGTGTGTATGTGTGTGTGTGTCAGACGTTCAACCCAGAGTCGCCAGAATGTCTTCCACGGCATCATAATTAAGTGTGAAGAGCCATTCAGTCAATGTCTTCTTACACTCGTACAGCTGCATAGGGTAAATGTTAAGTATGCGATTCATTATAACATTATATTTTTCAACTTCACCAATAAATATCCAATATCCCTCAACATTTGTGGTTGACTTACTGTGAGTTTGCACTGGCGTTCCAACGAAACATTCGCAACAAATCATGTTGATATCTCTATTTTCTGCAAATGTTCCATACAATGTTTGACAGAAACTAGAGATTTCAGCATGTTTTGTTGTAATGTTTCGCCAGTGTAAACTCACAGTTAGTAAATCATAAAAAAAACACACTTTATGTATAAGTTATAAGTAGATGGTTTTGATAATTGCAGCTACTGTTGTTGTAGCCGATTTCACTCTTTCGACCACTATATATTTATAAAAGTAAGGTTGCGCGAAAAAAAAAATATACAGGATTTTTCCAGCACCCTTATTTCGTAATACACGATCAATCACAATCTGAATCATTTTGGAACAGATTGGTCGAGCGCTAATCCATTACCTCATAACGTAAATAGCGCATTGAATGTTATTGAACTGTCAAATGAAACAGTACGAAAATGTGTTACTCATTTAGTTGGATGGAATCCAGAACGTTACTTAAAAACTACCCACGACACCCCAGGACACATCCCAAAAAGCAGAACATATCCTGGAAAAACGGGATGGTTGACAACCCTATATAATGAAACAAGTAGTTATAGTCCATAGGTACGCGTTAAGAAAATAGTGATCATCGGCCTAACCCGGCCCGTGACCAATCGGGTTGCAACCTCGTGTGTATTTCTCGTTCCGATTGGTCGAGCGGCGAGCATAGGCCGATGAGTCACTATTTTCTTAACGCGAATAGACTATAACTTAATAGTGCTTGTGGGACTGTGACTGGGATATTTTCCTAATACTATAAATATCTTTTTACAGCCCAATCCATTAATAAACCAAGACCACTTAGAGAATTATGGTGGGTTTATTAAATCTCCAATAGAGAACATAAGTATAGTTGATGTTGTTCAAACAGAAAGCATTGCTATCAAAGAAGAATTACCAGCTGTTTGTGAGGGCCTAGATGATATTATTGAGCCAAAGGAGGAACATCAAAGTGATGGTATGTTTTTAAGAACAAACAATAAAACATATCTTAAAATAAATGAAAGATATTTTTAAACATTTTTAACTTCTTCAAAGTTTTGGTAGTGTATATTTTAAATTTGGTAACCACATAACATTGTGAAATAAAACAAAATATATATTAATAATAAACAAGTAAACTCTTGACTGTTTTTGTATACTTACTTACAGAGCTAGAACTGCAAAATATAGACAATATCTGTCTAGATGTAGCTGATATACCACCACACCAATCCGAATCAGATTTCGAAGATGATGTACCTTTAATGGAGTTTAAAACTGAATTGGAAGATGAACAAGAAGTTTCCAAGAAGGCACAAAGAACCAGAGAGACAAGAAGTAAGTATTAGTTAGTTAATCTATAAGTAAGCAAGCATGCCAATGGTTCACCTGATAGGAAGTAGTTAGCGTTACCTTGCAATGTTGAATTCTGTACATAGGACTTGCTCTAAGTCACAAATATTAAACGAGGACTATCGTAGTTAAATCAATTAAACGGATTTTGTTTTATAACAATAACAAAACCATGGCCAGCAAGACGACCAGTCACCACAAGCTGCACTCATTCACTAGCATAACGCTAAAATCAGCCATTAAGCCCTCGCAGTTCTTGTGTCCCGACGCTACCGGCAGCAGTGACAACTAGGGAGCATGACGAACTTGCTGCTAGTTGTTTAGACAAGAATAATGTGTGGTGTGATGTCATAGTCTATATATATTACAAAAGATATGACAACATCCCATCTTCTTAGCTTTACATAATTATGAATGATTAGGTTGAATGAGAATTATTTACTCGTAGTTATCAATTAAACTTAGCTATGTCGTGGCCAAATCTTAGAATTTATCATTTCATGAAGTGTTCGACTATTTCATGGAATGGTTGCATTTCATGAAATAGAACATCAAGCAAAATCAAAAGTCATTTATTCAAAATAGGCTGAGAATCAGCACTTTTCAAACGTCAAAATTACATAAGACAGTCCCCCAAAAACGCCCACCCTTCACCACTTCCTAGTGCTTAGCTGGGAAGAAGAAGTGGCGCAGCAAACTCCCCAGCAGCACAGCTGTCTGTTCAGTTAGAAAACTTGATTTTATACAATAGTAGTTATGCAAAATAATTTACAATATGCAACGTAAAACAAAATTTAAAAAAAAAACTGTAATGAGTAGATTATGTCAATAATAAGTAAAAAAAAAAAATTGGCTTATACAGTCAAATAAAATGAACTAAGTAATTATATGAACTCATATCCGCTGGTCACATCATGATATGAACAGTTAAACGCACGACTACTTCATGATGTGGCCAAACATTAAATAGTGATAATATCATTTGTTGGATAAAGTGGAAACCTTCTAAATATAGATGAATGTGTTAATAATTCCCTTGAACAGGGTTCGTTTAAACTTCGATCACATAGTTTTGGAACAAACCATATTGTATCGTATTATGCCGTTAGTACAATTTTGTACTATGTCTCAGGTGATTAAGTGTATTATTCAATGTCACCAGAAAATTGAATTAAATTGCATGATTCACACTAGGACTGAAAACGAAGAACTTTTCGGTCAGAGTGTGAATCATGCAAGCGCTATTATTTTGTTTCGTGTGCATGTCAATCTGCTGACATTATTGTACAGGGCGAGCCATTAAAGTTGAGACTTGACGCACCATGTGGTTTGACATGCGCAGTAGACGATTTATAGAGCAGTGGGAGGCGCGGTCATGTCTCAACTTTAATGGCACGACTTGTACTTAAGCAGATTTATAATCATAGGGGCGACCGTTGCGAAGAAACCAAAATTAGATACACGGAGAACAAAACTTGAAGATGCAATAACAACCGAGCAAACTAAAAACGAAAAATCAGATTTGATAGTGATGCCCACAACTCACACAGCTGAAAAACTCAAATGCGATGTATGTCAACGTAGTTTTTGTCAAAAAGGTAATTTAACAAGACATGTTCGTTTACACACTGGTGAAAAACCATATAAGTGTGATGTTTGTCAACGTACTTTTAGTGTAAAGGGTAGTTTAACAATACATATTCGTACACACACTGGTGAAAAACCTTATAAGTGTGATGTTTGTCAACATAGTTTTAGTGAGAAGAGTAAATTAACAAGACATATCCGGAGACACACTGGTGAAAAACCATATAAGTGTGAAGTTTGTCAACGTAGTTTTACTCAGAAGGGTAGTTTAATAGTACATATTCGTAGACATACTGGTGAAAAACCTTATAAGTGTGATGTTTGTCAACATAGTTTTAGTGAGAAGGTTAGGTTAAAACTACATATTCGTAGACATACTGGTGAAAAACCTTATAAGTGTGATGTTTGTCAACATAGTTTTAGTGAGAAGGTTAGGTTAACACAACATATTCGTACACATACTGGTGAAAAACTTTATAAATGTGATATATGTCAACGTAGTTTTAGTAATAAGAGTTATTTAATAGTACATATTCGTAGACATACTGGTGAAAAACCTTATAAGTGTGATGTTTGTCAAAGTAGTTTTAGTCAGAAGGGTTATTTAATAGAACATATTCGTAGACATACTGGTGAAAAACCTTATAAGTGTGATGTATGTCCGCGTAGTTTTAGTAAAAAGTATGCTTTAACAAGACATTCGTTTACACACTGGTGAAAAACCATATAAGTGTGATGAGTGTCAACGTAGTTTTAGTGATAAGGGTAATTTAACAACACATATTCGTACAGTCACCAGCATAAATATATGACTATGGGCAGCACTGCAAAATTATCTGATCATCAATTGAAGGTATAATTATATATCGATACTTAGCCGGTAAAAATATGGGATGACTTACAGCCGGCATAATAATCGTTTGCCAGTAACAGCATATGTATCGGATCGGACCGGGTAAAAGTATCTGATACACGAAATCAAAATTATGTGACATGTCATCAGCACAAATATCTATCTACTGTAAACGCATAATTATCGGATCGCATATAGACTGCATTAATATCTGACACTATTTACAGTCAAAAATATCTCAACATTCTACAAGAATGAACTTTATGTACCTAACCATAGAGTCGAACGAAACTGTATGACGCTTCTCGAAAAGAGTATCAACCTGTCATTTGATATCGCTGTCTCACGTTTTATGACACGACTTTAGCAGATTTCATTGCTAAAATAAATAAGGAACTGTTGATGACAGCATTTGAAACAAGAAGAGTTTTTAGCAAGGAGATTATATTGGTTATAAATGCCATAAATGGTATGGTGGTATTTATTGCTTATAAATATTCGAAATAAGAAATTTCGTTTCCTCGATTGTAATGTCAAACTGTCACACACAAAGGATTGAATATTATTCTTTCGCCTGGTCTAGACTTGTAAGATTGCAATATAGTAAAACAACTACCTATAGATTGAATTCTAATATTGAACGGTTGACCCCATGGCGACTTATAGAATCGATGCCCACATAAGGCATAGGATTGTATCAATACACGAAGACAATAAATCCGTTCAAGAAATTATAGATGTATTGGGAGTGACAGTAAGTTATGTTATCGCTTAAAAAGATTCAGATTACTTATTTAAATCAGTAGCACATACATTACTCTTAATTGATGGCATCTACTCATATTCGTTTCAGAGGAATACCGTTAAATTATGGATTAAACGCTGGGAAGAGGAAGGCAATGTCGATCATCATAAAAGTGTAGGTTGCCCACGAAAAACCACAGCCCTTCAAGATCAAAATATTGTCAGCTTGTACGATGACAATCCCACGACTTCAACCTTGACAGTCGCAAATGACAATGGGCTTTCTCGTGATAGTGTCCGTCGTCGGCTCAAGGATGCTGGCTTGAGGAATAGAGTCCCAGGCTCGAAAACCCGTGCACCTACAACGACACAGGGATCTCCGATTAGCGTTTGCCGAACAATACATACATTTTGATTTTAGAAATGTCACGTTTCTTGAATGAATGAATGAAATGCACCGATCCCAGCGTGGTTTAACCAGACTCGATAAATCGAATGAACCCCAAGATTTGCACTAGCCCATGAAGCCTCATGTTTCATGGGACTACAAAGGCCATTGCATATCTAGGAGTAGACCGGGGGGCGCGGGTAATGGTAAGGAAGACGTGCCCTTAGGATAAGGAAGGATTTGAGAGCCATACCGGATATGCATCCTAGAGTAAGCATAGGAATAGTGGAGAGACGGGTGTTAATTATCTATGGATGGGCATCTTTTGCGACGTCTTCGTTATGTTGGTTCGAGTCGATCTTCACCGGTGTATTTTGAGAACGGGGATACGCTGCTTTCTCAGCTTTTTCTATACTGCTGCTGTGCTGTGTTCGATTTTGCTGTGTCTAAGTCTTCGTCAGAGGCGTCGCTGCTATCCGTTTCAGGTTTCTTGTACATCTCGCTGGCGGCCTTCATGATCTTGGATCTGTCTGTAGCCTTATCCATCCAAAAGTCTAATTCCTTGTCGAAATAAGTCGAGTCCTGCTTAAGATTGTCGTTCCATGTGTAAATAGGACGGCCTACTTTCTTATATTTGGCCTTATACTCCATTGCTGCGTGTAAAAGGTGTGGTTTGCCACGCCTGTGGACGTGTGCGAGATAGCACATTCTGTGGTTCTTGATGCGTTTGGTTACAGTTTTTCCATCTAAGATTTCGTGCATCTTCTTTTGTGTTGGTTTATTTCTGGCGTGGTTAATCAAGTCTCTCATGATGACTCTCTCATATCTTCTCAGTCTTGACCTATTAGCTTTGGTGATTGCCGATACTTTCAATCCGTATATCATGCAAGGTACTATAACCATTCGATACATGAGTCTGGCTAGTTTCCAGTCCATCTTTGAGTTTATTATGAATGGTAATAGTGACTTTGCGTTTCTAGTGGCCTGTTCACACCGTTTTCTAACTGTGCTTCTCCTGCTTAATGCAGATGTTATGTATGTACCTAGATATTTAATTTCGTCGACAGTATGTAGTTTTAATCCGTTCATTGACACGTAAGTCGCTTTCTGTTTAGTTAATGGGTCTCTAATTAGAATTTTTGTTTTAGTTTCGTTTATTTGTAGGCCGACACTACCTAGTAGGGGTTTAATATGGTATACAATACCTTCTAACCCTTTTAGGTCGTCTGTAATGAAGATGAGGTCGTCCGCAAATGATAACACCAAGGGGAGTGATATTTCAAGATCTTGGTCTAATTTAATTAACTGAGTTTCCTCTTCGAGGGTTCTAAGGACCTCATCCATGACCAGTGTAAAAAGGCGAGGAGATAGTGGGCAACCCTGTTTGACTCCCTTTCCTTTAATGATCCAACTACTTTGCTGACCACACCATTTGATGTGTGTTCGTTCATTCATGCAAACTTTGATTATCCTGTTAGTTAGCGTCATATTAGATCTTTGTATTAGAATGTCTCGTAGTGCTTGGAGGTTGACGTTGTCAAAAGCTTTTTCTATATCCAGAGCGAGTACATAGATTCTTTTACCTGCGCGCCATTCTTCGTCCAGAACCCTTTTTAGTGTAAATATGTGATCATCTGTAGATCTATTGTTTAAAAAAGCCGCTTGGTAGTTACCCAATTCTTTTATTGTTTCGTCTAATTTTTTAAAACGTAGGAGGCGTAGATTCTGTAGCCCGTATTGCAAACCGATATTCGTCTATAGTCATTTGAATCTTTAGGGTTGTTTTTCTTTGGAATTGGTACTTGTACTGTTTCTAGCCAGGTGTCGGGCGCTTCATTTTGTGTCCACGCTTTGTTCATGTGCTTGGTGACGGCTTCCTGTAATATCGGCGGCATTGCTTTGAAGAGCTCAATTACCACTTGGTCTGTTCCGGGCGCTGCCCCGTTCCGCATGTTGTTAATTATTTCCATTACTTCGTCCAGTGAGGGTCCTGCATTTTGTGCGGTGGATACCCGTTTTGTTATGGTAACCGGTGGTATAGGTAGGCCCTTGGAGGTTTTTAGGATTTGCTCCCATTTGGACATTGGTATATAAGCGGTTCTTTTCCGGCGTTTGGTAGTTTGCTTGTTTTTCCTGTAAAATAGATAAAGTACCTGCATGCGTTTTGATGGATGTTTTTTCCCCAATCCAGTGAAGAATGCACTGGATTCTTTGTTTTCTTCTTCCGTTTTAATCATATGAAGTATTGCCTGACATTCCTTTACGCGATTATGTCTATTTGGGTTATCTAATTGTCTTCTTTTATTTATTTATTTATTTATTTATTTTATTTTTACTTTAACATAAAACGGCCAAAGGCCAATTACATTAGTTAAAGACACAACACACTATATTAGTACAAAAAGAATACAGCTACTCGACAGTCATACGCTCATCTCACAATACTCCAGACATGTTGACAAGATCTTCTTCCATTCATCCGCGAACACATCACAGTGAGGCTTAGCGTCCAAGAGAGCGTTCAGCGCAGAGAGCGTGCGAGGGACAGGAGACTGGGCTCGAGCGACGGTTCGACTCCAAGGCACGGCGAACAATCTGTGCCTCCTGCTACGGTTATAGTTCATGGGAGCAAAAAGACGGGACAGTTCGTCATGCAATTCAGGAGCATCTGTTTTTTTTGTAGGAATTTAGCCTTTTGGAGGTTAGCAAGAGCTATACGATGTTCCCTAGAGTGACTCTGTTGAAAAGTTAAGGTTTCCTGGGCCGCCGCTTTTAATACTTCAGTTATGGTACACCATGGTATTTCGACGCTTTTATCTGTTGAGTCTATTCCGACGTTTTCCAATTTTTTGATTATGCAAGCTTGGTATTTTGCTTTGGTTGATTTGATATTGAGAGCGGCATAGTAGTATTATTTGTAGTTGAAATCCTTGGTCTTTATTGTTGTTTCATTTTTTTGAGTCTGGTGTTTATTGTTTTCATCATTGTTTATGATTCGGTTTGTTCTTAGCTGCCCCCAAATTATTTTATGGTCAGATATGGCCCTACCTGCCCATTCGCCTTTAATATACTTAAAGAGTTTTTCTGTTGTCTGTGGCGTAATAATGTGATCCAATTGTGATTTCTGCGTGCCCTTTGACCATGTTATCTTGCATGATGTTCTCGCTTTTGTTGTTTCTATTTGCAGTTTTTCCCTGCTGACTATATCCATTAACATTTCACCGTTGTAATTGGAGTAGTCATGATGGAGATTTTGGTGAATCAGCCCTTTGCGTTGGAAACTTATTGTATCTTGTCTACCAATATGAGCGTTAAAGTCCCCTAGGATGATTAAAGTACATTTCCTTGGTTTTTGTCTGATTAAGTTTAGTATACCCGTGAAGGATCTGGTTGCTTTAGAGGTACAGCTGTTGATGTAAGAGTTAATTATATAAAGCGGAGCAGGTTTGTCGCTTCCCCTACCAATTTTAAGAGTTATTGTCATCACGTCGGTATCGCAATTTCTATTTATTATTTCAATTTGGGAATCCTTTCTGACTAGAATTGCAAGTCCCCGTTGAGCTTTACCTGCGGTTCCGGATAGGTGCCATTTGTAATGGGTGGAGTTGTACGTTCCTAAGTTCATCCCTGTTTCTTGTAGGCAGGCTATGTGAATGCCCATATTTGAAAGTTCCGCGTCTATTTTATCTTTTTTGGCCGGTTTCGAGGCCCCACGAACGTTCCAAGTTGCAATGCGCAGGTCTGAGCAAGTGTACTTAGTCGCGGCAGAAGGCAAATTTCTAAGTATTGTGTATCCGGTGTCGTCCGCGAGTTCAGCCGATAACGGTGTACATAATGTTGATGTTAATTGTTCATCCGGTGTTAATGAGCAAGCTAGTTGGGGGCTGCTCAGAATTCGGGGTTTAGTAGGCTGCCCTTGTTCGTCTCTTTTGTTGTATTTATTGCCTACCGTTTCGGCATGTTGTGGTGTATCTTTGTTAGTTGTTTTATGCGTTAGACTTTGCAGCTTATTGTTGTACTGTTCTTCGGCGCTTATGACCCAGCTATCATAATGTTGATCTTTGTAAATGATATGTATGTTTCCGTGTACTGGTTCGCCGGCAGGTGAGTAGACCAGTGTGTTCCCGTAGTTATTATGCACATGCACATTTACGAGATAGAATTCGGCCGCGGCGATTAGGATGTCTTCCCCTCCCCAGAACGTCTCGTTAAACTGCGCGGTTATGTAGTTTGTTATCATTTGTTCCTGAGAGAGCTTGCTGTTAGGAATAGAGTCTTGAATGTTATTCCTAAGTGCTAAGCAAATTCTGGCTTCGTCGCGGTTATCCGAAACATACGTAGCTAGGTCTCGGCGTATTGACATATGGCCAAATGTTAACCCCATTAAAAGATTTAGTTGATGGGCGATCGCACTAAACAGACAATTGCCATCCTTTTGCATGGCCGCTATTATTACCATTGTAACACTATTGTTTGGGACTCTGGACCCCACGTGTTGAGACACAGAGCTACAAAAGTTTGACAGGGTCATGCGTTGATTGAGATTTATTAGATACCCTCTGTTTTTCTATTGAAATATAACTTGTTATGCAGTTTTTGTTTTTGTTGAGTGGGCTTTAGGCTCATCACACGTGTGCCTTTCTTCACAAAAACTCGGGTAAATTGTTCGACCGAAACACGACAAAAAAGAAGTTGCTTTAGACGCGACTTTTTGGAAGGCAATGGAAATTGCCAGAATGTTACGCAATCTAAATCGACACTGTTATTTTTGTTAGAGTATATATTATAATTTTTATCTTGATCTTCTCGTTTTACTATATACTAAATATGTAGCTTAAAAGTAAGCGTTGGTTCAGTGCGTAGCATCAAACCTTTAAACTTCGCCAGTCACTACGCAACCGTAGATATGCGCTAACGATGTTGACGCTTAATCTAACAAATAATCTACCGAACTTTGTCGCTGAATTTTGGCCTCGTAATCGAAATAAAGCCGGGAATTTAATTCAGTTCTCGTGATCGATACACTTACTAGAAACAATTTAAGGTGTAAGTCTTTTTGGTATCTGGATCTACCGTTGGACTTAGCATTAAGCATGCGTTTGAACTATGGGAGTTTGATTTATTAACTGAGTGATTAGCAGAACGCCCTGACATAAAAGGAATGATCTCACCGGGTTTTTCTTATTACGACGTTTCTGGTTCCCTGGAAACCTTGGGCAGACGATAAGGCCTTCGGATGCCCTGGATCGCTCGCTCTGGGTCATGAACGTACGTAGGCTTAGCACACCTCACTTTTGCACTTAATGTAATTATTTGTAGACGCTTGAGTCATAGCCACATTGAATAAACAAAACACTCGATGTTATTTTTATTTTGACCGGCAAAAAACACGTTGGATCTTGTTTCGGACCCAAGCCCGTACACGTGTGCGATAAAAGACGCGGAGCGCTCGAGACGTCCTTCCGCAACGGCGTCCAGATGAACTCTCTCTTTAGAAATGTCACGTTTCTTGATGAAAAAGTTTTCCAGTCAAGCGCGGATGGTCGAATCTCATTGTGGAGAATTAATAATACCCGCTATAACGAAAATAATGTCATCCCTAATAAAAGATCAGGCCGCATTTCTACAGGTCTACACGGCCTGGAGAGCTCTGCCAGGTTACTAGGCGGTTAAATAGCAGAGACTACATCATTCTCAATGATATTCTGTTGCCATCATTGCGAATATGTTACCCAGATATTAATCCGGTATATGTGGTACAGGACAACTGCTCGTTCTACAACAGTCGTATTTGCGACACTGGAAAGCCCAACAAGAGAGGATTGAGCTCCTGGACGTCTTCCCACCCAAAAGCCCTGACCTCAATCCCATTGAAAACTTGTGGGGGTTGATGGTATAACAATGGGACCGAACTGAAGCCAGAACCAAAGCAACACTGATCCAGCATTGCTTTGACATCTGGGAGTCCATGCGGGGATTGGACCATTGTTACTATATGGTTATGTCGTAGTTTGGTTAATACTAAATAGAATGTTAAGTAGGTACATACAAGAATTTATTTTGTTTTTGAGTTACTAAGTAAAAATAAATGTGAAAGTTTGGATTTATATCATCGTTTTTTTTATTACACACCGTTAAAATGTACATTATTTGACACACTTGATATCACCAGCTTACTACGCAGTCAATTCAATCAATTCAATCTTAGGCAGATAATCACAACACTAACCGACGACTCGTTTCAGGAGTACCTACCAATAACGTTAAGTATGCCCTTCGATTTCACATGGTTGTTAGTTACGAATTTCGGGTTCAAATTATTTCGAGGAATTGACAAAGCTCTCAGACTACTCGCAATTTTTACAGATCGACCAGTAAAACTTTCACCACAAAATATGCATAATATGTGTTATGATTCTAGGGCTCATATTACGTTGGTGACGAGCTCTCCAAACAATGAGTTAGCCTTTTATGAATAGCCGCCCGGCTTCAAAAAGCAACATTGGAAATTATTTGACTCATTGTCGAATCAAGCAGTTACAAAACGTGAGACGGCGATATCAAATGACAGGTTGACACTCTTTTCGAGAAGCGTCATACAGTTTCGTTCAAATTACGACTCTATGTTTAGGCACATAAAGTTCATTCTTGCAGAATGTTGAGATATTTTTGACTATAAATAGTGTCAGATATTAATGCAGTCTATACGCGATCCGATAATTATGCGTTTACAGTAGATAGATATTTGTGCTGATGACATGTCACATAATTTTGATTTCGTGTATTATCAGATACTTTTACTCGGTCCGATCCGATACTTATGCTGTTACTGGCAAACGATTATTATGCCGGCTGTAAGTCATCACATATTTTTACCGGCTAAGTATCGATATATAATTATACCTTCAATTGATGATCAGATAATTTTGCAGCGCTGCCCCTAGTCATATATTTATGCTGGTGACTGTACACATACTGGTGAAAAACCATTTAAGTGTGATGTATGTCAACGTAGTTTTACTCAAAAGTATGCTATAACAAGTACAAATAAGTCAAGGCGAAGAAAATATTTGATGTAGACAGCGATGTAATTTGTTTAATAAATGAATAAATATTTTAATCATTTTCTATTTTATTTTATTTTCCTTAATTAATTTTTTTTTTTTTGATTACTATCTCATAAAAATAGTGACTTAATTTTGATTGGTATACAAAAAGATTTTATAGGCTTATATGTATATGTATATTATACTCTTAGTTATACTATTGGAACGATCCCAATTTTATTTTCCTAACTGTGGTCACAAGTTTTTAATAGGTAAACTTTTTATATACCTATACAGGGTGTTCGGCAGAAGGTTGAACATACGAAAATGGCGGATCCGTGGGTCCGCATCCACGCACCCATATGAATATGTATACATATGCCAAATTACAGCTTCCTAGTACTAACCGTCTCTGAGCTAACCCGCGGACAGACAGACGGACAGGCAGACAGACTGATAGACAGACGGACATGGCGAAACTATAAGGGTTCCTTGTTTACTACGGAACCCTAACAAGCGACTCTTGCTACGACAAAGTAGACAAACTTGTACTAGAAATAGGGACCAATTAGTTCAACCTGCTATCTAATTACGCAACACATTTTCGATTTACAATTGAGTCAAATTTGTTTCGTTTCGACTAGAATTGCTTTCAGTTTACAACTTTCGAATTACGTAACTCTAAAATCTGTGATATCAACTGCACTCTGTTTCAGACGCTAAAGAGTGAACGTTATTCGTCTAAAAAGGCTATAATTCGAATTACGTAACGATTTTGACAGCTGGAAATTTGTTTCAAACAAATTGAAATTGCCAACGAGGTATCATTTTAAAAGAGAAGCCACCTTACTGGTTGCATTCCATTTTCTTTGCAATATTTTTGGGATTTACTCGTATATTCTCCTTAATTATTACAAAATTATCTAAGTAATCTTCGTCTTCATAAATTGTGAATGTGTTTTGTGTAAAACCTCAATGATAAATCAATATTAGTGGTCTGTAAAATATCGAAGTAGCGAGGTCGCTTTTTAATAATAATTGTGAAAGTTTTCTTCTGTTACAAGTGCTTACAACCTAAACTAAAGGTTTATGATATGTTATTTCAGAAACGAGGTATTTTGGTGGCATTTTAAAGAAAAGACAAATTCGTACCTCGTACCGTATCAAACTTATCATAAGCCACAAGCTTAGCAACCCAGTCGAGCTTGTACTTCATTGGAAAAGCAAATATAATGGAGGAAGAACAAATATTATACTATAGTTTGAAGCATTTTATGTCAATGAATTCTGTAAGGACATCGATTAACATACTCACCACACCATACATAGATCTATTTCCACATCATTGTCTGTTTAAGGTACCTACTTAATATCAATATTATTTTCTTTCTTGTTGTGTTGTGTGTGAACATTGATTGTGTGTTTAGCACAGCAACAATTTTACACACAATCTTATTGTTTGTTGATGAATACGAAATGCACCATCAAACGTAAACTTACCATACATTTAAATAAACTCAATTGTAGGCACCAAATTGTTGTATATAGCAGAATATTGCTGTTCTATAAAGTAGATAGATTGTGCATGGAAGTGTTTAAGGGAGAGGCCTATTAGACTTTGTGGATGGATGTAATGGTTCATGGAATATATTGAGCATTTACTTAAATTCTTTTTTTTATATTTCAGGTGTCAGACTCAACTACATTATTCAGGAAAAATTTAAACTCTCATGAGCGCTTACAGCAAGAATTAGCAAGCAGTACATACTTATTCCATGATGACTGCTACAGAAAGACGATCCCAAATTCCACTAATCCTTACAGTATATTTCTTCCAATTTCTTTTTGCCCCATGTCCAAATATTTCATAATAATGTGAATAAATGCTATTGAAGATATAATTAAAGTCGTTTTTGTTTACCATAATTTATTTCTCTCTATTTACTGTTACCTAATGAATGACAGTTAATTTAGGTAAATAGGTAGGGGCAAGTGCGGAACATGTGGACACTTTCCAGAATTTAAAATAAAACATTTTTTATATCTAAATTAGTAAAGTTTCTTTTATTTTGAACATATCACATGTCTTAAGGAATAATCAGCCTTTCTTAAACTAAAATTCTAGTCTCAATATGACTTAAACTTACAAAAATAATCAACTTTTTTTTAAAACACCATATTTGTCCACAGGTTCAACAGACGATTGTACCTATGTACAGTAAAATTGTACCTGGGGACGGTGTTGTACCTAGGGACGGTTCACATTAGTTACACAATAAAAAAGAAAAATTAAACAATTATAAACTTCTAAAAACAAATTCAAACATACTTAAACATACTCTTAGTATTTCTCTCTATTTATTTGTATGCATTACGACACTCTTCATACAAGTTTTGAGTAGATTCATCGCTATCGTCATCATTGTCTAATACGAAGCATGCCACACAAACGAAACTTTCACCCTCATCATCAGACTCAAAGTTTTCTCTGTGTGACTTTGGAACACAACAAATATGATAGCTATGATTGCAAAAACTGCATTTGAGCATTTGGTTTTTGTCTTTGGAATAAGTTTTACATTTTATACATCTAACAAACGATAACTTCTCTTGTTGAATTATTTTAATCTTTTTTTCGCCAGATTTCTCATTCGAAAGCGCGTTGGAAGGACCAGGTTGAGAAAGATTAGTAGCCAGTAGAGGAGTTGGATGACTTTTGGAACAACTAGCGTCAACTTTGGCGATACTAGATTGTGAAAGAGCTTTGGTAGCACATGTTTTTTGAGCAGTTTTTGCGTTTTTGTTCTTGTCCGTTTTCTGGCCTGCTGTTTTCTTCTTTCCAGCTTTTTTTAATGCTTCACCTAGAATTTGTTCTTTTTCAGGAGTGTCTGTCAAAATTCTTGTTCTACCGGGTTTTTTTCCACGTGGAGCACCCTTTCGAGGACCAGCTTTTTCAAATGGGCGTACAGTTTCGGGAGTTATTTGTGGATCTGTAATCTTCAGTGGAGTTCGGAATACAGGTTGTTCTGGTATCAGCCGAAGCTGGTTCTTCTGGATTGGCGAAACTGCTTCTGGGATGGCCTGAATAACAGAATCTCCAAATATTTCGTTTCGATCTAAGTTATCTGGGTAGGTGTGGCTGGAATCCTGGTCAACCGGTTGTTGTATATCCAAATTAACCATGGGTATTTCTTGATCAGTTCTGGTGATTTCAATATGAGGCTGTTCTTGATGTTCAATCAGGTTTCCAGTTAAGTTTTGGCTTGGGTCTGGACGATCAGTTACATATGAGCATAAAAATTCTTCGTCTGAAAATATGCCTCTATTGTATGGATAAATACCTGAAACCTCGAAGCCTTTTACGATGTTTTTTGGTGTAAACGACACTCCATATGATTCGCCAGCTATTTCTGCTACGTCGTAAATGGTAATAGGTTTACCAGGATGATTAAGCATCCATCTGTCGGCTGATTGGCTGTATTGGCTTTTAAAAGGTCCAAAAACTGTTCTATCTAGAGGTTGCAAATGATTGGATGTATGTGGAGGCAAAGTCAATAAGGTAATTCCGTTCTCTCTTGCTTTGCCAATTATCTCAATGGAGATATGGGTCTCGTGATTGTCCATTATTAAGAGAACTGGATTTTCTCTTGTTGGTTTAGAGAATTTAATAAAGTGCTCCAAGAACTTATTAAAAATTGGTTCTGTTGACCAACCTGATTGATTAGCCACACCCAAAGAACCAGGTGGAGCTCCTTTTAACATGTTGTCTTTGTAGAAAACCCGTGGGAATATGAACACAGGAGGCACGGCGTTTCCAATAGCATTTATGCAGCCTATCATTGTGGTATTCACTCCTCGTTCTCCTGAAGTCATTTTCCCTAGCTGGCGAATCTCTTTAGGAGCTAACACTTTCCCTGGCTTGTGAACAGTGGAGATCCCCGTTTCATCAACATTATAAATCGATCCTGGTAAAAAGTTGTATCTTGTCATGACCGATTCTAAGTTGTTGAAGAAATCATCTATGTTTGCCCTGTTAAAGCTGGTTGCTCTCGCTATGCTTGTTGGTTCGGGTTTGCGAAGAGATAATTCCGGGAAACGAAGTCGAAAATTACGGAGCCACCCGGTTCCTGCCATTTTGTGCTTTTCCCAGTTAGCAGGCACATTTGTTTTCTGTTTAGAAACAGCGTACTGGTAAGCCAGCTCTCTACATTGTTTTGTATTTAAACCCATGTGTAAATAAGCAGCTTTTCTTAAATATTTGCACAGCAAAATTTCTTCTTCCAGATCAAATACTTTTCTTACATCATTCTTCAATAGATCAATGGTATTCCTCAAATCATTGCTTTTATGTAACTTCAAGTATTTAAAAATGGTTGACTTTGGTAGTTTATACTTTTCAGCTACTTTTCTAATCGATTGATTGCCACTTTTTGCTTCTTTTACGGCTGCTGTGAGTGTTTTGGGGCATATTCCCTTTCTTTTTAAACCACTTTTACTGCGAGGCACTGAAAAAATTAAACAAAACGGCTGATCAGATTTTTTAAGTAAACATTGTACCTGTGGACAGTCCACAGGTACAATCATATTTTTGTCCATAGGTACAAATTCAGCAATAAAAAATAAAACTGATCTAACATTGAGGATAAAACAGACTTACAGACAGGGAAAAAAGCACTAACTAAATAATAAAGAACATAGATCATATTGCAAACACGATCAAACAATAATCGTAAGTACTTTCACGGTAAAACTCATATAAATTAAGCAAAATAACTTAATATTTGGCGCAAAAATTTTTGATAGCCGGCATAAACACCACCACACAGATAACAAATATGGTGATACGTCAAAACTGTTTAAACATAGACAAAGCTTTACGGTCGCGTTCAAATTAAAATTTAGGGTTGCTAGTTTTGTCGGAATCGATTGTGTCCACAGGTACAAGCGTCCATAGGAACAGCACTTGCCCCTACCTCTTAATAGTATCATTATAATAATCAATTGGCTGTGTTTATAAAAAGCAAAGTATTCAATTCTTAAATATTTCATTACTTACAAGTTATTTTTATTTGCACCTTTATAGGTACAAATACATGTACAAGTTCAAAATAAAAACATTTTATTAAAGTTATCAATTAACAAAATAGGAACACACATTTATATCGCTGTCGTACAAGACTGAACCGGTAAAAAAATAAAAGATTATCTTTCATTAACAATCTTCAGTTTCTACTTTAGTTCTTGAGAAGCTTGAAAACTGAAGTAGCAGAGCAACGGGGCAACGCAGCATGGGCGACATCCTTCATGCTGCCTTCATGTCTTCATAGGTGAAACGCCCCAGGAACTCTATTAAAACAAAAACTAATTATTTTCTGCTCAAATAAAGTACTTAAACATGTGGCAAAGTAAAGTAGGCATATCAACTAGGTTTTGACTAGCCCATGGCTGGACAAAAGCCATGGTTGTATAATTTCATCTTTATTTAGGGCTGATATTTCAGTCTCCAGATATTTTATAACATAACAATAAAACATGCCAGTATCGTGTTATTTTAATATTTTCTCGAGTCAAAGTTTTAGTAATTGATTGTATTGTTTTCTACAAATAGAATTAAACTAACCACTAGACAAAACCACCGGCCACTGAAAGCAAAATTTCTCTGCCAGTATGTAGACAGTATGTATGGGTGTCCAAACCCCCAGGTTTAGTGGAAATCCCACTAAGTTGACAACACTGCTTTTCTACGATTTTGTCATTGGCCACAGATATCAAAAACGTGAAAAGGAAAACGTTTTGTTACGTATTGCAAATATGGTAAAAGTGTTTTAAAAATTGGTTTTTAATTTTTCGGCAATCATTGTACATTTTCATTTATAAGCACTAGAAAAGCATCAGTTGTAATTTAAAAAAAAAATCAATCATAGGACAATAATTTGGAAATTAATCATTCCTATATGGTGTAACAAAACACATCTTCCAAACAAATTATAGCCAATTGATTAGAACATCCCTATCCAATTTCGGTCGACTGATAAAAAATGTTTATCGTAATTCGAACTATGGCATCCGTTTAAAATTGTACTTGCTTTCGATTCAGAATTGCAAACAGAAATAAAATGTGTTGCGTAATTAGACTGCTGGTTTCAGACTGGCTAAAGTAGACTCATCATTCATGAATAAAATACCTCCCCACTTAGTCGAACTAAATAAAACGAAATTTTAATCATGTATAAAACGCACACTATGCTGCCAAGCATATTATAAGTTGGGGGATTACATCGCTGACAAAAATGCTTGGCTCAACGCTGGTCAAGCTCCACAAGGGCGCATAAACTAGTTGATTAACATTTCAACTATATTTAGATTGTATAAATTCAATCTCTTCGTATTATATAATTGCATAGCACATGTGTGAGCACTATGTACCTACTTTAAAGTTACTATTTACTGGGTACGTCTTTCATTGATTTGAATGTGCCCCGGGGCGGCTGAGAGTATTTCATGCTCACTCAAATGACTCGCTGGTGGTGGCGTGTGTGTTTGATCATTAAGTTCCCTTCAAAATGGTTGTGCTAAATGGTGCTGATCCATGCGTCATGTTCGTGAACGGGTGCCCTCAGTGAGGACTGGTAATTTCTTAGCTGCCACGGCTTTCTGCATAAGACATCTAACTCGTTTAGTCTGCCTATGAGAGGATGGGAGGATCTACACATTAATCTAGACATAAAATGGGAGGCTAAATATTGCCGTCTAAGGGCTATTGGAGGTTCAGCACATTCGACTTGCAATGCGTTAACGGGAGAGGATTTCATACAACCTGAGATGATTCGAAGGCATTTGGACTGAATTCTATCCAGCCCAGCCAAAGCACCTTTGTTGCAAGGAATCAGAAGCTATGTTCCATAGGCTAAAACACTACGAACTAAGGCATTGTAAACTAATTTCATGGTGTAGGGGTGAGCACCCCACCAAACACCCGCAAGAACTTAAAATTGAAATAATTGTTTCACATTTTTGGACAAGAAAATTACTAACTATAGGAATATTTTGGTGTGGTTAGATATTTTTTTATATCTTTTCTTTCTTTTTTTCTTTCTAAATAATCCAGAGAGAGGCACAAAGATGATGCAGCGTCAACCATGGAGGAATCTGTCACATACAGAACAATGTCATCGGCATATTGGCTGGACCCAATATCGGACGTGTATAAATTGTAGAGTATGGGACTGAGGACATAGCTTTGTGAGAGTCCCCTCCATGTCTGCCTTTCATCGAACTCCTCATCCTGGACTCTCAGAACCAAGGAGCGGGACAACAGTAGTTCAGATATGCATTGTATCATCTTAGCCGGAAGACTCAGCTGTTGCAGTTTTTGCCTTAGTACGGGAAGAAGTACATTGTCATACGCAGAGGAGACGTCAAGGAAGGTGGCAACTACGGATTCGTTTCTAGAAAAAGCTATGCGGATATCCGCAACTAAAGTACCAACACTGTCCATTGTACTAAGCCCTTTTCTAAAACCAAATTGGTGTTTCGGCAGTAAGTCTCTCGATTCGACTACCCATTCGAGACTGTTTTGGTTTTTTTGACGGTTTCAACAGAGGAATAATAATTTGTATTTTCCACTTGTCTGGGATCCAATCATGAATATAACAAAAATTTTAAATATTTAAAAAGTTGAATTTAGCCTTTTCGCCAGAATGGGTTATAAAATAATATGGCACACCATCAATACCCGGAGCTGAGTCCCGGACGTGTGGGCACCATATTTTATTCCTCCAAGGTAAATGGCGCATCGAAAATCCTTTCGATGCGCCATTTACCTTACCTCTGCTACAGTCCTACCAACTTATCTGTGAACTGAAAGAGGACGGCACCGTTGATTCAGTGTTGCTAATTAATATAAGGTGCCCAAAATTGAGTAAGTTTTCAAGAAGGAAACTTCACATTAGACATAATCGTTTAATAAGAATTACAGTTTTTACAAATTAAAAACAATGATATCTTTATAAAAATAATAAAATAGATAAAAAGAGTTTGATAATTTACAGTTACGTAGGTACGCTAACAGTTTAGTCTCTCAGGAATAAACAATGGCTTTATCTAAAAAGTAATCCAATGAAGTGGAAATTCAGCAGATAAAATGTTCCACGGGGGGATACAACTTTCATTTAATGCGAAGTTAAGTAGGTACCTACCCTGCAAGAGGTACCTGGATGTCTAGCATTTAGATATGACCGTACCTAACCCTTAACACCAGATTTGACTAATTATAATTAGCAGTGGTACACACGGCTACACATCAAGCTATACATATCCAGTATAAGCTAACCTCGCATTGTACGGAAATCCTATTCAATGCGAGATCATCATAAACTGGAAATGTATAGCTTGATGTGTAGCCGTGTGTACCTAGTGGTAGTGTAGTGTAATAAAAAAAAACAAATTGCTTTACAATAATTTATTGAAAACCAGGTTTACAGTAATTGTGATCTTTAGATGAACCTGCATACACAACTTCATCCTGGTTGTGAGGCCATACTCCGGTTATTTCCGTACCACTATCATCATTATCACTATCGCTTTCGGTTTCAGTGTCACTTACCACTTCTTTATTAAAAGGTTTATCTACATATAAATACAAATCATGTTTTAAGTATTCTCCTTCTAACCTGCGAACGTGTTTACAATGCTGTGCCCACTCATGAACTGTAATAGCGTCAAAAGCTTCTCTAACTAGGCGGGGAATTTCAGCATTTTTGTGCTCAATATTTACATCAGCAACTTCTCTTTTCATTGTGCTCCATATGAGTTCAATGGGATTGAGATCACAGTGGTGGTAAATATAAGCATTTGTGTCTATTGTCTTCTAAATTTTTTTCAATCTCATATACAGGTTTCTCTTAATTATTTCTAGAAGCTGAGGTTTAGTCAAATTCTCTCCGTAGTCAATTTTATTTTGGGTCAACCATAAGTGCATTTTTTTTTTTAAGGAATTCATATTTGGGACTTTATTCACACAAATACGGTGATAAGGAGCATTATCCATCACTATTATGGATGGCTCTCGTAAATTAGGCACAAGTTTTTCAATAACCCACTTTTTAAAGTTGGTACTATTCATCTCGTCATGATAATCACCACTTTTTGTGTTTGATTTAAACACAAGTAGTGCATTTGTAACAAATCCAGTATCTCCTCCCGCATGAACAATAATATATCTTTGCCCTTTCGATAAACGCTCCCAATACTCCGTCTTTTACCCTCTCCTTGCCAACATTTACCCGATGTATGCGAAGAGTGAATATAGGTCTCATCTGGGAAGATTTATTAATTTTATCCACTGTATGCAAGTACTTTGCTCTCCAAGCTGATATATCATTACGCTCCATAAGAACCTTCCGATTGGATTGAGATTTTTTTATACGAAATCCCACCTTGTGAAGCAGCTTTCGCAGACTCTCTCGCTGTCCTGTGTAATTTATATCTGTCTTTAAGACCTCTAGAAGCTTTTGGGGGTATGAGGAACAGGGTGTAAAGTTCACTCATCCCCCATAGGAAAGGGAGGATCCTCCAACCAGACGGGTGTGATGTCTGGCGGGCAACTGCCCAGAGGTTGAAGTCGGGAAGCTTGTATATATATGTTTATCGCGCGGTAAACTCTAATTGCGCGATGCAGGATTTGTGTGACGTCAGGATGTTGTGTGACGTCAAGTCTTTGATGCATATGCTTTTATTTTAACAGTAGGGACCTCTTTTTTTAGCAGAATAAAATTCATGTACTTTCCTCCGTATAACTACCATGTCAAAACCATCAACATGCACAAATCCACTTTTACGTTTTCTCTCCTTGTCTGGTGTCCGAATTTTTGTACCGGTTTCTTCCGCTGCGTGCCCTTCCTTTACTATTTTTGAAATTAATCCTTGACTCACACCTGAAATATAGATAATAAAATAAATGTAAGTATAAATTTGAAATCTGGCAGGTTAGTTGGCTCACTCCTTTAGCAGGTTACCTAATAGATGTACGTTACCGTTACGCTAACCTGTAGCAAGAATAGAAACGAATATTTCGTGAACTTAAATAATTAGTTAAGTATCGGGTAATTTATAACAAGAAAGTTGACAACACTACCCTGTCGCTGCCGAAATTAGTTTGTATATTTGATTAAATGGAATAATCGGAGACCCCGCCCGAGCTTCTTCTTCAAAAAAGGTTTCAACCTTTAGAATAATGTTTCGAGCATCATTTTTGATAGCTTTATGCATATTTAACTTTATAAATTCAGCAATATCACGACAAAACAACCAGAGAACCCGAATGTAGTAGACACTGACAATCGAATGACATTTCAACATGACGGCCGTAGTTCCAATTTTCACCATTTCACAGATAAGTTGGTAGGAGTGTGCTTTGGTTTGTTTACATTGCAGCTTATGTCATATAAAAGTAATCTGTGAACAGTTTGTAGATATAATAAGGACTAATAAACTAAATCCTATGAACTACCCGGACTATCAGGAGATATAATAATAAGTCTCTCTCTGCCAAAGTTAAATGCTCTGTGGCTGCTGCCAAAGTTACATGCTCTGTGGCTGCTGCCGTCTTACCGTCATCCCACAAATGGAAGTCACAGAGCATGTAACTTTGAGGCGGAACTTAGAACATTTCAGTTTATGACCTTCTTTAGCCAACCACATAAAAAAAACATAGCTACCACCATGAAAATTCTGACAAACTTGACAATCATGTCCTTGAAGGCAAGAACTGTCATAGATAGGGATGCGCAACGTATAGAATTCAATAAACTTATCGATATCGATAAATGCATTCGATGCAGATAATAGTGAGGTTACAAAACTAATTTATCTTGAAAAATCGGTAAAATAAAACACATATTATGATTTGAGTATTTATTAATTTATATAAATGAGCAAGCAACATCGGTATCAGACCAAAATGGCTTCCTTTTTTTATTTATTTGCACCAACGTCACAATTTCTTTTAGCACACCAGACTCAAATTTTTCCAAGAGACTGGCACTGCGTCTTAGTGATGCCAGGCTGCATTTAGTTTTTTTGTAATTGTTCCATTAACTGATTTTCCCTTGGTGTTCAATCTGTAAAGATAATTAAATATAAGCACACTTTTCGATGAGACGTTGTGGTATTCTGCCGTGCAGAACCACGATCTTTAACCTTTCTTTATGATATTATACTAAACAAATCACCTTTTGATTTATTTACCTATTGATATTCTATGACACATGTACTTTACTCACTTTTATATTCTGTAACATTGTTTACCTCTGTAAAGCATGCTTTTGATTATCTCTTGATTGTTTTAGCATCCAAATCAATTTTATATAATTATCTTTCCCTTTTTGTGAAAAACTTTAGAATATTTATATTCTGACGTTTTCATCTTTTCAACTATCATCTGTCGTAATGTACTTTTCTGAACCATAGACAGAACACACCATAGTTAAGTAGTACACTCTATCTTCTCTCATAAAGTGGGTGTATACACTGAACCTGCGCAATAAGCCCAGCAGATCTAAGATTTTTCCTCTGTAAGCCGTTTTTATTAGTTCTGGTCATATCTAAATTAAGAAATAACTAATATGTTTTTAAAATGTTTAAAATATGACACAGAACAATAAAAAGGCCTTCAAATTTTTGAATCTAGTCTTGTCTTAGCTTCGGGGAGTCGTATTTTTAGCTTGAGATGGGATTCGCTGTTTTTCTGTCCTTAAGTCTTATTTGTTGAACAATTAGCTACTCGAATATTAGTCTCATATAACTAGCATAACTAGCGTGCGCGGGTGTCCTAATCTTACTGTATAATTTAAACTATCGATACTGAGTGGTCTATGACAATAAACATTCTGCCTGTGTAATACTGTGTTTAATTCGCTCGGCCCTCCTGCCTAGCCCTGTAGGAGGTGCTCACTTCAAACGAACTATAATCCCGCGCTGTGAAGCGCCGCGAGTACACGCACACAAAGGCCTCCGACGCTAGACGACGTTATTCTCCGAGAGAGACCTCCTCCGTCACCTGTGACGCTAGCGCGGTCCTCCCGCTAGGTGAGGCGCCTCAAAGCGCCTCCGATATCTACAAACTCTCACAACCTCCTCTCCGTTCCACAGGGTGGGGTGGATCTCCAGGGTGGATAATCCTCAGACCAGCCTCCTCCACGCTGTCTGCTGCCTGCCTGCCTACCTACCTACCTACCTGCCCACCTGTCCAACTGCCTACCTGTTCCTGCCTCCCGCCTAGCCTGAGCCTGTCCTGGGTACTAAACTTACCTTTGCAAATTTTAACTTTTAATTTTAATACCTTTTATATTGTAATTTAATTTGTGACCTACGTTTTCCTCCACGGAGGTAAACGTAACGTTACAACTTATAAACATTTTTCTGCATATAAAACAGGGATCTTTTCTATTTGAAATGAGCAATAGAGGACAAATTAACTCAATCAATTTTGAGAATTTATTTCTCTGTCTGACTGTCTATTTGTTTGTAACATCATCACATGAGAAAAGCTTATTGGATTATAATGAAACTACATACTTCACTTGAGACGATTCCCCTTTTTGTTGAAGTCCTTTTTTCCAAAGTTGTTAGCACATATGTTTCGCTGCTCATGCAGTTTTTCTATTGGTAGATGCACTCGTTCTTAATTACCAACTGCTTTTAGCCACTCTCGACAGCTGGAAGATACGAAATATAAAAGGTTACTTATAACGTAAGAAGATGAAGATGAATGAGACGAAGAAATGGTTTAAAACATCGTGCCTACAGTAATATTTGTCTAATTTAAATTGTAATGTAATTTAGTCTAACTAGGTTGACTGCAAATTAAATGAGTCAGAGAGTCTAAGATTATACATATATTATCTACCTGTGACACCATTATGTAAAATACTAGGAATATGAAGAAAATAGAGTCTTATATTCTTAGTATAATAATCTATTCCATTTAGTTACGCTGATAGTGTAAATTGGATGTTTTCTTAACTTTAAATCGCACTAAATAAATTCACAGACAAACGTAGTCAGTTATAAGTAACCTTTTATATTTTGTATCTTCCAGCTGTCGAGAGTGGCTAAAAGCAGTTGGTAATTAAGAACGAGTGCATCTACCAATAGAAAAACTGCATGAGCAGCGAAAGATATGTCCTAACAACTTTGGAAAAAAGAACTTCAACAAAAAGGGGAATCGTCGCCATAGTGAAGTATTTTAGTTTCATTATAATCCATTAAGCTTGTCTCATGTGATGTTGTTACAAACAAATAGACAATCAGACAGAGAAAGAAATTCTCAAAATTGATTTTTCCTCTATTGCTCATTTCAAATAGAAAAGATCCCTGTGTTTTATATGTAGAAAAATGTTTATACGTCTCATCGAAAATTGTGCTTATATTACAGATTGAACACCAAGGGAAAATCAGTTAATGGAACAATTACAAAAAAACTAAATGTAACCTTTTTGTCTTTTTATTTTGAGGATGGGAAATCATCAAATGACTTCTCCCGCTCTGGGCAGAGCGAGAGGGTGTGTCAGACTTTTACTGACTAAAACCCACCCGTGTTCCTTCCGTTGCCTGTGTGCCGGGCCGCGATATCCCTTTCGGACAAACCCGCAACCCCAGCAGGCATTGGTCTTTCGACCCCGTCGGTTGGTGCTGACATCTCTTTGAGGCGCGCGTGGAACTTGTGTTGTGACAACGCGCCGTCGACCCAGGCCTGTCACTGGTCCTTATCGGACGGCTAGCTGCCCATTGCTCACCGTCCGCAAGCCCGCGCCTACGGTGGCCGGAAGTCGGCTCTCGACTCTTGGCATCACTAAGACGCAGTGCTAATCTCTTGGAAAAATTTAAGTCTGGTGTGCTAAAAGAAATTGTGACGTTGGTGCAAATAAATAAAAAAAGGAAGCCATTTTGGTCTGATACCGATGTTGCTTGCTCATTTATATAAATTAATAAATACTCAAATCATAATATGTGTTTTATTTTACCGATTTTTCAAGATAAATTAGTTTTGTAACCTCACTATTATCTGCATCGAATGCATTTATCGATATCGATAAGTTTATTGAATTCTACACGTTGCGCATCCCTATCTATGACAGTTCTTGCCTTCAAGGACATGATTGTCAAGTTTGTCAGAATTTTCATGTTGGTAGCTATGTTTTTTTTATGTGGTTGGCTAAAGAAGGTCACAAACTCTCTCAAACTGAAATGTTTTAAGTTCCGCCTCTTAAAGTTACATGCTCTGTGGCCTGTGCACGGCTGGTAATCTCGGAACAAAAAATCCTGGCATTAATAGACGTATTTGTCTATGGGTGATACTCCTCAAAGTGACAACCGCCCCTCGTCCCTTTCCCCTTTGTCGCCCGTGCAATCTCACGCCATATTGGTTTGTTGTAAGTCTATCGTAGTCTGTGGTTGTCTACACCCCGCCATTACAGTTTTTAAAGTTGATTGAGTGAAGTTCTACGTTGATTTATTTCCGTAACTTATCCTCTCAAGTTTAAACCTGTAATAGTGTAATTACAACGTGCAGTATGTTCCGTACTTGCTGTATTGTGAATTGCGCTAGTAAACGAAAGGACGTTAAATTATTTCGATTTCCCAAACGTGAGATAGGACTCAAGTGGTTAGAGTGTATTAACTGTGAAGAATTGCGAAACCTGAGGGCAGAGGATCTTCACAAGCGTTATGTCTGTCAAAAGCATTTTGAACAGAAGTTCATCATCTCGACCAACGTGTGGACTTGTCTTCTTGTTGCCGCCTATCCCACGCTGTTTTCCGATAGCGAAATCAGCAGTGGCACTCCTAGTCCTCGGTTTCAAACTATGGACACTGACGCACACACCATTGGTAAGTACATCAATAATATGATTTCATTATATACAAATTTTCTCATATATTCCTCACATATTCAAATGGCAAGTGCATCATGTCTATAATATTCATGAACGTAAAAAAAAAAATGGATTTGAATTTTCCACTCTGGAATTTCACACAGAAGCCATACATTTTAAAGAAAAGTATCCTATATCCATCTATGTTGCTCTGTCTTGAAAGTGGGTCAAATTGGCCGTAAATGCACTTAAAACCAAAAAAAAAATTAAAATTGTTCAATATACACTCGCATATTGTGTAATTAACATTTTTCCTGTCCATAATAAGTTAATAACTTGATATTATCACATAGTATTTTGAAAAGGCATACACATAGTTATTATTTGAGCTCCATACCCAAGGGGTGCCAACGGGACCCTATTACTATGATTCCGCTGTCCGTTTGTCAGTCCGTCTGTTACAGGGCTGTATATTTTGAACCGTAATAGATTTACACTTGAAACAGAGTGTACTACTATGTTCTGCTATACCTAAATAAAATAAAGTTAAAAATTTAAAGAAAAAAAGGTATATAAAAACGAAAAATATGTATTGTTCAATATTGTATGGTGGCACTGAACCCCTTGTGTGCGAGTCAGACTCGCACTTAGATTTTTTTTTACTGTTTATTCATTTTGGGCAGTCGTATATTATAAATTAGTATGGTGTTATGTTGATAAGCTTAAATATTTCTTTACAGACAATGCTGTTTCTGATCACACCTATGCCAAGAAAAGGCAGCATGAGGATCATACCTACTGTACCTCTGAACCAACAAAGAAACATAGAATGACTAAAACTGGTAAGTCACAGCTATTATCTTTTTTTTGGTTTTTAATATATTAAGTACTTTATAATTTTTGAATGTATTACTTTTTGATGGCATTTTTGCCCAATTGCAAAGAAACACTTCTTTGTGTAATGTTTTTGGCAATCACTCCATGATGGAAATATTAATCACATTATAATATTTTTTTTTTAGGTTTTGATGTTTTTGTTAATAATGCAAACCTTGTGGATCACACCACAACACCGTTCGTTGACGTGCCTTCCACTTCAGGCTGTGGAAATGAAGCCTCACAAAACCAGATCATAAGAAGTAATTAAATATTACCATTATATTTCACCAATAATGAGACAAGTATTCACCGAATAGTGCGCAGGACCAACATGCATTTGGAATTTTTTGTTTAATAATTTGTTGGTATTTGTACAAAAGTAAAGTAATTGAGTAACATGGCAATTAATAAAAATAATGTAGACAAAATAGTTGTGTCATTTTTGTTTTACAATCTGCACAGCACACTCATATTTTGTTGAGCTATCATTATATCTATCAAACATTTTTATTTACAGACGCAGTTATTCCTTCTACTCCGAGGCTTTGTGTCCGAAGAAGGCGTATTATTTTAAACAAAAAGTCTCTTTCACCAAAATGTGCCAGGCTGTACCGTGAATATTTAAAATCTCGGAAACAGTTGGATTTCAGTCAAAGAGCACGAAGAGCACTAAAGTTTTCAAAGAAAAATTCTTTTGAAAAACTGACTGAAAACATGAACTCATTGGCCAAAACAATTATGTGGATGCAAATTAAGCAATGCACCAAGAAATTAAAGGGGAGACGCTTTACTACTGAAGAGAAACTTATAGCTTTATCGATATTAAAGCAAAGTCCAAAGTGTTACAGATTCTTACATAAAATATTTATACTCCCCACAAAACACACTTTAAATAAAATGGTTTCTGAACTAAATATTGAAGCTGGGATCAGTGCTCAAGTATTTGATGCAGTTAAACAAGAGGTACTTATTAGATGGCTATATTTAACCTTAACCCTGATTCTCAAGGAAACATGGCTACATAGATCGGAGTGTGTATAATAATAGATGTAGTGTTAATATTGCAATAGTAATAATATTTAACTAATGATTTCAGGTAAATACATGGGAAGAAAATAAAAAATATTGTTCAGTTCTCTTTGATGAGGTTGCATTAGAAGCAGCCTTGACCTACAATAAAAAGAAAGACTCCATCACTGGATTTGTCGAACTTCCGGAAAAAATGACTGACTTTGCTGACCATGCACTTGTCTTCATGTTGAGAGGAGCCCTTTACAAATGGCAACAACCTATAGCCTTCTATTTTTGTAAGGGAGCTACATCAGGGGTTCAACTTAAAACAATAATAAAGGATGTAGTAACTGCAGTAGGAAATACAGGTTTGTTACCTATAGCCCTAGCATGCGATCAAGGTACAGCCTTTCAATCAGCTCTAAAAAGCCTTCAAGAGGACACACAGAGGGAACAAATAAGATTAGAATTGGTGAGTATAATTGAGAATTTTCCTAATTCATAATTAACACTAAACACTTTGCAGGACACTAAACCTGAGCAGAATAAGAGGCAGTCACAATAGTATCCTGATGGCTGTGGCGGCAGATACTTCCTCCGCCATAATAAGACAATTTGTGCGAAGACTGATACCATAGTTAGACCACTACCATTTCTCGGTGTGTCTAGATATTGGGTGGTCTTCCCAGAAATTCGTCTTTAGTTTAGGTTAGGTACTAACAATAGTGATTTAAGTGCAAACATGTTACTAACAATTTATGGATCTTTTTGTAAATGATTTATTTATTATTATTATAAACGCCCCCAGAAGTAATAATAATATAACTTCAATTTTGTCTCATTCAGTGTCCTTCAATGGATAGATATTTTTCACATATTCCACACACAACCTGACTTAAAAATAATATTAATTGGCTTAATGGGTGAACACTTCTACATAACTGTTTGGGGAATACAGGTGTGATGCAATGTAATTGAATATTGAAGGTGCATGTTAAAGGTTATTGCTATTATTATAACATTCCTGTCATTATTTTCAGATGATATAATAACCATCAATGGTCATTCACTAAGCGTGATACATGATCCACTGCACCTAATAAAGGGGTTAAGAAATAATTTCTTAACCAAAAATATAAAATACGATAATAAAATATCTAAATGGGACGATATTGTGGATGTCTATAAAACGGACTGCAATCATGCGCAAATGCGATTGTTACACAAATTGAACGATGAACACGTAATTCCAGAAAAAATTAAAAAGATGAAGGTAAATAATATTTTTGAATTGAGAATGTTTCTGAAGATGGCTGTTTAAGGATACCTAGTCTGTTAGGTTTAATCACAATAATCATGCATAAAGGGCTGTATTGAATATATCATGTGAATTGTGTTGTTTATCAATATTTCAAGGTGTTCAAAACTTTGTACTTATAATATCTATTTTTATTGCAGGGCAAGAATTGTGTGAGAGTGTTCAGCAAAACATGGGCAGCTACTCTTTCATACACTGCTCAGTTCTGTAAGTATTTTGCCTGCAATGTAATTTTCTCACCGACTGCAAATTGTGTCACATAAAAATAAGTATACTTAAAGCATGTTACTTTTTTGTTGCAGCTCAATATGCCGATGGCAAACCAGTCAGCCCAACTTTAAGAAATACGGCAGAAATGGTATAATTTTTTGATGATTTGTTTGATTCGGTCAATGGAGCCTGCCTTTCAAATAAGAGGGATAAAGGTAAACCTTTGCGGAGTGCAGTGACAGCCTCGTCTCAGCACCACAGATTTTGGGGCGAGGCTATAAAAAAATTACAAGGTATAAAATTTGTCGAAAATAAAAATAATAGAGAGACATCAGTGGCCTCACTAAAAAACTGGATAGTTACGCTGAAAAGCTATCAAAGGTTGTGGCAATTTTTCAAGAATAAAAATATAAGGATCTTGAGACCAAGATATTTCAACTCTGATCTGATAGAAAACTTTTTTGGACAAGTCAGAGCCTACAATTTTAGAAACAATAATCCAAATTGCCACCACCTTTAAGTCACTTCTAATCACAAGATTTATAAAATTTTACTCCGATGGTTACAATTGTGAAGAGGATTCAGGTGAGCAACTAGTAAAACTCAAGGCCTTATTTGAAACTACGAAAAATAATAAAATAAATGCCGATAGTGCCTGCTCAGCTGGATCCTCTAACCTTCGGAGTGCAGTTCTAGAGAATATCCCCACAACTGCCATGCAAGAAAAGCTGAAAGTTCACTCACTCACAGGCATATACCACAGGGTGGGTTATAAGATTTTTTTGTAAACAAAAACAATTGTAAGGAATGTGAAAAAACCCTTCCTTCTCGTGAAATAAGCTCTACCAGTAATTGGATATCTGGAAGATATAGAAACACAATTAACCTTAAAAAATTGACCTACCCTTCCGAAAATGCCGTGCGGACTTTTGGCTATATCATTCAGGAAACAAACGAATACTTGGAATTCACACCACACCTAACGGGTATTATAAAAGAACTTAAAAATAAAATAAGATCCAAGTATTCGTTTGATTTTCTGGATTGTGTGATACACAGGGATGCTGTTAAGGAATTCTTTCTAGAATTAAGTCTTCGATTAGCAGTATTTAATTGGCGCAATGTGATAAATAAGATAATGAAGGGCACAGATGTATATAGGTTGGAAAACAAAAGTTTGCCACCAATGCAAAAGAAAGCATTTATAAAATATAAAACAAAATTAAAAAATAAAAATATTGAATGTTTTTTATTTCCATCACTTGACATTCCTTTTCTAATACACACAGACCACAGGTGTGCTATAGGTACACTTATCTACACACAATCACAACCTCTGCTTGAATTAAAGCAGAACCTCTTTTGTAAGGCTTAAAAGGCTAGTTTCCAAAATATTCTGGGCTCGACAAACCTTGGCAAAAAGACCCGGTCTCATAACAACATGAGCGACAAAATGGGTAAAATTTAAAAAAATATTAAACGTCAAAATGATGAGTTGCAAATCGTATAGCGATTTTTCTACTATGGGAGATTACCGTCTGAGTACTACTTAGTCTGTGGGCCTGTGGCACTGGTGGAAGTGCCACACAAATTATAAAGAGAGCCACAGAGTACTTTTTAAATAGGTAGGAAGTGCACATAATATTTACAAAAAGAAAACTGGCATTTGAAAAAACGCCAGTCTATTATATTGTACGCCAGTGTTTTTCAATAAACAATCAAATAAATGTGAAGCTTAACTAAATAAGTTTAAAGCGATACGTTTTGAGGGTTTTATAATTGGTTTCAGGTTTTGTGCTTAGATTTTGTTTTATAATTGTATAATCTAAGGTTTTGTGTTCGAAGATGGAAAAACTGCCAATGTGTAGAATATCGCACACCCAGAACAACACTGCACTAAGTCAAAATAGCTCATTTTTCAGAATCAACGAAAAACCGTTATCTCGTGTTATGTCAAAGTTATTGTGAATCTCGTGAACATTGCATGTAAAGAATGCAATGCGTATCAGCATTATATAGTTCTGTATATTTAAAATGCGTTAATAAAGAAAAAAATAAGTTTTTTTTACATAATTCACTGTTGTGGAATGACCCAACAAAAAATGAAAAAATTATTTCGAGTTACGTGCTTTTTAATGATTGATTCTGAGATAATGCACTATTATTCTACTGTTTTTTTAATGAGATTCATTATACAATAACGAACCATTTGATTTTTTTTCAGGAATAACCTATTAAAAATGAAATAAAAGACAAGATGTTTCATAAATCAGTACTTATATTTTGAACATAAACACTCGTTTCGAACCCGTGTTCATTTAAAGTAAATCACAAAAAAAACACGAAAAATATCTTGGAAATCTTCTGTTAATCAAAAAAAATTTAATCAAAAATCAAAACCAAAATTGGTTCGGTACAAACAATCATAACACTGTTATGAATTGAAAAAAAAACAAGGAAGCGTTAAAACTGTTAAGGAGCCTATAAGGTATTTGACAGTTTTATCGTTAGTTGTTTTGTTTTCCATAAACTACCTTTACTCAAAGTATTATCAAGGGTCTACTTACTTACTTACTATAACCAGTCTTTAAGAGTAACAATAAATCACCATGTATTACAATATCACAGGTTTACTCAAGTCATAATATTCACTATCTTCAAATAAAAAACAAAAAACTATAAAAAAATAACAGGAACTCAATGTTTCATTATTCAGTCATTACTACTATTCTAAATTTAATGCAGCCTTATAATAGGAATTAACATAATTTGTAGGAATGATGTTTTTTTCGATTAACTCCATAATGTCTCTTTTTTTGTTTGCAGCTAGTGGTTGTTTTTCTGTATATGCTTTAACCAACTGCGGAGAAAAGCTTTGATCTCTGTAACGTCTTGAACGATTTCGAACACAAACTTTTTTAAAATCAGTATGTTCGAACGATGTTTTATAGAAGAAAGTCAAGGGATGTAGCTTTTCAACGCGCAGTTGTTTAATGTCATGCCATTTAAGTTGAGTATTGTCCTCATCTATATTGAAATTGTTGCCCCAAGCTTCCTGAAGGATTTTAAGTTCGTAAAAATCGTCGTATGTAAGCTCCTTTAAAAGATATGGCTTTCCTGTTTTTTTGGCAGTACGAATTAATGTAGCATATTGCTGTGGGCAATAAATAGGACCAGATCTTATGTGTCTTTTTATTTGTTTTTCTATCACACTGTGGACGTTGTCCCCTTCATTTTGTGAATGTCCGCGGATCAAAAATTTGTGGGTTATAGAATTAACTCTCAGATTATTAACTGCATAAGCATAAACGGATAATAAGTATTTATTTTTTTGCTGCCCACAGCAATTGTCGCTATAAAATATAATATCCACGTCAGTATTCGGAACACTCTTTTCAAGTACCATCTCAATGTATTTAAGGACACAACTTCCTATTTCAACTGCCCCACGCTTGGCTTCGGTTTAATCCCAGAAAAAACACACAACATCCTTTGCGTTTAAGTCACTTACAGTAAAGTTAAGACAGTTGATTCGAGACTTATAAAAAAAAAGAGAAACTTGGCCTTTGGGAACCTGCATGACTGCCTGTAGGTCGTATACTGCTACGACGACATCTTTCCTGTTTTTATCAGCTTCCTTTTCCATTCTGGACAATTCTTTTTCTTTGAGGTGGTTATTATAATCGTCACAGAGTTTCGCCTTGCCCTCATCATCGGCGTTTTTATAACTTTCACACAGGTCACATAGGTATTTCTTAGGAATATAAAAAGAAATATTGAACTCCTCATTGAATATCCTACTGAAAGTTGAAGCTGAAGCAGGAGTTAAATTATTTTGCTCTCGGAAGGTTTTATAATCTCGATACAAGTCTGCCAAACATTTATCACCTGAGATAAATTCTCGTGTTGTTTGAGCTCTTAGATAATGAGACTCTATCCTAGGAATAGAGTTTATGAAATCAGTCACACTATCTTTTATTTCAGAGTCTATTTTGCGGTGATTACCATGTTTCCCGCGTGCATCAGATTCCATAAAACCACCATCTGTTTTCTTTGACAGGGCCGTCTTGATATATCTATCGCAAATGCTCAGTGTAGCCTTAAAAAACTCTTTACACACTCTGATCCTATTGTTATTTTTTTCAAAATAGTAAGCCGAATTCAAAGTCCTCAATTTTTGTGAAGTGATGTACCTATATTTCGGCTTGATTTCATGTGTATGCCTCACAATGTATTCTCTTTGCCTCTGCAAATCGCCCAGCTGCCAAAACTGTTTGAAAATGTCTTGCCTTACCACTTCCTCTATTTTAGTTTTGCAATTCAACCTGCATTTATCGCCACAAGGAGGACGGATTTGACGTTCGTTGATAATTTTGTTAGGGTTTGTTAATGAAACATACGCTTTCCCTGTATTTCGCAATGTCCTGGCAATCTTAGACTTCCAGCCAGCAGGCTTTCGTAGTCTCTTTCGACATAATTTGGGTTCGTTCTCTGATGGAGCAGTGTCAATGGCAGAAGAAGTTGAAGTTGCGTTTGTCGGAGGAGTAGAATAGGAATTCGCTGTATTCGCTGAAGAAGGACCCGGTCTATTGGATTCATCACTAGATGAACTACTTGAGCTGCTGGAGCTTGAGGATGATGAGCTAGAGTCTGACGAGGAGCTTGAGGAGGAAGAAGACGATACTCGTCTAGGAATTACAAGAGGCCGAGATATTTGGTTCACAGGCACAAAAGTAGGATCCGCATCCGAATCATCTATAAAATCTTCTTCATCGGTATGATCAGATAAAACAGGAACGGATACTTCCCTTACTGATGTTTCATCGGCTGATGCTGCCACCGCTGACATCTCATCGGTAGATGCTGATGTTACAGTCGTGTTTTCAACATCCTTTTCCAAGCTGCTTTCTTGAGCACAAGGTCTGGTTTCTTCTGCGGTTGCTTCCATAGCCTTTTTAAGTAACAGGAGACTACGACCCCTCATCATCTGCCAAATAATTTTTATTTTATTTATTTATTCAACAACACTGCATTATCTCAAAAATGTAATAATAATCTTCTTGCAAATAAAAACAATGTATATTGTGAATATATTTCTTTAAATGTATAATGTAAGTAACAATTATGTTTATAAAAAAACAATTTATTATGATTTTTAACAAAATTACGACATAATTAAAATCTACCATCAATAGTGCATCATTTCACTAATTTTCACCTTTTACGAACAATACTGAACCATTTTGGGATACTACAAAAAATTTAACTTACCTTCGTCAACAACAGAGTACTATTTCGAAATAGTATCAAACACGTTGCTCAAACACAATCACCAACACTGAATTAAAACTAAATAATTCGGAGGAATTTTCATTCTACATTCAACAAGACCGCATTATCTCAAAATAATTCACTGTTACGCCAAGAGTCTGCGTGCTGTTCGTTACGGTGGACAAGTTGCAACTAGAAATAGTTTTGTGTTCGCGGTATGATTCGAGCAGCGCGTCTTCATCAATAAAGAGTTAGCGCGCCATCTGTTGGCCATTTTTATAAATATAAATACGCCTGTCTTCGTGGTATGCGCGGCAAGTTTTTGGCTATTCAAATAAATAAAAAAGTCAATTTTGAGATTTTTCGACATAATACAGTGTTGTTCTGGGTGTGCGATATGTTTAGTGCAGAATGTTCGCATGTATGTAGTGGTCAACAGGAACATCCATGAACTTTATGAGAAGCTGACTGATATTCCAGTAAGTTGATAAATCCTAACTAATATTATAAATGCGAAAGTGAATTTGTTTGTTATGCTTTCACGCTAAAACGGCAGAACAGATTTGGATGAAATTTGGCACATGGGTAGACCATGACCTGGATTAGGACATACTTTTTATCCTGATATTCCTACAGGGTTCAGACTTATGCAGGTAAAATCGCAGGGCGCAGATAGTAAGATTTAGGTGAAAGATAATTCATGTGAGTAAGATTGGAAGTATTATCAATATCTTCATATAATCAAAATTTGTTGCAGTTTGTAACTGAAGACAGGAGACCGATTCTTGCTTGTTTCTTCTGCTGCGCTAAACTAGAAAAATGCTGCCAATTCCTGAGAAAATGTCTGGAAGCCGAAGAACTGTTTGCTCAGATGATGCATGAGGATTATGAGGTGAGATATTCTTCATCAGACATTTATTCTTAAAATTTCTAATTTCAGTATAATTCGGAAGTGATTTCTCTCAAGCTCGAATCTATTGTGTCTGGAGTTCACGCCAACCATACCATTGGTCTGCGAAGTTAGTAGCATGGCCGACTCTCCAGACTACATTGGACCTACTTAAGGCACTTAAGCGCACTCGCTTGTGGGGGCTCTTTGGAGAACTTTAGTAGGGCTAGTGTAGGGTTGCCATCCCCAAATTTTGAAAACCAGGATTAGAATGAGACATGTCCAGGACATTTCGGATTAAAAACAGGACACAGTATAAGTGCACTATTTAATAGCAACATGATGAAACTCAATTATATGTATATACTTTATTTAAACAAATGATTTAAATGAATGTTTCTTCAAAATTTTTTTAAATTAATTTTTAATTATTTTAAAATAAAGGAAGGAATTACTAAATTATAAAATGAATAATACCTAGCTAGGTAATTAATACGTAGCTTTACTTCAGTACTGTGGATATAACATTACTTTTTGCCTTATCCTATTTAATTATTTATTCTTATTGAATTTTATTGCTGTCGAGAAATATCAATCATAAATATCAGAAATATCATATGTGTGAAAGCAAGTGATAATTATACAATATACACATGAATCTGTAAAGTCAGAGATGCGTGCCTTGGGTTTGAGCTCGAGACTCATGACTTGGCAGTCTGACGATCAGACCACTAGGCTATGACTCCACTGCTGTGTAATTGAAATATCTGTTGAAAAATAGTTTTTTTGTGTAAACTTCACAGACGTGGTTGGTTTCTCACTTATGAAATCAGAGTTTTTTATGGAGAACTTTAAAGAAGTTGTATTTTTCATACTAACATTTTTTTTTATTTTTTTTATTTAAAAAAAAAAAAATTGTTTATTATCTTAAATCTATACAATTAAGTTGCCGGGGCTTCCCAGAAAGTAATCCGAAGATACTTGTGATGGGATAAACCTCGCTCTTCCTCAATTAATTAACAATTGTTTCGTTGTGCTAATTAGGTATAGTTACACATTTTTTTTATATAACCAATAAAAATGAATAAAAAGAAAAATGAAAATCGTGTTTATGGCAGTGTGTGAAACTAGTGTGATTGTATAAATGTGTGTTAATACGTGTGTTTATGAGTGTGTGAATGTATATTTTGTGTGTATGTGTTTGTGTAAGAGGGAGTGCGTGTGTGAGTGGGTGAGTGTATGTGTGAATGAGTGTGGAGGTGTGTTGGAGTGTGTGTGTGTGTATGAATAGGGGTGTTTTGGAGTGTATGTGTGTGTTGGAGTGTGTGTATGTGTGTGTGTGTCAGACGTTCAACCCAGAGTCGCCAGAATGTCTTCCACGGCATCATAATTAAGTGTGAAGAGCCATTCAGTCAATGTCTTCTTACACTCGTACAGCTGCATAGGGTAAATGTTAAGTATGCGATTCATTATAACATTATATTTTTCAACTTCACCAATAAATATCCAATATCCCTCAACATTTGTGGTTGACTTACTGTGAGTTTGCACTGGCGTTCCAACGAAACATTCGCAACAAATCATGTTGAAATCTCTATTTTCTGCAAATGTTCCATACAATGTTTGACAGAAACTAGAGATTTCAGCATGTTTTGTTGTAATGTTTCGCCAGTGTAAACTCACAGTTAGTAAATCATAAAAAAAACACACTTTATGTATAAGTTATAAGTAGATGGTTTTGATTATTGCAGCTACTGTTGTAGCCGATTTCACTCTTTCGACCACTGTATATTTATAAAAGTAAGGTTGCGCGAAAAAAAAAAATATACAGGATTTTACCAGCACCCTTATTTCGTAATACACGATCAATCACAATCTGAATCATTTTGGGACAGATTGGTCGAGCGCTAATCCATTACCTCATAACGTAAATAGCGCATTGAATGTTATTGAACTGTCAAATGAAACAGTACGAAAATGTGTAACTCATTTAGTTGGATGGAATCCAGAACGTTACTTAAAAACTACCCACAACACCCCAGGACACATCCCAAAAAGCAGAACATGTCCTGGAAAAACGGGATGGTTGGCAACCCTATATAATGAAACAAGTAGTTATAGTCCATAGGTACGCGTTAAGAAAATAGTGATCATCGGCCTAACCCGGCCCCGTGACCAATCGGGTCGCAACCTCGTGCATATTTCTCGCGAGCGGCGAGCATAGGCCGATGAGTCACTATTTTCTTAACGCGAATATACTATAACTAAATAGTGCTTGTGGGACTGTGACTAAGATATTTTCCTTATACTATAAATATCTTTTTACAGCCCAATCCATTAATAAACCAAGACCACTTAGAGAATTATGGTGGGTTTATTAAATCTCCAATAGAGAACATAAGTATAGTTGATGTTGTTCAAACAGAAAGCATTGCTATCAAAGAAGAATTACCAGCTGTTTGTGAGGGCCTAGAGGATATTATTGAGCCAAAGAAGGAACATCAAAGTGATGGTATGTTTTTAAGAACAAACAATAAAACATATCTTAAAATAAATGAAAGATTTAACATAAACATTTAAACTTCTTCAAAGTTTTGGTAGTGTATATTATTATTTTAAATTTGGTAACCACATAACATTGTGAAATAAAACAAAATATATATTAATAATAAACAAGTAAACTCTTGACTGTTTTTGTATACTTACTTACAGAGCTAGAACTGCAAAATATAGACAATATCTGTCTCGATGTAGCTGATATACCACCACACCAATCCGAATCAGATTTCGAAGATGATGTACCTTTAATAGAGTTTAAAACGGAATTGGAAGATGAACAAGAAGTTTCCAAGAAGGCACAAAGAACCAGAGAGACAAGAAGTAAGTATTAGTTCGTTAATCTATAAGTAAGCAAACAGGCCAAGGGTTCACCTGATAGGAAGTAGTTAGCGTTACCTTGCAATGTTGAATTCTGTACATAGGACTTGCTCTAAGTCACAAATATTAAACGAGGACTATCGTAGTTAAATCAATAAAACGTATTTTGTTTTATAACAATAACAAAACCATGGCCAGCAAGACGACCAGTCACCACAAGCAGCACTCATTCACTAGCATAACGCTAAAATCAGCCATTACGCCCTCGCTGTTCTTGTGTCCCGACGCTGCCGGAAGCAGTGACAACTAGGGAGCATGACGAACTTGTTGCTAGTTACTCATACAAGAATAATGTGTGGTGTGATGTCATAGTCTGTATATATTACAAAAGATATGACAACGTCCCATCTTCTTAGCTTTACATAATTATGAATGATTGGGTTGAATGAGAATTATTTACTCGTAGTTATCAATTAAACTTAGCTATGTCGTGGCCCAATCTTAGAATTTATCATTTCATGAAGTGTTCGACTATTTCATGGAATGGTTGCATTTTATGAAATAGAACATCAACCGCTGGTCACATCATGTTGTGGTCAGGCCCGATCAGTGAATGCTAAACGTTTCATGATATGAACAGTTAAACGCACGACTACTTCATGATGTGGCCAAACATTAGTGATCATATCATTTGGTGGATAAAGTGGAAACCTTCTAAATATAGATGAATGTGTTAATAATTCCCTTGAACATGGTTCGTTTAAACTTCGATCACATAGTTTTGGAACAAACCATATTATGCCGTTAGTACAATTTTGTACTATGTGTCTGTTGATTAAGTGTATTATTCAATGTCACCAGAAAATTGAATTAAATTGCATGATTCACACTAGGACTGAAAACGAAGAACTTTTCGGTGCTAGTGTGAATCATGCAAGCGCTATTATTTTGTTTCGTGTGCATGTCGATCTGCTGACATTATTGTACAGGGCGAACCATTAAAGTGGAGACTTGACGCACCACGTGGTTTGACTTGCGCAGTAGACGATTTATAGAGCAGTGGGAGGCGCGGTCATGTCTCAACTTTAATGGCACGACTTGTACTTAAGCAGATTTATAATCATAGGGGCGACCGTTGCGAAGAAACCAAAATTAGATACACGGAGAACAAAACTTGAAGATGCAATAACAACCGCGCAAACTAAAAACGAAAAATCAGATTTGATAGTGATGCCCACAACTCACACAGCTGAAAAACTCAAATGCAATGTATGTCAACGTAGTTTTGGTCAAAAAGGTAATTTAACAAGACATGTTCTTGTACACACTGGTGAAAAACCTTATAAGTGTAATGTATGTCAACGTAGTTTTAGTAATAAGAGTAATTTAATAGTACATATTCGTAGACATACTGGTGAAAAACCTTATAAGTGTGATGTTTGTCAACATAGTTTTAGTGAGAAGGGTAAATTAACAAGACATATCCGGAGACACACTGGTGAAAAACCATATAAGTGTGATGTTTGTCAACGTACTTTTAGTGAGAAGGGTAGTTTAACAATACATATCCGTACACATACTGGTGAAAGACCTTATAAGTGTGATGTTTGTCAACGTACTTTTAGAGATATGGATAAATTAACAATACATATTCGGACACATACTGGTGAAAAACCTTTTAAGTGTGATGTTTGTCAACGTAGTTTTAGTCAGAAGGGTACTTTAACAAGACATGTTCTTGTACACACTGGTGGTAAACCTTAGAAGTGTGATGTTTGTAAACGTAGTTTTAGTGATACAGGTAATTTAACAATACATATTCGGAGACATACTGGTGAAAAACCTTATAAGTGTGCTGTTTGTCAACGTAGTTTTAGTCAGAAGGGTACTTTAACAAGACATGTTCTTGTACACACTGGTGATATACCTTAGAAGTGTGATGTTTGTAAACGTAGTTTTAGTGATACAGGTAATTTAACAATACATATTCGGAGACATACTGGTGAAAAACCTTATAAGTGTGATGTTTGTCAACGTAGTTTTAGTGATAAGGGTAATTTAACAAGACATGTTCTTGTACACACTGGTGATAAACCTTAGAAGTGTGATGTTTGTAAACGTAGTTTTAGTGATACAGGTAATTTAACAAAACATATTTGTACACATACTGGTGAAAAACGTTATAGGGGATATATAACCATTTAAGTATTACGTAAGCAGACTTTTAGTAATGGTTAACCACCCCTCCCCCTTGTCAACAAAAGTAAGCAAAGCTTACGTAAACATTGGAATATATTTTTTAAATCTGTGCAGGGTTTTTTTTATTGATTCACAATCACATGTCCAAAAATATGGAATTTATACTATTTTGAAAAGATTTAAAGGGCAGATTGTTAATCCCACTTTTAAATTCCCATTTTTTTTAAAGTCCCAAAAGAAACGGACAAAAAGGCGATGTTTTCAAATAAAAAAAAATATAAACAAGTTATTTTTTTTTTTTGCAGTATTGCTGCCTTTTCAGGAACGCTTCATTTTATACCATTTTCACTTCTCTGTCTTAATAATTGAACATGCTAGCTACAAATATTTGTTTCAATTGGGCTTAAAGATCTTTATTTATTCTAAAAGAACATACATTGTTCACTTAGCGAATAAATACATAACTATGCAAGGTAAGTGTAGTCCAGTAGCAAATAGATTTATTTTTTCAATTCCAATTCCACCTATCATTCAAATAAATCAAGTCGAAGAAAATATTTGATGTAGACAGCTATGTAATTTGTTTAATAAATGAATAAATATTTTATTAATCATTTTCTTTTTGTTTAATTTTCCTTAACAAATTTCTTTTTCTTGATTACCATCTCATAAAAATAGTAACTTAAATTTGATAGGTCAAAGTTTGTACATCCATAATCGAGACTATAGCACCATACTTAGCTTTAATATTTAATTTGTGCGTGGATCAAGGAGTCTTCCCTGATTTAATGAAATACAGTAAGGTTATACCCCTTTTTAAATCTGGGCACAGTAAAGACACTAACAATTATAGACCAGTATCCGTGCTGCCGGTATTCAGCAAGGTGTTCGAAAAGGTAATGCTCAATCAAATGCTTAATCATTTTAACACCAACCAAATCTTACACGATCAGCAATATGGGTTCACCAAAGGACGTTGTACGACTGACCTGTGTAACCTTATTAAAACACATATTTACAGCGTGGGAGGGGGCCCAAGACGCCATAGGAATTTTTTGTGACCTCTCAAAAGCATTTGACTGCGTAAATCATGAAACCTTACTCTTGAAACTTGAGCATTACGGTCTAGGTAAATTTGCGCTCAGTTTGCTAAAATCTTATTTAAATGATAGACAACAGCAAGTCCAAATTAATGGGGTCAATTCACTCGGTCTAAAAGTAAAAATGGGTGTACCACAAGGCTCGATATTGGGTCCTTTCCTCTTTTTAGTATATGTAAATGACCTACCCCATTTATTAAAAAACCAACCACAAATGGTGTTATTTGCTGACGATACTTCTCTAATTTTTAAGATAAATAGACGTGCATCAAATCTTGACGACGTAAATAACGCCCTACTGCAGGTCCAAAATTGGTTCACTGCTAATAATTTAGTATTAAATGGGAAAAAAACTAAATGCATTAGATTTGCTTTACCGAATGTTAAAAGTAGTGATTGTGACATAGTATTGAATAGGGAGAAATTGGAATTCATCGATAAAACTGTTTTCTTGGGGATCACGCTCGACTCCAAGCTGCAATGGGGTCCTCATTTAACATCTCTTGCAGGACGCCTAAGTTCAGCAGCATATGCTGTGAGAAAAATCCGTCAATTTACTGATGTAGATACCGCGAGGCTGGTCTATTTCAGTTATTTTCATAGTATTATGTCTTACGGTATTTTACTATGGGGACGGGCTGCAGATATCGACTCTATTTTTATTCTGCAGAAAAGAGCCATCAGAGCAATATATGGCCTCCGCAGACGCGATTCTCTAAGGGAACTGTTTAAAGATATTAATATCATGACGGTACCTTGTCAATATATCTATGAAAACATTATGTACGTTAGGAAAAATCTAAGTCTTTTCAGTAAAAGAGGTGATAGACACAATTATAGGACTAGAAATAGGGACCAATTGATTCAACCGGGTTTCAGACTGGCTAAAGTAGACTCATCCTTCATGGGGTACTGTTTGAAATGTTACAATAAAATACCTCCCCACATACTCCAATTGAACGAAACGAAATTTAAATCTTGTATAAAACGCACACTATGCTGCCAAGCATATTATAAGTTGGGGGATTACATCGACGACAAAAATGCTTGGCTCAGCGCTGGTCCAGCTCCACAAGGGCGCATAAACTAATTGATTAGCATTCAAAATATTGTTGCAGCTGCTGAAGATTGTAAAACTATCTTTAGATTGTATAAATTCAATCTCTTAGTATTATATAATTGCATAGCACATGTGTGAGCACTATGTCCCTACTTTACAGTTACCATTTACTGGGTACGTCTTTCATTGACTTGAGTTTGCCCTGGCGGTTGTGAGTATGTCATGCTCACTCAAATGTCTCGCTGGTGGTGGCGTGTGTGTTGGATCGTTAAGTTCCCTTCAAAATGGTTGAGCTAAATGGTGCTGATGCATGCGTCATGTTCGTGAACGGGCGCCGTCAGTGGAGACTGGTCATCTCTTAGCTGCCACGGCTTATTTGAATTTATTTTAATTTTTTAATTGTTTTTGATTTTATTTTTATTACTGACGCTTTTAACGTGCACGTCTTTTTACATTGTTCTCACATGTATAATTACAAAAATAGATGATGTAACCAATATTTTGTGAAAATATTCTGATTGAAAAGAGTGTCCGTGGAGTTTCTTGCCCGTTCTTCTCCATAGGAATGGGCAACTAGCTTCATATTTCTGACTGACCGACCCCTTGACAATTCAAAAGTACCTGTAATTGGTTTATTTGAAATAAATGCTTTGAGTTTGAGTTTGAGTTTGAGTTAGGTATACAAAAATATTCTATAGCCTTATATATTCTGTACTCTTAGTTATACCACTTGAACGGTCCAATTTTATTTATTTCTAATTGTGATCACAAGTTTTTAATACGTAAACTTTTTTTATATACAATCTTAGTTTTTGTTGATACTAAACCTCTTAAGGGGTCATTGTACTCATTGTAGCGGCATCTACATCGCTACATGCAAACTACGCATCAAAGACCTGACGTCATACAAATCCTGCATCGCGCAATTAGAGTTTACCGCGCGATAAACATCAAGCTTCCCGACTTCAACCTCAGGGCAGTTGCCCGCCAGACACGACACCCGTCTGGTCGGAGGATCCTCCCTGTTCTGTGGGGGATGAGTGAACTTTACACCCTGTTCCTCATACCCCTAAATCATCATTATGAACAACTTTCACTATGGGACCAACGCTGAAATCGCGAAAAAAAAATCAGCTGTTCCCTACATTTATGTTCCCATATCTCGTCGAAATGTAGGGAACAGCTTATTTTTTTTCGCGATTTCAGCGTTGGTCTCATAGTGAAAGTTGTTCATAATGATGAGTACAATGACCCCTTAAGAGGTTTAGGGTAAACAAAAACTAAGGTTGTATATGATTAGCTATACATTCCATTTTTTATTTTTTTATTTTATTCACTGTAACAGAAATCCGAGGTTTTCATGTTTTTAATACACATGGGACACTCCGCAAAATCATTTAATAAAAAGCCACTCTTGCTACGACAAAGACAAACTTGTACTAGAAATAGGGATCAATTAGTTCCACCTGGTTTCAGACTAGCTAAAGTAGACTCATCCTTCATGGGGTACTGTTTAAAATGTTACAATAAAATACCTCCCCACTTAGTCGAACTAAATGAAACGAAATTTAAATCTTGTATAAAACGCACACTATGCTGCCAAGCATAATAGAAGTTGGGGGATTACATCGCTGACAAAAATGCTTGGCTCAACGCTGGTCCAGCTCCACAAGGGCACATAAACTAATTGATTAACATTGAAAATACTGTTGGAGCTGCTGAAGATTGTAAAACTATCTTTAGATTGTATATATTTAATTGCATAGCACATTTGTGTGAGCACTATGTACCTACTTTAAAGTTACTATTTACTGGGTACGTCTTTCATTGACTTGAATGTGCCCCGGCGGCTGAGAGTATTTCATGCTCACTCAAATGTCTCGCTGGTGGTGGCGTGTGTGTATGATCATTAAGTTCCCTTCAAAATGGTTGAGCTAAATGGTGCTAGGGGTCTACTCCTTGAGCGATATCCGTAGTTTCGGCCGTCGTTACCGGCGCTTTGTGTTGCGTCTCACTTATGGACATACCGTAAGTGAGAAAGAGAGCGAAGCGCCCGTTACTACGGCCGAACGTAAAGATTTCGCTTAGGGAGTAGGCTCCCTGATCCAGGCGTCATGTTCGTGAACGGGCGCCGTCAGTGGTCATTTCTTAGCTGCCACGGCTTTTTTTAAATTAATTTTAATTTTTGAATTGTTTTTATTATTTTATTACGGACGCTTTTAATGTGCACGTCTTTCTACATTGTTCTCACATGTATAATTTCAACATGAATGATGTAACCAATATTTTGTAAGAATATTTTGATTTATAAGTGTCCGTGGAGTTTCATGCCCACTCTTCTCCATATGAACTAATGTTATAAAGTCACAGATATAGATATACCTAGATAACGCAAGAGCACACACTTCGCGTGCCGGGCATAAGCATAAAATGCATAACGTGGCCAGTGTGGCCACTGTCGCGCTGAGTCTGCATCGATGCGCCGCGCTAGTTGGACGTCAGTCAAAAAATCAAAAATGCCTAGTTGCGCTGTGTAAAAACTGCTCCAATGTGCGCAGAAAAAAAAAAGTTAACGTCCTTCCATCGGTAAGTGATTTTATGATTAATATTATGCGTTAAAATCAATTATTTTTACTCTACATACAACAAATTTAAGAAAAACATAGGTCATCGAAAAAGAAGAATTCAGTTCCATTGGCCTAGACCTTAACCTATCAAAATGCGAAATTTTTCTTCCCCAAACCACTGACAGACAGACTACCATAGCAAAATTTTATACTATAGCACCAAACATCAAAATTACAGAAAGAAACTCTCTGCACCTCCTGGGATCCCCAATTTTTGACGAATCCTTTCCAACGTTTATTGAGCAGAAAATACAAAATTTCAACGATGTCTCGAAAAGACTTTTCCAAATTAATATTCATTCGGCCTTCACTCTCATTCGGTACTGTTGCTTTGGACCAAAATTCACGTATAGCCTTCGTTCCTCCCATCTGTGGAAGCATCCACAACTTTTAGAAAAAGTGGACCAAATTATTAGAAATACTTTAACCTCAATCTTAAATGTGGCCCTGGACGACCGAGCGTGGCAGCAAGCCACACTTCCCATTCGCCTGGGTGGTCTTGGTGTCCGCAAAATTTCAAGCATAAGTTTACCGGCCTTCCTCTCCTCGGTCCACAGTACCGATAAATTAACCAGGAATATTTTATCTTCCACACTGGTAGATTTTGAGGTACCGTGTTTGACCGATGCGTTGAACGCTTGGAAAATGGCTTGTCCCAATACGGATTTGCCTGACAACCCGTCATCCCAGAGACAGTGGGACGTGCCGCTCTGCAGTATTATACGGAATTCCCTGGTAAACACGTCACCTAATACTGTTGAGCGTGCCCGTCTGCTAGCTGTGGGAGAGTGGGAGTCAGGCTTGTGGCTTCAGGCGCTCCCGTCATCCACCATAGGCACCATGATGGATGACTCATCGTTTCGGCTCACTACGTGTCTCCGCTTGGGCGCACCTTGTGTTGCTCCGCATCGATGTCTCTGCGGTGAAGCTGTTGACAGTCTCGGGCACCATGGCCTGTCCTGTTACAGGAGCGCAGGTCGCATTGCACGGCACGCCAGCATCAACGATATTATTCGTCGAGCCCTTGTCACCGCCGGCGTACCAGCGGTATTAGAACCAAACGGCTTGGTACGTGACGATGGGAAGAGACCAGACGGCATGACGTTGTTGCCTTGGAAGATGGGTAGGCCTCTGGTGTGGGACGCGACATGTGTCGACACCCTTGCACCATCTCATGTTCCTAGCACGGCGGGCTGTGCTGGCGCCGCTGCAGCGGCTGCTGAGACCCTCAAGCGGCGCAAATACTGTAACCTTGCGGGTAACTACAGTTTTGAGCCGTTTGGGGTCGAAACGCTCGGGCCGTGGGGTCCGAGTGCGCGTCTCCTTTTTAAGGAAATTTCTCGCCGACTGGTCGACACTTCACGTGACCAGAGGGCTGGCTCGTTCTTTGGCCAAAGAATTAGCATTGCTATTCAACGTGGCAATGCTGCCAGTCTTCTGGGTACGTTTCCAGCTGACAGCGATGCGGACGAATACTTCGACGCCTAAGTGTCTTTTTGTTTTTTTTTTATTTTTTTTATTTGTATAGTTAGTTATTATATTTAGTACCTAGTGTAAATAGTTATTAATATGATTTAATCATGTATGTAACTTATGTTAATAAAAGGATTTTGAAAGATTAAAGGTCATCGAAAGCATGCTGTATGTTCGTAATACATTGCAGCTTTTACTCGGAGCGGTTAATGTGACGTCCTATGTTAACAAATAATAATTATCAAAACGAGTGATACTATCGTATTTCGCTGCGGTTTCGGAGTACAGGCGCTTTTATAATTTTTCTGTCAATTTTAACAAATCGATTCTCGAGAATTGATTTCGGAAGCAGAGGAATGATTTTGTATTTTATATTTATTATGTAGACAATTTTGATAAATAATCTTAATGTTTCATGATTTTTTAGTTTTCCACAAGATCCCAATTTAAAAGAACAATGGATTGAAACGACGGGAAATAAAGATTGGTTCCCAAGAAAGTATAGCACTATTTGTTCGATACATTTTCAGGAAGAAACCTTTGTAGAAGGGAAAAAGCGTCGAACATTGACAAAGCAGCATGTCCGACTATTGATGTACTGAAGATCACAACTAATGCAGTGACTTAATTGATAAGTTTTTGTAACTTTTCGAGTTTTTCATAAAATGTTGAATTTTACTTGTACTTGTATTACAGAATATAGTTCTGGGTCTGGGGGTGGGGCGAGACGGGTGCAACACGCGGCGGTGTCTTTGGATCGATTTGGTTTTCGCATCACTAAATAGTGCTTGTGACGTCATAGTAGGTAGTCAAAAAATGGCACGCTTGGTTTTCATACAGATCGTGATACTTGCGTTATCTAGGTCTATCTATATCTGTGTATAAAGTACTCTGTGAATCTGTGGTAGGAACCTACTACGCTTTGGAATGGGCAACTAGCTTCACCTTTCTGACTGACCGACCCCTTGACAATTCAAAAGTGCCTGTAATTGGTTTATTTGAAATAAATGCTTTGAGTTTGGCACAATAAAGTGCAAATTAAGGTCGCACAGCGCTAATCACCTACAGTTATATTCACTTAAAAGTGGCCCCTCTTTCTATCGCGGGACTCTTCGAGCTTCTGACTACGTTACACTCATGATAAAATAATATACTTGACCAGGCAGTATTATATTATCTGTGACCAGTAGCCTAATTACGCAACACATTTTCGATTTGCAATTGAGTCAAATTGGTTTCGTAATTGCAAATCGAAAATGTGTTGCGTAATTATTAGATAGCAGGTATAGCATTCCAAGCACATTCCAAGACAGTGGTCACGTGAGTAACACGAGGTTACGTCATCACATCTGTGTTACCAGAAGTTTGTTACAATAGCTCCCCAACCACCTTCATTACCTGTGCGAATTCGATAAAACAATGAGGTTTTAATTAACAATTACGTTGGTTTATCTTAAAATTGAATTGTTTCGTCAGACGAAACAATTGAATTTATAAGGCAAACCTTTATACATATTTTTTAACAGAATGGTGACTGAAAATCTATTTGTGTTTTGCAAGTGAGCACGTGTCACTCCCGGAATGCCAGACCTCGTTTTATCAGACCATGGGCATGGGCCCAGTAAGATGGGCCCGCCGCGTACTTGAAGCTTCATACCTAAACTGTGGAGTGTCCCATCTCTGTATAATCTGTGCTCTCGCTTTCCTGCAATCTATGGGAGTGATTTCGTGAAAAGTGACGGAAGTGTGTAACAGGAAGCCGGCGAAGCGCGCGCTATGTGATTTGACCAATGAGCGCGCGTGATGCTAGAGTTGGCCGTCAGAAACGACTTTGACGAAGCCCCGCCCCTTTATTGGTGCTTATTACCAATGTGAGATGTCAGATGTTACAAATCTGCGACTACAGTAAGACTCACTATTTTTTTTTTAATAAATTACAACACGATATAAATATCAATACTTTTTGGCACTTTCATCCCTAAAAGAATAGATTAAATCTACAGTATTTATAAACTGGGAACACTGTAATCTATTATTTAGAGTTGGCAACAATGGTGCAGATGAGCAGAGAGAATCCCTATATTAGTTATGTTCTGCACCAGTGCTGCCAACCCGTACGATAATTTGGCCAATGGTACGATGTACGAAAATGAATGTCAAACGTACGATAATTTTGAGATTTGCTGAAACATAATTTTAAGTTCCAATGACAAAGCGTATTTGTCAAACAAAAACGCAGAAATAATTCAAAAAAAGTTAATGTCATTTGTTAAGTATGTCAACATCAACAAGTAAGTATCTATATCTCCTTCTCTCTTTAGTTTTTTTATTAAATTTATAATGACAACACAAAAATATCTACTAAAAACTATGACAAAACATGTTTACTGTTTGGGCTGCTAGCGCCACTACTGGTTTTAAACTTCGCATATACTTCCGATAATTTTTGTTAAAAAACGATAATTTCGACGTGGGAACTCGATAATTTGAACTTTTGGAGTTGGCAACACTGTTCTGCACAGACTACTTAGAGATACTACGTATGATGTTCTGTGATCCGTGGTTTCAGTATGTCAGTCAGTATTACTACTTAATCTGTGGTCAGTATGTTATAAAGTACTCGCGATCGCTGTGTGTGATCCAGGTCGGGTAATCTTCAAGTAAAATATCCTAACCTTATGTCTATGGTATCGTCTATGGTTCACATATCACATTTGACAGTTCCCTCCCCTCCCGCCTTCCGTACTTCTGCTTGAATGACGCCATGTTTGTTGATCTGTCACAAACTTTTGAATTTGAAGTTTGTTTATTAGAGCAATTTCAAAGTTGATCGAGTGAAATTCTACGTTGATTTATTTCCGTAGTAACTTATCCTCTCGATTTCTGAAGCTTTAATATTATCGTGCAACATGCAAACATGCAAGTGCTGTGTTGTGATTTGTGCTAGTAGACGAAAGGACGACAGTTTTCATTATGTTTCCAAAAAGTGAGATAGGACTCAAAAAATGGTTAGACTGTGAAAGACTGCGAAGCTTGAGCTTCCAAAAACTTCGCAAGCAGTTTGTATGTCGAAATCATTTCGAGAAGAAGTTTCTTTCAACAACGCGCGATATAGTTCGTCTTTGCCCCGACGCCTATCCAACGTTGTTTACTGCTCGCGAGATATCCAGTGGTATCCCTCAAACTGATGCATTAATAACCAACAACTCTGGTACGTACCTATTTGAATATTATCACTTAGTCAATTTATATTTCATTTATGATCTGTACATGTTTTACTACTGCACTACATGCAAACTTGTACAGTTTATTAGTGTAGACACTTCGTTCTCAACAAGAAGCATGCCCTCAGTTTAAGCAGTTATATTTAATGATTTTAAGTATTTAAAACATTCAGAGACAGTGGTAGAGACACAATTTATGTTTGATTGTTATTATATCTATAGGTGTTCACACTCATTTGTCTGTCATATCGATGAGCCTTATATTAAGGAAATAGGTCATGTAATCATGTTGTATCTTGGTAGCAGCACTTATTGTGCAGGGTGCAACGGACTGTAATTTAAATATTATTGTTCTTGCGAGCTCCTTCAATGTTTAGTTTTTAATGATAATTAATATGAGTATAAATTTACATTTCAGAAATGGAAGCAGATGTAATTTCTTCATTACAGCCTTTGCCTTTGCCGTCTACATCTGGATGTGGACATGAAGTCATTAAGGGACCACACCAATAGTAGGTAAGAAATACAAATTGTTTAAATATTAGTTATAGGAAGTAAGTACCCATTCATAACTATTTTTGCTACAACTGAAAATCATTTATATTCTGTCAGCTAAGATTAGCAACCTTACATAAATGAACATTTAGTGAATTTTAAGTTATATTTATATTCATTTGTAAGATTATAGATTTTCGGTTGTTTGTAAATAAATAGTAATAGTATACTAAGTTACCTAAATGGACGGAGTATATACGGGAAAACCATTTGATATGGCAATCAATTAAATTATTTATTTTTCAGAAGTTGTTCTTTGTACTCCATCTACAAACAGAAGACGGCGTATCATACATACGAAAAATAAGCTGTCGCCGCATTGTTCTAGGCTTTACAAGGAATACACTCAAGTCAAGAAGGCAGCTTAATACTCGTAACAATTTACGAGCAAAAAAGGCATTAAAATTTTCAACAGAAAAGTCTTGCAAAGCTCACTGAAAAATTAAATCCAATGGCAAAAGCTTTTTTGAGGATGCAAATTAAACAGTTTTCTAAAAAGCCAGGGGTCGGCGATTCTCGGATGAAGAAAAATTGATAGCAATGGCAATAATGAAAACTATTTGTTTAAAAATATTTATTTTGCCATCCAAATACACACTTAACAAACTTATTTCTAAATTAAATATAGAATCAGGTATCAATCCACAAATATTTGAAGCTGTGAAAAAAAGGTTGGATTTTTTACATTAAAACAACTTTCTCTTGCGGATTCTGATTCAGTTTGTTCCCCTGAGTCCTCTGAGCTATCGAACTGTGTTGAAGCGAAAGCGTTCAAAGCTCAGCAAGGCATGAAAGACGAAATGTCCATTCACGTGCATTTACAACTGGGTGAGTCATAAGAAAACTATTACAAAAAATTTACTGTGAGCATTGCGAAGCAAATTTAACTAGTGGGAATCCAATTATGATAAAAATACTGTAAATAAATGGATTTCCTTTAGAGTGTTCAAGAGCATAGAAAAGATATTAACCTACCCTTCAGAAAATGCTGTGAGATGTTTTGGAATCATCATAGAAGAAGCAAACAAATACTTAGAAAATCATTCTGAACAGAGTCCTATTATAAAAAGTATTAAAAATCATATCAAATCTAAGTGTTTGACTTCAAAAATTGTGAATTGCATAAGTATGCTGTTTCTGAATGCTTTCTTGCATTGAATTTAAGATTAGCAGTATTTAATTGGTGTAATGTTATGAGAAAAAAGAAAAATGTAATGTAATGTTAAAATATTAAAAGGCACAGATGTCTTCCGACTGAAAAGTAAACCTTTGTTGCCTCAGGTGTAATTAAAATCATTGAATAAATATAAAACAATAATAAAAAGGAACGAAAGTAAGTAATAAGAAAAGTTTTATTTTACCTATCATTCCCTTTCTAACTTATTCGTAGGACATATTGCAATAATTGCAAAAACATTGCAATTATTGCAATATGTTAAAATAGTGAAATTAAAATTACCAATTCGTAGCAAGAAAAACCGTTTAGGCTGACGCCTTACCACGCCTTCGCCTATAATTGCGCGCCGGAAGCAACGCTACATAAAAAAAAAAAAACTGTCATCCATGATATGTGAACCTTACGCGAGTCGATTTTTACTCTATGAGAGTGCCCTAGTCTGTGGGTTCTTTACTCATTGAAGAAAACCTATACAAAGTCTATGGTCTTAAAATAACATGGTAAATCTCTCAGTATTGTGCGTATAAACTTACATTTGCAGTTGGAATGTATGGCAGGCTCCGACGCAGAATGTCCACTTCTCAAAATGTCCACTGGTCGCAAAATGTCCTTTTCTCAGAATGTCTCTTTCGCAAAATGTCTCTTTCGCAGAATGTCCACTTCGCAAAATGTCTCTTTCGCAGAATGTCCACTTCGCAAAATGTCCCTTTCGCATATTGTCCCCTTTTTATTTCTGACATCCTTTAATCATAATTCAATTCATTTTAGCAATTAGCTTTCACACATCATGTTTGACGTGTGTTTATTTGTATCGATATGGGTAAGCATAAAAAAATATATATATAGTACAAATCACATTTATTTCTTTGCATAATCGCTTGATATTTAAAGTAATTCTCGCAATCATAAAACGGTTAGACCATAAAATTCGTAAGACTTTCAACATTTAATTCCTAGCTAGTGTACTAGATGGCGCTGCATGATGTCGTTGTATTATTTTATTTATTACATATTTTACTATGAATAATAAACAATTTTCAATAAAAATAAACATTATATTTTTAATCAAATTTAAGAAACTATTATAACACAATGTGTTTCTAAAGGTAAAACGGAATATTTCAATAAAGTATAATGAGGGTACCTACAAAATATTTTAAGTTGTGTCATATCAAGTAGAAGTGGTTATGAGAAATTATCGTTCATTTGTGTATCCTATTCTACTATTACTAATTAACAAAAAACATTATGGAGCAAGAAATCCCTTTCGTTAATAATCAAAAAGGACAACTTACACTCATGACTGGTAATCATAGATACAGTAAAAAGAAAACTAATACAAGTGGTGGTACTTTTTGGAGGTGTATAAATAGACGCGAGTGCAGTGCTTCGTTAACGTTAGATAAAACACGTACAACAATTACAAGGAAAACTCGTCATACATGTGAGTCAGCTGATATAAAATATGCAATTCATGAACACATTTCAAGTCTTAAGAAGATCGTTTGTGAAGATTTCTGACCTATTCCGCAATTTTTTGAAGAATATCAAACAAACCTCCATGAAAATAGATCTGATTGTTTACCTTCATTTCGATCTATCAAAGATACCTTGTACAGAGCACGTAAATCTTTTTTAAATACAGATAGACTACAACATAACAGCACTGAAACTGCCAGTGTACCGGAAGTATTGGGAAAAGAATTCTTAATTTGTGAGGAAGGAGATACTGAGAAAATTTTAATACTTGCAACAACTCAAGCAAAATAAGTTATAAAATTACCAGGCTCATATTTTGCAGATGGGACTTTTATGTCTGCACCAAAACCATATTATCAAATGTATGTCTTTTTTTTTTTTTTTTTTTTTTTTTTTTTTTTTTTTTTTTTGGATGGGAAATCATCAAATGACTTCTCCCGCTCTGGGCAGAGCGAGAGGGTGTGTCAGACTTTTACTGACTAAAACCCACCCGTGTTCCTTCCGTTGCCTGTGTGCCGGGGCCGCGATATCCCTTTCAGACAAACCCGCAACCCCAGCAGGCATTGGTCTTTCGACCCCGTCGGTTGGTGCTGACATCTCTTTGAGGCGCGCGTGGAACACAACGCGCCGTCGACACGGGCCTGGTCCTGATCGGACGGCGAGCTGCCCATTGCTCACCGTCCGCAGGCCCGCGCCTACGGTGGCCGGAAGTCGGCTCTTGACTCCCGACGCCCGGGGCGTCTCCTGCGGCGACTAGGGCCGCGAGGGCGTGCAGCTTGCATCTCCCTCGCGCGCCCCGCCTCCTCCTTCGCGAGCATAACTGCTTCGCAGAAGGAGGTGACGGCCTCCCATGCACTCTCGCGCCGAACCATGGCCTGAACCAGGGCCGGACGCGAGAGATCGCCGCCGCCGATCGCCTCCGTGAGGACACGGCGGTGCTCCGCCCAAGCCGGGCAGACCTCCACCGTATGCTCCACCGTGTCCTCCGGGCGATCCACACAGTGGTGACACCCGGGCGTTTCCTCCCGCCTAATTCGGAACAGGAACCTCCCGAAACAACCGTGTCCGGTGAGGACCTGCGTCAGGCGGAAGGTGAGGACGCCATGGCGCCTCTCAAGCCACTCCTCAAAGAGGGGACTTATCGCCGCAATTGTGGCGTGCCCAGCGCTGGGTTGCGACAATCGCACACTCCATGCCGCCATGAGATCCCGCCGGAGCTCTGTCCGCTGTGCCGTGATCTCTCGCGGCAGCGGAGTTACACCCCGGCGTTTCGCCTCCTCGCGCAACTCCCACATCTGCGCGAGGACTTTCGCCTCCAGATCCCATGGCGGTAGTCCGGCAAGGAGGCTCGCCGCCTCACGGGAGACCGTGCGGTATCCCCGGACCAGCCTGATGGCCATGACCCTTTGGGACGCGTTCAACCGCTGGGCCGGTCGCAGCCTCAGTGAACGCGCCCACACCGGTGCCCCGTAAAGGGCCATGGACCGCACGACCCCCGCGTAAAGCCTCCGGCAGGAGGCGTTTGGACCCCCTAGGTTGGGCAGAAGCCGCTTCAGAGCAGCCCCAGCCCTATCCAGTTTGGGAGCCAAACGTCGGAAGTGCTCCACGAAGTTCCACCGGCTGTCGAGGACGAGTCCCAGGTACTTCATCGTCGACTCGACGCCGATGTGAACCCCTCCCGCCGTGATCTGGGAACCCGACAGTGGCGCGTTCCGAGGACCATAGAAACACATGGCCTCGGACTTGTGCAAGGCCACCTCGAGTCCCAGTTGCCGGATCCTATCGACGATTGTCGCAACCCAACGTGTCGCTAGTTCGGCCGCCGCCTCATGCGACCTCCCCTGCACCAGGACCAGCGTGTCGTCAGCGTAGCAGACCACGCTGACGTCGCTAGGGAGGTCGGCGCGCAGCACCCAGTCGTAACCGATGTCCCACAGATGCGGCCCCAGGACCGATCCCTGCGGGACACCGCACGACATCTCTCGCCGGTTCCACTCTCCGTGGTGACCGGGGTAGATGACGGCCCTATCCGTCAAATAGGCCTCGACCACTCGACAGAGGTAGGTCGGCATCCGGTGATACCGGAGTGCCTCCCTAATGCAACTCCAGGGCAGGGTGTTGAAGGCATTGGCGATGTCGAGAGACACCGCCAAGACGACCCCACCCCGGGCAACAGCATCCCCCGTCGTGAGGGCTCGAACGCGCATGATGGCATCCACCGTAGAGCGCCCCTTGCGGAAACCAAACTGGCTGTCCGCCAAGTCCGGCCCTACTCGCTCCAGCCGCCCGACAAGGCGGTCTGCAATTACTCTTTCAAAGAGCTTGCCCACCTCGTCGAGCAGCACGATGGGCCGGTAAGCGGACGGAGAGTCCGCCGGGCGCCCCGGCTTCTTAATGAGGACCAGTTTCCCTGTCTTCCAACGAAGTGGGAACTGGCCTCTCTCCAAGCATGCGCTTAGGAGCCCCCTAAGTCGAGGCCCGAGAGCCTCTAAGGCCAGAACCCAGGCTTTTCCAGCAGGGGCAGCGGGGGCGCAGGGGCGGTATTTTTGGCACTCAGCCTACGTACCGCCACTCTCAAATCTACCTCGGTCACCTCCGGAGGTTCATCGTCGTCGTCAGTGTTGTGGTCCGCATCGGGCACCGCAGGAGGCGGAGCCATGGGCGGGGGAGTGTGTTCCCCTCGCGAAGGGAACAGAGCGCTCACCACGTCCTCCACGAGCTGGGGCCGGAGACTCTGCGTCAGCGGGGGAGCCCATGGGCGGAGTTTATCTCGCACCCATTTGTATGGGCGTCCCCACGGATCTCTGTTCAGAGTCTCCAGCGACTCCTCGCGGGCCACTCCTCTGGCCCGCGCGATCTCCGCTCGGAGGGCGGTCTTCGCCGCTCTGTACCCTTCGTACAGCTCCGCCTCAATGGCTTCCGTATCCGGAGGGCGGATACGGAGCCTGCGGTGCCTGGAGTACCGGTGGCGCGCATCAACGCACGCCGCGCGTAGAGCGGTCAGCTCACGCGACCACCAGTACACCTGGCGCCGAGCACTTCCGGGCTGGACCCGGGGCATTGCCACGTCACATATTACGGACATGGCCTCCCGGAACCACTCCGCCTCGTCATTGATGTCGGCAGGCCTGTCCGGTGATGACACCCAGGCCTGCACAATCGAGGCCTCCAGGAGGAGCTCCCGGTCCAGCTGCTTCAGCGCCCACCGCGGACCACTCGGGGTCTGTCGGACCGGCGCGCCCGACGTCTGGGCGGAGACCTCAAACCGAATGTACCGGTGATCGGAATAGGTCTCCACCCCCTCCATGACGCGCCAGTCGATGACACGCGGCGACAGAGCGGGGCTGGCGAACGAGATGTCCACCACTGATTCACCCCGCATCCGCACACACGTGGGGACAGAACCCCGGTTTAGGACGACCAGGCCCGTCTCCAGAGCCCAGTCCTCCACCATCCTGCCCCGTGTGTCCGTATACCGGGAACCCCAAGCCACGTTTTTGGCATTGAAGTCCCCGAGGACGATCACGGGCAGGGGATGGTACCCGACGACGATGACTCTCAACTCCCCAAGGGAGTTTTGGAACTCGGCGAGAGTTCGGCTCGGGGAGAAGTACGCTCCTGCCACGACAATCTCCCCGAACCGTGCTGCCACGCAACCCGATCCCCTCTTGACGGCCTCGAGGGACGGGGTACCGGCGGCGGCCGACGAAATAATGGTCACTGAGCCGCTCAGGTCCTCCACCCAGTCATCCCTGGGCGGGACAAAGTACGGCTCAGCGACCACGGCGATGTTAATCGACCACTGCGCCATGCTCTGGAGCAACAGATCCTGAGCGGCGGCGCAGTGGTTGATGTTCGCCTGAAGGAGGCGTAATGGGGCCATCAATGGCAATCCATTTCAGCCTCCTCCCGGGCCCCCTGTGATCGCCCTGCCGCGGTGCTAGCGGCGACGACGGCGCCAGTAGAGGCGGCAACGGCAGCGGCAACGGTGGCGGCTGCGGCGGTGACGGCGGTGGCGGAAGGCTTGCCCCTGCCCCTGGATTTGGCAGGTGGAGCGCAGGCCTTGCTCCCGGCCCGGTGATCGGCCGGCTTGCCAGCCGCCGCACACGCATAACAGTGCGGCGTGGCATTGCACGAGCCGGCCTTGTGACCGGGCCGACCACAGCGGAAGCATTCCTCGCTGCGGTCCACCTCCGAGGTGCACTGCGCTCCTACGTGGTGCCCCACCCGGCAGCGGAAGCACCTCAGTGGTCTGGGTTCCAGCAGTTTCACCTGCGCGGATACCCAGCCCACCCGGAGCCTTTGGCCCTCCCCGGCTATCTTTTGGGCCGCCGACACGGGGCAGCTCACCGTTATGGTTTGCATGCCCGTGTTGTCAGGACGGATAGTGCCTGCCCTCACCTGCTCGGCAGAGCACCCTCCGGTCCTAGCCACGGCGGCCACAACATCTTCCGCCGTCACGCAGTCGTCCAGGCCCAGGATGCGCATGTCAGCGCACTTGGTGGGCCTGGAGACTCGGGCCTCCTCCGCATTGAAGGACGCCCTGAGCCTTTCGGCCAGGGCGTCCGCGGTCGGGCCGCTGGCCGCACCGGGGATCTCCAGCATCCGAGCCCCCGTCGCAGTGACCTTCATCCGGAAGCCATCGGCGACGCCGATCTCCTCCAGGTTCACTGCCGCCCACGCCTTAGCGAGCACCTGACGGTAGGTCACGCCCTTCTTCTCCGCTTCCGGCTGTAGTGTGATTACTACAGCTGCGGACTTCGGGGCGCGAAGCCTAGCCGCGGCGCTTCGCTTTTTGCGCTGCTGCTGCCTCTCCTTCCGATTGGCCGCCCTTTTGGCTTTTCCCGCCTGCCTTTTTTTTATTGAAGTTAGTAAAAATTAAGTTGGTAAAATAATTACTTTAAATATCAAGCGATTATGCAAAGAAATAAATGTGATTTGTACTATATATTTTTTTTTTTATGCTTACCCATATCGATACAAATAAACACACGTCAAACATGATGTGTGAAAGCTAATTGCTAAAATGAATTGAATTATGATTAAAGGATGTCAGAAATAAAAAGGGGACAATATGCGAAAGGGACATTTTGCGAAGTAGACATTCTGCGAAAGAGACATTTTGCGAAGTGGACATTCTGCGAAAGAGACATTTTGCGAAAGAGACATTCTGAGTGTCGTATATTAAGTAAATATGTTCTGACAGATATCTCATGTCATTGGAATAATAGTTTATCTGTACTTAATAAAATCAGTCTTGGTCAACCCGTCTTTCATTTACAACATGGTGGCAGCGGTGGGATAATAATTAATTTAAATTAACACCCATTAATCCCGGTTTAAGCTCAAAAAGACAATAAAAGTGATAGTGATTATTGTAAGCAACTGAAAAGAATGGAACACGCACGGCCTCCGGCGGAATTGTGTCTGGAAGGTGGGCCGGCTAGTCGGGCCGAAGCGTGGCAAAAATGGCTGAAGCAATTCAACGTGTTTCTAAAAGCGTCTGGTGTCCACAAAGAAACGACTGATGTCAAAGCAAGTTTATTGGTGAATTTAGTCGGATCGGAGGGGTACGACGTGTATACAACTTTTAAATTCACCAAAGACGAAAACAAAGAATGCCTTGATACGCTCGTGCTCAAATACAATGAACATTTTGGAACGAAACAAAACACTACGATGGCTCGATTCAAGTTTTTCACAAGAAACCAGGAAGAAGGTGAATCTATAGACGACTATGTAACGGCCCTTAAACTTCTCACTCAGCGATGCGAGTTCGAGCATCTAGAAGAGGGCCTGGTGCGAGACAGGATCGTGTGTGGGGTCCGAGACAGCAAGCTGCGCGATCGACTACTCCGGGCAGACGATCTCACTCTGGCAAAAGCAGTAAAAGTCTGTCAAGCTAACGAGATGTCCACGGAGGAACAGATGCAGATAGAGGGCTCCAAGACTCAGGTGGTAGCAGTGGACGCGATGTACGCGCGTGGTGCGTACCGCGCGGGCACGAGCAGGGTAGCAGCGCGAGCCGGCGCCGGTGCGGCGGTAACTACCTGGCGAGGACGCAGCCGCGGGGCCGGTGCGTGCCAGCCGCAGCGTGGTGCGGCGGCCGGAATGGGTGGCGCGCCCGCTCAGCAAGGTGTGCCTGGAAAAGTGTTATGTGCTGCGTGTGGTATAGGTAGTTGCGATAGCTATAAATGTGCGGCTAAAAATGCAATGTGCTTCTGGTGCAATGAAAGAGGACATTTTAAGAACATGTGTCCGAAATTGCGTAGGCGAGTGTTACAAATCAACGCCGGTGTCAAGCCTGACGCTGACGTGATTGGCAGTGAGGATGACGACGGGTTGTACTATATTTCTTTGCTATCGGGGAAGATGGATCGTAAGGACTCTAAATGGTATGAAACTTTGATTTTTAAATGTACCGGGGCAACTGAAAGTTTGAAGTTAGATTCTGGATCAGATTTAAATGTAATTTCACTTAGAACATTTCAGGGACTAGGGCTGCCAAACGAAATTATAAGTTCAGATAACACGAGGGCACAATCATTCTGTGGCAATTATATACCGATAGCTGGTTATTGTTATCTAAAATGTACTTATAAAAACATTGAGTATACGTTACGTTTCATTATTGCCGATTTCGATTGCCAAAGTGTGTTAGGTAGATATGCTTGTGAAGAGCTGGGAATGGTGAAACGTATATTGTCCCTCAACCTAGATCCCTATGCAGACTTGTTTCAAGGTTTAGGTAAATTACCCGGTAAATATACCATTGTAATAGATCAGTGCGCCCAGCTGTCAATCTGTCCAGTTAGAAAAATACCCATAGGTGTTCGTGACAAGTTATCGCAAGAATTGGTGCGCATGGAGAAAATGGGAGTGATCCGTAAGGTGGCTCACCCGACACAATGGGTGAACGGTATCGTAGTAGCGGCTAAGAAGGACGGCACCATCCGCGTGTGCCTCGACCCGCGGCCGCTGAACCGCGTCGTGCGGCGTGCGCACTACCCACTGCCGACGCTGACGGAGATCGCAACTAAGCTCCAGGGGGCCCAATATTTCAGTAAGTTAGATGCTCGTTGTGGGTTCTGGATGGTAGAAATTGACGATGCCAGTGCTGACCTTTGTACCTTCGGGACGCCGTTCGGTAGATACCAACTTTTGCGTTTACCGTATGGAATCAACTGCGCTTCAGAGGTTTTCCATCATAAAATTCGACAGATACTTGAAGACCTGGAGGGAGTCGACTCATTCATCGATGACGTGATCTGCTGGGGCTCCAGCAAAGTCCGGCACGATGAGCGTCTGAAGCGATTGCTAGATAGGGCGCGAGAAGCAGGTATAAAATTTAATGAAGCTAAATGTGAGTTTCAAGTGAGACAGGTGAGTTACTTAGGCCACGTTTTTAGCGCGGAGGGCATGGCCATAGATAGAAACAAAATAAAAGCGATAGAGGAAATGCCAGCTCCGGAAGACAGGCCAGCGCTTGAGAGATTTTTGGGCATGATAAATTACCTATCCAAATTTATTCCCAATTATTCAGAGATAGCACTTCCTCTCCGCAATCTCTTGAAAAAAGATAGCGAGTGGGTATGGGACTCGCCGCAGGAGTCGGCAGCGGCGCAGTTGAAGCGCGCGGTGTGCGCGGCACCCGTGCTGGCGCTGTACTCGGCGCGCGAGCCCGTGCTGCTGTCGGTGGACGCGAGCGCGCGCGCGCTGGGCGCCGTGCTGTTGCAAGGGGGCCGCCCGATCGAATTCGCCTCCGCCACGCTCACTGACACCCAGACCAGGTATGCGCAGATAGAGAAGGAACTGCTCGCGATTGTCTATGCTCTCTAACGGTTTCATCAGTACGTCTATGGACGCCATGACGTCACTGTGGAATCCGATCATGAGCCGTTGGAGGCGTTGTTTAAAAAACCGCTAGATTCAATCCCCACGCGTCTCCAACGCATGATGCTACGCATACAAGGCTATGATTTTACCGTCATATATAAGCCAGGAAAGTACATGTACGTGGCAGACGCCTTATCGCGAGCGGCATTACCCGAACTTATGTCAGAAAAAGTATGTGAGGAAGTAGAAGAACAATCGTGTTTTCTGATAGAAAACATTCGTTTCAGTGCCAACAAAATAAAACTTATAAAAAACGCCATGAAAGATGATATAGAATGTCATTGCTTATAAAATATATACAAGGAGGATGGCCGCTGAATAAATATTCAGTTGACGAACGAGTGAGAGGTCAGTGGTCGTATAGAGGTAGCTTTGGTTTCATCGATGGAATCATATTTAGAGATAATCTAGTTTATATACCGAAAAGTGTTCGGTCGGAAATGCTGAGTAGGTTACACGACGGCCACATGGGCATAGACAGGTGTAAGCGTCACGCTCGCGAGGTGATGTTCTGGCCGGGCATGTCACGTGACGTGGAGGAGATGGTGCGCCGGTGTCATGCATGCGTCGAGCGTGCGCACCACCCTGCACGAGAGCCACTTATGCCACATCACATACCGCCGTGGGCTAAAGTGGGCTCAGACATTTTTCAGTATGCAGGAAAGTATTTTTTAATACTAGTAGACTACTTTTCTAATTTCATAGAAGTGAATCCGTTAACAAACATTGGTACGAAGGCGGTAGTGACTGCCATGCGAGATCAATTCGCGAGACACGGGATCCCGCAGGAGTTGGTGTCTGATAACGGTCCGGCTTACGCATCAAAAGAGTTTGATAACTTTTGCTCTGAGTGGGACATTGAGCACACAACTAGTTCGCCAAACTATGCTCAATCAAATGGGCAAAGTGAAAGGAGTGTTCAGATAATTAAAAATATTTTGATCAAGTCCATAAATTCGGGGACAGACTTCTACTTAGGGCTATTAAACTATCGAGCTACGCCACGTAATGGAATCAGTTCACCTTCGGAACTATTAATGGGGCGGCGACTCAATACTAGGTTACCGTCGCACGCTGAAAAGTTAAAGACAAGTCGAAATAATGAGACTGATTACAAAGAGATGTTACGTAAACAGCAGGCCGATAAGACGTATTATGATAGGCGAGCGAAACCGCTACCAATGTTATCGACCGGTCAAACGGTGCTTGTTACTGACGACGGCAAACGCAAATCTGCACGAATTGTAGGCCGCGCGGCTCAGCCTCGTTCTTATTTTGTCGTAGACAGTACGGGTAAGCGATTCAGGCGAAACCGACGGTATCTTCTTAAGCTGCCAACCGATGGCAATGTAACCCCCGGCTCATCTCATCTCTCTACACCGAATGTCAGGTCCTCACTGTGAGACAACTTTTTGTTCTTGGCACTATTCTGCGCAAACATCCCTCTGTGGTATACAAGCTGCAACCAAATGCTGCAAAAAAACGTAGATTCTTCGAAGTATGCTCAACTCGCGGATGCAGAACGGCCCTTGCTCAGCGTCATTATGATATTCTGTCCAACCATTTATATAATAAAATAAATAAACTGTGCACCATTGCTCCCATGTGTCTTAACGAATGTAAGATCAGCGTCACAAAGTGGCTATTGACACTAGGTTACGATAAGACTGAAGATTTACTACATGTATCAATCGCATAACCTAATGTACCTAATGTAGTTAGTAAAGTTATATACGTATATTTATAGTTTATAGTTATATACAGACTTACATAAACACAAGTTTTTCACCATATTTATCTCTCAATACATACACATACCCCCACATAGGTACTTTAATAGGCTACATCATATTGTATACGTTTACTAGTAAGTAGATAACTTAATAATAATAATATACCGTGCTCGTCCTACAACTACTGTTAAATGTTCAAATTATAGGCGAGGACGATGGCACCCTAAACACAAGTTAAATCTTACTTTGGGTGCCAGAGTTCATCGAAAACACTCTTTCCCTTAGTTGTAACGCTGCATAGTGTTTTAGATAAGTGTTTTTTGTACAACTGAAGGTAATAAAAATTTTTTTTTTTTTTTTTTTTTTCATGAACAGATGAGCGATGATGATATTTGGAGTAGTCCCAAAAGCGGTAGCGATGACAGCCCCGGGACAAGCGATGATTGTGTCACTCCCATTCCACCACAAGGCTCGCCAATTCAGCGTATTCGCAGACCAGTGGCAATACTAGCACGACAAAAAATTGAAAGCTATTTACTAAAAAAATAAATAATCTTAGGGATCACTATACAATAATAACAATAAAGTACCTACCTATGTTCACCTAAATTTGCACTAAGATATATTACATATGTTAAAAAAAAAAAGGAGGGCATGTCGTGTAAATATGTTCTGACAGATATCTCATGTCATTGGAATAATAGTTTATCTGTACTTAATAAAATCAGTCTTGGTCAACCCGTCTTTCATTTACAACACTGAGAAAAGGACATTTTGCGACCAGTGGACATTTTGAGAAGTGGACATTCTGCGTCGGAGCCGAATATTTGGCACGTCCAATTTGGCGTGAAAATATCTTCGTTACCGGGACGCTTACGAGAAGATTGTCTGAACTGGGATTGAGGGGTTAATATATCCATCTCTGTGACCCTACATACAACATCCATGAATTGTGATAGTGGATTTGGGGAAAGAGGAGATGAAAAAACTGAAATGTCGGGGGGATCTGGATCGGGGGGTTTATTTTCATCTATGTTGGATAAAAGAGTTTAAAATAGGACAATTACAATACAGACCTGTTTACGAACACAAGGATAACATAATTATATTAAAACAAGGCACTAAAATATCAACAATTACAAAAAAACTGATAAAAACTGTAAACACACGTGCTAACCAAGAACACCGTGGCGAGAATCACCTCGTAACGTCGTAGAGTATTTATGTTCTGTGGTCATTCATTACTATCAAGTAGCTTTTGCTTTGGTTTGTTTAGTACTACTTAGTCTGTGGTTTGTTTACATTGCAGCACAGACTAGTCAGCATTGCAGCCACGCAGCATGTGTAAAAGTAATCTGTGAACGGTATTAATTAAAGTTGTAGATATAATAAGGACTAATAAACTAAATCCTATGAACTACCCGGACTATCAGGAGATATAATAATAAGTCTCTCTGGCTGCTGCCAAAGTTACATGCTCTGTGGCTGCTGCCGTCTTACCGTGATCCACTATTGAAGTGCACATGTTATTTAAATTTGAAAATTGAAGATGATTTAAAGAACGCCGGTCTATAATGTACGCCACAGTGTTTTTCAATAAACAATCAAATAAATGTGAAGCTTAACTAAATAAGTTTATGCGATAATTGGTTTTATAATTGGTGCAAGGTTTTGTGCTTAGATTATATACTTGTATAATCTAAGGGTTTGTTTACGAAGATGGAAAAACTGCCAATGTGTAGAATATGTTTAGTGCAGAATGTTCGCATGTATCTAGTGGTCAACAGGAAGTTCCATGAACTTTATGAGAAGCTGACTGATATTCCAGTAAGTTGATAAATCCTAACTAATAATATAAATGCGAAAGTGAATTTGTTTGTTACGCTGTCACGCTAAAACGGCAGAACAGATTTAGATGAGATTTGGCACATGGGTAGACCATGACCTGGATTAGGACATACTTTTTATCCTGATATTCCCACAGGGTCCAGACTTATGCCGGTAAAATAGCAGGGCGCAGCTAGTAAGATTTAGGTGAAAGATAATTCATGTGAGTAAGATTGGAAGTACAGTGTAAACTCCATGTAACGTCACTCTATTTAACGACAAACTCCCTTAAGCGTCGAAATCAATTGGCTTTGGTTGGTTTAGCTTGTCTTTCATACAATGTTTCACTCTACATAGCATTACACCCACTCTCAATAACGACAACAATTGAGTAATAAAAAGTACCTTTTAAGTTGCTAAAATTAGTAAAAACTGCGCAGCTGTGTACGATCTATTGTCGCTTTATTATCCTAGCCCGCAATAAACTCGACTGTCGGCATCATGCATACCGAACTTTCTAAGAAATTCGTCCTTTTGTTTACTTTTGTTTATGAAGAAGATGAGACGGATGAGCCTGAGCCTCCGCCGAGCATTAAAGAAGCTCTGGAAGCAGCTAAATTATTGGAAAAATACTTCCTTTATAACCAAGATGCCTCAATATTGCTAGATATGAATAAAATAAGTAAAAAAATACAACAAAATTACTGGTGCAGCAAAAGACGTCAGACAAAAATAACAGACTATACGCAATAGCGTTCATATAACATTCTTTTTTATGCACATAACTACTAACAATAGTCGGAAATAAACTTTTTCTTTTTCTAATTCTGATGTTTCTTCTCTCCATTTAACGACAACTCTCTATAACGCCATAAAATGCACAGTCCCTTCAGTGTCGCTATATAGAGTTTACACTGTATTATCAATATCTTCATATAATCAAAATTTGTTGCAGTTTGTAACTGAAGACAGGAGACCGATTCTTGCTTGTTTCTTCTGCTGCGCTAAACTAGAAAAATGCTGCCAATTCCTGAGAAAATATCTGGAAGCTGAAGAACTGTTTGCTCAGATGATGAATGAGGATTATGAGGTGAGATATTCTTCATCAGACATTTATTCTTGAAATTTCTAATTTCAGTATAATTCGGAATTGATTTCTCTCAAGCTCGAATCTATTGTGTCTGGAGTTCACGCCAACCATACCATTGGTCTGTGAAGTTAGTAGCATGGCCGACTCTCCAGACTACATTGGACCTACTTAAGGCACTTAAGCGCACTCGCTTGTGGGGGCTCTTTGGAGAATTTTGGAGGGCTAGTGTATGGTTGCCATCCCCAAATTTTGAAAACCAGGATTAGAATGAGACAGGTCCAGGACATTTCGGATTAAAAACAGGACACAGTATAAGTGCACTATTTAATAGCAACATGATGAAACTCAATTATATGTATATACTTTATTTAAACAAATTTTAGTGAATGTTACTTCTAAATTGTTTTTTTAATATTTTTTTTGCTGTCGAGAAATATCAATCATAAATATCATATGTGTGAAAGCAAGTGATAATTATACAATACGCACATGAATCTGTAAAGTCAGCGGTGCGTGCCTTGGGTTTGAGCTCGAGACTTATGACTTGGCAGTCTGACGGTCAGACCACTAGGCTATGACTGCACTGCTGTGTAATTGAAATATCTGTTAAAAAACAGTTTTTTTGTGTAAACTTCACAGATGTGGTTGGTACCAATATCTAAACACGATAAAACAAAAACAAAAGGATTTATCAACTCATATTAGGTCCCCACTTATGAAATCAGCATTTTGTATGGAGAATTTTAAAGAAGTTGCATTTTCATAAGCACTGTAAGTGCGTGGATTTCACAACTTACATTTAGAAACTAATTCTTATGAAGGAAAACACAGTCAGTTGACTTGAACACTTTAACTTTAATTATTTATATTTTTACATGTAATGTATTATTATACTAGAGTAACGTTGGTGGGCGCGCGGTAGTGTGATGGTATGGGAGCGCATGGGCGCGTGTGTAGTTCCTGGCGGTAGCGGAGCAAAAAAGGCGCGAGCGCGGCACGCTCGACGCAGACGCGTTGCGGGGCGTGAGGGCAGGCGCGGGGCGCCTCATAGTGATAGGAAGCGCGGCGCAGGCGAAACTATGGTCGCGTAGTGTTGGCGGGAACATACTCCGGGGCCGGTGAAGTCCAGCAAGGGAGCGTGGACGAGGAGACGGCGACGAGGGCTTCCGTCGTCGTCAAAGCTGAAGAAGTTGCGCCCTTGGCGCTGATGCAGCACTACAGGTGCAGCGACGTGTGCCCACGATGCATGAAGTGAGTAGCAGTGCGGCGCTGTATGCGGCAGTGCAGTGATGTGGACACCGAGTGGCCGGTGTGGTGATGGTGTGCACGTGAAGCAATATTGAGATGTTTTCCTTTTCATTAAATATTTTCTCTATTTTCTTTAAATGTTGTCTTCATTAATTGCTTATAAATGTGTGATGAACATCTGGATCAGTCTAGTAAAGGGCAGAGGCGAGTGAGGGGCCGCTTGAAAGTGCCTCTGGTAGTCGAGATATCGGCGACGCGGGATATGCCGTCCTCTCCAGGATACAGTTTGGCAATGCGCCCCAGGCGCCAGCATAGTGGCGGCTTATTATCCTCCTGAATGAGGACTCGATCACCAGTAGTCAACTTGGTTTTATTCTCACGCCATTTCGTTCTTGTTTGGAGCTCAGAGATGTACTCCCGTTGCCACCGTGTCCAAAATTGCTGTCGCATTTTTTCGATGGCTTTATATCATGTGCGGCAGCGTGCGCTGTCATCGATGATTGGCAATGGCGGTGCGGTCAGCGGCCTGCCGATCAGGAAGTGTCCTGGGGAAAGAGGAAGGAAATCTGTAGGACAAGAAGAAAGTGGGGACAGGGGTCGGCTATTCATTATAGCCTCAACCTGCGCAAATAGCGTGGACAACTCTTCGAAAGTCAGATTAGTGTTGCCCATTACAAGTTTGATTATATGCTAAGCCGATTTAATGCCGGCCTCCGACAGACCAGAAAAGTGAGGAGCGTAAGGTGGATGGAAATTGAAGTTAATTTGCATGTTTGCTGCAAGATCACTAATTCCTTTCGCGTTTGATTTTAGAAATTGACCTACTTCTTTGGACGCTGCCACGAAATTACGCCCGTTGTCTGAAAATATCTCTAAGTGTTTTCCTCTACGTGAAATGAAGCGTTTTAAACATGAAATAAATGCGTCTTTAGAGAGGTCGCTAACGGCCTCCAAGTGCACACACTTGAACCTAAAACAGATGAAGAGACATAAATAGCATTTGGATACGCGAGCACCACGACCTTTTTTATTTAGGATGTGAAAGGGCCCTGCGAAATCCATTCCGATAGACTGGAAGGGTGGGGCGGGAGTGACTTGCTCGGGACGTAGATTGCCCATCATCGGTGTAAGAGTTTGCCCTTTGTGGCGGCGACACACGTGGCAAGAGCGCACGGTACTGCGGGAGAGCTGCCTGCCTTTGATCGGCCAGAAGGACTCTCGCACAGAGTACAGCATTTGCTGTGGACCTGCGTGCAATAGGCGTTTGTGTTCCTGGCGAAAGATCAAAATGGTCATATGATGTTTAGAGTCTAAAATTATAGGATGTTTTTTATCGTGATTGTAGCTGGAACGATCAAGCCTACCGCCTACTCTTATTACGCCTTCCTCGTCGAGAAATGGGCTAAGAGCAGATATTTTACCCTTAAGTATGGATTCACCTTTTATTAGTTTGTTGTACTCTTCAGGGAATGATTGTTGTTGAGCCTCTTTGGCTAATAATGTTAATGAAGCGTTCATCTCTTGAACTGATAGAGGACCTCTTATAATGTTTTTATCTTTCAGGTGTTGAATGTATCTTAGTACATATGCAAATATTCTCTTGATTCTGTTGAGAGTTGAGAAATCTTCAAATCGTATTACTGGTGACTTGCTTGCGGTAGTCACGAGTAGGACCTTTATCTCTGGTAAGTTGGTTTCACTTGGTTTATCTTGTGATGGCCAATGATTTTTATTCATGCTGAGGAAGGACTGGCCAGACCCCCAGTCTTGTAGTGTGCGCAGCTTTTCTGCAGGGACGCCGCGGGAGATGTAGTCAGCCGGGTTGGCAGCAGTGGGCACGTGACGCCATGAAGAAAGGTTTGTGTTCTCGCAGATTTCTACGACCTTGTTAGCAACAAAACTCTTTATTTTGCTGGGAGTGCTGTTGAGCCATGAGAGTACGACACTGGAGTCACACCAGTGTGTGCACGTGGAAATAGGGTACCGCAGGGAGTCCAAAACAGTCTTCGTGAGATTTGCGGCAAGTAGCTCCAACTTTGATATGGTGAGGGGCGGTTTAGTAGGCGCCACTCTTTATTTGGCACAGAGTAAATGGACTGCTACGTTACCTTCGTTATCAGTTGATCGTAGGTATATGCATGCGCCATAAGCATGCATGGATGCATCACAGAAGGAGTGTAATTGAATTTCTTGTGGATTATCACATATAACTCTTCTTGATATTGCCATTTCATTAAGCGACGGAAGGTTGGAACTCATTTTCTGCCATTCCTTTCGTAGATCACCTGGGACTGGCTCATCCCAGTCCAATCCTCGCCGCCACAGCTGTTGCATTAGCATCTTCGGCTGGACAGAGGACGGTGAAAGCAATCCGAGAGGATCAAAAATGCTAAAAGACGATGATAGTATTGCTCTTTTCGTAGTCTTCTCTGTAGATTTGGGGCTTGGAGCTTCAATGGTGAATTGAAGAGAGTCGGATCGTGGGCTCCAGCCCAAGCCGAGGGCACTGGATGCATCACTCAAGCTTAACTTGCTCTGCAGGTCGACACTGGAGATGGGAAAGATGTCAGGGGTATTTGATCTGAATTTTCGGAGATTGAAGCAGCCGGATTTCAACATACCGGTGACTGCATTCAGTATGCGTAGTAGCTCTTCTTTAGTGTCAGCTCCTGTTAGTAGATCGTCGCAATAAAAATCCTTCTGAATTATTTTCTTGATCTCATCGTCGTGGCAGTCTTCTCCAAGTTGCCACAAGCATTTAGTGCTCAAGTAGCTTGCACTGGCGAAGCCATAGGTCACGGTGTTGAGCCTAAGTGTTTTTATGGGGAGATTTTCTTCTTCACGCCAAAGAATAAGCTGTAGGTCTCTGTCTTCTTCGTGGACACCGACTTGACGAAAGAATTTATCGATATCTCCAGCTAATACGTACTTGTATAGACGAAATCGCAGCTGAATCGAAAACAATGAGTCTTGTACCTTGGGGCCAATCATTTGGATGTCGTTTATGGAAACGCCAGTAGATGTCGCGGCGGAGCCGTCGAATACGAGGCGCAGCTTGGTGGATTCGCTCTGCTCGCGCAGCGCAGCGTGATGGCACAGGTATTGGTGCCGGCGTGGCGGTGGTGGCTGCTCTAGCAAAGTGCAGTGGCCCAGCGACAGGTATTCTGCTATAAATTCACAATAGGCTTGCTTGAGCTTTGGATTTTTGCGGAATTTTCGTTCTAAAGACAATAATATTTGTCTTGCTCTATGATAGAAGTCACCGAGAACCTCAGTAGACTCTTTAAGTGGAAGCTTCACAAAGAAATGTCCATTTTCCTGGCGGGTAATGTGTGTCTGACAGTGCTGCTCACACATCTCACTGTCACTCAGGAGAGGCCTTTTTGGTAGCTCTTCTAGTTCCCAAAATCGGGAAAGTTGTTGATCAAAGTTATTGTTTAAATGATCTTCATTTCTTGACAAATTGCAATGAATATTTCTAGGTACACAGTTGGAGGGTATAGACATAGCGTCTGAAATTAGCCAGCCCAACTGGGAACTTCTCAAGAATGGCAAATTTGCTCCAAGTGATTGCTGCTCTCTTCCTATAATTTGCCAGAATAAATCCGCGCCAATCAGCATGTCTATTGGGCCTGAAGTGTTGAAGGAAGGATCGGCTAGTGGAGTTTTCGGCGGGATCTTGAAGTAGCTTAAATCAATGGTTGAACTTGGAATATTTTCTGTAAGCTCAGGTAGAACCGGGCATGCCAGTGTGGTCTGATCGAATATTTGGCTAATAACAGAAAGTATGTGGCGTTTGGTAACCTTCTCATGAAGTTCAATGTTAATTGAAAAAGATAAGGTATCCTGCTGACAAAGCCAATATAAACCTAATGTTTTTGATGATGTATTCATGTTGTTATCTGATAGATCTAAAATCGTGTTTGAATCTATAATTATGCCTGAGAACAGCTCGTTAGGAATTAATGCGTTATTAGATTTCCATTTGCGAATATTGAATTTATTGAATTTTGCTGAATTTAAGGCGGCAGTAATTCCCTTACACAACTTTATAGCATCGCTTACGATACAGGATCCACTTAATAAATCGTCGCAGTAAAAGTCGAGCGATATACTGTATTTGACGCTATTATCGTTGACTGTGGATGCCAGGCTAGTCAAACAGTTCGTCGCAAGATATGGCGCTGATGCAGTTCCCTGACAGACTGTGTTAAGTGTGTAGGTTTTTAAACGATGAGAGGAATCATACCTAAATACTATTTGCTGTAACGAGCGTTGACGGGTTACTATGTCAATAGATCTAAACATTTTTTCAATGACTGCCGATACTAAAAATGTATGCTGGCGGAATCTAAGGAGAATCGATAAGAGATCGTCTTGAACAGTAGGAACGACTATCTGAATTTCATTGTAAGAAATTCCTGAAGTGGTGACGGCAGAAGCGTCGAAGACCGTACGCAACTTTGTTGTTGTACTGGACTCCCGGAGTACGCCATGATGAGGAAGGTAGTAGTTGGCATTGTCACTGTATGGAAAAAGGGTTTTATTTTCAGTCATGTGACCTAACTGCTCGTATTCTTTCAAGAAGTTTAAATATTTCTCCTTTAATATTGGTTCTCGTTCGAATTTTCGCTCAAGCGATAAAAAACGGCGCTTAGCCATCTTAAAAGAATCACCTAAGACCTAGGTATCTTGCTTGAGAGGAATCGTGACGACAAAGCGACCATCGTCATTACGAGTTGTATTAACAACTAAAAAAAACTAAACTATTTTCACACGCACGTTCCTCTGCCGATTGAGAATAATCATGAGAAACACTATCTACTTCCCAAAAACGAGTGAGATCAATATCAAGTTGACCTTGAGTAAAAAGACATTGACTGGATGTACCTTTCTGACCCGAAATGTGTCCATCCGAACTCCGAACTACGTATACGTAACATTGGTAGATGTTTGCCTAGGTTAATCCTTTTGCTACCTAGAATATCCCAGAAGACGTCTGCCCCGATAAGAAGATCGGCCGTAGAAGGAATTTTATAAGATGGGTCAGATAGACATAACCCTGCTTGGATTTGAATGTGTTGTGTGTCAATGTATGTGATTGGTACTGCTGTGGTGACGTTGGTAAACACATGACAATCAATGTTAGTCCTATAGCTAGAATTCAATGACTCAATTGTGAGATTGCAAGACTGTGTACTATTGGATACATGATTATTAAAACCTGATACCGCGGAGCTCACGTTCCGCCTCGGCAAACCCAGCTTACTGCAGAAAGCTTCGGAAATGATATTTATTCCGCTACCATCGTCCAAGATCGCCCTGGCGGTGTGTTTGTTGCTCTTGCCGTCAACCACTCTCACCAACGCTGTGGAAAGGAAAACACGCGTCGGAGTAGTAACCGGTAGAACATCAGTTGTCAATACTATATCATTTGAAGAAGAAGAAGACGATTCATGAGAAGCAGATTGCTCAGATTTTTCTACGTGCAAAAGTGTGTTGTGCTTTTCTTTGCAATATTTGCAATGTGACAAAAAACATTTCTTTGCTGCGTGACCGAAACGCAAACAGTTAAAACACACCTTGAACTCCTTTAATTTAGAAATCCGAGATTCTAGTGGAAGACTTCTAAACGATTCGCAATTTGAACAGCTGATGTGACTCATCGTCGCACAATGGACATGAGTTACGTTTGAAATTTTTATTTTTAATTTTGGTATTCGTGCTATTATTTATTACTAAACTTTTCGCTTTACGGGTTCTGATTTTATTTTATTATTTTTATTGATTTCTTCTAAAGTTTATAGTATGTCGGCTCTGTTATTTAAAAATGTTATGAACTGTGATAGGGTTGAGGATGAAGTCAACGTATTCCGATGTTCCTCCCACTCTCGACCCGTCACACTATCAAGTTTAGTTGACATCATATAAATTACAAGTGTGTCCCAATACTGGGTGGGTTCTTTCAATGATGCGAGAGCCCTGGATGCCTACCACGAGCTCTTAGCGCGATCCATTTTAGGACCTAAACTGTACTGTTCTTCTAATTCGTACCATGACGTTAGTTTAACGATTCAATTTAGGCCATGCCATGTGACAGCGATTGTCCCAAACTGAGTCGCAAGTTTTGGTTTCATTCATTCTTGTTTGGTACCACGACGTCCTTATAGCAGCTCAACTGAAACGCTCAACTGTCAAAATAAGCGATTCAATAAAAGTTACTATTTCTCTAACATAAACTGAAACGTTTGGTGAATTATTGACGAAAATAAAGTTTTTTAGTGCTATTTTAGAGGAATTGTACAAAAACCAATGTAAGTGAGCTTTAATCTTTCTTTTAAACGTCTAAAACACCTATTTTATATGCCTTTTTTAACCGCATTCGTTTTTGTCTAACAGATTTCTGATGAACTACTTTTATTTGAGTTTTTTGAGGAAGATTCTGCCTCACACTATGCCCACTATGCCCCAACTCAACTCGCACAACTTTGTTTACTCTGGTACGTTCGAAACAGAAATATAATTTGTTTTATTACGTCGAAATAAAAATATTTTTTTCGTATACTTAATAAATAGCAAAAGGTAAATAAATATCTACTTTGACTAAGAATTATTTTAACAATAGTTACCGTATTAATGTGGAATCTTAAAAAAAACTGTTGAGTGTCTGTTTTACTTTGAAGTAATGATACTGAGTTAAGAACAAATAAAATGTTACTTGCTTCTGAACGTGTCTGACACTAAATAACGTGCGCGAAACAAACTTATTTGACAATAATAGCGTTGTCTCGTTTTCACCAAAAACGTTCCAAACGCGGCCGCGCGGTTCAGCCACAGATTGCGATCTTTCATTCACTTTTAACGATCCAAATGCCGCTGAGCGTATTGGACGTCATGGTACGACTTTGAAGCGATGCAGTTTAAGAACCTAAACTGAAATGCCTTGCTTTTGAATCGTTTTTAATTAGATCATGGTAGGCATCCAGATGTTCTTGTTAGTTACATCAATAAGATATTGAATCGACTTACACGATTCTGATCGAATAGGATCTACGTTAAACAAAGCTTGTAAGTGGTTATTAACCAGTAAGCGACTGTTATCAAATCGCTCACATAATAATTCCCATGCAATTTTATAGTTGTCACTTTTAAAATCGATGTTTTTTAATAATCAGAGCGGCACTTCCTTAAAGAAAAGCCTGCAAATAGTGGAATTTATTTATGTTATCTATGCAATCACTGTTATGTATAAGAGAAAGGAATGTGTCTTTAAATTCAAGCCAGTCTTCAGTCCACTGAAATGTGGTAAGTCAATTTTTGGTAGCCTAACCAAATTTCTCACTCGCCCACCTGATTCTGCATCGTTGAACTCCATCACAGACCCACTACCCTTTCCTGCGGCAGCAAGCAGGCACTTGGCTGTGGCCACCAGCAGGTAGTAGTCGTTGTCAAACTGCACACGCTCCACGGAAACTTCATCGGTTGGTGGCTCCTCAGATAGGATCTCGATTTCAGTCTGTAACGCGTCGAATTCCTCGCATAAGGGCTGAAATTTTCGCAAGCGACACTCTAAATCTATGATTTGTAAGTCCGTTAATGTTTTTGAAGTTTTAATTAATTTTATATGATTGCCGAAAATAGTGAGCTATGATTTTAAAGCTGAGCGTTTTTTAATTAAAGTTTTAAGTTCTGACATGATCACAAAATAACCTGAAATCGCAATAAGGGCCACAGCTGATTTCAAAACAATAAGTTACTTCATGCACCGTAATAAAGATATATGTAAGCAATAATTATAACCAGGTAGCTAAGCTCAATGACTGTGCGTATCGATTTGAAGTAAACAAGATGATTCATGCGATAGGCATTCAACGCTCGAGTTTTATTATTGCAAGCAGTTAGCTCACAAAGCCTCGAATGACGAAATTATCAACGAACTAAAAATAGCTAAACTATTATAGTTAACAGTATTTATGTATTATTGTATGAGTTGTAACGTATGACGAATGCACAAAGCACTGACTCAAGTTCCAGCAAATTGTGTATGTTATTTAAAAGGGAAATATGAATTTGACTAGGTAAGACAGGATAAGAGGAATAAATAGGAACGAACTCACAAGATGTCTTATCCTTTATCCAGCGACGAGACGATTTGTTCGTCCTTCAGATGCCCTCCTCGAAAGACGTCGCGTAATGGCCGGCGCGTACGACTCGTCAGTTTCTTAAATATGACACGGTATAGTCTCCAAATAAGCTTCAAGACGTCCTTAGTGTCCTTTACCACACCATCGAAGGACCATTTGTTGGGGATTCCTCGAGGTAATATAAATGAAATAGCGGACTGTAATTATAGGGTTTGGTTCGTATATTGGACGTAAGAACGCGCGCCTCTTGGTCCCTGATACTCAAGTGATTCTTGGTCCAGGTCGGCGGCTTGCGGCGCCTCGTCCCTCGCTCGCCGCTGTCCCCCCCCCCGTAGTCGCAGTGGCGGGCGATGGTCACGTGTTGTCCCCAACAATGATGTTTGCAACCTGGTTGTGTCTGTGAGTGTAGTCTGTCTGTGTGAGGGTTGTGCATGCTCCGGTTATGTGTTGTATAGTTTCTGATTGAATGTGGCATCTGCAGCATTTGTCATTTGTGATAGTAGGGTCTTTAATGATAAATTTTTTGAAGTTTTTGGTGTTGATGATTTGATCTTGTATAGCTATGATAAAGCCTTCTGTTTCGGGGAACAGGTTTCCTATTTTAAGCCACTTATTTGATGCTAATTTGTTGATGTGAGACTGCTCTAGGTCATGAGGGTGTCGGCCGTGTAGTACTTTCTTCTTCCATTGTTCAATTTTTTGTTTCTGTGGGTCGTCATTGGTAGTGTTTTGTGTTTCTATCTGATCGTTTAAGTTAAGTGGGGTGTAGAGTGTAGTTGAGATCGTTAATCACTATGGCTTTATGTATATTACTGGTGCGGGATTTTGTGTGAAAGAATGTTTTAAGTCGACTGACTTGTTTCCGGCAAAGGTTATTATTATATTTATAAAAGTAAGGTTGCGCGAAAAAAAAAAACAGGATTTTACCAGCACCCTTATTGCGTAATACACGATCAATCACAAACTGAATCATTTTGGAACAGATTGGTCGAGTGCTAATCCATTACCTCATAACGTAAATAGCGCAATTAATGTTATTGAACTGTCAAATGAAACAGTATGAAAATGTGTTACGCATTTAGTTGGATGGAATCCAGAACGTTACATAAAAACTACCCACGACACCCCAGGACACATCCCAAAAAGCAGAACATGTCCTGGAAAAACGGGATGGTTGGCAACCCTATATAATGAAACAAGTAGTTATAGTCCATAGGTACGCGTTAAGAAAATAGTGATCATCGGCCTAACCCGGCCCCGTGACCAATCGGGTCGCAACCTCGTGCATATTTTTCGCGAGCGGCGAGCATAGGCCGATGAGTCACTATTTTCTTAACGCGAATATACTATAACTAAATAGTGCTTGTGGGACTGTGACTAAGATATTTTCCTTATACTATAAATATATTTTTACAGCCCAATCCATTAATAAACCAAGACCACTTAGAGAATTATGGTGGGTTTATTAAATCTCCAGTAGAGAACATAAGTATAGTTGATGTTGTTCAAACAGAAAGCATTGCTATCAAAGAAGAATTACCAGCTGTTTTTGAGGGCCTAGAGGATATTATTGAGCCAAAGGAGGAACATCAAAGTGATGGTATGTTTTTAAGAACAAACAATAAAACATATCTTAAAATAAATGAAAGAAATTTTTTAACATTTTTAACTTCTTCAAAGTTTTGGTAGTGTATATTTTAAATTTGGTAACCACATAACATTGTGAAATAAAACAAAATATATATTAATAATAAACAAGTAAACTCTTGACTGTTTTTGTATACTTACTTACAGAGCTAGAACTGCAAAATATAGACAATATCTGTCTAGATGTAGCTGATATACCACCACACCAATCCGAATCAGATTTCGAAGGTGCTGTACCTTTAATGGAGTTTAAAACGGAATTGGAAGATGAACAAGAAGTTTCCAAGAAGGCACAAAGAACCAGAGAGACAAGAAGTAAGTATTAGTTCGTTAATCTATAAGTAAGCAAACAGGCCAAGGGTTCACCTGATAGGAAGTAGTTAGCGTTACCTTGCAATGTTGAATTCTGTACATAGGACTTGCTCTAAGTCACAAATATTAAACGAGGACTATCGTAGTTAAATCAATAAAACGTATTTTGTTTTATAACAATAACAAAACCATGGCCAGCAAGACGACCAGTCACCACAAGCAGCACTCATTCACTAGCATAACGCTAAAATCAGCCATTAAGCCCTCGCTGTTCTTGTGTCCCGACGCTGCCGGAAGCAGTGACAACTAGGGAGCATGACGAACTTGCTGCTAGTTACTCATACAAGAATAATGTGTGGTGTGATGTCATAGTCTATATATATATTACAAAAGATATGACAACATCCCCTCTTCTTAGCTTTACATAATTATGAATGATTGGGTTCAATGAGAATTATTTACTCGTAGTTATCAATTAAACTTAGCTATGTCGTGGCCAAATCTTAGAATTTATCATTTCATGAAGTATTCGACTATTTCATGGAATGGTTGCATTTCATGAAATAGAACATCAAGCAAAATCAAAAGTCATTTATTCAAAATAGGCTGAGAATCAGCACTTTTCAAACGTCAAAATTACATAAGACAGTCCCCCAAAAACGCCCACCCTTCACCACTTCCTAGTGCTTAGCTGGGAAGAAGAAGTGGCGCAGCAAACTCCCCAGCAGCACAGCTGTCTGTTCAGTTAGAAAACTTGATTTTATACAATAGTAGTTATGCAAAATAATTTACAATATGCAACGTAAAACAAAATTAAAAAAAAAACTGTAATGAGTAGATTATGTCAATAATAAGTAAAAAAAAAAAAAATTGGCTTATACAGTCAAATAAAATGAACTAAGTAATTATATGAACTCATATCCGCTGGTCACATCATGATATGAACAGTTAAACGCACGACTACTTCATGATGTGGCCAAACATTAAATAGTGATAATATCATTTGTTGGATAAAGTGGAAACCTTCTAAATATAGATGAATGTGTTAATAATTCCCTTGAACAGGGTTCGTTTAAACTTCGATCACATAGTTTTGGAACAAACCATATTGTATCGTATTATGCCGTTAGTACAATTTTGTACTATGTCTCAGGTGATTAAGTATTTGGTATTGGTGTTTAGTAGTGGTGGTATTCAATGTCACCAGAAAATTGAATTAAATTGCATGATTCACACTAGGACTGAAAACGAAGAACTTTTCGGTCAGAGTGTGAATCATGCAAGCGCTATTATTTTGTTTCGTGTGCATGTCAATCTGCTGACATTATTGTACAGGGCGAGCCATTAAAGTGGAGACTTGACGCACCACGTGGTTTGACTTGCGCAGTAGACGATTTATAGAGCAGTGGGAGGCGCGGTCATGTCTCAACTTTAATGGCACGACTTGTACTTAAGCAGATTTATAATCATAGGGGCGACCATTGCGAAGAAACAAAAATTAGATACACGGAGAACAAAACTTGAAGATGCAATAACAACCGAGCAAACTAAAAACGAAAAATCAGATTTGATAGTGATGCCCACAACTCACACTGCTGAAAAACTCAAATGCGATGTATGTCAACGTAGTTTTGGTCGAAAAGGTAATTTAACAAGACATGTTCGTTTACACACTGGTGAAAAACCATATAAGTGTGATGTTTGTCAACGTACTTTTAGTGTAAAGGGTAGTTTAACAAGACATATTCGTACACACACTGGTGAAAAACCTTATAAGTGTGATGTTTGTCAACATAGTTTTAGTGAGAAGAGTAAATTAACAAGACATATCCGGAGACACACTGGTGAAAAACCATATAAGTGTGAAGTTTGTCAACGTAGTTTTACTCAGAAGGGTAGTTTAATAGTACATATTCGTAGACATACTGGTGAAAAACCTTATAAGTGTGATGTTTGTCAACATAGTTTTAGTGAGAAGGTTAGGTTAAAACTACATATTCGTAGACATACTGGTGAAAAACCTTATAAGTGTGATGTTTGTCAACATAGTTTTAGTGAGAAGGTTAGGTTAACACTACATATTCGTACACATACTGGTGAAAAACTTTATAAATGTGATATATGTCAACGTAGTTTTAGTAATAAGAGTTATTTAATAGTACATATTCGTAGACATACTGGTGAAAAACCTTATAAGTGTGATGTTTGTCAAAGTAGTTTTAGTCAGAAGGGTTATTTAATAGAACATATTCGTAGACATACTGGTGAAAAACCTTATAAGTGTGATGTATGTCCGCGTAGTTTTAGTGAGAAGAGTAAATTAACAAGACATATCCGGAGACACACTGGTGAAAAACCATATAAGTGTGAAGTTTGTCAACGTAGTTTTACTCAGAAGGGTAATTTAATAGTACATATTCGTAGACATACTGGTGAAAAACCTTATAAGTGTGATGTTTGTCAACATAGTTTTAGTGAGAAGGTTAGGTTAAAACTACATATTCGTAGACATACTGGTGAAAAACCTTATAAGTGTGATGTTTGTCAACATAGTTTTAGTGAGAAGGTTAGGTTAACACTACATATTCGTACACATACTGGTGAAAAACCTTATAAGTGTGATGTATGTCCGCGTAGTTTTAGTAAAAAGTATGCTTTAACAAGACATTCGTTTACACACTGGTGAAAAACCATATAAGTGTGATGAGTATCAACGTAGTTTTAGTGATAAGGGTAATTTAACAACACATATTCGTATGTACACATACTGGTGAAAAACCATTTAAGTGTGATGTATGTCAACGTAGTTTTACTCAAAAGTATGCTATAACAAGTACAAATAAGTCAAGGCGAAGAAAATATTTGATGTAGACAGCGATGTAATTTGTTTAATAAATGAATAAATATTTTAATCATTTTCTATTTTATTTTCCTTAATTAATTTTTTTTTTTTGATTACCATCTCATAAAAATAGTGACTTAATTTTGATTGGTATACAAAAAGATTTTATAGGCTTATATGTATATGTATATTATACTCTTAGTTATACTATTGGAACGATCCCAATTTTATTTTCCTAACTGTGGTCACAAGTTTTTAATAGGTAAACTTTTTATATACCTATACAGGGTGTTCGGCAGAAGGTTGAACATACGAAAATGGCGGATCCGTGGGTCCGCATCCACGCACCCATATGAATATGTATACATATGCCAAATTACAGCTTTCTAGTACTAACCGTCTCTGAGCTAACCCGCGGACAGACAGACGGACATGGCGAAACTATAAGGGTTCCTTGTTTACTACGGAACACTAACAAGCGACTCTTGCTACGACAAAGTAGACAAACTTGTACTAGAAATAGGGACCAATTAGTTCAACCTGCTATCTAATTACGCAACACATTTTCGATTTACAATTGAGTCAAATTTGTTTCGTTTCGACTAGAATTGCTTTCAATTTACAACTTTCGAATTACGTAAGTCTAAAATCTGTGATATCAACTGCACTCTGTTTCAGACGCTAAAGAGTGAACGATAATCGTCTAAAAAGGCTATTTTTCGAATTACGTAACGATTTTGACAGCTGAAAATTTGTTTAAATCAACGAGAAATTGCCAACGAGTTAACATTAATAACATTTTGTAGCGAAGGCACCTTACTGGTTGCATTCGATTTTCTTTGCAATATTTTTGGGATTTACTCGTATAATCTCCTTAATTATTACAAAATTATGTAAGTGAACGTCGTCTTCATAAATTGTGAATGTGTTTTTGTGTAAAACCTCAATGATAGATCAATATTAGTGGTCTGTAAAATGTCAAAGCAGCGAGGTCGATTTTCAATAATAATTGTGAAAGTTTTCTTCTGTTACAAGTGCTTACAACCTAAACGAAAGATATATATTATATTTCAGAAACGAGGTATTTTGGTGGCATTTTAAAGAAAAGACAAATTCGTACCTCGTACCGTATCAAACTTATCATAAGCCACAAGCTTAGCAACCCAGTCGAGCTTGTACTTCATTGGAAAAGCAAATATAATGGAGGAAGAACAAATATTATACTATAGTTTGAAGCATTTTATGTCAATGAATTCTGTAAGGACATCGATTAACATACTCACCACACCATACATAGATCTATTTCCACATCATTGTCTGTTTAAGGTACCTACTTAATATCAATATTATTTTCTTTCTTGTTGTGTTGTGTGTGAACATTGATTGTGTGTTTAGCACAGCAACAATTTTACACACAATCTTATTGTTTGTTGATGAATACGAAATGCACCATCAAACGTAAACTTACCATACATTTAAATAAACTCAATTGTAGGCACCAAATTGTTGTATATAGCAGAATATTGCTGTTCTATAAAGGCGGTTTCTTTTTCTACTGAAAAAGAAACCGCCTTCAAGGCGCAAAAAAGATGCATTCGATCGATGTTTAAAATTAAACCCACTGATAGTTGTGAACCATACTTTAAAAGTTATAAGATTTTAACATTACCTTGTCTATACATACTAGAAGTAGCTGTGTTTGTGAAGGCAAACCCGAGTCGTTTCAGACGTATAGCTGACGTGTTTCCCCGCAATAGACGCGACAATAGCTTGCTTTGTCAGGAGCCAGCTAAGACAGCACTCATGCGCAAAAATGTCTACTGCATGGCTCCAGTTATTTATAATCACTTGCCTAAGAGTTGGAAAGAGCTTCCAGTCCAATTATTTAAAAAAAGACTTCGTAGCTTTTTAGTGGTGAAAGCTTATTATAATTTAAACGAATACCTTACTGAGAAAGATGTTTTAAGTTAGAATAATGTTTATTTTGTGTACCTACTTTTTCGTGTAATGTTTTTTAATTGTACCTACTCTCTAGTTATAAGTTGATGTTCTATATCTTTTGCATGCCTACGTGGTAAAATATGGCTGAACTTTCAATATGTTTTTTTTTGTCACCATTTAATGTTACCCATGTTTGCAAAATAAAATTATCTTTATCTTTATCTTTATTTATAAAGTAGATAGATTGTGCATGGAAGTGTTTAAGGGAGAGGCCTATTAGACTTTGTGGATGGATGTAATGGTTCATGGAATATATTGAGCATTTACTTAAATTCTTTTTTTTATATTTCAGGTGTCAGACTCAACTACATTATTCAGGAAAAATTTAAACTCTCATGAGCGCTTACAGCAAGAATTAGCAAGCAGTACATACTTATTCCATGATGACTGCCACAGAAAGACGATCCCAAATTCCACTAATCCTTACAGTATATTTCTTCCAATTTCTTTTTGCCCCATGTCCAAATATTTCATAATAATGTGAATAAATGCTATTGAAGATATAATTAAAGTCGTTTTTGTTTACCATAATTACTTACAAGTTATTTTTATTTGCACCTTTATAGGTACAAATACATGTACAAGTTCAAAATAAAAACATTTTATTAAAGTTATCAATTAACAAAATAGGAACACACATTTATATCGCTGTCGTACAAGACTGAACCGGTAAAAAAATAAAAGATTATCTTTCATTAACAATCTTCAGTTTCTACTTTAGTTCTTGAGAAGCTTGAAAACTGAAGTAGCAGAGCAACGGGGCAACGCAGCATGGGCGACATCCTTCATGCTGCCTTCATGTCTTCATAGGTGAAACGCCCCAGGAACTCTATTAAAACAAAAACTAATTATTTTCTGCTCAAATAAAGTACTTAAACATGTGGCAAAGTAAAGTAGGCATATCAACTAGGTTTTGACTAGCCCATGGCTGGACAAAAGCCATGGTTGTATAATTTCATCTTTATTTAGGGCTGATATTTCAGTCTCCAGATATTTTATAACATAACAATAAAACATGCCAGTATCGTGTTATTTTAATATTTTCTCGAGTCAAAGTTTTAGTAATTGATTGTATTGTTTTCTACAAATAGAATTAAACTAACCACTAGACAAAACCACCGGCCACTGAAAGCAAAATTTCTCTGCCAGTATGTAGACAGTATGTATGGGTGTCCAAACCCCCAGGTTTAGTGGAAATCCCACTAAGTTGACAACACTGCTTTTCTACGATTTTGTCATTGGCCACAGATATCAAAAACGTGAAAAGGAAAACGTTTTGTTACGTATTGCAAATATGGTAAAAGTGTTTTAAAAATTGGTTTTTAATTTTTCGGCAATCATTGTACATTTTCATTTATAAGCACTAGAAAAGCATCAGTTGTAATTTAAAAAAAAAAACAATCGTAGGACAATAATTTGGAAATTAATCATTCCTATATGGTGTAACAAAACACATCATCCAAACAAATTATAGCCAATTGATTAGAACATCCCTATCCAATTTCGGTCGACTGATAAAAAATGTTTATCGTAATTCGAACTATGGCATCCGTTTAAAATTGTACTTGCTTTCGATTCAGAATTGCAAACAGAAATAAAATGTGTTGCGTAATTAGACTGCTGGTTTCAGACTGGCTAAAGTAGACTCATCCTTCATGAATAAAATACCTCCCCACTTAGTCGAACTAAATAAAACGAAATTTAAATCATGTATAAAACGCACACTATGCTGCCAAGCATATTATAAGTTGGGGGATTACATCGCTGACAAAAATGCTTGGCTCAACGCTGGTCAAGCTCCACAAGGGCGCATAAACTAGTTGATTAACATTTCAACTATATTTAGATTGTATAAATTCAATCTCTTCGTATTATATAATTGCATAGCACATGTGTGAGCACTATGTACCTACTTTAAAGTTACTATTTACTGGGTACGTCTTTCATTGATTTGAATGTGCCCCGGGGCGGCTGAGAGTATTTCATGCTCACTCAAATGACTCGCTGGTGGTGGCGTGTGTGTTTGATCATTAAGTTCCCTTCAAAATGGTTGAGCTAAATGGTGCTGATCCATGCGTCATGTTCGTGAACGGGTGCCCTCAGTGAGGACTGGTAATTTCTTAGCTGCCACGGCTTTCTGCATAAGACATCTAACTCGTTTAGTCTGCCTATGAGAGGATGGGAGGATCTACACATTAATCTAGACATAAAATGGGAGGCTAAATATTGCCGTCTAAGGGCTATTGGAGGTTCAGCACATTCGACTTGCAATGCGTTAACGGGAGAGGACTTCATACAACCTGAGATGATTCGAAGGCATTTGGACTGAATTCTATCCAGCCCAGCCAAAGCACCTTTGTTGCAAGGAATCAGAAACTATGTTTCATAGGCTAAAACACTACGAACTAAGGCATTGTAAACTAATTTCATGGTGTAGGGGTGAGCACCCCACCAAACAACCGCAAGAACTTTTAAAATTGAAATAATTGTTTCACATTTTTGGACAAGAAAATTTATGTGGTATTTGCCAGTTAATTTTGTATCTAAAATAACGCCTAAAATTTTACTTTACTAACTATAGGAATATTTTGGTGTGGTTAGATATATTTTTATATCTTTTCTTTCTTTTTTCTTTCTAAATAATCCAGAGAGAGGCACAATGATGATGCAGCGTCAACCATGGAGGAATCTGTCACATACAGAACAATGTCATCGGCATATTGGCTGGACCCAATATTGGACGTGTATAAATTGTAGAGTATTGGACTGAGGACATAGCTTTGTGAGAGTCCCCTCCATGTCTGCCTTTCATCGAACTCCTCATCCTGGACTCTCAGAACCAAGGAGCGGGACAACAGTAGTTCAGATATGCATTGTATCATCTTAGCCGGAAGACTCAGCTGTTGCAGTTTTTGCCTTAGTACGGGAAGAAGTACATTGTCATACGCAGAGGAGACGTCAAGGAAGGTGGCAACTACGGATTCGTTTCTAGAAAAAGCTAAGCGGATATCCGCAACTAAAGTACCAACACTGTCCATTGTACTAAGCCCTTTTCTAAAACCAAATTGGGGTTTCGGCAGTAAGTCTCTCGATTCGACTACCCATTCGAGACTGTTTTGTTTTTTTTGACGGTTTCAACAGAGGAATAATAATTTGTATTTTCCACTTGTCTGGGATCCAAACATGAATATAACAAAAATTTTAAAATATTTAAAAAGTTGAATTTAGCCTTTTCGCCAGAATGGGTTATAAAATAATATGGCACACCATCAATACCCGGAGCTGAGTCCCGGACGTGTGGGCACCATATTTTATTCCTCCAAGGTAAATGGCGCATCGAAAATCCTTTCGATGCGCCATTTACCTTACCTCTGCTACAGTCCTACCAACTTATCTGTGAACTGAAAGAGGACGGCACCGTCGATGTTGCTAATTAATATAAGGTGCCCAAAATTGAGTAAGTTTTCAAGAAGGAAATTTCACATTAGACATAATCGTTTAATAAGAATTACAGTTTTTACAAATTAAAAACAATGATACCTTTATAAAAATAATAAAATAGATAAAAAGAATTTGATAATTTACAGTTACGTAGGTACGCTAACAGTTTAGTCTCTCAGGAATAAACAATGGCTTTATCTAAAAAGTAATCCAATGAAGTGGAAATTCAGCAGATAAAATGTTCCACGGGGGGATACAACTTTCATTTAATGCGAAGTTAAGTAGGTACCTACCCTGCAAGAGGTACCTGGATGTCTAGCATTTAGATATGACCGTACCTAACCCTTAACACCAGATTTGACTAATTATAATTAGCAGTGGTACATACGGCTACACATCAAGCTATACATATCCAGTATAAGCTAACCTCGCATTGTACGTCATCATAAACTGGAAATGTATAGCTTGATGTGTTGCCGTGTGTACCTAGTGGTAGTGTAGTGTAATAAAAAAAAACAAATTGCTTTACAATAATTTATTGAAAACCAGGTTTACAGTAATTGTGATCTTTAGATGAACCTGCATACACAACTTCATCCTGGTTGTGAGGCCATACTCCGGTTATTTCCGTACCACTATCATCATTATCACTATCGCTTTCGGTTTCAGTGTCACTTACCACTTCTTTATTAAAAGGTTTATCTACGTATAAATACAAATCATGTTTTAAGTATTCTCCTTCTAACCTGCGAACGTGTTTACAATGCTGTGCCCACTCATGAACTGTAATAGCGTCAAAAGCTTCTCTAACTAGGCGGGGAATTTCAGCATTTTTGTGCTCAATATTTACATCAGCAACTTCTCTTTTCATTGTGCTCCATATGAGTTCAATGGGATTGAGATCACAGTGGTGGTAAATATAAGCATTTGTGTCTATTGTCTTCTAAATTTTTTTCAATCTCATATACAGGTTTCTCTTAATTATTTCTAGAAGCTGAGGTTTAGTCAAATTCTCTCCGTAGTCAATTTTATTTTGGGTCAACCATAAGTGCATTTTTTTTTTTAAGGAATTCATATTTGGGACTTTATTCACACAAATACGGTGATAAGGAGCATTATCCATCACTATTATGGATGGCTCTCGTAAATTAGGCACAAGTTTTTCAATAACCCACTTTTTAAAGTTGGTACTATTCATCTCGTCATGATAATCACCACTTTTTGTGTTTGATTTAAACACAAGTAGTGCATTTGTAACAAATCCAGTATCTCCTCCCGCATGAACAATAATATATCTTTGCCCTTTCGATAAACGCTCCCAATACTCCGTCTTTTACCCTCTCCTTGCCAACATTTACCCGATGTATGCGAAGAGTGAATATAGGTCTCATCTGGGAAGATTTATTAATTTTATCCACTGAATGCAAGTACTTTGCTCTCCAAGCTGATATATCATTACGCTCCATAAGAACCTTCCGATTGGATTGAGATTTTTTTATACGAAATCCCACTTTGTGAAGCAGCTTTCGCAGACTCTCTCGCTGTCCTGTGTAATTTATATCTGTCTTTAAGACCTCTAGAAGCTTTTGGGGGTATGAGGAACAGGGTGTAAAGTTCACTCATCCCCCATAGGAAAGGGAGGATCCTCCAACCAGACGGGTGTGATGTCTGGCGGGCAACTGCCCAGAGGTTGAAGTCGGGAAGCTTGTATATATATGTTTATCGCGCGGTAAACTCTAATTGCGCGATGCAGGATTTGTGTGACGTCAGGATGTTGTGTGACGTCAAGTCTTTGATGCATATGCTTTTATTTTAACAGTAGGGACCTCTTTTTTTAGCAGAATAAAATTCATGTACTTTCCTCCGTATAACTACCATGTCAAAACCATCAACATGCACAAATCCACTTTTACGTTTTCTCTCCTTGTCTGGTGTCCGAATTTTTGTACCGGTTTCTTCCGCTGCGTGCCCTTCCTTTACTATTTTTGAAATTAATCCTTGACTCACACCTGAAATATAGATAATAAAATAAATGTAAGTATAAATTTGAAATCTGGCAGGTTAGTTGGCTCACTCCTTTAGCAGCTGTGCTATTCTGTAACCATCTCACCGTGAAAACTTAGGGGAAGTGTTCGTGCAGTGAGCTGTCAGTGTCACCCCATCCGATACTAGGGATGACCAAGCATTACATTTACAAACGTAATCGAGATTTAAATTATATTTTTTATGTTAATTCTATTGATAATTTTATATTAAGTATTCTAAAGCTAGTATTTAAATGTCTAAACATTATTATATAGGGGGGGTTTTAATAAAATAGTAAAACAGATATCCAATCAGAAACTCAATTTTGTTTTATTCTATTTTGTTCCTAGACTAGTCCCTTAATATAAATAGCCTGAGGCGCGACGCGTTACGTACGTAGGTACCTACCAACAACAATAAATAAAATAGAACGTACCTACATAGGTATCTAAACGTTGCTGCTACTTACGTACTAAAGAAAATGCTCATCGACATAGTTTGTTATTATGAACCCATTGTTAACTTATATTATAAACGCAATCGAGTGTTAATAGTGTGTAATTTAACCCCACACAAACTATGTCGGAACCTACCTAAACGATGTAAGTAGTCATATAGATAAAAATATGTGTATATTATTTGTACCTACCTACCGAATATTTTATTGGAGATAACCTACCTACGCGTTGAATAAAATCATATTCATCAAATCCTTCTTAAGTTCAACAGCTGACACTCTTGCAGCGCGCGCACACCGAATCACTTCACCACGTTGAAGCGGTAAGAATTGCCCTTGCGCGCTAGGTACACACTATCACATTGAGGTTTTTTTTTACTTACTACGTACCTACATACTTATTCAACTTGTAACGCGTCACGTACTTGCGTACTAAATACCAACGTCCAATAAGTACCTAGATACAATGTTTTATTCATCATCATTATATATAACCCAAGTAAAACTGACACTTGTAGCGCGCGCACATCACATCACCGAAGTGTTGTCGCCGAGGAAATAACACGCCTTACCACGGTGACCATCCGCGTGATCACTTCACCCGATTCTTAAAGAATCGGATGAAGTGATCACGCCGCGCAGGCGCGCTGTTACGCACTTTATTTTTTTTTTCCCCTCTTTGACGGCCATGTCCATAAGCCTATACGTATTCAGAGTCAATAATGAGTACCTATTTATTACAATACTTTTAGATAATTCAATGTCTAAATCATACCGTTTTGTACATTTAAAAACTTAGTTTATTGCCTAGATACATTTTGTTTTCAATAATTAAACTAGTTTTTTTTAAATGAACTAGTTACATACTACTTATTTAACCTGTAGGTATGTAACGCGTCACGCATGTGCAGTCAGAACATATATAAAATAAAATTTAATAAGTAGGTACCAATAAGTACAGCAATAAGCAGCAAAAAAACAAAGTGCGTAACAGCGCGCCTGCGCGGCGTGATCACTTCATCCGATTCTTTAAGAATCGGGTGAAGTGATCACGCGTGTGGTCACCATGGTAACGCGTGTTATTTCCTCAGCGGCGCGCCTGCGCGAAGTGATCACTTCATCCGATTCTTTAAGAATCGGGTGAAGTGATCACGCGGGTGGTCACCATGGTAACGCGTGTTATTTCCTCAGCGGCGCGCCTGCGCGAAGTGATCACTTCATCCGATTCTTTGAGAATCGGGTGAAGTGATCACGCGTGTGGTCACCATGGTAACGCGTGTTATTTCCTCAGCGGCGCGCCTGCGCGAAGTGATCACTTCATCCGATTCTTTGAGAATCGGGTGAAGTGATCACGCGGGTGGTCACCATGGTAACGCGTGTTATTTCCTCGGCGACAACACTTAGGTGATGTGATGTGCGCGCGCTACAAGTGTCAGTTTTACTTGGGTTATATATGATGATGATGAATAAAACATTGTAGGTACTTATTGGACGTTGGTATTTAGTACGCAAGTACGTGACGCGTTACAAGTTAAATAAGTATGTAGGTACGTAGTAAGTAAAAAAAATCTCAATGTGATAGTGTCTACCTAGCGCGCAAGCGCGATTCTTACCGCTTCAACGTGGTGAAGTGATTCGGTTTGCGCGCGCTGCAAGAGTGTCAGCTGTTGAACTTAAGAATTTTGTAATGATTTGATGAATATGATTTTATTCAACGCGTAGGTAGGTTATCTACAATAAAATATTCGGTAGGTAAGTACAAATAATATACACATCTTTTTATCTATATGACTACTTACATCGTTTAGGTAGGTTCCCACATAGTTTGTGTGGGGTTAAATTACACACTATTAACACTCGATTGCGTTTATAATATAAGTTAACAATGGGTTCATAATGACAAACTATGTCGATGAGCATTTTCTTTAGTACTTAAGTAGCAGCAACGTGTAAATACCTATGTAGGTACGTTCTATTTTATTTATTGTTGGTGCACGCGTTGGCACCTACGTGCGTAACGCGTCGCGCCTCAGGCTATAATATATATTAAGGGACTAGTCTAGGAACAAAATAGAATAAAACAAAATTGAGTTTCTGATTGGATATCTGCTTTGTTATTTTACTAAACATTACTATATAGGGGGGTATATAATGTAATGTTTAGACATTTAGATACTAGCTTTAGAATACTTAATAAAAAATGTCCAATAGAATTAGCATAAAAAATATAATTTAAATCTCGATTACGATTGTAAATGTAATGCTTGGTCAATCCCTAGCATCAGTGAGTTTTCACTGACAGCTCACTCCACGCAAGTTTTCACGGTGATATTTTTACAGAATCGACATGCAGGTTACCTAATAGATGTACGTTACCGTTACGCTAACCTGTAGCAAGAATAGAAACGAATATTTCGTGAACTTAAATAATTAGTTAAGTATCGGGTAATTTATAACAAGAAAGTTGACAACACTACCCTGTCGCTGCCGAAATTAGTTTGTATATTTGATTAAATGGAATAATCGGAGACCCCGCCCGAGCTTCTTCTTCAAAAAAGGTTTCAACCTTTAGAATAATGTTTCGAGCATCATTTTTGATAGCTTTATGCATATTTAACTTTATAAATTCAGCAATATCACGACAAAACAACCAGAGAACCCGAATGTAGTAGACACTGACAATCGAATGACATTTCAACATGACGGCCGTAGTTCCAATTTTCACCATTTCACAGATAAGTTGGTAGGAGTGTGCTTTGGTTTGTTTACATTGCAGCTTATGTCATATAAAAGTAATCTGTGAACGGTTTGTAGATATAATAAGGACTAATAAACTAAATCCTATGAACTATCCGGACTATCAGGAGATATAATAATAAGTCTCTCTCTGCCAAAGTTAAATGCTCTGTGGCTGCTGCCAAAGTTACATGCTCTGTGGCTGCTGCCGTCTTACCGTCATCCCACAAATGGAAGTCACAGAGCATGTAACTTTGAGGCGGAACTTAGAACATTTCAGTTTATGACCTTCTTTAGCCAACCACATAAAAAAAACATAGCTACCACCATGAAAATTCTGACAAACTTGACAATCATGTCCTTGAAGGCAAGAACTGTCATAGATAGGGATGCGCAACGTATAGAATTCAATAAACTTATCGATATCGATAAATGCATTCGATGCAGATAATAGTGAGGTTACAAAACTAATTTATCTTGAAAAATCGGTAAAATAAAACACATATTATGATTTGAGTATTTATTAATTTATATAAATGAGCAAGCAACATCGGTATCAGACCAAAATGGCTTCCTTTTTTTATTTATTTGCACCAACGTCACAATTTCTTTTAGCACACCAGACTCAAATTTTTCCAAGAGACTGGCACTGCGTCTTAGTGATGCCAGGCTGCATTTAGTTTTTTTGTAATTGTTCCATTAACTGATTTTCCCTTGGTGTTCAATCTGTAAAGATAATTAAATATAAGCACACTTTTCGATGAGACGTTGTGGTATTCTGCCGTGCAGAACCACGATCTTTAACCTTTCTTTATGATATTATACTAAACAAATCACCTTTTGATTTATTTACCTATTGATATTCTATGACACATGTACTTTACTCACTTTTATATTCTGTAACATTGTTTACCTCTGTAAAGCATGCTTTTGATTATCTCTTGATTGTTTTAGCATCCAAATCAATTTTATATAATTATCTTTCCCTTTTTGTGAAAAACTTTAGAATATTTATATTCTGACGTTTTCATCTTTTCAACTATCATCTGTCGTAATGTACTTTTCTGAACCATAGACAGAACACACCATAGTTAAGTAGTACACTCTATCTTCTCTCATAAAGTGGGTGTATACACTGAACCTGCGCAATAAGCCCAGCAGATCTAAGATTTCTCCTCTGTAAGCCGTTTTTATTAGTTCTGGTCATATCTAAATTAAGAAATAACTAATATGTTTTTAAAATGTTTAAAATATGACACAGAACAATAAAAAGGCCTTCAAATTTTTGAATCTAGTCTTGTCTTAGCTTCGGGGAGTCGTATTTTTAGCTTGAGATGGGATTCGCTGTTTTTCTGTCCTTAAGTCTTATTTGTTGAACAATTAGCTACTCGAATATTAGTCTCATATAACTAGCATAACTAGCGTGCGCGGGTGTCCTAATCTTACTGTATAATTTAAACTATCGATACTGAGTGGTCTATGACAATAAACATTCTGCCTGTGTAATACTGTGTTTAATTCGCTCGGCCCTCCTGCCTAGCCCTGTAGGAGGTGCTCACTTCAAACGAACTATAATCCCGCGCTGTGAAGCGCCGCGAGTACACGCACACAAAGGCCTCCGACGCTAGACGACGTTATTCTCCGAGAGAGACCTCCTCCGTCACCTGTGACGCTAGCGCGGTCCTCCCGCTAGGTGAGGCGCCTCAAAGCGCCTCCGATATCTACAAACTCTCACAACCTCCTCTCCGTTCCACAGGGTGGGGTGGATCTCCAGGGTGGATAATCCTCAGACCAGCCTCCTCCACGCTGTCTGCTGCCTGCCTGCCTACCTACCTACCTACCTGCCCACCTGTCCAACTGCCTACCTGTTCCTGCCTCCCGCCTAGCCTGAGCCTGTCCTGGGTACTAAACTTACCTTTGCAAATTTTAACTTTTAATTTTAATACCTTTTATATTGTAATTTAATTTGTGACCTACGTTTTCCTCCACGGAGGTAAACGTAACGTTACAACGTATAAACATTTTTCTGCATATAAAACAGGGATCTTTTCTATTTGAAATGAGCAATAGAGGACAAATTAACTCAATCAATTTTGAGAATTTATTTCTCAGTCTGACTGTCTATTTGTTTGTAACATCATCACATGAGAAAAGCTTATTGGATTATAATGAAACTACATACTTCACTTGAGACGATTCCCCTTTTTGTTGAAGTCCTTTTTTCCAAAGTTGTTAGCACATATGTTTCGCTGCTCATGCAGTTTTTCTATTGGTAGATGCACTCGTTCTTAATTACCAACTGCTTTTAGCCACTCTCGACAGCTGGAAGATACGAAATATAAAAGGTTACTTATAACGTAAGAAGATGAAGATGAATGAGACGAAGAAATGGTTTAAAACATCGTGCCTACAGTAATATTTGTCTAATTTAAATTGTAATGTAATTTAGTCTAACTAGGTTGACTGCAAATTAAATGAGTCAGAGAGTCTAAGATTATACATATATTATCTACCTGTGACACCATTATGTAAAATACTAGGAATATGAAGAAAATAGAGTCTTATATTCTTAGTATAATAATCTATTCCATTTAGTTACGCTGATAGTGTAAATTGGATGTTTTCTTAACTTTAAATCGCACTAAATAAATTCACAGACAAACGTAGTCAGTTATAAGTAACCTTTTATATTTTGTATCTTCCAGCTGTCGAGAGTGGCTAAAAGCAGTTGGTAATTAAGAACGAGTGCATCTACCAATAGAAAAACTGCATGAGCAGCGAAAGATATGTCCTAACAACTTTGGAAAAAAGAACTTCAACAAAAAGGGGAATCGTCGCCATAGTGAAGTATTTTAGTTTCATTATAATCCATTAAGCTTGTCTCATGTGATGTTGTTACAAACAAATAGACAATCAGACAGAGAAAGAAATTCTCAAAATTGATTTTTCCTCTATTGCTCATTTCAAATAGAAAAGATCCCTGTGTTTTATATGTAGAAAAATGTTTATACGTCTCATCGAAAATTGTGCTTATATTACAGATTGAACACCAAGGGAAAATCAGTTAATGGAACAATTACAAAAAAACTAAATGTAACCTTTTTGTCTTTTTATTTTGAGGATGGGAAATCATCAAATGACTTCTCCCGCTCTGGGCAGAGCGAGAGGGTGTGTCAGACTTTTACTGACTAAAACCCACCCGTGTTCCTTCCGTTGCCTGTGTGCCGGGCCGCGATATCCCTTTCGGACAAACCCGCAACCCCAGCAGGCATTGGTCTTTCGACCCCGTCGGTTGGTGCTGACATCTCTTTGAGGCGCGCGTGGAACTTGTGTTGTGACAACGCGCCGTCGACCCAGGCCTGTCACTGGTCCTTATCGGACGGCTAGCTGCCCATTGCTCACCGTCCGCAAGCCCGCGCCTACGGTGGCCGGAAGTCGGCTCTCGACTCTTGGCATCACTAAGACGCAGTGCTAATCTCTTGGAAAAATTTAAGTCTGGTGTGCTAAAAGAAATTGTGACGTTGGTGCAAATAAATAAAAAAAGGAAGCCATTTTGGTCTGATACCGATGTTGCTTGCTCATTTATATAAATTAATAAATACTCAAATCATAATATGTGTTTTATTTTACCGATTTTTCAAGATAAATTAGTTTTGTAACCTCACTATTATCTGCATCGAATGCATTTATCGATATCGATAAGTTTATTGAATTCTACACGTTGCGCATCCCTATCTATGACAGTTCTTGCCTTCAAGGACATGATTGTCAAGTTTGTCAGAATTTTCATGTTGGTAGCTATGTTTTTTTTATGTGGTTGGCTAAAGAAGGTCACAAACTCTCAAACTGAAATGTTCTAAGTTCCGCCTCTTAAAGTTACGTGCTCTGTGGCACTGGTGGAAATGCCACACAAATTATAAAGAGAGCCACAGAGTACTTTTTAAATAGGTAGGAAGTGCACATAATATTTACAAAAAGAAAACTGGCATTTGAAAAAACGCCAGTCTATTATATTGTACGCCAGTGTTTTTCAATAAACAATCAAATAAATGTGAAGCTTAACTAAATAAGTTTAAAGCGATACGTTTTGAGGGTTTTATAATTGGTTTCAGGTTTTGTGCTTAGATTTTGTTTTATAATTGTATAATCTAAGGTTTTGTGTTCGAAGATGGAAAAACTGCCAATGTGTAGAATATGTTTAGTGCAGAATGTTCGCATGTATGTAGTGGTCAACAGGAACATCCATGAACTTTATGAGAAGCTGACTGATATTCCAGTAAGTTGATAAATCCTAACTAATATTATAAATGCGAAAGTGAATTTGTTTGTTATGCTTTCACGCTAAAACGGCAGAACAGATTTGGATGAAATTTGGCACATGGGTAGACCAATACCTGGATTAGGACATACTTTTTATCCTGATATTCCCACAGGGTTCAGACTTATGCAGGTAAAATCGCAGGGCGCAGATAGTAAGATTTAGGTGAAAGATAATTCATGTGAGTAAGATTGGAAGTATTATCAATATCTTCATATAATCAAAATTTGTTGCAGTTTGTAACTGAAGACAGGAGACCGATTCTTGCTTGTTTCTTCTGCTGCGCTAAACTAGAAAAATGCTGCCAATTCCTGAGAAAATGTCTGGAAGCCGAAGAACTGTTTGCTCAGATGATGCATGAGGATTATGAGGTGAGATATTCTTCATCAGACATTTATTCTTAAAATTTCTAATTTCAGTATAATTCGGAAGTGATTTCTCTCAAGCTCGAATCTATTGTGTCTGGAGTTCACGCCAACCATACCATTGGTCTGTGAAGTTAGTAGCATGGCCGACTCTCCAGACTACATTGGACCTACTTAAGGCACTTAAACGCACTCGCTTGTGGGGGCTCTTTGGAGAACTTTAGTAGGGCTAGTGTAGGGTTGCCATCCCCAAATTTTGAAAACCAGGATTAGAATGAGACAGGTCCAGGACATTTCGGATTAAAAACAGGACACGGTATAAGTGCACTATTTAATAGCAACATGATGAAACTCAATTATATGTATATACTTTATTTAAACAAATTATTTAAATGAATGATTCTTCAAAATTTTTTAAAATTTATTTTTAATTATTTTAAAATAAAGGAAGGAATTACTAAATTATAAAATGAATAATACCTAGCTAGGTAATTAATACGTAGCTTTACTTCAGTACTGTGGATATAACATTACTTTTTGCCTTATCCTATGTATCTAATTATTTATTCTTATTGAATTTTATTGCTGTCGAGAAATATCAATCATAAATATCAAGAAATATCATATGTGTGAAAGCAAGTGATAATTATACAATATACACATAAATCTGTAAAGTCAGAGGTGCGTGCCTTGGGTTTGAGCTCGAGACTCATGACTTGGCAGTCTGACGGTCAGACCACTAGGCTATGACTGCACTGCTGTGTAATTGAAATATCTGTTGAAAAACAGTTTTTTTGTGTAAACTTCACAGACGTGGTTGGTTTCTCACTTATGAAATCAGAGTTTTTTATGGAGAACTTTAAAGAAGTTGCATTTTTCATACTAACATTTTCTTTTATTCATTAAAAAAAAAAAAAGTGTTTATTATCTTAAATCTATACAATTAAGTTGCCGGGGCTTCCCAGAAAGTAATCCGAAGATACTTGTGATGGGATAAACCTCGCTCTTCCTCAATTAATTAACAATTGTTTCGTTGTGCTAATTAGGTATAGTTACACATTTTTTTTATATAACCAATAAAAATGAATAAAAAGAAAAATGAAAATCGTGTTTATGGCAGTGTGTGAAACTAGTGTGATTGTATAAATGTGTGTTAATACGTGTGTTTATGAGTGTGTGAATGTATATTTTGTGTGTATGTGTTTGTGTAAGAGGGAGTGCGTGTGTGAGTGGGTGAGTGTATGTGTGAATGAGTGTGGAGGTGTGTTGGAGTGTGTGTGTGTGTATGAATAGGGGTGTTTTGGAGTGTTTGTGTGTGTTGGAGTGTGTGTATGTGTGTGTGTGTCAGACGTTCAACCCAGAGTCGCCAGAATGTCTTCCACGGCATCATAATTAAGTGTGAAGAGCCATTCAGTCAATGTCTTCTTACACTACTACTACAATATCCAATATCCCTCAACATTTGTGGTTGACTTACTGTGAGTTTGCACTGGCGTTCCAACGAAACATTCGCAACAAATCATGTTGATATCTCTATTTTCTGCAAATGTTCCATACAATGTTTGACAGAAACTAGAGATTTCAGCATGTTTTGTTGTAATGTTTCGCCAGTGTAAACTCACAGTTAGTAAATCATAAAAAAAACACACTTTATGTATAAGTTATAAGTAGATGGTTTTGATTATTGCAGCTACTGTTGTAGCCGATTTCACTCTTTCGACCACTATATATTTATAAAAGTAAGGTTGCGCGAAAAAAAAAATATACAGGATTTTTCCAGCACCCTTATTTCGTAATACACGATCAATCACAATCTAATAATAATAATAATAATAATAAAAACATTCTTTCACTCAAAGTCCCGCACTAGTAACATTCATAAAGCCATAGCTCAAAATGATTTCAACTACACACCACTTAACTTAAGTGAACAGCCAGATACTCCACAAATTACTAGCGATGACCCGCAGAAACAAAAAATTGAGGACTGGAAGAAAAAGGTACTTCATGGTCGTCATCCTCATGACCTAGAACAATCCCATGTGAACACAGTAGCATCAAATAAGTTTCTCAAAATAGGCAATTTATTCCCAGAAACTGAAGGTTTTATAATTGCAATACAGGACCAGATTATTAACACTAAAAACTACAGAAAATTTATTATCAAAGATCCTTCAGTAACAAATGATAAATGTCGCAAGTGTCACATCCAACCAGAAACAATTCAGCACATAACAGGAGCTTGCACAACTCTCACACAGACAGACTACACACACAGACACAATCAGGTGGCAAATGTCATTCATCAAAAATTAGCAGTCAAATACACACTAATACAAGACACAAACACTCCGTACTACAATTACACACCACAAACTATCCTAGAAAATGACACACATAAGCTATACTACGATCGCGCCATTCTCACCGACAGAACAATTCACTACAATAGACCAGATATAACCCTACAGGATAAAATAAATAAAGTTACTTACATAATAGATATTGCCGTTCCCAACACACATAATATTCAGAAAACAATATCTGAAAAAATTAGTAAATACGCAGAACTCAAAGATGAAGTACTTAGAATTTGGCGCCAACAAAAAGTATACGTGGTCCCTATAGTCCTCTCTACAACAGGCGTCATCCCGAATCATCTTCTCCACAGCCTTAAATTACTAAACCTAAAAGAATCTCTCTATATCACCCTACAAAAAGCTGCAATTTTAAATACATGTCGAATCGTGAGAAAGTTCATGCAAATCGATGAAATCGAAATAGATCCTCATCATAACACATTCTCAACATAACACACCACACGCTGCATTTACTTGGTTTCGGCCCGTAAATGTTGCAAAAACCAGCTAAAGAGCTGAGAAGAAAAAACACTCTATAATAATAATAATAAATTTATTTCATAAAAAGGGAGATTGTAGTACATGAAGTTTACATAGTTAGGTATACATATAAGTTTGTACCATGTCAAACACAATCTGGTGGGTGAAGTTCTGCTTTCCTAGCTAGGTTATAGAATAACCTGTATTAAGGAATAGCAGTCCCTATCCCTTACAAAAAGATACAATAAACTAGTACAATTATGTATTTTTTATTTTATAATACTACAACAAAGTTTAAATAATTGAATATGTGCGTGTGTGTGTGAGTGTTCGTGTGTGAGTGATTGTATTGTGTTGGTGGTGTGTATATGCCTGTGTGTGTGATAGAGTGAAAGAGAGTGTGTGTTTGTTTTCATTGAAGTCGTGTGAGGTAATATTTGATCTGTCACTTACTGAGATAATTTTCTGTTTCATCATAGCTTTTATTCTGAAGAAATGAACGTAGAATCTTTTTACACTTAAAGTTAGATAATCCGTAGATCAAGCATATTTTGTTAAATTTATTATAAAGAGTCGGACCTAGGTAGTTACAAAATCTACTCGCAAATGATGTGCGTACTTGTGGAATAGTACAAACTATGTCTTTCCTACGCTTTGTTATTATTTTATAAGGGGTTTTACGGTGCTCTAAAAGAACTGTTTGCAGGAAGAAGTGTTGTCGAACGTTAAGAACATTACAACTACTATACAATAGATGAGTAGGGAACATGAAAGGTCTTGAAGTAGCCACTTTCAGTACCGCTCTGTGAGCGATCTCGAGTGGTTTTAGTATAGTTTTCCCAGCACCACCCCAGCATGTGATACAATAAGTAACAATAGATAAGCACAGGGAAAAATAGACTACACGTATAATATTAGGATTCGCGATACTTCGGAGGGTTTTAAATATATAAATTAACTTGCGGACTCTACTGGTAAGTTGGATAATTTGAGTTTTAAAATTAAGGTTTTTGTCTATATATACTCCTAAGTATTTGATATGATCGACTACATTTAGGGTTGGGCAGAGGCAAGAGGCATTTCCTTGTAGACACCTGTATTTGTGGGCTTTAATAGATACAGGAAATATTGGCTGGCTGGCGGGACTAATTGAATAGGTAATTAAATTAGTTTTGAAGGTGTTGAGTGTTAGTGAGTGAGAGTAGAGCCATTTTAGGATTTTGTTGAAACCAGACTGTGCAAGGCACTCAAGTTCTGACCAGGTATCAGCAACAAAGGTTATAGCAGTATCATCTGCAAAAGTTACTATCTTAGCATTTTTAATGTTAAGGTTACATAGGTCGTTTATAAAGACTAGAAAAAGCGTCGGACCCAAGATGCTTCCTTGGGGTACTCCGTAATAGATGGGAAGCTCTTCGCTTTTGTGGGTATCTATATTAACCATTTGAGCGCGATCTGAAAGATAGTTTCTGAAGAGATCCAATTGCAAGCCCCTGACACCAATCCTTTCCAGTTTTAGTAAGAGCATAGAAATTGGAACGGTGTCAAAGGCTTTCGCAAGATCTATAAACATAGTTAGCACCCTTTTATTTTTGTCTATGTTATGTACTATATTGTTAAGCAAATCATGAACTGCGTCTGTGGTGGATTTACCTTTGCGAAAGCCAAATTGCTGCGAAGATATTAGGTGATAATGTTCAAGGTAATTAACTAGTCTTTTATTGATGAGACGTTCGAGTACCTTTGAGATGGCACTCAGAACTGCTATTGGGCGATAATTACTGGGCTCCCTCCCGTCTCCTCCCTTAAAAACTGGGTGAATTATAGCCCTTTTAAGGCATGTAGGAAAGATACCAGTATCGAAACACAGATTAAAAATATGGCTTAGGATAGGTGCCAGGGTGTTTGCGTATTTTATTAGAAAGTAAGGCGAAATGCCATCCCAACCAGAAGCAGCATTAGACCGTAACGATTGAATGACAGTAATAATTTCCTCGGGATCTGTACGGTCAAGAACAAAAGAAGAAGCCGATGAGGTATTGTGTATATCTTGTGGCGGAGCCAAAGCTTGATTGCCTGTATCTTTTATAATGTCATTAGCAAGTTTTTCGCCGATATTAACAAAATATGAATTAACGTGATTACATGATTGTGTAGGTGAGGGTGACAATGAAAGTAATTGTGTAGCTGTGGTTTTAGTTTTTGTCGTATTGGTTACTCGTTTGATGGTATCCCATAAGGATTTTGGGTTATTACCTGCCTTAGCTAATTCTTGAGTATCATACAGTCTTTTTGCTTTTTTTAGGATCCTAATACAAAAATTTCTGTATCTCGTATAAGTAATTTTAATTATTTCGTTCTCTGGAGATTTTTTTACTTTTTTATGAAGCGCATCCCTATTCCTAATACACCGCAATAAGCCAGGTGTAATCCACGGTTTTAAAATCCTTTTTTTAGAAGGAACTTTTTTGATACTCGTATTATCCGAAATGGCACAACTAATAAGTTTTATGAATTTATCAGTAACAATATTAGCGTCTCTTTCGTCGTAAAGAGGCTTAAGATCTAATTGCCTTAAACTTTCATCAAGCCCCTCATAGTCAATCTTCGTACTTGTAGAGCAAGCTGCTATTGGCAAGTCTTTGATTTGGATGCATAACAAAGTGGAGAAATGATCGGTAATTGTGGAACTATAGACGAATGTATGTGTGGGACACTTTGTTCTTAGTATCGTATGATCAAGACAATTTTCACCTCTGGTTGGAAGAACATGGGCTGGAAGATAACCATGAAAAGCAAGACAGTCCAAGTATTCGTGAGAACGCAAGTCAGATGTGTTTGATTTTATATCTAAGTTTAAATCACCAGTTATTATTACAGATTTGAATGCGTGTAGCAGAGAGAGAATATTATTGAGGGCGGCTATAAAACTGCGTATACTGTCAGCCGATGGTGAGCGATTTATGCATAAAATTGCTACCTCAGAACCAATCTTTATAAGAAGACCAGAGGCTGACAGGTCGAAGTCTGGTTCTTCACAGGTAGCTAACAAGTTTGACTTGAGATATACCACAACACCATCACTTTGGTTTTTATGTTTAGAAGTCTTAAATATATTATAGTTTTGCATGATTGGAATATTATAGTTACTAGCACAAGGTAGCCAGCATTCGGTCAATACGATCAAATCGGAGTCAAAAGAAATGCGGTGTAAGAGCGTTTGAAGACTTAAAAAGTTACGAGTAATAGATCGAATATTTTGTGACAAAATTTTTATGTATTTGTGCGGATGCAATAGAATCGAATGAGTATCTTCGGGTATACATGTATGAGTGGTTGACACAGAGAGCTGGTCGATATTGTCAATTACTTGGTTAATGTCACCAGCCATTGAGATGTGTTAAATACGGGCAAAACTGTGGTGACATTGAGAGTAATTTAATTTTTCCATCAAGTGATAAGTTTAATTGTGACTGCATTAAAATATAATTCTGTATATTATTTCGGTAAGCCAAGCAAGTAAATAAATACCATGTATGGCCAATGAGTGGTTGATTGAACCAATTATAGAAATGATTTAGTGATTGTGTGAATTTAAGGTGTGTAAAGTATTGTGAATGACTTGTGAAGATGATGTAATGGTGTGTTCGTGTGTTAAATATTTGTATATAAGTTAAACATGCGATAGTAATATGTAATTTAAAAAACAAAGGTACAAAAACGGAATTTAAAAATAGAGAGACTGAACGATAATAATAGTAAATGATCTTATAGTTACGTAGTCATGCATTGTTGGTTAAGGGCAGCTGCTTCAGTTGTTCTTCATTTTTAACCACTATGGATTGGCTATCCGAATCCTTCTTGAGAAACACACGTCCGTTCGATGTCCAGCAATAGGTGTATTGATGTGACTTGGCGTAAATTCTAGTTAAGTAAAACAGCCGTTTAGATAGTGAGGTTAGCTGCTCGGCAATGTAGATAGGTATTTTTTGTCCGGCGTTGAAGTTAAGATGGGTGGAGTTTACTTTATTACTGGTATTCGCTTTGTTATAATTTTTGACGGCAGTAAGGAACTTAGTTTTTTCGAGTGTATTTGAAAACTCAACTGATATATTTGATGTCATGGCTTCCTTTTTAGACGGATTTCTGGTTATATCACGAATACTGGTTAGCAGCATGTCAGCTTCTAAGTGTTTAGACAAGTGGATCATAGTCTCGGACAGCATTATCTTTGTCTCATGATTTCTTTTGGGAACATTGCGTATTTCTATGGACGTTTTAACGAGGTTACGATCTAGATATTCTATCTTTTCCTCTAACGTAGATAGCTTGATCGCCGTATAGCTACGCTCTTTTTCAAGACTCGATATTTTAACCTCGACCGACTGCAATTGGTCTGAATCTGAACCATTTTGGAACAGATTGGTCGAGCGCTAATCCATTACCTCATAACGTAAATAGCGCATTGAATGTTATTGAACTGTCAAATGAAACAGTACGAAAATGTGTTACTCATTTAGTTGGATGGAATCCAGAACGTTACTTAAAAACTACCCACGACACCCCAGGACACATCCCAAAAAGCAGAACATATCCTGGAAAAACGGGATGGTTGACAACCCTATATAATGAAACAAGTAGTTATAGTCCATAGGTACGCGTTAAGAAAATAGTGATCATCGGCCTAACCCGGCCCGTGACCAATCGGGTTGCAACCTCGTGTGTATTTCTCGTTCCGATTGGTCGAGCGGCGAGCATAGGCCGATGAGTAACTATTTTCTTAACGCGAATAGACTATAACTTAATAGTGCTTGTGGGACTGTGACTGGGATATTTTCCTAATACTATAAATATCTTTTTACAGCCCAATCCATTAATAAACCAAGACCACTTAGAGAATTATGGTGGGTTTATTAAATGTCCAATAGAGAGCATAAGTATAGTTGATGTTGTTCAAACAGAAAGCATTGCTATCAAAGAAGAATTACCAGCTGTTTGTGAGGGCCTAGATGATATTATTGAGCCAAAGGAGGAACATCAAAGTGATGGTATGTTTTTAAGAACAAACAATAAAACATATCTTAAAATAAATGAAAGATATTTTTAAACATTTTTAACTTCTTCAAAGTTTTGGTAGTGTATATTTTAAATTTGGTAACCACATAACATTGTGAAATAAAACAAAATATATATTAATAATAAACAAGTAAACTCTTGACTGTTTTTGTATACTTACTTACAGAGCTAGAACTGCAAAATATAGACAATATCTGTCTAGATGTAGCTGATATACCACCACACCAATCCGAATCAGATTTCGAAGATGATGTACCTTTAATGGAGTTTAAAACTGAATTGGAAGATGAACAAGAAGTTTCCAAGAAGGCACAAAGAACCAGAGAGACAAGAAGTAAGTATTAGTTAGTTAATCTATAAGTAAGCAAGCATGCCAATGGTTCACCTGATAGGAAGTAGTTAGCGTTACCTTGCAATGTTGAATTCTGTACATAGGACTTGCTCTAAGTCACAAATATTAAACGAGGACTATCGTAGTTAAATCAATTAAACGGATTTTGTTTTATAACAATAACAAAACCATGGCCAGCAAGACGACCAGTCACCACAAGCTGCACTCATTCACTAGCATAACGCTAAAATCAGCCATTAAGCCCTCGCAGTTCTTGTGTCCCGACGCTACCGGCAGCAGTGACAACTAGGGAGCATGACGAACTTGCTGCTAGTTGTTTAGACAAGAATAATGTGTGGTGTGATGTCATAGTCTATATATATTACAAAAGATATGACAACATCCCATCTTCTTAGCTTTACATAATTATGAATGATTAGGTTGAATGAGAATTATTTACTCGTAGTTATCAATTAAACTTAGCTATGTCGTGGCCAAATCTTAGAATTTATCATTTCATGAAGTGTTCGACTATTTCATGGAATGGTTGCATTTCATGAAATAGAACATCAAGCAAAATCAAAAGTCATTTATTCAAAATAGGCTGAGAATCAGCACTTTTCAAACGTCAAAATTACATAAGACAGTCCCCCAAAAACGCCCACCCTTCACCACTTCCTAGTGCTTAGCTGGGAAGAAGAAGTGGCGCAGCAAACTCCCCAGCAGCACAGCTGTCTGTTCAGTTAGAAAACTTGATTTTATACAATAGTAGTTATGCAAAATAATTTACAATATGCAACGTAAAACAAAATTTAAAAAAAAAACTGTAATTAGTAGATTATGTCAATAATAAGTAAAAAAAAAAAATTGGCTTATACAGTCAAATAAAATGAACTAAGTAATTATATGAACTCATATCCGCTGGTCACATCATGATATGAACAGTTAAACGCACGACTACTTCATGATGTGGCCAAACATTAAATAGTGATAATATCATTTGTTGGATAAAGTGGAAACCTTCTAAATATAGATGAATGTGTTAATAATTCCCTTGAACAGGGTTCGTTTAAACTTCGATCACATAGTTTTGGAACAAACCATATTGTATCGTATTATGCCGTTAGTACAATTTTGTACTATGTCTCAGGTGATTAAGTGTATTATTCAATGTCACCAGAAAATTGAATTAAATTGCATGATTCACACTAGGACTGAAAACGAAGAACTTTTCGGTCAGAGTGTGAATCATGCAAGCGCTATTATTTTGTTTCGTGTGCATGTCAATCTGCTGACATTATTGTACAGGGCGAGCCATTCAAGTGGAGACTTGACGCACCACGTGGTTTGACTTGCGCAGTAGACGATTTATAGAGCAGTGGGAGGCGCGGTCATGTCTCAAATTTAATGGCACGACTTGTACTTAAGCAGATTTATAATCATAGGGGCGACCGTTGCGAAGAAACCAAAATTAGATACACGGAGAACAAAACTTGAAGATGCAATAACAACCGAGCAAACTAAAAACGAAAAATCAGATTTGATAGTGATGCCCACAACTCACACAGCTGAAAAACTCAAATGCGATGTATGTCAACGTAGTTTTTGTCAAAAAGGTAATTTAACAAGACATGTTCTTGTACACACTGGTGAAAAACCTTATAAGTGTAATGTATGTCAACGTAGTTTTAGTAATAAGAGTAATTTAATAGTACATATTCGTAGACATACTGGTGAAAAACCTTATAAGTGTGATGTTTGTCAACATAGTTTTAGTGAGAAGGGTAAATTAACAAGACATATCCGGAGACACACTGGTGAAAAACCATATAAGTGTGATGTTTGTCAACGTACTTTTAGTGAGAAGGGTAGTTTAACAATACATATCCGTACACATACTGGTGAAAGACCTTATAAGTGTGATGTTTGTCAACGTACTTTTAGAGATATGGATAAATTAACAATACATATTCGGACACATACTGGTGAAAAACCTTTTAAGTGTGATGTTTGTCAACGTAGTTTTAGTCAGAAGGGTACTTTAACAAGACATGTTCTTGTACACACTGGTGGTAAACCTTAGAAGTGTGATGTTTGTAAACGTAGTTTTAGTGATACAGGTAATTTAACAATACATATTCGGAGACATACTGGTGAAAAACCTTATAAGTGTGCTGTTTGTCAACGTAGTTTTAGTCAGAAGGGTACTTTAACAAGACATGTTCTTGTACACACTGGTGATATACCTTAGAAGTGTGATGTTTGTAAACGTAGTTTTAGTGATACAGGTAATTTAACAATACATATTCGGAGACATACTGGTGAAAAACCTTATAAGTGTGATGTTTGTCAACGTAGTTTTAGTGATAAGGGTAATTTAACAAGACATGTTCTTGTACACACTGGTGATAAACCTTAGAAGTGTGATGTTTGTAAACGTAGTTTTAGTGATACAGGTAATTTAACAAAACATATTTGTACACATACTGGTGAAAAACGTTATAGGGGATATATAACCATTTAAGTATTACGTAAGCAGACTTTTAGTAATGGTTAACCACCCCTCCCCCTTGTCAACAAAAGTAAGCAAAGCTTACGTAAACATTGGAATATATTTTTTAAATCTGTGCAGGGTTTTTTTTATTGATTCACAATCACATGTCTAAAAATATGGAATTTATACTATTTTGAAAAGATTTAAAGGGCAGATTGTTAATCCCACTTTTAAATTCCCATTTTTTTTAAAGTCCCAAATGAAACGGACAAAAAGGCGATGTTTTCAAATAAAAAAAAATATAAACAAGTTATTTTTTTTTTTTTTGCAGTATTGCTGCCTTTTCAGGAACGCTTCATTTTATACCATTTTCACTTCTCTGTCTTAATAATTGAACATGCTAGCTACAAATATTTGTTTCAATTGGGTTTAAAGATCTTTATTTATTCTAAAAGAACATACATTGTTCACTTAGCGAATAAATACATAACTATGCAAGGTAAGTGTAGTCCAGTAGCAAATAGTTTTATTTTTTCAATTCCAATTCCACCTATCATTCAAATAAATCAAGTCGAAGAAAATATTTGATGTAGACAGCTATGTAATTGGTTTAATAAATGAATAAATATTTTATTAATCATTTTCTTTTTGTTTAATTTTCCTTAACTAATTTCTTTTTCAAAGTCAAAGTCAAAAAATTTATTTCAATTAGGCACATAAAAGGCACTTATGAACGTCAAGTTTACAAAAAATAGAATTTATTCTAGTCGCCCCTTCCAAAAGGTAGTTTTCGTATGGAGAAGAATGGGCAAGAAACTCCACCGTTACTCTTTTAAAACGTTTTTACAATATTCTGTATACATTAATTATATAATTATATGTGAAGACGATGCATCTAGAATAAGATTACTATACCGCGATAGGTAAAAAAGAATGAAAAATAAAGCAATTACAGATAAATTAAATATGTGATAGATACATGGTGCTCACATATTTACAAACATTGTAAAATTATACGATATTCCTAACATTTTAACAAGTAATACTAATAAGTCAGTGTGTGAGTTCAAGAAATCATAGAATGTAAAATAAGTGTTATAAAAAATAACAAATACATAATTAAATAAGCAACCAGTTTGATTTTGTCTAGACTCTAAATTGTCCTATGGAGCAGGACCAGCATGTTTCCAAGCATTCTTATCTTGGATATAATCCTCTAATTTGTAATATGCTTGTTTACAGAGTGTACTTTTAATATGAGTTTTAAATTTTCTTTCATTTAATTGTAATATATCACAAGGTATTTTATTGTAACATTTAACACAGTACCCCATAAAAGATGTATGTACTTTAGATAATCTGAAAAATGGTTGATCTATTTTATCTTTATTTCTAGTATTAAAATGATGTTTATCACTTATTTTATTAAAGATATGTAGATTTTTTCTTACATACATAATATTTTCATAAATGAATTGGCAAAGTACCGTCATAATATTAATTTTTTTAAATAGTTCCCTGAGAGATTCGCGACGATGTAGATTATAAATGGCTCTGACAGCTCTCTTTTGTAAAATAAAGATGGATTCAATGTCAGCAGCCCGACCCCACAGTAAAATGCCATACGACATAATACTGTGGAAGTAACTAAAATAGACCAAACGCGCGGTTTCTACATCTGTTAACTGTCGTATCTTTCTAACAGCATAAGCGGCCGAGCTTAGCCGCCCCGCAAGAATTGTTATATGAGTTCCCCATTGTAATTTCTCGTCTAGCGTGATTCCTAGGAAAATGGTTTGATTCATAAATTCTAGTTTTTCTCCATTCAATATGATGTCACATTCGCTACTTCTAACATTAGGTAATTTAAATCTAATGCATTCGTTTTTTTTTTTTAGTACCAAATTATTTACCGTAAACCAATCTTGGACTTGAAGAATAGAGCTGTTAACGTCATCAAGATTTTGTGACCGTCGGATTATTTTAAAGATCAACGATGTGTCATCTGCAAATAACACCATCTTAGGTTGATTTTGAAGTAATTGTGGTAAATCATTAATATAAACTATAAAGAGGAATGGACCCAATATCGAACCCTGAGGAACGCCCATTGCCATTTCAGACCCCAATGAGTTTACGCCGTTTACTTGAATTTTAACTTTTCTATCTTTCAGGTATGATCTTAGTAAATCAAGAGCTGTATTCCTAATCCCATAGTGCTCAAGTTTCAGCAGAAGTGTTTCATGGTCTACGCAATCGAACGCCTTCGAGAGGTCGCAAAAGATTCCAATGGCATCGTGTGCTTCTTCCCAGGCGTTAAAAATGTTCTTTATGAGGGTGACACCAGCGTCAGTGGTACAACGCCCTTTGGTGAAACCGTACTGTTGTTCATGAAAGATGGAATTCATATTAAAGTGACATAACATTTGATTGAGCATCAACTTTTCAGACACCTTGCTGAGATTTTCTTGATTACCATCTCATAAAAATAGTAACTTAAATTTGATAGGTATACAAAAATATTCTATAGCCTTATATATTCTGTACTCTTAGTTATACCACTTGAACGGTCCAATTTTATTTATTTCTAATTGTGATCACAAGTTTTTAATACGTAAACTTTTTTTATATACAATCTTAGTTTTTGTTGATACTAAACCTCTTAAGGGGTCATTGTACTCATTGTAGCGGCATCTACATCGCTACATGCAAACTACGCATCAAAGACCTGACGTCACACAAATCCTGTATCGCGCAATTAGAGTTTACCGCGCGATAAACATATATACAAGCTTCCCGACTTCAACCTCAGGGCAGTTGCCCGCCAGACACGACACCCGTCTGGTTGGAGGATCCTCCCTTTTCTGTGGGGGATGAGTGAACTTTACACCCTGTTCCTCATACCCCTAAATCATCATTATGAACAACTTTCACTATGGGACCAACGCTGAAATCGCGAAAAAAAAATCAGCTGTTCCCTACATTTATGTTCCCATATCTCGTCGAAATGTAGGGAACAGCTTATTTTTTTTTCGCGATTTCAGCGTTGCTCCCATAGTGAAAGTTGTTCATAATGATGAGTACAATGACCCCTTAAGAGGTTTAGGGTAAACAAAAACTAAGGTCGTATATGATTAGCTATACATTCCATTTTTTATTATTTTATTTTATTCACTGTAACAGAAATCCGAGGTTTTCATGTTTTTAATACACATGGGACACTCCGCAAAATCATTTAATAAAAAGCCACTCTTGCTACGACAAAGACAAACTTGTACTAGAAATAGGGATCAATTAGTTCCACCTGGTTTCAGACTAGCTAAAGTAGACTCATCCTTCATGGGGTACTGTTTAAAATGTTACAATAAAATACCTCCCCACTTAGTCGAACTAAATGAAACGAAATTTAAATCTTGTATAAAACGCACACTATGCTGCCAAGCATAATAGAAGTTGGGGGATTACATCGCTGACAAAAATGCTTGGCTCAACGCTGGTCCAGCTCCACAAGAGCACATAAACTAATTGATTAACATTGAAAATATTGTTGGAGCTGCTGAAGATTGTAAAACTATCTTTAGATTGTATATATTTAATTGCATAGCACATTTGTGTGAGCACTATGTACCTACTTTAAAGTTACTATTTACTGGGTACGTCTTTCATTGACTTGAATGTGCCCCGGCGGCTGAGAGTATTTCATGCTCACTCAAATGTCTCGCTGGTGGTGGCGTGTGTGTATGATCATTAAGTTCCCTTCAAAATGGTTGAGCTAAATGGTGCTAGGGGTCTACTCCTTGAGCGATATCCGTAGTTTCGGCCGTCGTTACCGGCGCACTGTGGGCTGTAAATCGAGCTTCATAGTCATTTAAAATGTTTGCGCTCTTTTTTTTTTTTTTTTCTTGTGATCAGGTTCTAATGCCTTCAGCGGTCATGAATATATATAAGGAATATCATTTCATAGGTAAACTAAATTATAAAATAAAAAAATAGAAAATTTTGTATGGCGCCAAAGTAATAAATCCAAATATCTTCAAAACCGCTGTTTTAACTGGTATATCCTTACAAATGGCGATTCTACAAATTATTTGTAATTTTTTGGTGTATTTCATATATTGGTGATAACTGCGGTTTTTTTATAAAAAATATATACGTTATTTCAAAAAATCGTTTTACAAAATTTGTACTTACGTCCGGACCAACGGGTTTATAAACTTGAAATTTTGCACAGAGGTCTTTGTATTTTAGAAAAACACTACTACATTAGCAAAATTAAGAATATATTCCATGACATCGACAAAAAAAATATGAAGTGATAAATTTAGTTACCCATTCTAAGAACTCGTTTTTAACACTATTGTATGATCGTTAACCTATTAGGAATTATCTAATTACCCAAATTATATAATTACTTTAATGTTGATGACATAAATTACTGTAATTAGTACCTAATTATTAGTATTACGACATTAATAAGGGTGGTTAAGCTAACTATATATTATAACATTAATGAGGGTAGTTAAGCACAATATTGCATATAAATTGAACTGCAGTATATACTATTACTTAGTTCATTTTGAGCATTTCAATCATTCACGTTGATATTTAATTGTAAAAGTATGGAGGGCCTTATTACAAACCTAGATTTGTTTGTCATATTAAAAAAATCTGATAAGAAGAATGATAGTGATAAATTGTTTGATACAGTGGTATCTTGCCTAGATCATAGTCTTTCTGACGAAGACAGTTTGACTTTGAAAATCTTTTGCCAAACATTCACGAGAGCTGCGATGCTGAGATGGAAAAAATGCCAAAGGAACTTCACGGATTTAAAAAAATATTACGGAACTTGGCTTGAAGCAAACATCGACTGGCCTAGTTGTATACGAGTAACAGTTGAAAGTTCTGAAACAAGCTGTCCTGAACCTGAACCTTCGACATCAACAACATCATCGGTTGGAACGATGACGAAGAGAAAATCAACACCTCGAAAACCTTTTGAAGAACTAAGTACTCAGCAGAAAAAGAGAAGAACAATGGACGAGAAAGGTCGCGATAGCACTGAACTAGCATATGCAACTGCCGTTCAATTGAGAGAACAAGGTCAGGGAAGTATTGCAACTGCAATTGAGTATATGCTGAAGCACCCCAAAGCAGCTGACAAATTTATGGAAATTATTAGGAAACCATCTAAACCTTTGTTTTCGCCCGAAAAAGCGCTGGGTCTACTTCTTTCTTTAAAGCTTTCGAAATGGCAATATGTAACTTTGAGGGAAACAGCCATGCGAGAAGGTGCAAAGGAACTATATCCTTCTTATTACAAAGTACAGAATTCAAAATTACAGTGCTATCCCCCACAGGCAACAATCACCGTGACGGATTATTCAGCCAAGATCACATTGCAAGGTTTGCTTGACAAAACAGTGCAAAGAATCTTAGAAAGTTTGCCTGAAGTTATAAATGACAAGTGTATGACTATGATATGCAAGTGGGGATTCGATGGTGCTTCTAATCAAAGTAGATACAAGCAGAGTATGACCTGTGACCAAGACGATTCAAGTGTTTTCATGACTTCGATGGTACCACTTAAAATCACATGTGAAGAAGATACTATTTGGATAAATCCAAGGCCATGCTCATCGTCATATTGTCGCCCAGTGCAATTCATATTTACGAAAGAAAGTAATTTTGTTGTTACTGAACATCAAAAGCAGATGGAAGACGAGATAAACGCACTTCGCCCCTCAGATTGCGGAACTAATGTGGTCAACCATAAGTTAATGATGACTATGATTGATGGAAAGATTTGCACCTATCTATCAGATGCAAAATCTAGTTCTAGCTGCTACCTTTGTTTAGCAAAACCTTCAGACATGAATAAATTGGATTCTGTGAAGGAAAGACCAGTGTCGGTCGACCTCTATAAATTTGGACTGTCAACATTACACGCTCGCATCAATACCATGGAATGCCTCTTACATATAGCTTATAGGCTTGACCTCAAGAAATGGGCAGTGCGAGGAGATGATGACAAAGTTGTCTTTCAAGCAAGAAAAAAAGTTATACAAGATCGTTGCAAAGCTGAGCTAAACCTTTTGATAGACATTGTTAAACAAGGATCCGGAACAACGAATGATGGCAATACAGCCAGAAGATTTTTCGAGTTTCCTGATAAAACTGCAGCGATCACTGGGCTAGACGAACAGTTAATTCGTAGACTTGCAGTGATTTTACAGGCAGTTACCTCAGGACAAGATGTTGACGCTGTAAAATTTAAAGAATATGCGTACCAGACAGCTGCTAGGTATGTGGAACTATATAATTGGTACCATATGCCTGCGACTGTGCATAAATTGCTAATACACGGGGCAGATATCATTGCCAGTAACGCAATTATGCCAATCGGGAGCCTATCAGAGGAAGCGTCCGAGTCACGCAACAAAGACTTTCGTAGATTTAGGGAACACCATTCGCGAAAGAAAAGCAGACAAAATTCGAATTTGGATATCCTCAACATGTTACTTCTTTCATCAGATCCAGTTATTTCTGGAACAAGACCCAAGATGAGTTCGAAAAAAAAGCAAGAGCTTTTCAACGAAACCCTGGATTTGTTGAAACTACAGGAGAGCGATTTCGAATTTTTTGATGTTTCTCATTTAGATCCTGACTCTGAGTCAGATTCTGATTCTGATGACGATTTTGAAAACTAATTATAGTTAGCTTAACCACCCTTATTAATGTCGTAATACTAATAATTAGGCACTAATTACAGTAATTTATGTCATTAACATTAAAGTAATTATATAATTTGGGTAATTAGATAATTCCTAATAGGTTAACGGTCATACAATAGTGTTAAAAACGAGTTCTTAGAATGGGTAACTAAATTTATCACTTCATATTTTTTTTGTCGATGTCATGGAATATATTCTTAATTTTGCTAATGTAGTAGTGTTTTTCTAAAATACAAAGACCTCTGTGCAAAATTTCAAGTTTATAAGCCCGTTGGTCCGGACGTAAGTACAAATTTTGTAAAACGATTTTTTTAAATAACGTATATATTTTTTATAAAAAAACCGCAGTTATCACCAATATATGAAATACACCAAAAAATTACAAATAATTTGTAGAATCGCCATATGTAAGGATATACCAGTTAAAACAGCGGTTTTGAAGATATTTGGATTTATTACTTTGGCACCATACAAAATTTTCTATTTTTTTATTTTATAATTTAGTTTACCTATGAAATGATATTCCTTATATATATTCATGACCGCTGAAGGCATTAGAACCTGATCACAAGAAAAAAAAAAAAAAAGCGCAAACATTTTAAATGACTATGAAGCTCGATTTACAGCCCACAGTGCGGCGCTTTGTGTTGCGTCTCACTTATGGACATACCGTAAGTGAGAAAGAGAGCGAAGCGCCCGTTACTACGGCCGAACGTAAAGATTTCGCTTAGGGAGTAGGCTCCCTGATCCAGGCGTCATGTTCGTGAACGGGCGCCGTCAGTGGTCATTTCTTAGCTGCCACGGCTTTTTTTTAATTAATTTTAATTTTTGAATTGTTTTTATTATTTTATCACGGACGCTTTTAATGTGCACGTCTTTCTACATTGTTCTCACATGTATAATTTCAACATGAATGATGTAACCAATATTTTGATTTATAAGTGTCCGTTGAGTTTCATGCCCGCTCTTCTCCATATGAACTAATGTTATAAAGTCACAGATATAGATATACCTAGATAACGCAAGAGCACACACTTCGCGTGCCGGGCATAAGCATAAAATGCATAACGTGGCTAGTGTGGCCACTGTCGCGCTGAGTCTGCATCGATGCGCCGCGCTAGTTGGATGTCAGTCAAAAAATCAAAAATGCCTAGTTGCGCTGTGACAAATTGTAAAAACTGCTCAAATGTGAGCAGAAAAAAAAAAGTTTACGTCCTTCCATCGGTAAGTGATTTTATGATTAATATTATGCGTTAAAATAAATTATTTTTACTCTACATACAACAAATTTAAGAAAAACATAGGTCATCGAAAGCATGCTGTATGTTCGTAATACATTGCAGCTTTTACTCGGAACGGTTGATGTGACGTTCTATGTTAACAAATGTTAATTATCAAAACGAGTGATACTATCGTATCTCCCTGCGGTTTCGGAGTACAGGCGCTTTTATAATTTTTCTGTCAATTTTAGCGATTAGTGTTGTTCATCCTACGCAACACAAATCGATTCTCGAGAATTGATTTCGGAAGCAGAGGAATGATTTTGTATTTTATATTTATTATGTAGACAATTTTGATAAATAATCTTAATGTTTCGTGATTTTTTACTTTTCCACAAGATCCCAATTTAAAAGAACAATGGATTGAAGCGACGGGAAATAAAGATTGGTTCTCAAGAAAGTATAGCACTATTTGTTCGATACATTTTCAAACACAAAGCAGCATGTCCGACTATTGATGTACTGAAGATCACAACTAATGCAGTGACTTAATTGATTAAGTTTCTGTAACTTTTCGAGATGTTTATAAAATGTTGAATTTTACTTGTACTTGTATTACAGAATATAGTTCTGGGTCTGGGGGTGGGGCGAGACGGGTGCAACACGCGGCGGTGTCTTTGGATCGATTTGGTTTTCCCATCACTAAATAGTGCTTGTGACGTCATAGTAGTCATGATGGGTAACTCATCATTTTTATATGAGGTTGAGGGAGTACCTCATTTTACCTCGTGAGGTCCTCAAGAGGTACCCCTCATTTGAGGCGAGGAGTCGTACGTCGATGTATTCACCTCACGAGCCGAACTCATTCTGGATTTTCTGTACAATTATGAAAGTCGGTTCATTCACTCACTAAGCTCACTCAATACTCACTCGCGAGTACTCGCGTCAATAATGTCAATGTCAATTTTTAAGTGAGGACGAGTGAACGAGTGAGTTGGTTCAATGTTGAAATTCGAGTAACTCTTTCAATTTGCGATCACGAGTACCTCAAACGAGGCACCTCATGAGTGAGGGACACATCTCTACATAGTAGGTAGTCAAAAAATGGCACGCTTGGTTTTCATACAGATCTATCTATATCTGTGTATAAAGTACTCTGTGAATCTGTGATAGGAACCTACTACGCTTTGGAATGGGCAACTAGCTTCACCTTTCTGACTGACCGACCCCTTGACAATTCAAAAGTGCCTGTAATTTGTTTATTTGAAATAAATGCTTTGAGTTTGGCACAATAAAGTGCAAATTAAGGTCGCACAGCGCTAATCACCTACAGTTATATTCACTTAAAAGTGGCCCCTCTTTCTATCGCGTGACTCTTCGAGCTTCTGACTACGTTACACTCATGATAAAATAATGTACTTGACCAGGTAGTATTATATTATCTGTGACCAGTAGCCTAATTACGCAACACATTTTCGATTTGCAATTGAGTCAAATTGGTTTCGTTTGACTAGAATTGCTTTCAATTTACAACTTTTGAAAGCGATTCTAGTCAAACGAAACCAATTTGACTCAATTGCAAATCGAAAATGTGTTGCGTAATTAGATAGCAGGTATAGCATTCCAAGACAGTGGTCACGTGGGTAACACGAGGTTACGTCATCACATCTGTGTTACCAGAAGTTTGTAATAATAACTCCCCAACCACCTTCATTACCTGTGCGAATTCGATAAAACAATGTAATTAACAATTACGTTGGTTTATGTTAAAATTGAATTGTTTTGTTTGATAAGGCAAACCTTTATACATATTTTTTAACAGAATGGTGACTGAAAATCTATTTGTGTTTTGCAAGTGCGCACGTGTCACTCCCGGAATGCCAGACCTCGTTTTATCAGACCATGGGCATGGGCCCAGTAAGATGGGCCCGCCGCGTACTTGAAGCTTCATACCTAAACTGCGGAGTGTCCCGTCTCTGTATAATCTGTGCTCTCGCTTTCCTGCAATCTTTGGGAGTGATTTCGTGAAAAGTGACGGAAGTGTGTAACAGGGAGCCGGCGAAGCGCGCGCTATGTGATTTGACCAATGAGCGCGCGTGATACTAGAGTTGGCCGTCAGAAACGACTTTGACGAAGCCCCGCCCCTTTATTGCTGCTTATTACCAATGTGAGATGTCAGATGTTACAAATCTGCGACTACAGTAAGACTCACTATTTTTTTTAAATAAATTACAACACGATATAAATATCAATACTTTTTGGCACTTTCATCCCTAGAAGAATAGATTAAATCCACAGTATTTATAAACTGGGAACACTGTAATCCATTATTTAGAGCTGGCAACAATGGTGCAGATGAGCAGAGAGAATCCCTGTATTAGTTATGTTCTGCACCAGTGCTGCCAACCCGTACGAATAATCATGGGGGCGTACGATAATTTGGCCAATGGTACCATGTACGATAATTAATGTCAAACGTACGATAATTTTGAGATTTGCTGAAACATAATTTTAAGTTCCAATGACAAAACGTATTCGTCAAATAAAAACGCAGAAATAATTCAAAAAAAGTTAATGTCATTTGTTAAGTATGTCAACATCAACAAGTTAGTATCTCTATCTCCTTCTCTCATTAGTTTTTTATTAAATTTTACAATGAAAACACAAAAATATCTACTAAAAACTATGACAAAACATGTTTACTGTTTGGGCTGCTAGCGCCACTACTGGTTTTAAACTTCGCATATACTTCCCCTTTGACTCTAGTATATAATTATTCATTGTCTTTTGAGAGATATTTGAATTGCAATTTGATTTGAATGTAGTGTTTTTTTTATGTAGATTTTTCTTTTTTACGATAATTTTGTTAAAAAACGATAATTTCGACGTGGGAACTCGATAGTTTGAACTTTTGGAGTTGGCAACACTGTTCTGCACAGACTACTTAGAGATACTACGTATGATGTTCTGTGATCCGTGGTTTCAGTATGTCAGTCAGTATGTTATATATAAACAGATATAAAGTACTCTGTGATCGCTGTGATCCGTGGTGAATCCGAACCGTTAACCGTACCAAGTGAAATACATTCCAGATTATTACAAATTTAAACATTAGCTAGTCTACCCTACGAGAATTCTTCGGATTACTACTACGTGAATCCATATAATATTACTAATCTCTAAATTTATTAGTCACATGTCCTGCTTTGCTTTGTGTAGGTAATAAGAAATGGTCCTACCGGTATTCCCGACTCATATTCCGTAGTAATCTGTGAACGGTATTTTAAGTTGTAGATGGTCTCTAAGGACAAATAAACATTATATGAATTACTAACTGGATTATTTATGAGAGATAGGTACCTACACCTTCCAACCTAGAGTCATACCGTGGTACCTACACCAAGGAAGTGCACACGTTATTTACAAGGTTTGATTCGCATTCGAAGATTACTAGAAGCCACTCGGTTATTAATGCCCCAGTGTTTTTCAATAATATAATTAAATCCAAAGCTGAACTAAATAACTTGAAGCGATATGTTTTGAGATTAAAGATGGAAAAGCTGCTAATGTGTAGAATATGTTTAGTGCAGAATGTTCGCATGTATCTAGTGGTACACAGGAACTTCCATGCACTATATGAGAAGCTGACTGATATTCCAGTAAGTAGATAAATAAGAATTAAGTGAAAGATAATCTGTGCCCGCCTGAATTAAAAATACTTAATTATATAAGTCACCAGTCTGCCTTGAGCAAGAGTGGTAATAAATGCTCATGCCTTCTCTGTATGATGCGTAGAGAAAGCATTACTGACCACCAACTGTTGGCTTTACAATACAATGTAAGATTGGAAGTTTTTTTTTCATGTATACAAATGAGTGTAAGACAAGTTTTGTTGCAGTTCATAACTGAAGACAGGAGACCGATTCTTGTTTGTTTCTTCTGCTGCGCTAAACTAAAGCAATGCTGCCGATTTCAGAAGAAATGTCTGGAAGCCGAAGAGCTGTTTGCTCAGATGATGAATGAGGATTATGATGTGAGATATTCTTCAACAGATATATACTACTTATAATTTCTAATTTCATTATCATGTGGAAGTGATTTCTCTCAAGATCTTGCCTACATATTGCGTCTGCAGTTCACGCCAACCATACCATTGGTCTTTGAGGTTGTTGGGGTAGCGTGGCGGTCTCTCCAGGGTACATTGGACCTACATAAGTGTGCTCAGTTGTGAGGGACTCTTTTGAGTGACTGTAGAATAATGAAAAAAGTTTGTGCTTTTGGGACTGTGACTGCCATATTTTCCTAATACTATAAATATCTGTTTACAGCCCAATCCTCTAATAAACCAAGACCACTTAGAGTATGTAGATGGGTTTATTAAATCTCCAATAGTGCATGTAAGTATAGTTGATGGATGTCAAACAGAAAGCATTGCTATCAAAGAAGATTTACCAGCTGTTTGTGAGGGCCTAGATGATATTATTGAGCCAAAGGAGGAACATCAAAGTGATGGTATGTTTTTAAGAACTAAAACAATATTAACAATAAAACATATTTAAAATAAATTAAAGAGTTTATCTATTTATATTTTAAACATATTGAACAACTTCAAAGCTTTGATACTGTTTAGTTTGAATATGACCACATTATATTGTGAAATACAACAAATATTAATAAAAACAATTAATACTCTTGATTTTTAATTACAGAGCTAGAAGTGGAAAATTTAGACAGCGAGTTTTTAGGTGGGTTTATTACAGAAAGCATTGCTATCATCGAAGATTTACCAGCTGTTGGTGAGGTGCTAGATGATATTATTGAACCAAAGGAGGAACATCAAAGTGATGGTATGATTTTAAGAACAAACATAATAATAACAATAAAACATTTAAAATAAATTAAAGATTATAATATATTTATTATTTAAACATTTTTTATTACTTCTTACTTTTGGTAGTATTTAGTTTAAATATTGGTAACCACATTATATTGTGAAATAAAACAAATATTAATCTTTCTTTCTTTCTCGTGTGGTTAGTGACTAACCTGTTGTCAGGGTTTTACTAATATTAATAACTAGCTGCACCCCTCGGTTTCAACCGCATAAGTCTCGATCCCGGGGGAATATCGGGATAAAAAAAATCCTATGTCCTTACCCATGTGCCAAATTTCATCCAAATCCAATCAGCTGTTTTAGCGTGAAAGCGTAACAAACAAACAAACTCACTTTCGCATTTATAATATTCTAGCTGCCCGCCCCGGCTTCGCTCGGGTAGCACTAAGTACTTATCTACGGCGCACCTACCTACCTACCCTACCTATTTACACTACCTAACATATCTTATTATCTTATCTTATCTTATTTATATTGACCTTAACAAATAATTATTATCCACCACAATTACACTTATATCTGATCTCAAATAATGTTAAGAATATATTTAAAAATTGTTGATTGTTACTTAATTTTTTTTTTTTTCTTTTAATTTAATTTCTTTCAATTTACTTTTTATTTTTATGAAGAATTTATTTTATACTTTTTGCTGTGCCAGACAGGGTCCGTAATTGTACCTTAGCTCTAAGCCTTTATAACAACTGTATACCTACATTATGGAATGCAAATAAAGATATGAGTATGAATATCTACCGTACCTACCCTACTACCCGTCTCCTGGTTGTAAGCTACCTCCACCAATTTTCAGCCAAATCGGTTCAGCCGTTCTTGAGTTATAAATAGTTTAACTAACACGACTTTCTTTTATATATATAGATTTATATGTATAGATTATAGTTATGATAAACAAGTAATACTCTTGACAATTTTTATTTACAGATCTAGAACTGGAAAATTTTGACAATAGCTGTCTAGATGGAGCAGATATACCACCACACCATTCCGAATCTGATTTCGAAGATATACCTTTAATGGAGTTTAAGACTGCAGTGGAAGAAGAACAAAAAGTATCTAAGAAGAAACGAAAAGCCAGGGAGAAAAAAAGTAAGTATTAGATCGTTTGTCCATTAGTAAGCTAACTGGCCAATGGTTCACCAGATAGGAAGTGGTTAAGGTGAATCCGCTGTGGTAGCCCGTGGTATTCAAATTTTCTTACGTTTTTTGCAATTTGCAGTTTTCCGAGCTTTAATACAATAGAATGTTAATATCTGATAACAATAACAAAACTATGGCCAGCGAGACAACCAGTCACCACAAGCAGCACTCATTCATAAGCATAACGCTAAGATCGGCCATTACTCCATTAGCGCCTCGCTGTTTTTGTGTCCCGACGCTACCGCAACCAATGACAACTAGGGACGAACTTGCTGCCAGTTGCTCAGACAAGAATAATGATTAATACAATCACGCAGGCGCGGTGCATGCGGGTTTATATTGTGCTTGCGGGAGCAAATCCGTGCCCGTCAAGATGGAGGGACCTAGTCTAGGCTTTCAAATCAGCCTAAATAAAAATCACTCATCTGCAGGGTGATACAGATGTGCTGATGTGTGTTTGGGTTTGGGATACTCAGTATGTTAGGGAGGTTGTAGTGTCATGCAGATTTACGGGTCCGTCAAGATGGAAGGACTAGGTTTAATACTGTAAATCTACTATTTGCTACCTATGCACAAATTTTAGGTATGAGGTACCTAAAGTGTATAAGTAGTTGTTTAACAAAATCCTTGGTCCCTCCATTTTTACGTCAAGATGGGGGGAGCAAATGGATACGCTGGTCGGAGGAGTATAATACCTGTATAGTACTTCAATACCTTAATTCTACTTTAGAAATATGAAATTTGATTGTCCCTAACATGAATCGTTTCAGAAATATCAACCATAAACGTTGGTCCCTGCATAATGACGATTCAACAATTTGGTCAGACGTCAGACATGATAATGTATAGTTTATTTTTGTTTTTCGAAGTATTCATATTTACTTAGTACCTATTTTCTACCTTTAGATTATGCAAATGTCTTACGTTAAAGATTAACGAAAAAAAAGTACTAATTGTTTTGTATACTTATTTGCAAACAAGGTGGAATTGAAATAACTGTAACCTAAAACAATAATTTAACTCATATTTATGAACAACTTTCACAATGGAACCAAACCAAAAAACGCGAAAAAAAATCTGCTGTTCCAAACATTTTCTCCATGAAAAGTTGTCTGAAAGAAATTGCTGCTCAGCAGTTTACTGTTACTGTTAGTCTGCATCATCCCGCTGCTGGGCAAAGGCCTCTTCCCATGTCTTCCAGCTCTTCAACAGTTAAAAAACATGGTGCTTTTGTTTCTTTTAATTTTATGTCTGGAGGCTTTTATTTAGATATTAAGTTCTGTTCACGTTTAGTTTTTATTTCTGCCTGAGTATAGTTCTCGATGATTTTGTGTGGTATATTGGCGTGTGCTAGCTAACATATGGCTAATAATTTAAATTATGTTTTGTGTTGCGTAATGTAAATTATTTGGAATACTATTATATAGAATCTTTTTTTTTTGTTCTTCTAACTGAACAGACAGCTGTGCTGCTGGGGAGTTTGTTGCGCCACTTCTTCTTCACAGCTAAAGCACTAGGAAGTGGTGAAGGGTGGGCGTTTTGGGGGACTGTCTTATGTAATTTTGACGTTCGAAAAGTGCTGATTCTCAGCCTAGTTTGAATAAATGACTTTTGAATTTGAATTTTGAATGAATTTGTTTTGGTTGGAGTTTTATTGTCGTTGTAATAATAAAACAGGAGTAATACATTTTTTTTTTTTAACAATTTATTTTTTAAGTCACAATAATTTTAATACTCTGACTCCTAAACTAGGTGTATGTGCCTGTGTACTAAGTCAGTGATTCTCCGTAATCACTGACTTCGAAGACTCTGGCACTTTATACTTAAACAGTATGTATTACTGTTACTATACCACTATAATAGGAAACTTTAACGCTAAAGTAGGCCCGCAATTAAGCAAATTAAAAAACGACCTATGAGAAAGTGGACATTGAACAAAATTAAATAATGCTAATATTCATAATATAACTACATCTACCATCAATAAAGATAAAAAAATAACTACCTACCATCAATAAAGGGGTTTTAAGATCCGTGGCATACCTACTGTTGAACAATAATCAAAATGACGGCCACGCATGAAACCTATATAAATTGATAGCTGACATCAATGCAAAATACTTTAGGTAGTAACATGCAAGAAATGCTAGTAAGTATTACTTTTCAACATGCTTTGTCTGATGTGTAGTTTTTTTTTTTGCAATAAGCCTTCATACCCTTTTATGCCAAAAAAATTGTAAATAGATAAACTGTGTAAATAAATAAAATATGATAAATAAACTTATATTTCATCAAATTATTTATTTTTGTCCACAATATTACTTTTTATTATAAATACAATAATATTTAATTGTTTCATTTAAGTTGTACTTTAGCATACATTTTCGCATACTCTGAAGGTAGCAAATGAATATCAAACAATAATAGTATTCACTTCTGTCATAAAATCACGAAAAAATCTTTATTCTAGATTTACAATTTTACTGTTCGCGACTGTACCAAAACAAAATGTATGTAGAAGTTGACGTGGAAGTTTAACATACTTCTACATAGTAAACTAACTCTAAATTATCATGGTTCGAGACAATTATTTATTGTAAATTTTTTGACACCAAATTCAAATTCAAAAACCTAGGCGTTCCGCGGTAATCAGGTGAGGATTGTGGCGAGAAAGGCTCACCACGTAATCCTCACCAAGACCCCTTTATATCTCTGGAATCGCTTAATGATTATTTTCGAGATTTGGCATAGCGTTATGACTATTTCTTGACTATTTTTGGAATTGAATCCAAGTCGGTACTCCCAGCCGTTTGCTTGCACTGAGGTGAGGATTGTTTGGAGACGTTCACCCCACAATCCTCACCAACTTATAGCTGTATCTTCGGAATCATACTGCGACTATTTTTTTAACCTTGGTGACTATTTATGACTATTTCTTGACTATTTTTTGGCGTTTTCAAAATTGATTTTCATGAAGTTTTCAAAGGTGAGGATTGTGTGGTGAAGGACACATATTCTGAAGGTAGAAAATAGGTACTAAATATGAACGCTTCGAAAAATAAAAATAAACTATACATTATCATGTCTTACGTCTGACCAAATTGTTGAATCGTCATTATGCAGGGACCAACGTTTATGGTTGATATTTCTGAAACGATTCATGTTAGGGACAATCAAATTTAATATTTCTAAAGTAGAATTAAGGTATTGAAGTACTATACAGGTATTATACTCCTCCGACAAACGTATCCATTTGCTCCCCCCATCTTGACGTAAAAATGGAGGGACCAAGGATTTAGTTAAATAACTAATTGTACATTGAGGTACCAAAAATTTGTGCATAGGTAGCAAATAGTAGATTTACAGTATTAAACCTAGTCCTTCCATCTTGACGGACCCGTAAATCTGCATGACACTAAAACCTCCCTAACGTACTGAGTATCCCAAACCCAAACACACATCAGCACATCTGTATCACCCTGCAGATGAGAGGTGTATGCAGGGATGTTGCGGATTTTTGCATCCTGATCCGCAATTGCTGACCTTCCGCATTTATTCAGACCTCCGCAGCTCATGCGGATGCAGATGTGTTTCATGTCAAACACTCGTATTTTAATACCCCTCTTTTTACAACAGTTCCTACTATTAAATTACTATAATTTACTTAGTAATAATTTTATTATAATTGCCACGAATTGAATTATGATCAACGAAACAGCGCTGCAATTTACAAAAAAGTAAGAAATTTTGAATTTTGCGTTGCCGCCTTGACGGATCCCTTAAAAAAACTTGAGATCCGCATCCGCGGAGGTGACCCACCACAACTCCACATCCGCGGATGTTAAAAAATTGCATCCGTAATATCCCTGGTGTATAGTACCTATATACTAAACCTACATTGCCAAATGTAGGTACAATCAATAAATAATATACTTGCTTACCTACATTCCGCGATAATCATGTTGTTGAATTGTCAAAATGAAACAGATTGTGATTGATCGTGTGTTACGCAATTAGGCTGCAGATCGTTATGGGACAGACCTTAAGTCGACGGCAGTACAATTTTGTACTTCATGTCTCTGGTGAGTAAGTGTATACCAGAAATTCCTCCTCTTCGGTGAATCATGCAAATCGCTATTATTATGATTCGTGTGCATGTCAATCTTCTAACATTGTACTGACTTGATTTGTAATCATAGGGGCGACCACTGCGAAGAAACCAAAACTAGACACACAAAGATCAAAACTAGAAGATGGAATAACAGTCGAGCAATCGAAAAACGAAAAATTTTACTCGAACGTTATCCGGACAACTCAAAAGCAGCACAAACGCAGCTTTATTCAAAAGAATAATTTAACAAAACATGTTCGTATTCACACTGGTGAAAAACCTCATAAGTGTGATGTATGTCAACGTAGTTTTAGACGAAAGTATCATTTAACAAAACATATTCTTATACACACGGGCGAAAAACCTTATAAATGTCATGTATGTCAGCGTAGTTTTAGAGAAAAGAGTAATTTAACAGTACATATCCGTACACACTCTGAAAAACCTTATAAGTGTGATGTGTGTCAGCGTAGTTTTAGGGAAAAGGCTGATTTAATAAAACATATTCTTAGACACACTGTTGAAAAACCTTTTAAGTGTGATCAACAAAGGTTTTTTCAAAAGTATTATTTATCAAAACATATTAGTATACACACGGGCGAAAAACCTTTTAAGTGTGAGGTATGTTTACTTAGTTTTACTGAGAAAAGTCATTTATCAAGACATATTCTTATACACACGGGTGAAAACCCTTATGAGTGTCATGTATGTCAGCGTAGTTTTAAATTAAAGAGTAGTTTAACAGCACATATCCGTACACACTCTGGTAAAAAACCTTATAAGTGTGATGTGTGTCAGCGTAGTTTTAGGGAAAAGATTTATTTAACAAAACATATTCGTAGACACACTAGTGAAAAACCTTTTAAGTGTGATGTATGTCAAAAAAGTTTTATTGAAAACCATTGTTTAACAAATCATATTCGTATACACACGGGTGAAAGACCTTTTAAGTGTGAGGTATGTTTACTTAGTTTTACTGAGAAGCGTCATTTATCAAGACATATTCTTATACACACGGGCGAAAAACCTTATAAGTGTCATGTATGTCAGCATAGTTTTAGGGAAAAGAGTAATTTAACAGTACATATCCGTATACACTCTGAAAAACCTTATAAGTGTGATATGTGTCAGCGTAGTTTTAGGGGAAAGGCTGATTTAGCAAAACATATTCTTATACACACTGGTGAAAAACCTTTTAAGTGTAATGTGTGTCAGCGTAGTTTCATGGGAAAGATTTATTTAACAAAACATATTCTTAGACACACTGGTGAAACACCTTTTAAGTGTGATGTATGTCAAAAAAGTTTTATTGATAAGTATTATTTATCAAAACATATTCGTATACACACGGGCGAAAAACCTTATAAGTGTAATCTATGTCAGCGTAGTTTTAGAGAAAAGAGTAATTTAACAGTACATATCCGTATACACTCTGAAAAACCTTATAAGTGTGATGTGTGTCAGCGTAGTTTTAGGGAAAAGGCTGATTTAGCAAAACATATTCTTATGCACACTGGTGAAAAACCATATAAGTGTGATGTGTGTCAGCTTAGTTTTAGCCGAAAGTATCAGTTAACAAAACATATTCTTATACACACGGGCGAAAAACCTTATAAGTGTAATTTATGTCAGCGTAGTTTTAGAGAAAAGAGTAATTTAACAGTACATATCCGTACACACTCTGATGAAAAACCTTATAAGTGTGATGTGTGTCAGCGTAGTTTTAAATTAAAGAGAATTTTAATAGTACATATCCGTACACACTCTGGTGAAAAACCTTATAAGTGTCATGTATGTCAGCGTGGTTTTAATTTAAAGAGTAATTTAACAGTACATATCCGTATACACTGTGGTGAAAAACCTTATAAGTGTGATGTGTGTCAGCGTAGTTTTAGGGAAAAGGCTGATTTATCAAAACATATTCGTATACACACGGGCGAAAAACCTTATAAGTGTCACTTATGTCAGCGTAGTTTTACCGGGAAGAGTAATTTAACAGTACATATCCGTACACACAGTGAAAAACCTTATAAGTGTGATGTGTGTCAGCGTAGTTTTAGGGAAAAGTTTTTTTTGACACAACATATTCTTAAACACACTAGAGAAAAACTTTATAAGTGTCGTGTATGTCAGCGTAGTTTTACCGAAAAGAGTAATTTAACAGTACATATCCGTACACACTTTGGTGAAAAACCTTATAAGTGTCATGTATGTCAGCGTGGTTTTAAATTAAAGAGTAATTTAACAGTACATATCCGTACACACTGTGGTGAAAAACCTTATAAGTGTGATGTGTGTCAGCGTAGTTTTAGGGAAAAGGCTGATTTATCAAAACATATTCGTATACACACGGGCGAAAAACCTTATAAGTGTCACTTATGTCAGCGTAGTTTTACCGAGAAGAGTAATTTAACAGTACATATCCGTACACACTCTAGTGAAAAACCTTATAAGTGTGATGTGTGTCAGAATAGTTTTAGAGAAAAGTCTACTTTAACAACACATATTCTTATACACACTGGTGAAAAACCTTTTAAGTGTGATGTATGTCAAAAAAGTTTTAATCAAAAAGGTAATTTAACAAGACATTCTTATACACACGTGCGAAAAACCTTATAAGTGTGATTGTATATCAGCGTAGTATTAGAGAAAAGGGTTATTTAACAGTACCACATAACAGAAAAAAACAGTAGAAGTAGCATAGCGCTTCATTAGTATCGGAACCAGCGTACCCAAACTCACACAATTATAAGTTAATTGTATTTCGTAACACTAAGAAGTCTTTGGTGTGATTGGTAGTTTAACATTGAATGAAACGAAGAAATAATGTCAGTCGTCGCCTATTTGAAAATAAACCACAATTTATAGACGATAGAGTTGTTTATTGTATACTCTTTTTACGTATTTATTACTTTTTCCGTTTAAAGCGCACACTGAATAGTTTAATAAGCAAGTTACGCTACCCGCCGCTAGATGTCACTATATTAAATGCATTCAATTAAAAGTTGTATTTCGTTACGATATGATTCATATTTGCGTAACGAGGTCATTACTATTCGTCCTTCTCTAGGGATGTAGCACTGTCGTTGACTTATTTATCGACATTCCGTTTTATTTTCAAACAAAATTCAGTCAAAAGCTAGAGTCGATAAATATTATTATGTTCGAAATCGAGTGTTAATATTTTATTTTAATACATACATACTTACGATTTATAGAAAGCATAATTAAGAACTGTTATGTTAAACTACTGATCTGAATTTGAAAATTACTACTTATCGTCGATTGAGAGACAGAGAGTATCCGGTCAGTACCAAGTGCAAAGGCTAGATAGAAACCGGACGACTGACGAAACGTGAAGTTTGCCGAGGGACATTTAGAAAATAATTGTACTGTACCTATTTATTTATCACTTTGTTGGAACTTAAGTTAGTAATAACTTAAGTTTCGACAAAGTTAACGATGATTACTGTATAAGTATATTGTAGATTTTGAAGCCGGTTGTCTTTTTTATCACGATGATTCATGTCGTCGTTGCGACTTTAAGACCTCTTATGTGTCACTTTTGGCAAAATCGTCTTTTTTACGCCAGCTGATCTAAATAAGATGTTGATCTAAATGTGATTCGCGGCCGTATCAAATATTAATTTATAGAATTATAATCAAAAAACCACCAGTACAAAATAAAATCCTATTGAATGACTATTTCATGAAATCATGACATTTTAGGATTATTCTAACATAAGAGTTGTTATTCTGTTTGTTGCTGATTCTAATGTTTATAATTCTCTGAAGCCGTATTTGTTACGGTCGCGAATCATATTTTAATCAACATACAGCCTGACACTGACCTACATACACATTGCAAGAAACGTAAGGAAATTTTAATTTCGCGGGCTACATTAGCGCATCCCCTTTTCAATATCGATAACGGTAATCTCTAATTGAGTAGCGGAACATGTGCATAGTTGGAATCTTCGCGAGGAATATGTTTGAGTTTAAAATAAAGTAGACCATAAACTGAACAGCATAAAGTTCACTTTTACTTGTCTTGTTTAATAAAATATTATTTTTCAAATTTTTGTCGAAATAAAATCAATTAAGACTTATTGATGGTATGACAAACCTCTATTTGATATATTTTTGGTTTTGATATCGTGTTTACATTCTAAAACAGCACAATAGGGCATTTTTTTTTCAATTTCTTTTCACCGCGACGGTTGTAACTAGACTGATTTGCGTGGTGTGTGCGCGGAACAGACTTATGCGGATCTCCGCCTACCTGCGACTTCTACTGTTTTTATCTGTACTGTGAACAGTACATATCCGTATACACACTGGTAAAAAATGTTATAAGTGATGTATGTCAGCGTAGTTTTAGTGGAAAAAGTTCTTTATCACAACATATTCGTGTACACATAATCAATCTGACAAAAAATCTTTTATATGTGATAAACACAAATTTTTCGGGATAGCTGAGCCTTGATGGAATAAAACGCGTAGTAGGGATTTGTTCTGGAGGCAAACGGCGTCGAGGAACTAGTAGGGAGCTTGGCAGAGTTTCTTCTTATTTCTGTTCTTATTGAGCGCTGGGACCGGAGTGACTGCTAGCCAAAATGGCCCGTCTTTTATAACAAAAATTTCCCTCTCTGCCGGCACTCCCCCTTCCTCACCCCCGTTACCCTCTTTTTATTGTTTATTTAATAAACCTTATTCTTACATGACTACATTTATTACATGCTTAGAGCTAACTCCTATTCTTAACTAATGACATATAGCTCTATTCTCTGCGACGTCCCATTTGGCCGTGGCGTGAAAATATATTTCCATTTTCCTCGCCTCCCACCTCACTACTATAAAAGCACTCTGTTGCGGGCGCCCTCTGTGTATATGGGTTTCGGAGGTCGCAGAGGGAAGGTAATGAAACACACAAGGTAATAATGCTATATTTAGCCTATTTTACAGTTTTCTACTATTCTAATAACGTAACGCGATAAACTTTATTAATTAATAACCATATAAAAATGCACAATATCTTATTCTCTACTTTTAACACTTTACATAGTCTTTATTAGTAAATTATACAGCAAAACATCCTAATTTCTTATTGCAAATGACGATCACAGATTCTACTAACCTTATATACTAGCTATAATACTAAATAGTGGCAGGAACATAAGCTATGTACATGAAACGTATGAATCTTAAACATAAATCGTCTTACATTTAGCGTTTTTCGTATGCGGTTGACATGCTACTTGCGCCCACGTACGAGTTGACCTTAGGGCATCGTGCACACAAATAACATTTTAGAATAACTTAAAAATCAAAAGTCATTTATTCAAATTAGGCTGAGAATCGGCACTTTTCGAATGTCAAATTACATAAGCCTGTCCCACAAAATGCCCGCTCTTCACCACTTCCTCGTGCTTTAGCTGGGAAGAAGTGGCGTAACAAACTCCCCAGCAGCACAGCTGTCTGTTCAGTTATAAAAACTTGATTTTATTTAAGTGTTTAAGGGGCATGAGGAACAGGGTGTAAAATGCACTCATCCCCCATAGAAAAAGGAGGATCATCCGACCAGACGGGTGTCGTGTCTGGCGGGCAACCGCCCAGAGGTTGAAGTCGGGAGCTTGTATATATGTCCATCGCGCGGTTAACTCTAATTGCACGATGCAGGATTTGTGACGTCAGGTCTTTGATGCGTAGTTTGCATGTGGTGATGTAGATGCCGCCACATCACTCCCCTCCGGAGACCAGAGGTCGATAGTGGGCTGAGACTCGTATCTTGCGATGCTTCACAGTGCCAGCTGTGGTTCCAGTGAGTTGGAACCGGGTGCCGCATAGTTCGCGTTGAATCGGATCTGTCTGCGGTGATTTTTGTGATTGCGGTGATTCCCCAGTGAATCGGGGTGGCGCTGTGTTATGATCCAGTGTATCGGATGTGGTACAGTTGCGGGTTGTGACTGGCGTCGACAAGGAGAGGGTAGAATGGGCTCTGCTTGTGAGAACGGCCGAAAGTGCAGGTGCTGTGCCAAGGTTGCTGATGAGGCTGAGGGTGATGACCAGGAATGCGCTTTCGCTGCATGCTGATGGTCACGATACCCGTTGAAGCCGTGGATGCTGGCTGGCTACACGACTTGCCTAACGAGAGCTTGCGGGAGTGATGATGATGATGATGACGTCACGATGAAGTACTTGCACGAAGGCTGCGTTGACGTTCATACTCGGGATCACCAATTTAGGGACATGCGGGGTGTAAAGTTTACTCATCCACCATAGAAAAGGGAGAATCCTTCGACTAGTATAGCTAACATGACATGCGCAAGAACGCTCTTTTTCTCGTTTTGTCGAAATTTGTCTACGATTCTGACGTCATTGTAATCCCTAACATGACCGTAAACGACGAGTAAACTCGAAAAAGGCAATTTGACACTTCTATATCTCGCGACGAGAAACCGATGTTGCAAATTATTAAAAACAAATTATTTTTATGATAGCAACATCGGCTTGAGATTCCGTTTCATTCATTCAATGGTGTCGATTCTCTTGTCACAAATGCCTCTAAACTAGACAAAAAATCTCCAAAATTTTGTTTATTCCTGTGAAACGAAGTTTTCCCACTAATATGGCACTTGAGTTATTAATTTTATGAAAATGGAAATTTTGTTTTTCTGAATTTGACGTTTTTCACCAAAAATTTTATTGTTTATCTAAATCTGACTAACGTGAAGGCACCAATTATGGACAGTTTAAGGATTTGGTCTAACATTTTTAATCACTATTCATCTATTTGCAAAGATACAATGTTATGACTATAAACAAATTGTAGGCCAATAAAAATGCTTTATTACACGTAGATAAATATTTTTTATAGTGCTATTGTTTCTGATGAAATAACGAAAATCTCAAAAAAGCACAAAATCTCCATTTATGGACGGCACTTCTCCAGTGATGGATAATCAATTGTTGGACATGTATCCCAAGATGGACACCCAATGTTGGACATGTATCCCATGATGGACATCCAATGTTGGAAGGTATTAAGTTCATCAGTTTAAAATGAAATTCTTTGAAGAATTTTAAAGTTTATTAACAAATATAAGGAGGAAACCTCAACTTTATGAAAAACAGTTTTTCAAATTAAAAAGTACTAATATTTATTCATCACAAATCAAAATAACAAATCAAGTTATAGCAACTGCAGCAGAAACATTTCACTTATTAGGGTCAAAAAAGCTTATGAGGTACCTATCCTTGTAAATAGAAGTCTCAAAAAAGCAGTTAACAACTTATGTGTCTACTCTTACAGACTACACAGTCTTTATTCTTTTTCTTTATAATAACCACCTTAGGTATCTAATAATCACAATTTGAGAGATCAAAAACCCTGTTTTACCCATTAATTAGGAAATGGGTTAAAAACAATACACAAAAGATAAAAAATCTTACCTACTCTAATAATAATAAGTCTCAAAATCAAGGACATTTATATGTTAGGCAAAATTTCCAACAAACAATAGACTAACAAATAAATGAAGTAAAAATCTTTTAATCTACAGTGTCAAAATCTAGGTCATATAAATGTTAGGTAAAAATTTCTCCATTTCTGGTACTTTGTAAAAGCCTCTGTTATTATGTTTGATAGGAGGATTTATCACTTCAACTATATCAGTAGTTTTGTACCAAATTTTATCTGGCCTTTCTGGCCACCTAAAAGTGTTCCCAGTAGAAAGTACCATTGTACTTATTTCAAAGAGACCTCGTTCCTTATTTTCAATCTTTCCGGGGAAATATTCACCCTCATACATAGTGATGACAAAAGAACCCTTGTTGATATCCTTTTTAACATTTTTAACTATATTAGAATGTGGTATTTGAGTCAATGGCAACTCTGATTCAGAACTACTATCTTCCGTAATAGATCTTTTTCTCTTCCTTTGTACTGAAATCTTCTTTTTATCCATTGTTTTACGTTTATTTTGTTGTTCCAGTCTTTCTTCCTTTGATTCGGTCTCTTCGTTCCATTCACTTTCGCTACTTTCCATATATTCTACTTCAGCTTCTGTATCTTCAGATGATGATATTTCAGGCGTCTTTAGTTTTTTAGATTTTGTTTTACTCTTCTTTTCCTTGGCAAGTTTTTCTTTAAAATTTTTTTTCTCGATTCTCTGCTTAGCTTTAAATTCCTTTTCTTCTAAAATTCTTTTTTTTTCTGCTGCTTTTCTTTCATGGTATTCTTGCCATGCTTTGCTCGTTATAGCTGATGGTAATTTTTCTTTTTTCTTCTCAGTTTTCTTAGTACTTTCAATGTCAGGCCAGAAAAGACATTTTTTGAATGGCGATGGAACTGTTACACCTAGCGCATTACTTATTGTGTTTTTTGCAGGAGTCTTTGTAATTTCGATTGAAGAAGTCATTGTACTACCTAGCGTTACCCTTGTTGTGTCTTCGATAGGTATTTTTTCAGTATCTTGAGACGGCATTTCTGACATTGATGACACTGTGCCACCCAGAGTATCGCTTGTTGTATCATTATGGGATTTCGCATCAGATATGACTTCATCAACTTTTGATGGCTTATTTGGCGTTGGTACGAATGCCACTGTTTCAGAGAGGTCATCTAGTGCACTGGTTGACGGCGCTATACTACCTAGCGTTACCCTTGTTGTGTCTTCGATAGGTATTTTTTCAGTCTCTTGAGACGGAATTTCTGAAATTGATGGCACTGTGCCGTCCAGAGTATCGCTTGTTGTATCATTATGAAATTTCGCATCAGAAATGACTTCATCAACTTTTGATGGCGTATTTGGCGTTGGTTCGAATGCCACTGTTTCAGAGACATTACCTAGTGCACTGGTTAACGGCGCTATGAGATCGAGTGCACTGCTTGCTCTACCGTTGTCATCGAAGTCTGTTGGCATATCATTTTCTTGCATGATACACGTGTTACTAGATAATATGCTATCTGAAGTAGGTGAAGATTCCCTATTTAATGTAGCAGGTGCGGAACTAGATTCTAACGAAATTGACATTTGCTTGTTGTGTGCCCACACTATATACAGATTCAAATCTTCATCTAACGCCATGTTTTCGAGAACATTTCTTCCTTCATAGTAAAGACTGTTAAATAGGTCTAACTTTTCTTGACCAAAATGTTTTGTAATTTCAGTTTCCAAAATTTTTAAAAAATGGCTTCTTTTTTCATTTTGGTTTTCGTTTGTTAGACCAGAAACAGTATTCCGCTTTGTGAGTTTTGTCATATCAATATATTGTGGACCATAAGGATGCAGACCACCGCCCCTAAATCCATTTTTAATGCAATCCGTCGTTATATTCTTTAACGCTTTTTGAAAGACTGGAGCAAAGTTTTCCTTTTTCAACTTATTTCCCGAATTTTCCATTTTCCACTGGATAACTGCTTTACGATAATATACTTTCAGCGGTCTGAAAAGAGATATGTCCATAGGCTGCAGAATGTGGGTCGAGTTAGGGTACAAGGCTATAATTTCTATGTCATTTTCAGAGCAGAACTTGGACAGATGAAGTGTAAGATGCGATCTATGACCATCCACAAAAAACAAAATTGGTTTCTGGATGCCTTCTTCTATCAGCCAAGGATTAAAAATTGTGGTCACAAACTCGTAGAAGGTCTCACTAGTCATCCACCCGGTCTCCGACTTTCCTATGCCCCAATTTTCTGGCACACTTCTAGAAATTTTTTCCGGGATTCGTTCATAGGCAAAAACAATCATGGGTGGTGCTAGTGTTCCCGCGGCATTTGCAGTCAACAAGACGGTTAAATTTTCTTTTTCGTCGCCACTTGCCGCATAAACATGTTTTTCCCCTCGTCTTACAAGCACTCGTCCAGGTTTTGGCGCAAGAAAAAAGGCGCTCTCATCTGCATTAAAAACTCGGCTTGGCTCTTTCAGAGCTTCAAGCAATCCCTTTTCGACCAAATATTCTTCCACTTCTCTAAACCAGGTGTTTATTTGCTCTTCTGTCACTTCATTGCGTGCTGCACTGAGGTTTTCGGCCGTTCTTTCTGCTAATATCGGATGTCTTTTAATAAAAGAAGAAAACCATTTCTTCCCTGGCCTGTTTGCTGTGAAAGGAGTAGATTTACCTTGCACCGTAACTATTCGCTGGACGCTATCTAAAAGTTGTTCTCTGGTAATAGGAAATCTTCTTTCGGCACTTGCTATTGCCCATTTCACAAGCAAATCTTCTTCCATTGTTGTCAAGACTGTACTAGGCCCCATAGTGCATACCATGGGGCTCTTACCGGAGATTTTATTGTGGAGAGTAATTCTCGGCACTCCAAATCGCTTAGCTGCTGCTGATAGTGATTGTCCTTCCTTTCGCACTGCCTCAATGGCGTGAGCCATTTGTTCAGGCTTGTAATCTTTTTTAGGCGCCATCTAACAAAACAAGAAATCACATTAGATAATTCTTACAATCTACGAGCACGCGTGGTCCTAGGTCGTGTGAAGATGTATCTGTAGTTATACATATAACTAAAAATAAAGGTAACACGCGCTTATGAATTGCAAAATACCATGCAATTATAACATGGTGTCCATTAATGGTAAACGTGCTTTGTTTATTGTTTTTTAAAGACATATGATATCAGACGATTTTCAAAAGGTAATACTATTTATAATTAACTCTTCAGTACAATTAAATAGCCATGGACACGTGTCCATAAATGGTTTTAGGAGATCCACGAGATCCAGTAATGGACAGCCCCCGCAATTTCTTTCTTCATTATCGAATGACATAACCTCTTTCTCGAATATATACCTAATACTATAAGATAAACATAAAATCAAAGCGTTTCCATATAGCTAGCTAAAAAAAGGACATTGTGAACAAAAACAATGACTAACCTCCTTAACGATTCCCTTAAGAAATCCGGATAAAACTTGAAAAACTCCAGAGCACAATTTCTTCAACTCGCCATTTTGTTAACAAAATGGCCGAAATTAATTTTCTCTGTCAATATGACAGAGGGATGTTGGCTGTCTATGTCTAAAGTGTTGCCATTTCTAGAAAACCACTTCTACCCTTATTATAAGGTTTACAATTTTTTTCCGTCCATTATTGGTGCCTTGTCGATTACCGGTGCCACCACGTTATTTTTAATCGCGATTAAAAAGGTGTGGATTAAAATGAGTTGTCATGAACCAAAATTCACACCAACCACTTCCACTTCGAAGGTGCAAAAACAGTACTATTTTTTTTTTCTTTTGCATAAATCTCGAAAATGGTGTCCTATCGCAAAAATAATGAAAATTAAAACGACCCCCTTTATGAAACCCATAAACCTCTAAATTTCAACATGTAGGTAACATTTTTTTTATTTTCCATACAATAAGCGAAAAATTCCATATCAAATAGTAGTATAAAACTAAGTATTTTCTCTATTAATATATTGTAAAAAAAAAATATGACTAAAATAAGTACAATTGTGAAACTGCCATGCTATTTGGGAGTTTTTTTGTATCATTATTTTGTCTACTCTTCTCGTCGTCAAAATCGAGGACGAGTAAATACGACTAAATGACAGAAAAATCGCAGATTATCTCGTGTTGAATTGTCAAAAATCGAGATATCTAAGGTGTCATATTAGGGTTTGTCGAAAAACATCAAATTTGACAGAACGAGTCGACTATTTTGTATGGCTGCGCTGTCAGAAAACGAGAAAAGTGACAGAAATAGACGTCAATTACTTACGCGAGAGTGATTAATTGTCGCGTGTGTCATGTTAGGCCTACAGACGGGTGTCACAGGTGTGACGGGGCAACTGCCTAGAGCTTGAAGTCGGGAGCTTGGATATTTATCCATACACACAGGATTTGTGTGACGTTAGGTCTTTGATGCGTAGTTCGCATGTGGCAATTTAGATGCCGCCACAAAGTAAGCAAAATAATTTACATTACGTTACACAAAACATTAAATTTATTTTACAGTGATTACTGTAAAATAATGTATATTTATGTAAATGAAACAATTTTTTTTCGAAATATTGGTAAGTTATTTAGTTTTAATGACTTGTAAAGTAGGCTGAAAAAAATCCTAACCTGGATTTCAGTCTAGAATTCATGACATAAAAGTTGTTAGTATTGTGCTAATCCTTCCAAATTGTGTTAGCTTATTTAATAACAATACCAACGACATAGCTGGCACAGAGCTACCTATCGTAACTTTAGAGATATCGTCGTTTTTGCGTTCACGCGCGTACTACGCATACGTATGACACATGGAGGGTAGTTACGTTTTTAATGTCATAACAGTTGAGGGGATACACTAACAAATACAATGGATGAATTATTTACTCAAGAAAAATTCAACAAAACGAAATAAGTACGTAAATAAAAGCCTCCAGGCATAAAGGGCGCGCCTGGTTACATATTGGGGCAATTTTTTTTGACATAGGTCATTCATAAAAAAAAATATTGTGATCACGTCAACAATAAATGAAAATAATTAAAATAAACTGATGTATACAGTCAAATAAAATAAACAATTATATTAACTCATATTTACAACATAATATTTACAACATCTGACTACTTAAAAGATTTAAACGCCAGATTTCAATTCTGAATTGTATCAATATATGTAGATGTTATTTTTATGATAGAATAATGGCTTAAGGCCCTAACTTAAACATAAATAGTAGTTTACCGGGCGTGGCTTATTTCAGGCGCGCGTGGAATGGCGGCTCCATCTTCCGCAGACGGCCGCCACGTCACCGCCACGAATTTATCTGAACCAGTGGTCGAAAGTGAAACTAACAAAAACGTTACTAGAGTACCCGTAGAATCTTATAAAATTCGTATTTGACGCAGATGATTGCTAGAAAATTAAATACGAGCCCTTAAACTACAAACAAATTACAAATAAATACCGAAAGCCCGACTTTGAACTGCATTAAAAAAAAACTTCAACTTAAAAAAAAAAACTTTCATGTTAGGCTCTAGAGTTCCTATTTTAAGTACTTGGATCTAAAAACCTTATTTTACTTTTACGTAGTATATCTTCTGAATGGTATATTTTTTTCAAATTCTGTTTTCACACACATTAGGTACACACAATTTCAAAGCAACGTGCGTAAAAAATTACAACTCTGCACTAAACCGTTTTATAAGATTTTCATCAAATAGCCAAACGTCAGCGCAGCGGAAGAATGAATAATTTGTGCGTTACACACTAATGATTGAATGTATTTTTTTTCTTGTACGTCCATAGGAAAAAAAAAGTGGAAACAGTTTTTGTTGAATAGCTCCCCAATGGTTGGATGCACAAATTTGTTCTTACCATACACAATTACACGACATCATACACTATATCTGCTAAACTGAAATTAAGAAATTCGACATTTTTCTGCTGCGACTGCACACCCGTGTGAGGATCTCAAATATTTGTTATAATTTAAAATAAATACTTTTGAAATTAGATTAAAATTGACAATAGACCCTTATCTTTGAAACTACTGAGCTTTAAACTTTGAAAAAAATACTGAGAATGGTTCTTTACTCATAGATTACAGGAAAACCTATAAGATTACATCGCTGATAAAAATGCTTGGGTCAACGCTGGTCCTGCTTCACAAAGGCGCATAAAAATTGATTAATTTTGAAAATACTGTTGGAGGCTTTGAAACTGCTGACGATTTAAATTGACTTAAATGTGCCCTGGCGGCTGAGAGTATGGCATGCTCACTCTAATGTCTCGCTGATGGTGGCGCGTGTGTTGGATCATTTCGCTCCCTTCAAAATGGCTGAGCTGAATGATGCTAATCCATGCGTCAGGTTCGTGAGCGGGCACCGTCAGTAGGGACTGATCATATTAGCATATTTCATCTTTTATTATGGACGCTTTTGACGTTCTGAATCTTTCTCACGTGTATAATTTCAACATGAATGATGTAACCAATATTTTGTAATCATTTTTTGACTTTTTGGGGGCGTGGGGGGCACTTTTCGGGGACAAATTGGAAAAATAAAAAGTTTTGCAAACTGTACCGTGTGACGTATCAATTGAAAGGTTTTGTTGTGAGAATCTCAAATATTAGTTTTCATAATTTTAAAATACTTATATAACTTTATAATCATAGTCACAACTTTTTGCCAGTGTTATTTTTGTTAAATAAAATACTAGTTTCTAATGTACTTTGTTTTATTCATTTCCAACATTCATAGGAATAAATTGCATTAAAAAAAATGTATAACACCATTTAATCATAATAATAATAATACCAGTTTGTTACTGTCCCACTGTAGGGCAAAGACCTCTTCTCACACAGAGAAGGCAGGAGCATTGATCACCACGTTTACTCAAGACGGGTTCGTGATTTCAGACTTATATTAACTACAAGTCCAGGTTTCTTCACGAAGTTTTCCTTCACCGATGTCAGTAATGTCCTAGATAAACTCAGAAAGTACATATGAATTGAAAAAGTCACATTGGTACTTGCCCGGATTTGAACCCACAACCTCGTGCATGAGAGGCGAAGCGTTAACCACTGGGCCATCACGACACTTTAACATTAACACACAACATTTAATGGTGCACATCAATTAATATTTACAGTTTCATTATTATGCTGGACGGGTTAACGCTGGATATGAAGTGTTGAAGGAGGGTGTATACATATCGAGGTTTATCCCGGTGTATGGGTAGGTCTCCTGGCACAGGCAGCACTGACGCCACCTATTTAGGTTCTGGGTATCCTCATGAATCAACCGACGCCTGTGTCCCGAAGTCTTGAAAGGAAGAGGTACGTAAATAATAAAAAAAAAATAACATCGAGGACGATAAATCTTGCGGGACTCTTCAGGAGTACTAGTTGTAGTAAGTATTAGAAACTATGAGGTGCCGTCCCGATGACTACGAATTCATCAAATGTGCATGGGCGCCGTACCGCCCGCCCACCTTTACCTTACAGAGAACCGCAAATAGTTTCCTGATTTAACCCTTTACTGCATGATTATATTTGCGTTAGGAAAAAATATACGTAGTGGGAAACACTAAATAAAATGGACACATGTTTCAGGATAGGAGGAACTTTTTGTACCTTTTTAAATTAAACACCACATTAAATCGTTATTTTATTTTTTACTTCTATCTTGGTCTTATTGAAATAGTCACAAATCCAAAACTATTTAACTTAGAGCTTAGGTCTCAGACATCAGTGTTTAGGTAATATCTTAGTCTAGTTTTTTTTTTACATTTAATGTGAGTGTTAATTAAGCGGGGTTCTTAACTGTGGTGGAGCACACGGCGCTGTTCATGAAAAACCTAACATTTGCCAAATGCTTAGGCCAATCGGTGTGAGTTACTGATTACTGAACTAAACTAGGCAGCTGTACCGTAAGGTACCGATTCTTCCGCTCCGCGGGTTTGGCAGGATGGTATAACGGTATGAGCTGTTTGACGCCCATCAGGTGCATGCAGTGCTGCATAACAGCAGACATAAATTGCGTGCCGTTGTCTGAAAAGACACGTCGTGGTAATCCATATAGGAGGAAGTAATCCTCCAGGAGGATACGAGAGCAAGCCTATGAAAAAATTCAACCCACCTTGTAGCTATATCCTCTATTAGAAATATCCATCGCTTCCCTTGGTTTCCAGGTGGAAGGGGACCAAATAAGTGGATAGCTAAGCCTTCGCCTCGCTGTTGCAATACAGGAGTTTATAATAAGCCCGAGGGATTTTAGTTTGATGTGTGTGCATGCCTGTGCGTGCCTGGAAAATAATACCTCTCCCTTAGTCGTTGAGGGTGCTATCTACTCCTTGATGGCCAGCAGTAGGAGAGTCATGGAGCTCCTTTCGAGTTTCCTCCCGCATGGAGGTCGGCACCACCAACGGTGCGTGTTCTGCATCAGAATCAGGGTCTTATCGATAGAGAACACCGAAAGACATTACGTAGCCTCTCTCAAACCATCGGCTACAGGTAAGTTTGTCGGGATCTTCCAAATCCTACATAACTTTATGTAATTCTGGGTCGGCTAGTTGTGCAGTTCGCAGGTCAGCTGGGCTGGTAGAAGGTAACTTTATGACGACAGGACACAAACCATATTCCTCCGTATCCTCTTCCTTAAAACTTAGTTTAGCTTGCTGGTAAACTCCTCAATATATGAAGTAAGAAATAGTAGCCCAACAGTTGAATCACTGACTGACAAGCGTGAGGTCGTCAGTTTAAACTCCATACCAATTTCTTTGTTCAAAGCGCTTCAGAAAGGGTTACAAAAAGGATGTAAAATAAAAAACTAAAATAAGATTTTGCTGAATTTATATAAATAACACATATGTATAATTAAAACTTGAATCTCATAGATCTAATAATAATAAAATATATTATATATATTATTATATTAGAACATGGGGGACGGCTCAACGTATCTGCGACTACGTTAGCCTTGGCCGGTGTATACTGATAGATAATATTAAATGACTGGAGTTTATGTGCCCAGCGAACCAATATGCCTGAGGGTGACTTCACTGTAAGTAGCCACTTCAACGGCTGATGATCACTCCTGACTATTGCCTCGTGTCCATCGATATACCCTCTAAAACGCTCTACAGCCTAAACCACAGCCAAAGCCTCCCTTTCCGTGGTGCTGTAGTTTTTCTCCGCAGGGATTAACAGACGGCTTGCGTATTTTATGGGTCGTTCTTCAACACCCTCGCCCTGTAGGAGAACCGCACCTAATGCATAATTACTAGCGTCTATCCTGAGTGTGAACGGCTGAGAGTAGTTTACCTATATCAATATTGGGGCAGAAGTGAAAGTGAAGCGCTTCTTCAGCTCTTCAAAAGCATTTGCTTGCTCTGACTCCCAAACCCAAGGCTGATTCTTTTTAGTCAGGCGCGTTAGTGGCTCAGCAATAGCGGAGAAGTTAGGCACAAACTTCCGGAACCAGGAACACGTCTGCAGGTAAGTTCTTAACTGTTTAAAGTTTTGTGGTGGCTTCTTATCCACTATAGCCTGTAGGTACCTTGTCGTAATCAGGAGACACGCCATCCTGTGTGATAAAATTTCCAAGGTACTTTACCTTTTTCCTACAGAAGACACACTTATCACGATTCGCCCTCAAACTAAAAGTGCGCAGCTTCTCAAAAACGGCGTGCAGAGCTGCTACGTGTCCTGAATACGTTTCAGTAATAAGGAGCAGGTCGTCTTGATAAGCCAATAGCGTAACATTCTCACCTTCGATTTGACAGAAATCACGGTTTAACGATGAGCGAAGCTTATCAATCAGTCGCTGGAACGTCGAGGGCGCATTTTGAGGCCAAATGGCATGCGTGTAAAGCGAAAAGGTGTTTGAAAAGCCGTTTTGTCTTAGTCGCTCGCTCTCTTTCATTATTATCTGCCAGAAACCACTCCGCAAATCTACCGGCATGAAATAGTTGCGCTTAGTCGACTGGACTGAGTCATCGATGTGCGGCATAGGGTATCAGTTTTTGTAACTGCAATTAATTTACAATAATCCACGCATTATGATAATGCGTCCTTGCCATCTTTCTTTGGCACAAGGACAGCAGGGGAAGTCCAAGCAGACTCACACTCTTCGATCACACCTTCCGCGAGCATCTTCTCCAACTCAGCCTTCACAAGCTCCTTTTTGGCGGGCGTGAGCCTATACGGCGTAACTGATATTGGAGGATGGTCACCCGTTTCGATGTGGTGCTCTGCATATGGAGTTGGCCTCATCTGTTCTGCAAAAACATTACTGTTTTGCTGCAGCATATCAGACAAGTGCTGTCTTTGATCAAACCCCAGCATAAGCCCTTCATCATCACGCAAGAGGTCAGCAGCATTTTTTTTTTAATGGCCTTGGACGCTCATACTCAATGACAAATAAAACATGCTCATCTGAAAAGTGCCAGGTTGAAGAAGCAAAATCAAGCACAATAATCGCTGCCACCAAGAAATCCATTCCAAATAGGGTCTCCTTATTTTTAGCATCAGGAAAAATGGTAAACTGAAGTTTTACTGACCTTTCCGGGGATATCCTTACTTCTAAAGTGGTAAGTATAACTTGACGAGTATGGATGGAGCCATCTGCAAGCCTCACTTGTCGAGTTGTCTCCTCACATGGATGCTGATGTATCAGCAGCTGCTTGTACAACAGGGCGCCGGCAACACTGCTCTTAGCGCCTGAATCCAATAAGGCTTTTCCCCAAACTCCTAAAATATGAACACTTAAAGTTGGCCTTAACCTAGCCTGGTGCTCAACAGAGACACTCTGGAAACCTTTTTGGTGAACAATATTAACAGTGGAAAATTGTCCCAAATATTCCATGGACACCCTATCTTCGTTCCTTTAGGTCACCCTACTTAGTGAAAATTATAATTATTTATTTATGGAAAAATGTCCTGGGTCTTCCATAGACACCCATAACGAAACATTATGATTAACAATGGAATAATGTTCACCAAAGTAATGCATCATAAGCATTTCACTATTATAACAAGTAACAGACCTACCCTTGGATTTACTTACATTACTAGGTTAGAACCCCATGACATCTATCGCATAGTGGTCTGCATTACACTGAGAACATTGAGACCTAGTGACACCGTTCGTATTACAACCATAACATGTTTGGTATCCGATCAGTTTCTTGTGTATCATCATTCACTTTTAGTTTAAATAACAGATATTTGGAGTTTCTTTGAAGAGTCTCTAAAAATTCCCGAACAGAGTAACTACTATGGAGTTTCTTGCCCATTCTTCTCCATACGAAACGCCTTTTGAAAGATTAGATTGCGAACGTTCCTTAAAATACGGAAATTGTCTCTCAACGTCCATTGTGCGTGTGTTGTGTATGTGTAGTCTCCCGCAGCTACATGAGGTTGTCTCAAGTCCAGGAGATGATGTGGTTTAGCTTGCTGGTAAACTCCTCACTGTATGAAGTAAGAAATAGTAGTAGTAGTAGTAGTAGTTGAAGCACTGATTGACAAACGTGAGGTCGTCAGTTTAAACTCCATACCAATTTCTTTGTTGAAAGCGCTTCAGAAAGGGTTACAAAAAGGATGTAAAATAAAAAACTAAAATAAGATTTTGCTGAATTTATATAAATAACACATATGTATAATTAAAACTTGAATCTCATAGATCTAATAATGATAAAATATTCGAAGAGACATCTATTCTAGTGGCCAGAATGTCACGCACCGATTGCATTTCAGGAGCGCGCGACTGTCATTGTAATTTAAACCTTATTTCAATACGCACAAGTCACATGACGCACGCTCCTGGTTTGCAACGACTATACCTTTTTCTCTGGCCTAATACATCGGCTTTTCTTTACAAACATTATCTTACATTGTCAATGTTCACAGATTGTTATTTTAAGTGCGTGACAATCGATAAAAGAGCGCTTTATGAACAGTAAATGAATATCGTTTTCCTAACAGTATTGTGTATTCTAGATGTAGTGATCGCAAGCGTTTCTCGGTTGATGGCAATAGGCTCGCCACCTATTACATGGGACTTGGCGAAATGTGGGTGTACTACAGGTGAGGCGTGGTGTTATTTTTCATAATGTCCTAATGCCCACACCTTATTAGGAACACACCAACCTATTTTCTAGTTGGTAGACTTGTTACCTCCAGAGAGCTATTTTGATAGGGTCGATCTACTCACATCATAAAATTCAACGATGCAACTCCAGAATGACCCATTGCCGGATTACAAATCCTTTTTAATGGGTGCCTAGATATCTCAAGTCCTAAGATTCTTGTGATTAAAACTTCACGTCTTAATTAACGACTAGACAGTCACGATTTATAAAACATACTCATGTGTTTTGTTGGATCATTCGGTTGCTTGCTCAAAATGGTGCTGATCCACGCGTCATGTTCGTGAATGGGCGCCGCGCGCCTTTAGTTAAGACTGACCATCTTTAAAGATTTTATCTTATATTTTGAATTGTTCTATACAATTAATTTTCTACATTGTTCTCACAATAGAAGCAACAAGAATAACATACCTAGGATCTTGTAATATCTTGATTTAAAAGAGTGTCCTTGGAGTTTCTTGCCTGTTCTTCTCCATAGAGATCTACGTTTTCGAATGGGCAAGTAGCTTCAACTTTCTGACTAACTGACGGACTCCTTGACAGTTCAAAAGTGCCTGTAAAAGGTTTAAAAATGAAATAACTGCTTTGAGTTTGGCCGTAAATATGTTCATACCGACACATAACTAGGTAAACATTCACTGCTGAACTTTGGACCGTCCAATAATCGATTTTACTTTAGGATCACGATACAAAAATACTGTTCGCATAACGCCGCCTTATATTAAATTGCATGATATTGTTAATGTTAAAGTAATATAATAAACTACATATTATTTGACGAATCTACTACACATTCATGTTACATTGACATTGAATGTAGAAAACTGTAGCTGTTGGTTGCGGATGCACAATGGAGAGGAATGATCGAGCGGCATCTTGTTTTACCTGTCAGTGTCAGTGAGAACATTACAGGGTGGTTATGACCATTCCAGTCTGGATGTATTAAGGCCCTCTGCCCAACCCTTCGGAGAGTACTGGCGTGATGTTACGTTACTATATGTAGTTTGACCGAAACCACTGCACCGCGCCTTACCCCTTGGCCACGACATCACCGCTCCCGCGACCTGCGTTTCGTTAGAAGTTATTTAGAGCATGTCATGAGTCGTCGCGGTGCAACTTGCGGAGAGGAGAGCGGCGCGGGAACATTCTAGCGTCACCCCACACCGCAAGGCGCACCGCCCTATGTCGTGGCCCTGGCTTTAGTGTTGTGCGCGGTGCTCATTCGTCAACGCTCACTGCGTCTCGCCGCTCATTTGTCAACGCTGTCCCCACCTCGCCACCCATTCCCAAGGCGCGCTACAGTGGTCTCGGTCAAACTATAGCTACAAGCTCTCTTTACATTACGCGCGACCAACAATTACAGTCTTCCTATTTATATTAGACACAATAATAAACGGTTTATAAAGTGTATAGTTATGATAATATAAACTCTACTGCTCTGTACTAGTGCCGCCATTGAGTTCACATGTTACATCTCTGCTAACCCCTTTAGAGGGATGGCGTGGCGGTAATAACTATGATTGTTGTCTTCTAGTTTGATTAGCCATTTAAATTACGAACTGTCGAAAACTGTATGGTATGGTTTCGAGAACACCATGTTCGTGACACCATACAATTACTATCAATACTTTAGAAGAAAATCGCTTTTAAAACTTGCGTAAATGTAAGATATTTAAAGCTCCAGCACACAGTTGCGACAGTACTTCTGTGGAACAATTTATATGAAACCTTCACGGAAATTGTTTTACCGGTGTCGCGTCGCACCTGTCTGCGGGAGCCGTAATGCGGGCAGATTAACAAGATGGCTACTGAAACTAGGTGGCTGTAGCTACAAAAGTGTAATAATAGACATACAATACAAACTACTATGTTAATAACTATTAATAATTATGTTCTCAAGTGTTAAATAAATATAATAAAAATATTGTACTTCAATAGACATGTTAATATAAGGTTGATACAACATTGTATTTTTTGAGAAATCCCATCATTTTACATTAGTGTGACTCTTGCTACGACACAATAAAGCGCAATGCAGGTCGCACAGCGCTAATTAACTACTGTTATATGCAAACAGAAGTTGCCTCTCTATCGCGCAACTCTCATATCTTCTGACTACGTTACACTCACTGAATTGGCCCGACAAGACGGGCCCGTCGCTTACTTGTATCTTCATACCTAAACTGCGGAGTGAAAGATCTGTTTTCATCTGTGGTACTGCCCTATAAATGTCGAGCTACCAGGCGTTACGTCCTAGGTTCTATGCCCGAGTGAAGCAGCGTTTAGAGGACGCATTGTATCTCTGTAATTGCAATAGGGTCGACCCCTATTAGATAGATCCTAATATCGGCAATATTGGTTAGTAAAATAAAGAATATAACTTAATTTTTCGATTTTTCTTTCTTTAAATAAAAAAAGTATGTATGTAAGTCACATACATAGTAACATAATTATAATTTTTTTTTTTATTTACAATATAAGCCATCATACTCCAAAGTAAATAATGTACATTTAAAGTGACTCCTAGACTATGTATAATAAATAATAGTTCAAGAGTCAGTTTTGTTTTAAGATTTTAATAAAATTACCAACTTATAATACAATTTAAGTTATTTATTTTGATCGTTAGTACAGTTTTAAAATACTGTTTTTACATATTTCTACCTAGCCTTTTCCCAACAACAAGGGTCAGCTTCTATTCTACCCAGATGCATCTGAATATCAGTATTTTACATGGAGCGACTGTCATCTGACCTCCACAACCCAATTACTGGGGAATACTGATCCGAGTTTGATTTGAGACCGACCGTGATGGCCACCAACCCAATAATTGACCGCGTCAAGCGCAGCTTAACCTCGCAGATATAGTTGTGAAATGTCTAGACAGATTAAATATGTTCTTGATTTAAGGTAATAATATTAAAATCGACTATAACTACGTATTAAGAACTACTATAGGTCGTATTAGTATAATATACTTTTATAATGATTACATAGAAGTGTAACTAAAGTTATAGCTAGTTGAAATTATGTCTAACATTGAATGCAGTGCAATAATGCGACTGAAGTAAGAATATGAGTGTCACTACAAATGAGTCGCGTTCTTAACATTACAATATGCCAATACTCATCAAAGTTAGTCTGGCTAATTTGTGGTTTTATTAAACGTACAATCCTGTAGAACACTATTTTTATGTATCTCTTACGGTTTAATCAGCGCACGCCATGTAAGTGCTGAAAAAAGCGTCTTTTTTAGACTTGACAAAACATACTTTATTTTAATCCATCTCTTTCCGTTAATTTTACAACTAACATCTTTCCTGTATAATTTTTCATCGCTCTATTTCTATTTCATAAATAACACTATATGACATTAAATAAGTATTTTTAATAACTAAATTACAATTAAACATCCCTACATGTTACAATATTGAGTTCAAATATACAGACTGCATTTAGACCTTGAACTCGCGTCGCGATGACGCGGCGCTGACGCAGCGTATACGTCCGACAAACGCTTTCGACGGAGCCATACGCTTTTAATTAAGTTCTTTATTCCAACTTCTAGTAGGCTGGTGAAGCCGTCAGTCCTGCGTCTGACCTCTCCCCAGACGAGGGAAGAGGGAGTGCACCTGTTACTACGGTGGCTAGTGTCAGTTGAGATTGCCCGCCATGACCGAGATACAGTCTGTATATAAAACTCATAGATTCTTCCACCCTATCTGGAGCAAATCTTAACACACTGATCTTGCTAGTCATTATGACAGCAAAAGATTTTGTTCATTAATCTGATCGGCATGTTTTCATTACATTTGACGATAAAGCTCAAGCAAATGCCGTCTGTTTTGTTTCCACTAATTTCTCATTAACACAATTTATTGAAAATCGTCCGTTCACGCGCGAATCTTTCACATTGGATGGTTATTTTGATCATAGAGCCTTCTGTCGCGCCAAAAATCTGTATTCGATCTTTTTCAAACTATCTGGATTTCTTTCGTGACATTATTCATTAGTACTACTTAACTATTACATTTATTCACAGTTATCAATATGTTTAGATTTTTGTAGATATTTATTTCTCTTTTTTTATACATATTCCACAGAAACATAATTTGATTATTGCAAAACAGTTTTATTTAATTATTAGAGAATATACATAGCATTTATGATTGTTCACAGTCAGCAAAGTCAGTCAGTACCGTTGCTGACTGCCCAGGGTGCGCCAGACGTACGTACGTATCGTCCATTTTGCGCAGAAACTTCAAAGATAAGAGTCGTGTTCTAAATATCAGAATATATCTAACTCATCAAAGTCGTTACGCGCACATTAACACTAAGCTTCACATCGAAAGTGTTCATGTTTGTCTGTTTACTTGTGCCGTGACAGTCGATGACTCGCGCCATGACAGTCGAGGCACTGACAACTAAGTTTCGCGCCGTATCTTCGATAAAAGAGTCGCGTTCTAAAAATTAGAATATAGCTAACTCTTCAAAGTCGTTACGCGCACATTAACACTAAGTCACACTGAAACTGTCCATGTTGGACAGTCGAGGATTCTAAAGCATTTGATTAGCCGTTGAGAGTTTTTGTATTTTTTTTCGTTTTACTTAGTTACCACTATAAAAGTCGCGTTTGGCCAACGTCCATAGTGTTCATTATAAACTATTTCCGCACTATGTACCTCGTGATTCTAAGTGGGAAGTTCTCACTTTGCGAAGATTGGTTTTTGTGATGCACATAGCGTTATAGAACCACTGCAAGACTCATCACTGTTCAAAAGAATTGAATTTTCTCACTATGCTAATCATTTTAGGTATAAAAATATAAATTTATGTAGTGTTGCCGAATTTGTTGAGAGTTCTCCCTAGAAACTGTTTTTATGCACTGTATAGTGGGTTTGTTCGACGTTCCGACATATTCCTTACCACAAGGCACTGCAATTGGGTATAAACACGTATTTCCCCAGCACAGCGTCCCATGCATGTCACATCACACATTTTCTAATACTATAGCGGCACAGCATAGTGTCCTAATGACAATTTTTTTCTTTACTGACTGGTAAAGTGTCTTGAAACTTTCATTTTGTTCATTTATGTTGTCCCGCATGCAGTTCTCACTCCACAGAAAGTTTGTACCAGTCCACACTGCCAGATATTTCCGGATATAACTATGATCTATCTCGGTACAGCGTCCAACGTATCTAAAGCACTAAACTTTATCACTTCCACTGCACTATATAGCCGGTTCACCATGCCCGGTGTCGGCACTCCCCGGCCGCCTACGCCCCGGGCGGGGCCCCGCCGCCAGGGCCACAACACTCCCTGGCCCCCTACGCGCCCAAGCCGGGCGGGGCCCCCGCCGCCAGGTCCACACACAGGACGGCGGCGGGGGCGGCGCGCCCTCAGCTGCGTCTGTGGCGCCCGCCGCGACGACGACGCTCGCGACGCACCTGCGGGGACATACTGTTAGTGGCTTGGACTGGCATCGGGTGGATATGTGTACAGACACAGCGGGAGCGGCGCGGGTGGTGGAATCAACAAGCTGGTGTCGGGTGTCAACACATAACTGCTTTTGTCTATGAACAAGGTGCCGTCAGCGTCATCCGCCGCGGAACAGCGGGCGCGGGAGGACGCAAATCAGTTTGCGTTTTCCGCTCAGAGGTCACTGGGATAAAACTAGTTGAAATTGTCAATAATTCTTCTCGTAGATTTTCCAATATGTAGTCGAAACTACTCATGGACATTCACGTGTACTTAGAAAAATTTTTTTTTTTTTTATCGTGCTTAGAATGTTTAATATTCGTCTTATTGTAATCTATCTTTATTTAAGTCATAACGACTGCTTTTAGAAAAAAAAAGGGATTTGTTTCTAAAAACTCAGACATGATGATGCTACTACGCGTTTCCGCTGAGACGCCCCGCGAAGTTCTGTGTTCACGAGTAGGAATATGCGAAGTCCGCCCTTCCCGCATCCGCTCCCGCCACCCGCGCCGCTCCACTGTGTTTGAACACTAAGTGATGCGACCTTTATGTAATACCACAAACATATCTAAACCTAACCTTTTCTCCCTAAGGTATGGCTAGACACTACAAAATGTCGCTTGCTTCAATTCCCTGAGTATTTTGGATGCAACAACATTAATGCATCTTGTCAAATCAAATCAAACAGATGTTAGGTAAATTACAGTTCCAATATGGCCTGCCTAATAGGCATACAATAATTATGTCAACATGCCGTATAAAACAATTCTTAGGTATCACTTATAAAGCAATTCTTACAAAATTGCAATTAGGTGTATGGTGACAGATTGTAGTAGGTACTAATTATTAAGTAAATCTTGGATCGTGTAGTAAGCTTTGTCAATTCAAAAATTATGCAAATTACATTTGAATAGTGGGCGTTCCCTGCTACTTGTCCATTGGTCATGTTATTGTAAATTTTAGACGCCATTCCAAAAAAACTTTTCCCAGAAAAGTAGTAAAGACTTATATTGCACAAAAATGCGCGAAATGTTGAGAATAATAAAAAAAAATGCAAATAATGTGATATTAGAGATAATTAGATCATACCTAGGTTAAAAAAGTACAATTAAGTCCGTCAGTCAGATAATAAAACAATATTAGACAGTATTTTTTTATTTAAAAAAACGTGCGAGCCTTAGCAGTAATCGCTTACGATGTGTAACATCTGACATCTTGGCTGACAGTACCAACCTCTCGGAAAATTAATAGGTACCATCTCACGACCAACTCTAGCACCACGCACGCAAATTGGTCAAATCAAATAGCTAGCACTTCCCCGGCTTTCTGTTACACACTTCCGCCCCTTTTCATGAAATGCCTCCCACAAGAAAGATGTTACACATCAAAAATTACTTAGAATGTTAAGTAATTTCTGTACCACCATGCCTCCCACTTCACATAGTCGCCTAGAGTCAAGCTCTTCTTAGCATATTATGATAGTTAATTGACTCAGGCGTGACTTTGCGGAAATCCATTATAATATACAATAGACGACCAATATTTAGTAACCTAATCCTAACTGTTCTTAAAGTCATAAAGAACCCTGTAAGAAATTGACACGTGTTTCACCTCTCAACGAGGAATCCTCAGGATGACGATTGACTTGTTGCGAACCCGGACAAGACGTGATGCCACGTCAAGCGCCGAACGCAGTGATCTCACTGCGTTCGGTTTGACGTGGATTAGGTTACTAAATATACGTCGTCTATTGTATTTTACTAATATGATGACTTACCGTGCCAACCTCGCCCTCTGCCCATCGCTCGTACGCGCGCTCGTGCTTCAGCCACTCTTGATACTTGTACCACCATTCCTCCCACTTCACATAGTCGCCTAGAGTTAACCCTGTTAACGAAACGTGTCTTGTAAGAAGGGAATCATATTTAAGAGCGTTTATTCTGAAAGTGAGCAACGTCGCAAATAGATGTCAAATATTTCGCTGTTTTGATTAATTTGGCAATATTACTGTATGGAAATAAGAAATGTGGCTATTCGAATATTGTTGAATGTTAACACTCACTAAACTGGCCCGATAAGACTAAACTGCGGAGTGTCCCATCTGAAAGAATTGCGCGGTCCGGCTCCGGCGTCATGTACAGGAAGCCTATAGGACATCTCCGACACGGCAAATGACTTTGTCATTCAAGTTAGGATTTTAAATCAAATGCATTATAGTCTATTTTACGTGTGACGGCTCGCGGGCATTGAGCAGCCGGCGAGCCGTCCACTATTCTGTATAGCCAGCGTAAAATAAACTTTAATTCATTCACACAAGTTATTGGCCGTGTCGGAGCGGTGCTCCTATGACGAGCGATGTCCCATATGCGTCGGAAGAAATCGTGTATGTTACCTCTAAGATAGCCCCGTTTCTTGTAGTAATCATATCTCACACGCACGTCGTCCCAAGACGGCAAGCCGGCCGGGGCGGCGAGCAGTAGTTCTTCGGGATAGCTGCCTGCCGCTGCGCCTTCTAGCGCCCTGGAGAGCAGATGATTTGTTACATGATAACAGCTTAAGGGAGTGTGAGAGGAGCCCTGTGGCCCAGCAGTGCCCTCGTATACTACACGTGCCAGTACTCACGGGTAGGGCTCGGAGTGTGAGAGGAGCCCTGTGGCCCAGCAGTGCCCTCGTATACTACACGTGCCAGTACTCACGGGTAGGGCTCGGAGTGTGAGAGGAGCCCTGTGGCCCAGCAGTGCCCTCGTATACTACACGTGCCAGTACTCACGGGTAGGGCTCGGAGTGTGAGAGGAGCCCTGTGGCCCAGCAGTGCCCTCGTATACTACACGTGCCAGTACTCACGGGTAGGGCTCGGAGTGTGAGAGGAGCCCTGTGGCCCAGCAGTGCCCTCGTATACTACACGTGCCAGTACTCACGGGTAGGGCTCGGAGTGTGAGAGGAGCCCTGTGGCCCAGCAGTGCCCTCGTATACTACACGTGCCAGTACTCATGGGTAGGGCTCGGAGTGTGAGAGGAGCCCTGTGGCCCAGGAGTGCCCTCGTATACACGTGCCAGTACTCACGGGTAGGGCTCGGGCGCCTGCGGCGCGGGCGCGGCGTCGTCGCGCTCGATGCGCACGTGCAGCGTGCTCTCGCGCCGCGTGATGCGCATGTTCTCGAGGCGGGCCGAGCGGTCAGCCGACCACTGCGCCATCTTGCCGAAGCGCTCCGAGAGGGTTAGTCTGTGGACGAAATTGTGGTGTTAATGACATATTGAGGATAATGATTTTAAGTGTGTAGTATCACAGTACAGACGGCGCACTCCGCATTCTAGCAATGAAGCTACAAGAAGAAGATCGTATACGTGCCAGATAGCAGTTTCATTTCGTTTCTTACCTCTGCGGCTGCGGATCCGAACTGGCATCGGACTCAGAGTCCGAGTCGCTATCGTTGAGCGCGGCCGCTATCGCCGCGGGCGACACGGCACGCGGGTCCCTGGGGTCCCGGCGCGCGGGCCGCGGGGCCGCGGGGCCCGGCGGCGGCGCGGGGCCCGGGGGCCGGCGCTCGCCCTCGCGCTTGATGTGCGCGGCGGGGACGGGCGGCCGGACGGCCATTTGAGAGCGTTGCCATTCTAGGACCTGGTGGAATACATTGTCGAATGAAAACCCAAGGGGAGATTTCAGGAAATTGTGCCCATGACTGAGAAACAAAGAGCATCGCGAAGTGGACACAATTTGGATTCACATATTTGTGGTTGTGACAGTCAAAGATCTGGCTAGTCTCTGTGACTACTGGTCGTGGCCATCTAGTGCGCGAGATCCCTAAGCGGACTCCTTCACAAGCTCTAATAGCTCTTAAATCTGTCCGTCACTAAAACTGTTTTACACGTAAAAATATTACAACATTACGCCTTTTATTCCCAAAGGAATAGACAGAGATCATCTGTCTAGAATTTTTCTCAACTATGTTGGGGTCGGCTTCCAGTCGAACCGGATGCAGCTGAATACCAATATTTTACATGGAGCGACTGCCTATCTGACCTCCACAACCCAGTTACCGGGTAACACGATATCCCCTGGTAAGACTGGTCGTCAGACTTTCGGGCTTCTGACTTCTCGTAACAACTGACAAAGATCTACAAATGATAGCCGGGGTAAATGGCTTAACGTGCTTTCCGAGCCACGGAGGGGTTTCGATATGCAATGGATGGATCCGCGGACCGACCTCGGCTAAGGTTGCACTAGTCGATATTTTTTTCATACAAATTTCGGGGGGTATTACTCCACTGTTTGACATTGTAAATCCAAAGTTAAACATGATATCGTTTTTTCTCATTATTCATTTTTTCTGTACGAAAACAGAATAGTAATATAAAAAACCATTAAAGCTAATTTTAACGCAACTTTGGGCGTAAATAACGTCTAACTGCGACTAGTTCAACCTTACCCTCGCAGCCAAAAGGGATAGACAGTAAAAATAATAAAAGTAACAGATCTGGCACATACATCAGGCGCACATACCTTCTCTTCCCTGGTCCGCTTGCTGGCTTCCCGCGCCTTGAGCAGCTCGCGTGTGGGCTGCACGGCGCGGGCGGGCGGGCGCGCCGGCCGCGCGGCCGGGGACGCGGCCGGGCTGTGGGGATACGGTCGTTTGAAAGAGAGTTCATTTGCCAGTCCGGCTTCTGATTTATCTTCTCATGATGGCTAATTTGCTATTAGATTGCGACGACAATCTAAGAAGCCCAATTTGACGTTTCTCATTATACATGCCGCGATAACTTTGTATGAACGTCTACGTAAGAAGTCGAAATATCAAATTCATTAGCCTAATTAATTAATATGTTATCCATAAACTATAACAATGAGTATCATTCGTAAGCACCAAGTTTCACATCATATTGAAAAAACGCCCGCAAAAACACGAATTAATAGTTGATTAATATTCCGACAGGACGTTATTATAATATCATGTCTTTGGGTTCCTGCCGGGGTTGCGAGTTTGTCACACAGGCAACGGAAGGAACACGGGTGGGTTTTTAGTCAGTACAATTTTGACACGCCCTCCCGGTCCGCCCAAAGCGGAAGAAGATATTTGATAATTTCCCAACCAAAAAAAAAAAAGGCCCCAGGTCATGTAGTAAGTTTCAGCCGCCTCTTTCTCAGCACCCATTATAATGAATTTACTTTAATGTCATCTTTTATCGAAATCGGTTCAGAAATGTAGTTAACTATGAAAAATGTGTTTGGGTTTGTTATGTAGTGTTCTGATGTGATCGTTTTAAATCGTTTTTGGACCGAATAAAATCGATTTTCTGAAAAATCGATAGGTACTTTTACAAATATTACATTTAGAAAAGAGAAAACCGTATAATTACTGTTATATTAAATGTTTAAACATATAAAAACAGAATCGATCGAAAGAAAATTATAATGGAATACTTTAAAAGAGACGACATTTTGACGATATGATTGAATTTATTTATTTTTATAGGTTAACCAACAAAGACAGTTCAACTGATGATAATTTTTCTGGATCATCCAGTGACGAAAGTGAATAAGGATCTTACAAATTTTGTGAATTTATTTATTGACTTGATGATGATGATACCTGTAATAAAACGATATACCTCGAGAATCAGTTTTAAGCAATGTAGATAAATTATCGATTACAAACTCTAATTAAGAAAAATCGATGTGTCTCGAGAATCGGTTTTTAAAGCAACCGATTTTTTTCCCCACTACACAAAGTATTTCTAGTTTCCTAGTTAGTAGTTAGAATTTTTAGTTTATTTGTTTTCTGTTTACTTTAGTTATAAGGTGTATTTTTCTGCTGTAATGCCAATAAACGCATTTTTCTGTCTTTTCTTAATTTTGATAGGTGTCAAATCGGGCTTCACAAATTGCCGCAAGATTAATTTATTTATTTTATCATCAAAATAGTCCTACAATATCCATAACTAAAACTAAAAATAATATATCGTGCTTACATGCATCGAAATATTCTGTCTACTTTTGTATAGGAATTTGTTTTTTTTCACAATTTGGACATGAGTTTCATAGTGAAAATTAGTGGGAGGGTTAGAATCACCCCCTTGACGGATGCAGGTGACTAAATCGCCACCCTGTACTGACGGGTGTCAGGAACGTATTCTCAATTTTAATGGTTGTTTTTCCGCAGCGAAATGATTTTCTTCCGGTAGTACAAAACATTATTAAAAAATTAAAATAAAGGATTCATAAATGGCAGAATTAGAATTGTGAAAAATAAAACTGGCAAGCGACCTAGAACCAATAGTAGTACAGCGCGAACGACCGACCGCACGCGACTGGCGCGAGCGAGGAGCGGTCGTTGACCTTCGCGCTACAGCTGATAACTACCTACTCCGGAGTTAACGGAACACAATACTACCTAAGTTATTCCAATTTTCCCTTCATACTTTTACAGGCATAGGACCGTCATAAAGTACAATTCAGTCAGTACAAATTTAGTCATACAAGTCAGGAGCTTAATTGTACAATTGAAGAAACAACTAAAGTCATTTCTAACTGACAAAGCGTATTTAATAATATTAAGGAATTTCTGACAGAACCATTTATTTTGACATAGATTTTATGAATTATTTTTTATTTACTGTTGACATTTATTATTTATTAATGTTTGCGAAATTCAAGGTAATTTAATGATATTGACTTGACTACCTAAATATTAACAATCATAATTATAAATATTTGTTTATGTTATCCTGCATGCACGTTTTTATTGTATGTGTACACATGTTTGAGCAAATAAATATATCATATCTTATCTTATAAACACTTTTTTACCTACAACTTACTGAACACGAAACTGAAAAACAAGTTTATTATCTTACATAAAATAATTTTCTGAATTAAATAATGAAGTATATAAGGCGTATTTCAAAAATGTTAACTACGTTATTTACCTACAATCATTTGTAATAATTAATCTACTTTTAACTGTTCGCTATTTACGAATAGGCCGGCGCAGTGCATGAAGTCTACGAAAATGATACGGAATAGGGATGCACCATACAAACACACTTCACAGTTGAGTACTTTCCAGACGTATGTACGGCTTTTGTCAAACTTAGCCGCAGCCATGCGCGTACTCTGACGATCCTATTCGAAGTACTCGATGATCTGCTCGTAAAGCTCTGGCGACTGAACGGCCGATCGACCTCCGCCCTGTGTTTAAGCTGGTGTCTTGAAATGTCCATGATGAAGTAGCCGCTGTGTCGCCACTATGATCGTCCGGGCCGGGTCGGAAGGTTCAGAAACCCCGCGAAGACGGAGCGAATCCAGGAGTTGCGGCTCCGCGTAAAGTTATCATTAGCTCTAGCTCTAGGCTGTATCATACCGACTTACACCAAATTGGAAATTTCGATCCATTTTTGCAAATCACGATATCCCGTGTGCAGCCACTGTGTGCGTGCGGACTACATTATGCCGTATCACTACGCGCGACAGCTTATTTTGGTCTGCACATTTACGAATTGCTCTTCGCTTTGTCGGAAGCGCGCAGCCGCGCATGCGGTTTGAGTAGTACCTACGTTATTTCTATTTTTTTTATTTTATTTCATTTATTGCGGATCACACATAAAAGTCACATACAATCCATATAGTATTAGTAACAAAGACTTAGAAACTATGTTAGTAAAACTTACAAACTAACCTAACTACAACTAATAACTATGTGGCTCAACACATGTTGGCACGTGCCTCCGCATCCAGTGCCTAATAAAGGGGCTGTCCACCTTGTCGGCTAATGTTTTTAGGATGCTGTTGGGGCTTCCGCGCAGCCTACCCATTATTGACGCCGCCCGCTTTCTCATTATGGCATGAAAATCGTCAACACGGGCTTCCGGGAACATCTGTGAAGCGCTGCAGAAGCGCGGAAGCCCCATCAACATCCTAAATCCATCATTATACTGAACGCGTAGGACGTTGTAAGCCCTAATGGACTTCTATTGTTGCTCACGCTTTTTAGTTTACGCATTTTTTTTTTAAATTATTTGAAAACTTTAACATTAAGTTTAACTCTATGATTCAATACAGGGCAAATCGTTTTGCCACGGGAAAACAACCATTAAAATTTCAGCGTGTATATAGTAAATATATTTTAGATCAACAACGGGGAAGCTCTTGGCATGTATCTCGCCTGATAGTAATTGATGACCAGGCCGAAGGTGGAAGCGAGCTTGACCCTGAATCCTCAACCACAGAGGAACTAGCTATCTTACCTTAACTGCCGAAACAACAATGCTGTTGACATTGTTGTTATGGCGACAGGCTTAGATAAGATGGTGGTAGATAGCCAGGCGAACATAGAACAAGCCCTGCCACCAACCATACCAAGCAGAAAATGTTGCCCCAACTGGGAAATGAAACCGGGACTTCTGGGTCTGAGACAGGTGATCCACAGACCACAGAGGCGGTTAAAATAGTACATAAAGTCACAGGGAATATTTGTGAAATAATTACTTACGTTGGTTTAACGCCCTTGGGCGGCTGCGGCGGCCCAGTCTTCTTGTTCTTGGCAGAGCAAACGGAACAGTCGGAACAGGTGCTTCCTGATGAACCAGACCCTGAAGACTGGAGGAGACATGTTTGTTTAGTATGGTGAAAGACAGAGCAGTAGTAATTTTATTCTAGATGTATCGTCTTTACATAGTATAAAATGAAGTCGCTTGCGCTGTTTGTTCACTTAGACCTTTTAAACTACTCAATGGATTTTAATGCAGTTTTCAGCAATAGATAGAGTGATTCAAGAGGAAGGTTTATTTGTATAAAGAAAGAAAGAAAAAGTAAAATATTTTAAAAGAGTAATGGTGGAGTTTCTTGCCCATTACTCTATACGAAACTATCTTTTGGAAGGGGCGACTATTCTATTTTTTTGTAAATTTTGACGTTTAAAGGTGCTTTTTATGTGTTTATTTAAAATAAATGATTGAATTTTGACTACAAAATGGCTCCATGTCTGCACCGGCAGAAGACCGGCGACAGCGAATCTAAAATGACTTCGCACCTGTGCCCGGCGATGAGGTAATGTCATAGAGATATTTTTCGAGGGCAAGTCAGAGGCCCATGGGCGGCACACGCAACAGTGTGCGCTATGCTTACCTTCCTAGGGTCGGGCGGCGAGGGCGGGCGCGGCGCGCGCGCGGGCGGACGGCGCGCGTCGCGGCGCGGCGGCGGCGCGGCGCGCGGGCTGCGGCGGCGCGGGCTGCGCGCGGGGCTGCGTCTGGCGGACATTCTCACATGCAATCAATATGCCGAGCCTTTTGCCAACTGTATTGGGGTCAGCTTCCAGTCTAACCAGATGAAACTGAAACCAGTATTTTACATGGAGCGATTGCCTATCACAACCCAGTAACTGAGTAACCGTTGGCAGACTTTCGAGCTTCTGAAGATCCGTAACGACTGTCGAAAATCCACATATGACAGCCGGAAGCAACGTCTCACGAGCCACGTAGAAGTCTCGGTATGTAAAGAAGGTCTTCCATCCACGTACCAACACCAGCAAATGTAGCTTAACCTGATGGCTCGACCCATGCGGCTGTTATTACTTAACCACAAGTTCCGAACAAATCCTCGAGTAATAATAACATACATTATTATATTTTAAATTTTGGATGTGGTTTCGTATAAATTTCACACCAAATCAACTTGAAAGATTTTCCAAGAAGTATAAATAATACGGCCAACTGCTTGTCAGTAGTTACACTTGAATGACGAAAACCGCCCTTACTACTACGTAATAAAAGGGATATATAGAATGCTCGAGGCATTTTCTAAATTTAAACAATTTTCATAATAATTTTGCAACATATCCAGCTAGAGAGATCCTAAGATGAGCCGACTACATCTGCAATTGGACACAATTCATCGTGACCACGACCGCTCTCTGAAGAGCAAAGCAAAGAATTTAATATTGTTCCTATAATCCGCGCGCGACTGCTAGTCACCGCTTAAGGTATGTGAGCGGTCAGACGGAGGAGGGCGCCATTGACAGAATTGTCAGACTGAGTTAACTTGGGCTTTGTCTACCTCCCCCGTCTCACCGCTCACCACACCACACACACTATACCACAGTGACTAGCAGTCGCGCGCGGATTAAAATACGTAGTTAACATACCTAGCAACAGGGCTCCTCCTAGGGCTTCTCCGGGGGCTGCGGCGGGCGGAGCGCGAGCGCGACTTGCGTGGCGAGCGCCGGCCCACGGGCGAGCGAGAGCGCCGCACCACTGGCGAGCGGGAGCGACGACCCGGGAGCGGTGTTCTGGGGAGAATGAATAGGTTGGTAAGTCATTTGTTAACTAAAATCACCCTCTCTTTTAGTTTTAACTCCGGGTCCATAGTTAAGAACCCATAGTACCTCAGCTCAAATTCACTTTTTATCTCGCTCGCACCATGATGCTCGCAGACTGAGTGTGAGCGAGACTGAGTGTGGGGAACTCGCAGCTCCAAGATGCCAATAGTTTAGGGTATTTCTTTTTTTTTTATAACATAGTATCTGCTTTATAGTTAGTTCAGTTATTATGCAAAGTTTCACGAACTAATTTGAAGTATTTTTTTAATTTATATTTATTGTTCGGTTTGGACGTAACTTTGGATTTTTTATAGAGAAAATTTTATGGAATCGTGTATTTCGTCAAACATAGTACTTAACATTAATCCTCAACTTTAACATATATTTATATCAAAATTAATGCTGCAGCATTTTCGATATAACGGAGGATCGTGCTAAGCAATTTGAGGTACTATGGGCTCTTAAAACTAAAAAGAGAAAAATCCTAGCATGGAAATCTAATAACAACTAATTCCGGGTGCTGAATACAAACAGCTGAAAATTTTCAAATCTCCGTGTCATTAATCTTCTACAGGTGGTAGGTAAATGTCATGTTTAAATACAGAATGTTCGTATCCACTTAAGAGGGTTTATCCTAAAAGTTGGCAACGTCGCAAATAACTGTCAAATATTTACCTGTTTTGATTCTTATAGCAATATTACTGAATAGAAGTAAGAAATATGGCTAACTAGCGAACTAGAATATTAATAATGAATTGCAATTATAACATTGAATTTGATGTTGCACCCATTTTATGTTTAAAAACCGCATTTGTAAAGTTTCCAAAGTTTTTTTTTTACATGTAAAACTAAATAAATATTCCGCGTTACGATATTAATTATTGCATTTCATAATCAATATTCTAGTTCGCTAGTTAGCCACATTTTTTATTTCCACACAGTAATATTGCTAAATTAATCAAAACAGTGAAATATTTGACATCTATTTGCGACGATCTATGCCCGCCTTCAGAATAAACTCTCTTAACATAATCTTTGTAAAGATTCATTACCTAAACCACAGATTAATACAGATGGGGCACTCCACAAAATCATTTAAATAAAAAGCGACTATTGCGACGACACAATAAACTGCAATTCAGGTCGCACAGCGCTAATTACCTACAGTTATATTCACCCATAAGTTGCCTCTTTTTCTATCGCGTAACTCTTATATCTTCTGACGGTTCACTCCGAATTTTGGGAATGAAGCTACAAGTACACGACGGGCTCGACTTGTTGTGCCAATAGGGACGATGACAAAAAAAAAAATTCATCCTTCTTTGAGATTATAAAAAAATATTGGACACGTATTTTTTCTTTTTTTTGCGTATTCTAAAGATTACGGCGATACATTGAGGTAAAATGTGCCATGACGTCACGAGTATGTAGATTTTATACATACTAGTGACGTAGCGACCCCCACTCCCCAACTTAAAATGCGTTTTAACTAAGTATTTTTTTATTAATAAATGATAAAGCAAAAAATACGTGTCTCCTTTTTTTTTATCTGACTGACGGACTAATTAGTTTTTTGTTTTTTTACCCTGGTATCATCCCTATTCAGCGATTGTAACGTAGTCAGAATAGAAGAGAGGCAACTTCTAGGTGAATATAACTGTAGTAGCGCTGTGCGATCTGAATTGCACTTTATTGTGTCGTAGCAAGGGTCGCTTTAAAAAAAATATTTTGCGGAGTGAACCATTTGTCTCTGCAACTAAGTTCATCAGCTTTAAAAGAAAGAAGCTCTATATTGCGTAGTTGCCATGATATGTTTTGCGTAGCAGAACAATAGAGATGATGCCTGGGTTAAAAAAATGAAATTCTAATTAGTCCGTCAGTCAGATAATAAAAAAATATTAGACACGTATTTTTTGCTTTATCATATTTATAAAAAATTACTTAGATAAAACGCATTTTAAGTTGGGGAGTGGGTGTCGATACGTCACTAGTACGTATAAAATCTACATACTCGTGACGTCATGGCACATTTTACCTCAATGTATCGCCGTAATCTTTAGATTACGTAAAAAAAGGAAAAATACGTGTCCAATATTTTTTTTATAATCTCAAAGTCGGACAAAAAAAAATAGTTAGTCATCATCCCTATTGTCTAACTGTTTGCGCAGTTAAGGTGGATCCGCAAAGGGTAGCCCGCGAAATTAAAATTTTCAATTTTGCAATTTACAGGTGAGTGTCAGGTTGTATCTTGATCAAAATTGTATAGACGATTACTATGTTTATAAATACTGTTTTTATGCAAGCACCGCCTGGCTTAAGCGCAACTGCCGCCAATTTAAGAGCAGTCACATAAACACCCGTAGCCTCCTCTAAAGACCCAAATAGCCCCAATCATCAGTACTCAATATAATGTCAAGATTCACCTGGACCGGCCAGACTAAAATGCGACAACACAAAAACATCGCTTTGTTACATCACCGTACCAGCTGTTCAGTTCGAGTTGGCCGTCATCGACCGCTAAAACCCACGGCACAACTACTTCGAACGTTGACAAAAAATTATAATTGTTTTTTTTTTACGGTAACCATTTTGTAATTGTTAAAAGAATTTAAAACATTTTGTGTTATATGCATGGAAGTAGAATTCAAACGTTAAAAAGGTGGTTAATAAGGTGGCGGAGCGTGCGGGAGAGAGCGCGAGGGGAGGTAACGGCCAACTCGGAGTGAAAGAGTAGTATGTAGTTTCATACATGGTCTAATTAAACAATGTATGGCATTCCGGGACTAACACATGCTGACGTCACTATCCAGTTGCCACTTTATTGCAAGAAAACACGATTATGGAAAGATTTTCAGCCACCATTCTGTTAAAAAATATGTACAAAGCATTTAAATTGTCGTTTCGTCGTGTCTAATCAAACGAAACAATTCAATTTAAACATAAACCAACGTAATTGTTAATTAAAACCTCATTGTTTTATCGGATTCGCACAGGTAATAAAGGTGTTTGGGGAGTTATTATTACAAACTTCTGGTAACACAGATGTGATGACGTAGACATGTGTTGCCCACGTGACCGCTGTGTCTCGGAATGCTATACCTGGCGAAGTATATTATTATACCATGGTTTCATACAGGTAACGATATGCGCAGTTGCCGGGACAATTTTGTGCAGCTATCTACAACACTTATTTAACGCGACCAACGCGCCCCAAATGGCCCCAATCACCAGTACTCAATATTATGACAAGATTCACCTGGACCGTCTAAGTGCCGGGGACCTGGATCGCCGCGGTGACGGCGACCGCGACCCGTCAAGATACAGCTGTTTGTATCCAGTGTGACGCCATCTGTTCAAACGGTGTGACATATTTTAATTAGGTTCTCACCATACTTATCAGCACGGGATCGGCTGGTTAAAAATGCCTTTATGTCTGCGCAATAAGAGTGTAAATGATGAGTCAAGCTAAAGCGAACCACCTCGTTTTCACACTTATGCGACACACATAAAAGTATTCACGAGGTAAAATTCATCAGACATGTCGTGAGACAGCGCGCAACATCGCGCAATGTCTCTGGAAACTTGTCGATTTATCCTCTGGTGGATACATGGTTTAAATCGATTCCACGTTAATAAGTATGGAGAGACCTTTATAGGGTTATTGACTACTTTTTTCGTAAGTGATTTAAAAACAATTCACACGAGTGGACGCATCCGCGATCATGAATCACACGTATCAGTTGAATTTTTAAATCACTTTCAATTTTAGGGTCTTTTTACACAAAATAATAATAATATAAATATCTAAAACAATATTCTGTTGGTAAGGCCAATCTTGATTTTTTTACAAATCGCCTTCAACAATCATTATCATAAAAAAACAACATATAAATGTGCCGAACATAGTCTCGTCGAACAAAGTGCTTGGTATCAGCTGTTTCTCAGAACATATATTTAAAACTTAGTTAAATGGCTATTGTAAGTATGTTGCTATTAGTGCAAAAATGACAACAGTGGAAATATAAAATTAAAATAACGTGCAATTTTTTTAAAGAAACAGTAAACTATTGAGATGCTCTTGGCGTTATAAAAATCATATTTAGAAAAAACTTTTTTTTTTTCTGAGTACCTGTTTTTTACAAAAAAAAAATAATATTAATATTAAAAGTAGTCAACGACCCTATCTATTATGTACACATCATCGATCACAATAGGCCACCCGAATCGTAACATAAGGTCGTCAGAAGCAAATACTATCAGATGGATGACAAGAAGGAATGAGCTAATGAAGTGCCAAGTTGCATCACTGCAAGCAATGATTAAAGCTAAAGTCAAATAATTTATTTCAGGTTTATCATTAAGAGCGTTCATCCAAAAAGTTGGCAACGTCGCAAATAGCTGTCAAATATTATTGTATAATTTTATTTTGATTAATTTGGCAATTTGTGCAATGCGGGTTTTCAAAATTAACGCCACCAGTGGGCTTTTGTTTCATTAATTCATACAGTCAGTCAGTCAAGACTAAACAAATTATAGGCGCTTTGACACTTGACAGGTGCCCGGACCTGAAGTCTCAGCGCTGCCACTTAGGCTTTCATTATTTTTGTGAAATGAATTGGAAAAACAAGATGGCGGCGATATTTGAGATCCTTGAACAGGTATACAGTCTACCGCAAATCAATAGAAACAATTTGTTTATGGCAGCGCGTTTATGTTGCAGTAAGGGCGATTTTCGAAAATAAAATATATTATTATACATATAGATTATTGTAAACTGACTACTGAGATGACGACTAAGCACTCGTACGCACGTTCCATTTTTATACGCGAGGATTTTTATAGCGCACTGGATTCTCAACTCTCGGCATTGAGCCGAGCATTGAGAATCCAACAGACCGCATAGCAGCTCTTCAAAAAAGCGCACTGTTTGATTTTCAACTTTCGGCTCTGAGCGGTGCGTTGAAAATCCAGTGCACGATAAAAAAAACCGTCGCGTTAAAACACTTATGAGCAAAATAATGCTGATATATTGTTTGTTATTGATGCTCACCGATTCGGGTCCTTTTCCTCGACCTCCAGGAGCTTCCGGTCCCAGCTGCCCGGCGAAGCCTGGCGAGCTCTCTTCATGACGTTGTCTATCTCTTTCCGGCGGCCTGCCGGATTTGATGGATCTGTTGGACATGAGTACAGTGTTACTAGCAATTTTGAAAAATATAACATCTTGCCTGGTTTTTTTACTATTTTTCCTGATTCGCGAGGCGGCCATGTTATGCCAATGCGGATACTGTAATAGTCGTTTTCCTTTGGTGCAATGCAGATTGCGCTCTACTTGGCCTCTGCGCGCGCCGCTGTGTTATATCTCCCGTTGCAAAACGCGTTATTGATTGGTCGTGTCGCAGAGAATATGTACCTAGGTACGCCCGCGTGGATTTCGGAATTTAGGTCATGGCAACACCTTATGTCTCGTGTAAGTTGGAAAAAAAAATCTCTACAATAAGGATGATGAAAAAAAAAAAATTTTTGTCCGTCTTGGAGGTTACAAAAAATATTGGACACGTATTTTTCTTTTTTTACTTAATCTAAAGATTACGGCGGTACATTGAGATAAAATGTGCCATGACGTCACACAATTCGTACTTGTAACGTAGCGACCCCCACTCCCCAACTTAAGTATTTTTGTTATTAATATTAATCTGCCTAGCCTTTTCCCAACTATGTTGGGGTCGGCTTCCAGCCTTGTTACCTGTTGAAAACCTCATAGATAGTTAGATAATCTTGGCTACGAGAGATGTAGGCTTCCGATACAGTAAGACTCGATTAAAACAACACTGGGTCAGTCTGCCTAGCCTTTTCCCAACTTTATTGGAATCGGCTTCCAGTCTAACCGGATTCATCTGAATATCAGTATTTTACATGGAGAGACTTTCCTGCTTCTGACGACTCGTAACGACTGTCAAAGATCCACGAATGACAGCCGGGACCAACGGCTTAACGTGCTTTCCGAGGCACGGAGGATTCTCGGTGTGTAAAGATGGTCACCCATCCACTTACCAACCCCGGCAAGTGTAGCTCAACCTGATGGATCGACCAGTGCGGCTGTTATTACTTAGCCACGAGCTCTTGTTATTAATATGATAAAGCAAAAAATACGTGTCTAATATTTTTTTATTATCTGACTAGACGGACTAATTCGAAATTCTTTTTTTTTTTCCCAGGCATCATCGCTATTGTGCAACATGGCTATAAGAGTAGGGGAAGACCTCAGAAACGATGGATGGATTGTGTGAAAGATAATATTATTATGGCTAGAAAGGGGGTGATTACCGAAATGACGGCAAATAGAAAAGTATGGAAGAAAAAGACATGTTGTGCTGACCGCAAAAAAATTAATAAGGGCAAGCGAATGATGTTGATGTTGCGAGCCACGTATACAGAGTGGATTTTTAAGACAGTAAAACAGGGGTCAACTTAAGGGACATGCGCTAAGATAGCCCGCGAAATTCAAATCTTCTTTAGTTTTTTATATGCAATGCAAAACATGCAAAATGTCAGTGTGAGGTTTTATGTTGATTAAAATATGATTCGCGACCGTAACCAATATGGCTTTACATAAATAAAATCATTACAATCAGCAATACAACTCCATAAGTAAGCACAATCGTCAAATGTCATGGTTTCATGAAATAGTCATTCAATGCGATTGTAAGAACTTAGAGAGTTGTATTGATAATTTTTATGATTATAACTCTATAAATAAACATTTGATACGGCCGCGAATCATATTTAGATCAACATACAACATGATACTGACCTGCAAATTGCAAAAAACGTAAGATAATTGGAATTTCGCGGGCTACCTTGACGCTTTCGCCTTAACCGAAACAGCTGTAGGAAAACGTCTGAATAAACTATCCTTACCTATTTGAATAATTGCTAACTGCACTCACAGATTTAGGTTAACTACGGTACGGATGTTTTAGAAAAATGTCAAATAAGTTCTTACGAAAATGTATGGGAAAAGTTTTAGGCAATTTGTGCGTTTTGTAGTACTCCAACCTCATTTTGGTTTCGTAGTTTTTCAATCCATATACGAAACAGCATCATAAAAATAAAACTTGAGTATTTTTATTTCTCTAGCTGTTCACCATTTTTCCAAAACAGTGTGAATGCAGTTCGAAATTATTCAAAAAGTTGAGGAATTTCGCCTAAGATCGTTTTCCTGTGCCATGAATTGGGAACGTTGGCACATTGACGAGGTTACAGCAACATTGCTTGCCTGAACACGGACGCATATCACTGAAACTTTACCTTCGGCTGAGTTTTTTTGACTAGGGCATCTCGTAGCTGACCTCTGAGGTCATGACTACTTAAACGGACTTTCCTGTGGCTGCCTTAAGCTACTACACTTAAAGCCTCCAGCTAGGGCAAAACTATGCTAATTAAAACTAGGCGAGCGCTCGCTAAGGGCACCCCCTGTGGGGTGCGAACCTCGGCTTAGGGCATCGCTGGGGGGAGGACAGCAAGATGGGACAGGCTGGATCAAGGATATATCATTATTATTAATCGGGGAATTAAAAGCTACAGGCTCAGCATCGACGAGCAAGGGTCGGGGGACCTTCGGCTGAGCGTGCATTCTGAAAGTTGGTCAGCGTCGCCAGGCCGTAGCCAGGAATTCGCTTCGGTGGGTCGAGCTCTGGACCAGGGGGTCTACTCTAAGACCGTCAACGAAGATATAGGCTCGTCCAAAATTAGTACAGTACAATTAATTTCTTAATGTCCCTTGGGAATCATCGCATTTCCGAACACAAACGAATGCTAATTTCCATGTCTATCAATAATGAGATGTATCGTGTATAATAATTTGAATTCAGAACTAAGTATTTTATTGTAGTTTTGTTTACAGCTCTATACAGTTCAGAACGACCACAGAACGTATAAAACAACAATAAAGTATTTCGTTCTGAATTCAAATTATAGCCACAACTAGAAGTAAGTAGATAACTGAGAAAATGATGAAAAAATCCTTTTTCTCGTATTTAATATTAGATTGTTTCATTATTAATAATTACGGCCCACTCCCTCTCACAGGGAGGAGGCCTACGTCCCTCCAGTGGGAACATTATAGGTAGATTATTATTTATAATTTTTTATGTCTTAGAGAAACTACCACTAAGTTTCGAGTGATTTAAGATTAATCAGTTAAAATTATAATACTTAAAATGGATGAAAAAATTAACACTGCATTGGTGTATTTTATTTAAAAGAAAAACCTATCGAAAATGCAAATCGTGTCTTATTTCATTTATGGCCAAAAAAAGAAATCGGATTTATCGGTCCGACTCTAATTAAATACGCAACCGACGCGGCGACGTGAATGATCATCATCTAGGGTTGCCATCCCCAATTTTGAAAACCAGGATTAGATTAAAATACCAGGATATTTCGGATTAAAAACAGGACGCAGTAAAAGAGAAAATAGCAATACGCAATGAAAACAGGTTCAATGATCAAAATTTTCGCGCACTACAGCTCTTCGTTGGAAAGAGAGAGTTCTAGTGCGCGAAAATAGTAGTGAGAAAGAGACAACAAGCTGAGTGCACGTTACATCTTTATTTTTTAAATACCCCGCGCCCCGCTATTGACGGGTTGAAGACTTTTCTATGACCTTCAAACGCGCGGCGTAGGGCCGGCCGATAAACGTAAGTTTGAAGGCGCGAAAATTAAAATACAGAACTTTACCAGTATTAAAAACTATCCAGGACACCCAGGACATGTCCTGGGAAAACAGGACGGTTGGCAACCCTAATCTAAACTAATATTTTAAAGAGAAAAGTTTTTATTTTTTGTATGTTTCTTTGTCACGCATTCATACTAAAACGGCTCAACGGATTTGGATGAAATTTGGCACATGGGTAGACCATGCCCTGGGTACTACATACACTGACATAGGATACTTTTCATAGTACGTTCCCGTTGGATAATTTCCGACCTCCACGCAGGCGAAGCCGCGAGAAAATGCTAGTAGGCTATAATTTATAAACACATAACGCGGGAAGTCGCTTGTGGAAGCTAGCATGTTATTTTGGAATCGTCTCCTCAAGACCTTCATTTTGATACCCCACATGATCATTTTCCCAAACATATTTTACAAAACATTACTTATTGACGTTTCATTCAACTGCATTCCCTACTGGATCAAGGCGTTCCCCAAACATCGACCGGTCCTGTGCTTCTCCCATCGAGCGAGTTCCTTCGACCATCACCAGGTTATAAGTCCAACTTGTGATATGCCTACCAACGCTGCGTCTTACGGTACGCTATTCCACAACCGGCCCCATCAGCCATCCGTTCTGCGAGCAATATGCCCTGCCAACTGCCACTTAAGACCCAGATATATGCCAGTGACCTAAAGTGGTTAGCTTACGTGTTCTGTACTGAGCTCACGCAACGCGTCGTACGTCCAGTCAGTAATAGGACTCGCCCATCAAGGAGCGCTGTCCCCAATTTGACGCATTATTCATTTATTAAACATAAAACAAAGTGTATTAAAAGATAAATGATTAAATTATCTTTAAATTGGTGAAGGTTTGAGAAAAATACGCTTGATAGATTTTGCGTGATTCTCAGATTTTTATTCGCGTTAGACATAACTTTACAAATTAATTTCACTAAGTAATAAGAACATAATCTAAAACATTTGTATATTAAGTTATTAAGAAAATTCTCTAATTTTACATGATCTTCAGTATAATAACCGGTAACCTTTGTCCTCCTATTTACAATAAAGTTACATTTGTGAAGTCAAAAATAAGTAATAATTTTCACTAACCGTTGATCCGTGAATGTTGCGGATTCCTATCCATATGCAGGCGGTTCTTCGAAGCCGCCTCCGCAGCTCGGGACACCGACCCGTTCCGACGGGAAGACATCCTGCAAAATGGGGATACACTGATAAAATACCTTGTAGAACACTTGTTATCGTGGTCAGCTGCACTGAAAAGAAAATTGCTGGTGACTCCCGTGATTTTCGCGGGTTTTTTTTATGCTTTCCGTGACTTTGAAGGCAAGCTGTTGGTCTCTGGTCTGTCATATGAGCTGTTATGATCTCGTGTTTGTTATCCAGAAACTGTATAGCAGTAGGTCAGTGTGGTTTGATATAGCTCAGTGATCAATGCTGCTGGAAAACCTATCTGAGCTTTGTTTTGTAACCGAGGAGGATGAAGAGATTCTCAAGTCGACGTGTATATCTATTTGTTTTTTTTTTTTGTATGACCACGTATAACTTTTCACAGAGTAGTCCGATTATGACGATTGTTTGTCTATTGGATACTTCGAAGTTGGTCCAGCTTCAAATATAGAAAAAAAAAAAAAATCTTTTAAGTCTGCGCCAAACAAACAATCAAGCTGCTATCATTTTACTTGGTGCTTTTTTTTTTGTTTGGTTCAGACTTAAAACTTGTAATTTTCATTAATTTAGGAGCTTAGTTAGACTATAAAGTTTTATTTTTCGCTTTTCAGTTTCTTTCCTCATTGGTTTTATTTATTGTAATTTTTTTGTTGTTGTTTGTAAACCGGAAACGTCGTGTGGTATTTTATTCATAAGGCGTTATTTTCGCTATATTTATAAATTAAATTCAGTTAATTTCCCTGTGTCTTTTGGGTGATGAACTGCATTGTAAAATTAATTAAATTTTGTGGTAATTTTCAAGTCAAGGTATTGAAAGTAGTTTTAGGCATAGTTTTAAAAGAGTAGATTATTTGTTCTTTATAGTATATGAATGATAGATTGAAAATGTTATTTTTGGTAAAGTTAATAATTTATAATAATATTGGATTGCTTGAACTGCTACTTAACTCTCTTCCGCTCTCCTAATTTTGCTGTGCCTGACAGGGTTCATATAGATCTTTTACTTTTGTTGTACCATCTATGTTATACATATCGAATGCAATAAAGAAGAGTATTGAGTATTAAAAAAGTAAAAAGGAAGGCTTATCAACATAGAAATGACCTAACAGTTTGTTACACTTGTGACAAGTAAGTTAATCAGCTGTTTCTAGTATTCTACTGTCAGAACTGTAAACACAATATATGCAGTGAGTTCATAAGTTAATTTTATTGTGAATTAGCCTTTTACATAAAATAAAAGTTTTTGATTGTACCCGATGGTGTTCTGTAGTTAGTTTCTGCCTACCCCGAAGGTCAGTAGGTGTGAGTTTGTTATTTTGAAGTTTTAGGTTATTGGTAACTATACTCCGCAGTTAAATTAAGGTAAACAAATAGGAAAAAGGGTTTTTATAGATGACTTTCTTTTTACCTATTCTGGTATGGTAATTTTATTCTATGTGCATCAACTTCAAATATAATTATATAATTAATGTATACAAAATATTTTAAAAGAGTAATGGTGGAGATTCTTGCCCATTCTTCTCCATACGAAAAGTACCTTTTGGAAGCGGCTAGAAACATTTTTTTTTTTTGTAAATTTTGATTTTTAGTTCAATAGTGCCTTTCATGTGCCTAATTGAAATAAATGATTAAACTTTGACATTTTCTTGTTTAAAAATACGATAAAGACGAATTAAATTTATATTAGATTTAAAAATAGTCTCCCCTTTTATAAATATTGTAAACTTTATAATTTACTTCTCTTTGTAGATGTAACTTAGTAGCTTCAGTGCAGCACAATTTTTTTGGTGTGATTTTTAATATTAATATAATATTTTGTAGTCTGTCTAATGTAAAGAGCCCAAACTCTAAACGTCAACGAACTATAACTTTGCTAAATTGAAGAGTACAACTGTGGCATAGCACGACAACTGAAGTGACAGGTATTACTTTTAGTCAGTTACTTAACAGCTGTCTCGTCATGTGGTTTTTTTTTGTTTACCTTTATCTAATTACCTAAACCTATGGAGTAAAGATGTAATTAATGGTTATGGGCTATGAGCTATAACACTAGATTCTTAAGGGATCTCTCAGACAGGCGCGTTGCGAATCTCTATAGTAGAACAATTTCCACGAAGTTTTCATAAAATTGTTCTACTACAGTCACATTGCACCTGTCTGCCTAAAGAACTATGTCTAAAGGCTCCCCCTTTAGACATAGTTCTTTTTCTTAAAGTTGTGTTTCCTGATATCATGGTTGCACTGCCAAAAGTTGTAAAGTTGGTTCCACAACCAATCAGATGCTGGGTGAGATACCCATCATAAAGCTGTATCCGTTTCGCTGGCAGCCAGACCATGGTTCCACCAAGTTTCCAGTGTAAAATAGCTTTTATTGTGTTACCAAAAATGAAATAATCATTACCTTAATTTACAAGTAGGTATAAAGTGGAATGTCAGTCAAAAATATGAGGAAAATGTTGAGTATGAACGTGGAGGGCTATCAGAGTATGGGTAGAGGAAAAAAACTTTCAGAATGTTTTTTATTTTTTTTGTTATACATACTTATTTGACCCTATTACACAAATATTCAAAATATTAATTTTATTTGCATGATAGGTTTGGTTAATAATATTTTGTTATTGAAGGAATCCACAAATAGATATTACTTTTGAGTCCGCTGCATAATATTTGATGTGAAAACATGAACTTATTACCAACCAAACAACGAATGTCTTTGTTATGCGATTTATTTATAATATTGTGGGCCCTAAATGTTCTTTATTTGTTGTCTTTTAACCAATTCATGGCTACTAAGTATATTGAGAGGTTCCAAGACACATTCCTCCATGAAAACGAGTTCAACTTTCACATTTTCAAGCGATTTTGTTCAAGTATTGATTTGTATGTTGTATTGTCTTGCATTTTTCTCACTGAAAACGTATGCTGACGTCATTTTAACGCGTAGATCTGTTATTATTTACGAATGATGTCGTTACAGACTTGATTTACGAATAATTATAACCGTTTTATTGACCGCTGATAACTGCTCAGCCTTATTCTATTAATACTCAACAAAATGGCTGCTTCGCCTTCAATCGATTTTCTTCATCTGCATTAAAACCATGAAAAACTTACCTGAGCGACTCCGTTCAAGGATCGGATGGAGCGAGGGCTCCGAACGCGCGCGGCGGGACGCGGGGGGCGAAGCCCCGGTGCCTGGCGGCGGGCAGACGCGAAGCCCGGCAGCGCCGCTGTAAAAACCGACATACTTAGAATACGCAAGCGGCGCGCGGGCGTACGAGAGCTTCGCGAGGGGCGAAGCGACCGCGATCGACACAGGCCCACGCGAGGCGAACATGCAGCCTCCGGGCACACGCGGCGAGGCCTCACGGTACAGGCCGTACGCGGCAGCATAACATCCTCCATAATGCAGGCGATGAGGCGACGTTCCTCGAAGGCAGGCTGAACATCCAACATCAAATACTATATTCACCTTATATTAATCACAAAACAAAGTTACGAACCAGTATAAAACACGTAAACTTTTCACTGAAGTTCAATGGTATCCGAGAGAGAAGGCGTAATTCGCTAGGAGTATCCGCGACACGCCTTTCTACGTTCAGCGGCCATTTTGTTTAGCAATACATTGACCTTTCTCTTTCTCTTCGATTTTTGCGTTTCATCTTGTGATGAAGTGAAAGGATGACAATATTACTGCATATAGTTACTTTACTCTTCGATTACTGCTTAGAAAAATTATTTCCTCACACAATAATATTTTCCAATTTTATTTTATTTGTATTTTGGTGTTTGTAACAAGTCAATTATTTTACTAGCATCATTTATCAAGTTTTCCTTAGAAAATTCTGTAAATAAACAAACAACGCAATGTTTTGCGGTAGCAATAACAAAACGAAGACCACAGCGCAGACTCAATGTTTCCAGTGTAATAAATTTCTACCATTTAGTGGCGTTACGTAACTTTTGGTTATTTGAAATTATGTAAGACTATCTAAATTATTTTGGACTTTGCCTTGAAATTAAAAAACCTAATAAATAACTACAAATTATTTCAAAAATCCTTCACAAGATACACTCTTTAAGCTAAAGATTAGCTTTCTAGTTTCCATGAGTACTACAAACTACAACCATATCATTTAGCAACACCGATGCATTCCAGTTTCTTTCTACTAAAAAAATAGTGCAGTAACAACGTCCATCGGGGAGGGATGTGTTACTTTGCACTTTAATTTTAAGTTTTAAATTGTATCGTTAGTTATAGAACATTAAAATTATACTTCAATTCATATTTACAGTTCTCTAACATAAAAGTAGTCGTATAAGTTCGTATAACTCGTTTTAATCTTAGTTTTATCGAAATTTAACTGAATAAAAGCTAGTTACCTGAAAGAGTAAATAAAAAAGTGAAAACTATAAACCTTTCTACAGATAAGAACCGGTTCTTGTAAGAAAAAAACGACTAGCCCAAGGAATTCAAGGTATGCATGTTCCTTACTTTAACTCTGAATAATGTATCTTTAGGAAATTAAGTCTTAATCAATTAAACTTTTCTTGTTTGTAAATGGAGGTAGTTGACGCGTTCTATTTGAACGCACTGTTATCATATAAACTGCCGTCATAAAATTGATTGAATGTTGGCTCAGTTGGCTGCATTACAATACGTCTTATTATGACAAAAATCTAGGCTTATAATGCACAGAAAACTGATAATGTCATACCTATTCTGCGAAGGCATGTGGTGCAAGGCCCAGGGGTCTCGAGATGTCATTGTGTTACATCGCATAAAAAAATATAGACTCCTGTTAATGTCCCAAGCGAAAAGGACCTACGTGCCTGTTGCCATGTATCGTAGATTCGTGGGTGGAATAAATGATTTATCAAGTTCGATTTAAAAAGCGTTGCAACATCCCTCTAATTTAGAACAAAATTATGAATTATTTATTCCTTTTCTGGAATTTTTTGATAAATACCTACTAAAACAATAATCAACTGGCTTCTTTTTTAGTTCCATCTTTGAGTTTCAATCTGATTGCGACGACTGACTGTGAGCAATGTTCGGGTCGGTTAAATTCGAATATAAGTAATGTACAATTATTATGTTCGGGTAAAAACTGCCGGCCCGAAATGATTAAGCGAAGGCGGATGCCAAACGAAGTTTGCCGATTGGTACGAACCGAATAAAGCCGAATTTATGTTGAACTTATTGCTTCGGGTCGGCTTTGTTCTTAAACAAAATAGGTAGGTACTCTATCTGCCTAGCCTTTTCCCAACTAAGTTGGGGTCGGCTTCCAGTCTAACCGGATGCAGCTGAATACCAGAATTTTACATGGAGCGACTGCCTATCTGACCTCCACAACCCAGTAACTGACCAACTGACTGAACTGACTGGTTGTCAGACTTTCGGGCTTCCGACGACCCGTAACGACTGTCAAAGCTCCACGAATGACAGCCGGGACCAACGGCTTAACGTGCTTTCCGAGGCACGGAGGAGTCTCGGTATGTAACGATGGTCACCCATCCACGGACCGACCCCAGCAAGCGTAGCTTAACCTGATAGATCGACCCGTGCGGCTGTTATTACTTACCCACGAGCTCCTCAAACAAAATAAGTACTGCTGTATGGAATGTGCCGAACCGAACAGGAACAATTCCAGTATTTTTAAGAACGTTCACATTCTAGCCTCACTCTCAATCTGTCAATAAGTATTTACCTTATTTTTTCACAAGTTTTTGCCATTGAATGTCGCTGATGTTAGATTGGGAATAGATTTTGAAGGTTTTTAATTACGTGATTAGTCCTTCCGTCTGTGAGCGAGCGTTACATTTGGTGTGGAGGCGGCCTAAAGGTACAATTCCGTAGCTGACCGCAGGCGGCAGCAGCAGGCTACGTGTCGCCGCACCACGAGTGGTTTCTATCTATTTCTACGAAATAGGTACCTTCCGTAGCGACACATCGGTTTCATAGAAATACATAGAAACCAGTCGTGTCGCGGCGACACATCGCCTGCGGTCGGCTACGGAATTGTACCATTATGGAACGCCATAAAATAAACGCGTTGTTTTGCACGGATTTCGCTACGCATTGCCTAACGACAAGAAACGAAACAATTTAGGGCCACAGCACACTCGATACTTTTAGCACTTTAAAATGTCGTGAGAAAAGTTTTGAGGATGAATGTCGATAGCTATAAGAGTAGGGGAGGAACAAAGAAATGATGGATGGACTGTGTGGAAGATGATATGGATAGAAAGGCGGTGATTACCGAGGTGATGACTAACAGAGAAGCATGGAAGAAAAATACATGTTGTGCCGGCCTCTAATAAATTGGGATGCAGGAGAATAATGATCCACGTTGAAGTTGTAAGCAGAGTAAAATCGCCGTCCGGCGATGCTTAAGGCGACGATAACCGACTTTAAATGATTTTATTCTGAAAATCACGTCTAAACTAGTAGTGTTAATAATTAGAAAAAAATAAATGTTAAATTAAAACATTTTCTTATTAACTTAATATATGAATATTTTAGATTATGTTTATATGACATAGTGAAATTAATTTGTAAAGTTATGTCTAACGCGGATAAAAAACTGAGAATCACGCAAAATCTATCAAGCGTATTTTTTCTCAAACCTTCACCATTTTAAAGATTTTTTTTTTTGTATAATAAATTATTAATGCGTCTAATTTGGGACAGCGCTCCTTGATGGGCGAGTCCTGTTACTGGCAGGACGTACGACGCGTTGCGTGAGCTCAGTACAGAACACGCAAGCTAACCACTCAAGGTCACTGGCATATATCTGCGTCTTAAAGTATCGTGTACCTATTCTGTCTGCTCTGGCCTCTTTGTTACTAAGCTAATTTTATACTCATAGTAGCAGTACCTATATAGATAAATCATTATGATAATTTCGGTCTTTTATGAAAAATTTACAACAGGACACGAATAATCTTATCGAGACGATAGGAAGTTCATGTTGGTCTGATAACAGTTGCCCAGGAACGATCATTATGAATATAATATGCTCCATTTCAAATAAGATTGGACATTTAAACAAACATTTTTTACAGTCCGTTCAACCGATTCTGATTTCTATACCGTAGCTATAAGGATGGCATTAAAAGCAAAAAACCGGCGAAGTGCGTGTCGGACCGTGAAGGGTTCCGTAGTTGGCATGAATTTATCCCAAGAATAAACTTAAAATTGTAGTTGAAAAACATGTTCTCCCATAAGGAATGTATGGGAGAACATGCTAAAAAAAAAACTTGTTTTTATTTTACCACATTGTCGGCGTGATTAATATGTATACCCATACCAAATTACAGCTTTCTAGTACTTACCGTCTCTGAGCTAACCCGCGGACAGACAGACAAACGGACATGGCGAAACTATAAGGGTTCCTTGTTTACTACGGAACCCTAAAAAGTGGTTACAATACCAACTGCTTACTGCAGACTCTGCCATTTGTCATGCCACCAATGACTTAGACGTTAAAATCGGTTGAACGGTCTGTAAAAAAGGTTTAGTTAAATGTGTAATCTTATTTCTAATGGAGTACCTGCATATAATTACTACACTCAAATGTAGCAGTAATAGCCTAGTAGTGTGACCGTCAGAACCTAATGCACGCACCTCAGACTTTTCGGATTCAGGTGCGTATTGCATTTATCACTTGCTTCAAAAACGGTGAAGGAAAACATCGTGAGGAAACCGGCATGCTTGAGAGATATTTCTTGACGGCCGGCATGTGAAGCCATGTCTGAGGCCCATGGGTGGCATAAAATCTCTGACACTGTTAGTCACTAACCACACGAAAAAGAAACAAATTCTTACACTGCTACAAAATATAAGGTAATATAAAAAAAAACCGGCTGAGTGCGAGTCGGACTCCCACACGAAGGGTTCCGTACATAACAAAACTTAAATGTAGCATAAATTAGAAAATTTGCATTCATTCATTACAATTTTACGAATGTATTTGGTTAAATGACTTCACAAGTTATTGCGTTTGCGTAAAGATCATTTCCACCTAAAGCAGTAATAAATATTGGTGATTTTGAAAGCGCACTTAGTTCAGATGGTGATCGGTTTTACGAATTCTGCCGAAGTTTTGTTGTACTGTACCAGCTTACAATATTTAGCAAAAAACACGTTTCCTTTATTATTTGTTGTTATAGAAATACTCATTCTGTGAAAATTTCACCTGTCTACCTACCTATTACGGTTCATGAGATACAACCCGCTGACAGACAGACGGACGGACGGACCGCGGAGGCTCAGTAATAAATAGCGTTCCGTTTGGCATCCTTCGGGTACGCCATACAAGAAAGGTGTTCATTTACTAAAGTATTAAAAAAAAATGTAGTGGTAAATATTGTACAGTTGTACGGCCGTACTTGGCTAGTTTTTAGACATCGGGAGAGCTAGAATAACCTGAGTTTGGGGACCCTGTGATCTAGTACATCTAATCAGGCCTAAGAGACATGGCAACTGACTGTGTTCGAGTGTACGCGGAAGAGAAAATCTCTGAGGCGCACATTGAGTGCGCTATAACTTTTTGCGCGGCATTCGTGTGTGTGTGTGCTATGGCTATTTTACTCAATTCCATGTTGTCAATTTCTATTCTGATGGACATGAAAGTGCACTGTGGATTGTCTCACTGTCTGGTGTAACATTTACGATTTGACGTCATAACGTCAACGCCGGCTGTCGCTGAAAACCAGCGCTGGGGCTCTGTCTCGGCTGGCTGGCTGGCGATGGCCGTTTTGCGTGGATGTGACGCATGTTTTCCCCCAAACTGTTTATTTTCGTGTTTTGTTCTTACCTTGCGTCATGTGTACCGCAAATAAACGTATTTTCTTTCTTCTTTCTTATTTAAATTTATTTAGGCTACAGACTCTCACTGCAGGACAATTGCGTCCCTTAGTACTTTTCGCTTGCTTCTGCCTGGTTAATCTGCGTTCGCAATTTTTTTAGCCAAACATGTAAACAAACACGAGTTTTAGGAAAAACAACTGTAATGCCTACACGTAGGGTTTGCGCTACAACTTCATATTTTTTATGACTTTTTCAACAGTACAACTAAAATCAACTTTAAGTTGTCTAAGTGGGAAAACTCGTGTCTGTTTACATGTTTGGTAAATAAATTGCGAACGCTGATTACGTCTGGGTTAGGGTTGCCAGGTGTCCGGCTTCTTACAATTGTGTCCGACCAAATACGTGTGCGTATGATTTCGCAAGTTTAACCTGCCACGCGTCTGTGTCGGACTGCCAAATTATAGATCTCGAGTTCGAACCCAAGGCACGCACCTCTGACTTTTCGGATTCTTGTGCGTATTGTGTAATTATTACTTGCTTCAAAAACGGTGAAGGAAAACATCGTGAGGAAACCAGCATGCCTGAGAGATATTTCTCGACGTCATGTGAAGCCAAGTCAGAGGCCCATGGGCGGCTTTAAAACTCTGACACCAGGTTAGTCACTAACCATACGAAAAGAAGAAGATTAAAACAAAATGTGATTCATAATTAAGGGCTCATTCGCGTTTTTTGACTCGTTTTCTTGCGCAATGTAAACGTGCATCCATCATGAGTTCATGATGTATCGTGTTTATTGACGAATCCCGTGTGAATGTAGCCTAATTCTCAAATGACTAACAGTAATAAATACTTACACAAACAAGTTTTTACTTTTTTTTCTTTAAAAAACCAGTGTCAGGCTTTCAGGGCAAAATGCCCGGCTAAATATTAATCTGTGCCCGGCTTTTGTATTTTTGGGCCTGGCAACCCTAGTCAAGGGTTCAATACCTAATCAGCGTTCGCAATTTATTTGCCAAATAAACAAACACGAGTTTTAGGAAAAACAACTGTAATGCCAACACATAAGGTTCAGTTTGCGCTACAACTTCATATTTTTTTATAACTTTTTCAACAGTCGGTCTAAAATCAAGTTTATTTACACTTGCATAAAGTTCATCTTTGTCTAAGTGGGAAACTCGTGTTTGTTTACATGTTTGGTTAATACATTTCGAACGCAGATTAGGTACAACCGTGGACATTTCCTTTGAGCCAAATGCAAGCACGCCATGTTATTTATTTATTGAAGTTTATGAGAAAGTACCAATCTTGAATAATGTAATAAAATGCTCTTTTCTTGTGTTTCAGATTACCTTCAAACAATAACCGTTATGTTTGAAGCCGTAATTACATGGTAAGTGATTCACTTCATATTTTACTAGGCCTGGTGCTAAGCGCTGCTGCTGAGCATGAGGTACTGGAGTTCGATTCCCAGGTCGGGCAAAATGTTATTGGGTTTTTCCATCAGGAATTTCTCAGTAGCTGCCCGGAGTCTGGATTTGTGCCCGGTTGATGCCAATAGGCTCGCCCCTTATTACATGGGACTTAAACATAACTGGCGAAAGGTGGGTGTGCTATAGGTACCCCTCTGCCTAACACTTCGGGGAATTACTCGCATGAAGTTATGTGATGTGTTTTTCTAAGTGCGATTTTCAGACATGATAAAAAAAACCGGCCAAGTGCGTGTCGGACGACGCACAATGAAGGGTTCCGTAGTTGGGATGAATTTATATCCCAAGAACAAACTTAACATTGTAGTTGAAAAACATGTTCTCCCATACGGAATGTTTGGGAGATCATGTTTTTCAAACTGCAAATTTAAGTTGGTTGATTATTAGCTCTGATAGTTTTCCTTTTAATTTCGTTATATATACTACTTCTGAGAATTTTTTCACAAGTCCCATTTAGCTGGCAGGGGGGGGGGGGGACTCTAACAAAAAAAATCAGTTAAAAGCTTAATATTTCGCCAACGGATCCCTGAATCTAAAAATGGTTTTCAAACAAACTCGACCTTTCTAACGTTACCCCACAACATGGGGTAGACGAGAAAAAAAATACATCCCCACTTTACGTGTAGGGGACGAACCCTAAAAAAAATATATTTTTCTAAGAAAATAATCGAAATAAACACACTTGAACTGGTGAAGACTAAATAAAATGTGCAATATTCCTCCATCTCGTTCTCGCTGACGAATTTTTTCTATATCTGTCTCTATCGTAACGCCGTTGTACACCGGCTTGCTCTCGTCCTTATCAAGCAGTGCCACGTGACCTAAAGTGACGTCATGACGTGATCTCTATTGTATGAATTTTTAGTTCCCGATTCTAACGTTTTGGCGCTGGGTTATTTTAGGATCTTTTAAACGGAACCCTTGTAGATTCGTCATATCTGTGCGTCCGTCCGTCCGTATGTCACAGCCACTTGTTTTCGAAACTATAAGAACTATTTTGTTGAAACTTGATAAGTATATGTATTCTGTGAACCGCATTAAGATTTTTACACAAAAATAGAAAAAAAGCAAAAAAAATTGGGGGTTCCCCATACTTAGAACTGAAACTCAAAAATTTTTTTTTCATCAAACACATACGTGTGGGGTATCTATGGATAGGTCTTCAAAAATGATATTGAGGTTTCTAATATCATTTTTTTCTAAACTGAATAGTTTGCGCGAGAGACACATCCAAAGTGGTAAGATGTGTGTGTGTCCCTGTAACTTCTAAAATAAGAGAATGATAAAACTAAAAAAAATATATATGATGTACATTACCATGTAAACTTCCACCGAAAATTGTTTTGAACGAGATCTAGTTAGTAGTTTTTTTTTAATACGTCATATTTGCTAAATATTGTACGGTGGTACGGAACCCTTCGTGTGCGAGTCCAACTCGCACTTGGCCGGGTTTTTTATTGTTGTTGTAATTCAAAACTAGAAATAGGCGTTTTTGTTGTTTGTATGTTATGGTTAATTAAATAGCCGTAGTGTAACTATATTTTTTGGCAATAGTAGACACTATTAACTGTGCCATTTTTTGGCAACAGTAGACACTATTAACTGTGCCATTTTTTGGCAATAGTAGACACTATTAACTGTGCCATTTTTTGGCAACAGTAGACACGTCTTTGTACTTTTTTGAGTGTGAAAAGTTTAAATAAATAAATAAATAAAAAAAATATATAAATTCTGTTTTTCTATGTTTGTAAACGCACCCACGATACAAGAAGAAATTCATAGTGTGGGGCAACGGATAAAAAAAAAAAAAAAAAAAAACAAATAACTAATTGAAACGCGTCATAGATTTTCGCGGTGCGACCCTGACTCGTAGTTAACTACATTTCTGAACCGATTTCGATAAAAGTTGGCAAAAAAGTAAATTCATTAGTCTATATGATGGGTGCTGAGAAAGAGGCGGCTGAAACTTACTACATGACCTGGGGCCTTTTTTTTTTGGGTGGGAAATTGTTAAATAACTTCTCCCGCTCTAGCCAGAGCGGGAGGGCGTGTGAGACTTTTACTGACTAAAACTCACCCGTGTTCCTTCCGTTGCCTGTGTGCCGGGGCCGCGATAACCCTTTCGGACGAACTCGCAACCCTGGCAGGCATTGGCCCTTATGGACCCCGTCAGTTGGTGCTGACATCTCTTTGAGGCGCGCGTGGAACACAACGCGCCGTCGACCCGGGCCTGGTCCTAATCGGACGGCGAGCTACCCATTCCTCACCGTCCGCAAGCCCGCGCCTACGGCCTCCTCCTTCGCGAGCATTACTGCTTCGCAGAAGGAAGTAACGGCCTCCCATGCACTTTCGCTCCGAACCATGGCCTGAACCAGGGCCGGACGCGAGAGATCGCCGCCGCCGATCGCCTCCGGGAGGACACGGCGGTGTCCCGCCCAAGCCGGACAGACCTCCACCGTATGCTCCACCGTGTCCTCCGGACGAACCACACAGTGGTGACACCCGGGCGTTTCCTCCCGCCTTATGCGGAACAGGAACCTCCCAAAACAACCGTGTCCGGTGAGGACCTGACACCATTGACACCTGGTAATACATTATCGACTCTATATCATTGATAAAAAGTTAACTTTTTATTGTAAGAACTGTTTTGTAAACGAACGTGGAACGTTGGACGACAACGCCACGATTGTGATAGATAGTTGAATCATTGCGTTCTCAACCGTGTCCGGTGAGGACCTGCGTCAGGCGGAAGGTGAGGACCCCGTAGCGCCTCTAGCCACTCCTCAAAGAGGGGACTTATCGCCACAATTGATGACCTGGGGCCTAGGGCGGCCAACACTGCAAATCCGCCACTGGCTGCATGTTTACCATACCACGACATGAGTTATTCTGATAAAGCTCGTTCTAAAACGAGATATGTAGATAGAAAGTTTTTATACAGCCCATCCCCCTGAAGCAATTTGTCAAACCAACCTTTTTACCCTTCACCCTAATCTCCCCGCTAGGTATCTACTTAAATAATCTCCCTTTTCTTAAGACACTGTCAACGCCCTCTCCAAGATTTAATTAAAAATGTCGTGACCTTTTTATCTCAACAAATTTCAATTGAATAGGTAAGTAATTGAATTAAGATAAATTTTGTTGTGATGCTGCTAGCTGGTACATTGACTTCAAGATAATGAAGGACAGTGAGTCTTTCAGTATGAGAGTGAGCTTTGTCTTAAATTGTTTTAATAATTTATGCATCGATATCTTTATCTTTTCGTAAAGGGGCACGTGGCACACATTAGTACCAGATTGGTCAATCCGCAAAATCATTTAAATAAATAGCGAGTCTTGCTACAACACAATAAAGTGCAATTCAGGTCGCACAGCGCTGATTACCTACAGTTATATTCACCAAGAAGTTGACTCTCTTTCTATCGCTTAACTCAAAAGAAATGAAATGAAATTGTTTATTCTGTAAATAGGATATCGGAATCACTGTTACACATCATATTAAAAATAAGCTAGATGAGGTCGGCGTTTCCTATCTGACTACTCTGAGAAGTAAGGCCGAAACAAACTCAGAGGTCACAGTCTCTTTTAAAGTCCAGACATAATCTTGGTCAAGCCATATGAGGACCATGTAGATTAGTGTCTGAAATGGTCTTTTGAGGAAAGAACCACACAGATTTGAGTGGACCTGTCCAGTCAGTGCAAGCATTTGTCAGTAATCGTGGAGCTCAACTCAGAACTTAAGGAGCTCAACTCGACGAACAATACCAAACAAAGGACATTTGGGTAGGCCGCATCAACTACTCAAACTGCCAGACCATCATTAAAACTAAGTGAGAAAGAGAAAATAAAATATCCACATAGTCCTCACATTCACAATCATTCTTATATCTTCTGACTACGTCACGCCCACTGAATTCGACAAGTCGAGCCCGCCGCGTACCTACTTGTAGCTTCATAACTAAAATACGGAGTGATCATCTGTATTCATCTTTGCTCGTTGCTAAAAGTAACGGCCGCACGGGTTGACTGATCAAGGTCAAGGGGGATGCGCAGTAAGATAGCCCACTGAATTTAATTTTTTTACCGATTTCCAAAAAGGAGGTGGTTATATGTTCGTCTATCTAGGGGTAGGTACCATAAGCAACACTTGAAAAAATAATAAAAATAGATCCAAAGACACCGACTTCCGAAAATAAAGTTACTTTTCTAATCAAATCAAATCAAATTATTTATTTTTGCAGAAAACACTGTTACAATGGTGTTATTAGATGTACATGTTTCAAGTGATTCTATCGTAAGGCATGCAAAATGTATACAATCATGGTCTATCAAAGTCAAGATTGACATTGAAACATGAATATAAAATTACATAAAATATTTTAGATATTAAATTAATGGAATGTCTTTCTTAAAGATATATTAATACACATTAATTATTTATTTATTAATAAATTATTTCAATGTCATTCCTAGAATTATTACAATACATTAACAGATCAATTATTTAAAGATACATGCATAATTATTGTTCTATTACTTGATGGCACTGTGGGTGGGTTCTTGAGTTTGGAAAACTTGTCGTTTACGTAGTCATTCAAGTTATAGTAACATTTATTAGCTAAATAGTACACTACACTTACTCATACACTTTGTTGTGTTTTTTTAGAAGTCAATTGTTTCTTTTTTGGAAGTGTATACGGGGTGTCAGGGACATAGACGCGAAGCCTGCTACCATGGATTCAGTACATGATTCTGAACACCCCTGCGTTGAAATTTTTCGTCGATTATTTAAAAACAAAACAGCTGTTTTATAGAAAAGTGCAATACCTACGCGGTCAAAATGTATGGAACAGCTGCTTTATTCTGTCTCTGACACCCTGTGGAATGCAGCTAGTGGCATTCTATTCTATCACTGTCGGATAAAGAGCCGCAATTTGCGGCATAATAGTGGCGCCTACCTCGAACCGGTTAAATTACCGTAAAGATATGAATTGTCACTGTCACTTGTTATTTTGGTTGAGTGTTGAGGTTAATTCGCTGCTTTTTGATTTGTATTTGTTTTACTAGTGATACATATATTAAAAGTCACTAAATGACTGAATTTACGTCGTTAAGAGATTTAGAAGGTATCATAAATATTGAACAATTTTTGTTTATACAAAAACGCAAGGCAATGTTACAACTACTATTACTAGGAGAACGTAGAATGCATGAACAAGCGAAGCGAGCTCGGGACTTGCAGCACCCCGACTTGAAACGGTTAGGTACGAAGGGGGTGGCGGGGTCTAGTGAGCGAGCGAAGCGAGTGAACAAAACACGAAAGCATTTAAACTCAAACCATTTTACATAAGCTACCGAAACATTTATTTAAATTAAAACATTTACAGTCATTTTTAAATTGTCAAGGAGTCGGTCAGTTAGAAAGACGAAACTAGTTGCATGGAACGAAACGGGCAAGAAACTCCACGGACCGTTTTTAAAAATTATATTGTTACAAAACATTAGTTACTTCATTAACCTAATTATGCAATAATCTTGCGTTATTATATTTTAATCTGAACATGAAAACATGTCCTTAGCAACGCGAATCGTATTATTATGACGGACCTTAAAAACATTGGACATTCGTGAACCAGTATTACAACGTCGTAAAATTTACTTAACAACAAAAAATTAAAAAAAAACAATCCTTATTTGCTATCACGCTCAGTGTTCGTGAAAATAAATAAATAGTCAGAGTTAAATAAAATAAATAGTAAAGCCGTTTATTTCCTGCAAACTATACATTATCTTAACATAGGTAGGTACTTAGTTTTAAATCAAATCAAATTATTTTATTTCCAGATCATATTACAATCCAATTTGTTAGTAATTAAATACACTTATTAAACACTAGTGTTAGTATGAAACAATATTTGGCAATTTTGGTTATAAGTACAATTAATGTCAAAACCATCAATAGTAATGTCAAAATCACCATTAATAATAATGTCATAATCATAACTATAATGTCAAAATCACTAAGAAGACAATAAACATAAGTATGCAATAATTAACAAAACATTACTTACTTCAAGGCACGATTTGAAGATAATACCTTTAACGTTAGTATTTTTTCTGTTATTTTTGGCAGTGTATAGACTGCCGCTAGCTAGCTAGCTGGCATAATAGTGGTGCTGCTTTGGCGCGGCTAAAGTGCCGTAAGCAGCGCTTTGTCATAGTCACCGTCACTGAGTCACTGCCACTTGTTATTTTGTTTGACTGTTGAGGTTAGTTCGCTGTAAAACACCACATTCCCAAAACAAAACATAACTTTATCTCGTGCCTAAACGGACCCTGGCCACAGATATGTGGTCGCAGTTCTAACCTACCCTACCTTTCAGCCATTTTCATTTGCTACTTCATTTTGCGTAAATTCAGTAATTGTGGCGACTTTTGATATTATCTAAAACAAATACGATCAATCAATACAAAGAGCAGCGAACTAACCTCAACAATCAAACAGGATAACAAGTGACAGTGGCAATGCAATGCTTACGGCTAAAGTGTTATACAATTTTAATTTGTTAAGACGCAGATATATGCCAGTGATTTTGAGTGATTAGTTTGCGTGTTCTGTACTGAGCTCACGCAACGCGTCGTACGTCCAGCCAGTAATAGGACTCGCCCATCAAGGGGCGTTGTCCCCAATTTAAAGGTATTTTAATAAAACACGTATACTAAAAGATCAATAATTTAATTATCTTTAAAATGGTGGAGGTTTCAGAAAAATACGCTTGATAGATTTTGCGTGATTCTCTGTTTTTTATCCGCGTTAGACATGACTTTACAAATTAATTTCACTATGTAATATACACATAATCTAAAATATACCTATATTTAAGTTATTAAAAAATTTATCTAATTTAACATATAATTTTTACAAGTCATTAACACTACTCGTTTAGACGTGATATTCAGTATAAAATCATTAAAAGTCGGTTATCGCCGCCTTAAGTGGCAGCCCACTGATCTGTTTGGGTATTTGGTTAATTAAATTTTGACAGACATATTGTAACAATTTTATTTTTCTGAACTAGTGTGCTTCTACATCTTGTGACAGCTAGTCGGGTTGGATCTCTTGAAAGCAATTTTTTAATACTATGGCTTTAGTATATCGCTCGATAGTACTTTTTAACTAATAATCTTACTTATAATATATAATATGTCAAAAAAAACCTGTCCAATCCGAAAGGGGCATGTAGGTACTGCAATAACATTAGCAAAAAGTAAAAAAAAAAAAAAAGTTATTAATTAATTTTTTGACACCCACTAAACGTCGGCCTCCCCCCCGCGCCTCATGTAATAATCCAGCAAAATTCCCAATTGAAAAAAAAAAATGGCGTTATAAAAAGAATATCCTTTCCATTTCCACATAATAGACTCAGACTCCACTATACTTAACAAAACACTCACGGATCAAATAGGGTTTTTTTTACATGTTGTATATACATACTAGGTACAGTTAGTAATCCTAATTTCTTAAATAAAGGTTTAAGTACAAAGATTGAAACGATCCAACCCAACATATTTCTCTGACACATGCCACGTTAATGTCACCCTTTACTGATAACGACATATTTACTGATAAGCAGTCCATTTTAATTATAGGCTTGTCCATTGTTTTGTACTAAATTGTCGATATAGCCTTGATATTGTTATAGGCGGCCAATGGGCTATGCATGTGATCAATGTAGCACATGTGTATCGGCTCAGGCGATTAGGATATTTGTTTAGTAAACAAAAACATATAATTATACTAATTTGTTTGTGGTCGGCGCGGTAACCCGGTCTCAAAATTCACCGGTGAAGATCGACTCGAACCAACATAACGACGACGTCGCAAAAGATGCCTATCCATCGATAATTAACACCCGTCTCTCCACTATTCCAGTGCTTACTCTAGGGTGCATATCCGGTACGGCTCTCAAGTCCTTCCTTATCCTAAGGGCACGTATTCCTTACCATTACCACGCGCGGTCCACTGCTCGATTTGCCATGGCCTTTGTAGTCCCATGAAACATGAGGCTTCATGGGTTAGTGCAAATCGTGCGTTTCATTCGATTTATCGAGTCTGGTTAAACCACGCTGGGTGCATTGGGTTCGTTTATTCATAATTTATTTGTGGTCACCACACTTCTCTATTAGTTGTCATCTCGGTAGTCACTCCCTTACTATACATATATCTTTCTTCACATAGTACATCCATCGTTTCTTTGGTCTTCACTTACCTATATATGCCAGTGACCGTGAGTGGTTAGCTTGCGTGTTCTGTACTGAGCTCACGCAACGCGTCGTACGTCCAGCTAGTAATAGGACTTGCCCGTCAAGGAGCGCTGTCCCCAATTAGACGCTTTATTAATTTACTATACGTAAAATAAAAGGTATTTTAATAAAACACGTATATTAAAAGATCACTAGTAAAATTATCTTTAAAATCGTGAAGGTTTCAGAAAAATACGTTTGGTAGATTTGGGGTGATTCTCAGTTTTTTATCCGCGTTAGTCATAATTTTACAAATTAATTTCACTATGTAATATAAACATAATCTAAAATATTCATATATTAAGTTATTAAGAAAATGCTCTAATTTAACATATATTTTTTCCAAATCATGAACACTTCTCATTTAGACGTGAGGTTCAGTATAAAATCATTAAAAGTCGGTTATCGTCCCCTTAGCAACTTCTTTCATTTGCTTTCTCCGCAATCGCTAACGCAAGACGCCTAACGCGTGTCGCGTGTTGAGCGTATAGCTCCGTGGGGTTACCAAGGGGTATCGTGTTACCCAGTAATTGGGTTCTTCTTATTCGTCGCGTCGATGTTTCATTTATCGGTTTTAAATGAGCGTCGACCGGATTTCGATCACTTGTAAATGTTATTGGATTGTGGAGGTCAGATAGGCAGTCGCTCTATATAAAAACCGGCCAAGTGCGTGTCGTACCACGCACAATGAAGGGTTGCGTAGTTGGGATGAGTTTATCCCAAGAACAAACTTAACAATGTAGTTGAAAAACATGTTCTCCCATACATTCCAACTGCAAATGTAAGTTTATGCTCACAATATTCAGAGATGAGTAAAGAACCATTCTCTCTATTTTTTAGGCTCAGTAGTTTCGGAGATAATTTTAAATGTTACATTTTAATACATTTTCTTAAATATATTCATTTTAAAATTATGAAAAACACATAATTAAGATCCTCGCAATAAGCCCTTTCATTTGACATGTCACACGGTACAGTTTGCAACTGTTTTTTTTTTTTTGTTTTAATTTTCTTATTTGCCCCCCATATTGAAAATTCATTTATTTACGTTACACGTCCGTGTTGGAGTCACAGAAATACGTATGTGTCCAAATTTCAACCTAATCGGTCCATTCGATTCGGAGCAAATTGGCTGTGACAGACGGATAGATAGACACACGAATGATCCTACAAGGGTTCCGTTTTTTCCATTGAGGTACGGAACCCTAAAAATACTGGTATTCCGTTGCACCGATCACTGTCTCTCTCTTTTAGCGTCTGTAATCTCTTTCGATCAGTTGGCTTATGGCCAACTTATTACCATAAAATGTTTCATTCTGAGTTTATATTAGTTTAAACAGCTGTTTACAAGTAGATTTGATATTATTAGTTCAGACATTTTGACAGCTATGTGAGTGGGTGAGTCTGTTGCGTCTTGGTACATGGTTTTGGATTTTTGGATGTTATAAAAACTCAAATGTGTTTTATTCAGCTATTCTTTGTTTATTAATGTGACAGTTTTCTATCACGAACATAGTTCCCGAACGTTAACGTAACTTGTATTGCGACTTGCGATTTCGTGAATATCGACACTCGGTTCCCCAACAAAATTGGGTTTGTTCTCCAGCATTTCATGTTTTTTTGTCAACTTTCATCATTATCATAGCCCTCCCCTAAGCATCTCCACATCGACCGGTTCTGAGCAGCCAGTAACCAAGTTGACAGGCAATTGTTTTTTTTTTATATTTGCTGGGTTTGCGACCACTATTTCATCTGATGATAAGCGAAGATGGTCGACGATGCTTGTGTCAACTTTTTTGATTCCAAAAATTTAAGGCGTCGCTCCACAGCAGCCACTCTCCATGCAGCTATAAAGTATAGTGCAAAGCTTAGCTGTGGGCTGCCCAGAGCTAACCTACGCACGTATACTTTGCTTTGCTTTGCATGAATTTGTAGGCTGGGCTAGTGCAAATCTTGGGGTTCATTCGATTTATCGAGTCTGGTTAAACCACGCTGGGATCGGTGCATTTCATTCATTCATTCATTCATTCATTCATTCGAGATCGTCCTCTGTGACGCATGGCCACGCTACGCATGAATGCGTGGCAGGCTGCTCTCCGTGCACATCCTATTTATCAGTGGACCGCAGTGGACGGTCGACTTTCGGCTTTTAAAATTCCCAAACAAAATTCAATGGCAACAAGATAACGATGTCTATACTAAGCTTAGCCGGGGCTGCCAGAAAATCATAAAAAAATAATACTAATAGTATTATTTTTTTACTTTTTTTAGTACCGAATGCCTCATTGTTCAGTTTGCCTCTTGACAAAGGCCTTCTCTAACAACTTCCACTGAGTCCTATCTCTCGCAACTCTTGTCCTCTTTGAAGTTTGAACCAACTGTGACCTTTAATTCGTCGTCTCAACTTTTATATTGTCTTCCCCTGTTCCTTTTGCCATCTCTAGAGTACCATTCTGTCACAACTTTACTGCACTTGTCTTGAATGCCTCTCCACTATCAACGTTTTAGATTTATTGAAAACGTGGTTGCGAATGCATGCGCACGTGAGCTCGACAAGGTCACTGCGACAGTTAATGCAATCTATTTATTGCTAAACTTCACGTTTTATATCTCTAACACTATCGTAACACTTGAAAAGTCTTATGACAGTCATTACGGCCATTACGGGTGAGTTACAAGTCTTCATGTTGATTTAAAGACAAACTGACGAAATTGCGTCACTGCAGGATAGATGCTTCCCATTAAGACGCAGATATATGCCAATGACCTTGAGTGGTTAGCTTGCGTGTTCTGTCCTGAGCTCACGCAACGCATCGTACGTCCAGCCAGTGCTGTCCCAAATTAGACGCATTATTCATTTACTATAATAAAACAAAAGCTATTTTAATAAATCACGTATACTAAGATCAATAATTAAATTTCTTTAAAATGGTGAAGGGTTCAGAAAAATACGCTCAGTTTTTTCACTATGTAATATAAACATAATCTAAAATATTCATATATTAAGTTATTAAGAAAATGCTCTAATTTAACATATATTTTTTCCGAATCATTAACACTACTCGTTTAGACGTGATCTTCAGTATAAAATCCTTAACAAACATTAATCACGACGCTTGCTCTGTGCACTTTGACGGACTAAGTGGCAGCGCAAACTGTATTGTCGCTGCGTCAAGACGCAGAGTTGTCGTATGCATCCTCGTCTAGTCGCTGCAACTAGATGCAGAGCTGTCGTTTGCGTTTGCGACTAAAAGTTACGTTACGACAGACGTTGTGCAGAAAGCGATAATTTTCTTTGAGTTGAATACTCAAAGAAAATTATCGCTTCGGTGTCCGATTACGACACACATGCACCTTCCTCAGTGCTCACAGCGAAACTGACGATGACCTGTCAAATGCGACTGTCATCAGGTGTGCTATGCGTCTGGTTGCTGCGACATGCGTGCGACTCCCATAGCACACCCACACAAAGTAATACTCGTATACTCACATTGATCCAGCTTATCTCGATTCGGATCCAAAAAATACGTTTTCCATAGATATATACAGAGAGAAACTCGACTGAAACAATAAAAAAGAAGAATAGTTAATTTAAAAATCGAACAGAATGTCTACACGGTCGTGGAAGCGACGCGCACGCATCACGCGGTTAAGCCGTGATGATTCTATTTTGAAATTCAAATAGGTGGTATATTTACGTAGACTCAGCTACCATTCTTTTTTCAAAAGTCATTGAACCGGCACGTGGATTGGTTATATAGATTTATTTAATCAGTTGTTAAAAAATTTCTCCAAAATGGAGGTTTAGAGAAGACGAAGTATTTACGTTTCTATAATTTTTTGTATTTCGCCCAGAAAGTCATAGGTTTTCGCCCATTTCAAAAATTCACCACAGATAAAACGGTTTTGTGACTACAAGCTAGTTTTTTTTTTAATACAGCTCTGACCACTCCTGTATTTTTTTGGCATACCTACAATTTTCGGCCTCGGTTGGTAGTCCCAAAAATTCACTCTGTACACTTTTGCATTTACAATCAGACGACACACAGCCTAAACCGCCTAAACCAGTAGTCGACAAAGTCAATACAGCCAAATATCAATACTATAAATAAACTTAGATTTCTTATGAGAGCCAATCCTTTCTGTGTGTCCAGGATTAAGAAAAGTGTATTGAGACAGTTTTGTCTCAATACACTTTCTTAATCCCAATCAAAAATAAAACTCCCATCCTCTTTCACTCCACAACGCTTCCTAAAATTAACTTGCTAAAAAGTAGGATGCCGTAAGAAGGCATCTTATTTATTAAAAAAAACCGGCCAAGTGCATGTCGGACCACGCACAATGAAGGGTTCCGTAGTTGGGATGAATTTATCCCAAGAACAAACTTAACATTGTAGTTGAAAAACATGTTCTCCCATACCGAATGTATGGGAGATCATGTTTTTCAAACCGCAAATTTAAGTTGGTCGATTATTACTCGTTAACCTGTAGAGCCTACTAAGCTCTGATAGTTTTCCTTTTAATATTTCGCAAACGGATCCCTAAATCCAATCCTAGTTGTGACAAACTAACAATATTTTTGAAAGACCTTTCTAACGATACCCCACAACATGGGGTAGATGAGGGGAAAAAAAACATCCCCACTTTACGTGTAGGGGAGGTACCCAAAAAAATATATTTTTCTTGGTTTTATTTTACCACTTTGTCGGCATGATTAATATGCATACATATGCCAAATTATAGCTTTCTAGTACTAACCGTCTCTGAGCTAAGCCGCGGACAGACAGACGGACATGGCGAAACTATAAGGGTTCCTTGTTTACTACGGAACCCTAAAAAAGTAAATGAAAAATGTTCGATGTCCTGTTAATTTTTGGTGAAAGTACTTCGGAAATAAATCTTTGAAAATGAGTTTGAATTTCGAATAAAACTTGATATCTTGTTTAATGCCCGAAACCAACCCATGTGTGTATCTACTCGCACTCATCGACATTTGTACGACAGTGAACGGTTTTCCGACCACTGGACTAAACTATAGAAGATAGAAAACCATATACTTACGTACCTGCATCACAATTGTATAACACACTTTGTTTCACATTCCGAAGGATTTTTAAGAAATTCCTATGGCCTAGCCCGCACTGCAAATAAAAATCGCGCGAAATTTTTATTGCAGTTCCGTAACACATGGTATAATGTGTATCAACACGCACTGGCGATTTAAAATTCGCGCTCGTTGCTATGCCGTACACCGAATATAAACCGCGTGGATAAAAATCGCGCGAATCATTTTAGCAGTGTGTGCTAGTCCTAACCCATTGTTTCATCATGTTTGAAAAATTCGTCTGCTCGGCAACGCAATGAATGTTGTCGAATTGTTACAAACTCAAACTCAAAGCATTTATATCAAATAAACCAATTACAGGTACTTTTGAATTGTCAAAGGGTCGGTCAGTCAGAAAGATGAAGCTAGTTGCCCATTCCAAAGCGTAGTAGGTTCCTATGGAGAAGAGCAGGTCAGAAACTCCACGGACACTTTTTTAAATCAAAATATAGTTACAACATATTGGTTACATCATTCATGTTGAAATTATACATGTGAGAACATTGTAGAAAGACGTGCACGTTAAAAGCATCCGTAATAACGAGATAAAAACAATAAAAAAATTAAAATATAATGGAAAGCACTGCAATTGTTTGATATGCAATTACCGTGCAGGTTCGGAAGATGTAGATGTGCACTATAAACGAATTTTTGGGTTGTAACGAATGTCGTATATAGGATGAGGATGTGAATGAGGATATCGAGATAATCGGGTTTGAAGTTGCGGATGAGGATACGATCTTGGAAAATACCTTATTGAGGCTTAGTGGACAGTAGATTTGTTGACCATTTTCTATTTTGTTAAGTACCTGGTACTTGTTGAAAAACCTACACTGTCCTCCCATACCTATTATCACTGTTATTTGAATTGTAAAAGCCAATTATTTTGAAAAGATTAAGGCGAAAGCGTCAAGGTAGCCCGCGAAATTCAAATTTTCTTACCTTTTTAGCAATTTGCAGGTCAGTATCATGTTGTATGTGGATCTAAATCTGATTTGCGACCGTATCAAATGTTTATTTATAGAATTATAATCATAAAAATGATTAATACAACTCTCTAAGTTCATATAATCGCATTGAATGACTATTTCATGAAATCATGACATTTGACGATTTTGCTTACTTATGGAGTTGTATTGCAAACTGTAATGATTATAATTATGTAAAGCCATATTTGTTACGGTCGCAAGTCATATTTTAATCAACATAAAACCTCACACTGACCTGCAAAATGTAAAAAACTAAAGAAAATTTGAATTTCGCGGGCTACCTTAGCGCATGCCCCTTAACTGTGGAGTTTCTTGCCGGCTCTTCTCCATAGGAAACGAGCAATTGGAACCGTGCACCTAGCTTTTGACGTTTCATAAGTGCCCAAGTAGGTTTATGTGAAATAAAATATTTTGAATTTTTTGAAGGGTGCTGATGCGGGACATTACCAATTCAGCCAATACGAACGCGTAACTCACACCAGCCTGTTTAGCTCGGCGCGAGTTTTTCAAAATTCACAATTTGAGCGAACAACGTAGGGTCTCATCCCCATGAATTTATGAGGATGCAGATGTGGGTGTGGAGCTTTTAAAATAAAAAATTGAGGAAGCGAATGTTTTGTGGATATCATCCATGCGGATACTCCGCAGTCGCGGATGTGCATACAGATATCCGTTACATCCCTGCCAGCATCCCTGCGAAAGTCGCAGTCAATGTATTAGTTTCGTGCGTAAATCTGGATGACTCATAATTTAAAAGCAATTTTTCTGGTTGTAACCAGTTTTTCTATTGGTATGAAATCCGAGTGTTTGGCAAAATTCCAAAAAAATCTCAGTACATGTTGAAAAGCTGGCGGTTTTTTCCTTAATGTCTGAAACAGCTGCTTTTTCAAGTATGCAATTAACATTTTTTTCTCTTGTATCGGTACGAACAGTGTCGTAACACATACTAGAGTCCACGCCACCCGGGCACCCGGGTCCGACTCATTCTGGAACTTCAACTGCGCTCACAAGCATCCATATTTATACGACTCAGATTGCACTTTCGACCTCCGCTTTCTGGAGGAGAGTGATGTGGCGGTAATTACATCGCCACATGTGAGATATGCATTATACTGACGATTCGCAAAATCCTGCTTCGCGTAGGCTGGTGCAGACCAGCGCGACGCGACTCGAACAATACAATTTCTAATATAGAATACTTCACGGTATAACATTAACCGGAGTCGCGTCGCACTAGTCTGCACGAAGCTTAAGTCCGATACACGCGGCGCCAGTGTCTACGTCATTGCATTAAAACAAATGTAGTTCCACAATTTTCAGCCGGATGGTGGTGGCGTAAATTATCTTTGGGCTCTGGCCCCGACATCAAGCAATAGATAAAATTGTCAAAGTTCTACTGCTTGAATACGAGGTTTTCGGCTACGATGTATGTGTGTATTTTATGTCATTGTATATTAAGTTTTATTTAATGTAATTTTATTTTATTTAAGTCATTGTTTATTAAGTTAGTCCACTCTGAAATGACGCGCCCCTCTACCACATTTATAACTCGATTTTTATAGCTATGCGCTTGGAACTGTCAAAAATCGTAGATTGCTAGTATTTAATTCACCCGCCCGGTTACCTCCTGAATGCCCCGACGCCTCATATGACGCAGATATATGCCAGTGACCATAATTGGTTAGCTTGCGTGTTCTGTACTGAGCTCTCGCAACGCGTCGTATACCCAGCCACTAATAGGACTCGCCCATCAAGGAGCGCTGTCCCCAATTTGACGCATTATTAATTTATTATACATAAAACAAAAGGTATTTTAATAAAACATGTATACTAAACGATCAATAATTAATTATCTTTAAAATGTTGAAGGTTTTAGAACAATACTCAGAACCGTTACTAAACTTAACATCGTCCTTAAAGACTAAGTGGGAAAAATACATATTATTGAAGCTTACTCAAAAAATACCCCACCAAATTTTATAAAATTTATATGTGCGGTGGTCGCACAAGCTTCCCCTACCAAATGAAAAAATAATTTTCTAAATCAGTCCACAATTGACGAAAATATCGTTTGACAGTAAAAAAATAAAAAAAAACATTCGTTACGAACATAGAAACTCCTGCTTTTTGGAAGTCCGTTAAAAGAAATAAAGAAAAGGTGTTCTTGCGTTAAATATCAAGCTGGCAAACGTGTCAAGTACATCCTACATACCATCGCCAATGTTTGAACAAACACAGTTCAAACATGATTACAAGTTGTATTTATTGTTACCACGACACTTTCACTTTGGTTAAGTAGTATACATGTATTGCCAACAGTTGTAGGTATGTAGAGAAATACCTGTCGGTCTGCAAAAAGGTTCTATTAATAAAATAGCTAAATAGCCAGACACAGCTAGGGATTGCTACAGAAGTCTTTTTTTTATTATACTCGTAGCCCTACAGGGTGGCAGGGAACTTCGACATGAATACTGATACCATGGATTCATTACATGATTCTGAAACCCCTGCGTTGAAATTTTTTGTCGGTTATTAAAATAAAAAAACTGCTGTTCCATACGTTTTGACCGCGTAGGTATTGTACTTTTCTATAAAACAGCAGATTTTTATTTACATACCACACCACCTACCACATACCACATACCTACTGAATCCATGGTTTTCGCATCGATGTCCCTGCCATCTGTACAGGGTGACTGGTAATTAGTGACCGATATTTAAACACGTAACTTTACTCATCTCTAGCAACAACTTTTTTAGTGACGCAAAATCTGAAATCGCGAAAAAAAAATCTGCTGTTAGGTAAAAGGTATTTTAATAAAACACGTGTACTTTCGCGGTCTGAAAATGCTTACCACCTTAAGGTTTATAATTGCATGCACACATCTATGTCACAAGGTCGATGTTAAAGGATTTGATTAGTTAACTAGTCTATACATATAAGCCTTACGAAAAACTCAAAAATAGGAAGAAATAATCATATAGAAATTCAAAACATCTTTATTTTTTAAAAGAATATATATTTTTTTAAATTCTAATAACAGTTTATTATTTTAATAACTAGTAGGTATAGCATTCAGGCTTGTGCAGACCAGCGCGACTTGTCGCGCGACGCGACACGAACAATACAATTTCTAAGAAAACTTCACAGTATAACAATAACCGGTGTCGGGTCGCGCGACAAGTCGCGCTGGTCTGCACAAGCCTTTCATCTGCAGATAATATGACGGCACATAGTCTAGTTGGTGTGAAGCCGTGCGTGCTCTTCGTAATATCGAACCATATCAGTTATTTGCACGGTGGGTAGTATCAGCCGTCGTCCTGAACTGCTTCTATGATCAGTTATTTACCCTTCTTAGCCATGTCACCGCATCCAAAATCTCACGGTGAATCGAGATATATTTAGTTCTCGCGATAAAGCACTAATATTCAAGCCATCTTCATGGAGAAGTAATATTTCAGCCCTCTGTTGGAGGGTTAAACTTGCCATTTTATTTCAATCTTGAATCAATATTTGTTATTTTTTACACACATAAACGTATACACACTTAATATTTTTGATAAATGTCATCAATTATGTCAATGAGTCAACTTTTAAATTAAGAAATAGTTTCATCATCAAAAAGTAATTAATACTCTTTTTGTTAGAATAGATGCTTCACAACTATTAAAAATTAACAAGTACCTAGATATAGCATTTGAGACTTTCCTGCACACAGTGTGTTAAAGAACCTAATTTGAAAACTGATAAACAATTTTAGACCACCACTGTACTAAAAGTTCAATAGTTAAATTACCTTTAAAATGTTGAAGGTTTCAGAAAAATACTCTGGATAGATTTTGCGTGATTCTCAGTTTTTTATCTGCGTTAGACATAACTTTACAAACACGTAATATAAACATAATCTAAAATATTCATAAATTATTAAGTAAATGCTCTAATTTTATATATATTTTTCCAAATCAATAATACTACTCGTTGAGACATGATTTTCAGTATAAAATCATTAAAAGTCGGTTATCGTCGCCTTAAGAGACACACACAAATGAAAAACTAAATGTGTTTCCATTAATAAGTATCAAGCCATCCTCATCTTCAGCATTGAATCATCATCAGTCTAAAGTAGATCACTGCTGGATATAGGACTTTCCAATCGTACACCATTTAACATGATCATTGGCTACTCTCATCCTAGCTGCTACCAGCCACCCTGCGAAGATCGTCACTCCATCTAGCCTGAAGGCGTCCTATCCTATGTTTGCTTTCGGGATTACGACCACACCAGTGGTCATATATAATCACAATATAATGTTCTCACTGCTGGGGCACAGGCCTCCGCTCTTCAAGAAGGACTGGGCCGTAATCCACACGGGCCCAGTGCGGGTTGGTAGATGTCACATGTCTTCGAATTTTTGGTTCTAGGACATGCCGGTTTCCTCACGATGTTTTCCTTCACCGTTTTGAGAGCAGTGGTGATGAAATTATTTAAACAAAGTAAAGCGCCTGCCTATGTTCGAACCCACGGCCTACAACGCGAAAGTCGGGGCGGTTACCACTGGGCCACCACTGCTCTCAATGGTCATAATCAAATCAAAAGTAATTAATTCAAATTAGGCTGAGATTCAGCACTTCTTGAAACTCAAAATAACATAAGAGTCCCTCAAAACGCACGCCCTTCACTTCCTAGTGCTTAAGCTGGAAAGAAGAAGTGACGCAACAAACTCCCCAACAGCACAAGAGAGAACCCTGCTACACGCAGCAGTGCTGCCGCGGAGTTGTTGCCACGCTGATTCCGAGCACCTGCTGTTCGTGGTGTCTCGTAGTTTTGTTGCCAATTTACTTGTCAACATTCACGTATGATTAACGCAGCACTACTGGTCTGCCGTGGCGGCAGGGTGAGATTGCAGCACTACGGGGACCAGTAGTGACGCGGCAGCACTGCTGCGACAGCACTGCCGCGTGCAGCAGGGTTCGGAATCATACCTTTATTAAGTTAGAAGAACTTGATTCTATACAATAGAACATAAATTCTACGACCAATATGGCGGGCTCATTGCCACTTCAGCTTGCTATTATTCTGTGAGCTATGTCTAGGGTTGTCAACTTTTTGTACAAGAAATAAAGTATATTCAAAAAGAGAAAATAAACAGTAAGTATCTCGGAAAAACAAACAGTATTTTTTTATTAGATTGGTACCTTTCGTGCTACTCGCGAAACTGATCAATTTAGCACCAATTTTAAAGGCTTCGTAAGCCTCGCCAAATAGACAAGGAGTATTTTTTTTGATAAATGTATTGAAGCTCTTTTTCTATCGTCCCACAATGCATTCATCATGCACTGAAAACACTCATTCTATGAATACTGAGGTGGCAGAACTAACTAAGTATAAGTAATATTAGTATCCAAAAGGTATTTTTGTAACAATAATTTATTTAATATGTCCCGAAAATTCGAGACATGAAGCCTACGTTCGTACGGACGTAATAAAATCGCGGCGATTTTTTTTTCGTACACTATTATTTCAACTCTCGGTATTGAGAATCTAACAGAGCGCATCCAGCGCGTCAAGAAAACACACTGTTGGATATTCAACCCTCGGCGCTAAGCAGAGCGTCGAAAATGGAGATTTTTTTCGCGTACCTATTGTGGTACACGAAAATCGCCGCGATAAAAATACGGCCGTGCGTACCTTTTATTCTGAAATGAAGGCTGGCTGAACCACCGCGCCCATGCCCAGGTGCATGCATGCATAATGTTCTACGTAGTAGATTAAACTTTTTATTTAGGTTTTACTCTGGCTATCAGTGAAAACAGTATCCAGGGTGTCAGGGACATCGACGCGAAATTTTTTACCATGGATTAAGTACATGATTCTGAACCCTAATAAAAAAAAAAAATCTTTTCCATACATTTTGACCGCGTAGGTATTGCACTTTTCTATGAAACAGCTGTTTTTTTCTTAATAACCGACGTAACATTTTTCAGAATCATGTACATGATTCTGAACCGGAAAAATGTTACGTCAATATACGTACATGTAGCCCATGTCTTCGCGTCGAAGTCCCTGACAGTTGACAACCTGTATATTCGTATAAGTACTTTAGTTTTGTTGAACAGTAAGTTGTTACAGCTATTTCCTAATTGCTAATTAGTTATTATTTAATCGTGCTTTTGTATGTTGTGACTGACCGACTTCTTGACAATTCAAAAGTACCTGTAATTGGTTTATTTGAAATAAATGGTTTGAGTTTGAGTTTTGTGCTGTCTTTACTATTTTAGAGTGAAACACAGTATAATACTGTATAATAAAAACAAAAGTAAAGAGAGAGTATAATACTGTTTTTAACCGACTTCCAAAAAGGAGGAGGTTTATGTTCGTCGCATACTTATGTATAATTTCTTCGACAAATGCGGACCGATTTTGAAAATTCTTTATTTTTTTTTTGTATGAATTCCTCCCTAATTGGTCCCATATAAATTTTATTAACTTTGCTTGGATAGTTTTTGAGTAAGCTTCAATAATACGTATTTTTCCCACTTAGTATATGTGGATGATATGATGATAACTTCCTGACACTGTTGTTTACATAGCAGGTACAGATATTCGAATTTGTTTGGGGTAGGTACCACAACAAAAACGAGAAAAATAAAAACACTTTACAAAAAAAAAAAACCTACTTCCAAAAAAATACACCACGTAGTGAAAAATAACTTTAATTTCGGAAGTCAGTGGCATAAATCGAAAATTCAAAACCAAAGACACCGACTTCCGAAATTAAAGTTATTTTTCACTTTGTAGTGTATTTTTTTTTGAAAGTAGGTTTTTTTTTTGTAAGTTTTTTTTAACAATATGGTTGGCAACCCTAGCTCTGTCGACTATTTTGGTGTTCTATCGAATCAACTCATGCTGGAACTTCCCCGTTTTGTTTTTCGCTTGGAATTGGTGACCATTTCTTCTCTGTATGACAAGATTTCTTATACAATTGGCCCTTATTTGCATATGACAACAAACATGCTATGTAATGTACCAATTAAAACCAGAAAAAGATTCCATGACATACTTAATCAATTCTGTAGGCCCAGAGGTCTCAAATAAGTTAAATAGTTACCAATTTCAACTTTCATTTCTAAATGTTTAAGCTTATTTTCTTGCGTAAATTGAAACAGTGCTCTGGGCGCTGTTCTTTAGGATATAATTGATTTGAAGTCTTAAACTGCGTCGGGTAGGGTTCGTTTTTAGTTGTCAAATAGAATAATAATTATGATCGAACCATTTTGTTTCTTAAGAACATGCATTAATGTTTAGTTTTGATTGTGTAGGGCTAAATTTGGTCAATTCGTGTCAATATTCCTGTTGTGAAGGGCGCATAAATCATAATTTTGGTGGCTTGGTGCGACTGTAAGCGGATTAAAAATGTCTTGATTGATACATAATATTATGAGATAAATTTATCGTGAATTCTAGTACGATTATCATTTGCCACTCAATTCGCCAGACACCATTAATTTTAATTTTGTTTTTAAATTCATAACAGTCGTATTGAATTGACAACTTAACAATGTTATTGATGTTGAATACAAATTGACCTAAAACCGAACGAATAACAAATCAATTATCATGGTGAAATATGGGAATTTTATCATAGTAAGGATTTGATATTGATTCGCGTTGTTTTCGAATAGTAAAAACAAAACGAGGATTCTAAAAACACTTTCCATACAAAAATACAGTACATACAAAATATTTACTCCATGCCGAGCTTTTTCTAGTGGTGGGTCGTTGTCGAATTTTTGACGGACGAAATGCAACCGTTTTACCAACGACGAAAACGGTTGAAAAAAAACGGTCGTCGTTGCAACTGGTTTGAAGACGGCTTATAGGACGAAACTCATCATCGAGTGAAATACATATTTGAAGTTTCTTACTATACTAGTACTATCAACGATTTGAAATGTATTGGTCCATGGTTTCGTCAAATCACGAACGACACCATTGACACCTTTTTTTTTTTTTGAGGATGGCAAATCGTCAAATGACTTCTCCCGCTCTGGGCGGAGCGAGAGGGCGTGTCAGACTTTTACTGACTAAAACCCACCCGTGTTCCTTCCAATGCCTGTGTGCCGGGGCCGCGATATCCCTTTCGGACAAACCCGCAGCCCCAGCAGGCATTGGTCTTTCGACCCTGTCAGTTGGTGCAGACATCTCTTTGAGGCGCGCGTGGAACACAACGCGCCGTCGACACGGGCCTGATCCTTATCGGACGGCGAGCTGCCCATTGCTCACCGTCCGCAAGCCCGCGCCTACGGTGGCCGGAAGTCGGCTCTCGACTCCCGACGCCCGGGGCGTCTCCTGCGGCGACTAGGGCCGCGAGGGCGTGCAGCTTGCATCTCCCTCGCGCGCTCCGCCTCCTCCATCGCGAACATAACTGCCCAAGCCGGGCAGACCTCCACCGTATGCTCCACCGTGTCCTCCGGGCGATCCACACAGTGGTGACACCCGGGCGTTTCCTCCCGCCTTATGCGGAACAGGAACCTCCCGAAACAACCGTGTCCGCTGAGGAACTGACACCATTGACACCTGGTAATAAATTATCGACTCTATATCATTGATAAAAAGTTAACTTTTTATTGTAAGAACTGTTTTGTAAACGAACGCGGAACGTTGGACGACGACGCCACGATTGTGATAGATAGTTGAATCATTGCGTTCTCGAGTTTAGTCATAATAATTGGAAGACTGGTTTGTGCAACGAAGACTGTTTGACTGTAAAACGGTTTCATCGTCGCGGAACACAAAACAGTCTTTGTAAACGGTTCGTCGTCGCATCGCTCACCCCTAGCTTTTTCTAATGGGGGCAGAAACCTGCTTCGGTTCTTACTCCTTTAGAAATTACATCTCGTAGAGCGTGCGTGAGCTTGACTTCCATCCCGCAAGGCAATACTTTACAGAAAGATTTAAGTAATTTTTTCATTCGCATCTGACATTTATTGTTTGTGAATTTATGCAAGATTTAAGAGAAATATTCAAAGTGGGCGTTTAGAATAAATGCCTGTATAAATTGCTTGTATTGTATGTCCCATTTAATACAGCCGTTTGTACATGTGCAATGTCATCTATTCCCGCTAGAGGTGGGCAAAGTGTATCATTTTTGCGATTGGAACATTTGCATCTGGATCACTGAAATGATCCGAATCATTGATGTTGCATTTGGATCATTTGAATCATCGTCTCAAAGGATATAAAAATGCATACCGTCAACGAAAAACTGTGAGAGTATGAGTGATACACATCTCATTTGGTATCTCTTTCTGAGTTAAAAAGATTGTAATGTGTCACTCGCTCACTCGCGCCTCGCGTCAGTCAGTTCAGTAATACTGACTAAAGTAACGTAACTCAGCGTGTCAGTCTTTCTCTCTCGCTCACTGCTACTCGATCGCCTCGCAAGAGACGGTGGCTTGGAAAGAGCACAGAGGCAAAGAAATGATTCAGGTTCAAAGATACGTTTGAAACGTTGTTACTGAACCAATCTTTTGGAACACTTCCACGATTCCGTAAAAAGTTACACTCGCCTAACTCCCGCTAACAGTAGCACTTCACCTTACTAGACCGGTTACTAAGCCCTCAGCATCGGGTATATTTATCTGAGGCAATACATTATGATAAATGGTCATACTTGAAATATCTGGTATGTATGCAAGATGGTTGATGGATTGTGCCTCTGTATACAATCGTAAAATAATATGATGGAGCGATGGAACTCGGAAATCAATTAATCTGAGCATAGATAAAAACTACGTTTGATTCCTAAGACCCTCTGTATACGGCATGGTTTCTTGACGGTACGGTCTACGTACAAACCGCTCTGTAGAAAACTACTTCCAAAAAAACACTACTAAGTGCAAAATAACTTTAATTTCGGAAGTCGGTGACAGGAACTTATCATTATCATCCTCATAAGGCAAGTGGAAAAAATATGTATTATTGAAGCTAACTCAAAAACTGTTAATAAACTTTATAATGTTGGACCACCTCTGAAGTTACCTACAAAACAAAAAAAGAATCATCTTAATCAATTCATAATTGGCGGAGTAATCGGGTAAAAACAAAGAAGAAAAAAAAACAGTCGAATTGAGAACACACGGCTTAAAAACCGCACCGTAGAGAAAACTTGTCTCTCAATCTTCCATAGTGATCCATACAACACTGACGACCGTGCCTACACACGGCGAATAGCATCACAATCAGCCTATTTTTGTTCCCACTGCTGGGACATAGGCCTTCGCTCTGTGAGAGGGAGTGGGCCGTAATCCACCACGCGGGTCCAGTGAGAAGTGGAAAAAGTCACATATCTTCGAATTGTTGGTTCTAGGACATGTCGGTTTCCTCACGATGTTTTCCTTCACCGTTTTGAGAGCAGTGGTGATGAAATTATATTCACAAAGTAAAGCGCCTGTCTGGATTCGAAGTAACGACCTACAACTCGGCAAGTTGGGGTCGATAAAACTACGGTTTATTCCCCGTGTGGCCGAGTAGTGGCCTACTACTCGGCCACACGGGGAATAAACCGTAGTCTTACGCAGCGTCAAGAAAAACGTATGTGTAAGAAGGGCCTTATAGCTTCAGTGATCTCTGTTGTAAGCATTTCTCTCGTTAACGACATAGGTACCATAAGGAAATGGCATTTGATGGTATTATTACAAATCCAACTTACTCATTATTATCATCAGATGCCTTGCTTTTTCTCAGATATGTTGGGGTCGGCTTCCAGTCCAACCGGATGCAGCTGAATTTATTTTCCATGGAGTGACTGCTTATTTGACCTCCATAACCCAGTTTATTAAATAAATAAGTAACAATCCAGATTCCAGGGTTCTGGTGAGAAATTCCTATCAGATAAATCCAATGATACAATCATTAAATATCTAGGTATTATCTCCAGTATATTTCCTCTCTCTCTATCAAAACGGATATCGAGCACAAACAAGCATACTATTGATCATCGTTGGCCAACAGTGACATCATTGACATCGATATATTGATCTTTGATCAAGCTGATTGTGAATTATTAGCTATCACTTACGAGAACAAATTGTAAGTTAAATTGTTTGTCCTTGTCACCCATTTTCTGGTCTTTGGACCCGTCTCCTGTAGGTACGATTTTTATGAGAATAATGAGCAGCGCGAGCAGTGGTGGCTCGGGCTTTCAGTCTCGCTGAATTTCTCAGTCCCGGGTCTATAAATTCCCGGGAAAGCCCAGACTTTTACTTAGTGTAAATTACTTCATCACTACTGCTCTCAAACGGTGAAGGAAAACATTGTGAGGAAACCGGCATGTCCTAGAATCAAAAATTCGAAAACATGTGATATCTACCAACCCACTCAAGGCTCGCGAATACCAGCGCTGCCACATTTTAAATGTCGCGGCATCATGCTGACATAGGAGCCTCTGGGCCTCGTACAGGACTTCCTTCTTTAAATTTTAAAGTTACTTTGTTTTTTATTTATGTTAAGTGTGTTTTTAGTATGAGTGATTGCCTGTGCGAGTCTCAATAAATACTTTTTCTTTCTTTCTTTCGTTCTCTCTCTCTCTCTCTCTCTCTCTCTCTCTCTCTCTCTCTCTCTCTCTCTCTCTCTCTCTCTCTCTCTCTCTCTCTCTCTCTCTCTCTCTCTCTCTCTCCTCTCCCCCGAGAGGAGGCCTGTGTCCCAACAGTGCGAAACATTATACAGTGTTTATGCTTATGCTAACTTAGCGCGAATTGTGGTGGCCTATTTGGAAAGCACTGAACCGATTGCGTACCCAAGTAGGCCACCGCAGACATAATCTGGCGAAAAGGGGCATTATCGAGTCATCCAATAACAAGTGCGTGTGCGGTGCTCCTGAACAGACCATGTCCCAACTGATAGTCTCTACAAACCCTTGAATATCTGAACTGCCACCTACTGGACGTAAACAGTATAAAAACAACATCAATGTACCGTCGAATCGAAGAGAAGAGGAAGCCTCATGTTATATCTCTTGTAAGTACATCCACCAACCAGTGCTGGTCCTGCGTGGTGGAAAAAGACCCAGTTCTTCTCGGAGAGGAGACCTGTAACCAAGCAGTAGGAACGTATACTGGCTATGTAGCTCTGTTCTGGTGAAAATAGAGAATGCTCATTTAATAGTATAGGATAGTTCATACTAATTTCATGTTGCCATGATAGTAGATACTAATCCCATGCTGCCTTGATAGTTAGGTACATACTAATTCCATGCTGCCGTGTCATTGTTCTAAGGTAGCCATCTTGTTCTAAACGTTGGTCGACCGAGCTCTGCTTGGGTGAAAATAGAGAATTCTCATTTATTTAATAGTATAGGATAGTTCATACTAACTCCATGTATACTACATACTAATTCCATGCTGCCATGTCATTGTTCTAAGGTAGCCATCTTGTTCTAAACTTTGGGCGACCGAGCTCTGCTCGGGGGAAAATACGGAGATAACGAATTTTCCCAGATATGAGACCTAGCTAGATCGATTTTTCGACCCCGTAAACCCCAATATTGCAACCTTCATCGAAATGGTTAGAACCGTTTTCGAGAACGTGATCGGTTGTTTAATAATATAGGATATGAATGCGGCATCTTCCCACATTTTAGAATTCTCCTGTACTGTATGTAGGTACCATAGTTTCCTAACAGGTGATATAGGGATCAAAGTGGAGCTAAACAAATAAAAAATATGTATTACAAACAGTGATCTCTTGACCCTAAGTTGTTTTTCGATCGCAGAAAACCCCGAGCTTATCAAATTCGTTTAATTAATGATCATTAAAATCTTTTTTTGGACGCCACGACACGATACATGCGCCTGAGCAAGGCTGCAACATGGCCATCCACGTGTATTATATCAGTTGACAGATGTATGAGTTGGTTGTCGAGTGATAACCCTGTCCCGGTTACCGGGGTTGTCGACAAACCAATATAGAATATTATCTATGGCAACCCGCTGATAAGGATCGTCTGTGGTGTGTCTGGGTGAATGTATTCCTTTGTTTATTTGTTTTTTTATTAATGAACAATAAATTGTATTTGAAATTACATAATATAGAAAATAAAATTAAATTACATTAGGAAAAAACACGTTAAACATTACAACAATGCATAAATACAACATAATATAGGAATTACGTACATTATAGATCTTCAACAGTATAAATACACTTAGTCCTTTCAAAGATTTGTGTCAAAGATTCATTGTGTTGGGGATATTCATGTGAAGTGAAGGAAGGACTTTTTATTAAGTAGCTTTTGTAATCATTCTGTTCTATTTGAAACCGATAAAGCTTTTCAACTTCATTAACCGCAAAAGTAAATACTATGATAAAAATCTCTTTATGGGGGTGTTAACAATCTTGTTTTGATGAGTGTTTATACCATTTTTTCAATTTGAGGTACGTTTTACAATTATTCTGCCCTGCTAAGCCGAAAAGCGCTATCTCTGAGATACGGCCTTTTAGTTTTTTTCATACCATTCAATAGCTTTAACATTTTCGCATCTAATCGTATAAGCCAAATAGCGCTATCTGGCTAAAAACATAAAAAAAACCACTAAGAAGTTTGTTTTATCCATATGTTTCCTTAAATTACAATCTACAAATAGTAAATTTTCTCCGAAACTTAATCCGATTGAGATAGCGCCTTTTGGCTTAGCAGGGCAGTATTAATAGTCCCTTTATCTGCCTCTGAGTTATTAGGGTTCCGTACCTAAAGGGTGTCAAACAGAACCCTATTACTAAACCTCCGCTGTCCACCCGTCCGTCCGTCCGTTTGTCAGCGGGCTGTATCTCATAGAATATATAGAACCGTAATAAGTAGACAGTTGAAATTTTCACAGATTGTGTATTTCTATTGATGCTATAACAACACATAAAAATAAAAATAGTTTATAATTAAAGTGGGTCCCCATACAAGAAACGTGTTTTTTTTTCGGCGTTATTCAAGTCCGACTTGCACTTGGTGAGTTTTTTTTTTAGATATGAATTTACTTAGAATAGTCATTTATCTACAAAACAACTGTGTGCAGTTCAGCTAATCCTAACAGATCGACCCATGGGGCTGTTACTTAGGCCCTGAACCTTCACTCTTCTGTTATAAATAACATATCGTGTTTACGTGTGAGATTTTCCTATATTTAGATAACTATTGATTTCTTTATACGGCTTCGAGTATGCATCTAATCGAATTACATCTAACTCGTTTTGTTCCATTGTCTGTCTGGAAATCTACAGTGCAGGACGTTGCGTTTTTTTTTTTAAATTTGAGGATTATATCCAAGATAAGACTGCTTGGAAACATGCTGGTTCTGCTCCATACGTGAAGGTCCTGGGAGACCTACACGTAGTAACTGTTTTTCACGCACAAATCTATCATGCCCCACCATAGAAATATAAATTATCTATGTGCCCCACCCACTTACTAGACCCAAATTAATCCACGTTCATTGTCAACATCTCCCCAGGCCCCAAACAAAAATCCATGAATCCACCCTCGACTGTTCTTTTATCGTTTGACGACCCCATGGATATCACTAGCCAACGACAGCACCAGAATAATGCGGAAGATACTCACGAACAGCAACAGCGAAATATGAGATCCCAGAAACTTTCCTGGAAAAACCAACTTCATTTCATTATGGTATAAAAATAAAACCTCTCTCCCTCCGCCATCTATCGCCCATTTCCGCGAACTACGTTCATTATCAATTTGTAAACATAGATGGCGCCTCTTGTCTGCGGTCGTATGTCCCTGAGCCATACGTTTTGTATGAAATATCATAACTTTGCAGGAAGACTATCGGATGGCCTGCGGTCAGTGTGATTGTGTGCAAGATCACCTGACTACTGTTTTGTTGCTATTAGAAGAATCGGTATCCTGGATTTTAATAATTAGGTCAGCCTGAGTTGGTAGGCAGCTGTAGGTAGTATAAAGGTATTGTTTCAATGCTGAGGCAAGGCTATGGCAATCTCAGACAGAAAGATGGAACGACCATTGATCGCCATGCTTACGATTTCAGACCATTAAAATATCCATGTTACTTAATTATCTGTACCCTAATTGCGTAATACACGATCAATCGGAACCTGAATCGTTTTGAAACAGATTGGTAATCCATTGCTTCATAAGCTCGAAAAAACAATCTGCCAACAACGTAAATAACGCAATGAATGTTGTTGAACTGTCAAAATGAAACAGATTAGTCGTAATAGTTTACGAAAATGCGTTACGTAATTAGATAGCTGGTCGACCGAGCTCTGCTCGGGTGAAAATAGAGAATGCTCATTAGTCGTATAGAATCAAAAACAGCAATCTGTAATTTTAACTAAAATCAAGTTATATATAGGGCAACACTGTTCCATTAGAATATTCTTTGCTTATTTAATAACATCATATCAAAAACAGCAAATTACAACCGAAAATTGAACTTCAAAAACTGTGTTAGTATCAAATACAGCAATATACTGACGATAAGTTTCAAAAACGGCAATCTGTGAGTGTCAGCCAATCACAAGCGTTACTTCGGTTGTGCGTCAAAATGGCGTCCGCGTTGTTTTTGTTGTGAGTTTTGTGCGTGTATTTTCTTGTTTTATTATAAAAATAACGTTGAAAAGTTAGTATTAACATTACAAAAAAAAAAAATGTCTGTCACCTATGAAGACTAGAGTAAGCTTATGATCTGTAGGTTCCTGAGCGTGAGAACAAGAAAACAAGATCTTCTCTACATTCTAGCTGTGAAGAAGACGTCCATTCCCGTTCACCCCCACGGAATGACAAACTCAACCTATATTTATCCTCAAATATTACGCATTATCAATAACAAACAGTTGAAAATCTAATGTAATGACGTACACACGTAATGGCGCCTGGCGGCCATTTTGATGACGTAATTTTGGCGGGAACCCACATTATAAGCGTCATTTTATTTCTGTCCCTCCTATAAATAAAATACGTGAGTCTTTTAAAGAAAATGTTGGGGAAAACTTGTGTTTAATTAATCATAGTACTAGAAACTTGAAGTATATTAAAATAGCATACACCTACTTACCTATCTACGTCCTGTGTATGTAATGTACTTACCTAAACTGTGTAGTCAGCCTCACTATAGAAATTAAATTGTTTATTCTGTAAATAGGATATCGGAATCACATTTACACGTCATATTAAGAATATATTTAAAATTGGCTAGAGATTGAGTTCGGCGGTTCCTATCTGACACACTACACTGAGAGGAAAGGCCGAAACAAACTCAGAGGTCGCAGTCTCTTTTAAAGTCTAATCATAATCTTGGTCAAGCCTTAAGAGGACCATGTAGATTAGTTTCTGAAATTGTCTTTTGAGGAAAGAACCACACAGATTTGAGTGGACCTGTCTAGTTGGTGCAAGCCTGCAAGCGTTTATCAGTAATCGTGGAGCTCAACTCGACGAACAATACCAAAGAAAGGACATTTGGGTAGGCCGCATAAACTACTCAAACTGCCAAACTATCATTAAAACTGAAAAGAAAAAATAAATGAAAGAAAAAACAAAATATCCACATAGCCTTCACATTCACAATAATTAAAATAATATAATAGACTTCCCTTCCCTAATAGATTGAACAGATTGCTAATCCATTACTTCAAAAGTCCAAAAAAAAAATTTGCCCAACAATGTAAATAACGCAATGAATGTTGTTGAACTGTCAAAATGAAATAGATTAGTCATAATCATTTATGAAAATGTGTTGCTTAATTAGATAGCTTTTTTTTTTGAGGTTGGGATATTATCAAATAACTTCTCCCGCTCTGAGCGGAGCGGGATTGGTGTCAGCCTTTTACTGACTAAAACACGTGTGTGTGCCGGGGCCACGATATCACTTTCGGACAACTCGCAACCCCGGAAGGCAACGTAATTAGATAGCTGGGAACATCAATAAGATGACAAAGAGACAGTTGCTGACCCATTTTTATCCCCACCTCAATACTTAACCAACCCACCTCTACCACCATTCAGGGTCATCCTCCATGACCTTATCAACCAGATACAGAGCAAGAACAATATTTATTTTAACATTAGGTTATCAACAATCGAGGTCAGAGAAAGTTATCGATATATTTACTGGAGTGTATTGTGTTAATTACAAGTGGTTAATGTTATATTTAACTTCACTTAAGTAATAACTTCATTTATGGTCAAAGAGCACTGGTGGCCGTCGTAGGTTCAAACCCAGACAGGCGGTTTACTTTGTTTAAATTACTTCATCATCGCTGCTCTCATAACGGTGAAGGAAAACATCGTGAGGAAACCGACATGTCCTAGAACAACTTTGATAGACGAACAGATAAGTTCAGCTACTGGATGGAAAGACAAACGAAGAGGTACTGGGAACGGTAACGGAAACAAGATAGAGAAGAGATAAATCGTAGAACTACGTCACAAAAGTAAAGAAAATAGGCAATAGGCTCGCCCCCTATTACACGGGACTTAAACATAACTGGCCAAAATGTGGGTGTTCTATAAGTACATCTCTGCCCAATCCTTCGGGAAACACGGGCGTGAATGCGTGTATGTTATTAAGACGCAGATATATGCCAGTGACCTTGAGTGGTTAGCTTACGTGTTCTGTACCGAGCTCACGCAACGCATCGTACGTCCAGCCGGTAATAACACTCGCCCATCAAGGAGCGCTGTCCAAAATTAGACGCATTATTAATTTATTATAGGTAAAAAGGTATTTTAATAAAACACGAGTACTGAAAGATCAATAATTAAATTTATCTTTAAAATTGTGAAGGTTTCAGAAAAATACGCTTGATAGATTTTGCGTGATTCTCAGTTTATTTGCGTTAGACATAACTTTACGAGCATAAACTAATTTCACTATGTAATATAAACATAATTTAAAATATTCCCATATTAAGTTATTAAGAAAATGCTCTAACTTTTTTTTTATCCAAATCATTAGCACTACTCGTTTAGACGTGATCTTCAGTATAAAATCATTAAAAGTCGGTTATCGCCGCCTTAAAGAAAGCTTTGATATAAGAATCTCAGGAAAGACAGGACGGGTTCGAATCGACCTGGGGCGAGACGGAGCTCGTAGACAAAGTTCGTAATTGCTATGAAATGGGAGACAAACTTCAGTTTTATATGCAGGGCATTCCACTGATTCCACGTTCATCCCGGGCTGGCAATGACCCAAATTGACTGTGACATTATTTTATTTATTTTGATAACAGATGAAGTTACGAAAGCGGGTTCTAACCATGACATACTTCTGAAAACTTTTACTTTAATTGCTCATCTTTTATATGGTGAGGAGCTCGTGGCTAAGTAATAACAGCCGCACTGGTTGATCCATCAGATTAAGCTACGCTTGCCGGGGTTGGTCCGTGATGGGTGACCGTGTTTACATATCGAGACTCCTCCGTGCCTCGGAAAGCACGTTAAGCCGTTAGTCCCGGCTGTCATTCGTGGATCTTTGACAATCGTTACGGGTCGTCAAAAGCCCGAAAATCTGACAACCAGTCTTAAGGGCTATCGTATTACCCAGTTACTGGGTTGTGGAGGTCCGATAGGCAGTCGCTCCATGCAAAATTCTGGTACTCAGCTGCATCCGGTTAGACTGGAAGCCGACCCCAACATAGTTGGGAAAAGGCTAGGCAGATTGAATGCTCATCTTTTATATGGTAAGGAATGAAAAAGAAATAAGTTTCCCGCGAGAACAAATGAAAGAAAATGCGTTTATTTTCAGTAAAACATGACGCAAAAAAAAACAGCTTGCACATGAAGGTTTCCATACCACCGTACAATATTTAACACTACATACTTTTTTTAAATATATTAGTTAAAAAAAATACGTTTCATCCATAAAAAAAAATAAAAAAAATTGTTATTTTTTTTTTTCTGTTATAGCTGCAATAGAAATACACAATCTGTGAACATTTCACGTGTCTACCAATTATGGGTTCATGAAATACAGCCCGCTTAAGGGTTATTCCGATTCTTAAGGGTTATTTCTCTTGTTACAGATATTTCGAGTAAAACAGGAACTGAAGATTTGCTCCAGAGATTACAAAGCTGAGGTAAATATATCAAAATAATTTGCTACTTTCATTACTACAGGTGTGTGTAAACATGAATAGCATATACATATAAACATAAACATGACATATGTACACAAATACGAATACGACATATGACGCAGTTGGGTATGTGTCTCATTCGTTATTATCAGCCATATTTTAACTACTGTGGGCTTACTATGAGTAATGTTTGGATAATATTGCGCAATAGAAAAACCGTCTACAGTTCAGATCGAATTAATCACACTAGCAATTCACACACTGTATATTCGGAATGCGCGACAGTTTCTAAACGTGTTCACTGCTTGACCGCCACTGATGAACTCTGCTTAGCTCCGGCCGGTCCGAGCGTAATATTGTGTGGCGCTGGCGTCCCAATTAGTCAACTCAGTAACGTTTTTCCGACACATACAATTAAATACACTTTTGAATGACGTATAGGATTCACTCACCGGCTGTAGGACGTTTGAATTTCGTCTTGAACTTTTTAAATAATGTATAGGATTCACTCATCGGCTGTAAGACGTATGAATTTCGTCTTGAACTTTTTAAAGATGTATAGGATTCACTCATCGGCTGTAAGACGTTTGAATTTCGTCTTGAACTTTTTAAATGATGTATAGGATTCACTCACTCATCGGCTGTAGGACGTTTGAATTTCGTCTTGAACTTTTTAAATGATGTATAGGATTCACTCATCGGCTGTAAGACGTTTGAATTTCGTCTTGAACTTTTTAAATGATGTATAGGATTCACTCATCAGCTGTAAGACGTTTGAATTTCGTCTTGAACTTTTTAAATGATGTAAGTATAGGATTCACTCATCGGCTGTAAGACGTTTGAATTTCGTCTTGAACTTTTTAAATAATGTATAGGATTCATTCATCGGCTGTAAGACGTTTGAATTTCGTCTTGAACTTTTTAAATCATGTATAGGATTCACTCATCGGCTGTAAGACGTTTGAATTTCGTCTTGAACTTTTTAAATGATGTATAGGATTCATTCATCGGCTGTAAGACGTTTGAATTTCGTCTTGAACTTTTTAAATGATGTATAGGATTCACTCATCGGCTGTAAGACGTTTGAATTTCGTCTTGAACTTTTTAAATGATGTATAGGATTCACTCATCAGCTGTAAGACGTTTGAATTTCGTCTTGAACTTTTTAAATGATGTATAGGATTCACACATCGGCTGTAAGACGTTTGAATTTCGTCTTGAACTTTTTAAATGATGTATAGGATTCACTCATCAGCTGTAAGACGTTTGAATTTCGTCTTGAACTTTTTAAATGATGTATAGGATTCACTCATCGGCTGTAGGACGTTTGAATTTCGTCTTGAACTTTTTAAATGATGTAAGTATAGGATTCACTCATCGGCTGTAAGACGTTTGAATTTCGTCTTGAACTTTTTAAATAATGTATAGGATTCATTCATCGGCTGTAAGACGTTTGAATTTCGTCTTGAACTTTTTAAATCATGTATAGGATTCACTCATCGGCTGTAAGACGTTTGAATTTCGTCTTGAACTTTTTAAATGATGTATAGGATTCACTCATCGGCTGTAAGATATTAGAATTTCGTCTTGTACAGTAGTTATATTGTTTCGTACGTAGTTAAATTTAGTTTTTTTTGACGAATTTTCAAGTTGTAGTTCGTAGGTTCGAACCCCTAGACGCTTTACTTTGTGTAATTTATTCATCACCTCCGCTCTCAAAACTCTAAAGGAAAACATCGTGAGGAAACCGGCATGTCCTAGAACCAAAAATTCGAAGACATGTGACATTACCGACCCGCACTGGGCCCGCGTGCTGGATTACGGCCGTTCCCTCTTATCGAGAGGAGGCCTGAGTCCCAGCAGTGGGAACTTATAGGATGGTTATGCTGTAACGCAATAGTCGTTTAGTTGCGTTAACTAATAATAACATGTTGGTACTGTGTCTTTTAAAGAATTTGATCGAACTTCGAATATATCGCTATTTTTTTTAAATTATATTTGTGTGATTTTGTTTTCGATATCGATTATTTTCCTATCACGTAGGTAAAGTTTCGCTAGGTAATTTACTTTGACCCCTTATATTACCTTCAAAATTATTTTTGAACAATGTTTATGTAGCGCCACTTCTTCTTCCCAGCTAAGCACTAGGAAGTGGTGAAGGGTGGGCGTTTTTGGGGGACTGTCTTATGTAATTTTGACGTTTGAAAAGTGCTGATTCTCAGCCTATTTTGAATAAATGACTTTTGAATTTTGAATTTTTGAATTTTATAGCCATATTAATACAGATGGGAGACACCGCAAAAACATTTTTTTTTTTTTTTTTAATGATTTTGCGGTGTCTCCCATCTACATCCAACGACTCTTGCTATGACACAACAAAGTGCAATTCAGGTCGCACAGCACTTATTACCTACAGTTATATTCACCTAGAAGTTTATTTATTTATTAAAACTTTATGCACAAGTAAAAATAAAATACCGTACAAAGGCGGACTTAATGCCTGAGGCATTTTCTACCAGTCAACCTTAGGGTGATGCAGAGACAAAACACGGCAGGTGTAACATTAGGGATTGATAACACGAAATTAACTATAAAATACAAGAATAAATACATACATATAAACAGAATAACTTTGTCAAGAGAAATAACGATCAGTAGAGGAGAAAACATATCCAGCAAATCACCACTGGGATGTTTCAGCCAACTTCTTGCGTATATGTTCACGAACCTTCCCTTTAAAAGACAACCGACTGGTTGCCTGAAGTTGCCTCTCTTTCTATCGCGTAACTCTTAGATCTGCTGACTACGTTACACTCAGTGAATTGGCCTGGCAAGACGGGCCCGCCGCGTACTTGTAGCTTCATACCTAAACTGCGGAGTGTCCCATCTATATTAATCTGTACTCATAATCAGGGATCGAAAACTTTTATAAATTACGGTACAGGTACCGAAGAATTTTGGTTACTTCTAAAGAAAGAAAGAAAGAATTTTTTTTTTTTTTTTTTTTTTTTTTTTTTTTTTTTTTTTTTTTTTTTTTTTGCACAGGAAATACAAACAGTGAGTAATAATAACAAATAAAAAAATATATAAAAAAAGGAGTATTTAAAAACTAAGAGACTAATAACGACCCGTGCGAGGCCAAAAAGGCCCTATCTCAGCATAATGCGGCGATATTTAAGAAATTAATAAATACCGCCGCGCTGGTATTCTGATAGGCCCACTGTGATGTCACGGACACACCTACGGTCTTAGGTAAATCCCATTATGATTACTTCTACGATTAAGGTTACCGATATCTCGGTAACCAAGAAGAAGAAATATGTTATCTCATTTAGGTTACCGTTTTAATACCGGTTACGAACAAAGGCGATGCGCGCCCTTTGACTAATGCCGACGGCACGTGTAAGATAGAGGTAATTTTTATATCTGTGGGCGACACTAAACGACTTTTAATTTAATGATTTTATACTGAAGATCACGTCTTAACTAGTAGTGTTAATGATTTGGAAAAAATATATATCTTAAATAAGAGCATTTTCTTAATAACTCACTCTGTAAATATTTTAGATTATTTTTATATTACATAGTATAATTAATTTGTAAACTTATGTCTAACGCGGATAAAGAACTGAACATCACGCAAAAACTATCAAACGTATTTTTCTGAAACCTTGACTATTTTAAAGATAATTTAATTATATATCTTTTAGGATACGTGTTTTATTAAATACCTTTTGATTTATGTATAATAAATTAATAATATGTTTAATTTGGAACAGCGCTCCTTGATTGGCGAGTCCTATTGTTGGCTGGACGTACGACGCGTTGCGTGAGCTCAGCACAGAACACGTTGAGTGAGCTCAGCACAGAACACACTCAAGGCCGCTGGCATATATTTAGTCTTAATACTGGTTTTATTTAATTTAAGGTATCCTTTAAAAATACCTGTAAAAATATATATGTTGTAACATAAAAAATACCCATATTGATCATACTGGTGTCGGTCCCTGCTCATACTACGAGAAGCCTCGCCAAAACCTATTTAGTCTTCTCCCGTAGTTCAAAGGAATCGCTCACTACGGTAACTATCTAATAAACAAACGTACTAATTAGACCAGTCTAGAGACTCTTGTCTAGTAAACACATCTATTTTAAGAATTCCACCTTATTAGACAACACCAAGCAATTATCAGCCGTAAGTACATATAAATAGGAATGGTTATTTTGTAAACAAAGTCATTTGTGATGTGAGGGTTGCCAACTATGCAAGGGAGGATGCCTGTCTAGGATGTAGAAAATAACAGAATTTTCAGAAAAATGCCTGTGTGTTATAAACAAACTGTAAGTCTTAAAATAAATAATACGTTACAGATAGTTTTAAAGACTGACATTAATTCAACCCAAAAATGGAAAAGGCGGACAAGGATTTATATTTAGGCGGACATTTTGCCCTGAAAGCCTTACACCGATTTTTAAAAGAAAAAGAAAAAATACTTTTGTTTGTGTATTTGTTACCGTCACAATTGATTTGAGACTTACATTACACTACTCTTAATTATGATTCAAATTTTGTTCTTAATAAAGTAGGTAATTTGTAATTTCTTCACATTGAAAGAAACTAAAACAATCAATAATCAGGCATCTTTTGGCGGGGCGAGGTTGACCAAAAGCCTGACAAAAGCCGGACAGGCCGGAATTGTGTATTTTGGCCGGTCACGATTGTAAAAAGCTGGACACCTGGCAACCCTACCCGGGAGGGGCGCGCTTGATGTAGTTCGTTACTTACATAGTACCTAATTCATACAATTTTATAGAGCGCCTGAAACACAGCGACCAAACGCGCGCCTCGGGCGCCTGATGAAACTAGGGCCTTAGAGATATTATGTCAACAAATGACATCGCCCGATGTTCAGCTGTCACACGAGGTTAAAGCAAAAAAGAACAATAAAAAATATCAACATTAAAACGTTTGCCAAGATTACATTTGCCAGATAATGTCTTATAAAAAAGAAAGTAATGTTGATTTCTCTTGAATTGTGTAACCTCTGTGTGACAGGCAGATAAAATAGTATCTGAAAGTCACACTTTTCTTTAAAAATAACTGCGATTGATAATATGAGGAAAATAAATAGTTAGTGTTACTTCTCACGTAGGCCACTGTCCATTTTCTAGAGCTTTAGACATGCGTCAGATAAATCAAAACGAATCTAAAATCCGATTTCAGTCAGTAATCGAATCGTATCGATAATCCAAACTATACAAACCGATTTCTCAAAACCACGGCAAGAGTAGATTTGCGTAAGCAAGTATTTTTTTATGTTTGCATAGTTTTGATCGATCGATCAAAACTGCAAGCCGGAGTCTCTCCTAAAATCGAATTCTAAAAACAGAAAATAATGTCAAAATCTGAAAACTCAAACTCAAAGCATTTATTTCAAATAAATCAATTACAGGTCCTTTTGAATTGTCAAGGGGTCGGTCAGTCAGAAATATGAAGCTAGTTGCCCATTCCAACGCGTAGTAGGTTCCTATGGAGAAGAACGGGCAAGAAACTCCACGGACACTCTTTTAAATCAGAATATTGTTACAAAATACTGGTTACATCATTCATGTTGTAATTATATATGTGAGAACAATGTAGAATGACGTGCAAACAAAAACAAATTCAAATAAGCCGTGGCAGCTAAGAGATGACAAGTCCCAAATGACGGCGCCCGTTCACGAACATGACGCATGGATCATGAAATCGGATATTTCACCGTTTGCGTAAAAATCCAAAAACACCCATATCTATAGAGCTCCCATCCGGCGCGCCGAGTATACCCCAGTCAGCCCCGGTACCATATTTTCTGACTGACTAAAGTCGACCGTCCGCTGCTGACCACTAACCACTTCTATCCGCGCGATTGCATGCAGAAACCCGACAACAACCATCGGGCGGTAACCCACGAGACACAACCCGTCTGATAGGAGCATCCTCCCTTTTCTGCGGTGGCCGAAGAACAATCCAGCGTGTTCCTGAAACCTATATAGTACCACCTACTTCAGGGTTCAGGGATGGGTATGGTGCTAGTACTTCCCCGGACAAGTCCTGCCCTAATTACATGATGTAATTAATCACGATCACCTATCACCTGTTTGTTCATCCACAATGTTATTAATAACTCTCTGACCTCCTGAACTGTTTCCCCGTTGTAATAGATTGTTGCGCAACAACTGATCGGCGCGTGGGCATATCGTGGCGCTTATTTTTGCGTTTACGCATGTTTGAACTGTATGAACGCAAGGTTGGGGTCAGATTTGTGAGACTAAAGGTGGACACGTACTTTGCCACACGCAACAAGTTTTGGTATTTGCATGGAACTTGACAGGGTTTTTAAAACTGAGTTTCTGATAGTCTTGTTACCTGTTGAAAACCTCATCGATAGTTAGATAATCTTGGCTACGAGAGATGAAGGCTTCTGTTATAATAAGACTCGATTAAAACAACATTGTGCCAGTCTGCCTAGCCTTTTCCCAACTTTATTGGGGTCGGCTTCCAGTCTAACCGGATTCAGCTGAATACCAGTATGTTACATGGAGCGACTACCTATCTGACCTCCACAACCTAGTAACTGGGTAATACGATAGCCCTTGGTAAGACTGGTTGTCAGACTTTCGGGCTTCTGACGACCCGTAACGACTGTCAAAGATCCATGAATAACAGCCGGAATAACGTGCTTTCCGAGACACGGAGGAGTCTCGGTATGTAACGATGGTCACCCATCCACATACCAACCCCGGCAAGCGTAGCTTAAGCTGACGGATCGACCCGTGCAGCAGTTATTCATTAGCCACGAGCTCCTCAAAACAACACTTGTGTGGCCTTCCAAATACTTTTGCAGACAGTCAGTTGAAGAAGCAAGCTTTAACTTTTAATGCTGTCATTAAATACCACTAACTTGTTTAAAGGCTTGTGCAGACCAGCGCGACACCGGTTATTGTTATACTGTGAAGTTTTCTTAGAAATTGTATTGTTCGTGTCGCGTCGCGCAACAAGTCGCGCTGGTCTGCACAAGCCTTTAACTTGTTGCAGGAAGCAACATTTTAATGGTTCTTTGATGTAGGTAATGAAATCATTAGTGTTAAGGCGACAATAACCGAATTTTAATGATTTTATACTGAAGATCACGTCTAAACGAGTAGTGTTAACGAATTGGAAAAAATATATGTTAAATTAGAGCATTTTCTTAATAACTATGTACATCGCGCGAACCTACGTGCGAGCATATTCGCCCGCACCGCCAATGCCCTGCGTTCCCGCTCATCATCGGCATCGTCAGCAACGAAACGAAATAATGGGGGATGCACTTGTTCATATTTTCCCGAAATTAAAATTTTGACAGTAACATATTAATCAAATTTTATCGATCGATAAAGCGTCAACCCAACAGGAGCGCCGAAACTGTTGTAAAAAAGAAAAAAATATATAAGATTATAGTATGTGCTGCTTGTCAAATTTATGGCAAAGTTGCGGTGTACTGGGTCGTGTACTGCTACGCTTGAATCCTTCGACTCCTGTTGGCGCCCGGGGCACGGGCTCCGGTTTGCCCCCACTCCAGATCTGGGGCTGTTACCAAGGGTGGGCTTATGTATAGTGTTACCCAATAACTGGGTTGTGGAGCTCAGATTGGTAGTCGCTCCATGTAAAATACTGATATTCAGCAGCATCGGGTTAGACTGGAAGCTAACCCCAATATATTTGGAAAAAAGCTAGGCAGATGATGAATGAAGAAAAATTAAAATGCGAAATGCAGTTTCCGAAGGCACAGTATGAATATGTAACAATAATAATACCAGCCTGTTACTGTCCCACTGCAGAGCAAAGGCCTCTTTTCATACAGAGAAGGCACAAACATTGATCACCACGCTTGCTCAAGACGGTTTGGTGATTTCAGACTTATATTAACTATAAGTCCAGGTTTCCTCACGATGTTTTCCTTCACAGATGTCAATAATGTCCAAGATAAACTAAGAAAGTACATATAAATTGAAAAAGTCACATTGGTATTTGCCCGGATTTGAACCCACAACCTCATGCATGAGAGGCGAGGCCTTAACCACTGGGCCAGCACGACATTTGCAAGTAACAATACGAGTATTATACTTAATAGAAAACGGCCGAAACTACGCGCTTCGAAATCTCAGTGTATAAACAGTGTCCAGTGCCCGGTCGGTAGGTAGTCGGGCGTAGGTAATTATTTCAAGGTCACTGCCGAGACATAATATTGTTACTTATTTATACTGTGCCGAAGGTATCAATTAGTAGATACAATCTAGGGTCACGACAATCTAGGTAACCTATTCAATACTTTGTTTTGATAACCAGTAGACATAAAAACATCCTGCTTTCTAGTGATTTGATGATTACATTAGCGTGTGTCTTATACATTCTGTTTTGGAATGCTTAGGCGATTAGATTAGTACTGTTATATGACAAATGTCATGATCATAGCATAGCATAACCAGCTTATAATGTTCCACGCGAGCCCTGTGCGGGATGGTGGATGTTGGTGTCTTCGAATTTTTGATTCTAGGACATGGCCGGATTGCCGGTTTCCTCACGATGTGTTCCTTCACCGTTCCTCTGGCAAAGTCTTTGGGGGGTTATCTTCTCTTTTAGTACTGTGCTACTAATCTAGGGAACCTAAAACCTATATAAACCGTTCCAAAACTATCTGAGGCAAATGTAAACAAATGGATTCAAAAATATTCCTATGTTTATGTCAATGTGTAGTTCCACTTACAAATTGAGTGCTTTGATTTAATTATTTGAATAGCTACTAAAACCCGCTATTCAAATTTTAAAGATGTTAACACATAACAATTAAGGTTAACTCTATAAATAACATGAGTTTTCGTCGATGATTTTTCAATTAAGTACAATTTTAAAATGTTATTCAAACAATCATTGTTGGAAAAAGTGGTGTAATATGAAGTTAAAACGTTCTCGATACGGATGAGTGTGTTACTAGTTCCCTTAAGTGAGTGATTGCGTAAGAATTTAACCTGAACAGGGTTTGTTTACACTTCCGGCAGATACTATTGGAACGGACTACGCTCCCAGTCACTCACTGTGGGTTATCTCTTATCGGTTACTTAGTGCTACGTTTAGCTACCTACTATTAAAGGCACGTATTAATCTTTGACTTCCACGCTAATCTTGGACAAGTAAACAACAAGTGTTTATCAAGATGTCAGAGAGGTCAACAGTTAATTTAATTGTCAGATTAACTAATTGGCATACACGCATCGCCTCATGGTACGATTTTATAATCACTTGTAGCCGAATAGCTCGTGTTACGATGGTAAAAAAAGTAGGATGGTGCCGTGGGACACCCGGTGTTCCTTTTACTGTATATTAAGGCTTATGCAGACCAGCGCGACTTGTCGCGCGACGCGACATCGGTTATTGTTATACTGTGAAGTTTTCTTAGAAATTGTAATGTTCGTGTCGCGTCGCGCGACAAGACGCGCTGGTCTGCACAAGCCTTTATGTTTTATATTCTATTTTTCTCTAAACAGTGACGTTGACAATTTTTTTTTTTGTGCTTCAATTATATATTTAAAAATATTGGTCAGTCATGCAGAAAAACTAGTTTTTCTGCACCACAATCTGCCCCTATTGAACTTTGAAACATTTAATTATTAATAGGGACGATGACAAAACATTTTTTTTTAGTTCTTCATTGAGGTTATAAAAAAATATTCGACACGTATTTTTTCTTTTTTTACGTAATGTAAAGATTACGGCGATACATTGAGTTAAAATGTGCCATGACGTCACGAGTATGTAGATTTTATACGTACTAGTGACGTAGCGACTCCCACTCCCCAACTTAAAATGCGTTTTATCTAAGTCATTTTTTACTAATAAGATGAAGCAAAAAATACGTGTCTAATATTTTTTTATTATCTGACTGACGGAGTAATTAGATTTTTTTTTTTTACCCAAGCATCATCTATTAAAAAGCCTAACTAATTAACTTTAACATGACTGATTTTTGGCAAACTTTTCATATTAATGATAATAATTCCAAGTGTTTTTTTTTTAAAGATTAATAAAAGTTGAAGTATTTTTAAGTCTATAGTTTTTCTGTTCCTTAAGTTTTTTTTATTAAGACAACTCTTCGCCGAATGTCGAATAATAGACACTATTCGGTATTCGACGAATAAGAAAAACATGTCGAGTAATACCAAATACTATAAAGTATTCACGGCATCTCTACAAACTTTGAACAAAAGTAAAACACTGAAAATGTAACCGGTAATGTAGCTGTCAAAAAACAGCAACATATTGTTGTTGTTGTGATAGATTGACAGAAATAGATACTCATAAAAAACGAAAATGAATCATTCGTTTCCGATCAATACGAGAGGCGCGCGGTTAGAGTACCAGTGATAATTACTATTTATGTCAGCCATATTTTAAAAGTTGGGTGGTCTATTTGTAAACAAGAGACGATACCACACAAAACTAGATAAGCTTCTAATACTATGCCCTTTATAGATAGACCAAATAACTAAAGAGGCTTGTGCGGACCAGCTCGACTTGTCGCGCGACGCGACGCCGGTTATTGTAAAGGCTTGTGCAGACCAGCGCGACTTGTCGCGCGATGCGACGCTGGCTATTGTTATACCTTAGAAATTTCATTGCTTGAGTCGCGTCGCGCTGTCGCGTCGCCCTGCTATCTAATTACGCAACACATTTTCGATTTGCAATTGAGTCAAATTGGTTTCGTTTGACTAGAATTGCTTTCAAAAGTTGTAAATTGAAAGCAATTCTAGTCAAACGAAACCAATTTGACTCAATGGCCAATCGAAAATGTGTTGCGTAATTAGATAGCTGGTCTGTACGAGCCTTCCTTTATATCGTACAGTTTTCTTAGAAATTTCATTGTTTGAGTCGCGTCGTGCGACAAGTCGCGCTGGTCTGCACAAGCCTTTAATCACATGATGTTTTTTTAGCAACTTTTTAACTAAAAAAACATTCTTCTCTTGTTTTCGTGGGGTTAGTGTCTAACCTTGTGTCAGAGTTTTAAACCCGCCCATGGGCCTCTGCCTTGGCTTCACATGCCGTCGAGAAATATCTCTCAGGCATGCCCGTTTCCTCGCGATGTTTTCCTTCACCGTTTTTGAAGCAAGTGATAATTAATACGCACATGAATCCGAAAAGTCAGAGGTGCGTGCCTTGGGTTCGAACTCGAGACCTATGACTTGGCAGTCGGACGGTCACACCCATAGATATATAAATAACGGTTACCTATTTCGTATAAAATCGAAACTCACGCTCCGGACGTGTTCCAAATCATCCTGCAGTTTCTTATCGTATAATTCTTTGGAAGCAAGTACCTACATTCCTGGTTGATTGAACTTTTTGCACCCTTCGAAAGCGTTAAAAACGTTATAATCCTCATCCTCATCTTAGGGATTATCACACGTCCAGTTTCGAAGAAGGCTCAACGTATGCGACCGCAAGGTCGGTTTTCACGTGGCATCCAATGTGTTTCACAGATAAATAAGTAGTAAAATATACACGGTATGTAATCACTAATTGCCGGTACATATGTACTTAGATAATTATTCCACTCAAACTTTATAAATAACTATGAAATTAATGACACGCCTTCGTAAACGTTGTGAGGAAACAACAAAATTCAAAAGTCATTTATTCAAACTAGGCTGAGAATCAGCACTTTTCGAAAGTCAATTACGTGTACATAAGACAGTTCCCCAAAACGCCCACCCTTTAATATACTAGCTGCCCCGCGCCGGCTTCGCTCGGGTAGCACTATGTACTTATCTACTGCTTACCTACCTACCTACTCTACCTACCTACCTACCTACCTACCCTACCTACCTACCTACCTACAATAACTATCCTACCTACCATACCTATCCACGAACCTATTACTCTGCTAAAATTCACATTCATCAAACGCGCTAACTGTCCAACGCGCGAAGTTAAAATAGTCGTTAAGTTTTCTGAAATATTCCAATTTTCTGCGCAATTTTCTTTTTTTTTTCGTAAGAACCTTCTCCGTACAATAACAAACACAACAAAAAAAGAATTAGCGAAATTGGTCCAGCCGTGCTCGAGTTTTGCGCTTAGCAACGACGTATTTAGCAATTCATTTTTATTCTATACATAGAAGAAGATGATTCTATAATAATAACACGTCTTAGAACCAAAAATTCGAAGATATGTGACATCCATCAACCAGCACCGTGTGGTGTGTGATGTGGTGTATTACGGCCCACTCCCTCTCACAGAGAGGATGTTCTGCCCCACAGCAGTGGGAACATTAGAGGTTGGTTATGCTTATGCATTATATAATGTCTACTGGCTCTGATTCTGAATGTAATGTAACGTAATAGTCCATCGTTTTTCTTTTGTAATACTCGATACTTTCCATGTATGCTAACATAATGCCGGTATGTTTCGTAGGGGCACGCAGCGGTATTAAGGCGATGATAACCGAATTTTAATATTTTTCTACTGAAGATCATGCCTAAACGAGTAGTGTTAATGATTTGGAAAAAATATATGTTAAATTAAAGCATTTTCTTAATAACTTAATATATGAATATTTTTGATTATGTTTATATTACATAGTGAAATTAATTTGTAAAGTTATGTATAACGCGGATAAAAAACTGAGAAATACTTAAAATCTATCGAGCGTATCTTTCTGAAACCTCCACCATTTGAAAGATAATTTAATTATTGATGTTTTAGTATACTTGTTTTATTAAAATACCTTTAAATTGGGGACAGCGCCCCTTGATGGGCGAGTCCTATTACTGGTTGAACGTACGACGCGTTGCGTGAGCTCAGTACAGAATACGAAAGCTAACCACTTCAGATCTACATCTTAAGTACATCAACATTTCGCCAGCCCAGCAGTCGAGAAAAAGCGTTCTTGACACCTGTCAGTTTGAATTGCGAGTTTTATCCTTATTACTACTAGAAATTGTCCAACTGACAGGTGTCAGAAACGCATTCTCTCAAAGGCCGGACTGTATGTTATAGTACCATGTAATAGGGGTGACCGTACCATCAACCGGACACAAATCTAGACTCCGGGCTGCTAGTGAGACATTATCTGCTACTTGGGAGAAACCTATGACCAACAGTGGACGTCTTTCAGTTGGAATGATTATGGTGGATTGGTGATGAACTCTTTAACCTTGATGTAGCTATAGTTCGACCGAGACCGCTGTACTGCGCCTTAGGAATACGCGGCGAGGCGGGGGGCAGCGTTGACGAATGAGTGCCGGGACGCCGTGAGCGTTGACAAATGAGCGGCCTGCACTGGCCCCCGACTCGCAAATATACTTTTTTTTTTTGACGGTTGGAAATTATCAAATAACTTCTCCCGCTCTGCGCGGAGCGGGAGGCTGTGTCAGACTTTACTGACTAAAACCCACCCGTGTTCCTTCCGTTGCCTGTGTGCCGGGGCCGCGATATCCCTTTCGGACATACTCGTAACCCTGGCAGGCATTGGCCCTTACGGACTCCGTCAGTTGGTGCTGACATCTCTTTGACGCGCGCGTGGAACACAACGCGTCGTCGACCCGGGCCTGGTCCTTATCGGACGGCGAGCTACCCATCGCTCACCGGCTGCAAGACCGCGCCTACGGTGGCCGGAAGTCGACTCGCGACTCCCGACTCCCGGGGCGTCTCCTGCGGCGTCTATTAGCGCGAGGGCGCGAATCCTGCCTCTCCCTCGCGCGCTCCGCCTCCTCCTTCGCGAGCATTACTGCTTCGCAGAAGGAAGTGACGGCCTTCCATGCACTCTCGCTTCGAACCATGGCCTGAACCAGGGCCGGACGCGAGAGATCGCCGCCGCCGATCGCCTCCGTCAGGACACGGCGGTGCTCCGCCAAAACCGGGCAGACCTCCACCGTTTCTCCCACATACCTAAGACGCAGTACAGTGGTGTCGGTCAAACTATATTACATTTCTTTTACCTACAAAAGTGGATAACGATGCGATGACACTATTTCGCTGATATTTCGTGCTCACAGTACTTGCCGGTAATCTCTACTTATGTCATGGTTTATCGCTTCAATGGAATCGTTTCTTACTGTAATTACTAGTTCTTATTTTCTTAATTGCAATCGGTGTTAATTTTAGAAAGTATTTGAAATTTTTAACATGCCTTTGTAATAACTTAATAAGAATTGGAAGAGTATTGCAGTCATGTAGAATGTGTCATGTTTTTGTGAAACAGTTCGCCCGTGGAAGTACTACATCCATATTTAATTTATAATGTACTGGGCATAGCAACTAAGTTGCTTACATACGCGTTAAATACATAAAATTCAATTTGGCTTCGCAACAGTCGGGTAAAAATTAGGCCACTCTAGCAACACTTTTCCCTTACCATAGATTAAAAAAAAAACAACTATTAAGTGCCATAAAATTGATATTTTTATAAATCATTCACAATAAAAAGGCCTTGACATTCGAATTTTAAATGTGTAATCCTGATAACGAGTTCGTTCACACCGCTTATCGTATCAAGTTCTTATTTTGAAGTTTTAAATACTGATAATAATGTCATATGTATGTTCCATTCCATAGACAGTAGATTGGTTTTATTTGTGGATTAAATGAAAACAAAATGTGTCAGAGGTATATTTTATCACTCAGTTGTTGAATGTTTATGGTATCAGAAATAAAATAAATAATAATGATATGATATGATGATATGATAATTCAGCTTTCGTTGATAACTGCTCTCGTATTGAGACCAATATATCAAAATAGCTAGGTGGTACGGATAGTGCCATCCACGAAGACGCCCGGCCTCTCCGTGATTACTGCACTGTAAACTATACTTTATAGTACAGTGTAATCGCGGAGTTGGGCTCGTATCCATGGATGGCACTATCTACAGTACAGCGTGTAAAAAAAACCCTGTCCGATTCGTGAGGGTTTTGTTAAGAATCGTACTGAGAGTGGGAAAATGAAAAATAAAATCGCAGCTTGTTTTTTTTCATTGTGGAATTTTACTAGGTTATGGGGCACGGGCAGCCGTCGTTTAGCGGATGTGTACAAGTCATAACTTATGACCTCTGTGGAAAAATTGCTAATTGATAAACAAATTGGGGCAATTTTGGTACTAAAAACGTGAATTTTAAATAGCAATAACTTCGGTTTTTCACAAAAAAAAAATTGCGTTACCTACGCGCCGCCTTTTGGATCGGATAGCTTACTGCACAGGCACAGGATGCTCTGGAAATCTGGCCCTTTATTTTAAGAATCACCACTAGTGGTGGCTATTTTGCTTAGTTTTTTTCGTAGTATTTTGCTTTCAAGACAATGTTTATGTTCTTTCTCCAGCTTACGTACTGACAAGTTATATGAGTTTATATAATTGTTTATTTTATTTGACTTTCTAAGTCAAGTTATTTTAATTTAACTTTAATTTATTGTTGACAAAATCATCACAATGTTTTTTTTTATGAGTTAGTTGTATTGCAATATGTGATTAGCTAGTGACCTCGAAAATTGATCATATTATTTATTGTTATTAGTAATTAACTCTTTGTTTATTTATTTTACATCGATGGTCCTAGTTTATCATTTATAACTTCCAGTTACAACTATATGTAATCGGGCAAGCCCTTTATTGGAGGCTTTTTATTTAGATATTAAGTGCTGTTTACGTTTAGTTTTTTATTTCGGCCTGAGTATAGTTCTCGATGATTTTGTGTGGTATATTGGCGTGTGCTAGCTAACATATGGCTAATAATTTAAATTATGTTTTGTGTTGCGTAATGTAAATTATTTTGAATACTATTATATATAATCTTAAGAAAACTTACAGATAATATATTCCAGTAGTCAGTATATGCAGAAGAAAGCAAATTACAAGTTTTCACTTATATAAACTTATGTATAAAATTGACAAAACGGTACAAACAGACCAGCTATCTAATTACGCAACACATTTTCGATTTGCAATTGAGTCAAATTGGTTTCGTTTGACTAGAATTGATTTCAATTTACAACTTTTAAAAGCAATTCTAGTCAAACGAAACCAATTTGACTCAATTGCAAATCGAAAATGTATTGCGTAGTTAGATAGCGGGAGTTAAAGTCAAAATCAAAGTCAAATCATTTATTTCAAATAGGCCCTTGCAAGGCACTTTATAACGTCAAAAATTACAAAAAATTGAATTGATTCTAGTCGCCCCTTCCTAAAGGTAGTTTTCGTATGGAGAAGAATGGGCAAGAAACTCCACCGTTACTCTTTAATATATTTTTTTACAATATTAATACAGTTAAACATAGAAACAACTGAGAATAAACAAAAAAAAAAACATGCAACAATGCGACTATTCAAAGAAAAAGTTACTTAATATTCAGTAACCTTTGTCTTGTTTCTAATAGTTTTATGGAATATTTTTTTAATTGGATATTTTATTTAGGCAAAATCCAAACTAAATATTAAGCAATAGCAACTTTATGTCTAACACACATAATATGAATAAATTCAGCTGTCGTGCAAAGATCAGGGGCAAACGGAAGTGCGGAAGTATGATATCGATTCTAACCTTAGAGAACCGGTATTCCCACTTGATTTAGTTGTAACAAATGACACTTACTTATGTCATCTTTCTAAACAAGAAGGAAACGTTAAGGCGACGATAATCGATTTTTAATGATTTTATATTGAAGATCACGTCTAAACGAGTAGTGTTAATGATTTGGAAAAAATATATGTTAAATTAGAGCATTTTGTTAATAACTTAATATATGAATATTTTAGATTATGTTTGTATTACATAGTGAAATTAATTTGTAAAGCTATGTCTAACGCGGATAAAAAACTGAGAATCACGAAAAATCGTATTTTTCCGAAACCTTCACCATTTTAAAGATAATTTAATTATTGAAATTTTAGTTTAGGTGTTTCATTAAAATACCTTGTTTATCGTTTTTTATGTTAAATTAATAATGCATCTAATTTGGGACAACGCTCCTTGATGGGCGAGTCCTATTACTAGCTGTACGTACGACGCGTTGCGTGAGGCCAGTACAGAACACGCAAGCTAACCACTCAAGGTCACTAGCATATATCTGCGTCTTAAATATGACTGTCGGATGCCATAAGTAGGTAGGCTAGGTGTAGCTATGGCAATCGTTACTGGTATTCAGAAGCCTGCAAGTCTGACCACTGATAAGTGTTCTTTCCCTCCCGAAAATGTAAGTAACTTTAGAATGTCAATCAACTCAGCCTATCGCAGTCCACGCTGGACATAGGCCTCTCCCAGCACGCGTAGCATGACAACCATAGAAACGGGTTTTGTCGACGGAAGAATAGACAAAATGATAGATAAACAATCGCAATCAGCATTCATTTGTCTGTTCTTCCGTCGACAAAACCTGTGTGCAGGCTGCGCCACAACACCCTGTCCTCCGCCTTCCGCGTCCAGTCTGTCCCAGCCACCTATTTAAGGTCGTATGTCTATCTAGCTGGAGCGCGTCCCACTTTAGCATATCGATATTCCATAAAAACAATATTCTGAATACATTCCACACTAGAAACGGGTTTTGTCGACGGAAGAATAGACAAAATGACAGATAAACAATCACAATCTGTAAATTGTCTATTATTCTGTCGACAAAACTCGTAGAAAACCCGTTTCTATGGTTGTCACGCTACGCGTGCTGGTAGTTTCTAGGCTGCGACATTTGAAGCTGATCATAAATTAATTAAAAAACATTCTGTGCTGATCATTCTGAATGATCAAAGCTATAATATAAGAACTCGGGAATTCGGTACATTGTTTTCATTTTCACCCTAACTTAAAAACGTAATCCTAGCTAAATAAATAGTCTAAGAGATAAGCCACGTGTTTCATATTAAAAGGGCGTTTCAGAGGTCAGACAAAAAAACCCCGAAAACTTCAAACACCTAGATACGACTATCTCCACGGTCGAACGACGTAAACAATCGAGTCTTGCACAAAAGGTCGTAAGTAAAACAAATACTGATGAAAACATAAATAAAAAAAAAAACCGGCCCATTGCGTGTCGAACCACGCATAATGAAGGGATGAATTTATCCCAAGAACAAACTTAACATTGGAGTTAAAAACAATATGTTCTCCCATACATCGATATACTTCACGGTCAATTGTCCAACTAAGTTAGTATCCGCAATAAAATAATAATTGCGTAATAAATTTACAAATGAACTATTTTCGGACTTTTTCCTTTTCATATGCTGCCTTGCTTCCTGCCAAATTTCATGATTCTAGGAATCTAGGTCAACGGGAAGCACCCTATAGGTTTTCAGTTATTTGCGAGTATCAAAATATGTCGCATAAATGGCCGTATTTTTTTATTACGTTGACTTAGAAGCTTGATTTTTTTAGAGCTCCAAGGGATTATAGACCTACGTATTTGATATTCATTTCAATTTGATACCTCCACGCGTTCCTGAGAAAAAGGGTTTTGACAGACTGAAGGACGGACAACGAAGTGATAAAAAAAAGAAATACAGATGAATTGAGAACCTCCTCCTTTTTTAAGAAGTCGGTTAACAAAAAACTATCATGGAATCACCTGATCCAATTAATTGATAAGGGGCCCCACCGGCGATGATGCCCGAGATACACAAATACACGAGGCTAGTTTTTTAAGGCAGGATAGTAAGCTAGTGATACTAAGTTTGCTAGTTTAGTAAGCTAGCAAGCTTAGTAACGATGAGCTGTGCTGCTGGGGAGTTTGTTGCGCCACTTCTTCCCAGCTGAAGCACTAGGAACTGGTGAAGGACGGACGTTTTGGGGGACTGTCTTGTAATTTTGACGTTCAAAAATTTCTGATTCACAGAAGACGTTTGATTTTTTATTTTTGAAACTACGTGTAAACTACCGAGTTTTGTCAAAAAGTCGTATCGAAAAAGAACTGTCACGGAATCCCCTGATCCAAAATATGTATTTGATAAAAGGCTTAAGTTCCTAATATCACTCGGTTACCACGCCGCGACTGTCCTTATCACCACGCCAACAACACGTGATCGTCCAGACAGTCGTATCTTATCAGAGGTAGGGAAAACATACAATTCGTCAGACATTTTTGTCTCACCATCGGTATGCTGTTTCGTTTTTCTATGGTGTGTTGGAGAAGGTAATTTTTCTAGAAAATGGTTATAGGTGGATTAGTAGCATCCATAATAAAACAAATTGTAAAAAGTTGTGTGACGAGTTTGAAAAGACGGCCCTCGAAATTGTGTGCTGTTCAACAAACTCAGAAAATTTTAGTGAACTAAAATTTTTATCCACATCCACAAAATGCGAAATATGGGTGTACTACAACCCCCCCCCCCCCCCGCTTAGCATGACCACTACAGACGTGGGTTTTGTCGACGGAAGAATAGACAAAATTAGAGATTGTGATTGTTTATCTGTCATTTTGTCTATTCTTCCGTCGACAAAACCCGTAGAAAACCCGTTTCTATGGTTGTCATGCTCCGCGTGCTGGTCACCGTACACCTTTACGTAATCGTTCGGAAAAACAGGCGTCATTTTACGTCATAAACACACGTAAAATGACGCCTATTTTAATGAGGAAAAACTCCTCGAATTATTCAAGTTTAAATACAACATGTAAAAAACCCTTTCTGAACCGAAAGGGGCACATAGATACTGCAGTAACATTATCAACAAGTAATTATCTTAATAATCTTATTACTATTGAAAAAAAAAACATGTGTGCAATTCACACGTGGTAAAAGTGAACCTAACTACCTTCAAAAATTTAGGCCCAAGGAAACTGACACTGTGCCTTGGTAAACACGAGTGGAGGGGGTACGAAGCAGAGCACAAAGAGAACCACGAATATAAGAAACACTGTATAATGCTTCCTATCTCATTTTCTCCCACGTTAAATCTTATGAATTTATGTGTCTGTCTCTTTTTACTGTCGCTTTTTCGTTTCATCGACTTTCAAATCACAACGATGCTAAAGAAGTTTTCACTTCAAAAAGATCTTGCACATTATTTGTACCAAAATTATCCCAACAGGGGTCTTAAGTTATGACTTGTAGACACCCGCTAAACGACCGCCCCATGCATTAGGTAAGTATATCTAAGAGAAGAAGAAAAATGCGGCGTTTTTTTTTTAATGTATTTCCGCCGATTTCTCTGTCAATTGTGGACCGTTTAAAAAAATTCTTTGTTTGTATGAAAGGGCATGCTCCCAAGTTAGTCCCATATAAATTTTATTAACTTTTCTGTGATAGTTTTTGCTTCAATAATACGTATTTTTCCCACTTAGTTTAAGTGGATGATATGATGATAACTTCCTGTCACTGTTATTTAAATAGCAGGTAGTGGTTTTCGAATTTGTTTGGGGTAGGTAACACAGCTAAAAAGTGCAGAATAAAAAGATTTTACAAAAACAAAAACAACCGCCTTCCAAAAAAAGCACTAAAAAGTGAAAAATAACTTTAATTTCGGAAGTCGGTGAAAAAAAGGAAAATTCAAAACCAAAGACACCTACTTCCGAAATTAAAGTTTTACGTAAAGTAAGTAAAAACTTTTTTATTTATTTTTTTCTGAAAATTAAGTACCCACATAAATATACTCTCAGTACGTGACTTAACAACACCCTCACGGATCGGACAGGGTTTTCTTTCTACATGTTGTATAATTTATTTCTTCGATTAAAACTAGAAATAAATAATCCACATCTTTGGTTTGACACTTGAACTTGCTCAACGATAAGTAAACTTCCATTCAAACACGACTACAATACTGTGACGATCCCTAGCACTTAGAAATAAACTAAAACAACTGAGAATAACTTCACGTGTGAATTAAATGACTATCTGTCGTAAAGTCAAAACTCAAAGGTTATCGAATGGTCTTCTTATAGATATTTCTATTTTTTACTTTCGCGTGTGGTCGGCTACCAGTCGCAGATAACTAGTCAGAGCTTTCACAGTCAAAGTTTTTAATACTATGACTTCATCTGCCTGTCAAATTTCCATGGGCTAAAATTTTGCACAGAAAATATCAGCTTTCTAGGTCAAAGTTTAAAGCGACGATAACCGACTTTTAATGGTTTTATCACGTCTAAACGAGTCGTGTTAATGATTTAGAAAAAATATATGTGAAATTAGAGCATTTTCTTAATAACTTAATATAGGAATATTTTAGATTATGTTCATATTACATAGTGAAATTAATTTGTAAAGTTATGTCTAACGCGGATAAAAAACTGAGAATCACGCAAAATCTATCAAGAGTATTTTTCTGTAACCTTCACAATTGATCAGTTGCGTTGTGGTAACTACAAAATTTCGATGTGGTTGCGTTGTCACTAGTAGTTGTGATGTGGTTACGTTGTGGCTAGTGCTTACAGTCGGCATTGACGCAACGTTGTGGTGCGTGCGTTGTGGCTGCGACGTCGCCTTGATGTGGTATCATCCACACAGTTGATTTTATTGGCTCCGTCCGGTCCGTGTGAATGGCGAACATACAAATTAGCGTCCGTCCACGTGGTGTGGTTGTGGTACGTGTGATTGGTTTCTTAGCACACAATAACATGTAACATACCATTGATAATATGAATGCGTGAATGAAACGCAACAAATGCGTGACTGTATTTCACACGCAGATTATGACGTCCATTATCGTTACTATCGATAACTTTGTTGTTAAGATACGTGTGCGAAAACACGATTGTAAGATACGCCATTTTGGTGTTTTCATGTTTTGTAAATATTGTGACGTCAAAAAACGAAATTGACTCAATGACCTACGTGATGAAAATTACTTAACACGTTAGACGCTAAAAATGTTAAAAATAATTTATAATCTATTGTAAATCGGGGTGTCTTATATAAATATGTGTCATGACTGTGTGTTTTTCAGAAATATAGATTATGAATCATGCGGTGCTGTGGAGGCCAGACAGGCAGTCGCTCCATATAAAATACTGGTATTCAATTGCATCTGGTCAGACTAGAAGCCTACCCCAACGAAGTTGGGAAAGGCTAAAAGCTGATGATGATATTGCTGGTAAACAATGTTATTTTCGTGCGTTTGTTATGAAAATTACTCAATACGATTGCACTTGCATTACGTTGGTGGATTTTAGATCTACAGAACGTAGTCGGCTGTCGACTGCTATGTAGGATGAGCTCGTAGAAGTTCGCCACGTTAGCTGCGCCGTTCCATGGTATAATCGTTCATTTTTTTGCCGACCACGCATCCATGCGTAGCGTGGCCGTGGCGTCACAGTGGACAATCCCACCTACATCTTCATACAAAGCGAAGCTAAGTCGTGCGTAAATTTGCCGTGGACTTCTGTGTAGTGGTGCCTTTTCCCATTTGACAAGCTATCTTATCTTTTCCTTTGAGAAGAGCAGGAACGCATCTACGATATCAAAATCTTCCTACCAGTGTTTGTCCAAAGAAGGCAGTTAAAACCTTCCTACTAGTGTTTGTCCGTAGAAGGCAGTTAAAACCTTCCTACCAGTGTTTGTCCATAGAAGGCAGTTAAAACCTTCCACGCAGTGTTTGTCCATAGAAGGCAGTTAAAACCTTCCACGCAGTGTTTGTCCATAGAAGGCAGTTAAAACCTTCCTACCAGTGTTTGTCCATAGAAGGCAGTTAAAACCTTCCTACCAGTGTTTGTCCACAGAAGGCAGTTAAAACCTTCCTACCAGTGTTTGTCCATAGAAGGCAGTTAAAACCTTCCTACCAGTGTTTGTCCATAGAAGGCAGTTAAAACCTTCCTACCAGTGTTTGTCCACAGAAGGCAGTTAAAACCTTCCTACCAGTGTTTGTCCATAGAAGGCAGTTAAAACCTTCCACGCAGTGTTTGTCCATAGAAGGCAGTTAAAACCTTCCACGCAGTGTTTGTCCATAGAAGGCAGTTAAAACCTTCCTACCAGTGTTTGTCCATAGAAGGCAGTTAAAACATTCCTACCAGTGTTTGTCCACAGAAGGCAGTTAAAACCTTCCTACCAGTGTTTGTCCATAGAAGGCAGTTAAAACCTTCCTACCAGTGTTTGTCCGTAGAAGGCAGTTAAAACTTTCTACCAGTGTTTGTCCACAGAAGGCAGTTAATACCTTCCTACCAGTGTCTGTCCATAGAAGGCAGTTAATACCTTCCTACCAGTGTCTGTCCATAGAAGGCAGTTAAAACTTCCTACCAGTGTTTGTCCGTAGAAGGCAGTTAAAACTTTCTACCAGTGTTTGTCCATAGAAGGCAGTTAATACCTTCCTACCAGTGTCTGTCCATAGAAGGCAGTTAAAACTTTCTACCAGTGTTTGTCCACAGAAGGCAGTTAATACCTTCCTACCAGTGTCTGTCCATAGAAGGCAGTTAATACCTTCCTACCAGTGTCTGTCCATAGAAGGCAGTTAAAACTTCCTACCAGTGTTTGTCCGTAGAAGGCAGTTAAAACTTTCTACCAGTGTTTGTCCATAGAAGGCAGTTAATACCTTCCTACCAGTGTCTGTCCATAGAAGGCAGTTAAAACTTCCTACCAGTGTTTGTCCGTAGAAGGCAGTTAAAACTTTCTACCAGTGTTTGTCCACAGAAGGCAGTTAATACCTTCCTACCAGTGTTTGTCCGTCGAAGGCAGTTAAAACCTTACATCCAGTGTTTGTCCACAGAAGGCAGTTAAAACCTTTCTACCAGTGTTTGTCCGTAGAATGCAGTGAAAAATTTCCACCCGCTGTTTGACTGTTTGTATAAAAAAAAGCGATTATTATTTAGTTTTATCCGGATTTTTCGATAGAGACATGTTATGGATGTCTAACTGGAAACAGTTCGTCATAAAAAATTCTGACAATATGGCGAAGGCTTAGTTGTTATCGCTTAAAAATCGTTTTGTGGTGACTTTAGTTCCTTTTTTTATGACACTGTAATCTTCTTTATCAATACGTGAGCGTTTTTGAAGAATCATTAAAAGGTATGATATCTTTAATAGCCTAAATGGTCCCACTGGTGGGACACAGATCTCTCTGCGAGTGGTCCGTTATCCACCATGCGGGTTAGTGTGTATGTCACATGTCTTCGGACTAATTCTGTTTGTCTGTGTGTAGAGTGTGTCATACAATCAGGTATAAAATTGCATTTGGCACTTTTTCATTATTTTCTTTGTTTTTCGTCTGGTTAGTAACTAACCTGCTGTTAGACTTTTTGTGCCGTCCATGGGCCTCTGACTTGGCTTCATATGCCGTCGAGAAATATCTCTCAGGCATGCCGATTTCCTCACGATGTTTTCCTTCACCATTTTTGCAGCAAGTGATAAATTATCTAATACGCACATGAATCCGAAAAGACAGAGGTGCGTGCCTTGGGTTCGAACACGAGACCTTTGATGGCAGTCCGACGTATGCACCACTAGGCTATCATTGCTATTTTGGCACTGAAAAACTCCCATTTGTAAAGAATTGCCAAAAAAAACTGCTTTTCCAGATGTTTGGCTGCCAGCATAGTCAGGTTTTATTAAAGACGAAGATTTGCGTAACGACGCGCAGCGCAACCTGCGAAAAATATTACAAAATTTAAAAATACTGAAGAAAGCATAATTATAGTACTCTAAAAGGGTGTGTCACATTTTTCTCCGTCTCGTCGAGAGAAATATTAGTCATCATTGTAAGAAAAAGGCGGGACAGTGTCGGTGACTTTTCTCGAGGCGTGGCATGCCTCGTCACTAGTAAGACGTCAAATTTCGTAATTACAATTTTCTTCTTGTTCACGTATCCTCTCGTATCAACATGAGCTTTGCACTGGACTACGAGTACTTAAGACGCAGATATATGCCAGCGACCTTGAGTGGTTAGCTTGCATGTTCTGCACTGAGCTCACGCAACGCGTCGTACGTCCAGCCAGTAATAGGACTCGCACATCAAGGAGCGCTGTCCCAAATTAGGCGCATTATTAATTTTATATACATAAAATAAAAGGTATTTTAATAAAACATGTATACGAAAAGATTAATAATTAAATTATCTTTAGAATGGTGAAGATTTCAGAAAAATACGCTTGACAGATTTTGCGTAATTCTCAGTTTTTATCCGCGTTAGACATACCTTTACAAATTAATTTCACTATGTAATATTAACATAATCGAAAATATTCCTATATTAAGTTATTAAAATAATGCTCTAATGTAACATATATTTTTTCCAAATCATTAACACTACTCGTTTAGACGTGATTTTCAGTATAAAAACGTTAAAAATCGGTTATCGACGCCTTAAGGCGAAATCGACAGGGTAGCCCGCAAAATCAATCTTAAGTTATTTGAAATTTGCAAGTCTTGGTTTTACGTATATAGGACTTATCAATACTTTAACACCCAGCCACGAATCAAATATCTACCACAAACCAAGGTTAGATTCTCACCATTCTTGGCGCTAAATCTGTCAATAGAGTGGGAGTGGGATTTTGACCTTTTGCCAAAGTCATGAGTTCGGTGCATAAGTCCTGAAACCATTGACGATGTAAATACAAAGATGTTGTCAATATAATTCATTCATAAATTGTTCGTTGAAGAAGCTTATGTACCTACCTATAGAGTTTGTTTCTACATGAAAACATTGTAAAAGCCAAGTCGTCTCTTTACTCGTCACAACGATGCCATAGAGTACCACAGATACTAAAGGCATAGACAAGTAACTGATGTTACGTCGGATACAGACACGCGGACTACATATATTTTACTTTTTATTGTATTTCACACTCCAACTTCTTTATTTTATTTAATATATAATTCTGAATCTATCTTTCAGATTTTTTTTATCAGAATACCAGCGCTGCGACATATATTTTTTAAATGTCGCAGCATTATGCTGAGATAGGAGCTTTTTGGCCTCGTACAGGACTGCATTAATTTTTAATTTTACTTTGTTTTTTCTTTTTTATTTATGTTTAGTGTGTTTTTAGCTAAATTTGTGATTTCCTGAGCGAGTCTCAATAAATACTTTTTCTTTCTTTATTTATTTTTCTGGTCGGCTGTTCTTCATGGTAAACGACCAGATGGAACTGTGCACCTAGCTTCTGCGTACATTTCATAAGTGCCCGTGAAAATATTGGGATAAAAAATATCCTATGTCCTAACCCAGGTCATGGTCTACCCATGTGCCAAATTTCATACAAATCCGTTCAGCCATTTTAGCGTGAAAGCGTAACAAACATATAAAAAATCAAATCTTTTCTCTTTTCAGTAATATTAATTTAGATAAAATATGTATTTTGAATTTGTTTATTTTTATAAATTGTGGAAAAAGCAGTAATAGCCTAGTGGTGTGACCGTCGGACTATCAACTCATTGGTTTCGAGTTCGAACCCAAGGCACGCACCTCTGACTTTTCGGATTCATGTGTGTATTGTAAAATTATCAAAAATGGTAAAGGAAAACATCGTGAGGAAACCGGCATGACTGACAGATATGTCTAGACGGCATGTAAAGCCAAGTCAGAGGCCCATGGCGGGCTTTAAAACTCTGACATCAGGTTAGTCACTAACCACACCAAAAAGAAGAAGAAAAAGTGGTAAAATTACTCGAGTACCTATGGTACTCTAGTTATGCTACATATTTAACTCTAGTATCAATATTCCTATAGGCGGTCTGAATGGAGCCATTATCTAGAACCGAATCTGCGCAATATTTTACATGAATTAACTTTATCAGTTTAGAACGAGAAATAACTTCTTGCTCTCTTTTAAAAATACTTATTTTATAACTTATATTCTTGAAGCATTAATATTCTGCTTCCATGATCTTGAGCTTTTAGATACAACCACGTACCCCGTACCAAATACCTGATACAGGTTAGTGCTTATGTTTCGAGTCCGGTCCGGTCCGGTCCTTCATTTCTGAGTTGAGCTCCACGATTACTGACAAATGCTTGCTTTACTGACTGGACAGGTCCACCCAAATATGTGTAGTTCTCTCCTCAAAACACCATTTCAGACACTAATCTACATGGTCCTCACATGGCTTGACCAAGATTATGTCTGGACTTTAAAAGAGACTGTGACCTCTGAGTTTGTTTCAGCCTATCTTCTCAGAGTAGATTTTATATTTATAAGTAATGGTGCCCAAGATACAGGCTGTGCCTAGTTTGGGACCAACGATAGCTCAATAATTTAGATGTTGAAATAAACGATTTTTACTTTTTACTTTTATATTTATTCAGATAGGAAACGCCGAACTCATTTAGCTTTTTTTTTCTATTTGACGTTTAGAAGTGATTCTGAAAGCCTATTTACAGAATAATCAATTTTATTTCATTTAAAAGCAAAGATATAAATATGTCTACATGACAGTCAAAGCACTGAATTCCTCGAAAAAATTGCGTCCAACTGTTAGCCGCTACATGCATGCAAACTAGAAAAGCACAAGAACAGCACGAGGACGTGGTGCGAGAGTAAAACGCACTCCAGCATGAAAAAAAAAATCTTGTTTGTTTTAGTTCTTTTGCAGCACGATAGTCTATCGAGACATATAAATAAATAATTAACCAAAAGATATTCAGTTTGTCTGACTTTAGTCAAAGCATAGTTAGTTTATTATGTTCTAATTCTTACAACCAAAACACTGATAATTCGAGGCACGTGTAACAGATATTACCTACGTGGTCATCCCTTTTGGAAATGTATTGAAATTAGACCAGATTATGTAGATAAATCGAGTTGTCGATAAAAATGTCTAGCACGCATTGTACACGTGTCGCGTGGCTGATTCTTTCGTGTTTATTTATAAATCGTGTCAGCCTAACTAGTTAAAACCGCTTAACGAGGAAATCTACATAGTTTGGAGAAATCTAAAACATTAGCTTTGGTCTTTATTTATAGAGCAGAGCACTGCTCTATAAAGCTTAAGTATCTAGGATTAAAAATGATTACAAAAAAAAAAAAAAAAAAAATGAAATTAAATGACTAAGATTCAATCTAGAATCAGAGCCAAAAATTAGAGCATTTTTGGCTCTGATTCTAGATTCTAAATCATAGTATCTAGGGTAAAAAGAATTTTAAAAAAAATCGTTAAAATCTAGCTTTGAAATAAATTACTGAAATTCACACTAGATTAAGAGCCAAATAAGCTCTATAAAGCTTTATAAGTATCTAGGGTTAAAAATAAAATAAACGAAACAAATGCCTGAAATTCACTGGCATCTCAATCAATCTGACAAAAAATGTCTCAAAATGCGGCTGAATTTCACGCAGAACTCAGTCATTCAGGTTGCTCGGAACTCTGCTAAGAGACCTACCTAAACAGCCGCCCGAAGCTGTTCAGCTCATCAAATTCGGGAAGCAAGTCTTTTAGGCGATATACAAAATGTATCTTGCTTGAGACCTACCAAGTTAGCATTGAGTTGGTTATTTATTTAGCATCTAAATTGAGCTGTTACCGATAAGGAAAAAGCGTCAGGGAAGCCCGGGAAATTAAATTTTCTTAAGTTTTTGCAATTTGCAGGTTTGAATCAGGTTGTATGTTGATTTAAAAATACTTACAAAAACAAATTTACGAACAGACAGAATTGGTACTACATATACCACAGTGATTGACTACGTATAAACACACACCCTCTCACATTCACGCACACACTATATCATATCACACAAAGAGAGTCTCACACACACTATCAATTTAAAAAAAACAATTTTTATTTTAATAATTGATTTTAATTTTGTGTTTAAATTTTTGGTAAATATCTGAAAAATTTGCCTTAATGATTTAAATATTGTTTTTTTAATTTTTATAATGTATCGAACTTTTATGTTATTTATAATCATTATTTTTTTTAATTCGAGGCCGTATCAAATATTTATTTATAGAATTATAATCATAAAACTCATCAATACAACTCTCTAATTAAGTACATATTACCCCATTGAATGACTATTTTATGAAATCATGACATTTTGAGGCTAATTCTACCTCAAGGAGTTGCTGATACTAATGATTCAGTAAAGCCATGTTTGTTCGCAAATCATAGTTTACTGAATATACAACGTGACACAGACCTGCAAATTGCAAAAAACGTATAAAAAATTTAATTTCGGGCTTACTCGTTGAGTTGCGACTTTCTTACTACATAGGTACTCGTATTTTTAGTCACAAGTGCTTCTTGTTATGTGTCAATCGTAAAGTCAACTGTTTTAGAAGTACAGCACGCGTAGCATGACCGAGACCACAATGGTTTGTCGACGGCAGACAAAATGACAGATTGTGATTGTGAATCTGTCATTTTGTCTATTCTTCCGTCGACAAGACCCGTTTCTATTGGGGTCATGTTACGCGTGCAGTATTCATTTACTAAATCTACAACCAGAGACATTAAACTCCGTTATTTCTGTGAGAAATTTAACTCTGTTATTCCGGACTCAGAATAGCCTGCGCAGTTGGTTTTCGCTGCTGGTGTAAGCCGCTTGAAGATTACATCAGACATATCGGAAGTTCGGAGCACTACATTACATCATGTGCATACGTGTTCCGAGATTCAATAGTTCACGTTGTTGCTCGTAAATTCGCCATTAGATAGTTTTTATTACGGCAAAAATAGTAAAAGATTTTCCTGTTATAAATCAGTTTTTGCCTACTTGTCTTACATGTAAAAAGAAGTGATCTCAAACCTTTTTTTTTTTTGTCTGCATTTGTGCCCGGTTGCTGGCAATAGGGTCGCCCACTGTTACATAGGGTTGTGGGTGCACCTCTGCCTAGGGTTGACTATAGGGACGATGACTAAAAATTGTTTTTTAGTCCATCTTTGAGATTATAATAAAATATTGGACACGTAATATTTCTTTTTTTACGTATTCTAAAGATTACGGCGATACATTGAGGTAAAACGTGCCATGACGTCACGAGTATGTAGATTTTATACATACTAGTGACGTGGCGACCCCCACTCCCCGACTTAAAATGCGTTTTATCTAAGTAATTTTGTAATATTATGATAAAGCAAAAAATACGTGTCTAATATTTTTTTATTATCTGACTGACTTACTAATTAGATTTTCATTTTTTTTATCCAGGCATCACCCTATTGTACTATAAAATAGAGTATTGTACTCTTTTTCTTGTAGGTGTACCTACTTTATAATCGAGTACGCAAAAAAAAACTATTTTTACATAAACTGACTTTTTGGGCATAATGTTCACTTATCCCAGCCATGCCCACAACACAAAAAGAAGACTCTGCTTACTGAACTTTAATATACTGGTACCCAAAGCCATAAAACTCGGGCGTTTCTGCGAATATACATGTTTAACAAAATACTCTTTTCTAAAAAATGGTATGTGCAAACAGTGTAAAAAAAAAAGTAGTCTTTTTATTAATCTACACCCTTTATTTACCCTCTCTGAAATCAGATATACTCTACTTCTTCTAGAAAAGGTTGGCAACCCTACCTCTGCCTAACCCTTCAGGGAATAGAAGCGTGCATGATATTATTTGATGCATGTTGTATAACGCTTTTTAATAAAAATAAAAGTCTTAAATCTTCTTTCTTCTCTTTTTAATTTGGAGTAATTTCGGTACTAAAAATGTGAATTTAAAATAGCAATAACTTTTTTAGTTTCAATAATAATAAAATAAAATAAACTCTTGGGTAATGTAATTGCATTATATGCCCCTTACTGATAGGTAAGGGTTTTTGTTACATATTGTACTTATAAGAAAATCTAACGATAGGGAAACACCTGCCATTTACTTACTTCAATATAAAACCGCACATATTGACCGAGATTATGATAAAAAAAATTGGTTGCCTGTAAAGTCGGTATACGGGCGAAAGTTTTACGTGACAACGACTTTGAGTGGTAAAATAATTTTAATGTGAATATTCATTCGTATAGTAGGAAGAAGGATGAAATAATTCTGTCTCTCTCGCTCTTAGGCGGGCTAACTGTGCTCGAGTGGAAGGGACGCGTGCCTTTCACTTTTTATGTCTGTCTCTCTCGCTCTTAGGCGGGCTAACCATGCCCGAGTGGAAGGGACGCGTGCCTCTCACTCGCTCTCATTGTGAGCGCATAACGTGAGCGGAGCGTAACGCAGTTTCTTGAAGTGTCACCCGGCAAACCAATTTATAAGACGTTGTCACGTCAAAATTTCTGTTCTCAAAATACATGATGTGGACACGTTCTGCATTGTGTAGCGGCATACGTCATCGACTGTTTATTTTGTAAATAATGAACGTCAATCATATTCTTATGCATATTTGGTTTAAAAATAAAACGAATGCATAAATACCTTCATTTAATTTCTTTGTGTGGAAATGGAAATTATGTTGATACAGTGTTACCTTAGTGGCCGTTTCTATTATAGCTAATCTTTTGCCAACGTTAGGCCCGTCTCGTCCACAACACTACTCAAAAGTAACAAGTTAATTCTAATTAGTCCGTCAGTCACATAATAAAAAAATATTAGACACGTATTTTTTGCTTTATCATATTAATAAAAACGTGCTTAGATAAAACGCTTTATAAGTCGGGGAGTGGGTCGCTACGTCACAAGTAAGTATAAAATCTGCATACTCGTGACGTCATGGCACATTTTAACTCAATGTATCGCCGTAATCTTTAGATTACGTAAAAAAAGAAAAAATACGTGTCCAATATTTTTAAATAATCTCCATGACGGACGTAATTTTTTTATTTTTTATTATTCCTGTTCACGTCGATGACGAGTAGCTACAGAATTTCACAGTAGGTACTATTGTTCGTGCGCGACTGCTAGTCACCGCCTGACGCATGTGAGCGGTGAGACGGGGGCGGTAGACAAAGGCCAAGCTAAGTCAGTCTGACAATTCTGTCAATAGCGCCCTCTCCCGGCTCACCGCTCACATACCTCAGGCGGTGACTAGCAGTCGCGCGCGGAGTCCGCTGTAAGGTAGTAGGGTAGGAATACCTCTTGACTACAATCTGCCTCTCATAAATAGTCAAAATATACTTTAAACGTAATTAGTACCACTTTCATAATTACGATTTACGGCAGAGTTAAAGACTTTAGAACCGTGCAACGATAGTCTTCAGAAAAGGTCAAGCATTTACTTGCATGCACTAATAGGTTAAAGTGTTTTAAGCACATGGCTAAATAGTAAATTACTTGAAAGGATATTTATCTTTTTCTCTCTAAAATTATGATTGCAAAACAAAAGTAAGTTTAAGTTGATACTTACTGTCCGTCCGGTTGGTACCTACGTTTATAAAAGAAATACCCATAGCTCTCAGACCAAATAAAAAACCAAGACAGAGCGCTGCGAACAATACAGTGAAGCATGCCAAAACTACACCGCAGGTCTGTGCATACACGCTCACACGCACACATTTACAACCATTTTTGCAAGTGTAAGTTTGAAAACGTTTTTTTTTGTGTGGTAAACTAAACATTACCGATATTCGGACTATTCCGAATTTTCCCTTTACTTGTGTTATGAGACCTTGCTTCTTGCCTAATATCATAATTCTAGGTTAACGGGGACTACCCTGTAGGTTTTGATTTATTTGCAAGTATCCAAAATAATTATGTTCTAATGGCCGTATTTTTTATTGCGTTGACTTAGAAGCTTGATTTTTTTGAGCTTCAAGGGACCACAGAGCTACGTGTTTGATTTTATTTCAACTTGATGCCTCCACGCGTTCCTGTGAAAAAGGGTCGCGACAGACTCACGGACGGACAACGAAGTGATCCCAAAAGGGTTCCATTTTTTCCATTTGAGGTACAGAACTCTAAAAATGACCTCAAATTATTAAGAACTTTCAGACTTATTTGGAAAACGTTAAAAAAGACTATCCTAGACTATCCAAAAGACAGAAATTGCAAGAAAAAGAACTACCTATGTAAAAGCAACAAAGGTTCTAAATTTTGTTCTCTATTCGTTCGAAATTTGAAGTTCAATTTTTAGTTTAGTTTCGACCAGTCTATCATCGTAAGTTCGAGTCACATTTCGTACGAAAATATGGGAAGAGTTTTTTTGCGATTTCTGACTTTTCTAGTACTCAAACCTCAGTTGGTCTAGTAGAGTTTTTTGATTCTTATAAGAAACAGGATCGATTGGCATCAAAAAAAGTTTTTGTGAAAACGGCCCTGCTGACTGTAATTTTTTTTCAAAATCTGTGAATGCAGATCGAAATCTTTCAAAAAGTTAAGGACAGGCTCTTAAGACCATTTTCCTGTAGCTACAACGGTTAAGGTACCTGTCCTTACTGCCCCATCTCAAAAATCCAGCCTATATATATACAAATATTGCTCGTTTAGTTATGATACAATTATAGCACCCATTGAACTCGTTACAGCCAATCAATTTAGTAAACAAATGCAAGCCACATCTGACGCATACAAATTTGTTCCTCGTCGTCCATTGGCTTCGTTGCCAGCAAATACCCAAACATTATATTTTGCATTGTATTTTTTCCTCCTAGTTACAATACTGTTTACCATTTTAGACTTACGTAATATTATTCAAGTGTCAACGATGTGGTGTTTGTATATTGGCAAGTTTTTTTATTTATTCGGCCATATTTGTCACGTTGGAGCATCGTGGTTGGAGTCGAATGTAGTTAATCACTTCTTTTAGTCGTTCATCATTACCCTAGCTTTTTCCCAACTATATGTTGGGATCGATTGGTAATATACAGGGTGGCAGGGACATCGACGCGAAAACTGTTACCATGGATTCAGTACATGATTCCGAAACCCCCTGTGTTAATATTTTTTCATTTATCTAAGTTACAATAGCCTAATGTTGACTTCTCATCAACTTTTACAAAATATTGCTTTTCCCGAAGCAGGGACGTTAATCGTTGAGGAGTTCTCCTGGTACTTCACCATCAGCTCCACTTGTCCATATACATTGTGACGAGCATAAATTGCTTGGTATTCATATTAATGTAATCGAATCGCAACCCGTGAAATACTTATTATTGAGTAGTTCCGGTGGCCATCTGTGGTCTTCATCATCAGTTCTACTTCACCAAATGGGGCTTTCCGAGAGCAACTGCACGTGTTATTATAAAAAATACCCAAATCACTATAGCTATGTGTGCCTATAATATTTGAAGAGTTCCCTCGATTTCTTCAGGATCTCATCATCAGATCCTGACCTAATGACAATGGGACCATCTCGGAAGTATATCCTTTCAAACACGGACAATGACGGAGTGATGCCCGGAAAAAAAAAATATAAACAATCGAATTGATAACCTCCTCCTTTTGGAAGTCGGTTAAAAACATTATTATACTGTGTTTCACTCTAAAATACTGTTTACTGTTCAACAAAAATTAACTATCAAATATACTGTTTTCACTGATGTAAAAAGGAAGTCGGTGGCAAAAAACTAAAGTACAAAACCAAAGACACCGACTTCCGAAATGTTGTGTTTTTTGCAAGTAGGTTGTTTTGGCTTTTGTATTTTTTTTTTTTACGACATACTTTTTTTTCCCACTTTGACCATAAAATACTTTATTTCTTGTTCAAAAAGTTGGCAACCCTAGTTACATTACAGGCTGGTCAGTCAGGGAGGCAGTATTGTAACGTAATGCTCAAACTCGAATCTGTCGTTACATTACAGGTGAATGCTCCCGGTGAGGGAGCACCTTAAGATTAGTATTACTTCACACCCTGAAGGGTTGGGCAGAGATGTATGTACCTATAATACACCCACATTTCGCCAGTTATGTTTAAGTCCCATGTAATAGAAGGCGAGCCTATTGCCATCAACCGGGCAAATCGAGACTCCGGACTGTTACTGCGAAAATTCTTAATGGCAAAACTCAGTAACACTGCCCGACCCAGGACCTCACGGTAGGCAGTCGCACGACCAGTACACCAACGAGATCGACCAACATTTGCTAAGGAAATAATATGGGGTTGTTGCCCTGCTAAAAAACATCCCGCAATACCAATAATATAAAAAAAAAACTGATTATTTTTGTCCATATTTTGTTAGTCCATATTACATTAGGTATCTTAAAACAATGTTAGTAATGACGAGATCAAATAATACATTTGGTTAACATAATATAATACTCGAAATAAATAATTGAAATGAATTAAAATTAAATTGAAATACTTTTAAAAATAATTTGAAATACATACTTAAATAATCAAAATAAATTAAAATTAACTTGAAATACTTAAATAATCCAAATAAATTAAAATTAAATTGATCTAAAATTAAATAATTGAAATTATAACTCGTGTATTTTTTTATTTAAACGTCCCTCCCACTCCTATGTAAGTGTATAATTTACGGATCTACTGCATGACTAACGCAAGATACCTACAATACGACACAGAGCTCGTGTATGAATTAATCTATTCCGATGCGCGAGCGCAAGTAACCTTGCAATGACATTTATTATTTACCATGTCCGTGCAGTTAAACGTACATATTATGTAGATTGTTGCAAGATCTTTACATGTGCATAAAGACGTATTATGATCTTCAATAGTGACATTGGTGGTGTTCTTCAGAAAGGTCAGGTGTACTCGCAACCGGCGTGAGTGTATGACCAGATATATGATTATAAACGAAACAAGAAGAATATTTAAGATCGTAGCATGATTTTGGTTTAGGCACAGATGGGTGGGACACTACGCATTTTAGGTATGAAGCTACAAGTAGGTACGCGGTGGGCTCGACTTGTCGAATTCAGTGGGCGCAACGTAGTCAGAAGATATAAGAGTTACGCGATAGAAAGAGAGGCAACTTCTAGTCGAATGTAACTGTAGGTGATTGGCGCTGTGCGACCTGAATTGCACTTTATTGTGTCGTAGCAAGAGTCGCTTTTTAATTAAATGATTTAGTGGAGTGTCCCATCAGTATAAATCTGTGGTTTAAGTACCTAATGGAAATCATTTTACAAGTTAAATAACGCACTTCGGTGACCATACAAATCAAAATTAATGGCTCAGTTTAGCTTCTATTTTACGCCCGGTACAGATTGGTGAAACAATGAAGCAAACTCGCCTAATTTTTGTGTTACATTTCATGTTGCATTGCGTAAGTTTGGACGACTCATTTGTGTTATATTTCATGTTGCATTGTATAAGTTTGGACGACTCATTTGTGTTACATTTCATGTTGCATTGCATAAGTTCGGACGGATCATTTGTGTTACATTTCATGTTGCATTGCATAAGTTTGGACGACTCATTTGTGTTCCTACTCGTACATTTCATTTTGCATTGCATAAGTTTGGATGGATCATTTGTGTTACATTTCATGTTGCATTGCATAAGTTTGGATGGATCATTTGTGTTACATTTCATGTTGCATTGCATACATTTGGACGGATTTGTGTTACGTTTCACCAATATGTACCGGTCATTAGGTGCCTTTGAGTTCTAAAATATTTTGTTTAATTTTTCCCGAATATACTGGCGTACGTTCTAAAAAGCACGTCCACACAAATCACGTGATTTCCTTCTAACCTAAACATGAATGAAATAAATAACTCCTCGTATTTTTCCCCACTACGCATTTGTGATTTCACAGTATAGTAAAATAAGCTGCCTTTCCGTTTATGTATGTGTACCTGCGTAATATATGTATTTCGTTATGTCTATTAAGTTTATGATTTACCTCATTGTGGTTGAATGACTGATGTATATGGCATTTGGTATCACGTAACAAATTTTTGACACGATCACAAATGAATAGAGATGGACACTCCGCAAAATCATTTAAATAAAAATTGACTCTTGCTACGGCACAATAAAGTGCAATTCAGGTCGCACAGCGCTAATTACCTACAGTTATATTCACCTAGAAGTAGCTTCTCTTTCTATCGCGTAACTCTTATATCTTCTGACTACGTTATACTCACTGAATTGGCACAACAAGACGGGCCCACCGCGTACTTGTAGCTTCATACCTAAACTACGGAGTGTCCCATCTGTATTCATCTGTGACACGATCGGAAATTGGTAGCAAGATTGTTTTACCAAAGGTGGGACAGAGTCTTAAGCCCGTATAACAAAACTTCACTCAAGACTCAAGTATGACTTCAAAAAGTTAGAACCAATCAAACGGACTAGTTTAAAAAAATGCTTGAGTTTTGAGTGAGGATCTGTAATACGGGCCTTATATTGACCAATTAAGGTCTTCCTCGTTTTAGTTTTTTCCACGTAGTTCTTTTCGCGGTTTACAGTTACGAGTGTTCATTATAAAAATTGGCAACGTCGCAAATAGCTGTCAAATATTTACCTGTTTTGATTAATTTGGCAATATTACTGTATGGAAATATGAAAAATCGCTAACTATAATTTGACCGATACCGCTGTACCGCGCCTTAGGTATGTTCGCAGCGAGGCGGGGGGGCAGTGCAGGCTGTTCATTCGTCAATGCTCACGGCGCCCCGCCGCTTATTCGTCAACAATGCCCCCCGCCTCACCGCGCATTCCTAAGGCGCGGTACAGCGCTCAGCGGTCAAACTATAGTGAAAATTCGTAATATTAATAATGAATTGCAATTACGAGTATAACACTCAATTTGATTTTGTAACCGTTTTAATTGTAAAAAAAGGCATTTGGAAAGTTTTCAAATACCTTTTTTTCATCTAAACCTAAATATTCGGTGTTAGGTACGATATCCATTATTGCATTTCATAATCAATATTTTAGTTCACTAGTTAGCCATATTTCCATACAGTAATATTCCCAAACTAATCAAAACAGCGACATATTTGACATCAATTTTCGACGTTGCATATTTTCTCTCTTAATAGTCCCTTCGGTAGGAGTAAAGCACATCTTGGTCGGCTGCAGTGTCGCCCAACGTTCAATGGAACCCACTGAAAAGAATCTTTTAGAGTAACATCCGTTGTGGCGTTTGACCACAGAATGGTGGTCATTTCAGAATATTTAATACAAGTTTCTCATTAGATATATGTTGCTCTTCGGTCGCTCACAATGGGCCTTATTATAAGGCTAAAAGTCACCCAAAGGGCAATGGAGGGCAGAAATGAAGAGATTCGCAATGAGGAGAACCATGGTACACAGGACATAGCCCGAAGTATTGCTAAACTTAAGTGGCAGGGCACATTGCTAGCAGAACAGATGGCCGATGGGGCCGAAAGGTTCTGAAGTAGCGACCGCGTACTGGAAGACGTAGCGTTGGAAGGCCTCCCACAAGGTGGACCGATGACCTTGTGAAGGCTGCAGGAATCCGCTGGATGCGAGAAGCGCAGAGCCGTCCGATGTGGCGGTGCTTGGAGAGGCCTATGTCCAGCAGTGGACGTCTTTCGGCTGAATGAATGAATGTTGTTCTTATTTTTTTCTTCCAAGCGAAGTAGTTACCTACCTTTTTCCCAGTACCTATAGCATTATTTTTATTTGAGTATTCTTTCGTCATCATAGTCTTTTATGTGACGTATGGGTAACGAGCAACCGCAAAAAATGCTTTTTACCTACCTGTAAAAGTAGGAAAAATATGTGCTAATAAATATCCGTCTAGTTGCTGGGAAAAACTAAGCCGAAGCCCAGAAGTATGCGAAATATCCGGATAGTAAAAACCGGCCAAGTGCATGTCGGACCACGCACAATTGCGGGTTCCGTAGTTGGGATAAATTTATCTCAAGCACAAACTTAACATTGCAGTTTGAAAAACATGTTCTCCCATACGGAATGAACATGTTTTTCAAACTGCAAGTTGTAAGTTGGTCACCATGGGATAGATGAGAAAAAAAAACATCCCCACTAGGCCTAAAAAATATATCTTTCTTGGTTTTCTTTTACCACTTTGTTGGCGTGATTAATATTTATACCCATGCCAAATTACAGCTTTCTAGTACTAACCGTCTCTGAGCTAAGCCGCGGACAGACAGACGTACATGGCGAAACTATAAGGGTTCCTTGTTTACTACGGAACCCTAAAATGGGGCGGATAATTACATGCCCTACCTGTAAGGTAAAATCGCTAATGCTAGGAGTGGATTCACGTCAAAAGTGCAACGACTTAGAATTGAACGCTCGCCCTCTTACTAGCCAGTCTATTATCGATAAGTCTCGTGGTCACTTTACCCATGGCCATGACATTGTAACGTAATTATAAATAGTAAACTATACTCGGCCGTTGGCATAACACTCGCATACGTTTGCCAAGCTCGTGGTTATAGTAAAAGCATCAGGACAGTTCCGCCATCTTGGCAGCCATCTTTGGTACGAAATTGACAATCAGCTGATTGGGTTTACATCAGCCGTTGTTGTTATTGATACAATAAAGATGATTTGCAATACCACACGCCTTTAATTTGCTACTTGTAAATAAAAGACTCACTTGCTCTAGTAACTCGCTAGCACGATGGTTAACGCAGCGTGTCCCCTTTTTTTGGGTGGGAAATTATCAAATAACTTCTCCCGCTCTGGGCGGAGCGGGAGGGCGTGTCAGACTCTTACTGACTAAAACCCACCCGTGTTCCTTCAGGACTTTCCCGCAATCCCGGCAGGCATCGATCCTAGGGGACCCCGTCAGTGGTGCAGACATCTCTTTGAGGCGCGCGTGGAACACAACGCGCCGTCGACCCGGGCCTGGTCCTTAATGGACGGCGAGCTACCCATTGCTCACCGTCCGCAAGTCCGCGCCTGCGGTGGCCAAGAATAGGCCTGCGATTCCCGACATCCAGGGCGTCTCCTGCGGTGGTTAGGGGTGTGAGGGCGCGAAATTTGTCTTCCTCACCCGTTCCGCCTCCTCCTCCGCGAGCATCGTTTCGCTTCGCTTCCCAGAAGGAGGTGCCGGCCTCCCATGCCCTCTCGCTCCGTACCATGGACGTGGCGTGCCCCTACCCCCACGGTCCTGTGTTCTATGTAGTGTCTAAAATATATTTTTAGCATATTGAGTTCTTCCATTATCTTCTTGATTTGCCCGGTTTATGTTAAGACCGTTTTTCCTTAAAGTTGGCAATGTCGCAAATAGCTGTAAAAAATTACCTGTTTTGATTAATTTGTTAATATTACTTTATGGAAGTAAGCAAAGTGGCTAACTAGCGAACTAGAATATTAATAATAAATTGCAATTATATCATTGAATTTGATGTTGTACCCGTTTTAGGTGTAAAAAAGGCATTTGGAAACTTAGCAAATACTTTTTTTTACATCGTAAACTAAGTATTCGCTGTTACGATATTTTTATTATTGCAATTCATAATCAATATTCTAGTTCGCTAGTTATCCACATTTCTTATTTCCATACAGTAGCAGTAATTATTCAAAACAGCGAAATATATGACATCTATTTGCGACGTTGCCCACTTTCAGAATAAACGCTCTTAATAGACTCGCCTGGCTCGCCCTCAATTCCATTTATTACTTTTTAACATATAACTGGCGAAATTTTTTAGAGAATACTGGCACTATGTTGTTTTCATTATAACTTCCTTGGTGTCAGAGTTTTAAAGCCGCCCATGGGCCTCTGACTTGGCTTCCCATGCCTTCGTGAAATTTCTCTCTGGCATGCCGGTTTCCTCACGATGTTTTCCTTCACCTTTTTTGAAGCAAGTGAGCAAGTTTTTGAGCCTGGCAACCCTAACCGTATTTCTGTCGGCAAGCAACGTTGCTTATAATCTACCTAGCCTTTTCTCAGCAATATTAGGGTCGCCTTCCAGTCTTACCGGGTACAGCTGAATACCAGTATTTTACATGGAGCGACTGCCTATCTGTCCTTCCTAACCCAGTTACTGGGTAACACGATACCCCTTGGCAATACTAGTGGAGTGATGACTGGTGTTTGAAGTAGCGTTTCTGTGATCTGGTTTAACAAGCATTTGAGATATTTCCGCTTTGAATATTTTTGTCTTTGGCATGGATGGCAACGCATCTGGGATACTGCAGATGTCCAAAGACTGCCGTGGTCACTAATTACGGGGTGAGCCGTCTGCTGCATTTGGTTTTAAAATCTTCGTGTTTCTGGAAGATTGATCAACTCTCTGATTACTAAATCTGCGGCCAACTCGCTCTCTCCCACTGCTTAGCCTTATCCAATTTCATTTGGGGCCGAATCTTCTCGTCATTCGTCGACATCATTATCATCCCACGCTCCTGTGCCAGCCTCATGCAGGCCCGCGATGGGAACATTGTCGTCCGCCCATCTCACCACCGGACGACCCACACCTCGTCTTTTACTCCTTGGACGCCACTCGGTCACAGCTTCGCGGTGTCCTGTCCAACTACACATGAGCTCCATAAAGCCCCGTGCAGAATGTAATTGTTAGAGACGCGAATTACATTTCTAAGAATACTTCACAGTAGAATTATTACCGGTGTCGCGTCGTACCAGTCTGCACGAGGCTTAATATCTCTCCGGTTGTGTCGGATTACCGTCCCATCGGACTATGAGAGTGAGGGAAGAGACAGTGCACCTGTGTCTGCGCACATACTTGTGCACTGTAATATCTCCCGCGCCGAAGGCTGGTCTCCGCTGAGATTGGTCGCAATGGTCGAAATTCGATCTGGAGAACTATAACGTTTTCCAATATTGAAGACCTTCGTACTTCATTCTTTGCTATACCTACATCAAATGTAATGTTAATTTTACTGTTGTAATATTTTTTACAAACCTTTTTAAGGCATTTTCGAGTCTCCTTTCATCACCTTCACGACTTACCTACCAGCAATTGTTATAAAAAAACTAACAATACATTTCATACGTGTTTCGTTTGCAAACATACCTACTAAGTAGGTATCTAGTCATGCCGTTACGTAATGCAAAAACCAGTAGTTAAGCGTGCAAGCGGGCCATTATAATTAGCATAAAATTGTTTCTTTTGAGTAAGTAGACAGTTTTGTGGCAGCTGAATTACTGAAGACGATATTGTAATTCATTTCAGGAAAATTAAAAAGAAAGTTGGTCATGCAAAGTTGTGCGTTAGCGTATAAATAGAGCTGTTTACATTGTAGGTTGTTTTTCATAAGCATAATCAGGCTAAAATTTTCCCATTTCTGGGACATAGGCCTCCTCTCTGTTAGAGCCAAAGTCAAACAATTTATTTCAATTAGGCACTTATGAACGTCAATTTAACAAAAAAATTAATTGATTTCAGTCGCCCTTTCCAAAATGTAGTTTTCGTATGCAGAAGAATGGGCAAGAAACTCCACCGTTACTCTTTTAAAATGTTTTTACAATATATTTTGTATACATTCATTATATGTGAAGACGATGCATCTAGAATAAGATTACTATACCACGATAGTTAAAAAAGAATGAAAAATGAAGCAATGACAGATAAATTAATTATGTGATAGATGCAGTGTGCTCACCATATTTACAAACATTGTAAAATTATACGGTATTCCTAACATTTTAACAAGTAATATTAATAAGTCAGTATGTGAGTTCAAGAAATCACAGAATGTAAAATCAGTGTTATTAAATAACAAATTATATAATTAAATGAGCAACCAGTTTGATTTTGCTTAGTGCACCCGTAACCCACCACCCGAGCCGGGCGGGTTAATGGACACAATATCATCGAATTTTTGGTTCTAGTTCGATGTTTGCACGATGATGTATTTATTTATTTTTTATTTTTTTTGATATTTTATTTTTATTTTTATTTTAATGATAATTTCTAATGATAATTTTTATTGATAATTTTTAATGTTTTTACTACCTACTTACTTATTTATTTATTTTTGTATATGGGTATTTTGCCTGAAATAAAACACTATTTATTTTTATTTTTTATTTTTTATTACTTGCTTTTAATTTACAAAAAAAAACCACATCATTCTTTTGTCCTTACTTATTTTGGGGTCTTCGACAAATGACTTTTTCTTCGATTTTGTGGTTCTATCTATGGTTCTTTGTGACATACTGGGGACAAACCACCGTGTAGACAGTGTGGGCAATTGACCTCCTAAAAATATATATTCCTTTTACTACGAACTAAGAATATCCGAAATACCTTTTGAGACTAGGAATAAAACGATAGGAATCATGCCTGGGTAAAAAAAATGAAATTCTAATTAGTCCCAATTAAAAAAATATTAGACACGTATTTTATGCTTTATCATATTAATAAAAAAATACTTAGATAAAACGCATTTTAAGTTGGGAAGTGGGGGTCGCTACGTCACAAGTAAGTATAAAATCTACATACTCGTGACGTCATGGCTCATTTTAACTCAATGTATCGCGGTAATCTTTAGATTACGTAAAAAAAGAAAAAATACGTGTCCATTATTTTTTAATAATCTCCAAGACGAACTAAAAAAAAAATTTTAGTCACCATCCCTATTCTTACAACATCAGTAGAAGTAAAAAAAAAAACTTAAGTATAATGGGTGGGTAGGTATAGTATTTCATGAGTAATTAAACCACACATATTTCATGCAGTACCAACACTTTCCTTGATAAATTGTAGTTAAAATTCCTTACAAACGATGTTGAACAATGCCATTAATGAATATAAAACAAGAATATTATTAACTTCATGAGTGTCAAGGCAGTTTGACTCATCGTAGGTAACCTTACCCTTTCAGAGTTGTGGTGTCTCGAGTGCCTACAGGCATAGCTCCAGGCAAGACATTATTTATTTATACTCCATGGGTAAGTAGTTCAATAAAAGTAAACAAATCGTATTTTTTTTTTAAATGACACTTTCTTGTTTAAAAATACGATAAATTCAAATTAAATTAATTTTAGATTTTTACAATACTTTCCTCTTTTAGTACTGTTTGTTAAACTTTATCATTTATTCATAAACTACTCTTCGTAGAATGTAACTGCTTCAGCACAATTATTAAGTTCGATTTATTACAATCAAAGTGTGTGTCCGTAATTAAGAGAGTAAATTGAAGATAATAGGATATTATAAAAAAAGCTCATAAAAATAAATAAACAATACAAATAAAATGAGTGTGTGTATTGTGTTGTAATTAATGTGAAAAACTGAAGAAAATAAAATAAATAAACGATAATTTAATTGTAAATGTTAAATTAAATATAATATTTAAAATGGCAACATTTCGTTCAGTCGGCAAGGACTCGCGCGCCGCCGGCATATAGAAATCTGTGCGTATCATTGATTTAATGTAGGCTCAACCATCCAAGTTTGGACTGATGTAATTTAGCCATAACCTTGCGAAGTAAGCCTGTATGCTTGCTTATAAGCTTTCACACGTTCTTAGTAACAGTCGCCTATCTGAATCTTAAGCCGTGGCAATGTAGCTTAACCTCGTTGGTACAATTCAAAATCAAGATATTTTATTTCACATAAGCCTACATGGGCACTTATGAAACGTCAGAAGCTAGGTGCACGGTTCCAATTGGTCGTGTCCTATGGAGACGAGCCGGCAAGAAAATCCATGGTTACTGTTTTACAAATAAATTCCTTTTAAAATGTTTTCGAATTACAGTGTTATTAGGTATGAGAGGACGAATTAGTCACGTCAACGATGATAGCGATATAACGGGGAGCGGCTTTTTATTATGTATTTATTCGGTATTCGATTGTTTATCAGAATTATCAGTAATAAATAATATAGTCAAATAACAATAAATAGTAGAACAAGTGAAAAAGAAGGGAATTGAATTCGAGGGACTTAGTTCGATCCCGAGAGCAGCGAAGGATTCTAGAGTAGAATCACGAGCGTAGCGAGGGATTCTAGATTAGAATCCTGAGCGGAGCAAGGACCGAATTTTTTTTTTTTTTCGAACTTTTTACCAATTGACTGCGAGAAAATAATCAGTAGTATAGTATTTATATTTCTCACATTTTATTATTTAAATAAAATAATGGATTAAATATACTTGTTCCAAATTCAAAATGTTTTTATTCACTCTGTGACTAAAAGAGAGTTTTATTCACTGTTATAATTGAATCAGTGAGTTTTTCGAGTGGCAATGGTAAAAAATTACTTAAGCGATAAAATTAAAGTATTTTTTTATACCGTGTGGTCAGTTTTTTCCGTTTGTTTTCGAGGTCGCCTAACATAATTATAGTAATAACGTTACCTATAACAACAATCTGTTGCAACTTAAAGTTCCAAAAACAAACCTTTCAAGGCAGAAAACCTTGAACAGTTTTTTTCGAAGCTTCTTCCTAATTTTTCCCACCTCAATCAATCTGCCTAGCCTTTTCCCAACTACATATGTTGGTGTCGGCTTCCAGACTAACCGGATGCAGCTGAATACCAGTATTTTACATGGAGCGACTGCCTATCTCCACAACTCAGTTACTGGGTAACACGATACCCCTTGGTAAGACTGGTTGTCAGACTTTCGGGCTTTTGACTACCCGTAACGACTGTCAAACATTCACGAATGACAGCCGGGACCAACTGTAAAACGTTCTTTCCGAGGTACGGAGGAGTCTCGATATGTAATGGATGGTCGTATCCACGAACCAACCGCAGCAAGCGTAGCTTCACTTTCTATCGACCTCAGCGGCTGTTATTATTTACCTACGAGCTCGACGCTCGATGAGCTCCTAATTCTGTCACCTATACCAATAAAATTAGCACTAATTAGAGCTAGTTTTAATACCAAACGATACTAGTTTGTAAATAAAACAGAATCAGGAAAAAAACCCGTATTTCTTTTTAAATCAACATCTTGATCACCCATCCGACACCCGACCGCGGGATTGCTTAACCTCGCTTGCGCCCGCGGCGTTGTCAAGCAGTATTTAATAATAATATCGATCACGCAGAAGCGCAAGCGCCATGTGTGAGAGAGACGTGTTATCCAGTGTGACCATGAAGTATGTTGATAGGCGGACAGTCCCGAAATCCATCCGTATACTTTTTGTACCATATTTTATTTTAAATTTTTATATTATTTATTTTAAACTTATTTAATTATGGATAGGATTTTTTAAATTTTCTATTTTCGTTTGAATCATTTCGTGCATTTTTAAATTGTTACTTGAGTTTCTGATGTTAAAAGATGATGTGGTCGACTATGTGCCTATGTGGTCTCATATTTTTCTAAAAAAAAATATGAGACCATAAAATGGTACCGGGGCTGACTGGGGTATACTCGGCGCGCCGGATGGGAGCTCTATAGATAAGGGTGTTTTTGGATTTTTTTAATATCCGATTTCATGATCCATGCGTCATGTTCGTAACGGGCGCCGTCAGTGGGGACTTGTCATCTCTTAGCTGCCACGGCTTATTTGAATTTGTTTTTGTTTTTATATTTGCACGTCATTCTACATTGTTCTCACATATTTAATTACAACATGAATGATGTAACCAGTATTTTGTAAAAATATTCTGATTTAAAAGAGTGTCCGTGGAGTTTCTTGCCCGTTCTTCTCCATAGGAACCTACTACACTTTGGAATGGGCAACTAGCTTCTCCTTTCTGACTGACTTGACTCGTGGACAATTCAAAAGTGCCCGTAAATGGTATAAATAGAAATAAACGCTTTGAGTTGAGTTGAATTAAATCGAATGATGCTTTAAATATTGTTAATCATGGAGACAAAAATCTAATTATGTACTTATATAATTTTACAATTACATATTTTTCCTCCCTTTTATTCTTCTTTTTTCGTATGGTTAGTGACTAACCTGGTGTCAGAGTTTTAAAGCCGCCCATGGGCCTCTGACTTGGCTTCACATGCCGTCAAGAGATATATCTCAGGCATGTCAGTTTCCTCACGATGTTTTCCTTTTATTTATTTTCCGTGAAAGTATTAATCCCTACCATCATAAAGGGTTCCCGAAACGATATATTGGAATAGGGATTAAGACAAAAACATTTTTTTTAGTCCTTTGAGATTATGAAAAAATATTGGACACGTATTTTTTATTTTTCGACGTAATCTAAAGATTACGGCTATACATTGAGGTAAAATGTGCCATGACGTCACGAGTATGTAGTGACGTAGCGACCCCCACTCCACAACATAAAATGCGTTTTATCTAAGTAATTTTTTAAATAATTAATTAGTAATTTTTTGATAAAGCAAAAAATATGTGTCTAATATTTTTTAATTGGGACTAATTAGAATTTCATTTTTTTTACCCAGGCATCAATCATCATCCCTATTGTCAATATTTACGTGATTGATACGAAAATTGATCGTCTTCCAAATGCAATTGAAGCGATTGATAATATTACTACAATTGCTATTGATCGTTTCGGGGACCCTTAACAATAACAGGTAGCTACTCTACTAAATGGCACACGACATTATTATGCTCAAAACAAACAAATAAAACTAATTCGATTTTACGAGCGCTCGTTGTGCTCATAAAGATCACTTAGCATTTCAGAACTGAGTCATGAGATCATAAAGTTGTGAAATATATGCGAATAAAATGACCGGGTCAGATGTAATTGTTCCGAGGAAAATACGTGTCATTGTGATGTCATTCAGCTGCATTAGTCCGTCAGACGCGAAATCCTAATTGCGTAATTCACAATCTGAGGGTTTTGAAGGAAATTCCTAACCCATCGCATCATATGTTTGAAAAAATCGTCTTCTCAACAACGTAAATAACGCAATGAACGTGGCTAGTGTCAAATGAAGGCCATTGTGAACGAGTGACATTTTATGTGTGTTACGAAAGAAAAAGCTTAAAAAGTACTACAATAAAGTAAAATAAAAGTAAACACGGGTTGTTGTATTTTGTACTTCCAGCCAAAATTGATGTTACTGTTTACTCTAATCAGAATTTTGCATTAACGTTAATCCCATTTTTTTCCTTCTTACTTAATGTTTTTAGATAAATTACTGGATAACGTAATTTTATCGCCTCCGTAATTATTGCGTTTGTCGAAGCATTTTGGTGCATAGCCAAAATTCCCATCCGATTTGGAAATTACATGAATTATTTTTATACACCAAAGTAGAACTTGGATATAAACTGAGGAACTTTTAAATCTCTAAAGAAACTTCCAGCAAATGTACTACGTATGTATAATTTACGGTCACAAACTGAACTCAATGTCATTTTAAAATCGTTACCCTCACTTATTTATCACCAAAAATGATAAAAAATAACAAAAATATCATACACACCCACGAACACATACACCCTGACCCAATAACAGAAATAGTCTCCCAAAATATTCCATAACAAACATTGTTACCCTCACTCAGTGGTATCGTTCGCGTGGCTTGCGCATGCTCAAAACCGGCTGAACGCGATAAATGCCTTTCAGTTTGCGACGAACGCTCGCTCAATACAGACGTGTGTTTTTACAGAAATGTGCGCGGCAATCGACATGTTAGCGTCGGAGTCGTTCTACGGGCACAGTCCGCCCGCCGGCTTCCTCTCCGACTACAGTATACAAGCCCCTAGAAGACCAATAAAACTGACAACAAGAGGATTCTCAGCGCCTTGTCTAACGCCTTTGAAACCAGTGCAGCTAACTTTGAAATCGGCTCCAAGATCCTGTATAAGGATACCAAATGAAACGAAGAAGAAAAAAGTGGTGTTTGCCGATGATAGGGGCTTTGCGCTGGAACAGATTAAGTTTATGACAGAGCCTTCGCATCTGCCTCCTAATTGGACCCTGAAGTTTGAGTCCAGCCCACCTCCAGCGAGAAAATCACCACCGCAACCCGTAATAGACTTATGGGAAACCAGATTCGTGCAACCAGCGTCGAACTACCTGGAATTTCGTCGACGAGTGACCCAAGATTGTGTATCGTTAGAAAATGTTATAGTAAAACAGAATGAGTGTGCGGTCGACGGGACTGTGAAAGTGAAAAACCTGGACTTTGCAAAAGAAGTTTACGTTCGAACGTCTTCCGATGGTTGGTTGACAAGCGAAGATACTTTTTGCGCGTTTGTGGAACCGGGACCTTTGAATCAGAATGGAGTGTCGACCTACGATACTTTTGGGTTCAGACTGCAGCTACCAATTCACTCTCGAAGATTGGAATTCTGTGTCTCCTTCAGATGTAAAGGAGACGAATTCTGGGACAACAACGGAGGCCTGAACTACTGCATAGAAAAGGCCTCAGTTAGGAGCACCCCAGCAATTTCTTGTGCCAGAATTAAATTCGGAAACTCGTGGACTACTAGGTCAAAAGGGGATGGAAATGTACCTTACTGGTGATATGTTACTGGACCTTAAATGAATTAGTGTCGAAAGCCCACGGGCTGGTGATATGTGCCATATTTGGTTCCTAGTGATTTTGAAGGTCTGTATATTTTTTTGTTATTGCTGTCTATGGTAGGTGAAGCTATAAATGCCTAATTCCGCCCCTAGGGCTGTAGAAAAGGTAAATATATGGAAATATTTTAACTTCCCAGATAACATGCTGAATGTTTAATAGGCATTTCTGTACCCAAATACCAATGTTAGTCCATGGGTCAAATGGTGATTATTACCTCCCCTAATTTAAGAGATGAGAACATGGTGATATTTCAGCTAATTGCCTTATTAATGTAATTTTAAAGTTATGCTTGTGGAATGCCATCATGCAAATGATTTAGACTTAGATTTAAAGAGATTTATACATGACTGTCTCGATCAACAGTCTCTCTTTCTGAATGAAGTATTTAGAAATAGAGGAAAGTCATACGAGAGTTAAACTCTTGAAGATTAGTTTTTCGTCTCGAATAAGATATTATGCGAACCTCCCCTAAATATAAACCCTTTGGGTGAAGTCTGGAAGGGAGGCCCAAAGCCCCAAACTATAATGTCCAATCGTTAATATGTGACAAAAAAGTGAAAAATATTTTGGGAGTGAAAACAACCATGAATATAAACAACTTTTTAGCAAATGAATACCTTTGAATTCGAGAAAAAGACAGCTCCATACATTTTTTTTTTTGGCGAATTCGGAGTTGTGGTCATGGAAAAACTTGCTTTATTAATGGTTTGTTTTCACCCCCTTACTATATTACACTTTTCTGTAACACTTCATGCAGTCACTAAAACCTAAAATAATCTATACAAAAGATTCCACTATTCAATTAATTTTAATAGCGGCAAAACCATTTGCATATTTAATTATTAAAACAGCTGCTTTGTCACTATGCAGTGTCGTGATTTTAGACTTGTTTTTCCGGCCATGAGTTTACTTTTCTACCTAGAACCATTGTACCGTTTTCGCAAATACTGGCTTGAATGTAAATGAGTTAGTAGGTATATTTTAGTAGATTTTGCATGGAACTTAGTGTTTAATATTCAAATGATTTTGCATACATAAAAAACTGCACCAGTTTTTAATACTGAAAAATGGGGTTAATGAATCGAATTAGAATTAAACTTTGAAATAAATTTGATTTTTGAACTAAACTTATTGCTAGTGCTATTTTTGTATATTTTGTTCTATAGTTTTTAGTGGCTGCAAATTCGTGTTCCTATAAAGACTAAAATGTCCACATTTTTTTGTCTTGAAGTGTGGCCAAAATAATTGTGCCAAAGTTTTGACAGCTGTCAAAATAAACTCGGATTCGACTTTATGAAGTTTGATTGCAATTATTTATTATTGTTATAACATGAATCGATAGTCATTGTTGTTATTTCAAACAAAACTGAAAATGTAATTAATAATAATTTAATAACACAAAACAGTTTAAGTTTACAAACATACCCTGTAATCTTGTTTTGTCTACATTTTTCCGCCATCTTGAATTCCAGTGTGATAAACACAGTCATACTTTGTTTATTAATAAAAACCCTATCTAATCGATTCATTATTTTTGTATAATATTAATATTTATTTATTGCAAACTCTATCATTTAAAACTTTCTCGAAAGGTCATTTTGACATAAGTCAGAATGACATCTGTCAAATTGCCATTTGACAGATTAGATGCCTTTTATTGTTATGTCATTTTACAAATATTTTAGTAGTCTAGTCTTAAGTTTGTATCTCATCACGCTTTTCCGTTGAGGGTAAACCAAACTGATAGTATTTTGAAAGAATGACAAAGAAATGAATGGAAGCGTGAAATTGTAATTTTTGGTACGAAACATAGCCAGGGTTGAATAATGACAGATACCAGTGGTTCTCAATAAGTGGTTTGTAGAAATTATTTTTGATTTCCGCAATATAAAATAGTAATAAACGTAAAGGTTGGGGAGAGGTACTATCTATTAACGCTAAAGAAACATTCTCCAGATGATTTTCAAAAAATATTAATTATACGAAGCACTAAGTTTTTTTTTTGATAACTTGAGCCTCATTAATTTACCTCTGCTTTCTCCGTAAAGGACCGAAGCGTGATGGTTTATTGATTTTATTAAATTTATTTATTATAAGCAACTGGTATACTGATATTTTTCCATTCCTAGTTTGGCAGAAGACTGAAATTCTGGCCAGCAATGAATGATAAAAAGCCTAGAATACCAGTTGCTTTTTAGCCGGCGCAAGAAAATCAAATGGGGAAATTTTCAGTAGTGTTAGTTGGCGAAATATTTAAAAAATTACGACAATATATTATTATTTTTACAATTATAATTTTTTTTGTTGCATATTTAAAAAAATGTGTATCAGCGTTGCGTTTGGTAAGGATAAAAAGAAATTGTCAAATTGGGATGTACTTTTTATGATATTTCAATCCGTCAGTGAATTTGTTGAAAGTCGCATGTCTGTGATGGACTTTGGTTGTCAGTATAAATGGGTCTAAATAGCTGATTTCTGCAGATTCAGCTTGTTAAAACTGGCTACACCAAAGTTCTTCTTAAAGAATCTATGAAAAAGCGGACGTCAAAATATTCTCATGCCACAAATGTTGATAACCACTGTTTAGCATTTTACCAAAAAAAAAAAAACAATTTAAATTTGCGAAAAACAATGCAAGATCTTTAATTAGTTTTTTTATGAACTTAATTGTCGCGTGAAAATTACGTTTTGTCGTATACTATCCTGATACACTATTATATTTGTAAAATGACTTTTTTTTTGTTGAACCAAGGTATTCAGAATATTTGCTCAATAAATGTCTGGATGATTTTGCAGAATGTATATAGGTGTGGTCATATTTAAGGGTGTGGTGCAGACCATCAAATGAACAACTTTCTTCATGAGATCAACATCGTTATCGCGAAAAAATTATCAGCTGTCAAATTTGGGTCGAGTATGGGACAGTTGCTTATTTCGTCCACACCCTGCGCACATGCTGAAGAAGGTTTTAAAACCCTGGTTAGGAGTAAGTAGAAAAATAATTGTCTATTATAGGCGGTTTTACCGCTAGTAACGATTGGTTTTACATAACGAATGAAACCAGGTTTTTAAAACTTACTAAGTATTCATATAAACTCGATTCTGAATTTTGAAAAATAAAAAGATTTTTAAGTACACTGAAATGAGAATGGGTAGCTAAATGAGATAAATAAACCAGCTGATTAAAAGTTTATTTCGATAAAAAGTACATTATTATATTATTAACATAGTACATAACTGCATACTGCGATTCTTGAATTTATTTTGTTTTAAACAAAAATCGTATGTTTGTATTAATTATAGCTTCGACGGCCGTGTCAGGTATGCTGGTGATAAAAAATAATAAGAGAAGAAATAGAAAATATTTTTTTTTGTATTTTTTCTCATTTTTGTTTTTTTTTTTCTTATTCAAAGTGCTGTTTCTAAGGGTCTGGTGTTAATTATATTTTTTAATTTTTTATTATAAATATTATACCTGATTATATTTTATTTTTAAGAATTATTGTACATCTCTCTGCACTAGAATTTTATTATAGTCACCAGCAAATCTATAAATAAGATCACACGACATTTTAATTTGTAATTATTCAGAAATATTATTATTTTAGGATAGAATTGATGAATGTAAGTAATTTATTTTGAATGATAAATAAATGTAAAAGTAAGTAATAAATAATATTTTTCTATTTTTTATAATCAAATAGTTACTAAAATAGGGTTGTACGAATTTTTAGTGAAAGAACTGATTATTATGTAATAAATGTTTAAAATTAAGAGTTTATTGAATTTTATTGTTTTAGTATAAAATTGTATAAAACTCAGAATGAAGCATGGATGACAGAATATATTTTTTCATAATATAATAATACTGATTAAATTTTTGTTTTATTTAATTTTTTGGGAGGTACCTTAGCAGTCCGCTATCTAATTACGCAACACATTTTCGATTTGCAATTGAGTCAAATTGGTTGCGTTTGACTAGAATTGCTTTCAAACTATTGAGTCAAATTGGTTTCGTTTGACTAGAATTGCTTTCAAAAGTTTGAAAGCAATTCTAGTCAAACGAAACCAATTTGACTCAATTGCAAATCGAAAATATGTTGCGTAATTAGATAGCGGATCAGTAATCGCAGAATGAATTATTGTAATGAGAGCATGACGTCCTGGGTTCGATTCCCCGGTCGGGCGAAGTGTTATTGGGTTTTCCAAGTGGAATTTCGCAGTAGCAGCCCGGAGTCTCGATTCGTGCCGGGTTGATGGCAATAGGCTCGCTCCCTATTACATGGGACTTAAACATAACTGCCGGAATTGTAGTGTGTAGTTACACCTCTGCCCAACCGTTCAGGGTAACAAGGCGTAAGATACTCGTCAGTATTTAAATCAGATTTCTGGATGAATATCATCGGGCGTCTGTTAATCCATTCGCCGTGGGCAAAGTAAGAATTATTTAGATATCACAATACGATGAAAATACTACTTATTCCATATTTTGGACGACGCGTTTAGTAGGTAGCGTCCTATACTGATTACTTAGCTGAGTTTTTTGCATATATCTCGAAAACTAGATACCCTTTTTTATCATCAAATGACTTCTCCGGCTCTGGGCAGAGCGAGAGGGTGTGTCAGACTTCTACTGACTAAAACCCACCCGTGTTCCTTCCGTTGCCTGTGTGCCGGGGCCGCGATATCCCTTTCGGACAAACCCGCAACCCCAGCAGGCAACTAGATACCCTAAGGTCTATTTAAATCCTTGTTCCCAATTGATGATATTTCCACTTAATCAAACATATGCACATTATGAAGGTGTAAATAAAGTTGAATTTAGACTGACTAGTACTGTTGAAAAGTCATAAAAAAATATGAAATGGTAGCGCAACTGAACCTTATGTGTAGGCATTACAGTTGTTTTTCCTAAAACTCGTGTTTGTTTACGTTTGGCAAACAAATTGCGACCGCAGTTTTAGGTAAAAAATTATGAAATTTTCATCACTTCTTTTCACCCCGTGGGATGTTGTTGTTTGATACCGCCATATTCTGCTACAAACAAAAGCCTAATGATTTCACACAGCCGGTGTCTCGACTCGAATTTAACTTACCCGTCAAACTATTATTGTAAATTACGTATTGCCACCAATATGCTACCAATATCAGGTCGAACAGCGCCATCTATGTTAGTATGGCAAGATTACTGAAGCAGCAGCACACATTACTTCATAGATGGCGCTATCGTCAATTTACAAATACATCACGATTACGATTCCTCAGTTGGTTTGCAGAGTTATTTGGATACAAATTTTACAGCTACGCTAAAAATCTGGAATAGCTTGGGAGATATAAAAAAATTCTATGATGGGCCAACTATCGTCATCCTTTTCTTTACTTAACATGGCTTTCAATGCTGAACAAATGCTGCTGATTGGTAAGTATGACGTCTGCCCTTCATAGCTATTTAACTGGGAAATATCAATTTCCTAGTTTGTACAGTCGACCGCACGTTGGTGTCCTTGTCGGTAGCCTAGCGTAGTATGGAGTTTCAATAGCCTCTATAAGCTGGTCTCTTGGCCAGCTTATTTTGTTACCACCGACATGCGGCGTACTTCGAGTTTCTGTTTCTTAGCTTTTTGACTATTTAGTGAAGGCTTTCTTCACCCTACGGTGTCAGTGTCTTCCAGAGGCGTGTCACTGTGTTGACCGCCGCCAGAGCGGCAGACCTATTTGTCGAAGGGATGAAATGAAAGCGCTTCTAGACCTCTGGTTTCAGCGTAGTGGTAAAAAGCTCGCTGTTGGATTTTCAACATTCCGTACACGCACAGGCGCGTCGACACTGAGCGGTGTTATACAATACAATGCTGCTCACCAATCATGACAGTTCCTTAGCTCGTACCGCAAACTGGCTAGCTCCGGGTACGGGGCGGGCGGGAACTAAACACCTGATCTGTAGGAGCGTCGAGTCGACATCGCCGTCGCTGGTCGTCCTCGCTGGGCCTCCCCGAGGTAACTAAGGGTATCACCTGGTAGGGACAGTACGCCGAGATGTCGTGAAGAAAGCGACGCTATGTTGCTGGCGTCGTGGCGCGCCTACAGAAACATTCATAGCAACCATACACACGGGCGCGTTAAAATCGCGCCCATATTACCACCGGCCGCTATAGGCGCATATAGTGAAGGGTCCACATTTGTAGGGCACTGTATAGCTCCCGCGGACGAGGGGCGAAGCTCCGACTCCGCATGCCAGCGTAGCGACATCCCGAAAGCCACATTCGGCGCTATCATGAGCGTTGAAAATCCATCAACTCGCTGTTACTGAGGCAGTAATTTTGGTGTCGCCTCGAACGGGTACGTGTGGACTGTGATGTTAGTAGTTAACCCGTTCTACCTACGCCTTCCAGTAGGCACCGGTTTTCAGGTTCATAAAATCACAAGGGTTAAATAACAACGAAGGATACGCATAAATAAACCTGTATTTGTTTTAGTAAAATATAAACATTGCTTAAAAACATTCTGTTTAACTAAATCTAAAATATACATCGTTTCCTGATAGTTATATTTTAACATATTGTGAGTCTTGAAACATTTATTATACGACTATAGGTTAAAACATTTAGAAATCAATATGTAGGTACAGTACATTTTTATCAAACGTTCCAAGGATGTAAACAAATAAACATCTGATTGCTATCTGTGACGAAAATAAGGGTTTCCTGTTCCAATATTCGTGCTGAATAATAAGATTGGTTTAGTAAACAAACAGTGGTGGTTAATTTTATTGGCACAATCAGATAATGTCATTAGTTAATTACTACTATTATAGAATCCTGTTGACTCCGTTTTTAAGTTGATTATATCACTACCACTGGCTCACTACCACACCATTCTTGCAGTGTCACTCCTTTTTTACCTTTTCCCGCCATTCGTGGTGGCTGATAGATGACTTTAGTGACTGCAGCTACCCCCCTCGCCTTGCTAGTTATCGCGAGCGGTGTGGCCCCAGCATGAATGAGACAGTGTATCTATTAACTACATACACTACAACTACCATGAACACGTTAAGAATTTTGAACGTTAGTTATGATGGTAAGGACCAGCCATTGTTTGTTTACAAAAAAGAACACTTATTTTTGAACAAGCTATAGCTATAGCTATAGTTTGTAAAAGTATGTTAAAGTAAATTAGATAGGCAGGTACAACAACAGTTATTTAGATGTGTTTCGTAAACTTCTTTATTCGCTAGTTAATATCTATTGAAAATATGTTTTAAATAAAACTTATTTAAGTTTCAACAGTTATCGGGTTAGAGCCACAGTCTATCAAAAAGACAGTGTTACAAAAAGTAAATAAGCAATTCTGGCTTCCAATATTGAAAAATGACTGATCATAAGATGGGTCATGGACATTATTTTAAGCATATCGAAAAGTCCTCCGCCAGACTGGTGTAAATAACAGAAGAATGGCGTGAAAGAGAAAACACTGCAATACCCCAGTATTGAGCTGCATCTGTTTGACAGGAAGCCGACCCTAATATAGTTTGAAAAAACCAAGCAGACGATGATGCCATCCACTTTGACACCATCGTCAAAGTGGATGCAGTACAGAAGTGTGTTGAAGAAGCTTTAAACAGAAATGATGACCCTTCCTAGTTGCAACACTGTCTCAATACTGTAGCTTAATAAGTTTAATAACTTATGCTTATGTTATTCGTATTAAAAATAAGTTAGATCATACTTTTATACATCAAGGGTTTAAATCTCTCTTGTGGTCATAAGCTAGACTAAGGTCCCCGTCACGAGAAGCTATAAATTTTGTAAACAAAGACCTTCTACTAAGTTACGTAGCGACAATTCAATCAACAACAAAAATTCCCAAATTCAATCATCTCAAAGTAAAACATACGTGTAATATGAAACTAACGAGCAATTTGACTTGGTCGGGTTATATTTTAGCGATATAAAGCGCTGTCGTCGTCTAATTTTTTGTGGTACTGGGTTCCAGCACCACAAAACATTAGACGACAGCGATTGATTGAATTTGGGATTATTTGTTGTTGATTGAATTGTCGCTATGTAACTTAGTAGAAGTTCTGTGTTTACAAAATGTATAGCTTCTCGTGACGGGGACTTTAATATTCTGTGACTGAGTGACTGACAACCAAAACCTGACTCACTAATTGAGTCACTACCACCCGGATTCTGTCAAAAACAGCTTGTCACCTGTCTGTGACAGCTTGTGTGATTTTAGCCAATGACAGTAGATAACACGAGTTTGACAGTCTCTTAGCTAAACCCAAGAGTTTTAAAGGATACTGCTAATACATTGCTTCATAGATTCGAAAAACTCGTCTGCTCAGGAACGAAAATAAGCCAATGAACGTGGGTGAACTGTCAAAATAAAACCCATTGCGATTAATTTTCATTTTATGTATGTAACGCAATTACCCCGCAGGTGTGAAGATAAAAATAAGTACTACTCAGTGTAAGCAATTTAAAGTTTGAAGGAAATGGTCCATATAAGGTATAGAGCTGCAGATTTATCGAAACACAAACACCGAGACGTTCCAACAGTGGATTGTTAGCAGCTTTGATAATTCTAAAGTGTGGATGTGGATATGCCTCTTTTGAAAGTAATGAAGTCCAGCTTATGACACAAGAGGTTAAGTACAGTGGTATAAAACTCTATATTTTATTTTTTATAATATAAATTCAACTTTTGATATACACAGTAATTTTAATTCAACACTTTATAGTAATTAGAGCTGTTTTAGAAATACTACAGACGTTCCAATTTTATATTCAATCTGAACTTAAGATTTGATACACCAACTTGGGTCTTGCAATCTTTACCGGCATTCTCGGATGCTGCATTTGTGAAAGCCATAATCTTTTATGCAGGCAAGATCTATTCAAAAATAGCTTATGCCTTGATGGAAATGTAATTTGTCAGCAAAGTAGTTGAATTTTGAAACGCTTACGCTTCCAGAAATCGAGGATGGGTCTAACGGACATCGGAGTTTGTTGTTATTCTTGCGTTGCCTTCGTCTTTCAGATGGGATATAACATTGAGACGTCTGTAAAAACATTATTTTGGAGAAAGTGGTAAAAGGTTAAGATGCAAACGGATGAGAAATAACCAAAAGTACAAAAACAAATTAATGTTATTTATAATGATTGTTAAAGAAGAGTACCGAGCTATAAACGCTTATTACAACGTTAATAAAATTGTATAAAATTAAGCTACAGGTTGCAATGCTTTCTTCCTCCCCTCGCCTGTGTACCGTACCATATTGGTACGATGTCAAAACGTACCCCGCCTGTGTAGCGTTCCATTTCGGCTGTCACTTTCTCGCTTGGTCTTCAGTTTTAATGTAATTGTGCTTGTAATACTGTATCGATCTCTATGTAACTTGCACAGAGATTAGAAAACAAAATAGGAACGATATAATGTCACTGTCAAGTCTTTAAGTGTACAGAAATAATTAGTTAAATTACCAATCGTAGTATTAGTGCCATCAACAACTTTCAAACGTTTGGTCTAAGAAACGCTTTTGAGACAGTGCTTCATACAAATATTAACTGTTAATTGTCTGTAAGTTAAAGGAATTAAGCATTTGTTAACTTTATTTATTCAGTTTCAATTTTTTTATTCAACTTTTCACTCTTTCGTGACTAAATGATAGTAAACGAAAATCATGTAGTATGGGATACCCCAGGGTAGCATTTTGGGGCCGATACTTCCCACTCCAGAAATAACTCTCTTCTACCACTTCCTTCAACATATAATCCTTGGCAATGTATTCTTCTATTCATTTATATTTTAACTGGACTAAGATTTCGTATATTTTATGATATTTTGTGGATATGTAATAAGTTTATACATGGGAATACTGGGAATAGATGATTTTCCAAAAATAAGTAGACGTTATTGAATCGGGTTGATATAATTCTAGTTTCCAAAGATGATGTTTTTATTTAGACAATTGTTTAATAATTATAAAAAAAAGTCTATACTAGAATTTTTCATCGGCATTTTACAAATTAAGATACTCTAAGTAAAATTAGAGTTCTAGAAACTTTGGGCAAGTGTTGATACCAAAACAAGTCAAAAGTACTTACATAACTGTATAAGGAACAATATTAAAGAAACTGTTGAATTTCTTAATTTTCGTAATCTTATAAGAGAGTGAACATTCTTGGTGAATCTTTATAAATGCTTGGGAAGTAAAAAGTCCAGTCAAATTATAAATAAACAGATTATAATAATTACAACTATTAAAACCTATTAATATTATAATATGTTATAATAAAATTTATTATTTTTTTATAAAATCTCACTATTAGGTTGCGCATCACTAAAAAGTGACAGATAATCTAACGATTAATGTTGTGTAGTGCTTTAAATAACACTTTAAGTACTAATGTGTCAGTTAAAGTGACACTTTTGAAAGATGTTTTCATTTCTGATAATTTTTATGCCGATTTTTTTCAGATTTGCTGAATGTCTGTCTGTTTTGACGAAGTTAATTGATGGTCAATTCTCGCAATGCCTCATCTTCAAACTGTGGTCGTTTCGATTGATTATTTTAGTCTATTTTTTTGAATCGTACTTACATCAATTTAAGAACCGTTTTAATTTTAAGACATTATTATTTATCATCTCTGTACTTTTGAATCGGGTTCAATATATTTTCCTTTTAAACCGAAGTATGTCTTACTTTGACTTTAGTGGCCACTTCTGCTTCTTCACCCGTTTCATCAACTTCAGATAAAACAGTTTTTAATTGATTCCCTTGAATTTCCACGACAGAATTATCAATTTTGGTTACAATCTCTTCAGATTCAGTTTGATTTTTGCTTGCTTCTGCACTTACAGCTAATCTGTACTGTTCTCTAATTTCTTGAATTTCTTCAGGTGATGGGCTCCATTTCTTCATATCACGATCGCTGTCAATAACTTGACTATCATCATCATCATCACTAATGTCTTTAATCTCATCAAGGCTCTTACTCATTTTACCATCAACTTCTTTGACACTATCTGATCTTTCTTCACCAGATTTAGCTATTTCAATATCTTTGTCGATTGACCGGTTAATAACTCCATCACCACAGGCCACATTAGCTCGTTCGTCATCTTGTATGTCCTCAACGTCATCTAAACTAGCTTGTCCAGCTTTATAGTCATGTCCGTTACTATCGCTTTCAGAAGTCCTAGGTTTTGGACTTTTAAGTTTATCTAATTGCTCTTCACTTTCATCAATAATCTCTAAACGAGACCTCGAAAAGAATTTCTGTAAAGAGTCTATTTTTTCCAGAGCTCTTGCACTTTTTTCTGAACTAGACGATAACGTTGTATCTTCTGTCATGCAAGCTGAATCTATCCTCTTTGACATATCGGATAGAGAATCTGATATCTCAGTTGTTGAAGTCGATTTATCGACTTTTACGACTTTAGGTTTGATAATCATACTTGGTGGTAAATCAGGGATGTTCCTCAAATCGATTAGGCTAATCGATGATCGTTTTAAACTGGCACTTATATCAAATTCATCATCGGAGTCTTCATCAAAATGTTTAGCAACTTTATATTCTATGTAGTTAACTAAATCTTCCGCGGCTGCTCTTATTTGAGAATTCCGATCATCTGAATACTTTCTATCAAGATCTCTAGACGACGGTTCGTCTTCTTCAATAATATCTGAAAGCTCAACACTATATGGTAGATATTGTATGTACGGTAACATAGGAGGTTTCGTATAAGATTCGTAATTCTCAGAATCCTCTGCTTCTGTCATAGTATCATCTTCTAGCTTTTTAATTTCAGCAACTCTAATAACCGCTTCATGAAATATCATTTCTAGATCATTCTTTATGTTACTAAGATCGATAACAGTTTCAGAAATTCGTCTATCTGTTAAACAATCTTCACCCCTATCTATTACTGTATCTTGAGTATGTGTTAGTGTCGAATCAGATTTCGTTTTACTAATATCGCTAAAAGTTTCAAGTTTACTTATAGTTATATCCGATTTAGATTTTTCTGACAGCGATGGCGTCAAAGACTTCGAATGGAATTTCTCTTTCGTCGTATAATTTTCCATGTACTTTATTAGCATTTCGACTAAAGTTTCCGCCTCTTCTTCAGGCGTATCATCAATATATGATAGGTCTTTAACATTAATATTAGCCTCATTAAGACCTGTGTCTGCTTCTATTATTTCTATACTAGGTTTCGGGTCTTCCGGTCCGAATAGGAACTCCATCAGGGTTATTTTATTGTCACCGACTTCATTCTCCTTTTCCATACATCCTGTAGTAGCTAAGAAGTCCATTAAAGTCTCCATTTTCGCTTCCAATTCAGTATTCATCCTACTTGGAACGAACTGCTTAGTACTTTCTTCAGGAGTGACTTCGCTTTTGAAACAGCTACCTGTACTGTTCTTCCGTTCACCTCTTTGACTTTTAACTATAGTAAAAAAGAAGTCAATTAGATTAGCAATTCTTCGTTCAGTACCTTCATCTCCATCAGAACTGAGATCAGATTCTTCCTTAACCAAGGGACATCTTCTCGGAGATTCTTCATACTTTTTGAAGAAGACTGTTTCTTGAATTACTTGGAGTAAGTCTCTAGCTAATCGTACAGGTGATCGTGTGTCGGTGTGTATGGTTTCGTAGGTGGAGGCCGAAGGTGCGGATCGGCGACGATCGCGGTCAATCCTGATGAAGTCCCACAGAGAGCCCAGCTCGGAGGAAAGCGAGGCTCGGTGGTTGGCTAAGCGGTTGCCCAGCCGCCGGAAGACCTGCAACGAAGATAGAGACTGATAAAAATATAGTTGCACTTGAAAAGGATTATCATGCAGGTAATATTTTTCTCTTCTTTATTAAAATTCAAAATTCATTTACTGAAACTAGGCTGAGAATCAGCAATTTTCCAACGTCAAAATTACATAAGACAGTTCCCCAAAACGCCCACCCTTCACCACTTCCTAGTGCTTTAGCTGGGAAGAAGAAGTGGCGCAACAAACTCCCCAGCAGTATCAGCAGTAACTTCTGGCGTGTCATCTCAACGGGTTAAGTTCATGCCATGATTATAAATACACCAGTTAGGGTGGTTTAGTAGCGGAACTATATCCAGGGTGCATGCCACCACCTCTCTAATCTTATAACGGTATTATTTTAATCTTATACTGTTGCAAGACGTGGTTGCGCATGGCGGCGAGGCCAGGTTGCGTTGCCAACAAAATTTATAATTCGCTGCGTAAGGCCGGTCACCCACCCACTTTATAACTGTGTACATTGACAGGGCGACTTCGCCATGGCGTCCCCTGCACCCTAATTGCATAACACTAGATCAATCACAATCTGTTTCCCTTTATGGTTAAAGAAATTTATTTCTCAATAAGAAATTACAAGGATTTCACTTAATTGAGAACATTTTTATAACTTAAAATATAGTATTATATGAACTTTGATACACAAACTAAGCATTCATTTCGTAGAAAAATAACATTAAAGAGGATACAAAACTTAAAACTTTTCAATCCACCCGCAAAAGTAATATTCATCGTAACAGATAAAGAATGCGAACCCGGTGCCACAATAAAGCGACGCACCAGTAGGGCAAGACCGTTTATGGGAGTGAGTTTAACAGTTAAGTCAGTTTAAGTTTTGACAGTTCGACATTCATTGCGTTATTTACGTTGTTGAGAAGACAAACTTTTCGAACTTATGAAGCAATGAATTAGTAATATCCTTCAAAATTATTCAGATTGTGATTGTTCGTGTGTGCAATTAGGGTGCTAGTGCGATATGGCTCCAAGGGAATCTAGAGTAATATGGGTTAATTGATTTTACACCTATTATTTTTATTGACTAACGAACATCGTCTCTGATATCAGAACCATTCAGGACAGGGGTCAGGGTATGTTCTAGATGATATGAAGCAGTTATGCTCGCGAAGGAGGAGGCGGGGCGCGCGAGGGAGATGCAAGCTGCACGCCCTCGCGGCCCTAGTCGCCGCAGGAGACGCCCCGGGCGTCGGGAGTCAAGAGCCGACTTCCGGCCACCGTAGGCGCGGGCTTGCGGACGGTGAGCAATGGGCAGCTCGCCGTCCGATCAGGACCAGGCCCGTGTCGACGGCGCGTTGTGTTCCACGCGCGCCTCAAAGAGATGTCAGCACCAACCGACGGGGTCGAAAGACCAATGCCTGCTGGGGTTGCGGGTTTGTCCGAAAGGGATATCGCGGCCCCGGCACACAGGCAACGGAAGGAACACGGGTGGGTTTTAGTCAGTAAAAGTCTGACACACCCTCTCGCTCTGCCCAGAGCGGGAGAAGTCATTTGATGATTTCCCATCCAAAAAAAAAAAAAAAAAGGGTATGTTCTTCAAAAGTTAATAATTATATTAATATTCACCTGCCACACTCAGGAGCGCCATGCCCTGAGCTTCCGTAACGAGAGTCTCTTGAACCTGGCCACTTGAGCTGCGAGGGCTTCTGCCCCGGCTGACATGCCTGCTCCTCCTGTCTCACCCTCGGAGTGAACCTGGTGGGAGAAGATAAGAGTTTGAGGAGCTTGTGTTACTAAACAGATAAACTAGTTAAGAAAAAGATTTGTTTCTGCACTCAGCGGGACATCTCTAGACAACGAATTGTCCTGATAGAATCTTGGGAATGTGCGCACGCAGAAGATGTCTGTCAGATGTTCCGTGTGGTGCCAGACTTAAAGAATAGTACCATCCCATTTCTTCCCGTGGGTGTCGTAAAAGGCGACTAAGGGACTCACTAGATAATGGGCAGCAGAGTTCTCTAGCATTTTTAAGGCCATACTGCGATCGCCAACCCGCCTGCCAAGCGTGGCGATTATGGCAAACCCCCCCTGACCTTTGGGGGTGGCCTATATCCAGCAGTGGACGTCTTTCGGCTGAAATGATGATGAGAAGATGTCTAAGTATTCACTCTTACTTTCAGTTGAGTTAATAATGGTACGGAATCCTAAACTTTTAGGCCATTTCGAACCCTTTATTTGGCAAGTTCTTGATGCAAAAGGTAGCCATGGAGACGCTCTTCTTCTTTTCGTGTGGTTAGTGACCATGGGCCTCTGACTTGGCTTCATATGCCCTCGAGAAATATCTCTCAGGCGTGCCGGTTTCCTTACGATGTTTTCTTTCACCGTTTTTGAAGCAAGTGATAATATTATACAATACGCAAATGAATCCGAAAAGTCAGAGGTGCGTGCCTTGGGTTCGAACTCGAGACCTATGATTTGGCAGTCTGACGGTCAGACCACTAGGCTATCACTGATGGAGACACTAATTGTCCATTGTTCTTTGAAATTTCCTAGTTTTAAATAAACAAGAATCAAAATAGGTGCCTTGGGAATTTGGAAGATATTGATATCAACTCTTACCTCTCGCGTGCTCGTTCGTTTTTGCATGTAGCTCCTCATGTCTTTATCTGAGTGACCTTTAGCTCGTCCTATACCCTTTCCCAGAGGTGCTCCTGATGAAACTCTCCTGAAAACACAATAGATGTTCCTAATTTCTTAGCTTTTAGTCACAACTTCAGTTTAGCTTAAGCTACTTCTAATGTGTTGCTCTTGCTTGAAAGATTGTTTCGTTTTAGAAGGTCTGGTTCCCACTTCATTTTTATGCTTTTTTTTACTAACTTTATCTTGGCAACACATGATACGTACTCCTTTGTGCTGCAGATGACAATATACGTTTTTCATCAAGTGGGTTATTGGTCTATTTATTAAATGCTCAAAATCAGAGTAAGAAGCTGCCATTTTGCACTAGGCACCAGTAGAGTAGGAACAAAGGCAATAGGACAGGATACTCAAAGAGCTGTATCTCTCTTTGAGTATTTATAAGTCTAGATAGCGTGTTGTGCTGCAAAAGAACTAAAACAAACATGCTAACTATGATACGCTGGTGTGCGTGACAGCTCAATCATTGTACTGTCATTCTGCTGTAATTGTGCTATCATTGTGCTGTCATTGTGCTGTCATTGTACTGTCATTGTGCTGTCATTGTGCTCTCATTGGGCTGTCATTGTACTTTTCTAGTGGGCGTGCATTTAGCGGCCAACAGTTGGACGCGATTTTTTTCGACGAGTTCACAGTTTTGACAGTTTAATTAAACATATTTATATCTTTGATCTAACTATGTTATAACTACATATTATAACCTACCTGCAGTGAGTAGGATCGCTGTAAGCAGATTGCACTGGCGCCTTCCCTTCTGATATAGTATCGCCAACACCGAACCCTCCAAGTGGAAAACCTGTGGTACCTGTAAAACAGGTTCTAGATAAAAATAAAAATAAGTAACTTTTCCGGTGCGAAGTATGTATTTGCAATGGGAGAGTATGAGCAGATGTATGACTGAGGGCAAGAGGAGTAGTATGTAAGGATCGGAGCTGATGGCGTACTCTGGTTTCAAATAACACCAAGGTACATTGTAAATGTTGAATGTGTTTGTTCAACTTAAAGGTTTCACGAAAGCTGGTTTTAGAAAAACAAATGGTATGTTCACATTTGTGTGTCAAATATTAAATTAACTAACAAACTATTTATAACCCAACCTAACTAAAACTAATGGTGTCGAAAAATTCCTCCGCATCGCTGTCGACTGGTAATGTACCGAAGAGACTGGCGGCATTGCCACGTTGTATGGCAATGCTTAGCCTCTGGCCAAGGTAAAAGCCCTTGGGTCACGGGAAGTGTCAACCAGCCGTTTGAAGATTTAGTTGAACCAACCATGAGCACTCGGCCCCAGTGCTCCAAGGGTTTCAACCCTAAACGGCTCGAAAATATCAATAAGGTTATTATACTTTCGCCGCTTGAGGTTTTCCGTAGCTACAGCTGCAGCGCCAGGAAGATTGGATGGCGCAGCAGTATCGACACACATTACATCCCCTACTAAATGTTAACTATTTATCACAGAACATGGAGTACTGTCTGTTTTTGTTCAACCAAGCTACAAATGACCTGCAAAAGATTTGGTACGCGACCAAAACGAATGGTGTCAAATGAGGCTTATGCCTTGAAATAGGAAGAAAACCGGCCGAGTGCGTGTCGGACCTTTCCAACGAAACAAAACACCATGGGAGAGACGAGAGAAAGAAAAACACTACGTGTAGGGGAGGTACCCAAATTTTTTTTTTTTTTTTTACCAGTTTGTCGGCGTGATTAATATGTATACCCAAGCCAAATTACAGCTTTCTAGTATTAACCGTCTCTGAGCTAAGCCGTGGACAGACAGACAGACGGACATGGCGAAACTGTAAGGGTTCCTTGTTTACTACGGAACCCTAAAAAGCTTTGAATAGTGGTGATGATTATGATCAACTTACTAAACGTTGCGGGGTAGACGTAACAACAACAAAACTTCTAAGGTGTCTATTTGCCCCGCATAAATGATAATGGAGAGGACTATGCTTCGAGTTTCCCTACGTGATCGAATCAAAAATGAAGAGATCCGTAGGAGAACCAAGGTAACCGACATAGCCAGAAGAATTGCCAAACTTAAATGGCAATGGGCAGGGCACATTGCTCGCAGAACAGATGGCCGATGGGGCCGAAAGGTTCTGGAGTGGCAATCGCGTACCGGAAGACGAAGTGTTGGAAGGCCTCCCACAAGATGGACCGATGACCTTGTGAAGGCCGCAGGAATCCGCTGGATGCGGAAAGCACAGAATCATATGAAGTGGCGGTGCTTGGGGGAGGCCTATGTTCAGCAGTGGACGTCTTTTGGGTGACATGATGATGATGATGAAATGATGATCACTAAATGTGTGCTAGGTCAAAGTATGTCTACCTGCAATAGCCCCTCGTGTCATGCTGAGTCCTCGCTGTATCCTGGCGATGGCAGCTCTGTGTCGAGGCAGGGGAGCTGTGCTGCCATTCTCTTGCAGCACAAAACGGCCTAAGGTCTTCCAGCCAGCCTGGATATGTGAGAAGAACAAATGAATGGGGATATGAAGAAGGGGTGAGCAGAAATTGTAATCAAAACTGGTTTTATAAAGTGGATAAGGATATATTTTATCTCTAGAAATCATAAGAATGAATTAATTTCAAATAAATCAAATCACACACATTAATGTAACAATCCATAACACAAATAGAAATTATAAAAATAAAAATATTAGGAATTATTCAAAGATCAATTCATTAGAAATAAATAATGTCACAGATTAAATTAATATAAAAAGTCAAATATAATATTATAAAAAATATATCAATACACTTACAATTAAATGTATATTGTCACGGATTGAAATAACATCAAAATAATATCAAAAAGTCAAATAAAAATGTATTTACAAAAAATCTATTCATTCAAAATAAATAATGTCACAGATTAAAATAGTATCTTATAATCGAATAAAAGTCAAATAAAGTATAATAAAAATAAATGTCTAATGCAATCTACCTATTTATTTATTTTTGATTTTGGAAATTTTATATTTAATTTTAAATTTGGATTGGAAAGACCCTAAGTAGACTTCGGGTAGTCTGACCGTGAAGGTTAAAACAATTGTGACGTAAGGTTTTCCGAAAACTTATCAAGACTGTATTCACTACTTAACCTTCTAACAGATCTGATGTTGGCTGCTGTCTTTCTCTGAAGAAATTAAAGGTGAAACCGGTTTCGCAAACTCTGTTCAATTTAATTAACTGTTGATAGCCATGATTGGTTGAAAGTCCAATGTAGTTAATCCAAACATGGTTTCAGAAGTTCTTTAATGTTTCGTGCAAAGCGACGGAAGTGTGTAACACGAAGCCGGGGAAGCGCGCGCTATTTGATTTCACCAATGACCGCGCGCGGTGCTAGAGTTGGTCGTCAAAAACGACCTTGACGACGCCCCGCCCCTTTAATGTTACTTATTACCAAGGTGAGATGTCAAATGTTACACATCATATGCGACTACTGTAAGGCTCGCTCGTTTTTTATTGTGGTATTAAGTTTGTGGCGGCATCTACATCGCACACAAATCCTGCATCGCGCAGTTACAATTTACCGCGCGAACAGCATTGAAATAACTTCCCCGACATCAATCGTTGGGCAGTTACCCACCAGACACGACACTTGTCTGGTCGGAGGATCCTCCCTTTTCTACAGAGGATGAGTGAACTTTACACCCTGTTCTTCGTGCCTCTACAAGGTGGTACCTGAGCCGCATAAACCACTTCATCATCAGCTAGTGCCCTCTGCTGCGGTCCTGTACCAGCTCTGCCGCCCCACTCCAGCTCCTCAACCAGCACGAATCTCTTAGGATCATCATGACACCTGGCTTTGGTCAGCGCTTGGTAGACCACGTATGACGCTGAGGCGCTTAGGGGGACCTGAAAAAATATGAGATATATCACGTCTTTCGGCTGAAATGATGTAACGTAAGATTAAGAGCGTTTATACAAAAAGTGCAAATATTTCGACATTTTGATTAATTTGGCGATATTACTGTATAGAAATATGAAATGTGGCTAACTAGCGAACTAGAATATTTAGTTTTAGATGTAAAAAAAGTATTAGGAAACTTTCCAAATGCCTTTTTACACCTAAACGGTTACAACATCAAATTCAGTGTCTGCAATTCATTATTCATATTCTAGTTCACTAGTTAGCCATATTTCTTATTTCCATACAGTAACATTGCCAAATTAAGAGGGCCCTTCCCGGTCTGTCTATCGTCAACGCGAGCATGGTCGAAAAGCTTGTTGTTTCATCGAGCGCAAGTGAGAACTGCTAACAAACAAGCGAGAACGCGATAACATTGTACGAAAAATAGTGTGTAAAAAGTTGTGTCAGGAAATACGTGTTTTTGGGTAAACCTTACAAGTTTGTGAAAAAAATGTTTGATCTTTAGAATATTCATTACATGTGCGAGGTTTATATGCAGACAGTGGCGGATTTGCCCTAAGGCCTAGTAGGCCCGGGCCTAGGGCGGCCAGATATTAGGGGCGGCCAATTGTGACAGAAAATTTACTGATGATAACAAGAAATAAATCAAAGTAGCTACCTATATACTCTAAACGTTCGCGCACATTATGGCGGGCCGCACTGCACCGCATCGTATAACAATAATAACTTAAAACCATTTAAAATATGTCCAAATAACGAATTGAAACGCGTCACAGAATTTCGCGGTGCCATCATGCTAGCCCGACTCAAAGTTAACTAAATTTCTAAACCGATTTCTATAAAAGTTGGCAATAAAGTAAATTAAAATAAAAGTCTAATATGATGATTGCTGAGAAAGGGGCGACTGATATTTACTACATGACCTGGGGCCTAGGGCGGCCAAGACTGCAAATCCGTCACCGTATGCAGATGTTTTCTTTACTTTTACCAATTACGATTATATTATGACCGGTCAAAGTTCGGGTAAAATTTGTGCAAAATAGCAAATTTTCGGAGGCATATACTGATTTTTTTTCAATATCTTTTTTATTTTTTGCTTTCATAGAAACCTAGATATAGTGCAAAAGATACATATTAGTTTTAAAATTTCAAAGAAAGATGTGTTACAACGCCATAATCATTGTACGAGCGTTTGTATGAAAAGTATGACGGGTTGGCCGCTGTTAATCAAAACAGGTAAATATTTGACAGCTTTTTGCGACGTCGCCAACTTTTTGGTTGAATCAAATTGTGCGCTATCACTTATTGTAACTTTTTCATCAAACCAGACCCCTAACAAGGACTTACTTTGAGTATAGCATAAGGTATCTCATGCGATACATTATGAACACAGACGAGGAAGCTATCAGGAGGTTTCCGAGGCTCTTCATCCTGAGTGCTGGACTCCTCATCTGAGGGAACAGACCTGTCTCTGTGGCGGTCTGACGATGATGCTGATCTGAAAGAGAAGGTTTAAGATGATATTTTGAAGATAATGATATACAGGGCGGAAGTGACATCGACGCGAAAACTGTTAACATGGATTCAGAACTTGATTCTGAATCCCTGCATTGAAATTTTTTGTTGGTAATTTTTTTTTTTATCTGCTGTTCCATACATTTTGACCGCATAGATATTGCACTTTTCTATGAAACAGCAAAATCTGCTAAAAAATTCAGCACAGGGGCGCGGGCGTTCAGAATCATGTACTGAATCCATGGTATCAGTTTGCGCGTCGTCCCTGATACCCTGTATATCATCATAATTGTTACATATTTTTAGAGTAGAACGCAATTCCTCTGAAAGCAATTCATTTTCTGAATTCCCGGCAATTCCTTTATGGTGACACATATTTTAGCTGAATCATATTCAATTCAATTCATATCAGAATCATATTGAGTGTAACTGTGTAAATATTGCCGCATGAAAAAAATTATAAATTTTTCTTTAGCAGTTTTTAGTTTTTTTTTTTGTACAGTTTAAATTTACGTTCATTATAATAAAAATCTGTCAAACAGATGAATTGCGTAATATGAATTGAACGCAGATAATATTATGAATTGTCAGTTTGTGACAGTTTGTGTGAATCATAATATGATAATATTATGATTCATAATATTATCATATTATGATTCTACCAAAGCGGTCGTTTTGAGCCGTCTTGCGAGAGCTATGTGATGGGCTCTAAAACTACTGTTGATGGTGGGGATATATGTTTATCCCCGCGTGGGGCAAAGTCCTTTTAACGTTCTGTTGATTTAAGTTAAAAAAAAAAAAAACAACTTTATTATTTCTTTCAAAGTGTTACTAAGTTTTCTGTAAAATACAATAGACGACGTATTTAGTAACCTAATCCGCTTAACTGTTCTTACAGAGTAATAAAAAAACCTGTAAGCAATCGACACGTGTTACACCTCTCAACGAGACATCTTCAGGATGACGATTGACTTGTTGCGAACCCGGACATGACGTGTTGCTGCGTCAAGCGCCGAACGAAGCGTATTTTATAATGGATTTCCGCAATTAACTGTCTTATTCGTAAGTTTTCCATAATAAAATTCCTTACAGCAGGTTGCTTTTATTTGTACCTGATAAATGGTTCAAGGCTCGTTACATATAACTACTAAAATATGCCTGCGTCACCTCAGCCTGCTTTTTTGGGGTCCAAATGCACTATTATTAAAAAAGCCTACTAAACATACCTGATGCTAGTTAACCAAGCTCTACTGCTCGGATCATCGCCCACTCTCTTCAACAACAACCTGGCCCCTGGCCTCGCTGACGCAGCCCTGAGGACCCTCTCATGAGGTGCCAGGACCCTCTGCGTGGGGGCCCGAGACGGCACCTCCTCGACCATGACATAGGAGCCCCGGGCTGAGCGGCAGACACCGGCTTTTGTAAGGCATTGGGCTATAGCCTGTGGAGGGAGAATGAGATTAGCATGATCTTGTGTTTCAAACATTCATTTCTGTGGAAAAAGAAACATAATTGGCTTAATGTTTGTTTTTGAGAGGTAGAACTGACCTTGCTATGATCTTTTCGGTATGAGAGTCGGTATAAGAGAAAATAAGCATCTGAGCTCACGTTAAACTGTAACGTCGGGACCAGTAATCTAATTACGCAACACATTTTCGTAAACGATTACGACTAATCTGTTTCATTTTGACAGTTTAACAACATTCATTGCGTTATTTACGTTGTTGAGCAGATTTTTTTTCGAACATAAGAAGCAATGGATTAGCAATCTGTTTCAAAACGATTCAGATTCTAATTGATCGTGTATTACGCAATTATGGTACTGGATGTATGTATTCAGAATATCTATGTCATCAGTAACGTTAGTCGAAGGCCGAAGCTCTTGACAAATAGGATGTGTAGGTGTTGACATGTTTTTTGTCCGTCTTTGAGATTATAAAAAAAATATTGGACACGTATTTTTTCTTTTTTTACGTAATCTAAAGATTACGGCGATACATTGAGGTAAAATGTGCCATGACGTCACGAGTATGTAGATTTTATACATACTAGTGACGTAGCGACCCCCACTGCCCAACTTAAAATGCGTTTTATCCAAGTAATTTTTTATTAATATGATAAAGCAAAAAAAATGTGTCCAATACTTTTTTAGTATCTGACTGACGGACTAATAAGAATTTCAGTTTTTTTACCCAGGTATCATCCGTATTGGGTTGTGGAGATCAGATAACAGTCGCTCCACGTAAAATTGAAAAAGGATAGCTAGATCTAGTCCAAACAATGCCCAAAAAATTACAACATAACTTCTGGCTCTGTAGGCTTCAAGGCCTCATAAAGTTCTTAATTTTTTTTAAATCCAGAAATGGGGAAGTTTTTAGCCTGCATCTCACCTGATGGTAAGTGATGATCAGGCCGGAGGTGGAAGCGAGCTTCACCCGGAATCCTCAACCACAGAGGAACTGGCTATCTTACCTCTAACTGTAGAAACACATTGTTGGCCACAGACTTAGGTAAGATGGCGAACTTAGCAGAAGCCCTACTACCAAACGAACCGAGCAGAAAATTTTGTCTGCACCTCTGGGTTTGAGACAGGTGGTCCAACCAATAGCCTATAGAAACAGAAACTACACAGTACCAACCTCATTAGCTGTAGTATCCTGCGTCACCTTCAGTATAGAATACGCCTCGTGCCTCGCCACAGCATATACCACTAGGAAGTGTATCTTCCTCCGGTCATGAGGAGACGAAGGTTCCAGGTCTCCTCGACAGCTCTCTCCGGCTAACTCTTCGCAGCAGCGAGAGAAGATGAGGAGTGAGGCCATGTTTAGAGGCTGGTTTGTTGGTGATCTGGAAAAAATGTGGAAGTAGTCAGAAAGTTAACAAAGGTAGGTAGTTGTGTAATTGTGAGTCGGTTTGATGAAGTCCCAAGAATACGGTTGAGTTGAGGGTTGCATTGTGTCATCTTTTGAGGCAATTTGATTAAACTTAAAGCATCGGTTGCATGCCTCTTTCCACTCAATGCTATTGTTAATATTGCCCAATGAATGACAGACAGTTTTGTCTGTATTCTCCTCAGAGATCGTCAGTTTATAATCAGTGTATCTAAATAGGGATGGTATTGTAAGTTGTGTTGTCCATTTCAAAGCGCGACGGTACAAAGCTTGGTTTCTGTTGGACATCTAGTAACGTGTGCTAGATACCCCTTAAAAATATATTTATATTTCGTATCGTCACGAAACTGGGCGCGTATCATAGAGAGAAAGAACATCACCAATAAGGTCAGTATATATCCTCCCATGGTGTTCCCTTCCGGCGTTTCCACTCAATCAACCTGCCTAGCCTTTTCCCAACTATGATGTTGTCGGCTTCCAGTCTAACCGGATGCAGCTGAATACCAGTATTTTACACGGAGCGACTGCCTATCTGTCCTCTACAACCCAGTCACTGGGTAACACGATACTCCTTGGTAAGCCTGGTTTTCAGACTTTCGGGCTTCTGATGATCCGTAACGACTGTCAAAGATCCACGAATGACAGCCGGGACCAACGGCTTAACGTGCTTTCCAAGACACGGAGGAGTCTCGGTATGTGTGTGTATCCATCCACGGACCAACCCCGGCAAGCGTAGATTAACCTGATGGATCGACCCGTGCGGCTGCTATTACTTAGCCACGAGCTCCTCCCGGCGTTTCCACTCACCAGTATTATTTTCATTACCTACTCTTTATACGCTCTTTTATTTATTTTTTAATATGGGAAATTATCAAATAACTTCTCCCGATCTGGGCCGAGAGGGACCTGAGAAACCCACCCGTGTTCCTTCAGTTGCCTGTACTTTGCCAGGGGCCACGGCATCCTTTTCGGACTTTTCCAAGACCCCGGCAGGGATCGGTCCTAGCGGACCCCTTCTCAGTTGCCTGTACGTTGCCAGGGGCCACGGTATCCCTTTCGGACTTTCCCGCGACCACGGTAGGCATCGTCCTAGCGGACCCCGTCAGTTGGTGCTGACACCTCTTTGAGGCGCGCGTGGAACACAACGCGCCGTCGACCCGGGCCTGGTCCTTATCGGACGGCGAGCTACCCATTGCTCACCGTCCGCAAGCAAGATATAAACAAAAAAGCTTTACAGAAATACCTACCTAAGTCTGACGTGCCTGTACCCAGGTCTAAGACACTGCAGCGGTATGACTCGTTGTGATAGCATGTAGTTGGTATCAGCGTCGAAAATATCGAACCTTAGGAACGCTAGCTCGGGGAAGCTGATCTGGAAATAAAGTAAAATAACATCTGTAATATAATATCAAGCCTGTAATTCACGTAGGGATTGGGGTAGTAACACTAGATTTACATTATTATTTTCAATTTCCATTATTTTCTAGCATTATTTCAAACTCAAACTCAAAGCATTTATTTCAATGAAACCATTTACAGGCACTTTTGAATTGTCAAGGAGTCGGTCAGTCAGAAATATGAAGCTAGTTGCCCATTCCACAGCGTAGTAGGTACCTATGGAGAAGAACGGGCAAGAAACTCCACGGAGACTATTTTAAATAAATTGTTACAAAATATTGGTTACATCATTCATGTTGAAATTAAACATGTGAGAACAATGTAGAAAGACGAGCACGTTAGAAGCGTCCGTAATAAAAAGATAAAACAAAGAACAATTTAAATCAGCCATGGCAGAGCTAAGAGTTGACCAGTCCCAACTGACGGCGCCCGTTCACGAACATGACGCATGGATTAGCACCATTCAGCTCAACCATTTTGAAGAGAGCTAAATGATCCAACACACGCGCCACCATCAGCGAGACATCTGAGTGAGCATGACATACTCTCAGCCGCCAGGGCACATTCAAGTCCATAAAAGACGTATTGTCCTGTATGTCCTCTGACAGAGAGGAGGCCTGTGGCCCAGCAGTGGGAACATTATGCTGATTATGCTTAATGCTTTTGGTAGCCTTACTTACCTTAAAGTTAAAAGTCTCATTCCAGATAGGATTCAACGCGTTCTTTCTCGCGACTTTGGTCCTAATCTTCTTACAATCAGCAGGCACGCCTAGTATCTCTACTTCAACGAAGGCGTTGTAGAATGAGTACACATTTTCGGCGACATATTGACCAGATATCACGGCTAGAGTTAGGTGGGCCGCGTGGATGCCGTCGAATTCTTTGTCCATTGGGTTGAATCTGTAATACAAAATACGATTTTAGAAACAACAATTAAACAAGAAAAGAGTCCCTGAAATAGCCCGTCGCCGTGCCGAAACGGTGGAATTACTTTATTACTAGCTGCCTCCGAGGTTTCACCCACATAAGTCTCGATCCCTTGGGAATATCGAGATAAAACGTATCCTATATCCTATTCCAGGTCATGGTCTACACGTGTGTCAAATTTCATCTAAATCTGTTCAGCCGTTTTAACGTGAAAGCATAACAAACAAACAAACTCTCTTTCGCATTTACAATATTAGTTAGGATATATAATATACAATGTCGCCCATGGGCATGTGCCCGCCCGTATTTTTCTGAATATTCATGACACATACCTTAATTATATACATATCTTAATTTTTTTTTTTTTTCAAAATGCACTCCGATTTTATGAACTTACACTTGTGTTTTTAAAATAAATACTGTTTTTTTTTTTTAATGTCTTCCCCTCCGTTTTTTTTCATAGTCGACAAATTTTATCGTAAAATGTTAGTAAATCTGATAAAATAGCTCATAAGCTTTTAGAAATAATAAACAGAATCCAAATCGGGCCAATAACATAGGAAATATGGCAAACGGTACTTAAACAATACAATTTTTAATAACATGAAAAATAGTAAAGATAGACCACCCCTTTATAGTTAATTTTCGATAATTTTTCATGATTATTCAGAAAAATACGGGCACATGCCCATGGGCGACAATGTATATATGTTAGTTAGGATTGGTTAGGATTTGAACCAAAATAAGGTAGAATTATTTTCCATTGTTTTTCAATTGCATTTAGAAAATAGATCTAGTTAGATGTCAACGCATCTTAGTGCAGAATGTCCTACATTACAATTTTCAGAAGAATTTTAATCAGTCTTCTCTTCTAAAAATGTGTCCAGCCCACGTCTACTTGAGGATAGTCACCAATTTTATGTTATGCCATTTGCGTATTGCGTTTAGTTGGAGTATAAAAATAAGAAACATTTTTTTTCTGACTCTGGTCTCCTATTTTTAACCGACTTCCAAAAAGGAGGATGTTCGTCGCGTATGTATGTTTTCTTATGTATGTCCTATCGATTTCTCCGTCAATTGTGGACCAATTTTGAAAATATTTTTTTTGTATGAAAGGGTATGCTCTCAAGTTGGTCCATAAAAATTGTATCAACTTTGCTTGGATAGTTTTTGAGTAAGCTTCAATAATACGTATTTTTCCACTTAGTATATGTGGATGATATGATGATAACTTCCTGTCACTGTTATTTACATAGCAGGTAGTGGTATTCGAATTGTGTGTAGCTACCACAACTCAAAAGTGAAAAACAAAAGCTTTTTACAAAAAAAAAAACAACCGACTTCCGAATTTAAAGTAATTTTTCAGATTGTAGTTTTTTTTTGGAAGCCGGTTGTTTTTTTTTTGTAATAAGTTTTTGTTTTTCACTTTTCGAATTTTGCCAACGACTTTCGAAATTAAAGTTATTTTTGGTTTTCTATTCTAGCAAGCGGATGGGTTTTCCCTTGGTTTCTGCATATTGCATTCTGTTCATTACGTTCATTACGTGCATTACGTTCTGACTTGACGTTCATAAGTGCCTTTTATGTGCCTAATTGAAATAAATTGTTTGACTTTGACTTTGACTTTGACTTTCGTTTCGGCTGTTTTGACTGTTCGGTCAAGATGGTAAGTATTAATTAATAAAACGACTTAAAAAAAAGGAGATAATTATTGTAAGTGTAGTTATTATATCTTACCTTCTATAAGCAATATGTCCCGGATCCCACATGACGCTAGGCTTCCTCACATAGCCAGCAGAACCGTTGCTCTCATACATAGCTGCATTCACGGCCATCGCCGCGTCCTCTGTCTGATAGTTCAGCGCCACTAGTTGAACGCCGCATGACCAGAAGGTAACAGGGTCAAAGTTCGACGAGTCTATTCTTAGGCTGTGAAAGAGAGAGTTGGATGAGAATTTTGTGACTGGGAGAAGGTTATGTGACTAAAATATAAAATGGAATCACGGACTCTCCGAGACGGCAGAGTTGTATTATTAATACACCAACACTTTGAACAATCGAACCGGCGATCGAACCAGCCGCGGATCTAGATCGGATCTAGGGGGGGGGGGGGGACAGTCATACCAGGGCCTGGGCCAGGGTTTTGGCGCCCCTGTTTTATCAAAAAAAAATATTAATATGTTGCTACCAAAATGTTTATTTAGAGAAAATTTTAAAATCGCGGTTTACCGTAGCGCATACCCCCCAGAGGATTGGCGGGGGGCGGCAGACTACAGTCTTTGCCTCGCCTCAAAAAACATCTAGATCAAGGGTTGGATCAAACACAGGACTCAGCCTCGTGAATGAGTAGCAACGGCAGCACATGACCACCTTTTCTACCTATTCAGAATGAAAGAGCTCATGGCTAACTAAGTAAGGGCTCCATAAGTTCTGAGTTGAGCTCCACGATTACTGACAAATGCTTCTTCGTGGTTCTTTCCCCGAAAGACCATTTCAGACACCAATCTACATGGTCTTCACATGATCTGACCAAAATTATGTCTGGAATTTTAGAAGAGCCTTTTACTCTTGAGTTTGCTTCGCCATTTCTTCTCCGAGTTTCTTGTCGATTCCATGTAGCTTACTTTTTTAATATGACGTGTAAAAGTGATTTCGATAACATATTTACAGAATAATTAATTGTTTTAATAGTATAGAAATGAAGTTATTTATTTTCAATTAATGCAGGACTATATACAAATATTATTAAATCATATTAATAAATATTTACACTAGGTACTAAATATAATAACTAATTAATTTAATTTCGATCCGCATTGGTAGATCGATCATTTCTAGACAGTTGTTCCGGGTGGTCAGAATCCCAAAAGTATGCCAACCAGTCTTACAAAGGGGTATCGTGTTACCCAGTTACTGGGTTGTGGAGGTCAGGTAGGCAGTAGCTCCATGTAACATACTGGCATTCAGCTGCATCTGGTTAGACTGGACCCTGGAAAAAGGCTAGGCTGATGAACACTTACCCGGCGGGATACGTTCTGACAAGCTGGGTCTCCGTGTGGGCAATCAGAGCCATGGGGTGTTTCCTGCAGATCTTCTTGCCGATGGCTTCATTGACTGAGGAGCAGCGGTAGCAGGGATGGTGCACTGCTGGCGCGTTGAGGCAGCGGGGACGGGGCTGTTGAGCTATTTGCTGTTAATAAAAGGTTTTTAAAGCAATTTGGTTTATTTTTAATTCTTTTGAAACTATTGTGGTAATAATAACACCAGCCTGTTACTGTCCCACTGCAGGGTAAAGGCCTCTTCTCACACAGAGAAGACGAGCATTGATCACCACGTTTGCTCAAGGCGGGTTGGTGATTTCAGACTTATAATAACAATAAGTCCAGGTTTCCTCACGATTTGTTTCCTTCACCGATGTCAGTAATGTCCAAGATAAACTCAGAGAGTAGATATGAATTGAAAAAGTCACATTGGTACTTGCCCGGATTTAAGCCCACAACCTCGTACATGAGAGGCGAGGCCTTAACCACTGGGCCATCATGAAAATCCTACAACTATTATCCAACTATTGTGGTATAGTCATCTTATTCCAGGTGCATCGTCTTTACATATAATTATGATAATTAATATACAGGGTGGCAGGCAAATCGACGCGGAAAAGGTCACCATGGATTCAGTACATGATTCTGAACTCCACTGCGTTGAAAAAAAAATCAACTGTTCCATACATTTTGCCCGCTTAGGTATTGGACGTTTTTATGAAAAAGCTGGTTAAAAAAAAAAAACCGACGAATAAATTCAACGGGTTCAGAATCATGAACTGAATCCATGGTAACAGTTTTCGCGTCAATGTCCCTGACACCCTATAAACAAAATATAGAATATAATAGAATATATTTATTGTAAAACATGAGTATACATCAAATAAAATATGTGCGAGGTCTTAAAATAACAGGTAGATCTGCATGTTTTGCCATAAATGGCGTACAAAACAAAATATTTTAGGTTTAGGATAAACCATAAAAAAATTGTCTACACAACAAACTATGATACTAATAACTTAATCCTAATGCTAATTTAAAAGAGGGGAGGGAAAAAATTAATAAATTGTTTTAACAGAGTTTAGGGTCAAATTGTGAAAATGTCGTAATTACAAGAATTTATTTAATTAATTGCGGTCATTTAAAAATTCCGATACGGTATAATAGCATTTGGCTGTGAGATATTTTTTAAAATGTATTTTAAACAGAGCTGTAGGCATTTGTCTTAAAGGTTTTGGGATTTTATTATAAATGATTGGTACTAAACAATAAATACTTTTACGTATCAATGCCGTGGTTGATCTTGGTACGCATAATTTATTATTATCCCGTCGATTACGAATAGAAACATCTTATAGTTTCTTAAATAGGTTAGGATTGGTTTGTATAAAATTAGCCACTTCATAAATGAATAAGGAAGGCAGACTTAAAATGTTATATTTAATAAAATACTGTTTGCAACTATCAGTTATTTTCAATCCAAACATAGCCCTAATACGCCTTTTTTGTGACTTAAAAATCATTTCTTTATTAGTAGAGTTTCCCCAAAATATAACTCCAAACCTCAATATAGAGCCGACAATACCATGGTAGACAGTTATAAGCGCATTGGTACTTATAATAGGTTTTAGTTTATAGAGGGCATAGGCAGAAGAACATACTTTTTTATTTAATTCTTCTGTGTGTGCTTTCCAGTTCAGACGTTTGTCAATAGTTGCGTCTAGAAATTTATCTGTATCTACCCTTTCTACATCAGTTAATTTGTGTTTAACATTAATAATTGGTGTTTCTAAACGTTGACTGAAGAACATAATTTTAGTATTTTCAAGATTGATTTTTAAATTATTTGTTTTTTGTTTTTGTTTTGTTTTTTTAAAAACGTAAAACACGTAAACGTAAACGTTATTGTTATCTAACCAGTATAAGTATTGAATTGATTGTATTATTAATTTCATATTCATACCTATCTTTATTAGAACAATTAATAGTGACTGTACTATCATCGGCAAAAAGTGATACAGGATAATTAGTTACTAATGGCAAGTCATTTATATAAATAATGAATAATAAAGGACCCAATACGCCCCCTTGCGGGACTCCGGCGGTTTCTTCTTTTTTGGTATTAATGTTTATTTTAGAAGTTTCTGTATATTGTTTACGATTTTTCAGATAAGATTCTATGAGATTTAATATATGGCAATATATTAAATCTAAATACTGCGTAAACTGGAAGCTTATGGCATTAGAGGCATCTAATGCCATAAGCTTCCAGTTTACGCAGGAGAATGTCATGATTAACATAATCGAAAGCCTGGGTCATATCGCAGTAAATGGGACATACGGGCGTCCTTTTATCCACATTACTCATGACGTTATTTATAAAATCAAAAATAGCCATGTTTATTGTTTTATTCTTGCGAAAACCTTTCTGGTCTTCTGTAAGAATATTGAATTTTTCTAAATATTTATAAATTTGAATATATATATATTTCAAAGACTTTCGAAATTATAGGAATAAGTGCAATAGGTCTGTAACAGTTCATACTCTGCGTGTTATCTTTTTTGAAGATAGGTTTAACGATACTAGTTTTTAGACTTTCCGGGTATGATCCAGTGGTTATACACATATTAATGATATAGCTTAGGTGGTCACATATATTATAAGCGATATACTTTAGGATTCTAGTAGAGATCCCATCGTATCCAACACTTGTAGTATTTTTAAGCGATATTATAATTTGAAGTATCATCATATGGAGTAGTTGGTGCCATGAACATAGATTGACTTGATTTAGAAATATTTACAGTTACGTCCTTACCAGCGTCTGGTATTGGTTCTATCTTTTCTATAAAGAAATTGTTAAAAGCATTCGCAATCTCTCGCGGCCTGGTTATAGTTTTATGGTTTGTTTCTATGGAAGTGATACTACCCTTTGGAAAATTCAGTTTAGACCTATTTATAATTGCCCATGTGGCTTTGGTTTTGTTAGTAGATGATTTTGTGATTGTTTTGTGCCCGTTGCGTTAAATTAATTATATGTTTATATATTTTAGAATATTTTTTAAATTTAGTTTTATTTACTTCATTGCGATTTAGCCTATAGTTCCACATAAGCGCTGTTTTTTTTTTGCGACTGATTTTTATGCCACTGAGGTTTTACTTTAATTTTTATTGTAATGTTTTGGAAAGGAAAGCATAAATTATATAGCATCATGAAAGTTTCCAAAAATGCATTATATGCCGCGCTAGGATTATTTGTATCATAGATTTCAGTAAAAGAAAAAGTTTTTATATAATTTTTGAATTTTTGCATGTTTTCCTTATTATAATCCCGTCTACTTGTTCGCTAATAGTTTATTAAGATCTTTTTATTAACCGGTAATTTTAGTACTTGCGTCGTGTGGTCTGACAGACCGAAGTCAATCACGTCAGATTTACACTTCTTCCCCACATTATGTACAAAATTGTCTATACTAGTGCCGCTCGCGAGTCGAGTTGGCTGACTTATTTCTAGTTTTAAATTATAACGAGTAAACATTCTAGATCTATCAAAGTATTATTACGCTTAAGACAGTCAATATTATAGTCACTTGCAACTACGACATTTCTTTTTAAATTTTTGTTCCAAATAGTACATAACGCTTTGTCTAATTGCTCAAAAAATACAGGTAAGTTATTGGACTTTGGTACTATATACACACAAACAATAATTGTATTATTACATTGTCAGATCAATAGCGCAACATTCGAATATTCCATTTATGGAGAGTTTCGCTATATCTTGAAGCTCTTTAAAAGGGTGACCTTTCTTTGCAAGGATACATGTACCACCTCTCTTACTGTCCTTTCTGGAGCAGCATGTCGCCAAGTATAGTAAAACATTTTAAAAGAGTAACGGTGGAATTTCTCGTCCATTCTTCTCCATACGAAAACTATATTTTGGAAGGGGCGACAAGAATCAATTCTATGTTTTTGTAAATTTTGACGCTCAAAAGTGCGTAATTGAAATAAATAATTTGACTTTGACTTACAAGATCTAGACCATAACAAGTGACTTTTTGAAATATGGGCGACTTGGGTATGCTGTGCAGAAATTATAGAATGTCATTTGTGCTATCACCATCTTTACATATACTAATTTAGCTTAGCCCACTTTAATTTACGCTGATCGACTGTTTGTGACTACCACGTACCTGACCTTTTTGAAGGACCAAAAACACCGCGGTCTTTTCTGAATTGATTGGTCCTTTTGATCAATAAAGCAGCAGTGCAGGGCAGGACAAAGGGCGAAATGGTGAGCTAAGACTATACTTATGACGTCAGACGGTGAAAACACTGAGGACGCGACAATCCATTTTTTTTGCCAATCACTTTAATTCCCTCTTTCGACAAAAAAATTCAAAGCATAATATCTGTATACTTTGGCCTAAGTATTTTGAAACACCTACGAAAAACAGATGGGTAATAATTTCGAAGCCTTTAACCCCCACTACAATACTCGCGAAGTTGCTTCGACGAAGTACTTGTCGAAGTCGACCGAAGTCCGAAGTACGTGACTACACATTCGAGCGAAGAACTACAGGACACTTCAAGTCCTTTGACTCGCAAAAACCGACAACAATTGGAAGTCGCCCGAGGCGAGCCGAGGTTGCACGAAGCGAACCGAAGTGCCCTTCTACACTCTCGTAATCGTTTAACTTCTATCAACTTCGCGAATAGTGCAATGCAGGCTGTCAGCTATCTGTGTCTGTGTCTATAAAGTAGTGGATGAACCAATAAGCTCAAAAGTTTTCTTTCTACACATTCTCCATTCTTCTTCCTCACTTACCGTGCTTGTGCTGTCACTGCTCTCAGAAGACTCGAAGCTGCTCCCCGGCGCGGTCTCCTTAGGCGCGCTGCTCGGCTGCTTCATAGAACTTCGCGGAGAGAGCGGGTTCAAGCCACGGAATTTGATTGCCTGTGTTAAGAAGATTTTGTTTTTGAGATTGTTTCCCAACTTGGCAAAGCCAAAGGAGGGTAGTTGGCGTTTTCGTTAGTGGTTAGTTAAGTTATTTTTGAAGAAACTGGCAGTAGTACTAAACACTTTATCACCAGGTTTTGATCTTCTATTTTTGGAGGTTTTATTGACACAATACCCAAATCAGTTATCAAGACGTAAGTATTAGGCCGCGCGCACTTTGGACGCGTTTTCGTACGAATTTCACTCGTGCGAACACGCACGAACACACACGAAGGATCCCGAGTTTCCAAGTACAAAGGGAGCGCGCAGACTGAGTGCGAGTTAGTCGTACCTATAGTTCCGACATCCGAAAACAATAGCAACTTCTTGGGATTTTTCGTGCGTTCAGTGCGATATCACCGGAAAATACTACCTAGTACCTATTTGACGGAGAAAAACGTATTCTACGATTGATATTCGACTACGATCGTACGATACAAATTCGTGTCCAAAGTGCGCGCGGCCTCATGGTTGTGTGTCGTCAAATCAGAACAATTATCATGAGGCATGACTGCAGAATGATTGATCATCAGATTGGAGAAGATTTTTTAAAAACATACCTTGAAATACTGAACAATAATGTAGCCAATCAAAACACACAGGGGAGAAGAATCGTAAACCTCAGAAATTGGCAATGGTGCCGATTCTCTTGTCACAAATACCTCTTAAACTAGACTAAAAATCACAAAAATTTAGTTTATTCCTGTCAAACGACGATTTTCCATTCTGAAATAGACTAAACTGACACAACTTAACTATATTTTAGTTTGACAGCACTAAGATAGTACTGAGTTTTTAGTTTAGTGAAAATGGCAATTTTGCTATTGTGAATTTGACATTTTTCACCTAAAATTTTGATTGTAAAATTCCAAACCAGACTAAACTTGTCAATTTTTAATCGCGATTAAAAAGGTGTGGGATAAAATAAGTTGTCATGAACTAAAATTCACACCAACATATCGACTTCACGTGCAAAAACAGTACTGTATTTATTTTTTCTTTTGCTTATATCTCGAAAATGGTGCGTCCTATCGCAAAAATTATGAAAATTTCGACCCCCTACATGAAACCCATAAACCTGAACATGTAGGTAATATTTTTTTGACCAATGAGCGCGCGGTGCTGAGTGTGAGTTGGCCGTCAGATGGTACCTACCCATTTTCTGAGAGGTTGTAAACAGGATGATGACGATGACGATGATGAATATTGTTTATATCATATACAGGGTGGCAGGGACATCGACACGAAGCCGGCTACCGTGGAATCAGTAGGTACATGATTCTGAACCACACTGCGTTGAAAATTTTTCGTCGGTTATTAAAAAAAAAATCTGCTGTTTCCTAGAAAAGTGCAATACCTACACGGTCAAAATGTATGGAGCAGCTGTTTTTTTTTTAAATAACCGACGAAAAATTTCAACGCATGGCGGGTTCAGAATCATGTACTGAATCCATGGTAGCCGGCTTCGCGTCGATGTCCCTGACACGCCGTATACGTCAGCCAAGATGTCACATGTTACACATCATATGCGAATACTGTAAGGCTCGTTCGTTTTTTACTAATTAACCTACCTGAACATAAGTAACCATATCACTAAGCTCTCTCGCGATCTGATTGCTTCTCTTCCGAGTAGGAGCATGCTTCACACTCCCAGAAGTAGTTTCGGCATCTCCCTCACTCCTTCTGAAGCTCTGGTAGAGTGACAGAGAGGTCCGGCCGCATTTGTCTTCCATCGAGTTCAAGATTTTGTGCAGTTCTTTTTCTGGAAAATAAAAGTATGTTCTTTACGACAAAAAATGAAAACGGCTGCGTACATTTTATTTATTAGAAATATTATATTTATTTATTTTATGTTGCAGAAAGCTTACAGACTAATAACACAATTAATGTAGGAAAATTTGCTAATTATAAGTTTCCACATGTATAAACATCTAGTAGCAAATACTTTGCGTTGACTAAAATCAGCGAATTGCAAACCAAGAAAAAGAACTGAAACATTTTTAGTTGGGTAATATATGAGAAACGTAGTTGAAGAGATACATAAAATTAATTTAATTTAATTTAATTTACTAGTTATTCATGACTATTCAGGCTGAGAATCAGCACTTTTCGTACGTCAAAATTACATAAGACAGTCCCCCAAAAACGCCCACCCTTCACCACTTCCTAGTGCTTAGCTGGGAAGAAGTAGTGGCGCAACAAACTGTCCAGCAGCACAGCTGTCTGTTCAGTTGGAAAAACTTGATTCTATATAAGCTTATGCTAAAATAATTAACATTACCACAAATTGCAATACAACTCGTAAAATAAAAACATTTTAATGAGTAGATTATGTCAACAATGAATGAAAACAAAATAAATTGACTTATAGTCAAATAAAATAATCCAAACAATTATATGCTCATATAGTATCATGTAGTCTAAAATAATTGTTTGTTGCTTGGCCCCCCAAGTAACAAACAATTATTTTAGACAATTTTTTTAGATTACATTGGAGTAGCTTAATTAGTCCCAAGCCTTTTTGTCGTCTAAGTAATCTTTAACTTTAAAGAAACCTTTTAATACTGTGTGGGCCTGGTGCAACATAGATCGATCTCCAGGTGCGATGGTAAACTATTGAAGGTTTGGAGGCATGAGGAACAAGTTGTAAAGTTCACTCATCCTCTATAGAAAAGGGAGGATCCTCCGACCAGACGGGTGTCGTGCCTGGTGGGCTTGCGGATATTTTTTTATTGTTAAAAATGTACTTGTTCCCATTTGATGTGTGTATTATGCAATGATCATGATTGACGTAGATCTTCAATGGTTTTCCACAGGTGATTTAAGAAAACCATCACATTCTCTAGGTCCCCAAGCTAGTTGTGATGATCTTCGCAGGGTGGCTGGTAGCAGCTGGATGAGAGTTGTCGAAAATGGCGGGCAATAGGAGAGGCCTATGTTCAGTGGACTGCTGTAGGCTGATGTTGGTGATGATCATATCCCCTTACCATCCAATTCCTCATCATCTTCATCATAGTCTTCATCGGAGAAGTATTCAGTGAGAGAGCTGCCCGCCGATTGGTTGGACATAATGGAGCTCGTGCGGTTGCTCTGTTCAGGCAGGGAGTTGCTCGTGTGACGGATGCCGTTGGATCTTGGAAGAAAGAAGAAATTTATTCAATCTGCCTAAATTTGCTTAGCGTTTTCCCAACTATATTGGGGTCGGCTTCCAGTCTAACCGGATGCAGGTGAACACCAGTATTTTATATGGAGCGAAGGCCTATCTGACCTCCAAAACCCAGTGCTGTAATACGATACCCCTTGGTAAGACTGGTTGTCAGACTTTCGGGCTAATGACGATCTGTCAAAGAACCACGAATGACAGCCGGGACCAACGGCTTAACGTGCTTTCCGATGCATGGAGGAGTCTCGGTATGTAAAGGTGGTCACCCATCCACAGACCAAACCGGGCAACCGTAGCTTAACCTGACGGATCGACCCGTGCGGCAGTTATTACTTAGCGACGAGCTCCTCTGCTTCTCGAGGAGAAAATCATTAACAATATCAAATTATGGTGGCTCGGGATACAACGGAAAACCTGTTTGACAATTCATTAAAAAAAAAAAATTGTGTCGACTCTCACATTATTGCTTCGGGAGTAAAGACGTATGCAGTTCACCCTCATTTCACCATACAGTCCCATGCAATAGGGAGGGATTGCCACTAACACGGGCACATTTCCTTTTCGGGCTGTTACTGAGAAATTTATAAAGGAAATACCTAATAACGCTTTGCTTGACCTGGGCATTGAACCCAGGGACCTCTCGTTCAGTCATGCGTACCATCAAGACCAACAAGGCAGAACTGCTTGATTGTAGGTATGGAGGATTACCTGAAGGCAGTTGATAAGACTCCACTATAACCTTGCGCTGAACTCGCCCCAGTTAGACCCATCGTTGGACTCGACTCAATCGGGAGCAGCTTCTTATTCTTCACTAAGACCTGTAAGAATAAAAACCATAAATGTATGCACTATCCAAAATGTATCAGAAAGGTGTGGTCATATAATACTGAACAACTTTTTTCTTGGGACCAACATCCTGAATGCTCACGCAGCGAGCGCGTTGCTGATAACTCACTCGCAAATCGCCGTGTGATATGGCTCTTAGCTGACAAACTTAGACTTGGTATGTGGTTAAACAAAAAAAAAACAACAAGCCTTACAGTAGTCGCTTATGATGTGTAAAATCTGACATCTCACCTTGGTCATAAGCAACATTAAAGGGGCGGGGCTTTGTCAAGGTCGTTTCTGACAGCCAACTCAAGCATAGCGCGCGTTAATTGGTCAAATCAAATAGCACGCGCTTCCCCAGCTTCCTGTTACACACTTCCGTCCCTTTTCACGAAATCAATCCCACAGATTGCCGAAAAGTGTGAGGAAGGATGTTACACAACAAAAACATACAGGTTGTCAAGGACATCGACGCGAAAACTGTTACCATGGATTCAGTACTTGATTCTGAACTCTGCGTTGAAATATAGCTACTGATATTAAAGCGTATTGTTATCGTAATCGTATTTCCAAGAGTAAGATTCGGCTATTCTCCCGTACTATGACACAGTGTTTATGGTAGGCGGGAATACAGTACGCGCGTGCCGCGCGATGGGTCCCGAGTTTTTCGTTGTGTAATCAAAAAGTTTTTATGATGTAGGTGGAATAAGTTGTGATAACGGGTTTGTTTGTGGCCTATACATATTGTGTTATCGTAATCAAGTGTTTGTTTGGTGAATGAGTGTGTGAATTCGAAATATTGTGATAAAGTTTAAAGGTTATGTGAGTGAAAATTATCAAAATGAAAACCTAACTCATCACTGCGAGATAAGGTCAGTATTTTTTAAGTGTGTTGGTTATTCATGTGGTTAGGGTAACTCATAACGAAGCCAGGAAGGTATAATACATGCCGTGTTAACGGCTGTATATTGACGAATTCTTCGATTTTCCGAAGGCCTACTCAAAAATCAAAAAGTAATTAAGATTTGTTTTCGTTTAGCGCATTTGGTAAACCTAGGCTAGTGCAGAGTCCACGGGTTAATGCATTTTATTTAGCTAAAAATACGTGTCTAATTTTTTTTAACTATCTGACTGATGCTGGACAAAATAGTTTTATTTGTCCAGTCAACATCTCTATTACCTTATATTATTATTTGTTAATTACCTTATATTTCAGCTGCTCAGGACTCGGAAGCCGCGGCTCGTCCGTATAATCGACTTCGAATAGGAACGATGTCACCAGTTTGTCTCCAAACACTGCCTGGATGAAGACAACATCAATAGAGGACCAGCATTATTTTGTTTAACATAATAAATAAAGAAAAAAACATGTGTTTGTTCTTCATCATTTCAGCCAAAAGACGTCCACTGCTGGACATTGGCCTCCCCCAAATGGGTGGTTTGCCATAATCGCCACGCTTGGCAGGCGGGTTGGCGATCGCAGTATGGTGTTAAAATGCACAGAGAACGCTGCTGCCCATTCTCTAGTGAGTGCCTTAGTCGCCTTTTACGACACCCACGGGAAGAAATGGGATGGTAATATTGTTTACGTCCGACACCACACGGAACTGTTCTGGTCGCGCATTAGAATAATGATCTACTTCTAATAGTTATCTATCTTTAGAAACGACTGTTTATCTTCTCCCTCCCTCTCTTACGGGTTTCAGTTCTAGAGGCCCAAAATTAATTAATTTTAGTATATCAATCAACTCAGCCTATCACAGTCCACTGCTGGATTTAGGCCTCCCCAGGTTGCGCCACAACACCCTGTCCTTGCCTTCCGCATCCAGTCTTCCCAGCCATTTTTTTAATGTCGTCGGTCCATCTGGCTGGGGACGTTCCACACTAAGCTTGCCGATACGCCGTCTCTACTCCAGGACACGTCTACTCTACCGGCCATCGGTCCTTCGATAAACCTGGCCAGCCCACTGCCACTTCAGCTTGCTTACTCTGCAAGCTATGTCAGTAACTCCGGTGCTTTACCGGAACTGGAGTTATCCTTAAAAAAAACTCCGAGCATAGCCCGCTCCAAAGCGCACTGAGCTAACTTGAAATTATGGACCAGTCCAATTGTCCGTGTCCACGTTTCGGCACCGTATGTCATAACAGCAAGACACACTCGTTGAAGATAGAACTGGTTGAAATTTTAGAGTTTAACACTAAATCACACCTCTATATTCCGAAGTGGTACCCAGATACTCCTCTGATTAGTTACTCTTATTACCACCAGGTGAAATGTTAGCGTACTAAATATACCTAGGTATTACACTCAAATTTCAATTGTTGTCTTATTAGACCCAGAGATCGAACCCAGGTTCAGAAGTCGAGTTTCCAACCACTTCACTAACGAGGCAGTCCATGTTCGGACTTTCATTCCAGACCGGAATCACTTAGTATTGGAAATAGCCTCACTATGACAAAATCTGTCTTTGTGACAACACAGATGAATACAGATGGTCACTCCGCATTTTAGGTATGAAACTACAAGTACGCGGCGAGCCCGTTTTGCTGGGCCAACTCAGTGAGTGTAACGTAGTCAGAAGATATAAGAGTTACGCGATAGAAAGAGAGGCAACTTCTAGGTGAATGTAACTGTAGGTAATTAGCGCTGTGCGACCTGAATTGCACTTTATTGTGCGTTGCAAGAGTCGCTTTTTATTTAAATCTGTACTAATCTGTGCAATCAACTAGTTTTTTTTATTACATTTTTGTGAACAACTGACCTCAAACGTGCTGGCCATGACCTGCTGCTGCGGCAAACTGCAGTGGTTCTCGATGCTCAGGATCAGGGGGTACGGAGACGCCACGAATGCGCTCCTGTGCGGAAGAAAATACAAAAATCGTAGTAGATTTCAAACTCAAAACAGTTAAATCAAACCATTTCAGGTTATAAGGGAATGAAGAACAGGGTGTAAAGTTAACTCATCCTTCATAGAAAAGGAAGGATCCTCCGACCAGACGAGTGTTGTGTCGGGTGGGCTACTTCCCAACGATTGATGTCGGGACGTATGGTAGCGGCGCGGGGGGAACGGGAGAATACAAAAAAAAAGGAGCGTGTCTTACAGTAGTCGCTTATGATGTGTAACATCTGACATCTCACCTTGGTAATAAGCAACATTAAAGGGGCGGGGCCTCGTCAAGGTCGTTTCTGACAGCCAACTCTAGCACCACGCGCGCTCATTCGTCAAATCAAATAGCACGCGATTCGCCGGCTATCTGTCACACACTTCCGTCCCTTTTCAAGAAATCACTCCAACCGATTTGATTAGAATCGTATCAAAATATTGGTGGTTGGTTGTTGATTGGATTGGTTGGTTGGTGGTTTGTTTTGTAGTAGATTTTTTTAGATATAGATTTTCTTGCAGGAAAGCGAGAGGAAATATGTTACAAATCAAAAAACGTACAACTCGTATATGAAGATGTGTTGGTAAAGACAGTGGCATGAAAAACTTTTGAAAAGAGTGAAAAACAAAAGCAATAAATACAGTCGTATGATCTATGGTGTTCCTGAAAAATACCACGACTCGATACATAAAAGTACCAACCGACTTCCAAAAAAAACACTATACTGTGAAAAATAACTTTAATTTCGGAAGTCGATATCTTTGGCTTTGAATTTTTGTGTTTTGCCACCGACTTGTAGTGTTTTTTTTGGAAAAAGTTTTGGACCACATTGAGAGCACACCCTTTGAAAAAGAATGTTCAAAATCGGTCCACAATTGACTGAGCAATCGGCGGACAAATAAAAAAAAAAAAATACATTCGCTACGAACATAGAACCTCCTCCTTTTCGGAAGTCGATTAAAAATAAGTCATGACTATACCAACCTAGCAATAGTCTCGACCACTCTTCTGAAGGGTATCTTCGTTGTGAAGGTATGTCCGTGGTATATGACAGGACTGCCATCGTCTCCATCCCAGCAGTCCAGTTCTACACATCGGCAGCCTGTGAGCAACACCTGGAGACAAATGGGTTACATTTTGAGGTGTTCGGGGCTAGCAGAGAAAAATATGCTTATTGTTACCATACTGTAAGTCGCAATAGGGATGATAACCATTTTTTTTTATATCCATCTGTTAGTTATATTTTAGTATTTGGACAAGTGTTTTTTTTTAACGTAATTTCTCAAAAGATTACGGCGATACTTACATTGAGTTCAAATGTGGCATGACGTCACGCCTTGATAGATTTTATAATTAGTTTTGGAACTGACTCTCCAACTTTAGTGAGCTTTTTTAAGTGTTTTTTTTATTAATAATATGTTATGGTAAAAAATACGTGTCTAATATTTTTTTATTAACTGTCTGACGGACTAAAAATTAATTCTTTTTTTTCACACGGGCATCATCCCTATCAGTATGAGCGTTACCCTAATTGCGTAATACACGATCAATCAGAATTTGAATCGTTTTGAAACAATTGCTTCAAAAGTTCGAAAAAAATCTGCTCAACAACGTAAATAACGCAATGAATGTTGTTGAACTGTCAAAATGAAGCAAATTAGTCGTAATCGTTTACGAAAATACGTTACGTACCGTACCTAATTAGATAGCAGGTCTCGTATTCTATAAAAAAAACTCCGTTAGACGTTTGGCCAGCTCAAGGTCAAAGTGTTAACACTGACGTGTGGCCAACTGTACCTACTAATTCTTTGCCTACCATAAAAAGGCAAGAAGCATGAGAATAGATTGCAGTTAACTACCGATAACGAAATCATCAACGTTTAAGTAGGTTAGAAAATCAATAAAGTACCTAGGTATCTGAAAAGTTTCGAAATTTACATCAAAAGCGTTTAGTTGGAATTAAATTAACCTAAAATGTCCATATCTCAGTTGGTCTGAGGTCTGTAAATGTACAAGTACAGTATGCATCATGTTTTGTTACATTTCACTGACTCCTGTGCCTACCCCGCAAACGTGTACCGTCATGTAGATAATATTGTTCAAGTCTTTGAAGTTCATTCAATCGAGGCACCGCGCAAGCGCGCTCTTATTGATTAGTACTCCCCTTCCATTGAAAACCTAAGCACATTCACCCTAGCGAGCATACTAACCCAGCTTAGTCTTTCAACACACTCGCAACGTTTTAGTCGATTTTCCGTCTACAAAATTATTCCTTTTTGAATCGCATGCCGCACGTTTTAACCACAGACAAAAGAGAACTGTCAAGTTGTTCTTGTTGTCAAACATAACCTAAGCGTTTGTTGTTTTGCCGGTTTTTAAATCGAAAAAGTTACGCAAAATCTTTCAAAATTGACGAAATGAAGGAAACCACCGGTGACGTCGATACTAGGAATGTCGTGAAAAACCGGGAGTTGCTTTATCGCATGATAATAAGGTATGTAATGTCCATTTTCTATCGTGCATCATTATGTTCGTAAATTTTTACAAATCATCGTAATTTGAGTAATTAACCTCAATTTCTGTATCAATTTACAACAACTAACGTCTATTCTTTCGAATAAAACATCAATCCTTCAACATTTCCACGGTTAATAACTAAAAAAGTCTTAATAGATCACTTGGTACATTACAAAACTAACATTATGTTTTTTTCAGTCAATTGTACTACGATGGCTTTCAACCCATAGCTGCGACATTAGCATCGGCTGTACATGCTGATCCGCCTTGTCCACCGAGCGACAGGTCAGTCAAATATTATTATACAGTACAAAACATTCTTGCAAGTTATTCATAATTATGTTTATTGTGACTATGAACTAATCTATTTTATGCTACATAACTGTATCATGCTAAGTAGGCAACTCATTGTTGCAGCTATGATGTGCAACTGCTAAATTACAACTTTATTTGTTGTTTTCCACAGTTTTACTAAGACACATAACAAAAGTCCAAATGTTTCTTCAAAAACACTCGGACAAACTTCTTTATGTAACCACAAAGACAGTATTCTATGTGTTAATTTAGGCTATGGTAGACCATAGTCTGGATTGGATGAGGTTTGATGCAGAGGTAGACTGCATCAAACTTCATCCACATTATGTTTAAGGCTGAAATATGCACGCTATGCAGTAGCACATAAGCATGCTAATTTCAAGCAGATGCTACCTATACTCCATTTGAAATAAGATTAGAAATTTAAACAAACCTTTTTTACAGTCCGTTCAACCGATTTTGACTTCTATACCGTACGCATAAGAATGGCATTAAAAGCAAAAAAAGTAGTTACAATACCAACTGTTTACTGCAGCTGCCATTTGTCATGCCACCAACGCAATAGAAGTCAAAATCAGTTGAACAGACTGTAAAAAAGGTTTAGTTAAATGTATAATCTTATTTTAAATGGAGCATGATCTAATTTACTATACTCAAATCGCTTTAGCGTGGCAATAGCAGTCAATGACCCACCAACATTTATAAGGATTCTTTATTTCAATAACTGAAATAAAGTTTGTTAACATCCTGAATCAACACGAGGAGCTTGCGGCTAGGTAATAACACCGCACGGGTCGATTCATCAGGTTAAGCTATGCTTGCCGGGGTTGGTCTGTGAATGGGTGACCATCTTTACATAGCGAGACTCCCCCATGCCTCAGAAAGCACATTAAGCTGTTGGTCCCGGCTGTCATTCGTGGATCTTTGTTTTTTACATTACTCGGTCAGTCTGACAACCAGTTTTACCAAGGGGAAGAACTTGTATTACCCAGTTACTAGAATTTGGAGATCAGATAGGCAGTCGCTCCATGTAAAATACTAGTTAGACTGGAAGACAACCCCGAGCTGGGAAAAGGCTAGACAGATTGATTTTGAACGTCTTGAATCAACATGTTCCAATAATGAAAAGCCATACGTAGTTTATTGTTTGGGTTCCAACAGAGAGATATAAGGGAAATGACAGTGATTGCTATTGCCACGCTGAAGCGATTTGGGTATAGCAAACATGCATACTTTTTAAAATCATGTGTATTTCAGCCTATAGCGATTTACAAGTGATTGAATAATAAACATCTTCACAAACTAAGATTTATATACCTAGTGAGATTATTGTATATTCCACAGGCTCCAAAACCTTATGATGGTGGGCCTACAACATGAGCCAGATCGCAAGGACCGTCTGGCTGCATCTAGCGGTGCTGAGCATCTACTCGGTACCACTGGGTTTGGTAAGTAATATTATACTTAAAGAATTAGTAATGTAAGTTTAGTTCAATGTTTTGAGACATAAAGAACATCTTGTGTAAGTACTATGGTTGTGTTTAGAAGTATATAACTGAAGTTACTTATATTTAAATGGATAGGCAAAAGTTAAAAAAAAATTGAATATCTCTAAAAACAGCTGTTCCTTTCAAATTGTGTTAACATAAATATATTTTTTAACATTTGGAGACAAACTACTTAAAAAAAAAATATGGTAAAAGTTGTTCATAATAATGCGTTCAATGGGACATTTTTAGATTTTCAGTAGTTTCAACAGGGATGTTGACAATATTTTTTTTGTCCGTCAGGTAGAATATTAAAAAAAAATTGGACACATATTCTTTATTATTTTACGTAATCAAAAGATTACGGCAATACATTGAGTAAAAATTTGGCATGACACCACTCTCTGGTAGATTTTATACTGAATTGTGACGTAGCGAGCCCCCACTCCCCAACTTTAATGCGTTTTATCTAAACAATTTTTTTATCATATGATGAAGCAAAACATACTTGTTTAATATTTTTTCATTATCTGACTGACGGACTAAATAATTTTGTTTTTTTTACCCAGTAGCAACCCTATTAAAACTTGTAGTTGTGTATAAATCATATTCGTATCCCCACAGACTTGGAATACGAGATGGACGCATCCTCCCTCGCCCCGGAACCGGCGACCTACGAGACTGCTTACGTCACTTCTCACAAGATGGCGTGTCGAGCTGGCGCGTTCAGTGCGTGCGGGCAGTTAGTCGCTACTGGTTCTGTTGATGCTTCTATTAAGGTAGGTGGGTGGTGTGGCCCATATTGGCCACTAGTGGGGGTCATATGGGCCACTAATGGGAGTCATATTGGCCACTAGTAGGGGTCATATGGGATAAGCCAACCACTCCTAAGTCTTTAGTCATGGGTAAATTGTATTCCATGTGGACCATTACTACGTGGATTAGAGAGTTAAGACGCGAATATATGCCAATGGCATTGAGTGATTAGTTTGCGTTTTCTGTGCTGAGTTCACGCAACGTGTCGTACGTCCAGCCAGTAATAGGACTCGCCCATCGAGGAGCGCTGTCCCAAATTAGACGCATTATTAATTTATGTACATAAAACAAAAGGAAGGTATTTTAATAAAACACGTATATAAAAGTTAAATAATTAATTAAATTATCTTTAAAATGGTGAAAGTTTCAGAAAAATACGCTTTATAGTTTTTGCGTGATTCTCAGTTTTTTGTCCACGTTAGACTTAACTTTACAAATTAATCAAAATATTCACAGATTAAGTTATTAAGAAAATGCTCAAAATAAAATAATATTTTTTCCAAATCATTATCACTACTCGTTTAGACGTGATCTTCAGTATAAAATCATTAAAAGTCGGTTATTCTCGCCTTAAATAAGTGCCACACTACACAATAATAATTTTTTGGTGTTTCATTTCTTCCAAGGACCTTGTTATTCCAACAACGATAAGACGTTTCTTACTAACTACTTACAAATACCAGTTACAGATACCAATTCCTATGTGGTTAGGTAATGATGAAATCAGCTTGACTCAAGAAAATACAATCTGAAATGGTTTTATATTTTAGATTCTGGATGTGGAGCGTATGTTGGCTAAGTCTGCTCCGGAAGAAGTGGATCCAGGCAGAGAACAACAAGGACATCCTGTTATCAGGACTTTGTAAGTTACTTTTAATGACTTTTCATATTGACACTTGACAAGTGTTGTGTATCCTTACATATGTATTATAAAACAAAGTCCCCCGCCGCGTCTGTCTGTCTGTCTGAACGCTATAAACTTAAAAAGTACCGAGCGGATTTTCAAACGGTTTTCACCAATGGACGATTGATTCATGAGGAAGGTTTTGGTGTATATTTAATTACGGTGTTTTGTAAATTGGCTGAAATATGAAGATTATTGTTGAAGATGTCGGAAAAAATCATGCCGACTGGGAGTTTTACTGGCGTGCGCCGCGTAAACCGTTAGAGATACATAAAATTAATGTCCTACAAGTTTGTAGATCTTAAAAAGTTCAAGAAAAAAGTCAGCTATGGCATATGTCTATCTTCTAAGGTTGACCCGCAGTAACCATAATTATCTTTCTATATATGTTGTAAGTAATTTATTAATAACATTGCAGACATTGAAATCTAATAAATAAGGATCAATAATATCCAGAAAGGTCCAAGCAATTTGACCTTGGAACTTGGTTAATAGGGCTCAAGTGTTGACACCTTTTTGAGTAAGGCTCACGCACACAGAGTTGCCAAAATGCAAAGTGATATATAGTTTATGAATACCACATGAGATTTCTACTTCTTATCATTATTTTATGACTGCCAAGTCATAGGTCTCGAGTTCGAACCCAAGACACGCACTTTTCGGATTCATGTGCGTATTGTATAATTATCACTTGCTTCAAAAACGGTGAAGGAAAACATCGTGAGGAAACCAGCATGTCTGAGAGATATTTCTCGACGGCATGTGAAGCCAAGTCAGAGGCCCATGGGCGGCTTTAAAACTCTGACACCAGGTTACTCACTAACCACACGAAAAGAAGATTATTTTGTGCCGATACCACAGATGAATGCAGATAGGACACTCCGCATTTAAGGTATGAATCTACAAGTAGGTACGCGGCGGTTCGACTTGTCAAATTCAGTGAGCGTAACATAGACAGAAGATATAAGAGTTACGCGATAGAAAGAGAGGCAACTTCTAGGTGAATATAACTGTAGGTAATTAGCGCTGTGCGACCTGAATTGCACTTTATTGTGTCGTAGCAAGAGTCGCTTTTTATCTGTACTAATCTGTGCCGATACCAATAAATAACAATTCTATATCTTTCAACCTAGGTACGATCACACAGACGAAATTACAGCCCTGGACTTCCATCCCCGGGAACAGATCCTAGTGTCCGCATCTCGGGACTGTTGCATCAAACTATTTGACATCACTAAGGCGTCCGCTAAGAAAGCTTATAAGTCTATTACGGTAAATATTAATATCTTTTACATAAAAATTTAATATATGCGTACCTTATGATTTTTTAAAATATTTTATTCGTTTTGTGATTGATTTTTATCATCTACTTATGAAGCATATTGGCGTTAAATAGGATTTAATACTTTAACAAAAAACTTAAGTGTAGTATGTAAGTATCAGATGTTTTCTTTTGAATAATTACCTAATTGAACTAAAGTAACTTTAAAACAATCTAAATTAAATATTGTAGCAGAATGTAAGTACCTAGATCCGGCAGTACTAGTGTGGAAAATGCGGTAAAGCCACAGATTAAAATACATTATTGGATGTGTACAGAGTACCGGTACACTGTACCTTATCTCTATCGGATAAAGTGCCGTTATTTGCGGCATAATAGTGGCGCTGCCTCGGCCAGGCTAAAGTGCTGTAGGCATTGCATTGTTATTGTCACTGTCACTTGTTATTTGAAGAAGGCAAGAAGAAGGACAGAAGAAGAAGGGCACAAGCAGAGCCATTATTATACCGCTAGCGGCACTCTATACACTGCCTACATTATTTATTTCCCTCTTCACAGGACGCCGAACAAGTCCTGTGCGTAGCCTTCCACCCTCTGGGCGACCACATTATAGCCTCCAGCACACAACCAGTGATCCGTCTGTATGACGTCACGACCAGCGCCTGCTTCGTCTGTCCGATACCCTCACACCACCACACTAGACAAGTTAACTCTATACAGTAAGTGAAAACAGTTAAATTTACGCATACATTGAAGGTGTTTGACGTACGTTTTGACGTTCTAAAAGTGCTGATTCTCAGCCTAGTTTGAATAAATTACTTTTGAATTTGAATTTTGGTGATCAAAGAGGGCTCCGACGTCGGAAAACTAATTAATAATGACGCTTTTGAATTTATAGATTACCAAGACCGTCAAAATCAACAATTGCGATGTCAAAAAGAACGACTATTCTGACACTATTCTGCACTTAAACCACGCGGGTTTGTAAATATACTCAGTGGTCATAGGCCACTCAGGGGTCAAGAAGACTCAGAGATTATAAAACCATTCAGTTCAGAGGTCATAATACCATGGTGGGACGTCAAACGACACTGAAGTCAAATATTTTCGGGAATAATACCTTGGAAACCATAAATGACCTAGACAAATGGTTTAAAATGTCTAGTGTAAGATAAGATAATCATTTATTTGCTCAAATATGAGTATAATACACGCAACACAAATTGTCAGCATGCAGAAATGTTAAAAGTAGAGATGAAAACAGATCATCACGTTTGCCTTGAACAATGCCATACAAATATTAATAAAATAAAGTATGTCAATCTGAGTCTAATTATTTAAAAATGTCATGATAACATAGATCATTAAAATAAAAAATTAGTAAAACATGATCAGCATCTCTCATCTAAAAACTCATTTAAATTATAATAAGGTTTTGTAAAAATGGCATCATCCACAGATTGCTATTAATAATAAAATAAAAATATTATAATACACTCGTTTCAAATGTCATATTTCTTTGCAGATTCTCACCTAACGGAAAATACTTTGCGAGCGGCAGCGCGGACGGATCTGTCAAACTGTGGGACACAGTGTCAAATAGATGCTTTAACACCTTTATTAATGCTCATGAAGGCTCAGAAGTGTGTTCTGTTGCATTTACTAGAAATAGCAAGGTATGTGGTATGGGTCTTGTGACCTTGAAGTGGTGGGTCATATTAGGTTCATAGGTCATTAAAACACTTTGAAGGTCATAACATGTGTTGGATAATTTAGTGGCCCATGTAAAGTCATTGTAATAATTTATTTGTGAAAGGTAATTTTGTGAGTAGGTCACTTTTGAAGGTCATTCAGTGTTTTGAGGTCGTATTTATTATGATTAAAGTAATTTGTGTAATTTTTTTTTTGCATTCTTACAAATTCTTTTGGCAAACCACGTGTTGGTCGTATTTAGTGTAATGGTGAACCATATTTTTACTTTAGCTATTTGAATATCGATCCTAATGAAGTAATGATAATATTTTGAGTTATTTTCTAGTATCTCTTGACATCTGGATTGGACTCGTCTATCAAGCTCTGGGAGTTGGCAAGTAGCAGATGTCTCATTCAATACACTGGAGCGGGGACCACAGGTAATCTTGAGTTTCGCTCGGTTTTCTAAAAGAAGCAATGACATAAAGCATATGCATATTCCCACTGCTGGGACACAAGCCTCCTTTCTGTGAGCGGGCTGTAATTCACCACGCGGACCCAGTTCGGTTGGTAGATGTCCCATGTCTTCGAATTTTTGGTTCTAGGACGGTTATGGCCGGTTTATTGCATTTCATAATCAATATTTTCGTTCACTAGTTCGCCACATTTCTTATTTCCATACAGTAATATTGCCAAATTAATCTAAACAGGTAAATATTTGACAGCTATTTGCGACGTTGCCAACTTTATGAATAAACGCTCTTAAGCCTACAGGACTTAACGATTTTGTTGATGTCGATATGACTTTCGATGCTCATACTTCAACTTTATTTCGAATTTCTTAATCTTAGACCTATTTTATCATTTCGACTTTCTAGGAAAACAAGAGCACCTCGCCCAGGCAGTGTTCAATCATACCGAAGACTACGTTATGTTCCCTGATGAGGCGACCACCTCTCTGTGCACCTGGCATTCTAGAAGTGCCAGTAGGTGCCAACTGATGTCGCTGGGACATAATGGTGCTGTGAGGTAAGATATCAGGGTCCTTGAAATAAGGCTTGGTCGCAATCACCACTTAGAGAAAGCATTTCGATTAATCACCACATCGAGCAAGAATAGTCCCTTGAAATGCGGCTTGGCTCGTAATCACCACTTAGAGAAAGCATTTCGATTAATCACCACATCGAGCAAGAATAGTCTACGTTACCTCCGCAGAGTGAGGAAATTAGTTGGTAATAACTAACAAGTAAGCATTCATATTGCCAGTTTTCACCGACTCAAGCTAACAAAGTATGTCTTTAATCACCACTTTAAGCAGGTAGTTTTATAGAAGTATGAGGAACAGGGTGTAAAGTTCACTCGTCCTCTATAGAAAAGGGAGGCTCCTCCGACCAGACGGGTGTCGTGTCTGGTGGGCAACTGCCCAACGGGGAAGTTATATATATGCTGATCGCGCGGTAAACTCTGTTTGCGCCATGCAGGGTTTTGTGTGACGTCAGTTCTTGGATGTGTAATTCGCATGTGGTGGTGTAGATGCCGCCATGACAACTGGGACAGTTCATCGTATATTTATGAATGTTGAAAAACATTTTTATTTAAAAAAAAACCATCTGTACTGAGCGATTTCTTCCCATTTTACTTTTTTAATTTTTTAACACTTGATCGATTGTGATGTAGTTTTCCTATCAGATAAATTGTCGTTTAAGTCTAAACACATAAATACTTTAGTGACACCACAGATGATTTACTCCGCAAAACCATTTAAATAAAAAGCGACTCTTGCTACGACACAATAAAGCGTAATTCAGATCGCACAGCGCTAATTACCTACAGTTATATTCACCTAGAAGTTGCTTCTCTTTCTATCGCGTAACTCTTATGTCTTCTGACTACGTCACGCCCACTGAATTCGACAATTCGAGGCCGCTGCGTACCTACTTGTAGCTTCATACCGAAAATGCGGAGTGAACCAATTTCTAGGCACTATTATAATTTTTTATTTCTCAATTCCAGGTTCATAGTACATTCCGGCACTGCCCCAGCCTTCCTGACGTGCAGTGATGACTACCGAGCACGGTTCTGGTACAGACGGAACACTCATTAACATGGACCAGTCGAATCCTTTGGAAACGATGATGAATAAATATTCTGTTAACCTTTTAGTGATGGTATATAATTACTAGGGGTGCATCTGATACCTTTACCAATACTGACAACGGTACCGGTGCCAATACCCATACCGATACCGATTCCAATACCGATACCGATACCGATACCGATACCGATACCAATACCAATACCGACACTGACACCGATATATCAGTGATACTTAGATTTTTTCGAAACATCGGTATCGACGACATTTATTTGCCGATACACCGATACACTTCAATTTCGTGCGTTTAAAATTCCAAAGTGAACGCGTATATGAGATTGGCACAAAAGTACTTTAGTTTTCAAATGATTTCTGAGGCCTGTAGAAAATAGTGTCTGGATGCGACCATCCAGAGACTATTTTCTACAGGCCTCAAACGGATTTGCGAAATCGCCTTTCTCCGCATAACTTGAGAATGAGAAAAAAAAAATATATCTTGTTACTGTTAATTTCAATTATTAACTAAGAATATTTTTGTGATCGTTAAATATTATTTAATAACTTTTTTTTTTATAGTCAGTCCTTTTAATTTAACCATCCGTATCGGTATCGGTATCGGTATCACCGATACACCGGATATTAAAACCACTTTATTATCCACGCATTGAAGTTCAGTTTCGGCTAAAACTTTAAACATTTTTATGCCATTTTCAATAGTACGAGTCATTCTGAAATCAACTTAATTTAGACTCATATAAAGTTGATATTAGTTTAAATGAAAATAGCAGTAATTGGAAAAAAAGATTTTGTTACACTTTTTGTTTATTTATGCCATCACTGTTGGGACCGTCATCTTTACAAATGGATTCTGATTCAACAAATATATTATGTGTCGAAATTTCTAATGAAATGCTCGACTATCTTTCATAAGACTTTGGTATTTTTTTTAGATTTAAGAAATAATAAAATATCTGTAATTTTACAGTTTACAGCTTTGAAGATATTTGATGAAGATTTAATTTTACAGCTTTGAAGATATTTGTGAGAAATAAACTAGATTTTTTTAAATATTTGGTGTTTGTATTCATATTTGAAATTTACTCGAAAACTCCTGTACTCATTTTGATAGCACTTAAGGGCGTGCGTTCTAAAAGTGGGCAAAGTCGCAAATAGATGTCAAATATTTCGCTGTTTAATATAAATATGTTTGTCTATTTATAATCATTCTCTTGCCCTATTCCAATTTACTTGGATTATTTATCAATGTATACTCCATTGGTTTAGATAGTTAAATAAAGTTAAACAAATCGTAAAAAGGGTTTTTATAGATGACACTTTCTTGTCTAAAAATACGATAGTAAATCAATCTGTCTAACCTTTTCCCAACTATGTTCGGGTCGGCTTCCAGTCTAACCGGATGCAGCTGAATATCAGTATTTTACATAGAGCGACTGCCTATCTGACCTCCACAACTCAGTAACCAGGTAATATGACACCCCTTGGTAAGACTGGTTGTCAGACTTTCGGGCTTCTGACGACCCGTAACGACTGTTAAAGATCCATGAATGACAGCTGGGACCAACGGCTTAACGTGCTTTCCGAGGCACGGAGGAATCTCGGTATGTAAAGATGGTCACCGATCCACAGACCAACCTCGGCAAGTGTAGCGTAACCTACATTACAACCGACACCTAATTGCGTAATATATGATCAATCAGAATCTGAATCGTTTTGAAACAGATTGCTAATCCATTGCTTCATAAATTCGAAAAAACATTATGCTCAACAACGTAAATAACGCAATGAATGTTGTTGAACTGTCAAAATTAAACAGATTGTGATTGATCGTGTGTTACGCAATTAGGGTGCAGATTTTCTGAACCTACATAACATATGCGGAGTCGACGCGTATTTCCAATCTATACAAGGCCAGAACGCAGCCATAGGAAACTGCTCGCGTATACATTGTAATGCTATTTTTAAATCTGTGTTGGAATTTTGCTTACTGCTCGTGTATAGTTCGTAACGTGGACGCGCGCGTCCTGGTTCCATACTATACTACATCACTTATGTTTGACATGAGTTTTAATAATATAGATTAAAAAATAAAAATAAATTGAACTGGGTGAAATGGAACAGCTAACAGATAACGGAATATGAAATGGGTTAGGTTAGGTTAGAACTGTGACCAACTGCGCGCGAGCCGAGCGAACGTAGTGAGCGGTGCCGCGGTAGCGGCCGGCGAGGGCTACTTCGAAGTTGCTCCCAGCCAGGCAGGCTATTTAGTGCAAGGTGCATTACGTCACAAACAAGTTGAATAAAAATTCACAATTTGTCGAAATCTATACACGATTAGTCCGTATGCGTACTGGCACTGTATATTTTGGAATAAGGTAGTTAATTAGGTCACTACGAAGTATACGCGAGTATTTGCGTACTACTCTTGTAAGATTGGAAGACCTTAGTAAAAAAGAGATTTCCAATGAAATGAAATGAAATGAAATGAAATGAAATGAAATGAAATTGTTTATTCTGTAAATAGGATATAGGAATCACTTTTACACGTCATATTAAAAATATATTAAATTTTGCTAGATGAGTTCGGCGTTTCCTATCCGACTACTCTGAGAAGAAAGGCCGAAACAAACTCAGAGGTCACAGTCTCTTTTAAAGTCCAGACATAATCTTGGTCAAGCCATATGAGGACCATGTAGATTCATGTCTGAAATGGTCTTTTGAGAAAAGAACCACACAGATTTGAGTGGACCTGTCCAGTCAGTGCAAGCATTTGTCAGTAATCGTGGAGCTCAACTCAGAACAAAAGGAGCTCAACTCGACGAACAATACCAAAGAAAGGACATTTGGGTAGGCCGCATAAACTACTCAAACTGCCAGACCATCATTAAAACTAACTGAGAGAGGATAAAAAAGGAGTAATGAGAAAAAAAAAAAAAAATTAAAAAAATATCCACATAGTCCTCACATTCACAATAGGTAATTAAAATAATATTATACTTTACAAAGTAATCATGTCATTTTGTTTTAATGTTTAAATAAAACTGGTATATTTTAATGATTTTACTAAATAATTCTAATGTCAAGTTTTATGGTTTTATCACAAGGTTTAGCAGAGCGAGCAGCTCAATCCCAAGCTTTTTTATCTTCTAAATAATCTGAAATTTTATAGTACCCTTTTTTACAAAGTTTGGTTTTAATACAAATTTTAAATCGTTTAATGGGTAAGTTTCGAATGTCAATGGGAAGTTTGTTGTAAAAGCGTATACATTGACCCATGAACGAGTTGCCTACTCTGTGGAGACGAGTGCGATGTACAGCAAGGTTGTGTTTATTCCTGGTATTTAAACTATGAATATCAGACATTTTCTTAAAATTTGATATATTTTTGTGTACATACATTAGGTTTTCAAAAATATATTGTGAGGCTAGAGTTAGAATATTTACTTCTTTGAATTTTCCTCGAAGGGAAATCTATACGCGAGCAGTTTCCTATGGCTGCGTTCTGGCCTTGTATAGAATGGAAAGACGCTGCGGAGTATACTCTAGTATAGACGAAATGTTAATTTGACAATGTGATTGATCGATTCGATCGATCGCGATTGAAGGCTTATAGAATACCCACTAACCTGTACCCTAATTGCGTATTACACGATCAATCAGAATCTGAATCGTTTTGAAACACATTGCTAATCCATTACTTCATAAGTTGGAAAAAAAATCTATTCAACAACGTAAATAACACAATGAATGTTGTTGAACTGTCAAAATGAAACAGATTAGTCGTAATCGTTTACGAAAATGTGTTGCGTACTTAGATAGCTGGCTCTATAATTGTACCGAAGACTGACCCTTCAGCTGATATCTAGCGAAATACGTACTGTGTCTACTTGCGATGTAGTATTGATTGAGGTATCCTACTCCTTATCCTACTTCTATAGAAAGAAAAAAAAATAAAAGAAAGAAAAAAAAGAAAATAACTTAAATGAAATGAAAAAAAAAATGTTTATTCTGCACAAACAAAACGCACATTTAAAGAAAAAAGGACATCAAAACACACACACACGAACACACACATACAACACATACACACACTATACTAATAGTAGTAGTAGTAGTTATTATAAAGAGATATTTGTTTGTTTGTATGTTTCTATGTTTGTATGTAGGGGATAGGTAATCTCCGGAACTACCAGTTGCATTTGAAAAAATCTTTTTGCATTGTATCGTCCAATTCTTGAGGAAGGTTATAGGCTATGACGTAACATCACGCTACGGCCCTTAGGAGCCGAGTAAAAAGAACGCTAAGCGAAAACGAAGTAATAGCGCAGGCGGGCGATGCGATGCGACGCGGTGAGTCGGGGGCCGAAATTTCACGCAAAGTCGCGAGCAGACGGTAGTATATTATAAATGTCAAAATTTATATGTTTGTTAATAAATCAAAGCTAAATGGATTTGGATGAAATTTTGCACAAGGGTAGACCAAGATCTAAATTAGAACAAGTGATACTTTTATCCCGGTTGGCTACGTTACCGAGGGATAACTGAAATACCCACCGAAGTGACTTAAATACGCACTGTTGTGGCTTAAATACGCATTGTTGTGACTTAAATGCGCACTTTTGTGACTTAAATACGCACTGTTGTGACTTAAATACGTACTGTTGTGACTTAAATACGCACTGCTGCGACTTAAATACGCACTGTTGTAACTTAACTACTCACTAACCTGGCTATATAACTCTACCGAAGACTCGCCCTTAAGCTGATGTCCTGTGAGGTACGTGTTGTGACTGCTCGCGATGTAGTACTGACTGAGGGGACCCGTCATATCCTTGGAGATTAATTTGTGGACCTCTTCTTCTTCGGATGTGGAGGATTTGCTGTGGAGTAAGGTTTCTTTGATTTTTCGTGCCTTTTGCAAGCTAAAGCCGCATTTGCACCGTTTTTACTACACAGTTTACCGCAGCTTGCAGTATGTAGGTAATGCTGGGGCCGCACCTGCGTCTATCGTGGACAAAGCAATACGTGCCGAAGCTTCGTATGTTTTGCTCGCTAAAAAGTTATCGCGCTAATGCAATTATGGTTGTCACATTAACGGCTTCATAATTTTAACGAATTATCGTAGATTAATCCAAGATAGCTCTCCATTATTTCTACAGAGCGTGTATGCAGTCCGAAAACAACAGTCGAAATGAACAACGCTAGTCCGTCCACGTGCTACGCTAAATAGCGCGCTAAAACCCTTTGTTGTACCGCCACTCGGCGAAGTGATACGCAGCCGGAACTATTGCGATGATAGCCGCTAATGGTTGGTCACATCTGCGTATCACTGTGCGAAGCTTCGTCACGATCAACGCAGGTGCGGCTCCAGCATAATTGAAACTGAGGGTAACCACCGAGTGGCAAAATTTTGTTTGCCTGTTTTATTCAGAACGTGCTAATGCCAAAGACGTTCGTCACGGGAGAAATGAATTGAAATGAAATTGTTTATTCTGTAAATAGGATATAGGAATCACTTTTACACGTCATATTAAAAATATATAAAATTTTGCTAGATGAGTTCGGCGTTTCCTATCCGACTACTCTGAGAAGAAAAGCCGAAACAAACTCAGAGGTCACAGTCTCTTTTAAAGTCCAGACATAATCTTGGTCAAGCCATATGAGGACCATGTAGATTAGTGTCTGAAATGGTCTTTTGAGAAAAGAACCACACAGATTTGAGTGGACCTGTCCAGTCAGTGCAAGCATTTGTCAGTAATCGTGGAGCTCAACTCAGAACATAAGGAGCTCAACTCGACGAACAATACCAAAGAAAGGACATTTGGGTAGGCCGCATAAACTACTCAAACTGCCAGACCATCATTAAAACTAACTGAGAAAGGAAAAAAAAGGAGTAATGAAAAAAAAAAATATCCACATAGTCCTCACATTCACAATAGGTAATTAAAAAGTCGCTGCCTGCTGCAAAAGGCTTCCGTATGACTTTTATAGATAGCGTAGGTATGACGTATCCTGAGCCTTTCTTAGAGTAAGTTGTCGGCACGAATTATAGGAAAATAGACTCGTGACATCGTGAAAAGAGTCGCCTGTTTGCAAGGACTGTAGAGGATATCTCAGGGTAGATTTAAACTCCACTTTTTCAAGTAACGCCACAGATTAGGTCATAAAGATGAGACACTCCGCAGTTAAGGTATGAACCTAGAAGTACGCGACGGGCCCGTCTTGCCGGGCCAATTCAGTGAGTGTAACGTAGTCAGAAGATCTAAGAGTCACGCGATAGAAAGAGAAGCAACTTCTAGGTGGATATAACTGTCGGTGATTAGCGCTGTGCCACCTGAATAGGGATGATGCCTGGGTAAAAAAAATGAAATTCTAATTAGTCCGTCAGTCAGATAATAAAAAAAATATTAGACACGTATTTTTTGCTTTATCATATTAATAAAAATATACTTAGATAAAACGCATTTTAAGTTTCGGAGTGGGGGTCGTACGTCACTAGTACGTATAAAATCTACATACTCGTGACGTCATGGCAGATTTTACCTCAATGTATCGCCGTAATCTTTAGATTACGTAAAAAAAGAAAAAATACGTGTCCAATATTTTTTTATAATCTCAAAGTCGGACAAAAAAAAATTTTTAGTCATCTACCCTATTGCACTTTATTGTGTCATAACAAGAGTAGCTTTTTATTTAAATGATTTTGCGGAGTGTCCCATCTGTATAGATACGTGGTAACGCCAGATAAATAATGCAAGTGATCCATAAAAATTCACACTAGGAATTAATAGGAAATAATTTATTTATTAATGGTGTCCAAAAACTTACGTGATAAAATTGGCACGCATCTGTTCAGGAACAAAGGCGTAGTTGTCCTTATCAGTGAGAAATCTGACAAAACCCTCGAACGAGAGGCAGTTGTCGGCGCGAAGAGTTGGGTCTGGTTCGTGTCTCTAAGGAGAAAAGCAGAAAAATAAGTTGTTTTCTTTAAATGTCCCACAATTGCCTCTTTAATGTAGTAAGTCGTAAGAGCGGTTTCTGTGGTTGCGAGTAAGATCGTTTATCAGTGTGGGTGAAAAGTTATTGGGCTTAACTGGATATTCCCAGGTCTGAAATTCTCAGTCTGGAGACTGGAAATAAGCCCGTTCAACGGCAATGGGCTCACTTCCTAATATATGGGACCTCTTTAAAGCTAGTCAAAAGTGGATGCAATACAGTTCTGCCAATCTCTTCGAACGAATAGGTGTGATTTTTTTAATGTCATTCCATAAGTAATTTTATATGTCGCTATCTCTCAAGTATTTTCGGGAAATTGGTCATTATGAGCATTTATTCTAAACGCTGGCAACGTCGCAAATAGCTGTCAAATATTTACCTGTTTTGATTAATTTGGCAATAATACTGTATGGAAATATGAAATGTGGCTAACTAGTGAACTAGAATATTAATAATGAATTGCAATTATAACACTTAATTTGATGTTGTAACCGTTTTAGGTGTAAAAAAGATATTTGGAAAGATTCCAATTTTTTTTTAATACTTAAAACGAAATGTTCGTTGTTATAATATTAGTTATTGAATTTCATAATCAATATTTTCGTTCACTAGTTAGCCATATTTAATATTTCCATACAGTAATATTTCCAAATGAATCAAAACAGCGAAATATTTGACATCTATTTGCGACGTTGCCCACTTTCAGAATGCGCGTTGCGGGAGACTGAACGCCCCCAGACGAACAAACTTAATCGGTTGGAGGACACTGTTATTAGGCGATAACAGTATCCTTCAAACGATTAGGTTATATTTTGTTGTTTACCTGTATGATGTCTTTTAGTTGCTGTTCCGTTTTCGGCTCATTCTGTCTCGTCTCACAAAACTTGCCGAGAGTAGGTAAGGAAAGTACTCTGCCGCTAACATCTGGACAGGCTCCTGTTAAAAGATATATAATAATTATACATTTTGCCTTAGAATAAGACTAGAAGCCTGATTGTTAAAGCCCTGATCCCTGAGTTTTGTGGTACTGAACGCGCCTGAGTTCCAGTACCTACCGCAACACATTAGACGACAGCGCTTTCGCGGATATAACCCGACCAAATGAAATTGCTCATTAGTTTCGTATTGCACGTATGTTACTTTGAATTGATTGAATTTAGGATTATTTGTTGTTGATTGAATTGTCGCTATGAAACTTAGTAGAAGTTCTGTGTTTACAAAATGTATAGCTTCTCGAGACGGGGACTTTACTCGTATCTACACGTGAATCCACTAATGACTTATTGCGAGGCACTAAACGTAAGATTGAAACTGTATTTATATATTAAGGATTGCCAACGAATGGTACATATAAAACCAGAAAACCGAGTAACTTCAGCCTAGAGTTTGGTGTGAGACGTCCCGAAAATGGCAAGTGAATATTAAATTTAAAAAAAAACATAGGCTCAGATAAGCTCTCGAAAACTTGGATTGACCCCGTCTACATGGTCCATTAGACAGGTACACCTCTCAGTGTGACATCTTACCTGGTAACGCAGCAGCTGCAAGAAGGTCGAATGCTTTCTTCCTCCCCACTTTGTCGCTTGGTGGTTCCAGGTCTAAAGACCCGTTTCTTGTTAGTAGACCTGTACAGAAAGTCATCAACATGAAATTATTAGCTGTTTGTTTTTTGACTGCCTCGTTGTCTAGTGGTTACAAGTGGTAATGGTAGTGGATTCCCTGGTCGCGCAAACTGTTATTGGGTTTCTCCATATGGAATTTCCCAGTCTGGATTTGTGCCCGGTTGATGGCAATAAAGTGGATAAAGCAGTAATAAGGATTGGTGGTTTTGAAGGCGCCCTCAGTTCGGATGGTGATCGGTTTTACGAATTTTGCCGATGCTACATCTAAGTTGTATCGTACTGTAATTAATTCCATATTATAGGGAACAAGCCTATTGCCAGTAACCAGGCACAAAAACAATTAATCTCCTTAGCTGTATGGAAATTCCGAGTACCACTTTGTTCTAACTGGCGATCGAGTCCAGCACGCGTAGCATGACCGACGGAAGTATAGACAAAAATGCCAGATTCACAATCACAATCTGTCATTTTTCTATTCTTCCGTCGACAACACGCGTAGCATGAACACAATAGAAACGGGTTTTGTCGACGGAAGAATATACAAAATCACAGATTGTGATTGCAAATCTGTCATTTTGTCTATTCTTCCGTCGACAAAACTCGTTTCTGTTGTGTTGACGCTACGCATGCTGGACCCAACGTTCAGCTCTCTCTCTTGCCACGATTAGTCCAACGAGACAGGATATCCCACCATATTTAGTAAAAACCTAGCTTGGTGAAAAAACTCATGGTATTTTGTAACCTTAAAATATTTACAGTTTAAAAATTGTTATGAGACATTTAAAAACAAAACCTGTTAATAAAGGTTCATCATACGTTCACAGTAGCAAAAAATATGCATATTTCAAATAATAAAAATGTTTTTGAAATATACTTACTATATTTTTTCGCCTTCAACTATATTTTTACAGGCAATCGGTTCGAAAATACTATATTTGATATAAAAAAACTTGGCAACCCTGCCGTCCCAGCAGAAGGAACGTTAAAGGCTGTTATAACTTACCTGTCCGAAAAATAGCCCTGCTTCGGAAGAGTTCGGGTGAACTTCGGCTCTTCTCAGCCCCAAGCAATGGTGATCGGTTTCTTGGTACTGCTAACTGCTCGAAGATGTCTCGTAATTCCGATCGCATTACTAGGCTGTAAACAATGATAATTATTATTTCTTAATGTTTTTATAAGGGGAGGCCTTTTACATTGCAGTGAGTTTATAAAAGTCAGTTCCCGTTTCATAAGTGGAATGAAAATAAATGAATGAAATTCAAAACCTGCCTTTGATAATTACTGATAGCCTACCACTTCCAATAAAAAAAGTGTGATTATTGATCGTTGTTTATTTGTATATGCCATCTGGTTGAGGCAACATACCATATAGTATATCGTATTTTGCAAAAGTAAGGTACCTGAAACTCCTGAACAGTGTGACAAAATCCATGAAATCCAGTTGTGTGTCATATCCGACGGAGCCAGTTCTTAAATGTTTCAGGTTCTCCCAAAAACGTTCGCTGGTTTCTAGTCTTCTTAGACTGGGGAAGAATAATAATACTTAAAAAAATTGTTTTTAAAGAAACAGAACGTTCTAGAAAGAATGGGCTGTTTTTTGTATTTACTAATTCGTAATTCCACAAAAAAGAAATCTACGTACTAAGTAAACAATTGATACTTCGGCAGAAAAAACAGTTAAATCAATGTGCTATGTTTAATATGAACTTTATTGTCCTATTGTTATGACATGTTTTTCAAGTACTAAACAAGTCAAGACCAAAACAAAAACACTGTAGTGGTCAACAACAAAATATTTACGCATAATTTAAAAGGTCAAGGTCGCCTAGAAAACTAGGTCACAGTCTGTTCTAAGGTCAGCATGTCAAAAGTCAAGGTCATTTCAACCAAACTTAAGCATGCTACTCGTATACCAAAATACAAGGTTATTAATTTCTCTATATAGATAACTAAGTTAGAAATGGAAAATTAACAGAAATAGAATTAAATTTTTCACCAAACACACAAAATGCTTTTTATGTGACATGTAAAATAGTAAAAAGAAAATAATTAAATAATAAAAACTAGATATATTAATTAATCAAATGTAAAAAAAAAAATTGTTGTTATTCATGTAATATTCAAAAACTTTCTTAATGCAGTCTCAAGTTGTTCAATAACCAAAATCTCAAGAACATAGTTTAAAAAGGTCATCCTTACCTACTCCTGTTGGGTGATCCGGCCATGATGCTGGTGGCCGCAGCAGTGAGACTGCTGTGTCGAGGACCGTAGGAGTGGTGGTGACTCATCATTGATGATGAATAGGAACTGCAGAGATGAAGAATATGGTGGTTTTGAGTTGGATCACCTATTTTTAAATACTCGGTGTCTTCGTGATTAATTCTCATGCATTAATATATTTCATTCAGTCATTCTAAATAAACTTCAGCACGCGTAGCGTGACAACCATAGAAACGGCTTTTCTACAACGTTAAAAAATAAATGAACGTTATTTTCCTGTACGCATAACATGACCACAAAAAAAACGGGTTTTGTCGACGGAAGAACAGACAAAATGACAGATAAACAATCACAATCTGTCATTTTGTCTATTCTTCCGTCGACAAAACCCGTTTCTATTGTGGTCATGTTATGCGTACAGGAAAATAACGTTCATTTGAAAAATTATTGAAAACACATCAGAGAGTTCAGTATCTGCTTATCATGAGATGCTCACAGGAGGTAAAATATTGTAAACATTATGATCCATTGCTAAGGTCTCTCATTTTTCCTTCTATTTTTTCTTATCGACAAGATATTTTGAGTATCTGTTAGTTATCTATCAGTACACTATGATTAGGAGACTCAAATCAATCTGCCTAGCCTTTTCCCAACTATGTTGGGGTCGGCTTCCAGTCTAACCGGATGCAGCTGAATACTAATATATTACATGGAGCGACTGCCTATCTGACCTCCACAACCCAGTAACAGGATACGATAACGATACCCCTTGGTAAGACTGGTTGTCAGACTTTCGGGCTTCTGACAACCCGTAACGACTGTCAAAGATCCACGAATGACAGCCGGGACCAACGGCTTAACGTGCTTTCCGAGGCACGGAGGAGTCTCGGTATGTAAAGATGGTCACCCATCCACGGACCAAACCCGGCAACCGTAGCTTAACTTGACGGATCGTCGGTGCGGCCGTTATTACTTAGCCACAAGCTGGCACAAGTACGTGTCGAACCACTCACAATGAAGTGTTCCGTAGTTCGGGTGAATTTATCCCAAAAAACAAACTTAACTTTGTCATACGCCATGGTCGCTTCTCCAATTGCAAATGTAAGTTTGTAGTTGCAAACAAAACATTTTTTATGTGATAAAACTGTTCTAAAAATTGTCGATTTTCGGGCTTTTTCCTCAACTTGTGCGGTGAGACCTTGCTTTTTGCCAAATGATTTCATTAGATTTAGATTTCATGATTCTACGTCAACGCGAAGTACCCTATAGATTTTGTTTTATTTGCAAGTATCAAAACATGTCGCATAAATTGCCGTATTTTTTATTGCGTTGATTTAGAAGCTTGATTTTAGATTTCCAAGGGACCGTAGACCTACGTATTTGGTATTAATTTCAATTTGATACCTCCCCGAGTTCCTGAGAAAAAGGGTCTTGCCAGACTGACAAACAGACAGACAGACGAAGAGAAGTGATCCTATAATTGTTCCGATTTTCCTTTTGAGGTACGGAACCCAAAAATTTACAACACGGGGTGCACTCTGTGTAGTCACTCTGAGTAGTGTTGCTGATTGACTTATACTTTGTACAAGAACATATTGGCGCGTGGCCAAAATCGGAACTAACGCCGAAATTTTGTTTGTTTTCAATATAATTTCACAAAATGTTTGCCAAGTAGCGCCCCTCTCGATGTTATCAAACGCCAAAAGATCCTTGGAATATAGTATCTTTTTATCCAGGCATGAAAAACTATCCTGGTTCTGGTTTTTAGGGTTCCGTACCCGAAGGGTGCCAAACGGAACCCTATTACTAAGCCTCCGCTGTTCGTCCGTTCGTCTGTCTGTCAGCGGGCTGTATCTCATGAACCATAATAGGTAGACCGTTGAAATTTTCACAGATTTTGTATTTCTATTTCAGTTATAACAACAAATAATAAAATTAAAATTAGAGTGGGACTTCCATACAAAAAACGTGTTTTTTGCTAAATAATGTACAAGTCGTGCCAGACTTGACGTACCACGTGGTTTGACTTGCGCTGTAGAAGATTTATGGGTCTCTTTAGCGGTATTAGGTCCCCGCCCGGGTGTCATCGGGGCGGCGGGAAGAGCAGTGGGAGGTGTGATCAAGTCTCAATTTTAATGGCACGACTTGTACGGCAGTACGGAACCCATCGTGTGCGAGCCAGACTTGCACTTGGCCGGCATTTTTATAATTATTCTTACCTATGTCGTGGTGATCCCTGTATAACTTCGTCTTCGCTTCGTGTTCCCGAAGTGTGGGTATACACGAAACTCTTTGGTGAGCTCGTTTTTAGCTCCGATGTTGATTTGTTTTTCTGGAAGTACGAAATATAAAAAATATGAGCGTTTATCCTAAAAGTTGGTAACGTCGCATAAACCTGTCAAAAATGTACCTATTTTGATTAATTTGGCAATATTACTGTATGGAAATAAGAAATGTGGCTAACCAGCGAACTAGAATATTAATAATGAATTGCAATTATAACTCTGAATTTAATGTTGTAACCGTTTTAGGTGTTAAAAAGGCATTTGGAAATTTCCAAATTCTTTTTTTTACAACTTAAACTAAATATTCTAGCATTTCATAATCAAAATTCTAGTTCGCTAGTTAGCCACATTTCTTATTTCCATACAGTAATAAAGCCAAATTAATCAAAACAGGGAAATATTTGACATCTATTTGGAACGTTGCCCACTTTCAGAATAAACGCTGTTTTCAGAGGAATATCTGAACTAATATTGGCGTTACTATCACAAAACCGTGTTTATCAATTGTTTAGGCTAAAAACCTTTTAAATACGAATATGTAATACCTGTACATCGATTACAAAGAATATCTCTTACCTTGAATTTGATCCCTGAACTCCTGAGTGAGTCACAATGAGAATCAGTGTAACCCTTGACTGGTGTAGAGTGTGACGAGCTGCCGCAGGTTGATTCTCTGCCACCGAAGACCTGGAGATAAGAGAAACGGTTTTAATTATTGTCCAAATCTTAGGCCATACCAGGATGGTTGTCTTTTGTAACAATCCACGTTAAACAGCACGATTTTAGTTACTTTTTAACCGAATAAAAATTATCTTGGAGTTTAAATAATTGCATTTTTTTTAATTTAGGTGCCTGCCCTCCCATCGGTATTGTTTCAAACTAATTTATTTATATCATATCTTAAGAGTCTATAATACCTCAAATAGCGTAGCAAGATCCTCCGTTATATATTTAATTTTGAAATAAATGTATGGTAAAGTTGAGGATTCATGTTAAGTACTATGTTTGAAGAAAACACGATTCCATAACATTTTCTTTATAGAAAAATAAACTAAAGTTACCTCCAAACCGAACAATATACGGCTGTATTAAAAAAAAAACTTCAATTAAGATCATGAAACGTTGCATAAGAACTGAAATAACTATAAAGCAGAAATGTTTATTTTTAATTACTATCATGTTCGCCGTGATAAGAAATTACCTAAACTATTGGCGCCTTCTCCTCGACGCTCAGTCTCGCTCACACTCAGTCCGTGAGCAGTATCGTGAGAGCAAGATAAGGAGTGAATTTGAGCTGAGGTATTATAGACTCTTAACTAGAATAAATCAAGCATGATTTTGACGTTTTTATAGCTTGGAATTCTTTTTGTCGTTTACAGAAACGTATGAAAAGACCCTAGATTTTTTTTTAAATATATTGCATATAAATTCATCTCTTTGCAATATTATTTATAGAAAAAACTTTTTATAGGAATTCGGTATAGTACAAAATACTCACTCGAATAGCATCAGAAACCAAAGGTTCGCAACAACATCCATCTTCATAATACAAAGCTGTGTACTTATTCTTAAGCCAAGCTAAACTCCTGTCTGCCAGCTTGGCTTGACTCATCAGCGCTCTTATGACGGAGTGGAGGCCTACTGCCCATACCCTGGAAGTAAGGAGATTGAAGATAAATTATAATAGTTTTGCTCACTTCTATAATTCTGACACGCATGCCGATAGAAAATTGGTGATAGGAATAATCAAATTATCTTAAGGGTGAGAAGAAGTGTCATATAATTACAACATAACTATAAGGCTTACGTTACAGCGTTTGCCACTGAGAAATTCCTAAACGAAAAATAAAAAATTATCTATAACATACATCTACCTATTGTACGATCTGGGGACCGCACGTAAGTTAAAACTTTCAGGGACACTAGACGCCCATAGACGTCATAAAAATAATACGTCCGTGTCCCAGAAAGGGCTTGTGTGTGATTCGCCCGAGTTGCCCGAAACGGGCGAATCGACACTTTAATTTTTGTTTTTCTTGAGGCTGCAAAACATGTAAACAAACACGAGTTTTCCACTTAGACAAACATCAACGTTATTCAAGTGTAAATAAAGTTGATTTAGACCGACAAGTATTGTTGAATAAGTCATAAAAAAATATGAAGTTGTAGCGCAAACTGAATCTTATGTGTAGGTATTACAGTTGTTTTTCGTATAACTCGGGTTTGTTTACATGTTTGGCAAATGAATTGCGAATGCAGATTAGTTAATTTATTTGTAGGCGATTTGAGAACTCCAAAAATCGATTCGCCTACAAATAAATTAACTGCGTGTGAATCGCCTCATGATTTTATTATTATTTAAAAGTGTCGATTCACCCGTTTTGGGCGAGTATATTCGGGCGAATCACCGATAAGCTCCGGAAAGTATTAAAAGTTTTGAGTTGCAGATGGCTATAAGCAATCAATCTGTATAGCCTTTTCCCAACTATGTTGGGGTCGGCTTCCAGTCTAACCAGATGCACCAGAATACCAGTTTTTTACATGGAGCGACTGTCTATCTGACCTCCACATCCCAGTAACTGGGTATTACGATACCCCTTGGTAAGACTGGTGTCTTACCTGGTGTCTGACGAGTCTTAACGACTGTCAAAGATCCACGAATGACAGCCGGGACCAACGACTTAACGTGCTTTCCGAGGCAGGGAGGTCCCGTTGGTCCCAGCTGTCATTTGCAGATCTTTGACAGTCGTTAAGACTGTGCGGGTATCGTGTTACCCAGTAACTGGGTTGTGGAGGTCAGATAGGCAGTCGCTCCATGTAAAAAACTGGTATTCAGCTGCATCCGGTTAGACTGGAAGCCGACCCAACATAGTTGGGAAAAGGCTTGCCAGATGATGACGAATTCTATAAATAAACATTTGATACGGTCTTAATTAAAATACAACCTGACACTGACCTGCAAATTACAAAAAAAGTAAGAAAATTTGAATTTCGCGGTCTACTTTAGCGCATCCCCGAGGGAGTGATAACTGAGTTGACGGTTATTCAGATGTATGCGGAAGAAAAAGACACGCTGCACCTATCCTATTGGATAATGGTAGGATAGAATGCTGCTGACTCCTTACCTATAAGAATAAGCTGGCAACACAAAATGCACGGTTCTGTTATCGCTCAGCGTGCGTCCGTACACGAGTGATATGATGTGCGGTCCGTGTGCACACGTCTCCAAGCCATGTCGTCTCGCACAGGCAGTCAGTTCTGCTATGTCTCGCGGCTCGAGGAGTTTGCCGCCGAGTCGCATGTCCTTTACGCATTGAAGGTCTATGAAGCTGCAAAGAGAAGATTATGGGAATTTAAAATTTTAAAATTATTCTTTTAAAAAAAAAACTTTTGTGAAGTGAAGTTTTAATGTTTTTTTAAATTAATCATTTAGGTTGAGTATGAAAACACTGTTTCCAATATTACTAAATTAGGCATGTTATCGCTTGGGCACGCCACAACTGTGGCGATAAGTCCCCTCTTTGAGGAGTGGCTAGAGAGGCGCCACGGCGTCCTCACCTTCCGCCTGACGCAGGTCCTCACCGGACACGGCTGTTTCGGGAGGTTCCTGTTCCGTATAAGGCGGGAGGAAACGCCCGGGTGTCACCACTGTGTGGATCGACCGGAGGACACGGTGGAGCATACGGTGGAGGTCTGCCCTGCTTGGGCGGAGCACTGCCGTGTCCTCACGGAAGCGATCGGCGGCGGCGATCTCTCGCTTCCGGCCCTGGTCCGGAGCAAGAGTGTATGGGGTATGCCGTCACCTCCTTCTGCGAAGCAGTAATGCTCGCGAAGGAAGAGGCGAGGGAGATGCAAGCTGCACGCCCTCGCGCCCCTAGTCGCCGCAGGAGACGCCCCGGGCGTCGGGAGTCACGAGCCGACTTCCGGCCACCGTAGGCGCGGGCTTGCGGACGGTGAGCAATGGGTTCTACGACGAAATGAGCCGGAGTAGGTAGGTCTCAAATGAATAACAGTATAATAAATACACAAATAAAAGTATTCAACTTTTTTATTTGTTTAAAAACCGGTGTGTCAGGCTTTCAGGGCAAAATGTCCGGTTAAATATGAATCTGTGTCCGGCTTTTCTATTTTTGGGCCTGGCAACCCTATCCACGTAGTACGTACATCCCATTCTATCTATCCTCCATTATGCAGCATGCCACTTTAATGGCGACATTAATTTAACACGCTTACAGCCAGTTGCAGAAACGAACTTAATTTTTAAGGCCGTCATTAAATACTAATCTGCCAGTATCTTGTTTTTACTTGTTGCAGAAAGCAACATTAGACTCGATTTTAATGGTTTTTTAATGAAATTTATGAAATCATTGGCGTTAATGATCCATTACCTAATGGGGCATTAATGTTTGTCTTTGTGTAACTGGGTGTAATACGGTTTCGCATTTTCGTTTTATGAAGATATTTTAATTTCATTAAACGATATTATTTATTGAATTACTTACAACTAGCTGTGCCCGCGATATAAGTCTTGATCCCGTGGGAATATCGGGATAAAAGGTATTCTTTGTCCTTTTCCAGGTCATGGTTTACCCATGTGTCAAATTTCATCCAAATCTGTTCAGCCGTTTTAGCATTCGCATCCTAACTAATATTGCAAATGCGAAAGTGAGTTTGTTTGTTACGCTTTCACGCTAAAACGGCTGAACGGATTTGGATGAAATTTGACACATGGTACATGGGTACACCATAACCTAGATTGTAACATAGAATACTTTTTATCCCGATATTCCTACGGGATCGTAACTTATGCGGGTTTAACCGCGGGGCTTTTAGCTTTTGCCCGCGGCTTCGCCTGCGTGGAGGTTGGAAATTATCCCACGGGGACATTCTACTGCGTTGAAAAGGATTCTATGTGTTAATCCAGTTTATAAACTATCTGTGTGCCAAATTTCATCCAAATCCGTTCAGCCGTTTTTGCGCGATTTAGTAAGAAACATCCAAACATACAAACTTTCACATTTATAAAATTATATAGTAGGATATTTTTTTTTTTGATGGTGGGAAATTATCAAATAACTTCTCCCGCTCTGGGCGGAGCGGGAGGGTGTGTCAGACTTTTACGGACTAAAACCCACCCGTGTTCCTTCCGTTGCCTGTGTGCCGGGGCCGCGATATCGGACAAACCCGCAACCCCGGCCGGATATAGTAGGATAAAAGTTAGTTTTACGATTTTCTAAAATAGTATCTTGGAGCAACCTAAACTTAAAGGACTGTATGTAGCCCAGCGGACATTTGCCATTTATTTGATATTTTTTTAGTCCGTCATGGAACGTCACGAGTATGTAGATTTTATACGTACTAGTGACGTAGCGACCCCCACTCCCCAACTTAAAATGCGTTTTATCTAAGTATATTTTTATTAATATGATAAAGCAAAAAATACGTGTCTAATATTTTTTGATTATCTGACTGACGGACTAATTAGAATATTTTTTTTACCCAGGCATCATCCGTATTCATTATGTTATCTTTTTATTATCTCCTTAATACGCAGTCAATCAGCGCACCTGCTTGCTATCCGTGACTTTTCGGATTCATGTGCGTATTGTATAATTATCACTTGCTTCAAAAACGGTGAAGGAAAACATCGTTAGGAAATGCGGTGAAATATTTCTCGACGGCATGTGAATGGGCTTTCAAATGCTAGAACATTTTTTCAAATCAGACTGGTAATTCCAGAGATTAGCGCGTTCAAACACACAAACAAAAAACGAACTCTTCAGCTTTATTATTAGTATAGATTACCTAAGAAAGTACGGTACAACTATTTTCTTAATGACCCTCGGCAAACTTCGTGTTTCGTCAGTCGTCGGATTTCTATCAGTTGCCCTTTGCACGCGGTGCTTGTACGTATTGACTCAAAGTTTGCCGAGGGAAATTAAGAAAATTGTTGTACTGTACATGATAGAGAGATTATAGACATGTTAGTAATATGAACCCAATGAAGTAATTTTTTTTTTAAGTGAAAGTTTCTTTAGCTTCATTGTGATTTGAAAGTCGATGAAACGAAAAAGCGACAGTAAAAAGAGACCGACACATAAATTCATAAGATTTAACGTGGGAGAAAATGAGATAGGAAGCATTATACAGTGTTTCTTATATTCGTGGTTCTCTTTGTACTCTGCTTCGTACCCCCTCCAGTCGTGTTTACCAAGGCATAGTGGAAGTTTGCTTGGGCCTCAGCGTTGTACGTTTGTTAATAGGTGTTTGTGCGCGCATGCGTAGTACAAAGCTTGAGAAAAGGCATCACAACAACCGTGGTGTTTTGTATACGTGTACGTGTACGTTTGTGGAGTTTGAAAGAGTAACGGTGGAGTTTCTTGCCCATTCTTCTCCATACGAAAACTAACTTTTGGAAGGGGCGACTAGAATCAATTTATTTTTTTTGTAATTGTTGACGTTCAAAAGTGCCTTGCAAGGGCCTATTTGAAATAAATGATTTGACTTTGACTTTGACTTTGTTTTTTCATCATTTTTATAATAACATTCTTCATAATTTTTATAGTAAAATTTTACAAATATGCCGAAAACGAATGCAGAATATTATCTCAATTATCGATTTTTGAAGGTTTCTCCCACGTGTGAATTGAACACATGTTTTTTTTTTGGGCATTCGTATCAATTGAACCGTACCTATCTATACTGATGACTAATTACTTACCCTTCTTCTCCAACGATCCCCGCTTCGTTTTCATGTGCTAGGTTCGCGGTGTACTTCAAAGGTATGACTTCCTCAGGATTGTATGATAAACTCACTTCAGGTTGCGCCATGTTTTCTGATGGGGTTTCTCCTGAAAAACAAAAACCGCTTTGTCTAAGCGAAAACTAAGCAAACTGCAAAAGTGTCTGAAATATAATTATGTCAGAATGCTGTCTTTTTAGGAATATGAAGTTCTACACCAAGGGAGCAGAGCGCGTGCTCGCTCTAGTCTGAGCTGAGCGAGCGTTCCGCGCCACTCCGCATACTTACCATGTTGAGCATGCGGTTGATTCGCAGTTCTACACCACGCAAGCAGAGCGCACGCTCGCTCTGGTCTGAGCTGAGCTAGCGTTCTGCCCCACTCTGCTTTTGCTACTACAAATTGTACTTACCATGTTGAGCATGCGACTGATTCACAGTTCTACACCACGCAAGCAGAGCGCACGCTCGCTCTGGTCTGAACTGAGCGAGCGTTCCGCCCCACTCCGCTTCTGTTACTACACATTGTACTTACCATGTTGAACATGCGACTGATTCGCAGTTCTGCACTACGCAAGCAGAGCGCACGCTCGCTCTAGTCTGAGCTGAGTGAGCGTTCCGCCCCACTCCGCTTCTGTTACTACACATTTTACTTACCATGTTGAGCATACGGCTGATGCGCAGTTCTACACCACGCGAGCAAAGCGCACGCTCGCTCTAGTCTGAGCTGAGCGAGCGTTCCGCCCCACTCCGCTTCTGTTACTACACATTGTACTTACCATGTTCAGCATGCGGCTGATGCGCAGTTCTACACCACGCGAGCAGAGCGCACGCTCGCTCTAGTCTGAGCTGAGCGAGCGTTCCGCCCCACTCCGCTTCTGTTACTACACATTGTACTTACCATGTTGAGCATGCGGCTGATGCGCAGTTCTACACCACGCGAGCAGAGCGCACGCTCGCTCTAGTCTGAGCTGAGCGAGCGTTCCGCCCCACTCCGCTTCTGTTACTACACAGGTTGTGCCGTGATGCATTATCTGAAAAACATAACACAATAAATTAATGAATATTAAAATGTTATTGTTGGTTTTTTCTCTATAAATGTGAAGAGGTATTTTTCCTCAAGGTAGACAGGTACAGGTTGGTAAAGGATTTTACGTTTATTAAAGAAATGAAAGAAAATACATTTATTTTGCACAGACTAAAAGGCACATAATATAAACAGCAGATTTAAAAAAAACGAGCGAGCCTTACAGTAGTTGCACATGATGTGTAACATCTGACATCTCACCGTGGTAATAAGCAACAGTAAAGGGGCGGGGCCTCGTCTACGTCGTTTCTGACGGACAACTCTAGCACCGCGCGCCCTCATTGGTCAAATGAAATAGCGCACGCATCCCCAGCTTCCTGTTACACACTTCCGTCCCTTTTCACAAAATCACTCCCACACATCGCAGGAAAGCGAGTGGAAAGATGTTACATTATCAATAAAATATAAATGAAATAAAAAGTGTAAAGTGCAATGTGAGAAAATAGCAGGGGAGTGTGCCTCACGGCCGCGCCAAAAAGGCCCAGTTCAGCAAAAATGCCAGACAACTATATGTGCCAGAAGCTGATTTTCAACTGTGTGAGGTGATGGATGTTCCTTAATCAGTTTGGTACTGCATCGTGCAGAACTTACAAAGATTCACAGTAATGAACCACCTCTCGTCTTCATCAGATATGCTATGTGTCACCATAATATTATGGTCTTGCTATCAGACCTCCACTGTCGCTTCAAATCAATCGGTTAAGCCTCGTGCAGACTGGCGCGACGCGACACCGGTCATTGTTCTACAGTGAAGTTTTATTAGAGTCGCGTCGCGTTTGTTTGCATGGAGCTTTAAAGGAAGTGGGTGAAGAAGCAATCACAAGATTCGACTGTACTATGGGTGGAAGGGACATCGACGCGAAAACTGTTACCATAGATTCAGTACAAACTGAACTTGACATTTCTCGTCGGTTATAAAAAAAAAAATTGCTGTTTCATACATTTTGACCGCTTATGTATTGCACTTTTCTATGAAACAGCAGATTAAAAAAAAACATACCGATGAGAAATTTCAGTGTGCGTTACCTCAGCGGAATGTTGTCGCTTTTCAGGATTTCAGTTTGACAGATAATTAGTACCCCATCTCGTGTAAATGTGCCACAAGATTTCGTTTTTTGAAACAGTCTCACTCAAAAGTGTTACATAACATTATTTATTGGTTTGTAAAACATGTACATACACACGCACAGTATGTTAGCCATATTAAGTATATATTGAGGATTTGCAAATCTTTAACTTTCAGCGCAGTTTTTAATTTCAACGCGGCGACATTCAGAATCATGTACCGAATCCATGGTAACAGTTTTGACGAATGTGAAAGTGTATTAATTAAAACAGTTGGGTTTCTTAAAACCTAACCAATAAATTTGTCTTTAAATATCTCGGTCAACAATCAAATGACTGATCAGGAGATTTGCAAACCGATTATTGGTAAAAGCTTTCAGAAATCAGTGGTCAATCAATGAAAAGTCTCACCTGTAAAATATGCCTATCCATCCTCTCCCCATTTTGTGGGGCTAGAGGAAACATGGTGACCCCATGATCATGGGGTAGTGGCTGCACAGGACAGTACCCCGTGCCTTCGAGCTCGTAAAGCGCTTCGTTCTCGAACTCTCCGTTAATCTTTGAGGTCGAATGTGAGAAGACGGGCTCCTCGCATGTTAACATTGCTGCTCTGCGGGAGAAGCAAATGATTAGGTTTCGAAGACATTTCAAGGTAATCTGCGTTCGCAATTCATTTGCCAAACATTTAAACAAACACGAGTTTTAGAAAAAACAACTGTAATACCTACACATAAGGTTTAGTTTGCGCTACAACTTCATAATTTTTATGACTTTTTCAACAGTACTAGGCGTTCTAAAATCAACTTTATTTACACTTGCATAAAGTTGTAGTGGAAAATTCGTGTTTGTTTCGCAGATTAGCAGAGCCGACTTTATGGGTGAGCGACCCCGGCAGTCGCCCGGGGCGCTAGAGACTGGAGGGCGCCGGGCCATACAGAGCGCGCCAGCTTCACCTAAACACTTTATTTAAATATCTATCTCTATATTATTTTAATTATTGTGAATGTGAGGACTGTGTAGATTTTATGAAGATTTAAGAGACTTATGAAGATTCATGGATAAACATTTCTCTGCAAGTGATAAAATTGGACAATGGTGAAAACATTTCTGCGGCAGATTGTATGATTCGTCTTTTTGAACTGGGTAAAATAGGTTAGGTTAGAACTTTTACCGATAGTTTGCGTTGCCAAATCTAGCGTGAAATTAGCCACGGATATAACGTCAACATCAGTAAATATATCTGTATTTATGTTATCGAATTTAAGAATAGAACAAAAAAGTGTTTTATATGCAAATTTAATTTATACCGGATGTCGAGTTCTTTTGAAGTTGTTCGAGTTTTAAAATTATGTAAACGTCTTTAACTTGAGTTTCTGACGATTTTGCGGCGTTTCGCGGCAGTCATGAAAGTGACAGACGTGTTTCACGTTACAGTGTCAAAAAACGCTCTTTATAATATGGACGGCTGTCATGTTGGGGCGTTATGTGACAGCACCGCTTTCTTAGGAGAAAAAATACAAAATATTTTTAACCCCAACCAAAAATATCACCTTAAGAAATCTCCAAATATAGGAGCGTTGCTCCTCGCCAACGCGTAGTGGTGTTGGTGGAAGCTCGCTATATGGTCCATGACGGCCTGGGTTCTGTACACCTTCTCCAGGTTGATGAGACCTTCGGGGCCGACGCGACGCCACCCTGGCGCCTGCTCGCCTTCCTCATCGAATGATGCTATGTACTGGAAATGTAAAGTGGAATTTAATTTGTTTAAAATATAGTTCATTGATTCAGGCATGACCTTGCGGAAATCCGGTTTAAAATATAATAGATGTCGATATATTTAGTAACCTATTCCTAAAGAGTCATAAAAACCCTGGAAGAAATCGACACGTGTTTCACCTCTCAACGAAGCATCCTCAGGATGACGATTGCCTTGTCACGAACACGGCGTGTTGCCACGCCGTGCGCCGAACGCAGAGAGAGACACACCACCCGACTACCCCACTTATCACGTGTCGATTTCTTACAGGGTTTTTTATGACTCTTTAGGAATAGTTAAGCGGAATAGGTTACTAAATATATTTACATCTATTGTATTTTTTTGTTTAAAATATGTCGAGGTTATCTTTGAGAAATGATGGTTCTAAGAAAAGTAAGGGATTGGTAGAAGAAATAAACTAGCTACAGATATGAGGGGCACATCAATCTGCCTAGCTTTCCCAACTATGTTAGGGTCGGCTTCCAGTCTAACCGAATGCAGCTGAATACCAGTATTTAACATGTAGCGACTGCCCAGTAACTGGGTAATACGATACCCCTTGGTAAGACTGGTTGTCAGAGTTTTGGGCTTCTAACGACCCGTAACGACTGTCAAAGACCCACGAATGACAGTCTGGACCAACAGCTTAACGTGTTTTCTGAGGCACGGAGAAGTCTCGGTATGTAAAGATGGGTACCCGTCCACGGCCCAACCCCGGCAAGCGTAGCTTAACCTGATGGAGCGACCCATTACTTTGTAAAGTATTATATTATTTTAATTATTGTGAATGTGAGGACTATGTGGATATTTTTTTTCTTTATTAGGTTTAATGATGGTCTGGCCATTTGAGTAGTTTATGCGGCCTACCCAAATGTCCTTTCTACGGTATTGTTCGTCGAGTCTCTGAGCTCCTTAAGTTCTGAGTTGAGCTCCACGATTACTGACAAATTCTTGCACTGACTGGACAGGCCCACTCAAATCTTTGCGGCTCTTTCCTCAAAAGACCATTTCAGACACTAATCCACATGTTCCTCATATGGCCTGACCTAGATTATGTCTGGAATTTAAAAGAGACTGCGACCTCTGAGTTTGTTTCGGCCTTTCTTCTCAGAGTAGTTAGATAGGAAACGCCAAACTCATCTAGCCTATATTTTTAATATTTTTTTAAAATAATTATCAGGATAAACAATTTTATTTTATTTCATTTCGTGCGGCTGTTATTGCTTAGCCCCATTGACCCGATGCAAGTTTCTTGCCTGTGCCATACAATAAAATTGCAGCACCGAATTACTGAAAGTTTTAATGTTGCTTCAACCGGTGTTATGCCACAGGCGATTAAATCCCACCTTATAAATCAGGCTTCATGCGAACCGCGCACACGGTGAATTATGTTATCCTTGACAGGGTGAGCTACTTTCAACGTTGATATGGGTGACCATTTTTGACACATCTCTCGGTACATTTTAGGGTGGGTTGGTAAGGTAGGTTAGAGAGAAGTGGTGGTTCAGTGGACCCGAACAGACGCTTTTCTTTCGAACTTTTGTAAATTATTCATTACCCTCTCAAAACGGCGAAGGAAAACATCGTGAGGAAACCGGCATGTCCTAGAACCAAAAATTCGAATACATGTGACATCAACACGCACCGGGCCCTTGTGGTGGATTAGGGCCCAGTCCCTCTCACAGAGTGGAGGCCTGTGTCTCAGCAGAGGGAATATGACAGGGTGATTATGGGCGTCTAGTTCAATATTTATTCCTCCCGATACAGATAACTAGAGATCTAACTTAACAATAGAATATTGCAGTAAGTAGAATATAATAGAATTATATTTATTTGCTCTTAAATACATGGTACAAAAAGATGGCCAAATACAATAAAAAAAAGTAAGAACATGGATTTGCTTAACAAGCGTACAAATCACAAGCATTGTTAACATTTAAAGCATTGTTTTTAGTTTTCGTTTTTTTTTAAACCTGCGTTATTCTCCAGAAAATGGATTTGTGGTGACAATAGTTCCATGAATAACCCATCAGTTACATCTGAGACTGGTAACCGATCAAGTTGAAAAAATACCTCTCAGATTTCATGGGTCCAAAGGCTGGTTTTTCAGAAGGCGTATATTAATTACTAACCTTTGCCCGCGACTTCATTCGCGTGGAAGGTGATAAAATAATAATAGCCCATGTTACTCGCTGATAATGTAGCTTTCTATAGGTGACAGAATTTTTAAAATTGGTTAAGTTGTTTTTCAGTTTATACATTTCAAACAAACAAACAAACATACAAAAATTCAAATCTTTTCTCTTTAATAAATTATTTTAGCTTTAGACTATACCGATAATTATCGTATACTATTGAATGAGCAATATTTGAATATATATATATATATATATAACTATTACTATTTATCTTCTTAGCAAATTACGCATTAACGTCCCTTCCCGTATTCCTCGCTATCCCGGCCCTTTACTGAAAGCCCCCCAACACAGAACAAATCTAGGTAAACACTCGCCGATTGTTAGGATGACCAATCAATACAACTCACTGTCATGTTCCGACGATATAGACATTTTCTCCAACAGCCTAAGTAAATTTAAGTTGCTGTTACACGCAAAACTTAATATTGAGTAAGTGTTGACCTTCCTCCCTACTGTTCAACTCAATATATATAGTTTTTTATAATTTTAATTTTGATTCTTGTTGTTTTTACTTTAAATTGTATACTTTATTTCCATATTAATAATTGATTGTTTGATATCTTAATGCAAGCTGTGGTATCCTATAATTGAAGATGCACAAGGATCTGTATCTTTTTATGTTTTATTTTCAGCATGTAAGGTGTAATCTTTGTTGGAGATCCAAATAAATAAATATATAATCACGTTCTCGAAAACGGCTCTAACGATTTCGATGAAAGTTGCAATGTAGGGGTGAAAAATCGATCTAGCTAGGTCACATATCTAGGAAAAGTCGTTTTCTCCCGAACAGAGCTCGGTCGCCCTAAGTTTAGATCAAGATGGCTACCTTAGAATAATGACACGGCAGCATGGAATTAGTAAGTGCCTACTATCATGGCAGCATGAAATTAGTATGTACTACACATGGAATTAAACTATCCTATACTATTAAATGAGCATTCCCTATTTTCACCCGAGCAGAGCCCGGTCGGCTCTGCTCGGGTGAAAATAGAGAATGCTCCAGGGATTATAGTAATAAAAATAAGCTTGATTCCCACCAGTGGAATAACTTACCACTTGTTTATTTGAGTCTGTGAGTCTGGAGTCTCGCTTGCAACTGTCTCTTAGGGGGCTAGTAGTCGTGCTCTGGTCCATTCGTTTACCGCTTTCTCTTCTTGTGTCCCGTTTTAACGATCCTCTGGGGAATGAGAGGGAAGATATAAACACGGTGTTAAAATAATGGGGTGCATTTCATTAAGGGTAAGTTTTGATAAAAAGCTGCAGTGCCAAAATTTTAGTTAAGAGAAAAGTGGTCTAGTTAGTTATGAAGTACAATTTTGAAGTAAAATATTTTCCATATTTGCTTTTTGATAACAATGATAGTTTTCATTTTTTAGCATAGGATCGCAGCATTATGCTGAGTGATGGCCGTTTTACGTGGATGTGACGAATATTTTTCTCCAACATGTGGGTATTATGATTCATAGCGATTGATTAACTAAGTATTGTGTCTGCTTCGCGGTCAGTAAACCGGTTTGACGACGATATCCGACTTTTAACGATTTTACACCGAAGATCACGTCTAAATGAGTAGTGTTAATAATTTGGGGAAAATATGTGTGAAATTAGAGCATTTTTTTAATAATTTAATGTATGAATATTTTAGATTATGTTTATATTACATAATGAAATTGATTTGTAAAGTTATGTCTAACGCGGATAAAAAACTGAGAATCACGCAAAATCTATCAAGCGTATTTTTCTGAAACCTTCACCATTTTAAAGATAATTAAATTATTGATCTTTTAGTATACGTATTTTATTAAAATACCTTTTGTTTTATGTATAATAAATTAATAATGCGTCTAATTTGGGACAGCGCTCCTTGATGGGCGAGTCCTATTACTAGCTGGACGTACGACGCATTACGTGAGCTCAGTACAGAACACGCGAGCTAACCACTCAAAGTCGCTGGCATATATCTGCGTATTAAAGGCTAAACGAAGTCCACTTCATCCAAAGGGGTGCTGATGGGGCTGCCACGACACTGTTGTGCCTCGGGCATGTCTGCCGAAGCTAGCGTCGACTGCTTATATGCAACGATGCGTAAGCGGACGGCAGTCCCAACAGCGTGCTGATGATGATAGCGGACGGACTCGACTGACCATACATGTGATGCTGCAGTGACTTGCAAGTCACCTACAGTCGCCGGTCTGTGTTAGTGTTGATAGTGCGGTGGTTTTTGTATTGTTTTATATTGTCTGTGTAATGTATTCGACGGCCCGTCTAAAGGTTTGACGATGCCAAACTTACGGACTTGATTTTAGAACAATTATGACAGCCGTCAACTTGACGTAACGCGGAGGAAAAGATCGCGAAGTTGGATCGAAGCCGGCATTGATTAATAATGACTGTGATATGGCCACTGGGATAATGTTGATCATGGTGATTGGTGACTAGACTACCCTTGCAGAGCAGTGAGTTGATTGATGTGCGCTCGCGTCTTACGTACTCGGGGCAATGTATTTTACATTATAGTTCATTGCCTAATGTGATCAGAGATATGTGATTATTCAGAATATTATTCTGTTTCATTTCATTACATCTCCTAGCCCGCAAACCCACGCATAACAGACAATAAGACCTCTTCTGATAAAGACGACGTTTTGCCTTGAATTTTAATATTGTGTAGAAATCATGTAACTTGAGTGAATAAATAATAATTAGTAGTTAAGAGTAGTTAGGTAAGTATGTTACGTACCTAGAAGCCGTGAAAAAACAGACGACGCGCACCTTTTTTGGACAACCTCAGTCTGTCATCCGTCAGCTGAGCAACGCACAAGGAAATATTTACGAAATCTTTTCTTCGCCCCGATACCCTTAATATATTTGTCTTAACATATTATATTGTGATATATATGTATGTTAAAATATCTTTTTTTCTTACCTGTCATCTTTGAGAGAGTCCCTCTTGAATTCTCTCCTGTGTGTAGGCGTGGCTCCCACAGAGTGACTGCCCGTTAGAGATGGAGACGCCGCCAGAATTTCTCTGCGAAAGAAATACACGTTATAATTTTACTGTCACGAGTTGCATAAAAATATAAAATTTTATAAATATAAATAATTTTATAAACTCGAGGTGGTTAAAGTTAAACAATTTTTCTATTAAACAGTTCGGTGACTGATTAAGGATTGCGCGACTTGTCAAAAGCGCGTTGTAAGTGTACCTATACAAATAAATTTCAAACGTCTTTGGCTTGATTAAAACCACAAACTGTGGTATATTACAACATGTCAGTAAAGTTACAGTTTAGTACAGATGGTACACTCCGCAAAATCATTAAAATAAAAAGCGACTCTTGCTACGACACAATAAAGTGCAATTCAGGTCGCACAGCGCTAATTACCTACAGTTATATTCACCTAGAAGTTGCCTCTCTTTCTATCGCGTACCTCTTATATCTTCTGACTACTTTACGCCCATTGAATTCGACAAGTCGAGCCCGCCTCGTACCTACTTGTAGCTTCATACCTATAATGCGGAGTGTCCTATCTGTGTTCATCTGTGGTATAGTATAGAATTACTGTAGAACATGTAGCTACACGTACTTTTGCGCGATTGTGTGACCGGCAAGATTATGAGGTCGTAAGTCGAGAGACCAGACATTAGCGGTTGTCATTAAATAAATGTCGACGGTTTCACGCAAGTGCAAAACAAAATCCTTACAGGATTGCGGTTTAAGATGGTAAAGTAACTTTTGTTTTGTTTTAGATATCTCTTGCTTTCCTGCAATCTGTGAGAGTCATTTCGCGAAAAGGGACGGAAGTGTGTAACAGGAAGCCGAAGAAGCGCGCGCTATTAGATTTGATCAATGAACGCGTGCGGTGCTACAGTTGGCCGTCAGATGGTACCAACCCATTTTCGGAGAGGTTGGTACTGTTAGCCATGATCTCAGATGTTACACATTTTATGCGAATACTGTAAGGCTCGCTCGATTTTTTTGTTAATTCAAGGGTGACATAACAACGTCACGTGTAAACTCTCGGATGGGTAAGGCGGAGCTGTGGGTGTAATAGTACACCCACATTTCGCCAGTTATGTTTAAGTCCCATGAAAAGGGGTCGAGCCTATTGCCTGATGGCAAAAATCCGGACTCGGGGCTGCTACTAAGAAATTCCTGATGAAGACCTCAATATGACTTTTTCCAACCTGCGACTCGCATCCAGGACCTCATACTCAACAGTCGCGTATGTGATGACTGGACAATGACTATTAAATTTTTAATTTGTAATTTTTGTGCCTATGCTCATTTGTTGGTCGAGATAAATGGCATGTATTATAAAAAAAAAAAAAAAAAATAAGGAACACGTTTTTTACACGCACAAAAAAAAAAAAAAAAAAATGAGTCGTCATGACCCAGTGGTTTAGGGCTCGCCTCTCATGCACGAGATTGGGGTTCAAATCCGGGCAAGTACCAATGTGACTTTTTGAATTTATATGTACTTTCTGATTTTATGTTGGACATTACTGACGTCGATGAAGGAAAACATCGTGAGGGAACCTAGACTTATAGTTAATATAAGTCTGAAATCACCAACCCGTCTTGAGCAAGCGTGGTGATCGATGCTCGTGCCTTCTCTGTATGAGAAGAGGCCTTTGCCCTGCAGTGGGACAGTAACAGGCTGGTATTATTATTATTAATTAAATTGACTTCTATTAGTTACGATATACATACCTATGCAGCTGGTCACTTTTTATGTTCAATGATAAAATTAAAAAGCGTGGAGCGCTTTTTAGCTGTGTGTACTTTTAATTAATCTAAACACTCCATGCTTTTTTGCTCTAGTATATTCTTATTTTAGTTAAGATGATATTGAAAAAATTTGCTTTTTCTTTATCGTGTACCGTATTGAATTTTTGGAATAGGAATTCAATATTTTGGTGTATGTTTTTTGACTATATGGGCTAGTATCCTGAAAAAGGAATACACGATACAAAAATATTCCAAAGTTTTATCTATTATGTTTTTTTTTTGAGTATCAAGGTGTAACGCTTACGTGTTAGTCAATGGAGTTTTCTTTAAAATGTCTAAAGCCAACGAAGGTATGACCGGTTTACTAGTAGCCACTAACCGCCTCCTGGCTCCATCATCACACCCTCGTTACCACACCCTATATATTGGACTCGTCAAACCGAATCATATGAGCACAAACTCGAGAGGTTTACTAGTAACCACTGAAGAGTTCCACTATCCACCTCCTGGCGCATCAGATCAGCGGCCAAAATTGAAATTATTATACTGTCATCGGTCCTTGATACGTGTGCAAATTTTCAAGTTAATCGTACGTTTTGAAGTTGGTGAAAATTACGTTGAAAGATTCCGTTACATAGATAGATAGTACAAATCAAGCAGTATTTTTTTTAAAGTTTTTAGTTTTAATAATCATGCATTGTCACGAGAACCAAACACGTATAACAAATTTCAGCGCGATAGCTTCAGTGGAAGTGGGTGAAATATTGATTGGAATATTCCAGGACATACATACAAGTGAAGTTAAATAAAAGCTTTAAAAAAAAAAAAAAAAGCATTTTAAAAACAACCATCTCGAAGACTCATCTGCATGGTCCTCAGGCCTGACCTAGATTATGTCTGGACTTTAAAAGAGACTGTGGCCTCTGCGTTTGTTTCAGCATTTCTTCTCAAGTCAGATAGGAAACGCCGAACTGATCTAACTAGTGTTAAAAATATAATTGACGTACAAACCTACTTACAGAAATAAAATCATTTATCGTTTATCAGAATTCGAGACTGTACTAGTGTTGATAGATGCTTTTGATGCCGAGTAATTGCCCATTAATAAAACAAATTAAACCCAACGCTTAGAGATCGCAATAACAACATTACTCATAGTCAAGTATTTTTCGAGTACACGTTGAACTCGTTTCGGGTATTCGCGTAATTAAAAAACAACATGTCGAGTTAACCATTGAAGCGAAAATGTAGAGAAGATTGATATTTTTATAGAATTGTTAATACCACCCGCAGACACTTTGTTGAAATAAAGACCAAACAATACTAGAAATTATTTACAATATTGTGAAACTATATACAGACTTGTTTTATTCCATATTCATATCTCTTTTTTAAATACGATCTTGTATGTTAAAAATATGCTTATAACTTTGCACACAAATAGGAAAATAAAGTTTTCTGGAGAAAACCTACTAATCTAGATAACAATTTAAATAAAACTCGTAATAATCAGCCGATAATGTACTCACCGGTGGGGCACATGCCTCCACCACTCGGGCACAGTGAGGTTTGGTGGATGTTCGAATTTATGGTCCTAGGATATGGTGGTTTACTCACAATGTTTTTTAGGAAAGCCGTTTTAGCCCAGTGGTAACGACCCTAACTTAAGGCTGTAAAGTCGTAGGGTTTAAACCTAGTTAGAAATACACTTTATTTTTGCAAGTTATTCCCTCTATAAGCTCTAAAAACAGTGAAGATGGCGAGGCAAGCTTGACGCCTACGGATAGAAGAGATCCACACTAGCTCAAGAAAGAGAGTAGTGGAAAGGAGATCAGGCTTAAAATAAATAAATATATAAAAACAGTAAAGATATAATAACTATTTTGAAATCGAGAAAAGTAGCCTGATAAAACCATAATGATAATACCATGATGCTAATACCATGGTGATAATACTGCGGCGTTATTTTTGTGGTATTATCATCTCTATATAAATATTTAATCTGTAACTCATAAATTCTTTCAGTTTTTCAGCGTATAAAAGGTACTTCAATGAATGGGTGAAATCAAGCGAATTTTGTTAATAATCCATTTCTGATAATGTTACTCTGACCGCAAAAATTTACTTATGTTTTTCATAACAATATTTATTTTAAGTGCTTATTGGATTTCGTATTGGCTAGGTAATAACTGCTGCACGGGTCGATCCGTCAGGTTAAGCTACGCTTGCTGGGGTTGGTCTGTGGATGGGTGACCATCTTTACATACCGAGACTCCTCCGTGCCTCGGAAAGTATGGTAAGCCGTTGGTCCCGGCTGTAATTCGTAGATCTTTGACTGTCGTTACGGGTAGTCAGAAGCCCGAAAGTCTGACAACCAGTCTTACTAAGGAGTATCGTATTACCCAGTTACTGGGTTGTGGAGGTCTGTCAATGATCCACGAATGACAACCGGGACCAACGGCTTAAAGTGCTTCCTGAGGCACGGAGGAGTCTCGGTATGTAAATATGGTATGTAAAGATTGTCACCCATCCACGGACCAGCAAGCGTAGCTTAACCTGATGGATCGAACCGTGCGGCTGTTATTACTTAGACACGAGCTCCAACATAAACATAACTGACCAAACATTTTTGTACTCATGCTTACCCCTATGCGGCATGCAGTCGTGATGTCAACAAAATACCAAAACATTATGTATCCTCAAAGGATTAGGAGAAGGAGTAGACTTGGGGGGGGGGGAGGATTTAAAAATACTATAGAAAACTTACCTTAATTCTCTAAGAAAGGCTCCAAAAAAAGGTATAAGCCGGCATTCGGGCATGGCCAGCGCTCTGCCCAACGCCCGCTCATACTCAGCCGATAATAGGGCTGCCGATAAAAAGTCCAACGCTGGTAGCGACTCATCTGATATACTGAACCAGAAGGATTTTAATTTGTTTGACCTGGAAAGAAAGAAAAAATAATATTTATTAATAAGATCGGCATGTATGTAATCGTACCCCAAATAATTCCCATTTTGATGTCAATACTACATCTATGTCGTGATGGCCAAGTGTTTAAGACCCCGCCTCTCATGCACGAGGTTCAAATCCGGGCAAGTACCAATGTGACTTTTTCAATTCATATGTACCTTCTGAGTTTATCTTGGACATTACTGACATCGGTGAAGGAAAACATCGTAAGGAAACCTGGACTTGTAGTTAATATAAGTCTAAAATCGCCAACACGTCTTGAGCAAGCGTGGTGATCAATGCTCGTGCCTTCTCTGTATGAGAAGAGGCCTTTGCCCTGCAGTGGGACAGTAACAGGCTGGTATTATTATCATTATTTATTACTCAATCTATACTTTTCTACTATTTGTGTTGTTTGTTTGTAAGTAGGGGATAATCTCCGGAACTTGCAGTCGGATTTGAATAATTCTTTTTGCATTGGATAGCCCAATTCTTGTGGAAGGTTATAGGCTATGTGACTTCACGGTAAGACCTTTAGGAGCCGAGCAAAAATAAATCAGAAATAATGCTAAGCAAAAACGAATTAATTGTTATTTCATTGTGATATAAAACTGTCAAACAGATGAATTGCGTAATCTGATAATATTATGAATTGTCAGTTTGTGACAATTTGTGTGATTCATAAACTTCAAATTCAAATTCAAATTCAAAAGTCATTTATTCAAACTAGGCTGAGAATCAGCACTTTTCGAACGTCAAAATTATATAAGACAGTCCCCCAAAACGTCCACCCTTCACCACTTCCTAGTGCATTAGCTGGGAGGAAGAAGTGGCGCAACAAACTCCCCAGCAGCACAGCTGTCTGTTCAGTTAGAAGAACAAAAAAATAAGATTCTATATAATAGTATTCAAAATAATTTAGATTACGCAACACAAAACATAATTTAAATTATTAGCCATATGTTAGCTAGCACACGCCAATATACCACACAAAATCATCGAGAACTATACTCAGGCAGAAATAAAAACTAAACGTAAACAGAACTTAATATCTAAATAAAAGCCTCCAGGCATAAAGGGCGTGCCCGCTTACATATAGTTGTAACTGGAAGTTATAAATGATAAACTAGGACCATCGAAATAAAATAAATAAAACAAACAGTTAACTACTAATAACAATAACTAATATGATCAATTGTCGAGGTCGCTAGCTAACCACATATTGCAATACAACTCATTAGAAAAAACATTGTAATGAGTAGATTATGTCAACAATAAATTGAAATAAAATTAAAAATAGCTTGACTTATAAAGTCAAATAAAAAAAATAAAAATACAATTATATAAACTCATATAACTTATCAGTAGGTAATCTGGAGAAAGAACATAAGCATTGTCTTAGTTAATCACAGCGACCAACTATTCTTATCATTTAAGTAGTCGTTTATAGATTAGTATGCCTTTGAACAAAGCTTGGATTTTACTTTCGTTTTAAACGCATCAAAAGGCAAATCTAGCAAAGAAGAGGGTAGCTTGTTATAAAAGGTTATACCAAGCCCAGCAAATGAGTTATGAACCTTATGAAGCCGGTGAAAGGGAGCTCGTAGTTTGTCCTTATTTCTAGTGTTAACATTGTGAAAATCACTGTTTTTAGTGTATAAGTGTATATTTTGCCTAATATATAAGATGTTGGCGAAGATGAATTGAGACGCCACCGTGAGGATACCAATATCTTTGAAAAAATCTCTCAGAGAAACTCTGGCACCTAGCTGGTAAATAGCTCGAACAGCTCGTTTTTGAAGGACAAATATATTTTGAATATCAGCAGCTTTGCCCCACAGCAGAAGACCGTAGGACATAACGCTATGAAAATAACTAAAATAGACTAAACGAGCTGTATCGACGTGTATTGTCTTACTTTCCTGACGGCGTAAGCGGCCGAACTGAGCCTTCCCGCTAGGCTCGATATATGTGGGCCCCACTGAAGTTTGGCATCTACTGTTATGCCCAGAAAAATTGCTGAGTTTACAGACTCAAGCACCTCTAATAATAATATAATATTATCTTACTATGATTCCGCCAAAGTGACCGTGTTAAGCCCCCAGGTGGTAGGTTTTACAATGATAGTTGTGGACCCTGTCACAGTAAAGTAGTGGAAGAGGGCTCTAATTTGACTAATTAGTTGGTATACTATTTGTCACGATACATATATTATACCAACTAATTAGTCAAATTGTATGTAATTTGGGAATATAGTAATTTGGTAATATATCTAGTTATATGCCTGATAAAAGAGTACCATACCTTCTCAACCAATTGCCTACGATACTAAAAGAAGTCAGGAAATAAAAGTTAAATTTGACAAATTAGTTATTAAGGGGCATGCGCTAAGGTAGCCCGCGAAATTCAAATTTTCTTTAGTTTTTTACATTTTGCAGGTCAGTGTGAGGTTTTATGTTGATTAAAATATGATTCGCGACCGTAACCAATATGGCTTTACATAATTATAATCATTACAATCAGCAATACGACTCCTTAAGTAAGCACAATCGTCAAATGTCATGATTTCATGAAATAGTCATTCAATGCGATTATATGAACTTAGAGAGTTGTATTGATCATTTTTATGATTATAATTCTATAAATAAACATTTGATACGGCCGCGAATCATATTTAGATCAACATACAACATGATACTGACCTGCAAATTGCAAAAAACGTACAAAAATTGAATTTCGCGGGCTACCTTGACGCTTTCGCCTTAAGAAGTTTTTGTAAGCGATGTTCTTAGGAAAGTGGTTTGCAGATTGTTGAGGGAGAGCAAATAAGTAATTAAGTAGTTTTATATGATTATGTTATTTGATATAAGTAAAGATATTTCCTTTATTCACTATCCATACATGTAAGTTATTATTGTTTGTTACTTTATAAGTCCAATAAGTGGAAATTAATAATAGTGTTTGTTCTGCTCCCGCAGAAAACCCATGAGAACGGTTTTGCGGAGCATTGTTCTTAAGTTAAGATTTTTATAAACTTTGTTTATGATAAATAAATAAATATACGAAGTCACTGAAAATTCAGGCTTCTACCTTTATTCCGTGTATATTGGAACCGTGCACCTAGCTTCTGACGTTTCATAAGTGCCCTTGTAGGTTTATGTGAAATAAAATATTATATAGAAGTTACAGGAGGTTGAAAATGTCCTGAATGACTTCGAGAAAAGACTTTGTTGTGTTCGACTTGGCAATCGCACACGGCAATAGAACCTAAATTCTACATTGTACAACAAAATCTACCTAATATTACGACTATTTAAAATAGTAGATTATTCTTATGTGATAGCCAAGTCATTCTATTTATTAAAGAAATAAAGATGACAAATAGATGGGAACTGAATAAATTAACAGACTTAGTTTTACAATTTGTTGACAAAATCTACTCATCACAATGTTTTTTCTAATGAGTTGTATTGCAATATGTGGTTAGCTAGTGACCTCGACAATTGATCATATTAGTTATTGTTATTAGTAATTAACTGTTTGTTTTATTTATTTTATCTCGATGGTCCTAGTTTATCATTTGTAACTTCCAGTTACAACTATATGTAAGCGGGCACGCCCTTTATGCCTGGAGGCTTTTATTTATATATTAAGTTCAGTTTACGTTTAGTTTTTATTTCTGCCTGAGTATAGTTCTCGATGATTTTGTGTGGTATATTGGCGTGTGCTAGCTAACATATGGCTAATAATTTAAATTATGTTTTGTGTTGCATAATGTAAATTATTTTGAATGCTATTATTTAGTTTTTTTTTTTTTGTTCTTCTAACTGAACAGACAGCTGTGCTGCTGGGGAGTTTGTTGCGACACTTCTTCTTCCCAGCTAATGCACTAGAAAGTGGTTAAGGGTGGGCGTTTTGGGGGACTGTCTTATGTAATTTTGACGTTCGAAAAGTGTTGATTCTCAGCCTGGTTTGAATAAATGACTTTTGAATTTGAATTTAATTTGAATTTGAATTAGATCTCACATTTTTCTGCGGTACAAGCACTGCGATACGAGACTTGCATTTTTACATGTCATGTTTTTGATGGGATATTATTTAATCAAATACAATAGACGACATATATTTAGTAACCTAATCCGCGTAACTGTTCTTAAGGAGTCATAAAGAACCCTGTCAGAAATCGACACGTTTTTCATCTCTCAGCGAGGCATCCTCAGGATGACGATTGACTTGTTGCGAAATCGGACATGACGTGTTGCCACGTCAAGCTTCAAGAGAGAAGGATATTATTTTATAAAAAACATGTTTTTCTAAAAATATTAATAAACACTCAAATATAATAAATGTGCCTTTCTGTAAGTCTCAAATAATTAACATTTTGCTGTCTAAAATACCAAAAAACCAATTAATTCCAAGGATGTACAGGTAAAGGTCACAGTTTTTAAAGCCTTCTTTTGTTTTGTCGTGGTGGAAATCCTCATGGATGTTCTCCGCCCTGGGGTAGGCAGAGGGGTCCGTCAGACTCTTACTGACTAGAACCACCCAGGTGTTTCGTCCCATACTTGCGTTACGACTGCTGTGCCTTAGCCAAGATTTGGGTTTTCAATTTCATAAGTAATTTTCATTATTATGAAAGTAGAAACATTAATTTCAAGGCGAACTGTTAAAGAGTAAACGTTATTTTATTGGTAACGGCCATGACTTATGAGTGGAGGTCGTGGGTTCGAACTCGGGCTTATGTAATTTATTGCTGCTCTCACAACGGTGAAAGAAAATATTGTAAGGAAACCGGCATGTCGTAGAACCAAAAAAAGAGGACCTGTGTCTCACCAGCAGTGAGAACATTTTGGGCTGATAATGTTATCTTTCTTAATTACCTACAATGCTACATGGATACTCAAGAAATTGTTACAATACGAGCCTAAAATAAATCAAATAGTTGGGTCTCATAGCAACCAGCTACGATCGCGTAGCAAGCCTACGCAATACGCCTACGCCGTAGTCTGCGCTTTCCGCCTACGCCGACGTCTACGCGTTTGCCTACGCCGTAGTCAAGCGCCTACGCAGTAGTCTAGTCGTGGCTTTTTCTTGTAATTGTCTGTTTAGACCGGTTAAGATAGTTAACTTGATGAAGTTCAGCGAGTTTTAAAGGCGTTGTATTTCGAAGAATCTTCTAAGCTTGTATTTCAACCTAATTTGACAGCTTTTTAGTTTTGTTGTTTTTAGAGTTTTCTTTCTTTTTTAATTTGGTTTTTATTTGTAGTACAATAATATGTTTTGTTGTGTGCCTTTTGTGTGCGTGTCTGTGCTAAATAAATGTATTTTCTTTCTTTCTTTCTTCTTTCTTTTCGTAATTCCTCGTCTGTTACTACAGGGTGGATTTTTGTGACAGAGTGATAAGGGCTGGTACCTTAACTGTTGTAGCTACAGGAAAACCGTCTTACGAGACTGTCTTTAACTTTTTGAGTCATTGCTAACGGCACTTACAGAATTTGGAAAACTGGTTGGATAAACGACAATTCAATTTTTTGTTTGTCATGACAATCGATGCAGTTTTGTATCCTTTACCTACTATTAAATTATATATGTAATAGCTAGCTGCACCCCGCGGTTTCACCCGCATAAGTCTCGATTCCGTGGGAATATCGGGATAAAAATCCGTATAAAGTAATTCGTAAAATAAGTATCCTATGTGTTTATTAATCCAGGTTATAAACTATCTGTGTGCCCGATTTCTTCCAAATCCGTTCAACAGTTTTTACGTGACAGAGTAACGAACATCTATCCATCCATCCATCCTCACAAACTTTCGCGTTATTAACAGCAGTACGAATTATCTTACTACTGTTATAAACGCGAAAGTTTTATTTATTTATCAAACTCAAACTCAAAGCATTTATTTAAATTAAACTATTTACAGGCACTTTTGAATTGTTAAGGAATCGGTCAGTCAGAAATATGAAGCTAGTTGCATGGACAAGAACGGGCAAGAAACTCCACGGACACTCTTTTAAATAAATTGTAACAAAATATTGGTTACATCATTCATGTTGTAATTAAACATGTGAGAACAATGTAGAAAGATGTGCACGTTAGAAGCGTCCGTAATAAAAATATAAAACTAAGAACAATTCAAAAATACTAGTTTGTCCGTCAGTCTGATAATAAAAAAATATTTGATATGTAGTTTTTTCCTAACCATATAAATAAAAAAATACTCTGTTAAAACACATTCAAGTTGAGTGGGGGCTCGCTACGTCACAAGTCGGTATAAAAACTATCGGGTAGTGACGTCATGCCACATTTTAACGTATTGCCTACTCAATGTATTATTTATTTATTTTTTTCATTTCGGACAACAATATGGCCCAATTTGTTAGTAAAATACCTTATTACTAGTGTTAGTAGTAGGTACATAAAACAAGGATAACAATAGCTGGTGACTGCGGCAGCATGTGCAGAGAACAATAAAGCAAGGAATATGCTACCTGACCATTCTCCCCACATAGTGCCTCAGAAAAGGGGAGTAAGGGCTCTCCACCACTGTTTTCAGGATGCTATTGCCACTGACCCGTGTTCTACGCATCAGTGATGCGACTTTTTTGCGAATTGCAATGGAAGTCGTCAGTTCGGTTCTGAGCAAACATATTCGATGCGCTACAGACACGAGGCAGTTTCAACAGCCTCCTAAAAACATTATTGTATTGGATACGTAAGACATCAAGCGATCTTTTGGTATTGCCGTCGTCATCTTTTGATTACGTAAAAAAAGAAAAAATACGTTATCAATATTTTTTTCATAATCTACATGACGGACAAAAAAAAATTGTAAGTTTGTGAGATTGTATGTAATCATCGACCAAATTCTTCAAAATTCTTTCACTAATGAGAAGCCACAGTAATGGCGAGTAACATAAGAATGCAGGGCAAAAGCTAGTCTATACAATTATACATACTCGTATTATAAGACAAAGTCGCCTTTCGTATCTCTCTGTGCGACCACTTAGATCTAAACTGCACAATTGATTTTCATACTGTTTTCCACATAATTTATAGCCAAGATTTATGTACCATACCAGCTTCATATCTAACCACCGTAAGGACTATTCTTGGTTGCAGCGCTCGGTGGCTATAGATCCGGACCGGTAACAGATGTGGTCATCGTGTTCACAGGATTTTGTTTTGAAACTGATTAGATATGAACTTCTTTGATAGAACATGAGGAGCTCGTGGCTAAGTAATAACAGCTGCACGGGTCGATCTATCAGGTAAAGCTTCGCTTGCCGCGGTTGGTTCGCGGATGGGTGAGCATCTTTACATACCGAGACTCCTCCGTGCCTCGGAAAGCACGTTTAAGCCGTTGGTCCCGGTTGTCATTCGTGGATCTATGGCAATCGTTAGAAGCCTGAAAGTCTGACAACCAGTCTTACCAAGGAGTATTTTGTTACCCAGTCACTGGGTTGTGGAGGTCAGATAGGCAGTCGCTGCATGTAAAATACTGGTACTCAGCTGCATCCAGTTAGACTGGAAGCCGACCTCAACATAGTTGGGAAAAGGCAGAATATTTATGTACAAAATACTTTAATATTTACCTTAAGCAAAGCATGGAAATCTCAACGTTTTGGCATGTCGCCATAGTACCCGTGCGGAGCAAGGGCGTGTCGCTTGTATAACTAATAATATGTTCTTAATTACATACTTAAAGGGTAGTCATGGGGTAGAACGTGTTAGACAACGTGATATCATCCCCCTTACATCCGAAGTAAGCAGGGGACGACCGTATTAATGATTATTTTATGTGTATTTTAGACATGTTAAATGATACTCTGCGACTAACACGAATGCGCGAAGTGAACTTAATGTAATTTTTACCGGTTGACGTCATAACGTCAACGCCGGCTGTCGCTGAAAACCAGCGCTGGGGCTATGTCTCGCATAGGGTTGCAGCATTATGCTAAGCGATGGCCGTTTTGCGTGGATGTGACGCATATTTCCCCTCAAATTGTTTATTTTCGTGTTTTGTTCTTACCATGTGTACTGCAAATAAACGTATTTTCTTTCTTTTTCTTCTTTCTTTCTTTCTTTCTTTCTATAACAGCGTTACTAATAAACGATGTTTGACGTTTCAGTTGTATACCTATCTGGTGTAACAGATATCTTTAAACAATGAGAATTTGTACAGCTGTTATTCAGCCCTCGGACCTTATATAGCGATCGCATAACCTAAAATAATAACTAGTTGCCTTTGTCGTATTGAGTTTGAAAACCATGGATTATTTAGAATATTTAGATATTTTTTTATGATCCTTTCTGTTTGCAAGAAAATAAGTTTCGGTTGAAAAGGTTCAGCAAACTATATGTAAGAAAAATTGGCTAAATTGGTTAAATGTCATTAGTTTCAGCCAACAACTCGTCATAATTTTGTTATTTCAATCGGATGTTTTGACGTTCAAGATTGAATATAACAACTTTTACGGTTGCGTTCTTAACCTAATGCATGCATTTGTAGTTTTGGAAATAAAATGGATGTAATTATTTAAATTTTCATTTTTTAAATAAGTATAAAGTTATGAATGTTTTCCCAAATGAAAAAATATCACTAATATTACGCAGTACCAGTTTCAGAACGGTCCTTCTAATGTTGCCAGTGGTTTTTGTCATAAGCAGTTGGTAACTATGCATTTATTGTTTTTACATTGTTTAACAATACTATAGTTAAAGAGATGTTTAACTTATTTTCATTGGTAAGGCTGTAACGATTTTTGAAGTTCAAGTTCTTCTTACTGAACAGACAGCTGTGCTGCTGGGGAGTTTGTTGCGCTACTTCTTCTTCCCAGCTCAAGCACTAGGAAGTGGTGAAGGGCGGGCGTTTTGGGGGACTGTCTTGCGATTTGGGCCGAGTCACACCGGAATGGCAGCGGCCGGCGGCGACGCCAACGGCCGCCAGCGGCCCCCGGCGTCACCGCTGACGGCCTCGCGCGACCTCCAGATCCCACGCGCCTAGTCTCCTCTTGACTAGTTTAGTTTCTACATAACATACGTGCGGCGACGCGGAGCCGCGAGCGGCCTCGCGTCGCCGCTGGCAGCCGCAGGCAGAACCACCGACATTCATTTTCAAGGTTTTCAAGCGATACTGGTCTTATAAGTATAAAGTTTAAAATTATTTCACACTGAAAGTGCTCACCGCGTCGCAGCCAGTCGCTGCCATTCCGGTGTGACTCGGCCCTAATGTTGACAGCGTAATTTGAATAAATGACTGTTGATTTTAATTAAGAATCAGAAAATACAACTATCCTATAGTATTTTAGTAGCAGCTCAGAGTCTAAATCTGTACCCTGTTAATGAAAGTTGACTATAGCCCCTATCACATAGGACTTTAACCTAACTGGCGAAGCACGAGCTTACTACGCCTCAATCAATAAATCAATCAATCATTTATTTGCAACGAATGTGGGTTACATAAAGATACAGGTGGAGTAGATAGGAGTGAGCCATGTACATTCTGGCTGGAAATAGGCACGCAAAAATTGTTAAGAAACTATCTAGAAGTAAAATTACAAATTAAAATGTCACAGTTAGAATTACTACAATTATCCATAGTTTATGAGGGTTTATCGTAAAAGTTGGCGGCAACATCGCAAATAACTGTCAAATATTTACCTGTTTTGATTAATATAGCAATAATACTGTATGGAAATAAAAATTGTGGCTAACTAGCGAACTAGAATATTAATTATGAATTGCAATTATAACATTGAATTTGATGTTGTAACCGTTTTAGGTGTAAAAAAGTTGGCATTGGAAAGATTCCGAATACATTTTTTTGATCTAAAACGAAATATTCGGTGTTACGATTAATTATTGCATTTCATAATCAATATTCTAATTCGCTAGTTAGCCACATTTCTTATTTCCATACAGTAATATTGCCAAATTAATCAAAACAGCGAAATATTTGACATCTATTTGCGACGTTGCGCACTTTCAGAATAAACGCTCTTAATTAATATTGAAAAATTACAAATTAAAATGTTACTACAGAATAAAATAAAAAATAAATGTATATTAGGTACATCTCTCAGCCTTCCCCGAACCTAAAACAGTCGCAATATTATATTTCACAAAGACATTTTTTCCGTCGAAACACGATCCCTTTCCTCCTACTTCAGAATACATTTACTGTTACATTTCGTTTCGATAGATCGAAGGGTACGAAAGACATTTGTATTAACACTTGTATTAACAAAGCGAACGGGGCGAAATCACAAATTGATTGGATTTATTTAGCAATTTAGGGAAAAAGCGCCTTTCACTGCCTTATTAAATATTGACGATGTGATCAAAATCAATCTGCCGAACCTTTTTCCAACTATCTTGAGGTCGGCTTCCAGTCTAACCGGATGCAGCTGAATACCAGTATTTTACATGGAGCGACTGCCTATCTGATCTCCACAACCCAGTAACTGGGCGATACATAACCAAAAATCGTTTGAATTTACGTAACGTTTACTTTGTGCGTTCGTGCCGCTAGGCCTCGAGATTAATTTCAAAAGGCTTTCAGAAAACCGGTGTTGCGAATGGACTACCCGGTGTGAATAGTCTGAATTCTGAAATCCCTTATGAAAGACATATTTCTTTGCAATTTGGCACCTAAGTATACATTTTGATTGTTGCCCTACTTTCCATAATAGCTTATTCATATATCACAGCTGTGTCACCTTTTACTAGCAAACAATGATATAGGACTTGTACTTTGGAACTGTGTCAATCCTAGCCTCTTCCCAACTTTATTGGGGTCGGCTTCAAGCCTAACCGGATGCAGCTTAATACCAGTAATTTACATGGCGTAATTGCCTATCTGACCTCCACAATCCAGCAACTGGGTAATACGATACCCCTTGGTAAGACTGGTTGTCAGACTTTCGGACTTCTGACGACGCGTAACGACTGTCAAAGATCCAAGAATGACAGCCGGGAGCAACGGCTTAACGTACTTTCCGAGGCATGGAGGAGTCTCGGTATGTGAAGATGGTCACCCATCCACGGACCAACCCCGGCAAGGGTAGCTTAACCTGATAGATCGACCCGTGCGACTGTTATTACTTTGCCACTAGCTCCTCCAGGCGTGATGTTATGTAGGTATATAATTAGTATTGAAAAAGTCAAATTAAAAGCTTCTATAGAATAAAATTAAAAATAAATGTATGTCACCCTACCCATTCATGAAAAACAGTCGCAATATTATATTTCACAAAGAGATTTTTTCCTAGAAACACGATCCCTTTCCTCCTACTTCAGAATACATTTACTGTTACATTTCGTCTCGATAGATCGAAGGGTACAAAAGACATTAAGGCGAACGGGGCGAAATCACAAATTGATTGGATTTATTTAGCAATTTAGTGAAAAAGCGCCTTTCGCTGCCTTATTATTTATTGGCGATGGGATATTGTTTTGTATTTTAGTGTAGTTTACACTTACAGCCTCGTGTTGACTGGCGCGATGCGACACCGGTAATAGGGATGCTGACAATTTTTTTTTGTCGGTTACTTTATGAAAAATATTGGTCACGTATTTTTTCTTTTTTTATGTACACTTAAGATTACGGCAATACATTGAGCTAAAATGTGGCATGACGTCACTCTCCGATAGATTTTATACTGAACTAGCTTTTGCCCGCGGCTTTGCCCGCGTGGATGTCGCAAAATATTCCACGGGAACGTACTACCAGGATTACATACCTAATAGCCGGGGAAAAGGTCATTGATTTTGGACGCTGCGCCCGCGTAGCCGTCAACCACAATTATTATGTTACGCGAAATTTTGAATCTGTGATATCTTGCAAACTATTCATTTAAATGATATGATGTCAAGGAATATTTTAATCTAAATTAAATGCCCAATTTAAATATTATATTTTTTTTGGATAAGGATTAATATAATACCTGTCATAATAGCTTCGAAAATATTTTTGTTTTTTTTATCAAATTCTGAAAGATTAAAATGGTTACTCTGGGTCATCCTTAAAAGACAGACATACGCCATCGCAAACATTTTTGTTGAGCTGTTTAAGATGAACCATAAATTTTATGTATCTTTTTACGGTTTACGCGGCGCACGCGAGTAAAGCTCCCAGTCGGCATGATTTTTTCCGACATCTTCAACAATAATTTTCATAATTCAGCCAATTTACACAAAACATTAATTAATTATATGCTAACCTTCCGCATGAATCAATCATTGGTGAAAACCGTTTGAAAATCCGTTCGCTAGTTTTTGAGTTTGTCGCGTTCAGACAGACAGACAGACAGACGCGGCGGGGGACTTTGTTTCATAATATGTAAGGATACTGAATTGTGACGTAGCGAGCTCCCACTCCCCAAAAATAATGCGTTTGATCTAAATATTTTTTTATTAATATGATAAAGCAAAAAATACGTGTCTAATATTTTTTTATTATCTGATTGATGGATCTAATGGTTTTTTTTGCCCCAATAAACATTCCTATTGTTCTATCGTAAAGTTTTCTTAGATAATTGTTTTTATTAAAGTCACGTCGCGCTGTCACGTCGCGCCAGTCTGCACGAGACTTAATATTATAAACAGAAAATATTTGTATTTTTGTTTGTAATAAATAAACTCAAAAACAACTGAACTGATTTAAAAACATATTATATTATGCTATAATATTATCACTGAGTAATACAACGCGCTGCGCGTGCAGTATAATAATGCGCTGAGGATATTGCTGAGGCTGCCTCGGTTTTGCAGTGCATCGGGCATGTTTGCGGAAGCGCGAATAGACGACTTTCATGCCATCATGCGCAAACGGTGTGCATCGATGTTGCGGCGATTCAGGGGTAGCCCTAACAGTATTTTAGCTACACTGGCGGACAAGGTTGATGGTCCATTTATCAGGCTCTGGGCTAGCAGACATGTGCGTGCACATGTTCATGTAGCCAATTAATGTTCCTGTAACTTTATTGTATTTTGAATTTTTGTATTTATTAACATAGACTAACTTCATACTAACACTATATGGATCTCTAGGTCTGAAATAAAAATTTGAATTTGAATTTGAATAAAGCCTTTAATTTATAAAAATATCACGCGGTCAAAACCACTTGCGGAAGCTAGTGATCAATATAATATAAAATATGCAACAGTAAGGTTATGTTGATCAAATAATAAAAAATGTTAAACAATTATGATATTTTTTTATCTCTGTTGTTTTGTCTGTTTTGTGCCTTCTCACACCTAAACCACTGAACCGATTGTTGTGAAATTTGATCGGTAGGTAGCCTGGAAACTGGAGCAGAACATAGGCTACATTTGATTCTGGATATTTATAATAAAAAAATATGAAATACAAAATACATGTAGACGAAATTGTGAACAACAACTAACTTTTAAAATACATTTTTACAGTTTCATGTTTGTGTTTTTATTATTAATTAGCTTAACAGAGTCTCTTTGAAAGTCGAGACATTGTTTAAAAGTTACCAAAATTTATAAAGCAAAGTTTGTAATGGCATTTTGAGGAAAATGTTTAAAAGTTTTGAGTTGAAGTAAAGGTAAAAATAAGCAGACAGATAGAAAGATTAATTGTACCTGCATAATTAAATTAATAATAATAATACCAGCCTGTTACTGTCCCACTGCAGGGCAAAGGCCTCTTCTCATACAGAGAAGGCACGAGCATTGATCACCACGCTTGCTCAAGACGGGTTGGTGATTTCAGACTTATACGAGTATAATAACTATAATTCCAGGTTTCCTCACGTTGTTTTTCCTTCACCGATATCAGTAATGTCCTAGATAAACTCAGAAAGTACATATGAATTGAAAAAGTCACATTGGTACTTGCCCGGATTTGAACCCACAACCTCGTGCATGAGAGGTGAGGCCTTAATTAACCACTGGGCCATCACGACGTTTAAATTAATTAAATTTATATTATATATTATTATTATATTGATTATTATTTTTGAATATTGATTTTTATATAAATACTTTTTTATTATTGTTAATTATTACTATTTTTAATTATTGTTATTATATTTGTCATTTAGGACATTTTGACTGCCACAATCAGTAGCGGATTTGCCCTAAGGCCCAGTAGGCCCGGGCCTAGAGCGGCCAGATATTAGGGGCGGCCAATCTTGACAAAAAATTCACAGATGATAACAAGAAATAACTCGAAAGTACCTATATATTCTAAACGTTCGCGCACTTTATGGCAGGCCGCACTGCACCGCATCCTATAACAATAATGACTTAAAAACATTTAAAAATATGTCCAAATAACTAATTGAAACGCGTCAAAGAATTTCGCGGCGCCAAGCCGACTCATAGTTAACTCTTCTGAACCGATTTCGATATAAGTTGGCAATAAAGTAAATTCATTATGTAGTCTATATGATGGGTGCTGAGAAAGGGGCGGCCATGGCCTGGGGCCTAGGGCGGCCAAGACTGCAAATCCGCCACTGGCCACAATGTTATAAAAACAATAAAACATTATGTCTATTGTAGATCTGCAGGACGGCACAGTTACGACGTTTGTAGACCATTTTCTATTTTGTTAAGTACGTGGTACTTGTTGACATTCCTACACTGTCCTCCCATACCTATCAACACTGTAATTTGAAAACATTGTAAAAGCCAATTATTTTTTAAAGAGTAACCGTGGAGTTTCTTGCCGGCTCTTCTCCATAGGCAACGACCATTTTGTACCATGCACCTAGCTTCTGGCGTTTCATAAGTGCCCATGTAGGTTTATGTGAAATAGAATATTTTGATTTAGTTGCTAAAACAACTTTCCTGGACAAACTCTTTTACAAAAAACTCGTTATTATAAAATCCAGGACTACAGAGTCGGCAGCTTATCTTAAAGCTACTTAACTATTTAAGCAGAATCTCTAATTAAAAGTGTCAACATTGGAACTCGACTTAATTTAGTTCAATGACATATCTTCTTTGTTACTTAAATCTAACAACTTTGACCACTTTAGAGAAAATTCAGAAGTTGAGTCATTAGTAATTTTTTTCCAAAGTTTCGCAACTAATTTGGGTTTACTAAAATAGTACATTTTGATACACAATTGCAAGAAAACAAATACACACAATTTAGTAAAAAAAAACAACCGACTTTCAAGAGAAACGAGAAAAAGTGAAAAATATCTTTAATTTCAGAAGTCGGTATTTTCGTTTTTTGCCATCGACTTCCGAAATTAAAGTTTTTTCAATTTGTAGTGTTGTTTTTTTTTTGCCGACCCCAACAAAGGTGGAAAAAGGCTAGGATCTGCCTAGCCTTTTTCCACCTATGTTGGGGTCTATGTGTTTTTTTTTAAAGAAAGTATTTTTTTTTTGTGGCAATGTTTTGTTTTTCACTTTTTAGTCGTGGTACCTACGACACACATAATCGTATAAGCTTGCTAAATAAATAACAGTGACAGAAAGTTACAACATCATCAACATTCACTATGTGGGAAAAAATACGAATTATTGAAGCTAACTCAAAAACCAACCATCAGAACTTTATAAGACCACTATATGACTATACACCCTTTCAAAAAAGAAAATAATTTTCCAAATTGGTTTATAAATGACTGAGTTATGAGGTAGCAAAAAATCAATCAATCTGCCTAGCCTTTTCCAAATATGTTGGGGTCGGCTTCCAGTCCAACCGGATGCAGCTGAATACCAGTATTTAACATGGAGCGACTGTCTATCTGTCCCAGTAACTGGGCGATAAAATACCCCTTGGTAAGACTGGTTGTCAGACTTTCGGACTTTTGACGACCGGTAACGACTGTCAAAGATCCACGAATGACAGCTGGGACCAATTGATGAACTGATTTATTAGGCAATATGGAAATATGAAATATCAACTAGCTAATAATCTCTTAAGTCCCATGTAATTGGAGGCATACCATTACTCGGGCTGCTACTGAGAAATTCCAAATAGGAAATCGGAATAGCACTTTGCCCGACTTGGGCAAAACGTAGACAGACGTCCATTGCAGTTAATGCAAATTTCTTGTGAAATTGCAGGAAATGCACTTTGCTGTTTTCCATTTCGGCGTAATGCTGATTTTTGAAAATATCTTTTACTCGTATAGTTCACCTTTAACATAAACATCCTACATGTAACGTTCCCACTGCTGGGACCCAGACCTCTTTGTGAGAGCAAGTGGGCCGTAATCGACCACGAGGGCCCAGTGCGGGTTGGTGGATGTCATGTCTTCGAATTTTTGGTTCTAGGACATGCCGGTTTCCTCACGATGTTTTGCTTCATCGTTTTGAGACTATGGCGGAATCTACATCGCCACATGCGAACTACACATCAAAAAGACGTCAAGCAGAGTTTACCGCGCGACTCGTATATATATAACGTGCCGACATCAATCGTCAGGCAATAACCCACCAGACACAACACACAACTGCTCGCACAGACTGCATTAAGTCTGCGGCCCGTGAGTCGCTGACGACGGTACGAAATGTTACCATTTTAAATATTATATTTTGTATAAACATTTAGGACTAAGTATTGTATTTATTCATTTTATTTTTGTGTTCTTTTGTTATTTCACTATATGCTGCACCGGTTGACGTCATAACGTCAACGCCGGCTATCGCTGAAAACCAGCGCTGGGGCTCTGTCTCGCATAGGGTCGCAGCATTATGCTGAGCGATGGCCGTTTTGCGTGGACGTTCCGCAATTTCCCCCCAAATAGTTTATTTTCGTATTTTGTTCTTACCTTACGTCATGTGTAGCGCGAATAAACGTATTTTCTTTCAACACCCGTCTGGTCGGAGGATCCTCTCTTTTCTATAGAGGATGAGTGAATTTTACACGCTGTTCTTCATACCTCTATATGTATTGTAAAAACAAGATGGCGGATAAGCAGTCTACAATGTTCCCACTGGTGGGACTCTAGTCTCTCACTAAGAGGGAGAGGGTCGTAATCGTTGTTCTCGATGATTTTGTTTGGTATATTAGCGTGTGCTAGCTAACATATGGCTTTTTTTTTCTAACTGAACAGACAGCTGTGCTGCTGGGGAGTTTGTTGCGCTACTTCTTCCCAGCTAATGCACTAGGAAGTGGTGAAGGGTGGGCGTTATGTAATTTTGACGTACGAAAAGTGCTGATTCTCAGCCTAGTTTCAATAAATGTTTTTTTTTTTTAATTTTTGTATCCACCACGCGGGTCCAGTGCGGGGTGGGAGAGGTCACATGTCTTTGAATTTTTGGTTCTAGGACATGCCGGTTTCTTCACGATGTTTTCCTTCACCATTTTGAGAGTGGTGATGAAATAATTTACACAAAGTAAAGCGCCTGTCTGGGCTCGAACATACGACCACTAGGCCACCTCTGCTCAAGATGGCGGCGTTAGTTCCGATTTTGGCCACGAGTAAACCTTTTAGAATGTTTTTGTATGTTGACCTCTGGCTGCGTGAAACTTCGAGATAAGAAGCCTTTGTTAATCCTATTCATTAATTACATCTGTATCTTCTCAGTCCAGCGTTTTTCGGGCTATTACAAGTCGTTTTGTTTACCTAGCCGAACCATCCACTTTGTTAGGCCGTTGAGTTTACAAGATTCTGAGAAACTGTGTAATTTAATTATAAATATCTTCCCTCGTGTTAGAAAGCTATAAGCTTGTACACACAGGTGGTAGGAATAAATAAATTGAAACAATTATGAACCCTGTCAGGCACATCACAATTTTAAATAAATAGGAGAGAGGAAGCTTCTTACTAAATATTTAAATTATATCCTATCCGTCTATTTATTTTACATTTTTTTGCTACAGTATTAGTTAATTATTTTTTTTTGTTATTACTCATTAATTTATTCTCTGATTATAATATGTGTAGGTCAATCTATTTATTTTTTTTTGTATTTTTTTTTAAGGATAATATTTTTAATATACAATCTTAAATATAATATACATCTAACACTAAAATATATAAATTATGTACAAGTATACAGAGGAAATAAAAAATAAAAATAAAATTAAGGAAGAGCTCATTGGGCATCAAAAAATTCATCCTCATCGCTGTCAGTTGGAAAAGTGCCCAAAAGGCTGGCAGCATTGCCACGTTGGATGGCAATGCTGATTCTTTGACCTAAAAATTGTCCAGCCCTCTGGTCACGTGAAGAGTAGACCAACCGCTTGGCGATGTCCCGAAATACTCGATGAGCACTCGGACCCCACGGCCCTAGTGTTTCAACCCCAAACGGCTCAAAAATATAGCTACCAATAAGGTTGTTATATTTGCGCCGTTTGAGGTTTTCCGCAGCTGCAGCAGCCGCCCCAGCACAGCCCGCCGTGCTAGGAAGATGGGATGGCGCGAGGGTGTCGACGCAGGTTGCATCCCACACCAAAGGCCTACCCAACTTCCAAGGCATTATGGTCATTCCGTCTGGCCTCTTCCCATCGTCGCGTGCCAAGCCATTGGGTTCTAAAACAGCTGGCACCCCGGCGGTGACAAGAGCCCGACGGATGATGTCATTAAATTACATAATATATTGTATTGTTATTAGTGCACTTAATATAATTATATTAATCGGTTATTATTCGGTTGGCGCAGTGGCTGAGCGATCGACTGCTGCGCAACGTGTCGCGGGTTCGATCCCCGCACGGAACAATTATTTGTATGATCTGCAAGTAGTTGTTCCGGGTCTGGGTGTTAGTGTATGTGAGTTTCTATGTTTGTAAACGCACCAACGATACAAGAAGAAATTCTTAGTGTGGGGCAACGTTTAAAAAAATAAAAAATAAATGTATTTAAAATAATACTTATAATCTTTATATATTTTAACTCACTTATTGTTTTGTATAATCTGGTAATCAGTTATATTTTTTTGTCATTGAATTTATCCGTTAGATATTCGTCTATTGTGTAATAACTTTTATTAAATAAGAATTACATTTATCATTCCGAGCCTGCTGGTCCCGGCTGTCATTCGTAGATTTTTTTTTAAATATGTAATTACTAATCGTGGGTATCTCATTACAGCCGCACGGGTCGATCCCTCAGGTTAAGCTACGCTTGCCGGAGTTGGTCCGTGGATGGGTGAACAACTTTACATATCGACACTACTCCGTGCCTCGAAAAGCACGTTAAGCCGTTCGTCCCGGCTGTTATTCGTTGATCTTTGACAGACGTTACGGGTCGTCAGCAGCCCAAAAGTCTGACAACCAGTCTTACCAAGTGGTATCGTGTTGCCCAGTAACTGGTTTCTGGAGGTCAGATAGACAGTCGCTCCATGTAAAATACTGGTGTTCGTCTTACCAAGTGGTATCGTGTTGCCCAGTAACTGATTTGTGGAGGTCAGATAGACAGTCGCTCCATGTAAAATACTGGTGTTCGTCTTACCAAGTGGTATCGTGTTGCCCAGTAACTGATTTGTGGAGGTCAGATAGACAGTCGCTCCATGTAAAATACTGGTGTTCGTCTTACCAAGTGGTATCGTGTTGCCCAGTAACTGGTTTGTGGAGGTCAGATAGACAGACGCTCCATGTAAAATACTGGTGTTCGTCTTACCAAGTGGTATCGTGTTGCCCAGTAACTGGTTTGTGGAGGTCAGATAGACAGACGCTCCATGTAAAATACTGGTGTTCGGCTGCATCTGGTAAGACTGGAACCATAACGCAGTATAGTTGGGAAAAGGCTAGGCAAATGTGTTGTGAGTGACCACGGAGACGCTTTGCGGCCGCTGCTAGAGTAGGCGGCGGCATTGTCAACACTTTGCATACAAACCAAGCGTGTCATTAAGACACGGGACAAGTGACGTGGAAAGTTAAGCGTTCAACTCAACGCACTTTCGGCGCTACGAATTATAGTAGTAGCTATTCGAGACGCTGCTGGCGGGCGCGACGGAGCCATGTTCTGCGCTTTATACTATGTATGTTGAAATATTTTAAGTATTTAGCAAAGTTGCTATTGGGGCTCAAAGTTTTGGATTTTGTGGAGGTTATTTTGATGTAGGTACTCTTTTGTGTATGTATTTATAATTTTTGCAGTTTGTCCAAGTTCACATCGTGGTCCTCTGCTTGGTTTATTTCTGTTGTGGCAGCATCTACATCGCCACATGCAAACTACGCAGCAAAGACCTGACGTCACACAAAATCCTGCATCGGGCAAACAGGGTTTACCGCGCGATCAGCATATATATAACTTCCCGACACCAATCGTCGGGCAGTTGCCCACCAGACTCGATACCCGTCTGGTCGGAGGATCCTCCCTTTTCTATGGAGGATGAGTGACATTTATACCCTGTTCCTCATACCTCTTTACTGTAAGTCCACATTCCCTTACTGTGCATACAAAGTCTAAACTTGCTTCTGAAGCATTTTATGCAGTATGCTGTGTTTTTTGAGACATTTAATTAAGACATGCATTATATATACAGCCAACTGCATCTCGGTAGTAAACTTTGACCGTGAGCTGGCCCAACCTAATGCTTAGTTTCAATAGCATACGAGGCCAGCTTCCTTTCTTTTTCGTGTGGTTAGTGACTAACCTTGTGTCAGAGTTTTAAAGCCACCCCCATGACTCTGACTCGGCTTCACATGCTGTCGAGAAATATCTCTCAGGCATGCCGGTTACCTCACGATGTTTTCCTTCACCGTTTTTGAAGCAAGTGATAATTATATAATACGCACATGAATCCGAAAAGTCAGAGGTGCGTATCTTGGGTTCGAACTCGAGACATACACACGTCTGCCATAATGTGAATATGCTATAATTTTTCCAATTGGCGTCATAATGTCATTGTGATTGGACGATATTGTAGACAGAATAGAGAATTACTTGACAATGCAATGGAGGGATACACGCAACCAATGACGGAGATTTTGTAACACCAATTTCTGGGCCGTATAATCTCTCGTTTTGGCGGATTGAACTCGCTGGTCAGATTGCCAGTTCTGCATTTGGGGCTTTTTGAAATCTCGCGTTTATCAACATAACCCACAAACCTTGCAAGTATTGAAAGCCAACATTGAACGAGAAATCACCAAATTGGAGCCAGATTAATTAAAAAACCGTAAAAAAAAACACAAATATGTATCAACTCAGAACACATTGAACATTATTTGACATAATTGTCACCAGTTTAACACCTTTAAATAATCTTTCCGTGAAAAGAAGCATTTTTTTCATGTTCAACAAAATGGCAGCTAATTCACATTATTACATTACTTTTGTCCCACCTCGTATAATATACCCCCATAATGATGGTTTAAAAGTACTCCTCACGACTGCCACCCAATTCAGGAAATTCAGATTGTCACGTAAACACACTTAAAACCTCTCATATTAAAAAGACACTTGTTACAAATAAAAGGGAACATTCATACTATATAAAATTCTAAATTGATAATCCGAAGGCTGTCATATCACGTCTTTCGTGACGGCACGGCGGCGTCAAGCTGAGGGACGCCTATTAAGTCTGTGGCAGTGAAAGGTAGAGAGTAAATATGTCGCAGAAAGTTCTTCGTGACGTTTGGTCGATATACCTTTTACATAGAACTAAGTTGTACTTTATTTCGTTCTGGATAAGTCTTGTCTTTGTCCTCCGACGGAAAATGAGGGTTGTTATAAGTTTAACGTATGGATCTGTGTGTCTATCTGGAGCATCTTAGCTCCCAAACGGCTGAACCAATTTTCTTTTTTTTGTTTTGTTTGGAAGGTGAATTGATACAGAGCTATGAAATGAAATAAAATTGTTTATTCTGTAAATAGGATATCGGAATCACATTTACACGTCACATAAAAAAAATATTAAAAATAAGCTAGATGAGGTCGGCGTTTCCTACGTTGACTACTCTGAGAAGAAACACCGAAACAAACTCAGAGACTCTCTCTTTTAAAGTCCAGACATAATCTTGGCCAAGTCATATGAGAACCAAGTAGATTAGTGTCTGAAATTGTCTTTTGAGGAAAGAACCACACAGATTTAAGTGGACCTGTCCAGTCAGTGCAAGCATTTGTCAGTAATAGTGGAGCTCAACTCGACGAACAATACCAAATAATGGATATTTGGGTAGGCCGCATAAACTACTCAAACTTCCATCATTAAAACTAACTGAGAAACAAAAAATAAAAGAAAGTGAAAAAAAAAAAATATCCACATAGTCCTCACATTCACAATGATAAAACAGCGGCCGGCAGCGACGCGACGCACAGTGGATCGTCCCCATACAAGAGGTCGGACATAGAATTTAAAATTGAAAAAGTATTTAATTGAAAAAAAAAAAATATACAGTTGCATTACTCTATTATGGAACTACAAAAAATGTTACGACAATTTTTTTATTTGACCAGTACTTTATGAGCAATTCGATGAAAACTGTTATTTTTCTATGGAAATGGTCACAAAAATGTCTGTATCTCATCATTCCCTCCTTGTTTCGATTTGCGGTTTTCACTACTGTTATTTACCCATTTTATGCCACATTTTCTTCAAGGACACATGGTGCCCCCAGCGACCCCCTTCCGAGATATTTTGCTTTTAGTAACTATACTTTTAATTGTATAACTGATGAAATGGAGGTACATTAAGTATATTCATTACTGAGAATAAGTCATCCCTAAGTAGTTCCTTAAATAACAGGTGCATTTGCGATTACTTTAATGACTTATGAACGCTTCTGTTGCCATACAACAAACGCGTTAATGAGTCCTTAAGTAAAGATTACCAGTACTTGCTTAATCTAATTAGTTATTGTAATTACTATGTTAACAGCCCTTAATCTCTGCATTGTGATTGTCTAATGTCATCATTAGCTTATCAAATTCATTGCTAGTTGCCTACTTGCTGCCCTATATATTTGAGTGTGTTTAGCAAATGTAATTCAGTTGTAATTATAACTTCTATCAAGTGTTGTCATTATGGCTTTCCGTGGGTTTTCTACTTATCTAGATCTTTACGTTGCTCTTCGTAATCATAAAGATCTTCGTGACTATGACAATTTATTTAACACATTGAAGTCGAGTACTAACGTCCAGTTAAGTGAAAGTGATGTGACGGATCTCAAGAACTGGTGTCGACGATTTTGCTATAGGGTTTACACCAAATGGATGCAATCAAGAAGGACAGTCGACAGGTTCATTAACAAGAACGGAGAGTGGTTAAATTCCGATATCGTTAGAAGAGGTAGTCAGTCCATCAAAATCAGATGCATCAACTTCAACATATACATCTCCTCGCAAACGCTTTGAAGATTTATCGACTAGACACAAAAGAAGACGTGTTAATGAAAATTTTGCTAGTTGCAGTCGTCCGGATGAGCTTTTGCATACTGTTGAAAGTATACTTAAGTCTGCCGGCAAAATGATATGGCCAGAATAATGAAAAATTTGCTGGAAAATCCTGAACACGTCTCAACAGTTTTAAATGTCCTGGAAACTAAGCAGAATCCTTCGCTTCGTGAAGTTCCTACTCACAAAGCACTTGCTCTTTACGTTTACTTGCAGTTATCCAAGTGGCGTTACATTACACTTCGGGACTTTAGTTTAAAAGAAGGTCATGCGAAATACCCAAGCTACTACTTGTTAGTTAAAGAAAAGCTTAAATGCTACCCGGCAAAAGAAGACATAACTGTGACTGAAACTTCCGCAAAGATACGGATCCAAGCCCTCCTTGATCTCACAGTTAGGAGGCTGATCGATTCACTTGAATCAAATTTTGATGCTGGTGAACCACTTGTGCTTCACAGTAAATGGGGTTTTGATGGAGCTTCAAGTCAAAGCATTTACCATCAAACGACAACAACAAGTGAACAAGACTTATCCAGTGTATTTATGGCAAGTCTTGTACCGCTTAAGTTAGTGACTTCTATTGGAAGTATAGTGTGGCAGAATGATCGGCCATCGTCAACCACATATTGTCGCCCGATTTCATTTACATTTATGAAAGAAACGGAAGCGAATGTTAAGGCTGAAATGGAAATATTTGAGACCGAGATTCGTGGACTGAACCCGACTGATTGCGGCAATGCTACTGTTACTCACAATCTATGGCTAACCATGATTGATGGTAAGGTACATTCAATCATATCTGGTACATCGGCAGCAGTGAGTGATTTGTGCAAAGCTCGCCCAAGCGAAATGAATAACTTGGAAGAAGTGAGAGCTAAACCCGTGAATACAGATTTATACAAGCATGGATTTAGTTCATTGCATGCTTGGATTCGGTCTATGGAGTGTTTATTACACATTGCTTACAGAATGGACATAAAATCATGGCAAGCAAAAGGTGACGAAAATAAAAAAAAAGTTAAAGATAAGAAAGAAGCCATTCAAGAAGCTTTCCGAAGAAGCACAGGCTTACTTCTAGACGTTGTTAAGCAGGGTAGTGGCAATACAAACACTGGAAATGCTGCAAGAAGGTTTTTTGCAAACCCTGAAACGACTGCGGAAATTACTAAATTAGACGTTAATTTAATTAGAAGACTCGCCGTTATTTTGCAACGCATTTCCTCAGGCGAAAAAATTCAAGTCCAAAAATTTAAATTATATTGTGATGAAACAGCAAATTTATTCGTGGAATTATATCCATGGTATAACATGCCAGCAAGTTTACACAAATTGCTGATTCATGGATCACAGATAGTGGACCACTTATCAGTAGTACCTATAGGTTTTTTGTCTGAAGAAGCATCTGAAGCAAGAAACAAGGATTTTCGTAAATTTAGAGAATATCATACACGAAAGCATAGTAGCATCGCCACTAATGAAGACATTCTTCATAATCTGCTATTATCTTCCAATCCTCTTCTCACCAGCTTACGACCGAAGATGACAAATAAAGCCAAAAAGTCTTCATTTAGTGAACTAGACGATTTACTCATAGTTGATCAGAGTGAATTGGAGTTCATTGACGTTTCAACTGATACACTTGCTGCATGTAGTGACGTTGAAGAAGATGATGACGATAATAATGATCATGATGTCGTTATTGATGAAGATGAAGAAAATATAGTTTAAGTCTTATAGTACCTAATATTATTATTAACAAGCAGTTTCTTTGTTAATTTCTTGTTTTTGTGTATTTTTTTTTTATTCTGTTCTTTTTTTTGTTTTGTGTTATGCCACCCATCGGCCAATAAATGTTTTTTTTTTTCTTTCTTTTCTATTGTTGTTAGTAACTAAATGGTCGTGTTAATTAATTAATTTCCTATTATAATTTAGTTCTTAGTAGTTGTTTAATTTTTTAGTTTGTTTTAGGGTACATAGTTGTTTTATTTTTAAATTATTTTTACAGTGTTATATTATTTAAATAAAAAATATTTTTATACCTACATATTTTCTTATTGATCATAAAACTCTATTTCTTTTCGATGTGTTATTGTAAATTCGACTCAATCATTACTAAGCTAATGATGACATTATCCAATCACAATGCAGAGATTAAGGGCTGTTAACATAGTAATTACAATAACTAATTAGATTAAGCAAGTACTGGTAATCTTTACTTAAGGACTCATTAACGCGTTTGTTGTATGGCAACAGAAGCGTTCATAAGTCATCAAAGTAATCGCAAATGCACCTGTTATTTAAGGAACTACTTAGGGATGACTTATTCTCAGTAATGAATATACTTAATGTACCTCCATTTCATCAGTTATACAATTAAAAGTATAGTTACTAAAAGCAAAATATCTCGGAAGGGGGTCGCGGGGGGCACCATGTGTCCTTGAAGAAAATGTGGCATAAAATGGGTAAATAACAGTAGTGAAAACCGCAAATCGAAACAAGGAGGGAATCATGAGTTACAGACATTTTTGTGACCATTTCCATAGAAAAATAACAGTTTTCATCGAATTGCTCATAAAGTACTGGTCAAATAAAAAAATTGTAGTAACATTTTTTGTAGTTCCATAATAGAGTAATGCAACTGTATATTTAATTTTTTTCAATTAAATACTTTTTCAATTTTTAATTCTATGTCCGACCTCTTGTATGGGGACGATCCACTGTGCGACGTGGCGAGCACTTTCAGTGTGAAATAATTTTAAACTTTATCTACATACTTAAAAGACCAGTATCGCTTGAAAAGCTTGAAAAGGTCGCGAGGCCGCACGCCATGCGCATCTTGTCGGTGGTACTGCCTGCGGCTGCCAGCGGCGACGCGAGGCCGCTCGCAGCACCGCGGGCGGCCGCGCGTTTGTAATGTAGAAACTAAACTAGTCAAGAGGAGACTAGGCGCGTGGGATCTGGAGGTCGCGCGAGATCGCCAGCGACCGCCAGTGGCCCCCGGCCTTCGGCCCTTAATGTACGCCGTTGTGCAAAAAATTGTCGCTGTTCTACTTTTATTAACTGTCCTCCGATGTGAAGTCGCTTGGATCAAAATATTACCTACAACTTATATTAAACAGCTTTGTTGGTCTAACGCTACTGTTGAGTATGAGGTTCTGGGTTCGATTCTCAGGTCAGGCAAACTGTTATTGGGTTTTTCTGTCTGGAATTTCTCAGTAGCAGCTCGGGGTCTGGATTTGTGACCGGTTGATGGCAGTAGGCTCGCCCCCTATTATATGGGACTTGAGGAAATGTGGGTGTACTATAGGTACACCTCTGCCCAACCCATCGAGGATTGAAGGAAACGGAACAACAAATCAGCAATTTTTTTTTTTGCATAGAGGTAGTTTTCAAACCGGGACTGACAGGGGCTACTGTTTATTTCGTGAAAATGCTCCGTTCTGAATACTTTGGTTGACTTGGTAATCTAAACCAGGAGCTCGTATGCTCAGTAATACCTCTTGCTCAACTAGACCAACGTGCAACTAGTCGTGGAAAACAACACAATTTTTTTTACAAAACATCACACTCAATATGCCTGCCTTTTCCAACTATGTTGGGGTCGGCTTCCAGTTCAACCAAATGCAGCTGAACACCAGTATTTTAGGGAATGACTGCCTATCTGACCTCCATAACCCAGTGACTGGGTAATACGATATCCCCTGGTTGTCAGACTTTCGGGCTTCTGTCAACCTGTCAAAGATCCACGAATGACAGCCGGGACCAACGGCTTAACGTGCTTTCCGAGACACGGAGTAGTCTCGGTATGTTAAGATGGTCATTCAACCACGGTCTAACCCCGGCAAGCGTAGCTTAACCTAATCGATCAGCCTGTGCAGCTGTTAGTACTTAGCCACCAGCTCCACGGTACACAAAAAAAGAGATACAAATGCCATATCTAGCGTCCCTATATTGACGTACGCACTGAACGTGTATCTTTAGTGAGAGCAATTCATTTTGACAGCCGGAGTCTCTCGGATTTCCCTCCCTTTGTCACGAATCGTTTTGCTATCCTCTAACAAAGCAGAAGGCTTTTATAAATGTCAGAATGTATTCCAAACAAAATCCTTTGAACTGACGTTTTAAGGACGGGATCTTTTTCTAAGTAAGTATAGGGATAGCTTCAAGAAAATAGGCATTCTAATTGTATTCAGTACTACAGCTTTTACCCGCCGTTTTCGCGTGGAGGTCAGAATGTATCTTCACTACATATTATAAAACCAAGTCCCTTCGTCGCATCTGTCTGTCTGTTTGAACGCGATAAACTGAAAATCTACCGAACGGATTTTCATACGGTTTTCAGTAATGGAGGGAGTGATTCATGAGGAAGATTATAGGCCATGTAACATTACGGTACTACTTTTAGGAGCCGAGCAAAACGACAAAAAGTCAGCGCGGGTGGGCGATGCGACGCGGTGAGTCGCGGGCCGAGAGGGTTTTATAAAATATGGCTGTTATTTTAGTGTATTGTGTATTTTACGATTTCCACGCGAACGAAATCGCAGCCAGCAGCTGGTCCCACACAAAAGTATGGCCTACCTATGTGCCGATAACATCGACAGAAAATCGGCCAAGTGCATGTCGGACCACGCACAATGAAGGGTTCTTAGGGGGAATTTATCCTAAGAACAAACTCAACAGTGTAGTTGAAAACATGTTCTCCCATACATTCCAACTGCAAATATAAGTTTGTACGCACAATATTGTGAGATGACTACGAGATGAGTAGCGTCAGCACATAACACACACACACACTTCCGACTTCCATTTTCGGACGGTTCCGAGAGCTCCTGCGCTTACACACACATTCACAGCGTGTTTGTTCACTTTGTTACCACAAGTAAAGCGCGCGTCGCTTCGTGAGATTAAACATAGTGTAACTGGGTTGTGGAGGTCAGATGGGCAGTTCACTCTATGTAAAATACTTAATAAAATAATTCTGCTACCTCCGGTTAGACTGCGAGCTGACCCCAACGTAGTTGTGAAAAGGCTAGGCAGATGATAATAGTACAGTAGGAATAACGATGAAAATTTTATAAAGGTGAAAATGTTCAGAATCATCTTTACAAACTCAGACTCAAACTTAAAGCATTTATTTCAAATAAACCAATTACGAGCACTTTTGAACTGTCAAGGGGTCGGTCAGTCAGAAAGATGAAGCTAGATGCCCATTCCAAAGCGTAGTAGGTACCTATGGAGAAGAACGGGCAAGAAACTCCACGGACACTCTTTTAAATCAAGATATGGTTACAAAATATTGGTTACATAGGTCTTGAGTTCGAACCCAAGGCACGCACCTCTGACTTTTCGGATTCATGTGCGTATTGTATAATTATCACTTGCTCAAAAAACGGTGAAGGAAAACATCGTGGAGAAACCGGCATGCCTGAGAGATATTTCTCGACGACATGTGAAGCCAAGTCAGAGGCCCATGGGCGACTTTAAAACTCTGACACCAGGTTAGTCACTAACCACACGAAAAGAAGGAAATCTCTAGAGTAATATTGTTATAACCTGATTGGTTGACAGTATGAACCAGACCGCGAAATTCCTTACGTATTTTGCAATTTGCAGGTTGTATGTTGATTTAAATATGATTCGCGGCCGTATCAAATATTTATTTATAGAATTATAATCATAAAAATGATCAATACAACTCTCTAAGTTCATATTACCTTATAGAATGTCAATTTCATGAAATCATGACATTTGAGGCCAATAATTTTTTAAAGAGTTGTATTGTAGATTCTAATGATTATCCTGCTATCCTACTAATATTATAAATGTGAAAGTTTGTAGGTTTGGATGTTTGTTACTCAATCACGGAAAAACGGCTGAACGGATGTGAATGAAATTTGGCACACAGATTGTTTATAATCTGGAATAACACATAGGATACTTTTAATTCCGGTAGTACATTCCTGTAGGATAATATTCGACCACCACGCGGGCGAAGCCGTGAGCGATAGCTAGTAATTCTAAAAAGCCTTATTTGTTATGGTCGCGAATCATATTTTAATCAACATACAACTTGACTCTGACCTGTAAATGATAAAAAACGTGAATTTCGTAGGCTACCTTAGCGAATGCCCCTGAAAATCAGCCACACTTCCAATTTCGAGGTGTACAAGGCCGTCAAATAGATATACAGCTATCCAAAAACAGACGAACATGATATTTTATTCAAGACGCCAATCGTTCGACGAGGAAAAACCTCACAAAAACACATGTAAAGGTAAGTGTCCAACGATTTTTTTCCCCATTAAGTTTCTTGGGGCTCATTTAGAACGCCCCCGGGTGTAGTCAACGTTAACTTTGAGGACCGCTGGCCGTTCGATTTTATTGCCAATCTTTGTTCAGGAAAAACACTTATTGACTTTTTTTGGGAAGTTTATGATTCGATATTGTGTTGATAAATCGAAAATATCTTGACAGCAGTTTGTCTATTGTTGTTGAATTTTATACAACATCGTTTTCTTTGGTTCACAGAATTAAAACATTTGAGAATTTGTTTGAAAATGGGCAAGTACGTAGTAGGTCGTAAACGGTAGGTATGATGAGATGTATGTCCTGTGCTTAGCGATGTCCCAGCATAGCCGGGGTCGGCTTCCAGCCTAACCGGATGCAGCTGAATACCAGTATTTTACATGGAGCGTCTGCCTATCTGACCTCCACAACCCAGTTACTGGGTAATACGATACCCCTTTGGTATGACTGGTTGTCAGGCTTTCGGGCTTCTGACGACCCGTAACTACTGACGAAGATCCGTGAATGACAGCCGGGACCAATGGCTTGACGTGCTTTCTGAGGCACGGAGGGGTTTGGTTTGTAAAGATGGTGGATGATTGTTGGTGTAATCGCGGCAAGCGTAGCTTAGCCTGATCGATCGACCCGTGTGGCTGTTATTACTCAGCCACAAGCCCGAACGTTGGAATTGAAAAGAAAAAGTTTATTAATAGTAGAATGTATACAGGTGAGTTGATATCGTTATGTTTGTTTCTAGGTAAAAAGTTTTGTACAATGTCATGCATGTGCAACACCCGCCCGGTTTTTTTTTTTTTCAATATCCTCCTGTGAATTTATGGATTAACATTACATAATTAATTGTGTTTTTTAAATAAATACTGTTTTTTTTTAGAAATAAATTTCTTCACCTGCGGTTTTTTTTCATAGTCGACAAATTTTTGTTAATCCGATAAAATAACTTACAAGCTTTTTGAAATAATAAACAGAATCCAAATCGAGCCGATAACGAAGGAGATAATAATGGCAAAGCTACTACAAAAAAAAAACATTAAAGATAGACCCCCCCTTTTAAAGTTAATTTTCGATAATTATTCATGAATATTCAGAAAAATACAGGCGGTCACATGCCGATGGGCGACATTGTATTGCATGCAAAAAGTTGTTGCTTATTGCTTCATTGCTTATTAACAGATACAATATCTTATTCAATGTATACAAAACAAAATACGGAGCAAAAGAATTATATATGTGATGACCTGTATTTTTACCCAACCCCCATTTTAAAAGGCGTGAATTCGCTCCATGTTAAATATTAAAATTCAGCCGCATCTCGCTCAGAAGCTGACCTCAACCTAGTTGCGAAAACGCTAGGTTCATTATTATCTACCCATAAGTAAAGTCTTCCATGACGAAAAGGTTTTACCTTAGAAAACTATGAGAAATGATGGGATAATATTTTAACTTAGGAAATTATGATAAATGGGATAACAGTATTATCCTTATGGTGTATAGAAAAGCCAATGGGAAACACTCTATTCATAATAATGTGTTTTTAAAGACGGTAGATTTATTTTGAACCAGCTTATGCCGCGGCTTCTCGCGCGTAGATGTCGGAAAATATCCCACCGGAACGTACTAGCGGGATTAAAAGTATATTGTGTTAATCCAGGTAAATAATGTATTAATTCCGTAATACATTGTTGTCGTATAACTCTATTGGTTTACGTGGCGCAAGCTAGTAAAGCTCCCAGTCGGCATGATTTTTTCCGACATCTTCAACAATCATCGTCATATTTCAGCCAATTTACACAAAATCTTTAATTTTTATTTTTTTTATTTTATATAATTGTTTATTTTATTGTTATTTAAGAAAAGTATGGTTTTTTTTTATTAACAAGTGGTAGTAATAAATTATTTACAAACTATTAACACTAGGTACGAAACACAATAACTAACTACACGAATAGATACAAAAAACAAAAGGACACTTAGGCGTCGAAGTATTCGTCCGCATCGCTGTCATCCGGAAACGTGCCCAGAAGACTGGCAACATTGCCACGTTGAATGGCAATGCTAATTCTTTGGCCAAAGAATAAGCGAGCCCTCTGGTCGCGTGAAGTATAAATTAAATAAAAATCAAATCTTTAATAAATTATACACTTAAACCTTCCTCATGAATCACTCCATCCATTTGTGAAAAACGTATGAAAATCGGTTCAGTAGTTTTTGAGTTTATCGCGTTCAGACAGACGCGGCAAAACGCGGGACTTTGTTTTAAACCGACTTCCAAAAAGGAGGAGGTTATGTTGTGTTCGTCGCTTATGTGTTTTTTTGTCCAGCGATTTCTCCGTCAATTGTGGACCGATTTTGTAAATTATTTTTTTGCATGAAAGGGTATGTTCCCAAGTTAGTCCCATACAAATTGTATTAACTTTGCTTGGATAGTTTTTGAGTTAGCTTCAATAATACGTATTTTTCCCACTTAGTATATGTGGATGATATGATGATAACTTCCTGTCACTGTTATTTACATAGCAGGTAGTGGAAAAAAACGATAATTCAAAACCAAATACTCCGACTTCCGAAATTAAAGTTATTTTTCACTTTGTAGTGTTATTTTTTGGAATTGGGTTGTTTTTTTTTCTTTTTTCTTTTTTTTTTCTTTTCTTTTTCTTTATTTATAAATAAAAGTGACAGGAAGTTATCGTCATATCATCCATTTGGTTGTTTTTTTTTTGTTAAAAGGTTTTTTTAATATATTATGAAGATATATAGCAGTCCAGTGTGTTGCGGAAGGCTGGGTACATCTACATGTTCGATATTGTATGTATGTCTTTATATTTATGTTACCTAGCTTCCGCCAACGTGATATTTTTATAAATGATGGCGCGTTCAATACAATAACGCATTCAGGGTGCTGATGGGGTTGCCTCCATACTGCAGCGCATCAGAGATGCTTGCTAAAGCTCGCGTTGGTTGACTGCTTCCACGCTGTGATGTGGAAGCGGTAGTTATCTCTGGTTACTAGTGTGCAGGACAGTATCAAAAATTTCCTGTCTATGGTAGCAACCAGGCTAGTTTGTGAGCCACTGTTGCAAGGTATCAGCTAGGCCTGTCACCTTGCAGCAGTGATGTCACAAATTGTTTCTGTGTTAATGTTTTACTAAGATATTTTGTGAGTTTTTTGTTACGAACACTATGAGTCTTGTTGCTTGAATAAATTAATTATGTTACTTAGTGATAATATAGCGTTCTTCTAGTGTTTTTTTTTTTTAAATCGATCCAGTTTTTTTGAGTTTATTAATTATAAACAAAAATAGTTCTTTTTACTCTTTATTTTCATCAACATCGACAATTAGGTCACTATATTTCCTCCCAGGGCATAACTTAAGTAATCTTTGTGTAATTCCATGTAAGATATTCAACTGAAGCCAGATCCTTTTAAAGCTGGCCACACACGTAACTGCAAGCATGACACGCTTGCATGAACAATCATTTTGTGCAAGCGTGCTTCCCTATATACTACGGATACACACTGTACAAGCAAGCTGGACCAGCATCAGTTTTTGGTTGAGCGATTAACGACGACGATGTGCTTGCTTTAGTTGAATTAATTACGTGCAACATTCTTGCGTATGATTCCGCAAGTTTAACCTGCCACGCGTCTGTGTCGGACTGCCAAATCATAGATCTCGAGTTCGAACCCAAGGCACGCACGCATCTCTGACTTTTCGAATTCATGTGCGTATTATATAATTATCACTTGCTTCAAAAGCGGTGAAGGAAAACATCGTGAGGAAACCAGTATGCCTGAGAGATATTTCTCGACGGCATGTGAAGCCAAGTCTGAGGCCCATGAGCGGCTTTAAAACTCTGACACCAGGTTAGTCACTAACCACAAGAAAAGAAAAACACCTGCATACACACGTTCAATCATGCTTGCAGAAGCGTGGCTTGTTCAAGCCGCTTAATGAAAATTTTATCAATCTTCATGCCGCTTGCACATGCAAGATGCTTGCACAAAATCGTCATACAGACGCTCAAGCACGCTTGCACAGAATGATTGTTCATGCAGACTTATCATGCTTGCGTGCTCGTGTGTTGAAATTATGTGTGTGGCCACCTTAAGACTCCACAAGACAGCCTTGACTGCCGCTGTCTACATGCCTGTCAAGTTGTCCCTGCTTTGATCTTTAACTTTCAGGCTTACAGTTGATTTCACTGACTTTGTTTGACTTTGAGTTGGGCCGGGGATGTAAATTATTATGACAACAAACGCCTCATTGTTTGTTTATAAAATAGAAGGTGTTGCCTACGGCTTTGGCCATGTGTAGTCATATTAACTTAAACAGTAGAACATAATTAGTAACGATTTGTATTTAAAAGTGATTTTGAAAAAGTGGTGCTTGTGTTGTAAGCAAATTAATGGACAGACAACAAATAATAGGGATGTTGACTGGGGAAAAAAACAATTTAGTCCCTCAGTCAGATAATAAAAAAATATTAGACACGTATGTTTTGCTTTAGCATATTAATAAAAAATGGTTTAGATAAAACGCATTAAAGTTGGGGAGTGAGGGCTCGCTACGTCACAAGTCAGTATAAAATCTACCGGGGAGTGACGTGTGCTATATTTTAAACTCAATGTATTGCCGTAATCTTTTATAACGAAAAAAAAATAAAAAATTGTGGGCAATTTTTAATAGTCTACCAGAGGGACATTTTTTTTTCTTTTTTCATAATTTTATTGTATTTGAGTGATAAGCATAGCCAAAAATAGATATTTTAGATTATAACACAAGATAACATCATACCTGTAACCTCCGAAAGGTTAGGCGGCGAAATGTGGGTGTACCTATAGCACACCCACATTTCGCCAGTTATGTTTAAGTCCCATGTAATAGGGGGCAAGCCTATTGCCATCAACCGGGCACAAATCCAGACTCCGGGCTGCTCTTGATGGAAAAACCCAATAACACTGCCTGCCCTGGAATCGAACCCAGGCATATGCTTAGCAGAAACGCTTCATATTTTCAGTCATATTTTATTTGTAGGTAAGTCAGATGGCAGCTAAAAACTAACACTTTGAACCGTGTGTTTTCGGAAGGGTTGGGCAGAGATGTCTAGTACCTTGCCACGGTCCCCCAGTTTTCCATAAATACCATGAATAAGGCTCAAGTCTATTGTCTTATACCGGTCAAAAATCTGTTCTCTTAAAATGCACATAAGGAATAATGGAAAAACCACTCACAGTAATCATACTTCCACTCACTATACAAATGATAAAAACACCCAAAATCCGATCCGAAAGGGGGACATAGGTACTGCAATAACATTACAAAAAAACCGGCCAAGTGCGTGTCGGACCACGCACAATGCAGATTTCCGTAGTTGGGATGAATCTGTCGCAAGAACAAACTTAACTTTGTAGTTGAAAAACATGTTCTCATTCTTATGTGTTTTGGGAGCACATGTTTTTGCAACCGCCAGTTTAAGTTGGTCGATTATTACTCGTTAACTTGTAAAGCCTACTTAGCTGTGATAGTTTTCCTATTAATTTTGTTATATTTACTACTTCCGTGATTTTTTTCACATATCCAAAACCAACCATTTAGCTGGCAGGGGGGGGGGGACACTTGACTAGCAAAAAATTGCACTTTAAAGCTTAATATTTCGCAAACAAACGGATTCCTGAATCGATTTATGATATTCGCACACCCACAATATTTTTGAAAGACCTTTCCAACGACACCCCACACCATGGGATATACTAGAAAAAATAAAACATCCCCACTTTACGTGTAGGTACCCAAAAAAAAAAACTTAATTTTACTTTACCACTTTGTCGGCGTGATTAATATGTATACCCATGCCAAATTACAGCTTTCTAGTACTCACCGTCTCTGAGCTAAACCGCGGACAGACAGACAGAGAGACAGACGGACATGGCGAAACTATAAGAGTTCCTTGTTTACTACGGAACCCTGAAAAAGTAAAATATTTTTTAATTATTATTGAAAATAAAAAAGTTATTGCTATTTAAAATTCTCATTTTATTAACCAAAGTTACCCCATTGCCATTCAAATTTGAAAAGTTTCAATAGTTTTCGAGTTATGACTTTTAGACACCCGCTAAACGACTGCCGCTCGCGTCCCATATACTAAGCCGGATATAAGCACCATAAAAAAAAAATGGCGTTCTTTTTTTCTTTTTTCCTTAAATTTTCTACATAAATATAGTCTCAGTACGATATCTAACATTACCCTAATGGATCGGACAGGGTTTTAACATGTTATGTATCAACGAAACAGTAATGTGTATATTCACAAGATTTTTTTGTGCAAATGCATTAAATTTCTCTTCTTCCTTTTTACCCCATTTTAACGAACTTTGAGCAGCACTGCCCGCACATCTAATATGTTGAGTCAGGAAATTTATTATGAGCGGAGTTACGTCTTGCTTTCTTTATTGTGACCATAAATAAAGCTGCGAGGTCGGACGTATATGAGATACTCGTTGGTACTTGAGGCTCATACATACGAGCGGTTCGACGCGGAGCACCCGTTGTCGACAGCTGCAGTTGCCTCTACCGTTGACGCGTGCCGTGTGTTTAAGCACTAAACTAACCCTGATTTAAGACTCCATATTACCTCAGCTCAAATTCACTCTTTATTCTCGCCACTCGCAGACTGAGTTAGAGCGAGACTGGGCGACGGGGAGAAGGCTCCAAGCCGCCGATAGTTGAGGTAATTCCTTTTTACGGCGAAAATGAAAGTCATTAAAAAAAAACACATAGTATCTGCTTTATGGTTAGTTCAGCTGTTATGAAAAGTTTCATGAACTAATTTGATGTATTTTTTTAAAACCAGCGGTTTGGAGATAACTTGGTTTTTTTTTCTATCGATGAAGTTTTATGGAATCGTGTTCTCGTTAAACATAGTACTTAACATTAATCCTCAATTTTACCTTATATTTATTTCAAAATGAATGCTGCAGTATTTTCGATATAACGGAGGATCATGCTATGTAATGTGAGGTATTATACTCTTACGGATTTGTCTAAGGTTGATTTTGTACACTTTTGTGGATCATTCGGTTCCCTACAAAATGGTTGAGGTGGGTGATGCTGATCCACGCGTCATGTTCGTGAACGGGCGCCGTCAGTTGTGACTGGTCATCTCTTATCTGCCAGGGCTTATTTTTAATCTTATATTTTGAATTGTTTTGATTACTTTTTGTATGTACATTGTTCTCACATATAGAAGCAACAAGAATAGTGTACCCAGGATCTTGTAATATCTATCTTTAAAAGAGTGTCCTTGGAGTTTCTTGCCTGTTCTTCTCCATAAAGATCTACGTTTTGGAAAGGGCAACTAGCTTCAACTTTCTGACTAAATGGTTTAATTGAAATAAATGCTTTGAGTTTTGTTTTTTTTTAATACTGCTGCATGTTTTTTTGGCGCTCGCAAGACGTTGACATGGTGGCGCTGTTGGTCAACATTTAGTGCAATTGTCTTGTGGAATGTATTGAAAAAACAAGATGGCGGCATTAGTTCCGATTATGGCCGCGCGCCAAAGTTCCTTGTACACCTATTCATGGCTATTATAACTCTTTGAGGGACATTAAGCGCTCATAGCAATAATAAAATAAATATTTATATACAGTATGTTAATTAACGAAAGGCGTCCGTGCAAAAAGTGCGCGTGTACAGAGTGTTTATATTAAATATCATTAAACAAATATTACCATTATTTATTTACTTTTACAATAAAATAAACCAGCATTTGTCTTTTCACGTTGAAAAACAAATGTGCGTGTACAGAGGGCTTCTTTTATATATCAATTTACAATATTTTTTAAATATGTAATTACTAATCGTGGCTATCTAATAACAGCCGCACGGGTCAATCCCTTAGGTTAAGCTACGCTTGCCGGAGTTGGTCCGTGGATGGGTGACCATCTTTACGAGACTCCTCCGTGCCTCGGAAAGCACGTTAAGCTGTTGGTCCCAGCTGTTATTCGTGGATCTTTGACAGACGTTACGGGTCGTCAGCAGCCCGAAAGTCTGACAACCAGTCTTACCAAGGGCTATCATATTACCCAGTTACTGGGTTGTGGAGGTCAGATAGGCAGTCACTCCATGTATAATACTGGTATTCGGCTGAATCCGGTTAGACTGGAAGCCAACGCCAACATGGTTGGGAAAAGGCTCGGCAGGTTGAAGAGAACAAAGGATTCAATATACTTGTTCCAAATTCAAAATGTTTTTATTCACTCAGTGACTAAAAGAGAGTTTTATTCAATGTTCTCGATGAAGAAAATGCCCTTTTTCGAGTGACAATGGTAAAAAATATTTTATTAAATGCTATTTTTTTTTGCATATATGGACGCTATACTGCTGCGGGATAACGGGAACGCCTTTCGTTGATTAACATACTGTATAATAATAAAAATAAAAAAATCTCTTTCAGTGTCCTTGAATGCGTTGAGAAGAGGCTATATAGTCATTGGTTGAGAAGATAATAAAATATTCATGAGGGAAATACAGTCAGCATTTTTTAAATTATTCGTTTTGTTTTACCAAAAAGTTAATTAAAGTTGGACTCAATCAACAATTTTTAATTGGAATTTAGAGTTCGACGACTTTCTGATAACGTAGTTTTATTTGTAGGGTCCGTTTTTTCATTCGGACGTACGGAAACGTCCGAATGAAAAACGAAAAACGAAAAAATGAAAAAACACTTATATCACTCGTGTGTCTGTCTGTCTGCCCGTCTGTCACAGCCAATTTGCTTCGAAGCTACCAGACTAATTTAGTTGAAATTTGGTACACATATGAATATCTGTGACCCAAACACGGACGTGTGACGTAAATAAATTATTTTTTAATATGGGGGTTACTTTTCGGGGTTAAATTAGAAAATTAAAAAAAAAGTTTAGCAGTTTGAACTGTGCGACATATCAAATGAAAGGGCTTGTTGTGAGGATCTTAAATATATATTTTTTTTTGTAATTATTTAATAAATACTTTTAACGATATTCAAGAAAATATATTAAAATTGACCATTCTCCCCGCCATATCTCCGAAACTAATGAGCCTAAAATTTTGAAACAATACTGAGCGTGGTTCTTAACCAATCGATTACAGGAAATCTATAAGAAGTCTATGGTCTTAAAATAACATGGTAAGTCTCTCAATATTGTGCGTAAAAACTTACAAATTGCAGTTGGAACACGCAAAAAATCAAAACAATATACTTTTAAAGTTTATTTTCGATAATTTTTCATTAATATTCAGAAAAATACGGGAGGTCACATGCTCATGGGCGGCATTGTATATGGCGATTGTGTCGTCCGTGAGACCCTGCTTTTAAAGTTTATGGATGAGTACAGTATCTTTAAAAAAAATGTTTTTACGGGTTGTAGTAGTTAGCTTCGGACACTGCTTTGTCGTGAAGGTTTGCAAGTACAGTTAGTATAAAGAAACACCGCTCCACTAAGATGAACTAAGTAGTTGAGTATATTTAAGTTAAGAGTAAGTTACAGTCCAAGAGTGGAAGGCGATTATTTCTCTCAGTTGTTGATAGCTACACAGTTATAATCTTACTATATTTGAATTCGTTAATCATGTTATTTATTACGCTAAAATATGACGCGCATCGTTGATCTAAAGTAGGGTAAGCAGAAATATACGGCGATGAGACCGTACAAAGGTTTTCAACAAAATGATTCGTTCATAACCGGACAGTAAGCAAATCATATTCCTTTTAAGACGACACAATATTCCCTACCATTCCTCACCCCCTAACATATACGGGACAACAAAATGGAAATAAAAAACTTTCCCCGTTAACTCAATTTGTATGAAGAACGAGGGAAAAAGGGTTCAATAGAGATTCCCCGAGTTTTAGAGCTACTAATAATAACGTTGTGAATCGCCCCCGTTTCCCAAAATTGGGGTGCTTGTCATGCTCAGGAAACAAGTCACGACACAAAGGGTTTGTTGTTAAATACGGGATTTATATTATAACATACTAATATGACGCCTGTTTTTCCCGGAGTGTTCTGCAGAGGCGTAGTACTAGAGATGTCGCGAACACTCGCTATTTTTCGGTATTCGGCATTACCCCATTTTTTTTTTGTTATTCGTTGAATACCGAATATTTGTGTCTATTATTCGACATTCAGCGAATCAAAGTTCTTAATAAAAATACACTTTTAATGAACAGAAAAACTATAGACTTAAAAATAATTAAACTTTTATTCATTTTTTAAAATAAAACACGTTATTATCATAAATATAAAAAGTTAGGCAAAACTCAGTCATGTTGAAGTTAATTAGTTAAGCTTTTTAATTAATAATTTAATATTTAAAAAGTCCAAAAGGAGCAGTTTGTGGTGCAGAAAAACTAGTTTTCTGCACAATTGGGATCAAGTATTTACTTTTGTCAACATTATCATGAATTAATGTTGTTATTATTTTGTTGAAATTCTAACTTTTATTAATATTTTCACACCTTGACAATATGGTAAACATTGTTAGCACAACTCCATGTACTTATATAACACCTTGCATGCACTTTATTATAAGTACAGACATGTTTGAGCAAATAAAATTATCCGAATCTGAATCTGAAGTCGGTTGCGCTTTTTTTCATAAACCAAACCTGCCTCAGTAAATAAATAAACTATATTATAATTTGAGAATAAATAAACTTTTTTTATATTCCTTTTTTTATGTCGAGTAATATTGGCGAGTATTCGACTATTCGCCATAGGGAATGGCGGTTAATCAGTATTCGACTATTCGCTATAACAACTATTCGCGGCATCTCTAGTAGGTACATACATACAATTTTCACCACATTTCGCCAGTTATGGTTAAGTCTCATGTAATAGGGCGCGAGCCTTTTGCCATCAACCGGGCACAAATCCAGACTCCGAGCTGATGAAATTTCAGATAGAAAAACCCAATAACTCTTTGCCCGACCTAGGAAACGAACCCAGGGCCTCATTAAAATTCAAAATTCAAAAGTCATTTATTCAAACTAGGCTGAGAATCAGCACTTTTCGAACGTCAAAATTACATAAGACAGTCCCCCAAAAACGCCCACCCTTCACCACTTCCTAGTGCGTTAGCTGGGAAGAAGAAGTGGCGCAACAAACTCCCCAGCAGCACAGCTGTCTGTTCAGTTAGAAGAACAAAAAAAAAAAGATTCTATATAATAGTATTCAAAATAATTTACATTACGCAACACAAAACATAATTTAAATTATTAGCCATATGTTAGCTAGCACACGCTAATATACCAAACGAAATCATCGAGAACTATACTCAGGCAGAAATAAAAACTAAACGTAAACTAAACATACTCAGCAGTAGCGCTTGCTACACTTGAGCAACGAGGCAGTCGAGGACTAAAACATAACTGTGAATTGTGGGTAAAGATAGTGCTATCCTCAAAGACGCGCCCCACTGCGTGATAACTATATTATAGCTGCACTTTTAGTACGGAGCGGAGCGGAGTGGGGCGCGTCTTCGTAGATGGCACAATCTATACACCTCTGCCTAAACCTTTAGGAGAATACTGCGTGATGTTGTGTTATCCATACCTACATAATTTGGGTCAAATAAATTGCCGGCAATAATTCTCTGTACAAATTCTAAAAACATAAAAAGCAGCTCACATTTCAAATACGGATGTAAAACCACAAATAATTATAATTAACGTTCATTTATGTTGCCAACCAACAGAATGTGGATTATTTATTTAATATAATGTTGCCTGTGATTTGGTAATATATTATATCTGTATTCCACGATCGGATAGCAGAGGTGTATAATGATACCCACATTTTCCAATTATTATAATAATGAAAATAACCCACCGCCTTATCTCTACGTTGACGTCGTGGTGGGGCTTGCGCACTCCTGAACTAGGTCTGTGCCGAAACAGGTCTAGGATGAGGGGCCAGACCAAGAGAGATACATAAACCCGCAGGGCAGCATGTGGCGAGCTGTTGGGCAGTAGCGAGTCCACGGACCCTATCTCCCGGGAGAAGTCTTGCTTGTTCCTCACACAGGTGACAGCCAAAGCCACAGGGCTGGAGTGAACACTGACGAGGAACTGAGATCCCAACTCTTACTTGGCTTTATTGGCCGGCTTGAGTGGACATTCGCAAGAGCAAACGCGCTCGGAGGAAGGAAGTATTCCAGTAAGACGTTGGTAGGGATCTTGACCGTACTTCTGGGATTGTCCTGATAGCCGTGGAATACCTCTCCACTCTTCATAAGCTCAGTACATGTTGCCCCCTTGTCGCTACAACACTATGTGCTAGCGACCGTTTACGGGGGCCCATTATTGAGTGTGCAAATCACCCCTCGCCATTTTATCTGGGTATTTTATATAAAACATTGGTCAGACAAGGGCCACAGCCTTTCCATTGTTCTCGATAACCAGTACAATTTAGCCACCCAAACCCATAATCCAATATCTTTGTTTCCATATTCACCAACCGAAGGTTGTTTTTGGGTGTGCTTGCAAAGTGCGAACTAGGATAATCGTCGGTTGCTGCCTGTATTCCAAACCAGCGATCGAAACCAGCTCAGGACTGCCACTGGATTAATATGAACCGACACTGGAATGGGTCTACTTTTTTATTCTAGCTCGCTCATTCCAGCGCCACTGGAATAGTGTTGACGGCCAATCCAGTGCTGGATTAAACGTTGAACAGTAAGCACGCATTATTGTTTTTTGTCTGACTTACTGAATTAAAGGAATATCTGCTCAACCTAAATTATGACGACACGGAAGAATTACTTCAATTATAACTTAAACAAATCAGGCACCCACACTCACATACATACCTACACTCACTCATGGATATCTACACTCTCACATACACATCTACACTCACACAAACAACACACACCCGGCACATAAAAATAAACTACCTTTTCCTTGTTATTATTTAATTTAAATCCCCTTTTACTTTCATTCCTCCGTTTCTTATCCTCAAAATCAATTGTATTAGTCTAGTTTATTTGTTTATTTTTACAAAAGTGCACAATAATAAATTGTAAGTAACTATTATAACATCCATATTGGACGGATGCATGACCTCTGTAACACAGGTTTTTCCTAGCATAGGGGTCATTGATCAATAATTTGTGCCGGGCTATATCCAATCCACGTTTAGTGTCACCCTATATGTGTTGTGTACCTTACGTCAAAGAAAAATACATTACATTACTGGAATAATGTAGAGATTATGATCCAGTCTAGTACGGGAGTGGATTGACTCGCTGGATTACTTAACTGAAATAAGGTGAACTGGGCATCATAACCTTTCTATAGTAACTTGAATCTCTTTGAATAAAACAAAAGAATATCGACTCGTCTAGGCAGATTAGATCCTCTTTCCATCCTTTGAGATAACAGAGATATGATATGACATGGGAACATGAGGCGAGGATTCAAGGACAATCTCGACGGATCGGTTGAAATGGGTCCGAGGTACGCAGTAATACGGCCGAATAGTTTTCAAAGTTTTGCGGATAATCTTGTTCTATGATTTGTAGATAGCAATAAACTGAGGGCCCAGTGAAAACGGCTGTGACTTAGTTGACGGTCGTACGTTCAAACCCAGACAGACATTTAAATTTAGATTTTCTTCTTTTCGTGTGGTTAGTAATTAACTTGGTGTCAGAGTTTTAAAGCCACCCATGGGCCTCTGACTTGGGTTCACGTGCCGTCGAGAAATATCTCTCAGGCATGAAGCCGCCCATGGGCCTGGCATGGCCTGGCAAAAAAAGAAAAACATCGTGAGGAAACCGGCTTGTCCTAGAATGTGTCCTAGAACCAAAAATTGGAAGACATGTGACATCATCTGGATGTCACATGTGCGCCACCTGCACCGGGCTGAGTGGTGGGTTACGGCCCAATCTCTTTCACAAAGAGGAGACCTGTGTCCCAGTAGTGAGAGCGTTATAGACAGATTTTGCTGTTCTCTCAAGTCTTTTTGAAATTCGAACGGTGTCTCTTTGTGAATCCGCGATGATTTACAACTACACTTCACAGAGATGAGGCCTGTGGCCCAGCAGTGAGAGCGTTATGGACAGATTTTGCTGTTCTCTCAAATCTTTTTGAAATTCGAACGGTGTCTCTTTGTGAATCCGCGATGATTTACAACGACATTATACATAGAGGGGGCTCGGGTCTCAGCAGTGGGAGCCTTATATGTTGATTATACTATGCTTGCTTAAGACGCAGATACATGCCAGTGACCTTAAGTGGTTAGCTTGCGTGTTCTGTACTGAGCTCACGCAACGCGTCGTATGTACGTCCAGCCAGTAATAGGACTCGCCCATTAACGAGCGCTGTCCCAAATTATACGCTTTATTAATTTATTATACATAAAAAAAGGCATTTTAATAAAACACGTATACTAAAAGATTTATAATTAAATTATCTTTAAAATGGAGAAGGTTTCACAAAAATACGCTTGATACATTTATCGTGATTCTCTGTTTTTTATCCGCGTTCGGCATAATTTATGCAATGCCTACCACGAGCTCTTAGCGCGATCCATTTTAGGACCTAAACTGAATTGTTCTTCTAATTCATACCATGACGTCAGTTTAACGATTCAATTTAGGCCATGCCATCTGACAGCGATTGTCCCAAACTGAGTCGCAAGTTTTGTTTTCATTCATTCTTGTTTGGTACCATGACGTCCATGGAGCAGCTCAACTGAAACGCTCATCTGTCAAAATAAGCGATTCAATAAAAGTTAAGTTAAGCTATTTCTAGAACATAAACTGAAACTTTTGATGAATTATTGACGAAAATAAAGTTTTTTAGTGCTATTTTAGTGCAATTTGACGACACGGTTGGCGCAGTGGCTGAGCGATATGATCTGCAAGTAGTTGTTCCCGGTCTAGGTGTTAGTGTATGTGAGTTTCTATGTTTGTAAACGCACCCACGATACAGGAAGAAATTCTTAGTGTGGGGCAACGGCTTTTCAAAAAAAAAAAAAAAACGGATGTAAGTGTGCTTTAATCTTTCTTTTAAAGTCTAAAATACCTATTTTACAAGCCTTTTTTAACCGCATTTGTTTTTCTGTTAACGTTCGAAACGGAAACATAATTTGTTTTATTACGTCGAAATTTTCTTTTTTTTTTCGTACGTACGGATACGGATACGTATATGAATGGCAAAAGGTAAATAATTATCTATTTTGACTAAGAATAATTTTAACAATAGTTACCGTATTAACGTGGAATCATAAAAAAAAAAAAAACTGTTGAGTGTCTGTTTTACCTTAAACTAGTAATACTGAGTTAAGAACAAATAAAATGTTACTTGCTTCTGAACGTGTCTGACACTAAATGTGCGCGAAACAAACTTATTTGACAATGATAGCGTTGTTTCGTTCGTTCGTTCGTTGCGTTTCAAACGCGGTTCAGCCACAAATTGCGATCTTTCATTCACTTTTAATGGTCCAAACGCCGCTGAGCGTATTGGACGTCATGGTATGACTCTGAAGCGATGCTGTTGAAGAACCTAAACTGAAATCCCTTGCTTATAAATCGTTTTTAATTAGATCATGGTAGGCATCCTGTTTCATAAATGATAAATGATTTTATTTCTGTAATTAGTAGGTTTGTACAAACATTTTTACATGTCAATAATATATTTTTTAACTAGATGAGGTCGGCGTTTCCTATCTGACTACACTGAGACGAAAGGCCGAAAACTCAGAGGTCACAGTCTCTTTTAAAGTCCAGACATAATCTTGGTCAGATCATGTAGATTGCTGTCTGAAATGGTCTTTTGAGCAAAGAACTACACAGATTGAGTGGACTTGTTCAGTCAGTGCACGCATTTGTTAGTGACCATGCAGCTCAACTCAGAATTTAAGGAGCTCAACGATTCGACAAACAATACCAAAGAAAGGACATTTGGGTAGGCCGCATGAATTACTCAAGCTGCCAGACAATGATAAAAACTAAATGAGAAAATAAAACTAAAAAGGAATGACCCACATAGTCTTCACATTCACAATTATTAAAATAATATAATACTTTAAAATGTAAATATTCATGTCATTGTATATATAAAATTTATTAATGTCAATGTTTAATATCCAGAAATACGAAACTACTAATAGAGGAGAACTGAGCATTTCAGTGCGCAACCTGTAATGATACAATTTGTAACATTACAGTAGTGAATGGCTACTCGTGATAGAATTTGTAACATCAATGCGCACCGATTGTAATGGCTGTGTCGCGTCGCAGGTTCAGTGAACTAGACTACAGGCGAATGCTCTTCAGTCAGTGAGTGAGGCAGTATTATAATATTATGCTCAAAATAGAATCTTGGACTGTTACATATACCCGCGAATTTTACTTTTAAAATTCCAATCATATCTATTACAGTATTTTTATCTCACGAAGCGACGCACGTTTTATTTGTGGTAACCAAGTGATTGTGTGTGTGAGCACAGTGGCTCTCGGTACCGTCTGAGATACGGGCGAAGTTGAAAGTGTGTGTGTGTATGTGCGTGTTACGTGCTGACGCTCATCGTCTTCATGCATACATTCGCAGCGGGTTTGTATGCCTAGTTACCACAAATAAAGCACGCGTCACTTCGTGTGATAAAAATACTATACTAATTGTGCTTGTCGCAAAAAAATTAACCTAAATGCTACCGGATAGTTGTATTTTCGATTCAAAGATCGTAAGAATTTACACAACATTAACGACACACGTTCGTGCTAGGGCATCAGTTTTGAAAATAAATCTTCTTGACAGTTACCAATCTACTCTTCTCTTCTTAATCTTCTGTTCTTCAATGTTGTATATAAGTACAGCCAGCAAGTAGTTTCCGCCGGCCTACAGTCTCTCAACAGCTGAAGGCCGAAAGAAACCCCTGCTGACTGTACCGTGTTCTTCTTTCTTCTATTCTTGATGTGTTTTCTTTCTTGGAATTATGATTAGATAAAGTATTACTGCTCACACAGGAGGCTGTGTATAGGCTATGAGTTGCACAGAGAGGCTAATAGACCGAGTTCCAAACGTTGAGATCTAAATTCAAAAGTAATGTCGGCGAATGTAAGACATTCGCCGACAACGCCATCAATAACATAATCGTTACATATTAATTACCCACATGAGTATTCTAGCACGAATTAATTTAAAATCCACAAACCGATCGTATCGCGACGGGTCGACGACAAACCGCAGGCGGCGACTTCCACAATTAACCGGTTACCGTCAGTAAACCGATGTACTGCTTGTATCCGATAACGAATAGTTTTGCATACCAATGCTTTTGGGAATGGTGAAAATGTGAAATGTTTCTTTTGGGAAGACAACGGAACACGGTTTCCTTGCTGTTCATATTTACGTATTTGGTTTAATGGTGAATAGCGGAAAGCCTTGTATTGAAAAATAGTTGTCTCATTTGAGAATTTGCATCATGGTCCTTTAGCGATCCACTGCTGGACATAGGCCTTTCCAATCGCACGCCATTTAACTTGGTCTTTGCCTATTGTCATCCAGCTGCTACTAGAAGCAGGGCTTGGAAACCAGTTATTTTTCAAAATCGGTTTTGGTCTTTGACCTCGAACCAGAAACGATTGCTGTTTTGGGTTCGGTTACCGGTATTTCAATCGGTTATTCGGAGAAACCGATTGAAATACCGGTTATTTGGACAAAGACCGATTCTGTTGAACGAAATTAACTAGTTAAATTGAGTTTCGATGGTATAAACGATTTCTACCTACTACGCCATCTCTTTTACACCTGCAATATCAAAGCACTCGCTCTACGCCAACGAATACGCAAATTAATGTGACAGACGGCGGCGGCGGCCGTGCTTCTGTATAAAACCGGTTTATTCTTTTTTCTGTTCCTCATACCCCTAAATTGGTGACCCCAAATATGAACGTCAACGCAGCCTTCGTGCAACTACTTCAGCGTGACGTCATCATCATCATCACTCCCGCAAGCTTTCGTGAGGCGAGTCACACAGCCAGTCAGCACCCACGGCTTCAACGGGTATCCTGACCACCAGCATGCAGCGAACGCGCATTCCTGGTCATCACCCTCAGCCACAACCCAGCGCTGTACCACATCCGACCCACTGGATCATAACGCAGCGCTACCCCGACTCACTGGGGAATCACCGCAGACAGTTCCGACTTACCGCCAACTATGCGGCACCCGGTTCCAACTCACTGGAACCACAGCTGGCACTGTGAAGCATCGCAAGATTCAAGACTCAGCCCACTATCGACCTCCGGTCTCCGGAGTGATGTAGCGGCATCTACATCGCTACATGCAAACTACGCATCAAAGACCTGACGTCACACAACATCCTGACGTCACACAAATCCTGCATCGCGCAATTAGAGTTTACCGCGCGATAAACATATATACAAGCTTCCCGACTTCAACCTCTGGGCAGTTGCCCGCCAGACACGACACCCGTCTGGTCGGAGGATCCTCCCTTTTCTATGGGGGATGAGTGAACTTTACACCCTGTTCCTCATACCTCTAAACAGGTTAGCGTGAGTTTTAAAATTCTATTCTCTGTAATAACCGGTAACCAAAATTATTTAGGATTAGTCGAAACCTTTTGTAATTAACCGGTTAATCGATGAGCGCTATTCTAACGTTTTTATGAACAATATTAACCGGTATTACAAAACCGGCTTCAAGCCCTGAGTAGAAGTCATCCTTGCGAAGATTGTCGCTCTACTTAGCCTGAAGACGCCTTCAGGCTAAGTAGAGCGACCATAGAGACCTATGTATTCTTAACCAAAACTAAACTAACTGAACTGAACGGCTAGAACTGCACCATGTCCAAACGGTTCATGAACCTATCGGGTCTTAGGCTGAGGCCCATAGGGGAAGCTGTCCTTGCCGTAAAAATAAATTCAGTACAAAAATCTCACTTACTTCAACCCAGCAACAATCTCCATAGCACCGTTGAAGTTGCCGATGTTCCAACAAGTCAGGGCTACTCGGAGTACACACGCGAGAGCCGCCTTCCTATCCTCGAGGGATGAATGGGAGAGTACCAGCTCTGTCACCCACGCTGATACCTGGGGACAAAGAGTAAGGAGTTATTTATTTTTACTTTAACTTAAAATGACCAATCTATTTAAATAAACATGAATCGCCCAAAATGTATTTGTGTGCGTTATGAAGCCATGGATTAGCAATATATTCCAAAACCCACGAATTATTGTTGAAAGTGGGTTTCGTAATAAGTGTGCCGGTTTAGGGGTATGAGGAACCGGATGTAAAGTTCACTTATCCACCATAGAAAAGGGAGGATCCTCCAACCAGACGGGTGTGATGTCTGGCGGGCAACTGCCCCAAGGTTGAAGTCGGGAAGCTTGTATATATGTTTATCGCGCGGTAAACTCTAATTGCGCGATGCAGGATTTGTGTGACGTCAGGATGTTGTGTGACGTCAGGTCTTTGATGCGTAGTTTGCATGTAGCGATGTAGATGCCGCTACACCGGTAACTTTAGTTGAGTGGGCATATTGTTTTTCTTCATACCGTGGCAAAAACGAAAATTCAAAACCAAAGACACCGACTTCCGAAATTAAAGTTATTTTTCACTTTGTAGAGTTTTTATTTGGAAGTCGGTTGTTTTTTTTTTTTGTAAAAACTTTTGTACTCGTCGGTCTTTTCCGTGAAACTCTTTGTTGGTGAAAGTAATTCTATGAAGTTTAACGTTGTTAATCTATGGTTCGGAAACAAGATAATATCATAAAAGTACATGAAAGTATTCTTCTTCCTTTTGTGTGGTTAGTGACTAAAAAAAACTTTTATTTACAGACTACAAAGGCCCACATTGTGTTAGTTTCAAATTATCTTAACTATGTTAGTACGTATATACTAAGAACAACCACAGATAGTTTCACCAAGCCCCATGCAATAATAATAGTTTGCAAAGTGCTCGATGGGTGTAAAAAGTACTCTATTTAGGGCATATTGCCAATCTTTCTACACCTGCAGTCTATGGGTCGACTACACGCAGAGGGCTTACAGCGCCTTACGTATCCAGTACAAAAACGCATACAGAGCGCTGTTGGGGTTTCCACGACACTGTAGTGCATCAGGGATGTTCACAGAGGCACGTATAGACGACTTTTACGCAATCATGCGAAAGCGTCTTGCCTCCCTGATGCGGCGGGTGCGGGGCAGCGCCAACAGCCTCTTGGTCACTGTGGCTGATAGGATGGAAGGTATAACACTCAGGCACTGGACCAGCACACAGGTATTATTACCTTCAAATCGTGCCTTGAAGTAATGTTTTTGTTTTTGTTTATTTATTTATTTATTTATTTATTTGGATCTCCAACAAAGATTACACCTTACATGCTAAAAATAAAACATAAAAAGATACAGATCCTTGTGCATCTTCAATTATAGGAGACCACAGCTTGCATTAACATATCAAACAATCAATTATTAATATGGAAATAAAGTATACAATTTAAAGTAAAAATAACAAGAATTAAAATTATTAAAAAAATAAAAAAAACTATATATACTGAGTTGAACAGTAGGGAGTTGAACATTAGGGAGGAAGGTCAACACTTACTCAATATTAAGTTTTGCGTGTAACAGCAACTTAAATTTACTTAGGCTGTTGGAGAAAATGTCTATATCGTCGGAAGAACATGACAGTGAGTTGTATTGATTGGTCATCCTAACAATCGGCGAGTGTTTACCTAGATTTGTTCTGTGTTGGGGGGCTTTCAGTAAAGGGCCGGGATAGCGAGGAATACGGGAAGGGACGTTAATGCGTAATTTGCTAAGAAGATCTGGACAGTCAATGCCATTATTGAATAATTTATACAGGAACAACATGTCGGAGATAGTGCGGCGAGATTTTAAATCTTTGAGTTTGAAGTGATTTAGTCTATGTTCGTAAGATCTACAATTTCTTACTTTAAACCTAAACGCTATATGACGGACAAGTCTCTTTTGAACCCTTTCAATGCGACTTATGTGGACTTGGTACGAAGGATTCCACACCGTGCTGCAATATTCAAGTTGGCTTCGTACGTAACTGTTGAATAAAAGTAATGTAGTGGATGGTTTTTTAAATTCTTTTGAAGATCTCAAAATAAAGCCGAGAGCTCGGTAAGCTAAATTAAGCATTTGGTCTATATGATTTATAAAATTAAGTTTACCATCCAAGTATACTCCTAAGTCACGAATAACTGTTACTTCTGTTAGTGTGTTTCCCTGAATATTGTAAACAGATTCGACTATATTGTGTTTTCTAGTAAATTTTATATGAAAACATTTAGTACAATTCAAGTACATTTTATTGTTGGTACACCATTGACTCAGACTATCTAAATCAATTTGTAATAGCTGTGTATCGACATTATTCAAAATTACACGGGTCAGTTTTAAGTCATCAGCAAAAAGGTATGGTGTGGAGTATTTAAATATGTCTGATATGTCGTTAATAAACACATTGAAAAACAACGGCCCTAGATTGGACCCCTGCGGCACACCGGATGTTGCAATGTAGGGATCTGACTCATTACAATCTACAACCACTGAAGAAGTCCTATTCTCGAGGTAAGTTCTACACCAGCTCAGTGTGATACCGGTTATACCCAACGACTGGAGCTTATTTAGCAGCAATTCATGATTTACTTTGTCGAAGGCCTTCGAAAATTCTGTGTACACTGCATCAATTTGAAGACCTTTATCTTTGTTAATTATTGCATATTTGGTTATTGTCTTATTAGTGATTTTGACATTATTGATGGTGATTTTGACATTATAGTTATGATTTTGACATTATTATTAATGGTGATTTTGACGTTATGGTAGTGATTTTGACATTATTGTTAATGGTTTTGACATTGCTAGTAATTATATTGTGACCAAAATTTGCCAAATATTATTATGTACTAACACTAGTGTTTAAGATGTGTATGTAACTAACAAATTGGATTGTATGATCTGTAAATAAAATAATTTGATTGAATACATGAAGTTTGATAAACCTAGCCATGGCAGGCCCATCCAGCCTTTCAGCAAACACCCTCAAGATACTGTTGGTGCTTTCTCCCACTCTGCGTGTCACCGACGCCACCTTCTTACGCATTATTGCAAAATAGTCGTCAGTGTGTCATCATACCTGACGCATTACAATAGGGTGGAAGCCTCAACAGCACCCTAAAGGTATAATTATATTGTATTCGCAGGGCATTGTTTGCTTTTTGGGTATGATTAGCCCAAAGGCTGCCGTAACCTAGTGTAAGAGTTTTAGTTAGTAATTTTGGTTTCATTCAGCATATCGTGCCATGATATAGCTTTAAATACATTTCATGGTAATAGGGACGGCGACAAAAAAATATTTTTTAGTCCGTTTTTGAGATTATAAAAAAATATTGGACACATATTTTTTATTTTTTTACGTAATCTAAAGATTACGGCGATACATTAAGGTAAAATGTGCCATGACGTCACGAGTATGTAGATTTTATACGTCCAAGTGACGTAGCCACCCCCTCTCCCCAACATAAAATGCGTTTTATCTAAGTCATTTTTTATTAATATGATAAAGCAAAAAATACGTGTCTAATATTTTTTTATTATCTAACTAACGGACTAATTAGATTTTTTTTTTACCCAGGCATTATGCCTATTACAAAGTCATTTTGATTATTATTATACGATTATTACAAATCTACATTATATATATAGATTCGTCGACTTATTCTTCCTCTAAATATACATTCTTGGTGTAAAAAAAATTATACAGTAAAAATTTAAATATAATGTTTTGAACAATGTCAATGGTAAATCTTTAAAGGAATTTAGTAGAGTAATAGACATGCAGTAGACATTTCTCTTACACAGCATAAAATCATATGGTTAGCCTTTTCCCAAGTATGTTGAGGTCGGCTTCCAGTCTAACCGGGTGCAGCTGAATACCAGTATTTTACATGGAGCGACTATCTATCTGCCCTCCATAATCCAGTTAGTAGGTAATACGGTACCCTTTGTTAAGACTGGTTGTCAGACTGTCGAGCTTCTGACGACCCGTAACGATTGTCAAAGATCCACGAATGATAGCCGGGACCAAAGGATTAACGTGCTTTCCGAGGCACAGAACGGTCTCGGTATGTTTCATTTCGTTTAATATTTATATATCTTTTATATACTTAGATTCTTTTCTATTTTGTGAAAATGAGAACGTTGTAGACTTAGTGGACTGTAGATTTGTTGACCATTTTCTATTTTGTTTAGCACCTGGTACTTGTTGAAAGGCCTACACTGTCCTCCCATACCTATTAACACTTTTAACGTTATTAATTAAAACAGTAACCGTGGAATTTATTTGCGGCTCTTCTCTATAAGAAACGACCAATTGGAACCGTGCACCTAGCTTCTGACGTTTCATAAGTGCCCATGTAGGTTTATGTGAAATAAAATATTTAATGAATGTTGTTTTTGTATATTTTTTTTAAAGGTGGTCCCTCATCCTCGGACCGACCGCGGCAAAGGTAGCTTAACCTGATCGATCGAACAATGAACATACTCCAACTGAATGAAACGAATTTTAAATCTTGTATAAAACGCACACTATGCGCCAAGCATATTATAAGTTGGGGGATTACATCGTTTACAAAAATGCTTGGCTCAACGCTGGTCCAGCTCCACAAGGGCGCATAAACTAATTGATTGGCATTCGAAAATATTGTTGGAGCTGCTGAATATTGTAAGACTATCTTTAGATTGTATAAATTCAATCTCATAGTATTATATAATTGCATAGCACATGTGTGAGCACTATGTACCTACTTTAAAGCTTCCATTTACTGGGTACGTCTTTCATTGACTTGAATGTGCCCTTGCGGCTGAGAGTATGTCATGCTCACTCAAATGTCTCTCTGGTGGTGGCGTGTGTGTTGGATCATTAAGTTCCCTTCAAAATGGTGGAGCTAAATGGTGCTGATCCATGCGTCATGTTCGTGAACGGGCGCCGTCAGTGGGGACTGGTCATCTCTTAGCTGCCAAGGCTTATTTGAATTTATTTTAATTTTTAAATTGTTTTTGCTTTAATACAGACGCTTTTAACGTGCACGTGTCTCTACATTGTTCTCACATGTATAATTACAACATGAATGATGTAACCAATATTGTGTAACAATATTCTGATTTAAAAGAGTGTCCGTGGAGTTTCTTGCCCGTTCTTCTCCATAGGAACCTACTACGCGTTGGAATGGGCAACTAGATTCATATTTCTGACTGACCGACCCTTTGACAATTCAAAAGTGCCTGTAATTGGTTTATTTGAAATAAATGGTTTGAGTTTGAGTTTGAATGCAGGTGTTACCATTTAGACAACAGTCCCATAAAAAAAAATGCATGAGCTATTTATAAAGTACTAGCTGCGCTTCGCGGTTCACGCATAAGTCTCAATTCTGTGGAAATATCAGGATAAAAGGTATCTTATTTCCTTCTCCAAGTCATTGTCTATCCATGTGCCAAATTTCATCCAAATCCGTTCAGCCATTTTAGCGTGAAAGCGTAGCAAACAAGCAAACAAACAACCACACTTTCGCATTAATAATATTAGTAACCATTTTTCGATTTGTCTTCATAAAACATTAATACAAAATTATTTAACAAAATACCATTATTTTTGACACTTAAACCTGACACAGAGAGAATCTTTTACTTAAACCAACTGGGGTTCGTTTAAATTATGTAACACAAGGATGATAATCAGTATTGAAACACAGGGAGCGGAATAAGCCTACCCTTGGTATGGGGTGACTGTGTTATAGGAGAAAGTGAGACCAGGCCTGTTAAAATCTTCTTTAAAGAAAGAAAAGAAAGAAAAATATTTTATCTGGGACACGCACAGGAAATACAAACAACAAGTAATAATACAAAATTATAAAATTAAAATACAAACAGAATAGTAACGACCTGTGCGAGGCCAAAAAGGTCACTATCTCAGCATAATACAATAATGCGTTCAGGGTGTTGATGGGGTTGCCGTGCTACTGCAGTGCTTCCGGCATGTTCGCAGAGTCAAGAATAGATGGCTTTCACGCTATCATGCGCAAGCGTTGCGCTTCCATTATGCGCAGGGTACGCGCCAGCCCCAACAGCATTCTGAAAACTATAGCTGATAGGTGGGACAGCCCCATACTGGGACATTGGATACGCCTACATGCCACTGTGGCGTATTAATTATAAGTTTGTGGTGTTTTTTCTGGTAGATGTAAGTACTAACACTAGTTTATAAATCATGTGTATACTAAAAAAATGGACTAGTTATGGGTCCGAAATAAAAGATATTATTATATATTGTAATGCGGCGATATTCAAAAATAAATACCGCAGCGCTGGTATGCTAATAGGGCCCACTGTGATGTCACGGACATACCTACGGACTTAGGTAAATCCCATTATGGGATAGACCAAATAATAAAATAAAAAAGCAAGCAAAATAATAAGAAAAAAATAGTACAAATAAAAACTGAAACTAAGTAATAAATAAATGAATGTATACACGCCCGACGTTCCAACATCACTTGTCCATAGTATAGACTATTTATTTATTTTTGTGTGCTTAGTGACTAACCTAGTATCAGAGTTTTAAAGCCGCCCATGGGCCTGAGACTTGGCTTCACATGCCGTCGAGAAATATCTCTCAGGCATATTTCCTCATGATGTTTTCCTTCACCGTTTTTGAAGCAAGTGATAATTACACAATACGCACATGAATCCGAAAAGTCAGAGGTGCCTTGGGTTCGAACTCGAGGCCTATGACTTGGCAGTCTGACGGTCACTAGGTTACCACTGCTTCCAAAACAATAAAATGCTGTTTAAATAAATATTGATTAGACCTGACGAATAAAAAATGGTCTACCAGTCTTGGGCCGATATGGGGCGACTGAGTGAAAGCGTTAATAATAATTTAATTTAAATAATATATTGGTAAACATAATGTTTGTCCGGACCGGATTACGTGTGACTCCGGTTTTACGAAAACATAAATAATCTTTTTTTTTTTTTGGTTCCACCCGCTATAAGCCGCCATGTTGGATTTTTAAAGCGACCTCCGAACAATATGACGCTTCCACCAATTTCTCGTTAGTCAAAACAAGACGAGCAGTTTAGGAGTTATGAGGTAACAGATGAACATACGTACATACATCGCCTGCTAAATCATCGGTTTTACTACGTATTTGATATTAATTTCAATATTTTCAACTCGATACCTCCACGCGTTCCTGAGAAAAAGGCTCTTGACAGACTGGCCGGCCGGACCGCAAAGTGATCCTATAAGGGGTGATATACTCGTATTCCGTTTTTTCATTTTGAGGTATGGAACCCTAAAACTTACTGAACAGAAAATGTATTTTTATCGGGTTGGTAGTAAAATAACAGCTGCGCAGATCGAACGTTCTTCAAGGTGAAGCTGCACTGAAATTGCCAAGGTCAGTGCATAGACTCGCAGACTGTCTTTCGTGGTAGTCAGAAACCTATTACATTACCGTATCTAAGCTGGATGCTCCGTGTGGTGCCGGACGTAAAGAATAGTAGGTACCAACGCATTTCTTCCCGTGGGTGTCGTAAAAGGCGACTAAGGGGCTCACTAGAGAATGGGCAGCAGCGTTCTCTACGCATTTTAACACCATACTGCGATCGCTAACCCGGCTGCCAAGCGTGGCGATTATGGCAAACCCCCCCATTTGGGGGAAGCCTATGTCCACAGGTGGACGTATGATGATCCAAGCTGGATAAAATACTCCATCACCTACCAAGCCTCTTCCTAATTATGTTGGGGTCGGCTTCCAGTCTAACCGGATGCAGTTGAATGCAGTATAAAATACTAGTAAGCAGATTTGAAACTAAATATTGTAATTGTAATTTTGTAAACTTTTTTAAACCTTTAGTAAACTTAAATAGGTAACTTAATGAGGTACTGGATTCGGTTCCCAGGTCGGACAAAGTGTTATTAGGTTTTTCCATTAAGAATTTCTCAGTAGCAGCCCGGAGTCTGGATTTGTGCCCGGTTGATGGCAATAGGCTCGCCCCCTATTACATGGGACTTAAGGGGTATGCGCTAAGGTAGCCCGCGAAATTCAAATTTTCTTTCGTTTTTTGCAATTTGCAGGTTTAGGTTTAATTTCGCGCGCTACCTTGATGCTTTCGCCTTAAGCATAACTGGCGAAATGGGGGGTGTTCTATAGATACACCTCTGCTTATGCCTCTTTGGGGATTACAGGGGTGTTGTTATGTGTCTAAACTTAAATAATTATTTCTACGGATGTCCAAATAAACTAATATGATTTAAAACTTCTATCTACAATTAATATGTTTAATTAATTTTCGTTTTTCAATATAATATGACAAAATTACAATGAATAAAATTAAAGTTGTAGTAGTGTCTAGTAGTGTGTCTGTAGTGTAGTAGTGTCTAGTAGTATCCATGTTCTTAACACACTAAGAATATCTGCGTTCTTCTAACAATCTTCTTCTACTCTGCCCTTCTAATACTTCTGACTTTGTTCATTCTTCCTTTCATATTCAGTCCATTCTTCTTTTGAATGCGCTTCCTCTTAATATCAGGACGGCCATTTTTCGGTATGCATTTAAGCGGAAATTACAGAGTTATTTTCAATATAAATAGAGTAGAGTTATCTCAACATCTCTCGCCCTTGAATTCGTATATTACGTATGTATGTTTAAATAATATAGGTATATATTATAGTAAATATGTATGTAGTTTGTAACCTATTTATGTACTGTTGTACCTATTTTAGCCCCGCCCCCCACAAGCAACAAACAAGTGTTCAAAATCAACGACTAGATGACACTATATGAGTTCATATAATTACTTAGTTCATTTTATTTGACTGTATAAGTAATTTTTTTTTTTAAACTTGTTATTCACATAATCTACTCATTACAGTTTTAATGAGTTGTAATGTTTTACGTTGCATAATGTAAATTGTTTTGCGTAACTGCTATTGTATAGAATCAAGTTTTCTAACTGAACAGACAGCTGTGCTGCTGGGGAGTTTGTTGTGCCACTTCTTCTTCCCAGCTAATGCACTAGGAAGTGGTGAAGGGCGGGCGTTTTTGGGGGACTGTCTTATGTAATTTTGACGTTTGAAAAGTGCTGATTCTCAGCCTATTTTGAATAAATGACTTTTGAATTTGAATTTGAGTTATGTATAATGCATTAGAATATTTTCTTTTTATTTTTTCTTTGTTCCTCTCAAATAAAGCACCTGCCATCTAATTTTTTCACCACCCTTGGTTGACTGGTAGAAAATGCCTAAGGCATTAAGTCCGCCTTTGTACTATTTTGAATGTGAAAAGATTAAATAAAGAAAGTACTATTCTGCGTAATATTCCGCGTCAATTCGGTGAATTACACGAAAAAAATATGTAACTCCAACTTAGAAGAAAGAGAATGGCACTATCGTTATTCATAATCAAATAATTAAAATAACTTACTGCTGCTGCAAATTACAAGGTCAATAAAAACCGGCCAAGTGCGTGTTGGACCACGCACAAGGAAGTGTTCCGTAAATGGAATGAATTTATCCCAAGAACGGATTGTAGATCATTTTTTTCAAACTGCAAATTTAAGTTGGTCGATTATTACACGTTAACCTGTAAAGCATACTAAGCTGTGATAGTTTTCCTTTTAATTTCGTTATGTATACTACTGCTGTAATTTTTTTCAGAAACCTAAGTACAACCATTTAGCTGGCAGGGGGGACACATGACTCTAACAAAATTTTGCACTTTAAAGCTTAATATTTCGCAAACGGATTCCTGAATTGAAAAATGATTTTCACACAATATTTTTGAACGACCTTCCCATCGACACCCCATACCATGGGAAAAGCGAGAAAAAAAATAAACATCTTCACTTTATGTGTCACGTTATGTATGGGAGGTACGCTATAAAAAATATTTTCCTTGATTTTATTTTACTACTTTGTCGGCGTGATTAATATGTATGTACACCCATGACAAATTACAGCTTTTAGTACTAACCATCTCTGAGCTAAGCCGCGGACAGACAGACCGACAGACGGACATGGCGAAACTATAAGGGTTCCTTGTTTATTACAGAACCCTAAAAATCATGAATTTGCGCAAAAAAATAAATAGGACTTGCCCCCACAATTCCCCAACACCACAGTCACCCTACTTTCAATTCCAGAACGAGTCTCACTTTATAATATTTGAGACACTATGTGCGTAGTAAATATAAAGGCATTTACATATTTTATTTACACAAACAAGATGGAAGGTTTTTTTCTAAAGTTTTTTATAATGAGATCTAAGGCCACTGGTGTTGCATTATTCAAAGGAACTATTGCGTGCCTCGGAGAGCATATTAATGCTTCTATGCAAGCTGAAAGGAAGGTTTTATGTAAGAAAATACGTTTATTGGCATTATTTTTTCTTGGGAAAAAAATAACTGAACTTTTTTTTGTTTGGGATATTATCAAATAACTTCTCTTGCTCTGGGCGGAGCAGGAGGGCGTGTCAGACTCTTAGTGACCAAAACCCATCCGTGTTCCTTCAGTGTTGTCTGTACGTTGCCAGGGGCCACGGCATCCCTTTCGGACTTTCCCGCGACCCCGGCAGGCATCGGTCCTAGCAGACCCCTTCGGTTGTGCTGACATCTCTTTGAGGCGCACGTGCAACACAACGCGCCGTCGACCCGAGCCTGGTCCTTATCGGACGGCGAGCTCCGCATTGCTCACCGGCCGCAAGACCGCGCCTACGGTGGCCGGGAATCGGCCTGCGATTCCCGACGCCCAGGGCATCTCCTGCGGCGGCTAGGGGCGTAAGGGCGGAATTTGCCTCTCCCAATATAACATACTTGAGGTTCGATTAATAACAATGGTTTTGCGTTTGATTATTGCCTTTTTCAATGTTGGTAATTAATCACGCTTCTCAAATCTATTTATTAATAATCAGGTTGTACAAGACCTGATTGGACGGTGAACCCCAAACTAGGCATTCGCCTGTATCTTGCTCTGTGCCTCGAAGAGGCGTTGGTCCCGGCTGTCATTCGTAGATCTTCAACAGTCGTTACGAATAGTCAGAAGCCCTTAAGGCTAAAAACCAGTCTTACCAAGGGGTATATGTATTACCCAGTTACTGGGTTGTGCAGGTTAGATAGCCAGTCAGCCATGTAAAATACTGGTATCCAGCTGCATCCGGTTAGACTGGAAGCCGACCCCAACATAGCTGGGAAAAGGCTAGGCAGGCATTTTTTTACAGATCCTTTAAAAACTTATTGACCTTCTAATGATGGCCCCTTTATAAAATTAATGAACCTTTAAAAACTTTTTGGCGCTTCTAATGATGAAGACTTTTTTTAAATAAATGGGCCCTTTTTAACTTTCTGACCTGTTCTCACAGTTGGTCGGAGTAACTAAACTAGAGCACCCCGACCAAATAGGTTAGGTTAGGTTAGAACTGTGTCCCAAAAAAAAAATTCTTAACTCCAAGCATTTATTTCAAATAAACCAATTTACAGGTACTTTTGAACTGTTAAGGGGTCGGTCAGTCAGAAATATGAAGCTAGTTGCCCATTCCAACGTGTAGTAGGTTCCTATGGACAAGAACGGGCAAGAAACTCCTACGGTCCAATCGCTGCATCCAAGTTGATCGCAGTTACTTAGCAATTAGGATTTTTAAGACCCCAAAATAGAAATTATTTACGGTTCACGAATAAAGGCGGACTCAGTATATTAGAGTGTTCAATAATACTTTTAGGAGTGCAAAATGGGAATTATTGGAGGTTCGATTAAATAATTCAAAAAATAATGTTGGTGGAACTGGTGACTGAAAAGTTGTGAGGAAATCGGTTGTCATGGTAAGGCATGTGATGCGGAGGAATGAGGAAAATGTCGTGAGGAAAGTTTCGAGTATGAATGTGGATGGCTATTAGAGTAGGGGATGACCAAAGAAACGATGGATGGACTGTGTGAAAAATATGGCTAAAAACGGGGTGACTACCGATGTGAAGACTAATAGAGAAGTACGGAAGAAAAATACATGTTGCGCTGACCGCAAATAATTGGAAGAGAATGTTGATGATCATGTTGGTAATGGTGGTCCTTTGTGTCTCGGAAAGCTTTTGGATCGGAAAACTGAAAATATCGCCGTTATATTGGTATTGGTATCGGATGCACCCCTTTTTTTACAAATGCAACTAAAGTGGGTAACCTCTCCGTGCTCAGCTACAACAAGATATGCGGCGTGCTTGACATGTCGAATTCAGTGTGTGTAACGTAGACAGAAGGTATAAGAGTTACGCGATAGAAAGAGAGGCAACTTCTAGGTGAATATAACTGTAGGTGATTAGCGCTGTGCGAAGTTTTTTTTTTTTTTTTTTTGCGGGTGGGTAATTGTCAAATAACTTCAGACTTTTACTGACTAAAACCCACCCGTGTTCCTTCCGTTGCCTGTATGATATCCCTTTCGGACAAACTCGCAACACCTAGTTGTAGTACCTACATCCCCGGACAAACTTAAGAACATATGTTCTTCTTGGTCGTGTACTTCATTACTGAAGGTCGTGTCCCTGAAAGGCCTGCGCGGCTTTATGTATGATGTTCGTCCACTACGTTCGGATCTCTGCTTCTCTCAGGGCGGTCGTAACAGAGAGTGGTTTGATCAGCGGTTAGGTGACCGCGAGGTCTTTTACGTTCTAATTGCCCATTACCACCAACTTTTCAAGATAGATAGATAGATAGACAGAATATTCTTTATTATGTACCCATAAAAAATACAGATATAAATGTAGACATTTTACATTGGGTAACACAATGGGCGGTCTTATCGCTAAAAGCGATCTTTTACAGACAACCGTTGCATGGATTAAAGTAAGAAGGAGAGACAATACTGCAGGTAGTCAGTGGTGTACCATTTACATACACAATAAATACATACATTCATAAAGCATACACTTATATACTTTATACTATATATATACCAGCTGAAATTTTTTACCGTCTCGAGAATAATATGGTGTATTGTGTAAGTGGAACAGAAGCCATACCCGAGAATATTTGCTAAGTAGCATTGACCACGCGGGCGGGCGGGGATGCGCGAGCGGCTTGTGCGCCAGCGAAAGGATATCAAAGAGGCTGACAGCAAGTGCGGCGACTACCTATCGGCCGCTAAGGAAACCTACGAATTCATTGATTAATTCCGCGCATTTAGGAGGGTGCCTATGATTTGAATTTCGATATTATTTAGTTTAAAAAAAAAAGAAAAAAAAATCTGTGCCGTAGGCTTTTTCTCCGTTCACCTATTATACCCTATTTTTTTCGAGACGGTAAAAAAAATCAATCAAACATGAAACAAGATCAAGGAACTATATGTAATGATGATGTTTAAGGAGAGAGGAAGTGTTTTTTTACCAGAATTTTAAGGTTATCTGGTGGGTGGGACGGGCAATGTGACCAAAGTTACCGAGTTTTTTTTTTTTTTTCGTTTCTTTAAAAAACGTTGCCCCTCACTAAGAATTTCTTCCTGTATCGTGGGTGCGTTTACAAACACAGAAACTCACATACACTAACACCCAGACCCGGAACAACTACTTGCAGATCATACAAATATTTGTTCCGTGCGGGGATCGAACCCGCGACACGTTGCGCAGCAGTCGATCGCTCGGACACTGCGCCAACCGTGTCGTCAAAATTCTTTGGTAACAGATCGTGGATAGCCTATCTCTTACACGTAGTTGTTAGAGAATATATTTTTTCGTTCCCTTGGCGACTACAAAGTATTTATAATAACTTTATAAGGTTCCCACTGCTGGGACCCAGCCTTCCTCTCTGTGAGAGTGAGTGGACTGTAATCTACTACGCATGGGTTGGTAGATGTCACATGTGTTCGAATTTTTGGTTCTAGAACATGCCGGTTTCCTCACGATGTTTTCCTTCACCGTTTTGAGAGCAGTGGTGATGAAACTGGGTTCAAAACCATGACCAAGACCTTGTAAGTTGGGCCCGTTACCACTGTGACACCATTACTCTCGACTAAGTACTAATAATAACATATTTATAGGTTGTCTACTTACTTCTCTGTCTCTATACTACTGTAGCGGCATCTACATCGCTACATGCGAACTACGCATCAAAGACCTGACGTCACACAACATCCTGACGTCACACAAATCCTGCATCGCGCAATTAGAGTTTACCGCGCGATAAACATATATACAAGCTTCTCGACTTCAACCTCTGGGCAGTTGCCCGCCAGACACGACACCCGTCTGGTCGGAGGCTCCTCCCTTTTCTATGGTGGATGAGTGAACTTTACACCCTGTTCCTCATACCCCTAAACTACTACTATAAAGCTTGGAATTCATGAAGGTAAATAACAATTAATCTATAGAATAGGAAGATGTGTGTTAATTATACGGAAAGCTGTGGGGGCTAAATTATAGCCGGTTTAGAGATGTGACTTTGCGACAAGAGTTTATCGACTATCGATATAATTTCTTTTTTTGTTTGGATTTTTAAATGTAATCTTCTTCTTTTCATGTGGTTAGTGACTAACCACGTGTCAGAGTTTTAAAGCCGCCCCCATGGCCTCTGACTTGGCTTCACATGCCGTCGAGAAATATGTCTCAGGCATGTTTCCTCACGATGTTTTCCTTCACCGTTTTTTAAGCAAGTGATAATATAATACGCACATGAATCCGAAAAGTCAGAGGTGCGTGCCTTGGCTTCGAACTTGAGATCAAAAAAACGAGCGAGCCTTACAGCAGTCGCATATGATGTGTAACATCTGACATATCACCTTGGTAATAAGCAACATTAAAGGGGCGGGGCCTCATCACGGTCGTTTCTGACAGCCAACTCTTACATCGCGCGCGCTCATTGGTCAAATCAAATAGGGCACGCTTCCGTCCCAATTCACGAAATCCCTTCCACAGCTCGCAGGAACGCGAGAGGAAATATATTACACATGAAAATCTGCAAACACGCAATCTTCCAAGCTGTAGTACCCATGTAACATAATACTCAATCCATCTCCATACAAAAACATGTATAAACTATAGGAAAATTTCCAGCTCATTCAAGATGCCATACAAATTCTTCAACAAAAAATTTAAAGCTCCTACCTTTAGGTAATTGAGTCTTTATAACAGAACAAAGCTATTCAGTTTTACGTCACATTTGAACAAAGGACGAAGTCTCTATTGAATTCAACTTGAGGTTTAAAAACAATCTGATAGAATTATTAACTGAGTCACTTTTGTCGATTTTAACAGTTATTCTTCGGGATTATTTCGTTATCATTCGAGAATTGTGATAGATTAACTCGTGGCTAAATGATAATTTAGTTTCGGTTTGTGGATGGATGATCATCCATTAAATATCGACACCCCTCCGTATCTCGGAAAGCATGTCAAGCCGTTGGTTCCGGGTGTCATTTTTAGATCTTTGTCAGTCGTTACGCGTAGTCGAAAGCTCAAAAGTCTGACAACCAGTCTTACCAAAGAGTATCGTGTTACCCAGTAACTGGGTTATGGACGTTAGTTAGGCAGTCGCTCCATGTAAAATACTGGTACTCAGCTGCATCCGGTTAGACTGGAAGCCGAAAATGATAGGCAGGTGATGATATTATTATACTCGGATATGACAGACAGATTTGAGCAGAAACACGTTGTGGTATTTTGTAATAAGTTACAAAATTACAAATTAACGATTTCGGACTTTTTCCTTTACATGTGCTGTGAGACCTTGTTTCCTGCCAAATTTCAAGATTCTAGGTCAACTGGAAGTACCCTGTAGGTTTTGATTTATTTGCGAGTATCAAAATATGTCGCATAAATGGCCGTATTTTTTTATTGCGTTGATTTAGAAGCTTGATTTTTTTAGAGCTCCAAGGGATTATAGACCTACGTATTTGTTATTAGTTTCAATTTGATACCTCAACGCGTTCCGGAGAAAAAGGATCTTGACAGACAGACGGACGGACGGACAACGAAGTGATCCTATAAGGGTGCTTTTTTCCTTTTGAGGTACGGAACCCCAAAAACGTATTTGTTTTCATGTTTGGAAACTAAGTTACGACCGCAGTATATATCTCGTTCATTTCCTCATACCATACTTCTTTTTTTTATTTTTTTTGCCAAATGTTGCTGCGTTTCCACAGTCGTTCCGTAAACGAGTGACTATTATTTACACATCAAGCCTCCCTCGTGCCTCGGAGAGCACATTAAAGGATGATTTATGTTAGACCGTGCCGGGTCCGAGCCGGGACCATGCCGGCTTCGAACCTAGGCACGAATGTGTCAAAAGCTACATATTTGCATTTAATTATATCATAGCTCGTCTGAAAACGGAAATGTCTGAAATTATATTCAGTCGCATATATGATAGCTGAAACTTGTTTACCAGCAAAATGAGGAAAACATGACTTGACGTATGTTGGAATACGCACTTACAGAAAATAGACTTTTAGTTATATTATTTCCAATCGTTAAAATATACTTAGTAGTTATAAAACTTTCGTTCCGAAGCAATTTGATTTGTTAAAGAAACGAAGCGATTTTATACAATGCTAATCTATTTATTTATTAATAAAATTCAATAAAAAGTTTTACATAAAAACAGAAATTGGATCAAATTTGAAGTAATAGGCACTCAAAAGTTAGATAGATAGATAAATTTATTCGTATTAAGTTACAAGTCTTGGTTCTAGAACATTCGGTTTTCTCACGATGTTTTCCTTCATCGTTTTGAGAGCAGTGGTGATGACATAATTTACACAGAGTAAAGCGCCTGTTAGGGTTCAAACCCACGATCTACACCTCGTAAATCTCGGCCGTTACCACTGGGCCACCTCTAGTCGCTCATGCTCGTTCTGATTTAAGGGAAAGTCCGTGGAGTTTCTTGCCCGTTCTTCTCCATAGGAACCTAATATGCGATGGAATGGACAACTAGCTTCATATTTCTGACTGACCGACCTCTTGACAATTCAAAAGTGCCTGTAATTGGTTTATTTGAAATAAATGCTTTCAGTTTGAGTTTTGAGTTTGAGTTTTGAGTTTGCTCTGTAGCGTAACGTATTTCCTCGTGTCTATACGGGAAGCCTTTACTATACAATGCCAGCGAGGTGCTTACGTAACATACATGAAATGGCAATCGAGCGCAATTAATGTCTTTCATTCTGACAGTTGAGCCACGTTCGTTGCGTTATTTAAGTTGTTGAGCTGTCGAATTTAAGTTGTTGAGCTGTCGAATTTTTTCAAACCTATCAAGTGATAAGCCCAGCCCGCCCATTGTATGTTTTGTAGTTTTTTTTTTTTGTTTTTTTTTTGTAATGTATAATATGGTGTTTAATAAACAAATAAATAAGTAATGGTCTAGGAATTTCCTTCAAAACCGAAGGATTGTGAATTATTACGAATGTGAAGACTATGTACGGCATTTTGTTTTCTCAGTTAATTTATTCATCGTCTGGCAGTTTGAGTAATTTATGCGGCGTACTCAATTATCCTTTCTTTGGTATTGTTCATCGAATCGTTGAGCTACTTAAATGCTGAGTTGAGCTGCACGATTACTGACAAATGCGTGAACGGACTGGACAGGTACACTCAATCTGTGTGGTTCTTTCCTCAAAAGACCATTTCAGACACCAATCTACATGGTCTTCACATGAACTGATCAAAATTATGTCTGGACTTTAAAAGTGACTGTGACCTCTTAGCTTGTTTCGGCTTTTCTTCTCAGAGTAGTCAGATAGGAAATGCCGACCTCATTAGGTAATTTTTTTATTATGATTGACGTGTAATAAAATCATTTATCAAATACAATAGACGATTTATACTTAATAACCTAATCCGCGTAACTGTTCTTAAAGAGTCATAAAGAACCCTGTAAGAAATCGACACGGGTTTCATCTCTCAACGAGGCATCATCGGGATGGCGATTGACTTGTTGCGAACCCGGACCCCGCCTCTTTGAGAGGTGAAACACGTGTCGATTTCTTACAGGGTTCTTTATGACTCTTTATGAACAGTTACGCGGAGTAAGTTACTAGATATAAGTCGTCTATTGTATTTTATAATGGATTTTCGCAAAGTCACGCCTGAGTCAATTAACTATCTTAAATCATTTATCATTTAAGAAAGTCTGTCACTAAATTAAGCTGCAGTTCAGCTTGTACTGGACACATATAGCTTGATATTTCGTCGTATGTACGTTCGTTTCGTAGTAGTTATTTACATAGGTTTAATATTCATGAAATTGCTTACTAGTCTAGGTTATTATTGTGAGTAAATTACTTGCATATTAATTAAAATGTTGCTAGAATCACATGGAGTCGTGAATATTTCAGCAGTGGTGATCCAGTGGAGCAGTGTGTAAATAATTTCATCACCACTGCTCTCAGAACGGTGAAGGAAAACATCGTGAGGAAACCGGCATGTCCTAGAACGAAAAAATCAAAGACATGTGACGTCTGTCAACCCGCACTTGAACTCTAGAGTTGAGTTGAGTTGATTATGCTGTGAATGTTTCAAAAATGAATGTTTTGCTCCGACTGTGTTTGCAAATAATCTTTTAAAATAATTCGTTAGTGTCAGTTTTGTGAGCTTATTTTTTAGTTCAGGCTTTGTTTAGTTAATAAATCAGTAGGAAGAAAAAAAAACTGCGTTGAGCAATAATAATGTATAAAAAAAAACAAAATCAAACTATTTTATTTCACATAAACCTAGAAGGGCACTTGTGAAATGTCAGAAGCTATTACGGTTCCAATTGGTTGTTTCCTATGGAGAAGAGCCGGCATGAGACTCTACGGTTACTCTTTTAAAAATAATAAATTTTCTTTTACAATGTTTTCAAATTACGGTGTTAATAGGTATGAGAGGACAGTGTAGGCCTATCAACAAGTACCAGGTACTTAACAAAATAGAAAATGGCCTACAAATCTACAGTCTGTTAAGCCTATACCTAAACACATACCTACCTATTTGTATGTATTAAGATTAGAGAAAAATCAAAAATTTTAAGCAGCCTACTCTCGTGGGAAAACGGCGTGAGTGTATGTAAAAGCAGTAAAAAAAAAAAAAATGACAAAAATTTTGGTAGAAAAAAGCATACGTCAAAAATTTTGGTAGAAAAAAAGCATACGTCAAAAATGTTGGTAGAAAAAAAAATCTGTTACGTCGATAATTTTGCACGGCACATCACTAGTACACTTTTGTGCCTGTAATGTCACGTGGGCACGTGGCCTTACACTTAGGGACATGATAATTGTGCCAGTAATTAGATATTTTTCCGTACTCTGTCCACTTAGGACGATTTGTTTTTTTATCACAGTGTAATTCAGCGAATTTGTTGTTTGTTTTGTTAATGTTTTTGGGGAACATTCAAATGTTTAATTCCACAAAAAGGTGACGATAAGCCTCTGAAATACCTCAAATTAAAATGAATTTTGCTTTGAAATCGGTTTTACGGGCTCGGGGTTAAGTAATAACAGCCACATGACTGACTCGATTGGTCAGGTTAAGCTACGCTTGCCGCGGTTGGTCCGTGGATGGGTGACCATCTTTACATACCGAGACCCCTACGTGCTTCAGAAAGCACGATAAGCCTTTCGTCCCGGCTGTCATTCGTGAATCTTTGACTTACTACTTAGGAAACCCAAAAACCCAAATCTTAGCTACGGCGTAGCAGTCGTAGCTGCTACGAGCTACACAACCGTAGCAACCAACTACGCAAAAGATTTTGCTGTTGCATCTTATTTATTAATTTGACAGTCGTAACGGGTAATCAGAAGTCTGACAACCAGTCTTACCAAGGGGTATTGTGTTACCCAGTAACAGGGTTGTGGAGGTCAGATATGTGGTTAGCTAGTGACCTCGACAATTGATCATATCATTTATTGTTATTAGTAATTAACTGTTTGTTTTATTTATTTTATCTCGATGGTCCTAGTTTATCATTTATAACTTCCAGTTACAACTATATGTAAGCGGGCACGCCCTTTATGCCTGGAGGCTTTTATTTAGATATTAAGTTCTGTTTACGTTTAGTTTTTATTTCTGCCTGAGTATAGTTCTCGATGATTTTGTGTGGTATATTGGCGTGTGCTAGCTAACATATGGCTAATAATTTAAATTATGTTTTGTGTTGCGTAATGTAAATTATTTTGAATACTATTATATAGAATCTTTTTTTTTTGTTCTTCTAACTGAACAGACAGCTGTGCTGCTGGGGAGTTTGTTGCGCCACTTCTTCTTCCCAGCTAATGCTCTAGGAAGTAGTGAAGGGTGGGCGTTTTGATGGACTGTCTTGTGTAATTTTGACGTTCGAAAAGTGCTGATTCTCAGCCTAGTTTGAATAAATGACTTTTGAATTTGAATTTGAGATAGGCAGTCAGCTGCACCTGCTTAGACTGAACTCCGGTTTCGACTAAGATACGCCTTGGTAAGACGTTTATCAGTAAATACCATACATAAATATTCCCTTGCGGTTATTTTCCCTTGACTCTAAAATTATGAACATAATTCATATGCAAACATGTAGCAATTGAAAGTTACTCCTTGCCCCAGAAACATAATCACACACGTAACTTGTTTCTCGAGTGGATTCAGCCCATTATAACTTAGGTACGCACATACCCACTCTAGTAGATAGGACTTTGTGGCGAGCAGCAACGCCTACAGGCAAACATAACCTACTTCGGACGAGAGTGTAGCTCGAGTTTCACTACAGACTTGGTAAGACGGTTTTATGTTCAGTACAAAAATCTTAGCTCAATTCTGACCACAGGCTAAGGTTGAGACAAACATCAATGATGTGTGTCCGACAGTAATTAATTAAAGTAATAGTAGTAGAGTAATTACTCAAACAGCAAAAAGAGGAAAACACACCACACTGTACACCACAGAGGACTACATAATATACTGAAACTGTACACGTTTATAGTAATTATATAATATGGTACTTACTTGTTTTATATTCTCAGTGTATTATGGTCTTAGTTTATAATACCAGCCTGTTACTGTCCCACTGCAGGGCAAAGGCCTCTTCTCACACAGAGAAGGCACAAGCATTGATCACCACGCTTGCTTAAGACGGGTTGGTGATTTCAGACTTATATTAACTATAAGTCCAGGTTGCCTCACGATGTTTTCCTTCACCGATGTCAGTAATGTCCAAGATAAACTCAGAAAGTACATATGAATTGAAAAAGTCACATTGGTACTTGCCCGGATTTGAACCCACAACCTCGTGCATGAGAGGCGAGGCCTTAACCATTGGGCCATCACGGCATTACTCAATCGCTTAGTTTATAATATAATATTATTATTATTTATAAAATTTATGTTATGCACAAATTCAGGGAGCATAAATTCCCTAAACGATAGTGTAACCCTCATCAAAATTTGTTGCGTGGTTTAGAAGGACAACGCGGACATACAGACAAACATGAAAAGCGACTTTACTCTATAATATGTATAGATGACGTTTGTGATCTCGTGGCTCAGTAATAACAGCCGCACGGGTTGATCAAACAGGTTAAGCTATGCTTGCCGGGGTTGGTCTGTGGATGGGTGACCATCTTTCCATACCGAGACTCCTCCCTGCCTCGGAAAGCAGTCGTTACGGGTCGTCAAAAGCCCGAAAGTCTGACAACCAGTCTTACCAAGGAGTATCGTATTACCCAGTAACTGGGTTGTAGAGGTCAAATAGGCAGTCGCTCCATGTAAAATACTCGTATTCAGCTGCATTTGGTTAGACTGGATGCCGGTCCGTGCCTCGGAAAGTACGTTAAGCCGTTGGTCCCGGCTGTCATTCGTGGATCTTTGACAGTCATTACGGGTCGTCACTAGCCCGAAAGTCTGACAACCAGTCTTACCAAGGGGTATCGTATTACCCAGTTAATGGGTTGTGGAGGTCAGATAGCAGTCGCTTGATGTAAAATACTGGTATTCAGCTGTATACGGTTAGACTGGAAGCCGACCCCAACATAGTTGGGAAAGACATGATTTTTCTGAAATATGTTTGTAGATAAATTCTTTCAAACATAATATAACAACAATCTATGATTATATAACAATTCAGATATACAATTTAATATTATAAATGCGAAATTAGCGGTCTGTCAGTTACTTTCTCACGACTCAACGGCTGAACGGATTTGGATGAAATTTGGCACCCAGGCATAGATTAATGCAGATGGTTAACTCCGCAAAATCATTTAAATAAAAAGCGACTCTTGCTTCACCATACTATAGGTATGTGCCCGACCCAGTTCTCGAAAATGACAATATCACGTTGTATTGGGATCGATCTATCATCACTGACAGGACTATTATTGTTGCCAATAAGCCAGACATAGTGGTGATAGATCGATAAGAGCGTCACACAATGATTGTTGATATAGCGATACAATAAAGTGCAATTATACCGTTATATTCACCTAGAAGTTGCCTCTCTTTCTATCGCGTAACTCTTATATCTTCTGACTAAGTTACACTCACTGAATTGGCCCAGCAAGACGGGCTCGCCGCGTACTTGTAGCTTCATACCTAAAATGCGGAGTACACCTTCTGTAATATTCTGTGACACAGATAGACCATGACCTAGATTAGGATATGATTTTCGATTGATGATTTTAATCCCGGTAGTATGTTCCCTTGGGGTAAGTTCTGTTGGCACTTATAAGGTCCGGAACATAAAAAAAAACAACTGACTTCCAAAAAAAAAAACACTACAAAAGTGAAAAATAACTTGGTTTGAAATTTCTTTTTGAAATCATTATTTTTTGGCACCGACTTCCGAAATTAATGTTATTTTTCACTTTGTGGTGTTTTTATTGTAAGTGTGTCGTTTATTTTTTTCTAACGAATTCGAATACCACTACCTGCTATTTAAATAACAGTGACAGCTAGAACTTATTATAACATCATCCACTCTGCAGCTAACTCAAAAATCAACCAAGCAAAAAAAACACTGACGAACATAGAACTTCCTCCTTTTTGGAAGTCGTTTAAAAAAGTAAGTACATTATTTAAACTTACCGCGTTAAATCTCCGAATAAGAGCTCTGACAGAACTCCTGGAAGTGGTGTGTGTAGGAGGTGTTCTTCTGATCATGTGACGCTCATTCACGGCGCCCAGGACACCTTCTCCGCCAAGATCTAGCGTCACTTGTCGTAGGTAGTCGATTGGAGGAACCTGGGGACAACAGCGAGAGTTAGAAAGAGTAAATAGGTTTTATATACTTTAAAAGTATTTGATGAAAGGAGGTCAAATTCTTTCACAACCGCTTATTAAAGGGAATTAGTAATACATTAATCTGTATTTACAAAGTTTTAACTTTAAATCACACCAATAATTCCAACAATTTATTTGTAGGATAATTAATTGTAACTAATTAATTTTATTCATTAAAAGTTATAAAAATCATTTCGGTTTTTTTCGATCCGCCGGCCAGCGGTGGTAAATGTAATTGAATTATTCAATTATAATTGAAAAATCATCGCCGAAAATCAACCTCAATAATTGTCAATTGAAAACATCTTTAGGTGATTTATATTTGTATATTGATTTATATTTATATACAATAGGTAACAAAAAAACCTGTCCGATCCGAAAGAGGCACATAGGTACCGCAATAACATTACCATGAAGTTTTTATAATTTTATTAAATTGAAACCAAAAAAGTTATTGCTATTTAAAATTCACATTCTGTTTTGTCTTTCTGTACCAAAATTACCCCTAATTATTTATTTTATTTCTAAAACACTTAGCCTATTTTACAATTTGGTTTTAGCCACACCACGAAAACCTCACAGGGTGTATCTGTGTCCGGGGATACCGCACGGTCTCCCGTGAGGCGGCGAGCCTCCTTGCCGGACTACCGCCATGGGATCTGGAGGCGAAAGTCCTCGCGCACATGTGGGAGTTGCGCGAGGAGGCGAAACGCCGGGGTGTAACTCCGCTGCCGCGAGAAATCACGGCATAGCGGACAGAGCTCCGGCGGGATCTCATGGCGGCATGGAGTGTGCGATTGTCGCAACCCAGCGCTGGGCACGCCACAATTGCGGCGATAAGTCCCCTCTTTGAGGAGTGGCTTGAGAGGCGCCATGGCGTCCTCACCTTCCGCCTGACGCAGGTCCTCACCGGACACGGTTGTTTCGGGAGGTTCCTGTTCCGCGTAAGGCGGGAGGAAACGCCCGGGTGTCACCACTGTGTGGATCGCCCGGAGGACACGGTGGAGCATTCGGTGGAGGTCTGCCCGGCTTGGGCGGAGCACCGCCGTGTCCTCACGGAGGCGATCGGCGGCGGCGATCTCTCGCGTCCGGCCCTGGTTCAGGCCATGGTTCGGAGCGAGAGTGCATGGGAGGCCGTCACCTCCTTCTGCGAAGCAGTTATGTTCGCGAAGGAGGAGGCGGAGCGCGCGAGGGAGATGCAAGCTGCACGCCCTCGCGGCCCTAGTCGCCGCAGGAGACGCCCCGGGCGTCGGGAGTCGAGAGCCGACTTCCGGCCACCGTAGGCGCGGGCTTGCGGACGGTGAGCAATGGGGAGCTCGCCGTCCGATAAGGATCAGGCCCGTGTCGACGGCGCGTTGTGTTCCACGCGCGCCTCAAAGAGATGTCAGCACCAACCGACGGGGTCGAAAGACCAATGCCTGCTGGGGTTGCGGGTTTGTCCGAAAGGGATAACGCGGCCCCGGCACACAGGCAACGGAAGGAACACGGGTGGGTTTTAGTCAGTAAAAGTCTGACACACCCTCTCACTCTGCCCAGAGCGGGAGAAGTCATTTGATGATTTCCCATTCTCAAAAAAATGTTCATAATGATGATAATAGTTCAAACGTACACTACTACATACATACATTAGGAGACTTTTTGTGTAAGGAAACGTTTTGATTTGTACTTCTAACTTTTCGAACTCGTTTTGTATAACGTTTGCAAGTCCTCTGGAAGTTTATTAAGAAGAAAAGGTACTGAATAATCTGCAACTCTCATCCCGTACACATTATTACATTTAGGTAGGATGTATTTATTTGTTAGTGGTATCGTTCTCAAAAAATCAGGTCTTGTTTTTTCGATTAGCAGCTCAGGTCTATTGACTTCCACAGGAGTAAAAAATTCAAACCATCCAAATCCATGAAATATTAGCAAATTTTCAACCGGGGTCAAAGTTATAATTTTTAGATACCCGCTAAACGACGCGACGGCCGGCCCGCATCCAATGTAACCCGGTAAATCTCCCACCATTTATTTTCAATGGGGAATTTTACAAAAGTTACACCATTTATTTTCAGGTCCTCGTCTGCAATACCATGAAATTCTATAGATTATTACGCTTGTTTTTCTCTTTTCAGCTATATGATTTTGCAGTCGGGTTTTTGATTTTTTAAATTATTTGTTTTGTTGTAGATTTTTTTGTGTCCTCGCACACTCTTATGAATAAAAACTAGTGCGACAGAAACATGGCCTATTTTAACGCTGTTAATTATGAATTATTAGCTATTTTTTTTAAACCAATGTATTATTCTTAATTAAAATTTAACATATAACACAATACTGCGCTCCAAAACAAAAATAGCTGACGTGGCTCAAAAGGCTGCCCAACATAAATGGGACTTGGCAGGACATGTCTGCCGCATGCCGGACAAACTGTGGGCCCAAATACTCGTAGCACAGAACTGGTGTCCTGAGACAGTGAGGCGGGGTCGCGGCAGACCACGTAGGAGATGGCAGGATGAGCTGGATAGGTTCCGCCAAAACTGGAAGGAGGCCACAGAGAGCCAGAAATCAATAATTAAAAAACTTTTAGATATTTTTGTAATCCTATTTTAATTTACTTTTTTTCGGAATCCGTCCAGCCGTTTGGAAGATACGAGGTAATAAAGAAATTAACAAATATACATACATACAAGGTACGCGCGAAAAACATAACCCTTCCTTGGCAGTCGGGTAAAAAGAAACGCCAGCCGTTTCAGGAATTTATGATACGCTCACTTTCGCTTTTCCATCCCGAATACGAGTATATTTACATTTCTTTGCCACGATATAAGCCGCTAAACGGCTCTGCGTGACTCATCTGACATGAAAGAAAAAATCGCATCATTGAATTCTTGTGACATTACATTTACAAATCTGTTCGGCACACATTCAGAGTCGTTTGTAGGCCGCTCAAATATTTGTCTTCAGGTTCATTGTTTCAGAATAACCATTGTTTCAGATATGAATTATAAGGTTTAATGCTTTGATCCTGCGTTTAGAGACTACTAGTTAATTTATTTTTTATTTAAACTTCTCGCACACAATAAGGTACAAAGGCGGACTTAATGCCTTAGGCATTCTCTACCAGTCAACCAAGGGTGGTGAAGAGATAAGATGCTCCGAATTAGAGATAATAATAATAAAAAATATTAAAAAAATAAAATAAACCGGCCAAGTGCGTGTCGGACCACGCACAATGAAGGGTTCCTTAGTTGGGATGAATTTATCCCAAGAACAAACTTAACATTTTAGTTGAAAAACATGTTCTCCCATACGGAATGTATGGGAGATCATGTTTTTCAAACCGCAAATTTAAGTTGTTTGATTATTACTCGTTAACCTGTACAGCCTACTTAGCTCTGATAGTTTTCCTTTTAATTTCGTTATATATACTTTTGCTGTGAATTTTTTCACAAATCCAATTATAACCAATATTGCTGGGGGGACACTTGACTCTAACAAAAAAAATCTGTTAAAAGCTTAATATTTCGCAAATGCATCCTTAAATCCTAAAATGGTTTTCACAAACTTACAATATTTTTGAACGATCTTTCTAACGAAACCCCACAACATGGGGTAGACTAGAAAAAAAAAACATCCCCACTTTACGTGTAGGGGAGGTACCCTCAAAAAAAGACAGATAGACAGACAGACGGAAATGGCGAAACTATAAGGGTTCCTTGTTTACTACGGAACCCTAATAAAAAAACAACAATGCATTATAAATAAAATAGGCACAAAAGTACATGTATAGTTTATAAACTTATGATACATGTACATACATATTTACTATAATATATACCTACATTATATAAATATATAAGGATACAAATTCAAAGAAAATGAGGTAATTGAGATGACTCTCTTGTTGAAAAAATTAGAAAAAAGTGGAATAAGAAGTTTAGTACTGCAGTGGGTTGCGTCTTATCTAAGCAACCGAAAGCAATATGTTGTTATTAATAAAGTTAATGAAAATTTACTAACCTCGTATTCATCTGACTATAGAGTTAATAATTGCGGCGTCCCCCAAGGGAGTGTATTGGGACCCTTATTGTTTCTATTATACATAAACGACTTACCGCTAGTGACGAACCATAAATGTGTATTATTTGCAGACGACATTTCAATGATTGTGACATCTGACAAAAAGTGTAGAACTAAATCTGATCATGAGATCGACATTAATAATACTATTGATGACATTATTAAATGGTTACAGGCAAATAAATTGGAAATTAATTTAGATAAATCTAATTATATACAGTTCAATAAATCAAAACATAGTAAATACAATTTCAAACTTTATATTGACAGGTTAAAAGAAGTTCCACAAACTAAATTCTTAGGAGTACTCATAGATCAAGATCTGAATTGGAAAGTACATCTGGACAGTTTGTGCAGTAGGATTAATAAGTTTGTTTATGCTCTCAGACAAATAAAGAATATAACCAACAAAAATATCGCTATTACAGCATATCACGCCTATATAGAATCCATCTTAAGATACGGGCTTATCATTTGGGGTAACAGCACAGATAGACACAGAGCATTTATTGCGCAAAAGAAATGCATCAGAGCCATTTGTGGTATCCGTCCTGACGAGTCATGTAAACCGTTCTTTAAAAAGCTAGGTATATTACCACTTCCGTCACTGTACATTTTTGAAATTTGTAGTTATGTTTATAATAATAAGGGATTGTTCAAAAAAGCTTATCAACTGAACTCTCGAAATAGAGATCCATGCAGACTTGCATTGCAGGATACTCCTAAATCAGCCAAGTATGCGAAAAGTTTCCTAGTCATGTGTATACGCATTTATAACACAATTCCTAAAGAAATAAAATTGTTATTTAATATTAACTCATTTAAAATCAGATTACTGAAATGGTTGAAAGAACACATGTTTTATGACATTAAAGATTTTCTCAACAATAAATTATAAATTTCTGGACTTCTGTAATTGCAGATAATGCTGAGAGAAAACTATTATTATTGTATTGACATTGAACTTTTAAATTTACTTATAATTATTATTTTGCATGCAATTGATACATATCCTGTATAGCTGAACATGCGGACTTTAGATTAATATCTGACTGTAACAACTTTATACCATGTTTAAGGCAAATAAAGACTTATCTTATCTTATCTATCTTATCTTATCTAAACTATTTGTTTTGAAAATACCTCTGCAATTTCCGCTTAAATGCAAACCGATTGGTGGCCGTCCTGATATTAAGAGGAAGCGCATTCCAGAGAAGAATGGACTAAATAATTTCCCCTACATGAGACGTGGGCCTCATTAGAAGGCTGAAAATCACCCAAAGGGCAATGGAGAGGGCTATGCTTGGAGTTTCCCTACGTGATCGAATCAGAAATGAAGAGATCCGTAGGAGAACTAAGGTAACAGACATAGCCAGAAGAATTGCTAAACATAAGTGGCATTGGCCAGAACTCATTGCTCGCAGAACCGATGGCCGATGGGGCCGAAAGGTTCTGGAGTGGCGACCGCGTATCGGAAGACAGCGTTGGATTGTCCCCCACAAGGTGGGCCGATGACCTGGTGAAGGCCGTTGGATGCGAGAAGCACAGAACCAGTCGAAGTAGCTGTGCTTAGGGGAGGACTATGTCCAGCAGTGGACGTCTTTCGGCTAAAATAATAATGGTGATGACATGAGACTTGAACATAACTGGCCAACCGTGGGTGTACAGGTACAAGTCGGTGATTGACTGACATGCAACGCAATGCTAAAACAGCTTAAGAAAATGAAAAAAATTGCACAATTAATTCACTTCCATATACCTAACGTTCCCATCGCTGGGACACAGGCAATAAGGCTCCTCTCTGTGAGAGGGAGTGGGCTGTAATCGACCACCTGGGCACAGTGTGTGTTGGTAGATGTGAAATGTCACAGATAAATCTTAAAAGTCAACAAAATCTATTCACTAGTTCCGGAAATATTCAGTCAAAATTGCTTTATTCGGATAATTAAGATCCATAATGTTAGTAATAGGTACTTACCTTATAGCTAGTGTTAGGTATTAGTAATTTAAGATAATTGTTAGAATTGAGTTTGAATTTGAAGCATTTTGCACAGAAGATGACCAAGCAAGGTACAAAGTTTCTCAATTGACCATCCTCTCCGCAAAATGCCTCAAAATGGGAGAATTAAAACTCTCTGACACTGTTTTCAGAATGCTGTGGCCCGTGTTCTAGTTACCAATGATACGACTTTTTTTTCGAATGATCGCATTAAAGCCGTCATTTCAATTCTGTGCAAACATTTTCGACGCACTACAGAAATGGGGCAGTCTCAAGACCATTCTGAAAATATTATTATATTGGACGCGCAAGACATCTAGCGTCCTTTTGGTGTAGCTGGTCCATAGACCCCCCGCATACAAACCCTGACAATATGCCTTGAATAGTGGGTCGGTACAGCGGGAGAATCTACGTGCCACCGTATTACCTCGGACCGCCACGCCAATGCCCTACGCTCCCTCTCAATATCTACATTATCTTTAAGGTTGTCTGTAAGTATGTGCCCCAGATATTTATAATATCTAATATTGAGGAAAGGAAATTAATTAGAAAAATAAACTTTGGGGAGCTTTCAAACAAACATTTTCTATTCTATTCTATTATTGGTAAATACCATTAAAAAAAATATGTCGACCTCTTCGTTTTTAAAGTCGGTTAAAAACACGAAAATTTTTCATGGAAAATGTAGAAGTGTAATATGTTTAAGATTTTTCAAAATTCAACAATTTGTCTGTATCCAACATTAGCGGTTGAAGTTTGTATGCAGTGCAAACGAAGACGCGGCCAAAAGCTACAGTTACTTTCAACTACCTCGCACTCTATTCGACATGCGACTGTGACAGCTCGACGAAAAGACGCTGATCTGTTACATGCAACTGTCATCGGGTGTGTATATGCACCGTGCTTCTAGACGCTGCGAAAAAATGTATTGTTAATTGATTTTTATAACTGTGCGCTTGGAGCTGTCAAAATCGTAGTCGTTCACCCGCTCGGTCACCTCCTCAGTGCCCCGACGCCTCATAATATAGTCTACACAACTCGTGTCGTCTCCACAGTTCTGCCTTATTATTCGTTGAGTTGTTATTGTTATTCTTTGAACCTCATACACTGTAATATTTTGACATTGATAGGCGCACAGTTATAATAGTCGGGATAACAATGGGAGGCAGTAAAAATGTCACGTCAAGTTTTTGAAATACTTCGGTTTGTGGAGCGTTGTCTCTCTCACTCATACCTACGTGACAGTCTCTTTCTAGAGCTCGTTGTGTCATATTAACGCCTTGGTACTGTGCCATGCATATTACACAGAGCACGGAAGTGCCGACAGCGTCTAGAGACGGCAGTATGTGCCTACAAAAAAAAAATCGAGGCGCTGAAAGTGCGTTGAACCATGGATGAATACATATAGGACATTTTGCAGTTTAGGTATGCAGCTACAAGTACGCAGCGGGCCCGTCTTGTCGGGCCAGTTAAGTGAGCGTAACGTAGTCAGAAGATCTAAGAGTCACGCGATAGAAAGAGAGGCAAATTCTAGGTGATAAAACTATGTAGTAATTAGCGCTGTACGACCTCAAATGAACTTTATTGTGTCGTAGTAAGAGTCGTTTTTTATTTAAGTGATTTTGTGGACTGTCCCATCTGTATGGTATTGTTCGTCGTGTTGAGCTCCACGATTACAGCCAAATGCTTGCAGTGATTGAACAGGTCCACTCAAATCTGTGGGGTTATTTTCTCAAAAGACCATCTCAGACATTAATCTACATGGTCCTCATATGGCGTGACCAAGATTATGTCTGGAATTTAAAAGAGACTGACCTCTGAGTTTGTTTCGGCCTTTCTTCTCAGAGTAGTCAGATAGGAAATGCCGAACTCATCTAGCTAATTTTTTATATGACCTGTAAAAGTGATTCCGATATCCTATTTACAGAATAAACAATTTCATTTCATTTGTATTAATCTGAGGATGAACACACAACTTCTGTCACAGACCGCATTCAAAGCCGTACCGTTTCTATAAGTCATTTGTGTCATTGTGTGAGTAAACGGTAACAGCTTTGTTTGTATGCAAACTGTTGACAATGCCGCCTCTAGCAATGACCGCAGAGGCGTCTCCGTGCTCTGTGGTCGTGGTTGCTTGCAACCGCAAGCTTCAATCAACTCATTGCTGCGGTCAATCAGACGCGAGCTTGCTTTGTGCGCTGTAATTACTCTGTGGTTCGATAAGCACGTTAAGCATTGGTTATGAATGTCATTATGGCAGTGGTTACTGTTAATCACAATTTGTAAGTGGCACCACAGATTAATAGAGATGGGACACTGCATTTTAGCTATGAAACTACAAGAACGTTACGCGGCGGGCTCGACTTGTTGAATTCAGTGGGCGTAACGTAGTCAGAAGATCTAAGAGTTACGCGATGGGAAGAGAGGCATCTTCTAGGTGAATATAACTGTATGTGATCAGTGCTTTAGGCGGAGCACCGCCGTGTCCTCACGGAGGCGATCGGCGGCGGCGATCTCTCGCGTCCGGCCCTGGTTCAGGCCATGGTCCGGAGCGAGAGTGCCTGGGAGGCCGTCATTTTCTTCTGCGAAGCAGTAATGCTCGCGAAGGAGGAGGCGGAGCGCGCGAGGGAGAGGCAAGTTTCGCGCCCTCGCGCCCCTAGTCGCCGCAGGAGTCGCCCCGGGCGTCGGGAGTCGCGAGCCGACATCCGGCCATCGTAGGCGCGGGCTTGCGGACGGTGAGCAATGGGTAGCTCGCCGTCCGATAAGGACCAGGCCCGGGTCGACGGCGCGTTGTGTTCACGTGCACCTCCAAGAGATGTCATCACCAACTGACGGGTTTTAGTCAGTAAAAGTCTGACAAATTCCATGTTCATAGCACGTTCTATGTTCGTAGCGTGTGCGATTTCTCCGTCAATTGTAGTTGGTCGCATATCAATTTTATTCATAATGTTTGAGTAGGCTTCAATAATACGTATTTTTCCCACTTAGTATATATGGATGAACACTTCCTGTCACTCTTATTGACATAGCAGATAGTGGTATTCGAATTTGTATGGGGTAGGTTCCACAACTAAAATGTAAAAATATAAAATTGTTTACAAAAAACAAAACTACCGACTTCCAAAAATAAAAAATCCCTACAAAGCCAAAAATAACTAAAATTTTGGAAGTCGGTTGTTTTTTTTTTTTTGTAAAAAGTTATTATTATTTTAATGATTTTGCGGAGTGGCCCATCTGTACCAAACAAATTGGAATCCACAGTTTTTATATCCATTTGTTTACATTTTCATCAGATACTTCTGGAACACATTATAATTGCATGAAGTTAAGTAACAAAATTGTTTTGTCAGTTTGGTTGCTAAGAGCATTATAGGATTCAACCTCCGCAAAAAACTCTTAGAATAGAAGAGAGCAACGCAGCAATTTTTCTTACTGCGATAACTGTAACAAAAGACTAACTGATTTGCGAGACCCAATTACAAGAAGATACATTATTCTTACAGTAAAACGGTTGTTGACTTTTGAACTATATAAGAACTCCTTTCAATGGAAATACTAGGTTAAAACCTGTAGTTTTATTGTCTGGAGTTATATTGTCTTCGAAGTTTCATTCAAGTACTTGTTTTTAAAGTGAATCGTCGAGGATTCACAACGAAACACCGCATAAATTTAGAAGTAGGTAATGTTCAGAGAACACTAGGCACTGCCCTTGTAATTTTCTATAGGTACTAATATTATATCTTAAAGAGAAAATATTTGTGTTTTTGTTTCATATCAACATTATTTCAGCCGAAAGACGTCCACTGCTGGACATAGGCGTCCCCCAAATGGGGAGTTTGCCATAATCTCCACGCTTGGCAGGCGGGTTGGCGATCGCAGTATGGTGTTAAAATGCATAGAGAACGCTGCTGCCCATTCTCTAGTGAGTCCCTTAGTCGCCTTTTACGACACCCACGGGAAGAAATGGGATGGTATTATTCTTTACGTCCGGCACCCCACGGTGAATTGAATAAACTCTATAACTATTGGACCGATTCCAAAAAAATCTTTCACCAGTATAATGTTATATTATCACTGTGAAACATAGGAATAAAAGTACTTGTTTTTTTTTGTTTACACTTTGCCCTGGAGGCTTTTAACGGGGAAGTCTTTCTACATCGTTCTCACATATCTCATCATCATCTGCCCAGCCTCTTTCCAACTCTGTTGGGATCGGCATCCAGTCTAACCAAATGGAGCTGAATACGAGTATTTTACATGGAGCGACTGCCTATCTGACCTCTACAACCCAGTTACTGGGTAATACGATACTCCTTGGTAAGATTGGTTGTCAGACTTTCGGGCTTCTGACGACCCGTAACGACTGCTTTCCGAGGCACGGAGGAGTCTGGGTATGTAAAGATGGTCACTTATCCGTGGACCAACCCCGGCAAGCATCAACCTGTGCGGCTGTTATTACTTAGCCACGAGATCACAAACGTCATCTATACATTTAATAAATTAAAGTCGCTTTTCGTGTTTGTCAGTATGTCTGCGTTGTTCTTCTAAACCACGCAACAGATTTTGTCGAGGTTTTCACCAGCGGCGTTTAGGGAATTTATTCCGGAACGTTTGTGTGTATAATTACGTTGATATTAAAGTTTCATATAATATAAGCTGAATACCAGTATTTTACATGGAGCGACTGCCTATCTGACCTCCAAAACCCAGTTACTGGGTAATACAATACCCCTTGGTAAGACTGGTTATCAGACTTTCGGGCTTCTGACGACCCGTAATGACTGTCAAAGATTCACGAATGACAGCTGGGACCAACGGCTTAACGTGCTTTCCGAGGCTTGGAGGCAGAAAGAGTAAGACTGGTTTTAACTGCACGTTCTCACATACCTTTATGTATAATTTAATTTCCAACATGCATGATGTAACATTGGTTACCATTGATTGCCTAGTGTTCTTCTCCATAGGAAACTACTACGCTTTGGAATGGACAACTAGCTACATAATTCTGACTGACCGACTCTTTGACAATTCAAAAATGCATGTAAATGGTTTATAAATGCTTTGACTTTTTTTTTAACTTCAACGGGGAAGTTCTTGGTCTGCATCGCATCAGACGGTAAGTGATGATCATGCCGAAGGTGAAAGCGAGCTTTAACACCTATCTTACCTCTAACTGCCGAAACACAATAATGCTGCTAACATTGTTGTTATGGCGACAGACTTAGATAAGATGGTGGTAGCTAGCCAGGCGAACACCGCTCTGCTCAGTTTGATTGATGGTAGGGCTTGATTTAAGCCCTACCACCAACCAAACAGAGCAGAGATCTCTAGGTCTGAGACAAGTGGTCTAACCACTCAAGCTTAAAGCATTTATTCCAAATAAACCAATTACAGGTACTTATGAATTGTCAAGAGGTCGGTCAGTCAGAAAGATGAAGCTAGTTGCCTATTCCAAAGCGTAGTAGGTTCCTATGGAGAAGAATGAACAAGAAACTCCACGGACTATTCACTAGAAAACAGAGGCGGTTAAAATTGAATAACTATTTATTATTAATTTGAGTGTGAGAAGGAAAATACTAGCTACAATACTATTTCGATCATAAAATATTTATGAACAAAGACATTGCCTTTCTCAGTCGTAAAACGTCTCAATGCAGAAAGAAATATCATCTAAAGGAATATTTGACCTTCTTCCTTTTGTTATGAGATTTACCCGAAAGTTCTCGTCTAAGCACTTTGGCGTACATAATAATACTATATTTATCGATTGATTGAATGAATGTAGTAAATAGGATCGTAGGTTATTAAGTACTCTCTCATGATACAAGTAATAACATAGATTCATTCAGATGGGATACTCCGCAAAATCATTTAAATAAAAAGCGACTATTGCTACGACACAATAAAGTAGAATTCAGGTCGCACAGCGCTAATAGCAGTGATAGCCTTTTTTTTTTTCAGGATGGGAAATCATCACATGACTTCTCCCGCTCTGGGCAGAGCGAGAGGGTGTGTCAGACTTTTACTGACTAAAACCCACCCGTGTTCCTTCCGTTGCCTGTGTGCCGGGGCCGCGATATCCCTTTCGGACAAACCCGCAACCCCAGCAGGCATTGGTCTTTCGACCCCGTCGGTTGGTGCTGACATCTCTTTGAGGCGCGCGTGGAACACAACGCGCCGTCGACACGGGCCTGGTCCTTATCGGACGGCGAGCTGCCCATTGCTCACCGTCCGCAAGCCCGCGCCTACGGTGGCCGGAAGTCGGCTCTCGACTCCCGACGCCCGGGGCGTCTCCTGCGGCGACTAGGGCCGCGAGAGCGTGCAGCTTGCATCTCCCTCGCGCGCTCCGCCTCCTCCTTCGCGAACATAACTGCTTCGCAGAAGGAGGTGACGGCCTCCCATGCACTCTCGCTCCGAACCATGGCCTGAACCAGGGCCGGACGCGAGAGATCACCGCCGCCGATCGCCTCCATGAGGACACGGTGGTGCTCCGCCCTAGCCGGGCAGACCTCCACCGTATGCTCCACCGTGTCCTCCGGGCGAGCCACACAGTGGTGACACCCGGGCGTTTCCTCCCGCCTTACCCGGAACACGAACCTCCCGAAACAACCGTGTCCGGTGAGGACCTGCGTCAGGCGGAAGGTGAGGACGCCATGGCGCCTCTCAAGCCACTCCTCAAAGAGGGGACTTATCGCCGCAATTGTGGCGTGCCCAGCAGTGGTAGCCTAGTGGTGTGTTGCGAGTTTTTCCGAAAGGGATATCGCGGCCCCGGCACACAGGCAACGGAAGGAACACGGGTGGGTTTTAGTCAGTAAAAGTCTGACACGCCCTCCCGCTCCGCCCAGAGCTGGAGAATTTATTTGATAATTTCCCACCCAAAAAACAAAAAAAAAAGCCTAGTATTGTGACCGTCAGACTGCCAATTCATAGGTCTCGAGTTCGAACCCAAGGCACGCATCTCTGACTTTTCGAATTCATGTGCGTATTGTATAATTATCACTTGCTTAAAAAACGGTGAAGGAAAACATCGTGAGGAAACCGGCATGCCTGAGAGATATTTCTCGATGGCATGTGAAGCCAAGTCAGATGCCCATTTGTGGCTTTAAAACTCTGACACCAGGTCACTAACCACACAAAAAGAAAAAGCGCTAATTACCTACAGTTATATTCACCTAGAAGTTGCCTCTCTTTCTATCGCGTGACTCTAAGATCTTCTGACTACGTTACACTCACTGAATTGGCCCTACAAGACGGGCCCGCCGCGTACTTGTAGCTTCATACCTAAATTGCGGAGTGTTCCATCTGCATTAATCCGTGGTTATATGTCATTGTCGTGGTTATGTGTAATTACGTCCTCTATTTCAGTATAGAGGGTCAAAATAAACTAGCTAGTGAAACGCCGCAGACGTGATAACATCGATATCTAAATATGATAAAGCAAAAAACAAAAATTAATTTGAATAATTTTTTTGGAGTCATCTACCGCAGTTTATTAGTTTAACTAATCGGTTTTTTTTGTGTGAACTTCATAGACGTCATGGGTATACCTAAATACGACAAAACAAAAAATGAGTTAGGCGCAGTTCGAGCCCGCGCCGCAGAGTTTCCTGAAAACGTCGGGTGAAATAGTAATAAATTTCTTTAACGATGTTATTTAATATTAAGAACGACTTAAAAAAAAAATATTTATTGCATTCCTAATGATGCTTTCTTCGATAGGGATTTAAAAAAAAACTGACCAGATTTACGGCCATTATGAGTCTAAATTATTTTGCTAAAGTCAACTTCATATGCATTTTTACTCCTATATTTTTGTTGTATCTCTTTAGGTTCTGGTAGTCGTTAGTCAACTCTTGGGAACGACACCAGAATCATCGATCTAGCTGAACACGTTTTTGCACTATACGGTTTGGAATTTCGAAAAATAGTGAAAAATAGAGGTTCGCGCCCATACGCCTGGTCTCGCGATGTGACGTCATAGGCAAATTATATCCTGCTTCAAAATTGTTATAAATACGACCTATCTTTTGCGTGCTTAACTATTATTCTAGCATTAAAAGTCTTGTAGTTATTAACGATTGAAATCTTAAATGTTTTTGACGGTCACATAAATATTGAACTTACTACCAGTATTCCGAGCGAAAAGACAATTTCACGCCAAAAAACGAGCGAGTCTTACAGTAGTCGCATAAGATGTGTTACATCTGACATATTGGCTGACGTTTAAATTATATAAACAATATTCATCATCGTCCATGTCACTGTCAACATCATCGTCATCGTCATCGTCATCGTCATCGTCATCCTCATCCTCATCAAAATCATCATCCTGTTTACAACCTCTGGGTAAGTGGGTTGGTACCATTCTGAGGCCCAACACAAGCCCCACGCGCATTCATTGGTCAAACCAAATAGCACGCCTCCTTGGCTTCCTGTTACACTTCCGTCCCTTTTCACGAAATCACTCAAGAAAACCACAGATAAAATGGGATGATACTATCTGAGGGCCAACTACAGCAGCGCGCGCGCTCATTGGTGAAATCAAATAGCATGCGCTTCCCCGGCGTCATGTTACACACTTCCGTCCCTTTTCACGAAATCGCTCCCACAGATTTGATTATTTAGATTTTTATTTTGTATTGCAAGAAAGTGAGAGGAAATATGTTACATATCAAAACATATTTTCTTAACTCATACTTCAAGTTCGGGCCTTATCAGAATACCAGCGCTGCGACATTTATTTTTTAAATGTCGCAGCATTATGCTGAGATAGGAGCCTTTTGGCCTCCTACAATACTACTTTTTTTATTGTTTTTTCTTTTTTTAATGCGTAGTGTGTTTTTAGTTAAATTTGTGATTTCCTGTGCGAGTCTCAATAAATACTTTTTCTTTCTTTAAGTACCAACACCACCAGAGCTCGCTGACCCCATAAAAATAATCACACACGGAGGGAAAATACCTTTAATAACATTGAAGATAGCAAATTTTCCTCGAGGGGGACTTTATTTATTTTTTAACTAGGTTTTTTCCGCGTTAGCCTTATTCCGTCTTTGTTAGCTTTCCTTAGGGATTTTTTATGAGATCCATACTTATAATAACACTGAAGAGCTTTTTTTTTGTTTGTTTGTTTGAACGCGCTAATCTCTGGAAGTACCAGTCTGATTTGAAAATATGTTTTTTCATTCGATAGCCCATTTCTTGAGGAAGGATATAGGTTATTTAAAATCACGCTAGGACCATTAAGAGCGGAGCAAAACAAAAAAATATATTAAAGTGTGCTCAGCGAAAACGAAGTAATGGCACGGGCGGGCGGGCGATGGGATGCGACGCGGTGGGTCGAGGGCCGAAATTTCACGCGGATGAAGTCGGCTAGTAAAAAATAAATGTGGTGTGGTATTTCAGGGCAATTTCTATTTGGACGACAAACATTCAAATCTGTAGTGCTCTGCTGTACACTTGGATCCTCACTCAACTGAGCGCACACCATTCGAAAGTTTACTGAGCTACGTCATAATTGACAAATGCGTTTCGCTGACTGTACAGGTCCACTCAAATCTTTGTGCTTCTTTCCTCAAAATACCATTTCAGACACCAATCTACATTTATTTATTTAAGGAAAAACAAACAGTAGCACAATAAGGTTACACTTATGATCTTGAACATTAGGTACATTATAACAATTATGCTACCCACTACGTTCTCCACAGATTACAATTTAAAGTACTTAAAAACTAGCTAGTAACACAGACAATACCTAGCACATAATACCTAGGAGTTATCCCAGAATTCATATCTGGATTTTTAGAATTTAAGTAAATTTGTGTGCGTACATTATTAAACATTAGTAAGTATGTTAATTATATAATACTTTTCTGGTCCTTTAGGGTTGCTTGGATTTGTTTCTTAAATACATTTTTAGTAAGAAAAAGAATGTCGATTGAATTAAACTCATTGTTGTATGTCTCAACTAAACGACGAAGTGGCGAACGCGAGCCAGCGTTGGATTTACAGAGGCGAGTAGCAAATAGACGTCATACATGGTCCTCAAATGATCTGATTATGTCTGGAGTTTAAAAGAGACTGCGACCTCTGAGTTTGTTTCGGCCTTTCTTCACAGAGTAGTCAGATAGGAAACGCCGACCTCATCTAGTTTTTAATGATGTATGATTGACATATAAAAGTGTTATAGTCCATTTGCGTTAAGAAAATAGTTAGTCATCGGCTTAGACCCTTGACCAGTCGGGTCGCAAAAGACACAAGCGTTTCGTACGAGGATCTGCCGTCAATGGTCACTGTTAAAAATGTATTGTGACTCGATTGGTCGAAAGGCGCGGGACAATGATGACTCACTATTTTCTTAACGCGAATGGACTATTGTAGAAACCTAGTAAGACCCACTTGCGCGGTCATGAGTTATTACAAATAACTCGGAGTTAACAGATAATTCTGGTTAATCAAATAATTCATCTTGCACCGCCAAGATTTAGAATTCAATCTAGAGTTAAATTTCTAAATATTTAACCCACTGATGTGGGAGTTAAGTCGCTAAACTCTGGGTTAGTGTAAGTTGTGTCAAAATAAATTGACGTTATGAGATACCGCTGATAACTTATTTTGTATTGTTCGATGTTAAATAGTAAGGGAAAATTCGGTACTACATCAGCAGGCGATATTCATGATCTCATAAACAAATTATAAAAAAAAAAACATATTTTTCCTTAACTGACGTTTTCGTCAATCAATAAACTAAATATCCATAGAAACCACGTATACAATACGATTAAAATTAAATGTCATGTCATAAAAAGCAAAGACAAGAAAGTAATATGTATCGTAATGTAGTGTAAAAGAGATGGGTATAAAAGTTCCGTTCATTGTTTGTTCATTCATTTTTGGTCGGAGGTCATATACGCACGCCGATTGCGAGCGAGTACTACGCACCTGACCTTTCTGAACGAAGGTCACCAATAAGGTCAGTACGTGTCCTCCGAGCACGTCCCTCCCGGCGTTTCGACTCACATTCGCCTTGTGTTATAACTCGATTTTTATGACAGTGTGCTTGGAGCTGTCAAAATCGTAGGTTGTTCACGTATTAAATTCACCCGCTCGGTTACCTCCTCAGCTCCCCAAAGCCTCTTAATACGGGCTACACAACTCGTGTTGTGTCCACAGTTCTGGCTTATTATTCGTTAAGTTGTTATTGTTATTTATTAAGAGCGTTTATTCTGAAGGTGGGCAACGTCGCAAATAGATGTCAAATATTTCACTGTTTTGATTAATTTAGCAATATTGTGTGGAAATAAAAAATGTGGCTAACTAGAATATTGATTATGGAATGCAATGATTAATATCGTAACACCGAATGTTTAGTTTAAATGTAAAAAAACGATTTCGATACTTTCCAAATGCGTTTTTTACACCTAAAAAGGGCACAACATCAAATTCAATGTTATAATTGCAATTCATTATTAATATTCTAGTTCGCTAGTTAGACACATTTCTTATTTCTATTCAGTAATAATGCTATAAGAATCAAAACAGGTAAATATTTGACAGTTATTTGCGACGTTGCCAACTTTTAGGATAACCCCTCTTAAGCCACATACACCGTAATATTTTGACGTTGACTGGCGCAAATTTATAAAAATCGGGTTATATTATGATTAGCTAAACATTTAGTTTAATAAAAAGCAATTTCTCTTTGCAAGAACTCTGAATTCTACCTAAAACCTTGAAAACAACAACAAACTTAATACAACTAAGAACTTACAGTAAAAAAGTTAATCGAAAATGGCTTGCCGCGTAAACGGCAACAGTGCAAAACATACAGTATACCAATGTATCAAAATCAATCTGTCTAACTTTTTCCTAACTAGTTAATTGATTCAGGCGTGACCTTGCGTAAATCCATTATAAAATAAATGGACGTAGATATATTCAGTAACCTATTCCGCTTAACTATTCCTGAAGAGTCATAAAAAACCCTGTAAGAAAACGACACGTTTTTCACCTCTCAACGAGGATCCTCCTCTGGATGACGATTGGCTTGCCAAGGTGGACCGAGCAGTAATCCTATATAACTGAGGTTGTCGGGCGGCATGGCTAATATGTCCGGCGCTCGGCGTGGCAACACGCCGTGTTTAGGTTCGCAACAAGTCAATCGTCATCCTGAGGATGCCTCGGTGAGAGGTGAAACACGTGTCGATCAGGGTCATCTTACAGGGTTTTTTATGACTCTTCAGGAATAGTTAAGCGGAATAGGTTACTGAATATATCAACATCTGTTGTATTTTTTTCCAACTATGTTGGGGTCTGCTCCCAGTCTAACTTGATGCAGCTGAATACTAGTATTTTACATGGAGCGACTGGCTATCTGACGTCCACAACCCAGTTACTAGGTAACACGATATTTATTAAATTTATTTATTTATTTATATACTTATGTATATACTTTATTGTACACCAGAAAATTCATAGTAAATCATAAATTTAACACTACAAAACATACAATGGGCGGCCTTATCGCTTTCTGCGATCTCTTCCAGGCAACCTTTGAATGGACAGTGATTGACGATACCACTTGGTAAGACTTGTTGTCAGACTTTTGGGCTTCTGACTATCCGTAATGCCTGTCAAAGATGTAAGAATGACAGCCGGGGCCAACGGCATAACGTGCATTTCGAGGCATAGACGGGTCTCAATCTGTAATCGACGGTCACCCATCCATGAACTGACCGCGGCAAGCGTAGCTTAACCTTCGATTATTTAGCCACGTCCCCAACATTTATTTATTGCTCTCCGAGAGAAGCGTGTAAAGTAAGTCTTATTTATCGTTTACGCATAGAATCGAGGTGAATTGTCGACCTTTTGAACGTAGGAAATGGGATTACGGTGGTAGAACCACAGAGCAGGAAATTCAGTAGGATAACGTTAATAAACCATTCGAAGTTTGGGTCGTAAATTATTATTTATGGTTATATGTTGCTAGATCGAGTAGTTTGAACGTGGAAAGCGAACTAGGTGCTTGTGACGCAATAGGAATATCTGGAATTTAGTTGGCTGTTCGATTTTTCAAGGTTTTTTTTACTGCAATGCAAGGTTTCTGTTACAATGGTGTTTACAAATGATCTTAGTCTATTTGTACACAAATCGTGAATAATTTTGTTACATAGGCTATATTTCGCCTTTACAAAAATTAAAACATGTTTTTATTATTTAATTTGCGTTGACATGAATAATAATTAAATCTAATAATGTACATCGTTTAACTAGGTATGTGCAAGTCTTAGTATGGACCCAGATAATATTTAATGTATTGTAATATGTTATAATAACATAATTAAAGTAAAATAGCGAGTAGTCCGCGCAAAGATCTTAGATACACGGCCCGTCAAGCGGCTGTTTGATTGCTGCGTTGGTATAATGGTTGTAAGCGCTACTGCTGACCATGAGGTCCTTGGTTCGATTTCCTGGTCTGGCAAAGTGTTATTGGGCTTTTCCATCTGGTGTTTCTCTGCAGCAGTTCGGAGTCCGGATCTGTGACCGGTTGATGGCAATAGGCTCGCCCCCGATTACATGGGACTAAAACATGCGTGGTGACATGTGGGTGTACTATAGGTACATCTCTGCCCAATCCTTTGGGCCAGCCGTGATGTTATGTTATGTTATCAATCTGCCTACCCTTTTCGGGTCGGCTTCCAGTCTGACCGAATGCAGCTGAATACCAGTATTTTACATGGAGCGACTGCCTGTCTGACATCCACATCTAAGTTAATCACGATACCCCTTGGTTAGACTGGTTGTCAGACTTTCGGGCTTCTGGCAACCCGTAACGACTGTCAAAGATCTACAAATGACAGCCGGGACCAACGGTTTACCATGCTTTCCAAGGCACCGAGGGGTCTCTATATGTAATGGATGGTCAACAATCCAAGGACCGACGTCGGCAAGTGTAGCTTAACGTTCTATCGATCCGTGCGGCTGAACCACGAGCCCCTCTTCATGAAGCCACCCACAAGAAGTAAAAGGGGCGACTTATAGGCGATAACTGGACGGAAACCACATTGTTAGTAGTTTTCAATCGATTCCTCACAAGCTAACAAGTATAACTATTTCTGGTAAAATTGATAGTCGTAATCCTTTTAGTAGAGACCAAATGGAAGGGAGAGCAGTGGTGGCACAGTGGTAATGGCCCCGACTTACGAGTTGTAGGAACTCAGACAGGCGCTTTACTTTGTGTAAATAATTTCATCACCACTGCTCTCAAAACGGTGAAGGAAAACATCGTGAGGAAACCGGCGTGTCCCATGAACCAAAAAATCGAAGACATGTCACATCTATCAACCCGCACTGGGCCCGCGTGGTAAATTACAGCCCACATCTCGAAGAGAGGATGGCGGCCTGAGTCCCAGTAGTGGGAACAGTGTAGGCTGATTTTACAGAGGCCAAATTGAAATGCCCAGTGTTTTGTTTTTGGAGTCCATCAATTATTCCAAGGGTAGTTACGTTTTGTAGGAAAAGTTCAACAAGTTGAATCCAGTTACGACCTCACGTTATCAGTGAATTTATTAACCTTTGGCATAGATTAATACAGATAGTTCACTCCGCAAAATCATTTAAATAAACCGGCCAAGTGCGTCTCGGACCACGCACAATGAAGGGTTCCGTAGTTGGGATGAATTTATCCCAAGAACAAACTTAACATTGTAGTTGAAAAACATGTTCTCCCGTATGGAATGTATGGGAGATCATGTTTTTCAAACCGCAAATTTAAGTTGGTCGATTATTACTCGTAACCTGTGGAGCCTACTTAGCTCTGATGGTTTTCCTTTTAATTTCGTTATATATACTACTGCTGTGAATTTTTTCACAAGTCCAAGTACAACCATTTAGCTAGAAGGAGGGGGACACTTGACTCTAACAAAAAAATCAGTTAAAAGCTTAATATTTCGCAAATGGATCCCTGAATCCAAAAATAGTTTCGTCAAACTTACAATATTTTTTGAAAGACGTTTCTAACGATACCCCACAACATGGGGTAGATGAGGAAAAAAAATCATCCCCACTTTACGTGTAGGGGAGGTACCCTAAAAAATAATATTTTTCTTGATTTTATTTTACCACTTTGTCGGCATGATTAATATGTATACATATGCCAAATTACAGCTTTCTAGTACTAACCGCCTCTGAGTTAAGCCGCGGACAGATAGACGGACAGACAGACAGACAGACGGACATGGCGAAACTATAAGGGTTCCTTGTTTACTACGGAACCCTAAAAAAGCAACTCTTGTTACGTCACAATAAAGTGCAATTCAGGTCGCACAGCGCTAATCACCTACAGTTTTATTCACCCTGTAGTTGCCTCTCTTTCTATCGAGTGACACTTAGATCTTCTGACTACGTTACGCTCACTGAATTGGCCCGACAAGACGGTACTTGTAGCTTTACTTCAAGCCTAAATTGCGGAGTGTCCCATCTGTATTCATCTGTGCCTTTGGGCGGCCTACTGTCCCTTGAAATGTAAAATTTTGTTCGAAATATTAATACGTTAAGCAAAAACTTTGTACCTCTTTTTGCGAAAATTACGCGGACAGAGGTGTATGAAATTTGGCACAGGTAAAGTTTATATGGAGAGGAATGCAGAAAGCTAATATTTTTATATAATGTACTTACATTAGAAATAAATTAAATTATTAAAAAAAACATTGCACACACTACCATGCGTTTGACACATCAATATGGCTACCTTAGTTAGAATCATGACATTTAAATGAATTATGGTCGAATATCGACCTCTGGGCGACCATTAGTTCTTATAAATACGAGTAGATCAGAATTTCCAAATGTTGATGATTAGTTCCTTTGTTTATTTAAGTGTCTAGATAGATTATCGGGCTGCAAAAGAAATAAAATAAACAAGCCAACTTTGTTATGTGCGTGACAGCTGCGTCTTACACTCGTCATTGTGCTTTTCTAGTGTACATGCATTTAGCGGCCAACAGTTGGACGCTATTTTTTTCGACGAATTGACAGCTTTGACTGACTATCTATCTTCTATTTAAATAAAAGGAGAAACTGACTGACTTACTGACATATCAACGCAGAGCCGAAACTACTGGGACTAAGAACGTGAATTTTTGCACACGGCTTCCTTTTATAATGTAGGGGAGCACTATAAGGGGTTTTTATAATTCCACCTTTAAGGGGGCGAAAAAGGGGGATTTTGTTTGTATGAAAAATCTTATTCCACTTGAAACTTGGCACAAAAAGTACTGGCTTGCATGAATTCAAGATAGTATTTCAATCATTTGACGTTGCGCCCAATTTCTGAGCGTAACTTAACAAAAAGTACTAGGCGTGCATGAATTCAAGATAGTATTTTTCATTCATTAGACGTTGCGCACAATTTCTGAGCAGTACAGTAACCCAACAAAAAGTACCAGGCTTGCATGAATTCAAGATAGTATTTCAATCATTTGACGTTGTGCACAATTTCTGAGCAGTAACCTAACAAAAAGTACTAGGCTTGCATGAATTCATGATAGTATTCAATCATTACGTAATGCTATATTAACCCATATATGTCCACAGGGTCGATAACGACCAAAAATTCCTTAAGATAAAAATTCCTTAAGATTTGGATGAGGCAGATATATAGCTTCTAACCTGGATTAACACATAGGATACTTTTTATCCCGTAGTACGTTTCCATCGGATAATTTCCAACTTCCTTGCGAGCTAAGCCGTGGTAAAAAGCTAGTCTGGACATATTTATATCTTTGGTTACCTTATTATATATTCTTGACATTCCTTCACCAACGCAATTATTATTTCATGGATAATTATACATATCACACACATACCTACACATACATATAATAACGCCTTTGTCTCTTGGGGATAGGTAGAAACTATAGAACGCCATCTGCTATCCTTATACACTTTTTAACCGACTTCCAATGAAAGAGGAGGTTATATGTTTGTCGCTTATGTATGTTTTTTCTTTTTTTTTTTTCCGCCGGTTTGCCCGTCAATTGTGAACCGATTTTGAAAACATCTTTTTTTGTATGCTCGAAGTTGGTCCCATAGAAATTTTATTAACTTTGCTTGGATAGTTTTTGAGTAAGCTTCAATAATACGTATTTTTCCCACTTAGTGTATGTGGATGATATGATGATAACTTCCTGCGACTGTTATGTACATAGCAGGTAGTGGTATTCGAATTTGTGTGGGGTAGGTAACACAACTAATAAAAACTTTTTACAAAAAAAAACTACCGACTTTGTCGACAGTTTTTTTTTTTTTGTAAAAAGTTTTTTTTTTCACAAAACACTCTCTCGCTTTTTCTACTAGACATCATATCCTATACTATTAAATGAGCAATGTTTGTAATAAATATGTATTTGTCATTACGTTCGTGAACGGCTGTAACGATTTCGATGAAAGTTGCAATATAGGAGTTTACGGGGGCGAAAAATCGATCTAGCTAGGTCTCATATCTGTGAAAATTCGTCTTCTCCGTATTTTGACCCGGGCAGAGCTGAGCTCGGTCGCCCAAAGTTTAGAACAAGATGGCTACCTTAGAATAATGACATGGCAGCATGGACGAAGTAAGTACCTACTATCATGGCAGCATGGAATTAGCATTGTAAGCAGAGCTCGGTCGCTCAGGTACTATTATATTATCTACCTACACCATTTAGAAATAACAATGACTTACATATCACACACATAAATGACACACACACCTATAAAAATGGTTCGATTCCCTACTACACTTTCCTCCACTCTGTGGCTTCCGCCTTCCTTTATTGGCTAAAAGCTCCCATTTATAACATTTATTCTACTCAATGTCAAAGTGACAGATGGTCCAAAAAAATGGCGTCTTTTGTTTCGATGTTGACTGCGAATGTAATTTGCTGGTGCATTGGGTACCAACCCAATGCAGGCTGCATTATATTAGCTGTGTATACTAAGGTATAATTCGTTTAGGCTTAGGTCCAGTCAAATCTGTGTGGTTCCTTCCTCAAAAGACCATCTCAGACGCTAATCTGCATGCCTGAGCAAGATTATGTCTGGACTTTAAAGGAGACTGTGACCTCTGAGTTTGTTTCGGTCTCTGTTGTCAGAGTAGTCAGATAGTAAACTTCGAAGTTATTACTAAAAATAATTTTATTTATCTTCAGGGGTTGCAGAAAGGTCACTGCCGTTTGGCAACTCTACATATATGTAGGTAAATTGGTTACGTTTGTAGATATTACGTGACTGAGCACACGTTAAAGTACAGTCAGAGTTGAAAGTTCTAGTGTGTCAAATTGATTGAGTATTAGCTTTTGCCAGCGGCTTCGCCCGCTTGGTTGTCGGAAATTAGACGTGAATTCATGCAAGCTTTGTACTTACTTTTTGTTGTTATAAACTATCGATGTGCCAAACATCCAAATCCTATTACTGGAATAATAAATAATACGAATGATTCAAACTCAAACTCAAAGCATTTATTTCAAATAAACCAATTACAGGCACTTTTGAATTGTCAAGGGGTCGGTCAGTCAGAAAGATGAAGCTAGATGCCCATTCCAAAGCGTAGTAGGAACCTATGGAGAAGAACGGGCAAGAAACTCCACGGACACTCTTTTAAATCAAGATATGGTTACAAAAATATTGGTTACATCGTTCATGTTGAAGATATACATCTGAGAATGATGCAAAACGTTAAAAGCGTCCATAATAGAAAAAAAAAAAACAATTCAAAAATTAAATTAAATTAAAATAAGCTGTGGGAGCTAAGAGATGACCAGTCCCAACTGACGGCTCCGGTTAGCGAACATTACGCATGGATTAGCACTATTCAACTCAACCATTTTGAAGGTAGCTAAATGATCCAACACACGCGCCACCGTCAGCGAGACATTAGAATGAACATGACGTACACTCATTGAATCATTGAAATTCTATCTTGAATTCATGCAAACCTAGTACTTTTTAGGCTGCTCAATAATTGTGCATAACATGTCATGAACAGAACACTGTCTTGTATGCATGCACATTACTACCGGGATAAAAAGTATCCTGAGTTAATTCACGTTATAAAATCTATGTGCCAGACTTCAATCAAATCCGTTTAGTAGTTTTTGCGTGAAAGAGTAACAAACATCCGCCCATCCTCATAAACTTTCACGTTAATATCACGCCAGTGTTCCCCGAAGGGTCAGGCAGAGTTGATCCTATGTAGAATCACATTTTATCGGTTATGTTTTTGAAGTCCCATGTAATAGGGCGCGAGCCTACTGCCATCAACCGAGCACATATGCAGACTCCAGGCAGCTGGGATATTTCCTAATGGAAAAACCCAATAACACTGCCCGGCCCCGGGCATTGAATCATGCTCAGCAGCAGTAGCAGCTAGTGCTCAGCGATGGCGTCAAGAAAAAGGAGGCACAAAAAAAAAGTGTAAAAACTATTTATTATTTTCAGAATTATTTATGACAAAAAAAAAATACAATGGACAACGTACTCGTATATTTAGTAACCTAATCCGCCTAAACTGTTCTTAAGTTGTCATAAAGAACCCTTTAAGAAATCGACACGTGTTTCACCTCTCAACGAGGCATCCTCAGGATGGCGATTGAATTGTTGCGAACTCGGGCCCGACGTGCAGACACGTCAAGCGTCGAGAGCAGTGTTTGACACGCTTGACGAGTCCGGGTGTGGGTGAAACACATGTCGATTTCTTACAGGGTTCTTTATGACTCCTTAAGAACAGTTACGCGGATTAGGTTACTAAATATACGTCGTCTATTGTATTTTATAATGGATTTCCGCAAACTCACGCCTGAATCTAATATGACAAAACACCAAATGGTATATATTTACAAAAGGTATTTACAAGGCAGATATGGGTGGAAACGCCGGGAGGGGACGCCCCAGGAGGACATGTCACCTATTCTTCGGACATTAGCCGATAATAACGCTCTCCTGAAATCAAACACAGATTTTGATATGTTTGCATGTTTGTTACATACTTGATTTGGTACGTGTATTATGTTTGATATGGTTTTTTAATGGAAGATGATGTCGTCAGAATGTTTGAATTTTTGTGAAAAGAATGCATGAATGCTGTGTTGGCATCAGTTTATGTATGTATGTTTAACACTCCAAACTAAAATATATTTAGAGAACCAATATATACCCGTATGCAAATGATTAAATCCGCATTGAATAATACCTCTATTGGGTACACAAAGCTACATCAATGACATTTTGACAAGCATTGCTGGATTATACGCTCGTCTCCGCTTGAGTGTAGTTTTCAATGTTTTTGTTGGTATATTGGCGTGTACTAGCTGACATATGGCAAATAATTTTATAAAATTTTATGTTTTTTTTATATATGGTACATGTAGGTATATAAAAAGGACAGGAAAGGATCATACGGCATCAGAAATTCGTCCACATCGCTGTCAACAGGAAAAATGGCCAAAAGGTGGCAGCATTGCCACGTTGAGCGTTGCTGATTCTTGGGCTAAAAAATAAGTCACATATTTGGTCACGTAAAGAGTTGACCAACCGCTTGGCGATGTGTTGAAAAACCAAGTTGGCACTCGGGCCCCATGACCATGACCTAGTGTTTCAATCCCAAACGGCTCGAACAAATAACTCCCATTAAGATTGGAATATTTACGCCGTTTGAGCAGTGCAGCAGCAGCAGCCCTAGCACAGCCCACCGTACTAGGAAGATGGGATGGCGCAATGGTGTTGACACACGTTGCATCCCACACCAAAGGCCGACCTAACTTCCAATGCATTATGGTAATTACGTCTGGTGTCTTCCCACCGTCGCGTGCCAAGCCGTTGGAGTCTAAAACAGCAGAGAAGAGCACGACGTATGATGTCATTAGTGCTAGTGTGCTGTGCTATCTGGCCTGCGCTCTTACTGCAAGATAGTCCATGGTGTCCGAGTGTGTCCTTTATTTTGTAATGTTAATAAGGTAGGTACTTTGCACACTATTGTATAGAATCAAGTTTTTCTAACTGAACAGACAGCTTTGCTCCTGGGGAGTTTTTTGCGCCACTTCTTCTTCCCAGCTAAAGCAGAAGTGGTGAATGATGGGCGTTTTGGGGAACTGTCTATGAAAAACACAACAAAGTTGCAACCAAAACGCAAAAAAAAAAAACAAAAGTCATTTATACAAACTAGGCTGAGAATCAGCACTTTTCGAACGTCAAAATTACGTAAGACAGTCTCCCAAAACGCCCACCCTTCACCACTTCCTAGTGCATTAGCTGGGAAGAAGAAGTGGCGCAACAAACTCCCCAGCAGCACAGCTGTCTGTGCAGTTAGAAGAACAAAATAAAAAAAAGATTCTATATAATAGTATTCAAAATAATTTACATTACGCAACACAAAACATAATTTAAATTATTAGCCATATGTTAGCTAGCACACGCCAATATACCAAACAAAATCATCGAGAACTATACTCAGGCCGAAATAAAAAACTAAACGTAAACAGCACTAAATATCTAAATAAAAAGCCTTCAGGCATAAAGGGCGTGCCCGCTTACATATAGTTGTAACTGGAAGTTATAAATGATAAACTAGGACCATCGATGTAAATAAATAACAAAGAGTTAATTACTAATAACAATAAATACTATGATGAATGGTCGAGGTCACTAGCTAACCACATAATGCAATACAACTCATAAAAAAAAACATTGTGATGAGTAGATTTTGTCAACAATAAATTAAAGTTAAATTAAAATAACTTGACTTAAAAAGTCAAATAAAATAAACAATTATATAAACTCATATAACTTGTCAGTAGGTAAGCTGGAGAAAGAACATAAACATTGTCTTGAGTTAATCACAGCGACCAACTATTCTTATCATTTAAGTAGTCGTTGATAGAATAATATGCCTTTGAACAAAGCTTGGATTTTACTTTCGTTTTAAACACATTAAAAGGCAAATCTAGCAAAGAAGAGGGTAGCTTGTTATAAAAGGTTATACCAAGCCCGACAAATGAGTTATGAACCTTATGAAGCCGGTGAAATAGCTCGTAGTTTTTCCTTATTTTTAGTGTTAACATGGATGCAAAATGGTGAAGAAAACATCTTTAGGAAACCGGCATTCCTGGGAGATATTTCTCGACGGTATGTGAAGCCAAGTCAGAGGCCCATGGGCGGCTTTGAAACTCTGACAGCAGGTTAGTCACTAATCACACGAAAAGAAGAAGAGTTTCATTATTTTTTTGTAAAAGTGATGACTAATTATAAATACAAATCCCATAATATTAAACGAGCAATATTTGTATATATATATATATATATTTGTAGGTAATCATGTTCACAAAAACGGCTGTAACGATTTCAATGAAAGGTGCAATATAGGGGTTTATGGGGGCGAAAAATCGATCTAGCTAGGTCTCATATCACGGAAAATTAGTTTTTAAGTTAGAACAAGACATTAATAATATGTCAATAATGGACATGGCAGCATAGAATCGTACCATCTTATCATGGCAGCATGGAATTTGTAAGTACCTACTATCATGGCAGAATGGAATTAGTATGTACTATCCCATACGATTAAATGAGCATTCTCTATTTTCATCTGAGCAGAGCTCGGTTGACCAGGAACTTAAATTAATACAAGCTTATTTCTCTCAAATAATAACAATGTTGGTGTTATCCGAATACATTGTCCACAAAAACAGCCATAAATTCTCCTGAAAACTAGGCCATTTTGACACTGCCACGGCAATATGCGACCAGAATAGATTTAAAACACATTGTGACCGACTTAGTAAGCCACCTAGCTTAAGGGACCTCACTCACTACGCGGTCGCGACCACGACTGGATGCGGTCATGGTCGCAAACTTGTTCGCAGAAGCTCAGATCAAGATGTCGACGTTCGTATTAAGAGCAAGATTCACAGACCGCATATTGACTTTAGCGAAGTAAACTAAGTATCGCATACGAAATAATTTACAATAAAAACTTTTTACAAAACAAACAACCAACTTTACTTTTCACTTTGAAGTGTTTTTTTTTTTAAAGTTGGTTGTTTGTTTTGTAAAAAGTTTTTATTTCGTATGCGATACTTAGTTTACTTTCCTACTACTTTAATAACCTTCTCCTTTTTGGAAGTCGGTTAAAAAGTAAAGTGCCTGCCAGGGTTTGAACTTACGAGAGCGAAGCAAATGCCCCTAGATAATAAATAATTAGTCAATGTATATCCCGCGGAAGTGTGGAGGTCGAGGCTTCTTAAATGCTAAGACCCTGCACAACCGTGAGGTATGCAGTCTCAGGGAATACTTCCTAGAAGCCGACATGTGCACCGAGATGTGGTCTCAGTGGACAAGGGCCTTACCCCGCTATCCTTGGCTAACGAGAACTGGCGCAAACCTATAGTATTAGATACTAATGACCACAGGGAGGTATGGCAGAGCAAAGAGCTTCACAGGCGCTTTTACCGGGCCTTACATGGGCCCGATGTAGACCTACTAGCGTCCGTATCCTGGCTGCGATTCGGTGATCTCTTTGGGGAAACCGAAGGTTTTGTCTTTGCGATTATGGATGAAGTTATGATGACGAATAACTACGAAATATATTGTGAAGGACGGCACGGTTGACATCTGTCGGGCATGCCACCGTCCGGGGGAATCAATCACACATTAAGACACATTATTTCTGGCTGTTCGCGTCTAGCTAACGGAGACTACGTGCACAGACACAACCTTGTGGCCAGGATTATCCACCAGCAACTTGCTCTGAAATACAGTCTTGTGGAATCGGAAGTACCATACTATAGGTATGTGCCCGACCCAGTTCTCGAAAATGACAATATCACGTTGTATTGGGATAGATCTATCATCACTGACAGGACTATTGTTGCCAATAAGCCAGACATAGTGGTGATAGATCGATTAGGGTGTCGCACAATGATTATTGATATAGCAGTCCCGTGTGACGAGAACCTCGTGAAAGCTGAAAAAGATAAGCAGATCAAGTATCTCGACCTGGCCCGCGAGGTTGTCGACATGTGGGAAGTGGACAGCAGTCATTGTGCCGATAGTCATGACGGCCAATGGTATAATAGCCAAGAGCCTCGACCAACACCTAAGGAGGCTCTCGTTAGGCAGCTGGATCAAGGGCTTGATCCAGAAACTGGTACTTCTAGACACGGCGCGTGTCGTTAGGAGATTCCTCTCTCTGCAGCCCTGACCGCCGGTAGCTTGGACCCTGTTCCCGATACCGGTGGGCTACTATTTTTTATATTTTTAAATGTTTTTGTTTTCCCATTTGTTTTTATAAACATATTTAAAAATGTAAATTATATGTAATATAAGAAATAATGAGGAAATAATAATCAGTCAATAATGTTCCCTCTGCTTAGTCACAGGCCTCCTCTCGATGAGAGGGAGTGGACCATAATCCACCACGCGGGCCCAGTGCGGGTTGGTAGATGTCACATGTTGGAAGTGTTGATTCTAGAACATGGGTGTTTTCCTACGATGTTTTCCTTCACCATTTTGAGAGCTGTGGTGATGAAAGAATTACACAAAGTAAAGTACCTTTCTAGTTTCGAACCGTGCTTTACTGGGCCACCGGCTCTGTGCTGCCAAGTGCACGATGCATATCTATTGGGGTTGCTTTACGATACTTTGTTTGGACCCTGCCACTGGTTGTGGTCGTGATCGCGTTGTGCGCGAGGTCCCTAAAGTATCGACCCGGTCTAAATATATACGTAGTCGAGCCATGGTTATTATAACTTCGTGATTGTTTTGAAATGAAATATCTACTGGAAAATAGAGGCTTATTTTAATGATAATGTTTTTCTATTATTAAATATAGGTTACCTCTACAGCAGTGGTTGCAACTTACGAGTTGAATGAACCCAGAGAGGTAATGACAAAACCGTGATCAGCAAGACGACCGAAGATCAGACATTATCCCCCTCGCCATATTTGAGGGAAGGAGGCAACCCGACCCCTGACGCTACCGCAAGCAGTAACATCAAAGGGAGCATGACGAACTTGCTGCCGGTTGCTCAGGCAAAAAATAATATGATCAATTATCGAGGTAACCCCATATTGCAATACCACTCATAAAAAATAACATTGAAATGAGTAGATTATATTAACAAAATAAATTTTGTTGAACTGTCAAATGAAACAAATTAGTCTTAATCATTTATCGAAAATGTGTTACGCAATTAGATCGCTGATTTTATATTGATATATATGTAAGTCTGTATATTTATTCGTCGGCATTTTAAAATGTAGGTAACTTTGTAAGATATCTTCATGCCCTAGTTTCTTTGAAAATCCGGAAACACGACACGTCCCGACTGAATATATACAAAGTAGAAACGTGTGTTACTCACAAATTGTTGGTTGGAATTAAATAAAAGACAGGACTAAATTCTTTAGGAGTTGAAAGCATACAAAATATTTTTTCACCGATAAATCAACCGGGTAGAAATTCAGACTCTCTACTGAGAAATTCCTGATAACTTTTTTTTTTCATCAAGAATTTCTGCAACCAGTGTTACCAACAGGTATCGTGTCACCCAGTGTTGGATCATTAAGTTCCCTTCAAAATGGTTGAGCTGAATGGTGCTGATCCATGCGTAATGTTCGTGATCGGGCGCCGTCATTAGGGACTGGTCATCTCTTATCTGCCATGGCTTATTTTAATTTTTGAATTGTCTTAATTTTTTCATTACGGACGCTTTTAACGTGCACGTCTTTCTACATTGATCTCACATGTATAATTTCAACATGAATGATGGAACCAATATTTTGTAAGAATATTTTGATTTAAAAGAGTGTCCGTGGAGTTTCTTGCCCGTTCTTCTCCATAGGAACCTACTACGCTTTGGAATGGGCAACTAGCTTCATCTTTATGACTGACCGACCCCTTGACAATTCAAAAGTGCCTGTAATTGGTTTATTTGAATTAAATGCTTTGAGTTTGAGTTTAGTAACTGGGCTGTGGAGGCAAGTTGCATCCGGCTAGACTGAAAGGCGACCCCAACATAGTTGGGAAAGGACTGGATGATGATAACTTTGAACGTCCTGGGGACCGAACCTCTCTATTATTGTCCTAGTGCAGAGCAAAGGCTGCTGCTCATAAAGAGAAGCTTCAATCACGAGCATTAATCACCACGCTTGCTCAAGACGGGTTGGCGATTCAGACTTTATATTCATATTTATTTATTTATTGTTTGTCTCAGGTAAAAAGAGTTCTTAAAATTAGCATTACTGTATCACTGTAATATACCCATGGGGTGTACAATATTTATATGTATGTCAATAATAATGGCTATGATAAAGAATCATACTAATATTTTAAACGCGAAAGTCTGGATGAAAGGATGGATGTATGGATGTTTGTTACTCTTTCACGCAAAAACTACTGAACGGATTTGGATGAAAATTGGCAAATATATAGTTTATAGCCTGGATTAACACAAAAGATACTTTTCATCCCGATATTCTCACGGGATCAATACTTATGTGGGTGAAACCGCGGGTCTCTGCTAGTAATTAATAATAATATAATTACACTCTTAATTGTTGGGTGTTGTTATCCATTGCATTGGTAATTTTACATTCATTAGACATAATGATTAAATTTACATTAAATAAGTCAAAAAAATAAAAATAAGTTTAACATGTCAAGTTTTAGTCAACCTCATACTACATTTACTTATATTAACTTTTTATAAATCCAGGTTTCCTCACGATGTTTGTCCTTCACCGATGTCAGTAATGTCCAAGATAAACTCAGAAAGTACATATGAATTGAAAAAGTCACATTGGTAGGTACTTGCCCGGATTTAAACCCTCGTGCGGGGCCACCCATAAGTCTGCTATTTTATTATGGGTCGCCGCAAGTAATTATTTTCTTCCACATAACTCAATGAGTCGTCATCTCAGAACTAACATCCTTCCTAGCCACATCATCTTTCATACAATCCATCCATACCTTACAGTTCATTCACACGAGGATTCATGATAATTTTTTTAAGGCGGCAATAGTTTTTCATCGGCCGTTTCAATTTAATTTAAACAAAACTGTCTTATATTATGTATCAATTAAATTAGTAGTTACACGTACAATCATACATGTTGTATGTTAAAAGAGGTGATTTAAAAGTGCTCGGATTATGTTAGTTTACATTTAGATGTAAGATCTTTTTGTTAACTTGTATTAACCTTTCTGTTTAATAAAGACATTTAAAAATCAAATTTAAAAAATCAATGGCCGTTTCCCATGGATCACGAATCGTGAAAAATTACGGGTCTTAAATGACGTACAGTACGGCCCAACTTAGAGATGTAGGCATCGGCAAAATTCGTAACACCGATCACCATCTGAACTGAGTACGCCTACAATATCACCAATATTTATTACAACTTTAGGTGAAAATTATTTATTTATTTATTTATTTATTATATTTTAACTTACACGCAGTTCTTAACCAAACAAGTAACAAAATAAAATAGTAACTAACAGAAGACTTTTAACAGATTTAACTGCGGGTCCCAAACTAGGCACAGCCTGTATCTTGGTGACCCAAATTATACACTAAGTTAATAATTTAACGTGTTCTGTGTTAAATTATGTTTATGCAAACGCAATAACTTGTGAAGTCATATAGTCAAATACATTCGTAAAATTGAAATGAATTAATGCAAATTTTCAAATTTAAGCTAGATCTAAGTTGCGTCGTACTGTACCGTCTTTTAAAAACCACGTTCGTCAAAAAACACGAATCGATATTTCTTGTGTAGGATCGTGTTGGGTAGTTTGTCCAAGACTGAACTCTGAATAACGAATCAAGAGTGAACATCCATTCGGATATTTTGACGAATCGCGTAAAAATTCGTTTCCGTATGCAATGTGAACGTGCGTGCATCCATCATGACGTATCGTTTTTTTTTTACGGGTACCGTTTGAGTGAGCTCTTCTTGATCTGCCTCTTTTCTTAAATATCATCGAGTTTCTCGAATCAAATATTCAAATTTGAATCGAAGTGGGCCGTCAGGTTACTTCGGGGCCTTGAATCTGTTGGAGCGAGACGAATTGGCATTTGAAGATTTATTCTAGTGGATTGATGTCACAGGAGAAAAATGGTATTCCATCCATCTAGCGTTAGGCCTAAGTCTTAGGTTTTAGATGACAAATATTTGGCATTGGTCTCCGTTACCAAAACGATTAGATGATAACCATTTGGCCACGAGCCGTACGGGTCGATCGAAGTTTAATACGTTCAGTGCCTGGAGGGTTCACCAAATCGCATATGGGATGCCGGGAACCTCATTTTAAATGTAGGTTTTTCTTAGCGAATACTGTATTATAATCCGTGAAAATAAAATCTAATGCATATTTTAACAAGATTTATTAGTAGTACCTGAGCGACCGAGCTCTGCTCTGAAGAAAATAGAGAATGCTCATTTAATAGTATAGGATAGTTCATACTAATACCTACACACTTATTCCATGCTGCCATGATAGTAGGTAGTAACTAATTCCAAGCTGCATTGATAGTAGGTACTTTCATGGTGCCGTGTCTGAGAATTATTGTCAAAAATCAAAGTAGTCTAAGGTATCTTGTTCTAAACTTTAGGCGACCGACCTCTGTTCGGATGAAAATAAGGAGAAAACAAATTTACCCAGATATGAAACCTAGCTAGATCTTGCAACTTTCATCGAAATCGTTAGAGTCGTTTTCGAGAAAGTGATTACAAATATATGTAAATACAAATATTGCTCGTTTAATAGTACTAGAATATGCGTTGGTTTTAAAATCCAAGCTTTTTTTATTTTTTTGTTCACGGTTACAAATGTTCACAATTTTTTTAAAGTAGCTACATATAGCGACAAGACTCCCAGAAAACACAATTTTAGTTCGTTTTAAAGTGTTTTATAACACGGTATTAAATCTAATGCCGTTGATCGTCCGCGATGGTTAACTAGCGCAAACGTAATGCCGGTAACCCTCCCGGAGGGTTCCCTTCCAATTGTATGGCGGCATGGCGTATGAGTTCTATGAAAAGTGGGTGCAGTCGAAGTGTAAGCTTGCTGCTGTCGATTTGTGGATGGGTGAACATGCATAACACAAATATCGAGACCCCTTCATGCCTCAGAAAGCACGTTAAGCCCCGTTGGTCCCGGATACCAATCATAGATCTTTGACAGTCGTTACAAGTAGTCAGAAGCCCAAAAGTTTGACAACCGATCTTACCTAGGGGTGTTAGCCAGTAACTGGGTTGTGGAGATCAGATAGGCAGTCGCTCCATAATGAATACCAGATTCAGCTGCATCCGGTTAGATTGGAAAAGACTCTGACATAGTCGGGAAAAGGCAGATTGATTGATCTCACCACATTTTTTTGCTCAATTACCAGAGATTGATAAAAGTTTAGTTTTTCCTAATTAAGTTATAGTTATGGTCTTTCAATGTTCTCATTTATCAGCAATAGAAGGTGTTCATCAAAGCATTTAAGAGCTGTGCACATTTGTTCTAAATATGCATTACGATTTTTTTTCTTTATGAGGTTTTTACTGCACGGCGGCGAGTGAGAGAGAGAATTAGAGAATTTTAAGGCTCGATTGAATAGGATACTTCTGGTCAGCATGCACCATTGTAGTCAACACTATAGCTTACTATCTGATCGGATAGTCATGAAACACAAGCCTATTCTCAATATTCCGTGCTGTATCTATTTGTGTTCAAGACGCCGGAACTACTGAATCAGTTATAACGAAGTTTAGCACGGACATTGAACGCTATGTTTAGCGTCCGAGGTCTGTGCTAAACTTTAATAAAAGTATCCTAAATTCTTCCATATAGGAAATAATTTTTGATACCTTTTATTAAAATATAAAAAGTAAATAGTTAGTGTTAGTAGAGTAAATACTCGTAGTTTCCATAGGATGCGATTGAAACCGCGTGTAAGAGCTAGTCATCATTTGTCTAGCCATTTCGCAACAATTTTTCAGTCGGCCTAAATCAACTGGATGTAACGGAATACCAGAATTTTACACAAAACTACTGTTTCTGACTTCCACAACCCAGTTATTGAGAAACCGATACCCTAGTCCAATCCAATCAAGATAATGGTTACAGCTAGTAATTAATTTAAAAAACCGGCTAAGTGCGTGTTGGTCACGCACAATGAAGGGTTCCGTAGTTGGGATGAATTTATCCCAAGAACAAACTTAAAATTGTAGTTGAAAACATGTTCTCCCATACGGAATGTATGGGAGATCATGTTTTTCAAACCGCAAATTTAAGGTGGTTGATTATTACTCGTTAACCTGTACAGCCTACTTAGCTCTGATACTTTTCCTTTTAATTTCGTTATATGTACTACTGCTGTGAATTTTTTCACAAATCCAAGTACAACCATTTAGCTGGTAGGGGCTGGCTGGGGGACACACTTGACTCTAACAAAAAAATTTAATTAAAAGCTTAATATCCCGCAAACGGATCCCTGAATCCAAAAATGGTTTTAACTAACTCGCAATATTTTTGAATGACCTTTATAACGATACCCCACAACATGGGGAAGACGGTAAAAAAAACATCCCCTCTTTACATGTAGGGGAGGTACCCTAAAAAAATATTTTTTATTTTATTTTATTTTACCACTTTGTCGGCATGATTAATATGTATACATATGCCAAATTACAGCTTTCTAGTACTAACCGTCTCTGAGCTGAGCCGCGGACAGACAGACGGACATGGCGAAACTATAAGGGTTCCTTGTTTACTATGAAACCTTAAAAAGCTCTAATAATGCCTTACCTGATAGAAGAGCTGGTATTCAGTATCTGTCAACCTGAGAGCCACTTCCTCAGGGAAACGGAGAATATTCTTCAAAGATGCCAACTCTTCGTCATTAGTCGTCTCCTCTGGTGCTGAAGAACCTGGAAGAGAAGGTGGTATTAGGCGCTGATTTTTTAAACAATATTTCCAGTTCTGAATCCGAGAATTTGATTGATAAAACTGTTGTTAATTCGGTGGTAAGTTGTCGTTGTTGTATGTTTAGCGACAGTTAGATAGTAATCAAACAATGTATTGAGAAGGAAGTAAGGAATGAATTCCTCATTTATTGATAGCCTAACTATATACAAAATTACTTAGGTACAAGTAGTGGACATTAGTTAAAAGACATTATTTATTAACAGCCAATCAGAACACAGTTAAAATATTCCTACAATAATCAGCGCGCGGTGCGCGCCCTCTGCCAAAAGTCCAACTAACCACTAAACGCTCGAAGTTATAAATATAGGTGCCGGCACTCGCTCCTATGGCTCAGTGTAGCTGCGAGCGCGCTGCTATGCGAATGCGCGCTGCTACATATGTAATAAAATTACAGAAGATTTTATAACTGTAAACGTAGCCATTTAACTTGATATAATATCTTAGTACTAGATTTAGCAACGGAAGATTTTTAATAGGCTTTTGAAATCTGAGGGTCTTCAGTTTCCAAGACTGTTTAGTTAGATTTTACGATTAAGTAATATTTTCTTTTAAGCGGCAATTGTTATACATGGATGTGTGTGTTACGCTTGGGTTTCATAAGAAAACGGTGAACAGTTACACAATAACGACTATATCCAAATACAGACCATTTTTTTACACCTAAAGAGGCAGATATATGCCAGTGACCTTGAGTGGTTAGCTTACGTGTTCTGCACTGAGCTCACGCAACGCGTCGTACGTCCAGCCGGTAATAGGACTCGTCCATCGAGGAGCGCTGTCCCAAATTAGACGCATTATTAATTTATTATACATAAAACAAAATGTATTTTAATAAAACACGTGTACTTAAATAACAATAATTAAATTATCTTTAAAATGGTGAAGCTTTCAGAAAAATACGCTGGAAAATTTTTGCGTGAGTCTCAGTTTTTTATCCACGTTACACATAACTTAACAAATAAATTTCACTGTGTAATAATAAATATTGCTATAATAAGTTATTAAGAAAATGCTCTAATTTAACATATATTTTTTCCAAATTATTAACACTACTCGTTTAGACGTGATCTTCAGTATAAAATAATTAGCAGTCGGTTATCGTCGCCTCAATGTCCAAATATATCAAGGTGAAAATGTCAGATTTTCATGACGCCCGGTTTAATATGACGGAACCACTTCCTAGGACACCCAACCTTAACAGCGTTATAAATTCCTAGTAAAAGTTGTCATTGAAGTAAATGCTCTAACTTCTCTTCAAAAACTTTTATATTTAAAACTCAATTCACCCGAAATAGAGGTGTTACACAACACTTTTTTACTCAACCTTTTGCCAAACTCAACATCTTAAAAAAGTCTCTCAAGCTATCCGTTTAAGGACTACAATTTCAAGTTATAAAGTTTGTAAGTAACGAGACTCTAGGCCGAACCTTTTCTTTGAATTCCGATCGATGTTTCAAAGTATTCCGAGGCCAAACCAACTCGGCTTGATCTGACTGTATTTGGTTTCGGCCGTTATGGTCAAAGGCGGTTTTTTTTTTTCGGAAGGAGAAATCAGATTTTCATTATTAAGTAACGTACTAACCAAAGGGTTCGGTAGAGGTATACCCTATTGTTGTTGTGTGAATTGTTGTATGTGCGTATTGTATAATTATCACTTGCTTCAAAAACGGTGAAGGAAAACATCGTGAGGAAACCGGCATGCCTGAGAGATATTTCTCGACGGCCTCTGAAGCCAAGTCAGAGGCCCATGGGCGGCTTTAAAACTCTGACACCAGGTTAGTCACTAACAACACGAAAAGAGGAAGAAGACCCACATTTCGCCAGTTATATTTAAGTCCCATGTAATAAAGGGGAAGTCTATTGCCAGCAACGGCACGGGCCAAATCCAGACTCCGGGCTGCTACTGAGAAATTCCTGGGTGAAAAACCCAATAACACTTTGCCCGACCCGGGAATTGAACCCAGAACCTCATGCTCTGCAGTAGCGCTTGCAACCACTAGACATACGAGGCAGTTTTACCTTTTATTTAAGTTATCGCTAGGCGACCACCAAGAACAAACACACACAACGGTAATGTTTTCCCATTGTTTGTCTTATTTGTGTTAGTATATTCGTGTATTTATGTGTATTTATCTGTTCTTGTATTTATTTATATTGTATTATATATATAGGTTAATAGGTATATGTATATTAAAATAAATATTTATTCCACAATTTTCGTTATTGCACCTACCACTGTTTATCTCTGCATCACCCAAAGGTTGACTGGTAGAAAATGCCTATGGCATTAAGTCCGCCTATGTACATTTGTGTGTAAAGTGTTAAATAAATAATAAACAAACCAAAATTTTGGTACAAGGTGTAATTGAAACCACTGAAAACCTCTTGAAGGGTCGTTGTATATGCATACATCATTATGAACAACTTTTACTATGGGTCCAACTCTAAAATCGGCAGGTAGAGTCACGAGAATGAATATATTACTATGGATAGCTCGGCAATAATATCTGATTTTATGATTCATCCATGTCGTCAAAATGACGGCAAATATATGACAAAACTATTTGATGAGACAAGCTTCGCCAAAATATGGGAGGCTGCATCGGCTTCAAACAGATGTGTCACCTCTTATAATACAATAAAATCAGACATATCTTGCGTTAGTATCCACGACATGTCGGATATCTGCTTAAACAGTCAAATTCAGAGGAATGTGATGCCTCATTGTGATAAAACATATCTGACATCACTTCGGCAGCATATAAACCTGACATTGTAATGTTTCGAGTTTTCTACTTTATCACAATCAGTGCCGCTCATATTGCAAAAACATGTGACATCCCACTGGCAGTATATAGATCTGACAGTAATGTTTGAAAGTAGAAATGTCTATTTGTATGTCAAATAAGTGTACTTGTTATATAGCCATCTTCCTAAATTAAAAATCCCTGTCCCAACTAACTTTCCATCCCTACTAACACATTCTTCCCCAAAGCTCTTTGCAGCTTTGATGTTTTTTATTCGTGTCAATGACATCAAATTATGATGTTTTTTGTGTGGCCTGTGACCATTTATGTACATATTTAATCATATAGATAACAATATTTTTATCTGTTTGTTTCAGTCTACTAATAATATCCGTCAACAAGTTTCGCATTAATCTCAATTACTTATTGGTATTTAATTTTAGCTTCTATCAATTTTAATTTTTTATTTTGTTTCCCACCGCACGTTTTCTCCACACATTGACATTGGCAGAATTGTCGACATCGGCACCATTGCCATAAGGAAAAATAGAATAGAAGTGTACTTGTTCTTTTTAGCAACTGAGCGGAGTATCATAGTTAATGCAGTAGATAGGCAAAAAAAATATACTATTACACCTGATATACCTACTAAACTGAAGCATTAAAACATGGTTTGGTTTTTATTAGACTTCGAAAATGCAGCTTACTTATACCGATAATTCAATTCGTTTTCTATCAAAAAGAAAACTCCATTTTCGGCCAATCCCTACCGGATTGCTGAAAAGAAAAGTGGACCCTCAATACGACACGGCCTCCAAATAAATATTCAAGAAACTGGCGATCCGGAAACTTAAGGATTCGTCTCTCGAGTCTCAAGTTCGGATCTGATAAGTACCCACTAATAATTGAGAAATTTTTCATTGAAGGGCAAATGCCTCTTTGCATACAGAGTAGGGACGCACTGTGGGCCTAGCTCGGACGCGTGAAGTAAACGTATCGGAAATTCGAACAATTTTAAAATTGTTAAAATTTTTGATACGTCTACATTTTGTTTGAGTTTACGTTCCGAATTTCTCATTCCTTCTCTGTAGGAGAGGAGCCAAGTGCCTTGGAGAGGGACTATCAGGCCCTTTATAAATACACGATTTTCTTGCCGTGAAAAATTATGGTTTATTCACCGTGTGTCGGCACGGTCGTCAGTGTTGTATGGATCACTATATTATGAAAGCGTGTTGATAATGGGCGCCGGGAGGGTTGTGCAAGGGGGTGCACTTGCACCTCTCTGGCTTCAAAATAAAATATGGGTGTAAAATCATTCGGAACTAAAGAAATATCCGAAAACGCCTTACACAATAATAGACAACTTTTCCTATTCGAGGCGAGAGCCCAAAATTTTCGCAACTTTCTGAAATCTCTGAATTCTAAACCTTCTGTGGATTAGTCGCCAAAGTACCGAACTCCTATTTTCAAAAAAACGAATGGGCCCTAGGCGGGGTGCTAGCTTATAGCTATCATTATCGAGCTTGCTTACTCTATCTTAATTCTTAAGCTTCTTTGTCTTAATTTTTAAGTCGACACAGTTAGTCCTCTTTCCATATAAATGGACAAAATAAAACTTATCCCATTCGAAGTGAGATGGAAAAAGTATCTTACTTTTTAAGCTTTTCTGCATAAATCGACAAAGGTACCTTTAGCATGAAATGAAATTGTTTATTCTATAAATAGGATATCGGAATCCCTTTTACACGTCATACAAAAATAAGCTAGATGAGGTCGGCGTTTCCTATTTGACTACTCTGAGAAGAAAGGCCGAAACAAACTCAGAGGTCGCAGTCTCTTTTAAAGTCCAGACATAATCTTGGTCAAGCCGTATGAGGACCGTGTAGATTAGTGTCTGAAATGGTCTTTTGAGGAAAGAACCACACAGATTTGAGTGGACCTGTCCAGTCAGTGCAAGCATTTGTCAGTAATCGTGGAGCTCAACTCAGAACTTAAGGAGCTCAACCCGACGAACAATACCAAAGAAAGGATATTTGGGTAGGCCGCATCAACTAGTCAAACTGCAAGACTATCATTAAAACCAACTAACTTAACTATATGAATGGACAAACCTACACCTAACCTTACATATCCGAGGTGAACTGCAAAAATGATTGAGCTCGTGGAGCTGAAGATGCACCCCCCTGAAAATAAACCTGCCGGCGCCCATGGTGATGACGGACACGTTTTTTCTACGGCGCGGCTTATCCGCCGTGTGTAGGCACGGTCGTCAGTGTTGTATGGATTACTATGGAAGCTTGTTGACAGACACGTTTTTTCTACGGGGCGGTTTAACCGCCGCACCCTAAAGAAACCGCGCCGTGATGAAGGGCCTTACTGTCTGCCTGTTACCTTATTAAGATTCGATTGTAAGACGAACTTTCTAAAATGCTCTCTAAAAATTTATCGAAAAGGAGCCCCTTTTCCAAAGGGGTGTACAAGGTCCCTCTCTGACTGATCTGGTGAAGGACCTTGGCCCCCCCCCAATTGCGAGACTCAATCAAAATCCATTTCATTTTAAAGAGAATGCTGAATCCTTTGTTTCATACTTACGAGTATGTTTGAAAATTTCGTCTGCGCGACATCCTAATCCTAACTAATTTTATTTTATAAATGCGAAAGTGAGTTTGTTTATTTCGCTTTCACGCTAAAACGGGTAAACAGATTTGGATGAAATTTTGCACATGGGTAGAATATGACCTGGAGAAGGGCATAGGCTACTTTTTATGCTAGATCGCAGACAAATGCTACGCGTCATGTTCGTGAAGGGGCGACGCGACGTCAGTCGGGACTGGTCATCTCTTAGGGCCCGTTTATATGTACACAATACCACATCGCAGCGATAAAATGTGGCCAAGCAGTGGTTACGTTTGAAAATTGTCGTTGCAAATTTTTGCAGTTGCGTTGTGGTTATATTTGTGACTGCGACGTGGCAAACTATTCATTTTCATACAAATTATCACCCATTTACGTGTTGTGGTTGCGGTGTGGTTGTGGTGTGGTTGCGGTGTGTTTCTGGTGTGGTTGTGGTGTGGTTGTGGTGTGGTTGTGGTGTGGTTGTGGTGTGGTTGTGGTGTGGTTGTGGTGTGGTTGTGGTGTGGTTGTGGGTGGTGTGGGTGTGATGTGGTTGTGGGTTTGTTGTGGTGGGTGGGTTGTGGTGTGGAACGTGTGATCGAGACCCTACTTGGCACGATTTAATTTAATTACATATTTTATTTCTAAATGTTTGATTTAATTTACTTTGTTCTCTCTTTCCACATTGTTCTCATAGCTATAAAGTAGATATTAGTTCCAAAATAGATGATGCAACAAACATTTTGTAACAAAAAATAATTCAAAGCAGTGTTCATGCAGTTTCTTGCCCCTTCTTCTCCATAGGTAACTACAAAGATTTTACATGGGCAACTAGCTTCATATTTCTGATTGGCTGATTCCTTGAAATATTGCTCCCTTAAGATAATGATATTCTTTATTGACATTTTTATTTAATTTATTTATTGTTCACAAGATTGTGACTAAATATTACCTATTCGTTTATGTGGCGTCTTAATTTATTGACATTTTATTATTAACTATTAGTGTTTGGCATAAAATTGTGACATGTACTTACCTTGATTTTATATTTATATTTTCATTTTATTAATGTGACATTCGATTATCTACCTAAATAATGTTGAATGCCTTCTGGCGGTACGTAGTATGGACCGACATTTATTTGTAAAACATCTGTATAATTTTTACTCAATGTTCACAGAATTAATAAATGAATTGAATTGAATGACAATTCTAAAGTGCCTTTAAATGATTTAATTGAAATAGGTGCGTTTGAGTTTGAGTGAATATTGTTGGATTGTGATAATGAAAAGGATTGTGAGTTTGTTATGCAGTTAGGCTGCGGATCATCAACACGTTTGCTATGCAGAGTGATAATATGTAGATCAATCAATTAACCTATCACTGCACAATAGTCTGATGTTGACGTCAATATCCTACTTGACTTGATTTAACAGCAAACTAATATAGCTCCTGACATGTGGCTCTAAAATGCTGCATTCACGGGATCAAGTTACAAGTGGCTTTAAAAATAAATATTGTGACATAAATACTGATGATGTTTTTGATTTATTTCATTATTAGCTGCGGTTTCACCCGCATATGTCTCGAAGCTTTTATTCGGGTTTAAGTTCTGTTTACCTTTTTAGTTTTTAATTTCGCTTGACTATAGATTTTGATGTTTTTGTTGGTATGTCGGCGTGTGCTAGCTGACATTATCGCAAATAGTTTAATTTAATGTTTTGTGTTGCGTAATTAAAATTATTTTGCATACTATTGTATAAAATCAGGTTTATCTAACTGAACAGACAGCTGCGCTGGGGAGTTTGTTGCGACATTTCTTTTTCTCAGGTAAAGCTTATGTAATTTTGACGTTCGAAAAGTGCTGGTTCTCAGCCTAGTTTCAATAAATGACTTTGGAATTTATTTGTATGCTATGTCCTAACCCAGGTCATTGTCTACCCATATGCCAAATTTCATCCAAATCCGCTCAGCCATTTTAGCGTGAAAGCGTAACAAAAAAAGAAACTTACTTTCGCATTTAAAATGTTATATTGTTAGAATTATAGTGTAGATAGACTATGTATGAACGATCTGTTTGTTTATAGTAACCAAAAATAAAAAAAAGAACTCACCTTCATCATCAAAACCCTGGCCAGTCGCTGAGCCACTAGGCTTAGGTTTAGATCCGTCTCGCATCTCACTCGCACTTATCACAAAATAATATTTATATCTCACTCTAACACTTCACATAACAATGTTCGTAGCGACATCTAGCGGAGTTTCATGATGGTTGTAACAGCGCCATCTTTTGGTTTGGTAGTAACAGCTCTTGGTCTGCTGCCATTTTTGTAGGTTGTTCTTTTTTTCTGTAACAAAAGAAACAAAACAAATATTAGAAAATTACAATACAAAAACAAGATCACGCCTGTGATTTGCAAAGGAGTAGGCAGTGGTTTTAATACACTAATATTTTTTATGTTCTTTTTCTCATGTAACAGCGAAAAAGAGTGAGGACCTCGTGGCTAAGTAATAACAGCTGCACGGGTCAAACCGTCAGGTTAAGCTACGCTTGCCGGGGTTGGTCCGTGGATGGGTGACCATCTTTACATACCAAGACTCCTCCGTGCCTCTGAAAGCACGCTAAGCCGTTGGTCCCAGCTGTCATTCGTGAATCTCTGACAGTCGTAACGGGTCGTCAGAAGCCTGAAAGTCTGACAGCCAGTCTTATTAAGGTATCGTATTACCCAGTTACTGGGTTGTGGAGGTCAGTCGCTCAATTTAAAATACTGGTATTCAGCTGCATTCGTTTAGACTGGAAGCCAACCCCAACAATAAGTAAATTTATTTTAATTTTATTTTCATTTATTATTGACATAATCTACTCATTACAATGTTTTTATTTTAAGAGTTGCATTGCAATTTGTGGTAATCTACGTAAATAAGTAAGTAAGTACTATTATATAGAATCAAGTTTTTCCAACTGAACAGACAGCTGTGCTGCTGGGGAGTTTGTTGCGCCACTTCTTCTTCCCAGCTTAAGCACTAGGAAATGAGTAGTGGAGTGGATGGAGTTTCTTACCGGCTCTTCTCCATAGGAAACCACCAATTGAGACCGTGCACCTAGCTTCTGTCGTTTCATAAATGCCCATGTAGGTTTATGTGCTATAAAATATTTTGAATGGTGAAGGGTTTTTGAGGGACTGCCTTATGTAACCTTGACGGTCGAAAAGTGCTGACTTTCAGCCTAGTTTGAATAAATGATTTTTGAATTTTGAATAAAGGAAAAGGCAGGCATATTAAATAGCGGAAAAGAGTATTTGTGCTTAACGGACACAAGTAAAACTACTACTGGCTGCTACTGACAAAGTAAGTATGAATGGAAAAAAGCAATCAAAATTTTACCCTTTTTTTTTGTTGGTGGGATATCATCAAATTACTTCTCCCGCTCTGGGCAGAGCGCCTGTGTGCCGGAGCCGCGATATCTCTTTCGGACAAACCCGCAACCCCAGCAGGTATTGGTATTTCGACCCCATCAGTTGGTGCTGACATCTCTTTGAGGCGCGCGTGGAACACAACGCGCCGTCGACACGGGCCTGGTCCTTATCGGACGGCGAGCTGCCCATTGCTCACCGTCCGCAAGCCCGCGCCTACGGTGGCCGGAATTCGGCTCTCGACTCTCGACGCCCGGGGCGTCTGCTGCGGTGACTAGGGCCGCGAGGGCATGCAGCTTGCATCTCCCTCGCGCGCTCCGCCTCCTTCTTCGCGAACATAACTGCTTCGCAGAAGGAGGTTACCTCCCATGCTCTCTCGCTCCGAACCATGGCCTGAACAAGGGCCGGACGCGAGAGATCGCCGCCGCCGATCGCCTCCGTGAGGACACGGCGGTGCTCCGCCCAAGCCGGGCAGACCTCCACCGTATGCTCCACCGTGTCCTCCAGGCGATCCACACAGTGGTGACACCCGGGCGTTTCCTCCCACCTTATGCGGAACAGGAACCTCCCGAAACAGCCGTGTCCGGTGAGGACCTGCGTCAGGTGGAAGGTGAGGACGCCGTGGCACCTCTCAAGCCACTCCTCAAAGAGGGGACTTATCGCCACAATTGTACAATTGGACAATTTTACCCTGCAGTAAACAAACCACACTTTCAACATCTGCGATTGATCCACAGACGAAGTACGTAAAATACTATCGAATAAGATTTTGTTTTTGTTTGTTGTCGTTGGTATTGGTGTTGTGTTTGTTGTCATTGGTGTTGTTGTTGTTATTGTTGTTCCCTTTATTTCATTACATACGTATATAAAATATATATTTTTAAATATTAGAATAAAAGAATATAAAAAATAGTAGCCCTCCGGTATCGGGAACAAGGTTCAAGCTACCGGCGGTCAGGGCTCCAGAGAGAGGAACCTCCTGACAATGCAAGCCGTGTCCAAGCGTACCGCTTATTGTTGTTGTTTGTTGAATAATCGAGGCGAAATCGAGGTCGAAAGCAAGCTTGCCAATAAAAAAACTTAAACCTTGTATCAGCGCCATCTATATTTTATAGTAGAACACTATGGCGCGAGCATCTTGGTGACGCGAATCGATAAGTTTACTCCCTACCAAAAATCGCTCAACGCGCCTAAATAAGCTTTCACTTAAAAAATAAAACCAACGAGCTAAGATCATTTTCAACAACCTGCCAAGTATACGGTACCTTTTTATCTATTTGCGCTTTTATGGCTCAAAAGTCGTAACTACCCGTAATAACAATGCAAACTCCCACCCTTCCCATTGACATTAAAATTCCCACTTTCACCCCCACCCCGTAATGAGGTGTTAATCAGTCATATCACGCGTCACACAGCAACTTCGAAAAGTTTTGAACTTTAAGCATAGATTAAAACAGATGGGACACTCCGCAAAATCATTTCAATAAAAAGCGACTCTTGCTGCGACACGATTAAGTGCAATTCAGGACGCCCAGCGCTAATTACCTACAGCTATATTCACTTAGAAGTTGTCTCTCTTTCTATCGCGTGACTCTTAGATCTTCTGACTTCGTTACACTCACTGAATTGGCCTAACAAATCGAGTCCGCCGCGTACTTGTAGCTTCATATCTAAATTGCGGAGTGTCCCATCTGTATTCATCTATGCTTAAAGTTCGACATTTCAGCAAAGATCTTACGAGTTTAATAATGGCTCATTTACACAGGGAGAAATTCTCGCTTCGAATAGGCTATATCGGAAGGAAATAAAAAAGTTTACTCCAGTAAGGGAGCTGTCCCACCGCCAACGAGGAAACTCGAACTGCAAGTGCCTGTAAATGGTTTAATTGAAATAAATGCTTCCATTTACAGGCACTTTTAAATTGTCAAGGAGTCGGTTAGTCAGAAAAATGAAACTAGTTACTCATTCCAAAGCGTAGTAGGTACCTATGGAGAAGAACGGGCAAGAAACTCCACGGACATTCTTTAAAATAAAAAAATTGTTACAAATTATTGGTTACCTACATCATTCATGTTGAAATTATACATGTGAGAACAATGTAGAAAGACGTGCACGTTGAAAGTGTCCGTAATAAAAAGATAAAAACAAAGAATGATTCAAACATTTAAATAAACCATGATAGCTAAGAGTTGACCAGTCCCAACTGACCGCGCCCGCGAACATGACGCATGGAACAGCACCATTCAACTCAACCATTTTGAAGGGAGCTAAATGATCCAACACAGCAAAGCTATCAACGTTTTCCTCGCTCAAGAAACGTGCAAAAGATTCTAGGGCTCGTGTAAGTAAAACAGATAGGTAAGTACTTCCTAACTTATCCTAACTTATATTATACGAGCTTTCGCCCACGTGGATGTCGGAACACAGGTACGTACGGGTACGGGTTACTACGTACTACTGGGATTACATACCTAATAACCGCTGCACCCTCGTTGTCGTCAATCATAATTATTTTGTTACGCGTAATTTTGAATCTGTGATATCTTTTATAGTATTAATTTTAATTATATATTGTCAAGGCATATTTTAATCTAAATTAAATGTCCAATTTAAATAACACATTTGATTGGATAAGGATAAATGATATCGGTTAAAACAGCTTCGGAAATAACAATAAAAAAATTATCAAATTCTGAGAGATAAAAATGGTTATTGTAGAAGATAGACCTACGCTATCGCGGACTTTTTTGTTGAACTTTATAAGATCTACAATTCTGTAGAACATAAATTTGATGTATTTCTTACGGCTTACGCGGCGCACGCCCGTAAAGCTCCCAGTCGGCGTGATTTTTTCCGACATCTTCGACAATAATCGTCATATTTCAGTCAATTTACACAAAAACATTCCGCATGAATAACTCCGTCCATTGGTGAAAACCGTTTCAAAATCCATTTGGTAGTTTTTGAGTTTATCGCGTACAGATAGACAGACAGACGCGGCAGGGGACTTTGTTTTTTAATATGTATGTAAGGAAATGCGAAAGTGAGTTTGTTTATTTGTTTGTTCGCTTTCACGCCAAAACGGCTGAACGGATTTGGATGAAATTTGGCACATGGGTAGAGCATGCCTTGGATTAGGACATAGGATACTTTTCATAGTACGTTCCCGTTAGATAATTTCCGACCTCCACGCAGGCAAAGCCGCGAGAAAATGCTATGAGGCTATAATTTATAAATATATAACGCGGGAAGTCGCTTGTGGAAGCTAGTATGTTATATTTTTCGAATCGTCTCCTCAAGACCTTTATTTTGATACCCCACATGATCATTTTCCCAAACATATTTTACAAAACATTACTTATTGACGTTTAAAATCCACCATTTTGATTTTTTTTACACAAAATCTCAGCAAAACCATCGCGTGACCTACATAGATGAGCCGCATCACAAGTATTAAAATCCCGTTAGGATGCTTCGAGGGTATAAATAATCCCACACACAAGAATACATAGATTTAGGTAGGTACAATGAAAATGATAACCCTGTTTTTGCTGTCACGCAGTCGGGTAAAAAGTGCAATAATCACCTCGCCTAAGAGTCTTACAAGGGCATTCTCACCTCTCGACAGTCAATAAACTTTTCTCGTGTAATAAATAAATCATTCTGCCTAGCCTTTTCCCAACTTTGTCAGGGTCGGCCTATCTGACCTCCACAACCCAGTTACTGGGTAACACTATAACCTTCGTAAGACTGGTTGCCTTTTGGGTTTCTGAGTGCCGGTAACGACTGTCAAAGATCTACGAATGACAGCCGGGGACCATCGGCTTTCCAAGATCTACGAATGACAGCCCGTGCTTTCCGAGGCACGGAGGTGTAGCGATATGTAATGGATGGTCATCCATGCACGAACCGACCGCGGCAAACGTCGCTTAACCTCCGATCGTCCCGTGCAGCTGTTATCATTTAGCCACAACCCCCACCACAAAATTTCCCTGAGTAAATGAGGTTCAAATGTGAGTTATAGCTAGTAATTACGTATGCATGTGTTGTAAGTTTACGATTCGTCATGGCTTCCAAAGTTAGAGGCGGTTAGGGGTCGTTAGATCTTCATTGAGGCACTCTGTTGACATCATGTTGATAGTATTATACGAGTATGTTGTTTTTGGTTAAGAGATGTGTAACGTGCTTTGGTCGCTTTTAACGCTAGTTAAATTAACCAATGATGCTGATTCATTTGTTCACGAAATCCCATACTTTTAAATGAGTAATATTTTGTATATCTTATCTTATATATAAAATTCTCGTGTCACAATGTTCGTTGCCATACTCCTCCGAAACGGCTTGACCGATTCTCATGAAATTTTGTGAGCATATTGAGTAGGTCTGAGAATCGGCCAACATTTATTTTTCATACCCCTAAGGTAGGTAGGTAGGTAGGTAGGTAGGGTAGGTAGGTAGGTGGGGTAGGTAGGTAGGTAGGGTAGGTAGGTAGGTAGGGTAGGTAGGTAGGTAGGGTAGGTATAGGTAGGTAGGTAGGGTAGGTAGGTAGGTAGGGTAGGTAGGTAGGTAGGTAGGGTAGGTAGGTAGGGTAGGTAGGGTAGGTAGGTAGGTAGGGTAGGTAGGTAGGTAGGTAGGTAGGTAGGTAGGTAGTTACACCGTAGATAAGTACATAGTGCTACCCGTGTGAAGCCGGGGCGGGCAGCTAGTATTATATATATGACGGAGGATGGTTTGACGGAGGATGGTATTTGTCTCTTTCGTTATCATCAACCATATTTTAACTACTGTGGGCGTACTGTTGTGTTGGTTATTGTGCAAAAGAAAAACCGTTAGCGGATTAAATTATCATTTATGATCACATTAATCACACTAGCAATTCACACACTTAGGTACGCGATACAACTATTCGGAATGCACATAGTTTCCATACGTGTTCACTACTTGACCGCCACCCACGAAGACGGAAACGGCTCTAACGATTCCGGTGAAAGTTGCAAACATACATACCGGTCAAAATCATAAACCTCCTTCTTGCTTGGCCGTAGTCGGATAAAAAGTATAGGTCAAATGCCATTAATTCCGCGCAAAACTACACTTACCGAGAACACCATGATTGATTATCTGTCTTCACTTTAAGAAAACTCTATCAAAGAAAAAGCTATTAATCTTTCTTCCCCTCCCTTTAATTACTAGCCTCACATCGCTCAGGTAAACTTACTAAACTGAATTAGTAATTAGTAAGTAATTAGAAACGTTAGGGAACTTGATTAAGGAGGTCTATTCGAACGGAGAGTTGCAGAGCTAAGCATAAACAGGGAGCCGGTAATTGGGTTGTGGAGGTCAGATAGGTAGTCGCTCCATTCTTCCAACTCCTGCCGTCGACTTCGTCATAATACTAGCCTATTACTGTCCAGGGAATCTCTTCTCATACAGAAAAGGTACGAGTATCTACGCTTGCTCAAGACGGATTAGCGATTTCAGACTTATATTAACAACACATACATGGCGCTATTAGGGTTGCCACGACTCTGTAGCGCATCAGGGATGTTGGCAGAGGCACGTATAGACCACTTTCACGCAATCCTGCGGAAGCGTGTTGCCTCCCTGATGCGGCGGGTGCGGGGCAGCGCCAACAGCCTCTTGGTCACTGTGGCTGATAGGATTGAAGGTATAACACTCAGGCACTGGACTAGCACACAGGTATTCAAATCGTGCCTTGTAAAGTAATCTTTTGTTAATTATTGCATATTTGGTTATTGTCGTATTGATTATTATTATTTAATTTTGACATTATAGTTATGATTTTGACATTATTATTGATGATGATTTTGACATCATGGTCGTGATTTTGACATTATTATTGATGGTTTTGACATTACTAGTAATTATGATCAAAACTTGCCAAATATTATTATGTACTAACTAGTGTTTAAGATGTGTATGTAACTAACAAATTGGATTGTATGATCTGTAAATAAAATAATTTGATTTTGATTTGATTAACTACACAAGTCGAAATTTCATTCATTCAACCCATTTATTTTACCCATTGATGTACCCTACACTGTTTGTACCGGGTATGGTAGGGTACAATGCGTTAAAGGTGCGACGGGACTTTGCACTCGCAGCGTATGTAGTGAAACTACTGCGTGGCGGGGCGCATAACCCGGGATGCTGCGGCACCTGGAACTTTGCGTGCCAGACAGGTACGTGTGGGGGCGGCGACGCCCGGCCCTGCTTGCGGTGCCTGCAGCCAGAACCAACCTACTGGCGAGCACTCCTCTCACTAAAGCCATGCGGGTGGTGAACGAGGTTCACGAGAGGGTTGATGTATTGTGGTGCAACTTGAGTGAATTCGCAAAAGTTACATTATTTATAATATGTTATTTAGATATAGGTTAGGATTAAGGATATAGTATGTAATTTTATAGGATGTAGATTAAGGATTTAAAATGTACTTAAAAAGGCCACTCTATCGCATTGGATCGCAGATCTGTAATGGTAGTTGTAGGTAAGATTTGCGTAAATAAATAAATAAATAAAATAAATAAATTTCCTCACGATGTTTTTTTTCACCGATGCCAGTAATGTCCAAGATAAACTCAGAAAGTACAATATGAAATGAAAAAGACACATTGGTACTCGCCCAAATTTGAACCACCGCCTGGTGCGTGAGAGGCAACTTCTGACGAGGCACTGAATTTCCATTATTGAAAGAATTTTCAAAATCAAATCACTGGTTCCGAAAAATACCCCCTCCATACAAACTCACAAATTTTACTTCTTTATGATAATATAAGTATTGATTGTCATATTGCATGGCAGCGATGTAAGTACATATAAAAAAAATGATGCCATGTTGGGTATCAAATGAGAGGGCTTAATTAGCACATTTCAAAAACATATAACCTCAAAATAATTTAAATAAAAATAAAAGTTATAAAAACTATAACCCAACTACGACAAAAAAGTCAACTAAAAAGTTATAAACAAGACATCACGGACAGACAAATAAAAAATCCAGAGTCACATGTGTTACACGGTGGAGGTCTGCCCTGCTTGGACAGAGCACTGCCGTGTCCTCACGGAGGCGATCGGTGGCGGCGATCTCTCGCTTCCGGCCCTGGTTCAAGCCATGGTCCGGAGCGAGAGTGCATGGGAGGCCGTCACTTCCTTCTGCAAAGCAGTAATGCTCGCGAAGGAGGAGGCGGAACGCGCGAGGGAGAGGCAAGATGCGCGCCCTCACGCCCCTAGTCGCCGCAGGAGACGCCCCGGGCGTCGGGAGTCGCGAGCCGACTTCCGGCCACCTCAGGCGCGGGCTTGCGGGTGGTGAGCAATGGGTAGCTCGCCGTCCGATTAGGACCAGGCCCGGGTTGACGACGCGTTGTGTTCCACGCGCGCCTCAAAGAGATGTCAGCACCAACTGACGGGGTCCGTAAGGGCCAATGCCTGCCGGAATTGCGAGTTTGTCCGAAAGGGATATCGCGGCCCCGGCACACAGGCAACGGAAGGTACACGGGTGGGTTTTAGTCAGTAAAATTCTGACACACCCTCCCGCTCCGCCCAGAGCGGGAGAAGTTATTGGATAATCTACCGACCTCAAAAACAAAAAAAAGAGTCGCATGTGTTAAATCGAACATATTACGTGTTACTCCGGATTTTTAATTTGTGTAGTTGGGGTTTAGTTTTTATGACTTATTTTTTTAGTATTAGTGCTAACAGTGCTAGCAGTGCGTTCGTCACATGCAAGTTAGATCAGTTGACAATTTGTCAGTTTGCCAGAGATAGATTTATAAACTATCGAAAAATAAAGCGATAAATTGTAAATGGTTTGTTGCAGTTCACAATTTTTCGATAGTTCATAATCTCATTAATCTGCGTTCGCAATTCATTTTCCAAACATATAAGCAAACACGGGTTTTAGGAAAAATAACTGTAATGCCTACACGTAAGGTTCAGCTTGCGCTACAACTTCATATTTTTTATGACTTTTTCAACAGTACTAGTCGGTCTAAAATCAACTTTATTTACAATAGCATAAAGTTGATGTTTGTCTAATTGGAAAATTCGTGTTTGTTTACCTGTTTGGCAAATAAATGCGAACGCAGATTAGTTAGATTATAAACTAACGATGTTTTTAATCATACGGTGACATAAATCAGTAAATTCTATCCCATTTTCACTGTTTCGCTAATCGCTCCGCTCCACTGCATAGGCAGCTTTAGCCATAATAAATTTGGGTTATAAGTGTGTAAGAGGGAAATTGAGCTCTCGGTTCAAGTGTAAAGAGTGTGCTCATGTCTTTGTTTACCCTCTTGGAGAACCCTTCTCTCGAAGAGCCCAATTAGCACTTGTTTATTGAAGAGCTCCAATTATTAAGGGCCTTTTATTATTGTATGATTAAAATTGATTGTTCTTAGTGCGATGTTTTGGTGGCTCGAAGATTTAAGGGTTTGTGTTTTTTTTTTGTAGTTGTCGGGAATGAAAGTCCTGGCACGGTCGCGGAAAAGTCCGAAAGGGATACCGTGGCCCCTGGTAACGTACAGGCATCTGAAGGAGCACGGGTGGGTTTTAGTTAATAAGAGTCTGACACGCCCTCCCGCTCCGTCCAGAGCGGGAGAAAAAAAAGGGGATGAAAGTCGCAAGTGCCATAATTTGTTTTCTTTTTTTAAATTTAGAAGATAGTTAGAATTACCTAATTTTGAACAAAGATGAATAACTGAAGGCAATCATTGTTTGGATTATAGTCACCGCCTGAAGTGACCTGCTAGTCACCGCCTGAGGCATGTGAGCGGTGAGACGGGGGAGGTAGACAAAGCCCAAGCTAACTCAGTCTGACAATTCTGTCAATGGCACCCACCTCCGTCTCACCGCTCACATATCTCAGGCGGTGACTAGCAGTCGCGCATGGACTATACTAGAATTCAAGAGAATAAAATTGCAAGCAATCGTAAGACGAGTGGAAAACTAGTCGGCTAAGCCGATCATTGCTTTCGGTGGAATTCAGGTGTGCTAAACCGAAACTGTGATTCTAAAATAAATAAAATATATATAACCTCAATAGGAATGGCAGTGAAAGCCTAGTGGTGTGACCATCGGACTGATAAGTCATAGGTCTCGAGTTCAGCACGCATCTCTGACTTTTCGGAGTCATGTGCGTATTGTATAATTATCACTTGCTTCAAAAAGGGTGAAGGATGGGCATGGGATGGGATGGATGGGGCATTGTATGTTTTGTAGTGTTAAATTTATGATTTACTATGTATTTTCTGGTGTACAATAAAGTATATTTAAATAAATAAACCTTCAAAATGGTTGAGCTAAATGGTGCTGATGCATGCGTCATGTTCGTGAACGGGCGCCGTCAGTGGGGACTGGTCATCTCTTAGCTGCCACGGCTTATTTGAATTTATTTTAATTTTGGAATTGTTTTTGATTTTATTTTTATTACTGACGCTTTTAACGTGCACGTTTTTTTTTACATTGTTCTCACATGTATAATTACAAAAATGGATGATGTAACCAATATTTTGATTGAAAAGAGTGTCCGTGGAGTTTCTTGCCCGTTCTTCTCCATAGGAACCTACTACGCGTTGGAATGGGCAACTAGCTTCATATTTCTGACTGACCGACCCCTTGACAATTCAAAAGTACCTGTAATTGGTTTATTTGAAATAAATGCTTTGAGTTTGAGTTTGAATAAATAAATAAGGAAAACAACGCGAGGAAACCGGCATGTCTGAGAGATGAAGACAGTAAGAACGTAAACTTTACGTTCAATCTTTATTAAAAGAAGACCTCAATAGGCTACAGTGTGAACGTAAACGTCATACTGTAGCCTATTGAGATCTTCTTTCTTTTTCGTGTGGTTAGTGACTAACCTGGTGACAGAGTTTGCCTCTGACCTGGCTTCACATGCCGTCAAAAAATATCTCTCAGACATGCAACATATTAAAAGTTACATCTAGTATACTTTTTATCCCGATAATCCCACCAGATCAAGAGTTATGTGGGTGAAACCACGGGGTGCTGCTAGTAAATTATTATAAAATTGTAGATAGCAGATAATCTCAAGGGGAAAGGGGTGTCCTTTTGTCATCTTATATCCATAACTTCACACTGCTATCAAATATGCAACAATGTCTCGAAGGGGCAAAAGTGTATTATTATAAATTCATTGTAAAATGGGGTAGCATAATCTTGCCTCGGTTTTGAAAGCATGTCAGCTTGTTGTCAATATCTTATGTCAATCTATTATGGGTATTGTCTATTCAAAAAGTAACAGAGGAAAAAGTAAACAAATGTATCAGAAAACGTACCAGTGGATGACAATGCGTATTGTCACTTAAAATTGAGTGCTTTAAATCACCATAAAGATGTTTTCATTTGAAAATTGTGGTTAATTTCATAATTTAAATTTTCGTCGATGATTTTTTAATAATTTAAATTTAATGTTAATCAAACAAAAAATGTTGGAAAAATGAGTTAATAATTTCCATTAGACAGTGATTGAGTAACAATTTAACCTGAACAGGGTTTGTTTACACTTCATCAGATACTTTTGGAACGGAAATTAGCTGTTGTTATTTTGGATAACCATCACAACAGCTGACATGACATTTGACAGCTGTCAAATTATCTAAACATCACTTCGAAATACGAACGGCGTCTCGTTTTAAATCCACGATGATTTACTATAAAAACAAATGAGTTCGGTTTCGAATTGAGTGCGTTCACCTGAGTGAGATTCCAAGTGAACTTTTCCGATTTTGATGCTCAGGATTTTAAGAAATCGGGGGTAAGTTGTAGCAGTACTAAACAAGCTCATAAAATAAACTAACCCTGATAATAAAGCACCCTCTTAATGAGTTTTTAAGACCCCAATTCACTAAAAACATTTTTAATTAAACTTTAAGCTGGTATTAACATTATAAATTTTCGTTTGCAATTAAACCCCACCGGGGGTGAATGAAAGGACGCCAATAAAATCTTAGATTACCAGAAGGTTAAGTGTTTGTTCTTTTCTCGTATCCACACCTCAGTCAGCAACAGAAGTATTAAAAGTGTTTAACATGTGAACACAGTGAAAATAGAGAATGCTCATTTAATAGTACAGGATAGTTCATACTAGTAGGTACTTACTTATCCCATGCTGCCATGATAGTAGGTACTTACTAATTCCATGCTGCCATGTCATTATTCGGCGAACCGTTTTGGGCGACCGATCTCAGGTTGGGGTGAAAATACGGAGAAAACGAATTTTCAGACGATATGAGACGTAGCTAGATCGATTTTTCGCCCCCGTAAACCCCTATATTGCAACTTTCATCGAAATCGTTAGAGCAGTTTTCGAGAATGTGATTATAAAAATATATTTATACAAATATTGCTCGTTTAATAGTATAAAATAAACATGTGATCTAAATAGAGCCAATATAATTGGATACACTACTTTTCAGCAGTGATGAAGCCTAGAGGTGTGACCGTCAGACTGCCAAGTCATAGATCTCGAGTTCGAATCCAAAGCACGCCCTTCTGACTTTTCGGATTCATGTGTGTATTGTATAATTAATTATCACTTGCTTCAAAAACGGTGAAAGAAAAACATCGTGAGGAAACCGACATGCCGGAGAGATATTTCTCGACGGCATGAGAAGCTAAGTCTGAGCATACAAACTCTGACACTAGATTATTCACTAACCTAGGACACCAAGGCTGACGTCACACAAATCCTGCATCGCGCAAACTCAAACTCAAAGCATTTATATTAAATAAACTTATAGTTACTTTTGAATTGTCAAGGGGTCGGTCAGTCAGAAAGATGAACCTAGTTGCCCATTCCAAAGCGTAGTAGGTTCCTATGGAGAAGAACGGGCAAGAAACTCCACGGACACTCTTTTTAATCAGAATAATTTTACAAAATACGCAATTAGAGTTTACCGCACGAACGACATAATTATTTATGACTATCCGACATAAATCGTTGGGTAGTTGCCCGCCAGACACGACACCCGTCTTGTCGGAGGATCCTCCCTTGCTTATAGAGTAAGAGTGAACTTTACACGCTGATTCTCATGCCTCTAAAATGGCAATAGGCTCCCCGCTTCTCCTTTTTAGCTTGTCCATGGCAATCTAAATAGAGTCGACCCAGGATTTCGCAACGAGTTTGGCACCGTCACTAGCGAAATTATTTACAATAACTGGCGAAAAGTGGGTACAATACAATACATCTCTGCCCAACCCTTCAGGGATTGCAGGCGTAACGATCCTTCTTCCTACTAATATTATAAATGTGAACGTTTGTATGTTTGGATGCGTGTTACTCAATCACGGAAAGACGGCTGAACGGATTTGGATTAAATTTGGTACACAGATAGTTTATAGCCTGGATTAACATATAGGATACTTTTTATCCCGGTAGTACGTTCACGTGGGATAATTTCTGACCTCGACGCGGGCGAAAGCTAGTATGTAAATAAAAGCAACTTCTTCTCATAAATCCCTTTTACAACCTACCCTGGCATACTGACAAAACTTTCATACCCATTTACCCGACCTACATACCTCCGGATGACCACAATACACCCTGTATATTGTACTAGAAGCCTGTAACTGAAGCCTTTTTAAACGTAGGGTCTCTTCCGTAGCGTGTATATTACGTGTTATACAGGCTGGTTCGAACGGCGAACCACGTTTTCATTTGATTGTGAACACATTTTTTATTGGGGAGATTTTATCCTTGTTAGTGGTCCTGTCATAAATATACAGGTTTACTTTTTTAACCTAATTTAATATTATAAATGCGAAAGTGAATTTGTTTGTTGTTTCACGCTAAAACGGCTGAATGGATTTGGGATTTCGGACACATGGGTAGACCATGACCTGGGTTAGGACATAAGATTTTTTTTACCCCGATATTTTTACAGGATCGAGACTTATACCACGGGGTGGGTGAAACCACGGGGTGCAGCTAGTATCAATAACAGCCGTACCGGTCTATCAAAGGGTAAGTAACGTTAAGTTCGTGGATGGGTGGACATCCATTACATATCAATACGCCTTCGTACCTCGGAAAACATACTAAGCTGTTGGTCCCGGCTGTCATTCGTAGATTTTTGACAGTCGTTACGGGTAGTCAAGTCTGACATCCCCTTACCAAGAGGTATCGTGTTACCCAGTTACTGGATTGTGGAGGTCAGATAGGCAGTCTCTTCATGTAAAATACTGATATTCAGCTGCATCCGTTTAGACTTGAAGTCGACCCCAACATAGTTGGGAAAAGGCTAGGTAGATTGAATGACTTATTGAATTGAAATCTTCTTTACGCGCACTTTGTGCTCTTCCTTAACAGTGAACAAAACGGAACTGTGACGCTCGGGTCGGTGAAGCTGAATCGGGTATACTCGGCTCCAGTCGGTCGATGACGCTGAATCGCGTATACTCGGCGCTGAATCGCGAATACTCGGCTACAGTCGGTCGATGACGCAGAATCGCGTATACTCGGCGCTGAATCGCGAATACTCGGCTCCAGTCGTAAGTTTTGTGCAGTGGTGGCCCAGAGGTTGACGCTAAACTTACGAGTTATTCAAACCGACAGGCGTTTTATTTTGTGTAAATTATTTCATCACCACTGCTCTCAAAACGGTGAAGGAAAACATCGTGACGAAACCGGCATGTCCTAGAACCAAACATTCGAAGACATGTCACATCTACTAACTCACACTGGGCACGCGTGGTAGATTACGGCCCACTCCGCCCACAGAGAGGAGGTCTATGACCCATTGTGGGAACATTATGTGCTGATTATGTGTGGTCCATAAGTACATACTCTCTTTTTTTTCATCAGGATTTTCCGACTTTCATTTCATGCAAGAGAAATCGTTTATACCGCTAACTTTAAAATATTAAATGGGTTTCTTTCGACTAAAATTACCTGTCTGAAATATTAAGGTACTTTTCATAACAATTGTTTCTCCACCCTGTATATCTCGAGAACCCCCTGTATCTGTCGTTTCGCCGCACAACAATAAATAAACGTGCCTATTGTGTTGGCTTCTTTCTTACCATTTTCCTTCCTCGAATTTTTTTCTTCGCAATATTTTTCAGAGGTTATAACGGCTAGCCTCTTTTATATCGAAAGATATTTTTTACGGTTACGGGATATCATTTCGGTTAGTAAAAGAATGGGATATCTTGTACTTACAAGCTGTCTGTTTGATGCCTCTTTGCCGCTGTCATTTTAGGTACAGGCAACCACATGCTTGCACTGACTGGACAGGTCCACTCAGATATGTGTGGGTTCTCTTTGCTCAAAAGACTGTTTCAGACACTAATCTACGTGGTCTTCATATGATCTGACCAGGATTATTCTGAACTTTAAAAGACCCCTGCTGAGTTTGTTTTGCCATTTATTCTCAGGGGTAATCAGATAGGAATTCATGTTGACTTTATCTTGCTTATTTTATTTTGTTACTAGCAGCACCCCGCGGTTTCACCCGCATAAGTCTTGATCTCATAAGAATATCGGGATAAAAAGTATCCTATATGTTAACCCAGATTATAAACTATCTGTGTCACAAATTTCATCCAAATCCGTTTAGTAGTGTTTGCGTGAAAGAGTAACAAACATCCATCCATCCATCCTCATACATTTTCGCGTTTATAATATTAGTAGGATATGACGTGTTTTTTTAATTTCTCAGTAGCAGCCCGGAGTCTGGATTTGTGCCCGGTTGATGGCATTCGACTCGCCCCCTATTACATGGGACTTAAACATAACTGGCGGAATGTGGGTGTACTATATGGACACCTCTGCCTAACCATTCAGGGATTATGGTCGTGATGTTATGAGTTATGTTAGTAGAATCACCAAGGACGCAGGTGACAAAACCAACAGCCTGTATCATTTAAGACGCAGATATATGCCAGTGACCTTGAGTGGTTAGCTTCCGTAGTCTGTACTGAGCTCACGCAACGCGTCGTACGTCCAGCCAGTAATAGGACTCGCCCATCAAGGAGCGCTGTCCCAAATTAGACGCATTATTAATTTATTATACAGAAAACAAAAGGTATTTTAATTAAAAAGAATATACTAAAAGATCAATAATTAAATTAGCTTTAAAATGGTGAAGGGCTTAGAAAAATACGCTTGATAGTTTTTCCGTGATTCTCAGTTTTTTATCCGCGTCAGACATAACTTTACAAATTAATTTCACTATGTAATATAAACATAATCTAAAATATTCCTATATTAAGATATTAAAAAAATGCTCTAATTTAACATATCATTTTTCTAAATCATTAAACATTTGCGTTTAGACGTGATCTTCAGTATAAAATCATTAAAAGTCAGTTATCGTCGCCTTAAGTAGAAATGACCCGAGGATTGAACTCGCTAACGATTTGAGTGGTTGAGCAGTTAGCCGTTAGTTCAAACTAATTGCTTAATACAAGCAAGTTTAAGTTTTATTTCTTCAGCAATAGAGCTTAAACTAATAATAAGTAATAAATTACTTAGTGGAAGCCCCGAATCAATCTGTGGAGAAAGTTTTAGTCTATGGTTAAGCTTATTAAATTGTTGTTTTGGGTCAAATGATTGATTTTAGTATAATCTGCGTATTTTTAGGATTCCGCACCTTAATAGGAAAAAACGGAACCCTTATGATCACTTCGTTGTCCGTCCCTCTGTCTGTTAAGACCCTTTTTCTCAGGAACGCGACCGAGAAAAACGGTACATGACTTACAGCCCGCTGACAGACAGACAGACAGTGGAGGCTTAGTAATAGGGTTCCGTTTGACACCCTTCGGATACGGAACCCTAAAAAGCTACATACGGGTCGTAGTTCAAACAACCAGTAACGGTCGGTACGATACAGGAACGGGTATTATTCTACGAATAGAGCTAGCCTTAAGGATGCGCTAGTCGATCATTCTTCCATACAAACGTAGTATGGTGATAACTCGTCTGTTTGACGGTGTACGTTCAAAACCAATGATTGTATCAATTTATCTTGTTATTATCTAGACATGTATGGAAGCAGAATTGGTAAAAAAATATGGGTTTGGAAGTTATGAGCGGCGAAACTTCCATATTTCAACACTAATTTTAACTCGTCTTTGGGCGTAAATAAATTATTAATGTAATAACAAAATGGCAAAATAGAAACAGTACAGGGATAGATAATTTATTCGAACGTTCAAATAATTTTATTTTGAGTAAATACATCCAGTAGTTTTTCCATAATATCTATACGCCCAAAGGTCTGTTCATGAAATTTTACGCGCTCGTTTTCGTTATAAATAGTCGTCTATCACTAAATTAATTAATTTATATAAATAAATAAAAACTACATAAATGAATAATTAGACTAATTAGTAGCATATTAGTCACGCCTACGAATGAGTTCGAGCCGTCGACTAGTGCACCCTTAAAGTTACAATGTTTTGCTTTGAGACATCGTAAAGCGAGTTCTTCGACTTTTAAATTATAAAGGAACCCCGGGGAGCACTAGAGTCCACTATTTTCTACTTTAAAATGAAGTGAATTTGTTGTTTTGTTTCTTTTTCGTGTGGTTAGTGACAAATCTTGTGTCAGCTTTTATGCCGCCCATGGGTCTCTCACATGCCGTCAAGAAATATATCTCATGCATGACGGTTTCCTCACGATGTTTTCCTTCACCGTTTTTAAAGCAAGTGATAATTATACAATACGCACATGAATCCGAAAAGTCAAAGGTCATTCGAACTCGAGACCTATGACTTTAGTCCGATGGTTACACCACTAGGCTATCAGTGCTCTAATTTGCAGCTAATTTGCTGTAGTCAAGTGTAAGAGTGGTTTCTTTCTGTTATGTCTAAAGGTGAGTGTTGACTGATGTTACGGGGCGTAATGTAACGTGTTACACAGCGAGCGTTCGTGCAGTCAGTACGTCATGTTACGGGGAAACCAGCGAGCAACGAGCCGCTCGTTGCTCGCTTTGAGTGCTCCACCCAGCTGTCGGTTTTTTGCGCGAATCCTTTGACTGTTTCGCGGTTCAGTCAGTACGCTGTTGCACGTCGTCACGAGCGATTCGTTGCTTTGATATCTTGAATAGATATTGCATACTAGTAAAGGAATCTCCAGTAGCATAAAAACGAAGCGTTAGTGCTAATCGTTCCGTGACACTGATTGCTTTTCTATAATTTGCATATTTTTTATGTACTTTTGGTCCAATTAAATTCAAGAGTTCTTCAAAATCGATCGGAGACATGCGTATAAAGTTGTTATACTGTCCAGTAATCATTTGGTTTTTTAATATTGCTATCAATGACAAACCACCACATACGCCTCTGTTTTTAAACAAGTTTGATGTCCAGTAACGTTTTTTCTTCTTCTTAATTTGGATGAAACAATAATTATGTAGAATCAAAGATACCAACACGTCCTCGCTGTCGGCCATCTTGAGTACACTGGCGGCGAACGCGGAGCACAGAGTTTTGACGAGCATGTTACGCCGATTTTAGAACACAGCGTAACATGCTCGATGCGTAACACGCTCGATGTGAATGTTACATTACACCTCGTAACGTTGGTCAGTACCCACCTTAAAGATGGGTACTAACTGTTGTTACGGGTCGTAATTTTCCATTCGCAGCGACGATGTTACGTTACGCCGTGTCCTAAAATCCGTGTAACACGCTCGTTTCGAACTCTTTGTTCGCCCGCGCTCCAGATTCTAAACACAATAGCCAAGAATCGACGCGTGTGGCACGTGCGTTCGTGACGACTTGTTGCAAAGGGATTCGCCAAAAAACCGACAGCGGGCTGAGCACTCGAAACGAGCAACGAGCGGCTTGCTGCTCGTTTCCACGTATTTACTGCACTAATGCTCGCTTTGGAACATGTTACATTACACCCCGTAACACCGGTCAGTATCCACCTTGGAATTGAAGGCTGGTTCTCAGACAGAGAAGGCTTTTACACTGTCATCCAAAGGAAACTACTTACTTCACGCCCGATGGAAAGTATTTGATGTGTTCAGGATACGGTCTTTTTATCTGTATGTCTACTGTTCTGGGGGTCTACTCTCTTAGTCCCTCAACGTAGATACGGGCCCACCCGAAAGTAGTTGATCCGTCAAACTAGTGTACAGTACAACTATGGTCATAATGTCCCTCGGACATCATCGCATTTCCGAATATAATCGAATGCTAATTTCCATGTCCAACAATATTATTAGTTAAACCGTGTAGGTATAATAATTTGAATTCAGAACTATGAAGGTACTTTGTTGTTGTTTTGTTTTGATTTCCGTGTGAACTATATAAAGCTAAAGTACGTAGTTGTCAATTCAAATTATTATACACGATAAATCTTATAATTGATGGACATGAAAATTACCAATCGTTTGTATTCGGAAATGCGATGATTTCCGACGGACATTAAGAAAATAATTGTACTGTAAATATTTATATTTTTCGGACAGACCAAAACACATCGGGAGTAGGGACTATCAAATCGTGTTGTCATTCAATCTTAGTTTGGGCCCTGATCTAATCTTATGTCCGTTGGTGATACTGAGTAGAAAACTTGATTTTCGTCCGTAACTATTCCACTATTCCGTAATTATTCCATGCTTAAGTCGTAGGTAGATACCCTGTATTCAACGAGTTAAAAAAAAAGAATTTCGCAGGATAATTTGAAAAAAATCTTGTATTATTGCAAATGACTGCATTTTTGGAAACAAAGAAAGATTTTCGAAATGATACGAGCTAAAATCACAATCATTGAAAAGTACGAACGATGTCTCTGACGACCCCCGTGGTCATTTACGTTATTCTTTTTTCATTCTCTTTTTTTGGTAGAAGAAACCCGCACTTTTGTCTCGTATAATTTTATTAACAAGATGAATGGATTGTGTGAGGAATGATATCGAGCAGACAGTGTATGATGGCGTGACGGTTGACAAGGGTGAATGCAAGAAGGAAACATGATGCGCCAACCCCACGTACATGAGACAAGGGCAGAAATATGATGATGGTTGTGTATTTGTAACCAGCTTCAATCATAGACAAACCGTAATATTTATCCGGGTAGATAAATAACATACCTAGTTCCCATAGAATGCAAATTAAACCGATAACTACCGCTTCTCTCAAAACTCCAACTCACATAAATCCCTTCCTTTCTAATATGCCTCCATTAGCATGCATAATACGACCCCCAACATCGACATATGCGTCTCTCTCTGTCCGCTCTCCCCGATTAGTATTCTGACGGAGTCTGGCCCCAAAATTAACGTGTCGCTGTGAAGCTGTTGTTCAGACTTGACAAATTGCATTTTGAGTACTGTTTTTTTGTTCTGTCGGCACGACGTGTACGAGCTACGAGAATAACTCGTGCTGTGGCGGTGAAGTTGGGCTGGCAAGTTGTTGTTGAGTATGTTTCTGACTGACTGACAACAATTTACGTAGCCGTTTCCCGACTATTTTGGGGTCAGCTTCCAGTCTAACCGGATGCAGCTGAACACCAGTATTTTACACGGAGCGACTACCTATCTGACCTCCAGAACCCAGTTACTGGGTAACACGGTACTCTCGATTCCTTTTTTTTTTTAGGTTGGGAAATTATCATATAACTTTTCCCGCTCTGGGCGGAGCGAGAGGGTGTGTCAGACTTTTACTGACTAAAACCCACCCGTGTTCCTTCCGTTGCCTGTGTGCCGGGGCCGCGATATCCCTTTCGGACAAAGTCGCAACCCTGGCAGGCATTGGCCCTTACGGACCCCGTCAGTTGGTGCTGACATCTCTTTAAGGCGCGCGTGGAACACAACGCGCCGTCTACCCAGGCCTGGTCCTTATCGGACGACGAGCTACCCATTGCTCACCGTCCGCAAGCCCGCGCCTACGGTGGCCGGAAGTCGCCTCGCGACTCCCAACGCCCGGGGCGTCTCCTGCGGCGACTAGGGGCGCGAGGGCGCGAATCTTGCCTCTCCCTCGCGCGCTCCGCGTCCTCCTTCGCGAGCATTACTGCTTCGCAGAAGGAAGTGACGGCCTCCCATGCACTCTCGGTCCGGGTCATGGCCTAAACCAGGGCCGGATGCGAGAGATCGCCGCCGCCGATCGCCTCCGTGAGGACACGGCGGTGCCCCGCCCAAGCCAGGCAGACCTCCACCGTATGCTCCACCGTGTTCTCTGGGCGAGCCACACAGTGGTGACACCCGGCGGGCGTTTCCTCCCGCCTTATGCGGAACAGGAACCTCCCGAATCTAGGGCTGTGATCTCGTCTGTGAGATCGTACCTGGGTTGAAAGACATTGAATTGTTATTTATTGGTATCATCACAGATTAGTACAGATAGTTCACTCTGCAAAATCATTTAAATAAAAAGCGACTCTTGCTACGACACAACAAAGTACAATTCAGGTCGCATAGCGCTTTTTACCTACAGTTATATTCACCTAGAAGTTGCCTCTCTTTCTATCGCGTAACTCTTATATCTTCTGACTACGTTACGCCCACTGAATTTGATACCTCTGATACCACTAATCGAACCAGAATTTAGAATCCGCGCTGCAATCGAGAATTCCTGGATTCCGGGAATGTCTAAAGCCCTTTGTACACGGCACGGTTTCTTTACGATACGGCGGATTAACCGCGCCGTAGAAAAAACTTCTCTTTAACAAGCTTTGTGAGTGAAGTGTGAAGTGACAAGAAGGCTTCCACTCAGCATGATGCTGTGCTGTAATATTTGACATTATATACCTGCAATTCTAATTGGACAACAGAATATTGAACAGGATATTACTTCAGATTTGTTGCAGTTGTTTTTTTTTTTTTTTGTTAGATGCGTCCCGCGGTTTCAGCCCGCATAAGTCTCGATCCCGTAGGAATGTCGGGATAAAAAGTATATTAACACCTAATCCAAGTCATGGTTTATCCATGTGCCAAATTTCATCCAAATCTTCTCAGCCGTTTTACCGTGAAGCGCAACAAATAAACTTAATTTCGCATTTATAATACTTATTATAGTTAAGTAGAAAGAAAGAAAGAAAACACGTTTATTTGCGGTACACATGACGCAAGGAAAGAACAAAACACGAAAATAAACAATTTGGTGGAAAATATGCGGCACATCTACGCAAAGCGGCAATCGCTCAGCATAATGCTGCGACCCTATGCGAGACAGAGCCCCAGCGCTGGTTTTCAGCGACAGCCGGCGTTAACGTGATGACGTCAACCGGTGCAGCATATAGTGAAATAATAAAATAAGCCATTACAGGTATCCTATCCTGATAGGTAGTTAGGATTAGGATTCATATTTTGCACACCTAGATTCTTTTATATGTATTTTGTGAATGTGAGAACGTTGTAGGCTTAATAGACTGTAGTACTTGGTACTTGTTGAAAAGCCTACACGGTCCCCCAAACAAACATTGTAAAAGCCAATTATTTTCTAAAGAGTAACCGTGGAGTTACTTGCCGGCTCTTCTCGAACGACCAATTGGAACCGTGCACCTAGCTTCTGACGTTTCATAAGTGCCCATGTAGGTTTATGTGAAATAAAATATTTTGATTAGATTTTGATTTTATGAGGGACCCACAGCACATTGCTGATTTTCAGTGGTCACTCGTAATCGACCCGAAGTCACGAGCAAAAGCTAGTTTGACGTAATTTATTTTCTATTCCTACCCTCATAGTATTACAACTCTAAAACGATTTTATCGAGTTTCACGCCCGCCTAACTTACAGTCGAATCTTGAGATCGATTTTTCATCCCATTTCCGTAATCGGATTGAGCTGAAATTTCGCACAGCCGTGTATTTCTGATGACATTATAATATTAAGGTTCCACATACCTAGTCTGCTTATGGAGATCTAAGATGCCAGAATTTTATGAAAGATTTTAATACGTAAGTACATAAATTCATGCCTATTTTCATGGGGGTGGACAGAAACTACAGAACGCTATCTGCTAAATGATGTTACATAGTCTTTTTGCTTCGTTTCAGTTAGTTAATTGATTCAGGCGTGACTTTGCGGAAATCCATTATAAAATACAATGCATGACGTGCTTGACGTGTCCACACGTCGGGTACGGGTTTGCAACAAGTCAATCGCCATCCTGAGGATGCCTTGTTGAGAGGTGAAACGCGTGTCGATTTCTTACAGGGTTCTTTATGACTCTTTAAGAACAGTTAAGTGGATTAGGTTACTAAATATACGACGTCTATTGTATTTTATTTTCGTTTCAGTTCACAAATCTGGTCATACATGCACGCTAGTTGCAAGTACTACGTACCTGACCTTTAATTTTAATAATTATTTATTTATTTATTTGTCATCACAAATGTTGATTTGGACAGGAAGTGCTTAATCTAAAAAAATGGGTTAATTTTCTATAACTTGTCATGAATATTCAGAAAAATATGGGCGGGCATATTTTTTGTAATCATGTTCTCGAAAACGGCTCTAACGATTTCCATGAAAGTTGCAATATAGGAGGGTGAAAAATCGATCTACCTCATATCGAATCGGTCTCATATCTGGGAAAATTCATTTTCTCCGTTTTTCACCCGAGCAGAGCTCGGTCGCCCAAAGTTTAGAACAAGATGGCTACCTTAGAAAAATTACATGGCAGCATGGAATTAGTAAGTACTACTATCATGGGAGTATGGAATTAGTAAGTAACTACTATCTTGGCAGTATGGAATAAGTAATTATCTACTATCATGGCAGCATGGAATTTGTAATAACCTACTATCATGGCAGCATGGAATTAGTATGTACTATACATGGAATTAGTATGAACTATCCTATAGTATTAAATGATCATTCTATATTTTCACCCGAGCAGAGCTCGGTCGCCCATATACTAAAGGTACTTTATATTATGTAGAACGGAGTGGTCTTTAAAAAAGTTGTTCAGATTGAGGGTCTGTACCGAATGTGGTGCAGACTATGAAACTAAACAACTTTCTCCACAGCACCAACAAAAAAATAACACTGCTGTCCCATACATTTAGGTCGAGTACGTATTGATGTAAATAAAGGTAGATATATTTCATGAATGAAAACAAAACACTACCTACTATGTTATTTATAAGCACTGTTTCAGATATTTTTATAACTTCGACACATGTTCACGACTCTTCGATCATTATTATTCCAGCCGTGCGTGACCCGCTCTGCTATAGTTACGTTAATGAAGTCAAAATCGATACCCGCTTTGTTCAAATACAATCTTGTACTAGAACTTCTCGTAAGAGAGTTTATTTGGGAAAATAGTAAAGCTGTATCTTTTAGTCCCGCTTAAGCGGGCTTCACACGTGCTCTGTTCAGGGTTACAGAATGAAATAAAAGGGGTGTCAGTTAAAACTGACGCCACTTTTGACTACACACGGTGGGTTTTATTGTTTGCTGCTTCAGTTATAATCTGTTGGCGCTCGTAGCTACATGTCTGTGGGTGCAGTCATGGCTTTGAGGGATGATGCAGTGGCAATTACTGGTTTATCCCTAGTAGCATCAATTTCTCGAAGCTTCGACAATAGTTTTGCTTATGCTGAGTCGCGTTTGCCGCGGTGTCTTTCGATTTAACTTTCCATAACCAAGGTTCGGAATGAATAGAATAGAATAGAATATTCTTTATTATGTACACCATAAAAAATACAGATATAAATGTAGACATTTTACATAGGGTGACACAATGGGCGGTCTTATCGCTAAAAGCGATCTTTTACAGACAACCTTTGGATGGATTAAAGGAAGAAGGAGAGACAATACTGCAGGTAGTCAGTGGTGTACCATTTACATACACAATAAATACATACATACATAAAGCATACACTTATCTATAAATATATATATATATATACATTAACAAACATGAAACAAGATCAAGGAACTATATGTAATGATGATGTTTAAGGAGAGAGGAAGTTTATTTTTACCAAAATTTTAAAAGTGGACAAAGATTGAGCACGCCTTATCGACACGGGTAAGGCATTCCATAACCGTACTGCTTGAACTGTAAAAGACTTGTCATAAAAGCTGGTGGAATGCATCGGCATCTCTAGTCTCAAGTTTTCCGATGACCTCAGATATCTATTATGTGTGTCGTGAAGGAACTTGAAACGTTTTTTAAGATAAGAGGGGTTGTAGGATTGAACAAAATACTGTAGAGCTGAAATAAGATATGATAAATTCTTCTAACCATTCTCGTTGATTCGACATTATCACGTCGAAATTGACTAGATGCTAATCGTGGAACCGTGAGGAAAAAAAATACGTGTAGTCGTTACGGCTGGCAAAACTGACAACTGCACAGTTTTCCGCTACAGACATTCAGTTTTATCTAATGATAATTTGATTAGTTATCAGTTCAACTGTACAGTTCTCAGTTTTTTCTACACACGATACGATTTAACTGAATATTCCAACTGAACAGTTAAAATTGTCTGTTATACTTATAACTGCACGTGTGTAGCCCGCTTAAGCAGTGGTACACTTTGTGTTGCCATCTGACATTATGCTGAGCTGAGACCCTTTTGGCATTAATAATCATTGTTTTCTCTTTTTTTTTGTTGTAAGTTGTAATTTCTGCTGTAATACCAATAAACGCATTTTTCTTTCTGTCTTTCTTTCAGTGTAGTATTTGCTTGTGGCTATTTATGTAACTAGCTTCTACCCGCGATTTCAGCCGCGTGATTTGGACTTTCGCATCGCCCGCCTGAGCCTTTACTTCGTTTTTTCTTCGGGTTCAATCTAACTTTTTTCCTTTTGCTCGGCTCTTAAGGGTCATAGTGTGATGATAATCAACCTTGATAATGAAACTTTTTAGTTGGATAAAGATTAGTATCATGATTTTCTCTCGATTCTACCCGTAGTTTGATTAACAAATTTGAACAGAAAACGGTTATTGTGGCTTAACTATAATAATTAGACTTATGTCTCGCTACCTTTTTTGTGGGTTATGATGAGTACTATAAACATGTAGTACATTATTTGGAAGCCGATTGGCTGTGCCATCTGTAGTGTTTGACAACTCTGTCATCCCGTTTAGCTCCGATGTTAAGGATCTTGGTCTGCATGTTGACACATGTCTTGACTAGCGAAAACAGGTCACGACTGTAAGTAAAAAAGTCACCGGAACGGTGCGGTCGCTCTATGGGTTGAAAAACCTTCTCCCATTACACATATAGGCAATGCTTGTACAGTCCTTAATCTTTCCCATAGTAAATTATGGTGATGTGTGTTACTATGACCTGAATGCAGATCTCCTCAATAAACTTGACCGCCTTCTAAATAACTGCATTCGATTCGTTTTCAGTCTTCGTAAGTATGATCATGTGTCTGCGCACCGATTGCTTTTAAAATGGTTACCCATACGACAACGCAGAGAGTTGAGGGCTATGTCCATGTTGTATTCTATACTGGAAAATCCCACTTCTCCTTCTTACCTGACTTCCCATGTTCAATACCTATGCTCTGCCCATAGTAAAAATCTTCGTTCTACCAACAATCGTCTTCTACGATGTCCTTTTCACCGTTCTGGTTTTATTCACTCTTCTTTCTTTGTCCGTGCGGTTTTTCTTTGGAATGCGCTCCCTCTGAACATCGGAATGGCAACCAGTCGGTTATCTTTCAAAGTGAAGGCACGTGAACATATTCGTAAAAAATTGGCAGAATCATTGCAGCGCTGATTTGTTGGATTTGTTTTCTCCTCTACCTATCGTTATTTCTCCTGACAAAGTTTATTCGGTTTATATGTATGTATGTCTGTATCTATGTATTAGTGTGTATTAATGTTCAAGTTATCTATCCCTTATGTTGCACCTGCCATGTTTTGTCTCTGCATCACCCTAAGTTTGACTGGTAGAAAATGCCTCAGGCATTAAGTCTGCCTTTGTACAGTTTTTTTACTTGTGCATGAAGTTTTAATAAATAAATAAATTATTTTATGTTTAATAGCCGACGAAAAGTCATTGACTCCTACCGCTGCGCCCGCGTTGTCGTCAACCATAACTATTTTATTACGCGTAATTTTGACTCTGTGATATCGTTTAAAGTATTAATTTGAATGATATGACGTCAAGTCATATTTTAATCTAAATTAAATGCCCAACTGAAATAATATATTTTATTGGATAGGGATAAATATAATACCGGTCAAAATAGCTTCGGAAATGACAATGACATTTTTATCAAATTCTGAAAGATAAAAATGGTTACTGTCCTTAGAAGATAGACATATGATATCGCGGACTTTTTTGTTGAACTTTTTAAGATCTACAATTCTGTAGAACATTTTGATGTATCTATTACGGCTTACGGGGCGCACGACAGTAAAGCTCCCAGTTGGAATGATTTTTTCCGACATCTTCACCAATAATCGTCGTATTTCAGCCAATTTACACAAAACTTTAATGAATTATACACAAAAACCTTCCTCATGAATTACTCCGTCCATTGGTGAACACCGTTTGAAAATCCGTTCGGTATTTTTTAGTTTATCGTGTTCAGACAGACAGACAGACGCAGCGAGGGACTTTGTTTTATTATGTAAGGATTAATATTTTTCGCAGCGCACGCCAAATACTGACGCTTAAAGGCAAATTTTTGATACTTTGGGTGACATTATTACAATTTTCGCGTACGCTTGCACTCGCTATATGTGCAGCGTGTCTGTTTGTGTGCGTGCGTTTTCGGTCGTCATATTGAACCAACCTTCTGTACTCATCAAATGCCTACCGTTTTGCCTCCACAAGTACCTAAATAATCGCGGATTCACAATGAGACACCGCAACTTTCGAATTTCGAAGTGATATAAAGAAAAGAGCTTCTGCTTACCACATTATCACGCTTGTATACCCGAAGGGGCTAACAGATGAGTAATAAAATACACCCACATTTCACCTGTAAACTACTGTCTTCAAATCTTTGAAAGCGAACATCGTCTCTGTTTCTCCAGGCTTTTGTCATGTGATATGCTAACCAAACTACCCGAGTTTAAAGGATAAAATTCTCACAATACCCTCGAGAATTTTCCGGTGTAATTTACTTTGTGGACGCTTTTTTAGCTAAAATAACCTTCCGTTAAAGCCAGTGTTTCCCTGAGGCCTTAAAATTACTGAATATATTTTTTGTCGAAACGTGCCGTCTTCCTTATTATAGTTTCGGAATGCTAATATGGAGGTCTTTGATTTGGTTTTTTTGGTTTAAAACGAGTGCTGGATACCCGATTTTATAAAGTATTTTTTTTATAATTCAAGAATTCAGTTTGTTCCCAAATCGAATATCAAATGTTTTGAATAGCTTTTGTTTTTGTTGTAGATAAAGAATTGTATAGATTCGCTGGAAAAGGGATGACGACAAAAAAAATTTTTTGTCCGTCATGGACATTATTAAAAAAAATATTGGACACGTATTTCTTCTTTTTTTACGTAATCCAAAGATTACGGGGATACATTGAGGTAAAATGTGCCATGACGTCACGAGTATGTAGATTTTATACTTACTTGTGACGTAGCGAGCCCCACTCCCCAACTTAAAATGCGTTTTATCTAAGTAATTTTTTATTAATATGATAAAGCAAAAAATACGTGTGTAATATTTTTTTATTATCTGACTGACGGACTAATTAGAATTTTAAATTTTTTACCCAGGCATCATCCCTAATATCGATAGTCTTTGACACGCATTTCTAAACTGGTACACACGGCTACATACCATAAACTATTAAACGAGCATTATGTATATATATATATATATTTTTTTATCACTTTGTCGAAAACGGCTCTAACGATTTCGATGAAAGTTGCACTATAGGAGTTTATGGGGGCGAAAAATCGATCTAGCTAGGTCTCATATCTATGAAAATTCGTTTTCTCCATATTTTCACCCGAGCAGAGCTCGGTGGCCCAAAGTTTACAACAAGAATAATGACAGATGACACCTTAGAATAATGACATGGTAGCATGGAATTAGTAAGTACCTACTATCATGACAGCATGGAATTAGTAAGTACCTAGTATCATGGCAGCATGGAATTAGTAGCTAGTGAGAATGTGGAAATACGTATGTCACATATTTAAATGTGATATTATATAATGTAATTGTATTTGATTTTTTTGAAAGATAATGTTACTACTCATATTTTTGTGAAATAGTTGTGCCGGAGGGTATTATGAACTATCCTATACTATTAAATGAGCATTCTCTATTTTCACCAGAGCAGAGCTCGGTCGCCCAGGTACTCAAGCTAAAACGCATCCTTTCCAGTATAAGCTGAGCTCTCATTGTACGGAAATCCTATACAATGCGAGATCAGCTTGTACAAGAAATGTGTAGCTTGATATGTATCCGTGTGATCTATCTAATGTTGTCGGGTAATACTTTTCAAAGAAATCGTACCGTGACAGCCGTTTTGTTGGGGCTTTTTTTTTTTTGAGGGTGGGAAATTATCAAATAACTTCTGCCGCTCTGTGTGGAGCGAGAGGGTGTGTCAGACTTTTACTGACTAAAACCCACCCGAGTTCCTTCCGTTGCCCGTGTGCCGGGGCCGCGATATCCCTTTCGGACAAACTCGCAATTACGGCAGGCATTGGTCCTTACGGACCCCGTCAGTTGGTGCTGACATCTCTTTTAGGCGCGCGTGGAACGCAACGCGCCGTCAACCCGGGCCTGGTCCTAATCGGACGGCGAGCTACCCATTGCTCACCACCCGCAAGCCCGCGCCTGAGGTGGCCGGAAGTCGGCTCGCGACTCCCGACGCCCGGGGCAGTTATACCCATAGACTGAAAATCAAGTTTTTGGTCGTTGTATGAAATGAAATGAAATTGTTTATTCTGTAAATAGGATTTCGGAATCACTTTGACAGGTCATATTAAAAATAAATAGGCTAGATGAGTTTGGCGTTTCCTAATTGACTACTCTGAGAAGAAACGCCGAAATAAACTCAGAGACCGCAGTCTCTTTTAAAGTCAGACACAATCTTGGTCAGGCCATATGAGGACCATAGACTAGTCTATGGTCCTCATATGTGTGTCTGAAATAGTCTTTTGAGGAAAGAACCACACAGATTTTACTGGACCTGTCCAGTCAGTGCATTTGTCAGTAATCGGGGAGCTCAACTCAGAACATTAAGAGTTCAACGACAGACAGACCTCATCACCTGTCCGCCTTTACCCAACTATGTTGGGGTCGACTTCCAGTCTAACCGGATGCAGCTGAATACCAGTATATTATATGGAGCAATTGACTATCTGCCATGACACAGTCATTAGGTAACACGATACTCTTTGGCAAGACTGGTCTAAAATATAAGAAATTAAGCTAAAATTTGTGCGGTTTACATCAATCGCACTATATGCAATGTAGACCTAAAAATCAATTCCGTCAAGAAAACAGTACCTACATAAGTTGTTTATTAAGACATCTGGTAATGGCGTCTCGTAGAGCCTCATCACACTCTCAAACACACTATAAAACTGATTTACATCCGTCCTCGTAACAGAAGGTCCAGTTGAAAACCAGCGTCAGACTAGTTGTCATTTATGCTGAACTGGGCCTGTTTGGCGCAGCCGTGAGGCACACAATATTATTTTAAGTATCTTTATTTTTTCTGTTTTTTTTTTGTTTTTGTGTGAATATTGTGTGCCTGTAAACCTGAGTCGAATAAATTTATTTTCTATCTCTTTTTTTCTTTTTCTTTTTGTAGACGCGACTCTACGTAGAGATCTTTTATTGAAAGATATTTGATACGGTAGAGTTTTGTTGGGGAGCTGAGAAAGTGTGGGCAGATAAGTGACTGTCTCTCAGACCATCACAACCCAGTTACTGGGTAACACGATACCCCTTGGCTCAGACGACCTTCTATAAAAGTACTCTCGTGGAAAAATATAAGGCTATATATTATAGCATTATTTTCTCCCTGGAGATAATACTTTAAAGGAAGGGTGGAAATCAAATTACTTTCTATTTACTATAGAATTAGGAACGTAAGTCAATGAACTCGAGATTATTAAGTTTAATTAAATTACGAGTAATTATGTTTATTCTGTTTTCATCTACTAATTACTTTTGGGTTCCGTACCTCAAAAGGAAAAAACGGAACCTTTATAGGATCACTTCGTTGTTCATCCGTCAGTCTGTCAAGACCTTCCCGGCCACCGTAGGCGCGGGCTTGCGGACGGTGAGCAACGGGTAGCTCGCCGTCCGATAAGGACCAGGCCCGGGTCGACGGCGCGTTGTGTTCCACGCGCGTCTCAAAGAGATGTCAGCACAACTGACTGGGTCCGCTAGAACCGATACCTGCCGGGGTTGCAGGATAGCCCGAAAGGTATACCGTGGCCCCTGGCAACGTACAGGCAACTGAAGGAGCACGGGTGGGTTACAGTCAGTAAGAGTCTGACACGCCATCCCACTCCGCCCAGAGCGGGAGAAGTTATTTTATAATTTCCCACGCAAAAAAAAAAGTCTGTCAAGACCCTTTTACTCAGGAACGCGTAGAGGTATCAAGTTGAAATTAATATCAAATACGTAAGTATTATGGTCCTTTGGAGCTCAAAATAAAAAAATCAAGCAACTAAGTCAACGCAATAAAAACATACGGCCATTTATGCGACATATTTTGATACTCGCAAATAAATCAAAATAGGCTATAGGGTAGGGTAGGGAAGCAATATCTCACAGCACATGTAAAGGGAAAAGTCCGCAGATTATTAATTTGCAGTTTTGTAACACATTTTTTTTGCGTTTACTAACTAACAGTAGGAGAATTGACCGTGACGTATATCAATGTCTCCCATACATCGATATATGTCATGTTTATCAACTACAATGTTAAGTTTATTTTTGGGATGAATTCATCCCAACTATGGAACCCTTCATTGCGCGTGGTCCGACACGCACTTGACTGGTTTTAGGGATCCTTACCCTTTTGACTTGTAGTAGACCGCTTTGCAATGGCCAGCCATATTAGCCGTATAAACCGATGACCATTGGGGCAGACGTGTTCTTGAGTTGAGACCGCGAATCGACAAACTTAAAGTAGGACGCCCTCAGGTTAGGTAGAGCGACGGTCTTCGCAGGGTGGCTGGTAGCGGCTGAATGAGAGTTTAGAGGCATGAGGAACAGGGTGTATGGTTCACTCATACTCTAGAAAATGGAGGACCCTCCGACCAGACGGGTGTCGTGTCTGACGGGCAACTGCCCAACGATTGATGTCGTCGGGTAGTTTTATATATGTCGTTTGTGCGGTAAACTCTAATTGCGTATTTTGTAAAAATATTCTGATTAAAAAGAGTGTCCGTGGAGTTTCTTGCCCGTTCTTCTCCATAGGAACCTACTGCGCTTTAGAATTGGCAACTAGGTTCATCTTTCTGACTTGCCGACCCCTTGACAATAGGGTTGAAGACTAAAAATTTTTTTTTTTGTCCGTGTTTGAAATTATAAAAAAATATTGGACACGTATTTTTTCTTTTTTTACGTAATCTAAAGATTACGGCGATACATTGAGTTAAAATGTGCCATGACGTCACGAGTATGTAGATTTTATACGTACTAGTGACGTATCGACCCCCACTCCCCAACTTAAAATGCGTTTTATCTAAGTAATTTTTTATTAATATGATAAAGCAAAAAATACGTGTCTACTATTTTTTTATTATCTTACTGATGGACTAATTAGAATTTAATTTTTTTTACCCAGGCATATCCCTATTCAAAAGTATCTGTAATTGGTATAATTGAAATTAAAAATTAAATTAATTAATTAAAATTAAAAAAATGATTAATTAAAATTCAATACAAAAGTTGAAAGTAACATAATTTTATTGATTTCAAATGAAAATTTTATTGAATTGACTTATGACATTTATTTTTATATATTTTTTATTATTATTCTGATTTTAATGTAATTTGGATAATTGTAATGATTTAAATATAGATTGCATGCATGACGTTTCTTAAATAGGTACCTATTTAGTTATAGAAATTCAGACACGATGTAAAAATTGTTATTAAATAAATTAATTGAATCGACTTTGAAATTATATTAAGAAAAGAAAGAAAAATAGGGTTTATTTTTCACAGAAACCCGTGCACACAAAAAGATAATTAACTCTAATAATAAAGAAAATAAATCTATAGTCACGAGCACTAAACAGAAATACTAGGCAGTTGCACGTCGCCCGTCGTGACAGTGACAAGAAAGCTTCCACTCAGCATGATGCTGTGCTATAACAGACCCACAGCACTTCTCTGATTTTCTGTGTTCACCCGATATGTCAGATTTTATACGTTAATCAAGATATTATCTGAAGGTGTTGAAAGATACCATAAAATGAACCGCAGATATTCTTTAATATTCGACAGGATCGTAAACAAGAAAATCTGCTATTCTCAAGCATTTTTCCGCATGGTTCTTCAATTTCATTCATTCCTTTGGGAGAAGGAATGGCAAAGTGGAAAGTTATGTCAGCCATTTTTTGCGCGGAAATAAATATGGCATTTTACTTTTGGGTTTGAAGTCAGCGACTTGCCTTAAGTACTTCTCGTCGAGTTCTTAATTTATTATGGTAAATTGATATAATTTTCTGTAGCTTTATTTGTTTTTTTGTGTCCATCAAACGGTCAGCGAGTTTTAAAAAAAACGTCTGAAACAGATATTCATTTCAACTTTATACCATTATAAAATTGCAATGAATATCTCAAAGTCAAACTCATTTATTTGCTTTAAATGCGGTAATACAAAGGTGATATTAAGTTCTTGTACGATGACACATTTCGCTATATTTTGGCATGCAAATATTAATAGTAAGGCTTATTATATAAGCAATTATCTATTCCTAAAGTTGAAAATAAACATGAAATTAAAGTAAATCAATCTTAAATTTTCAAAACAATAAAAAAAAATATATTCATTTGGCACAACATAAAAAAATAACACAACAAAATTGTATCTATTACCACAGATTTTAATATGTAAGGAAATGAGTTGTTTATTTGTTATTTTATAAACAAAATCAAGTTAAAAAAATCTACATAAGTAGTATTATTTTTAATCAATCTTCAATTTACACCACACAACTAATAAATAAAAAAATATATGTAAACATTTTATTTATAACAGAACAAAATTATATCTACAATCACAGGTTTTAATATGCAGGGAAATGATTTCTTTGTTTGTTGGTTTGTTATTTTAGGTTAAAATAAAGGTTTTATTTTTAAACAAAATCAAGTTCGTTAACATAAAAAAACACAAGCTTTATAAAAAAAAAAAAACCTACTCAAGTAGTTTATTTTAAATCAAGCTCAGACTCATAAAACCACTTCTCATATATATTTGTACGCGTAGTGGTCAATTTGAACACTAAAAGCAGAATATTTGTGACTCTGATACCTAATACTCGTAAAGTAAAAAAAATCGCCAAACCTGTATTATATAATTATGGAAAAATATCTAGTAATTTCCGTTTGAAATAATCTTATTTTAAAGTTGAATACTTCCGAATTTTGAAATAATCCCAAATATTTCAAAAATCGAACCCTATGTTTCAAACAAAATTATAAATAGCCGAATAGTGGCCGTCGGACTGCCAAGTCATAGATCTCGAGTTCGAACCCAAGGCACGCGCCTCTGACTTTTCGGATTCATGAGCGTATTGCATAATTATCACTTGCTTCAAAAACGGTGAAGGAAAACATCGTGAAGAAACCGGTATGTCTGAGAGATATCCCTCGACGGCGTGTGAAGAGAAGTCAGAGGCCCACGGGCGACATAAAAACTCTGACGCCAGGTTAGTTACTAACCACACAAAAAAGAAACAAAGAACCAAAATTATGCGAAAAAATGCCTCCGCACAAGATGTATGATGATCTACCTCTAATTGTAGCATGGCACGAAACATATTCAATAAACACTTGTGAGAATATCATAAATTAAGTGTGCGCCGTCTGTAAATTCACTTACGCTGCCACGCTCCGGCTTTTACGGGCAATAATTTTGTAAAACTGCCTGAAATTGTGTTACTTGTGTGATAAAATCATTTCCTTTTAGCTTATGCTTATTTCTTGGTCTTATATTTTTAGTACTGTCTGCTTTTGTTAAAATGTCAGTTTGTTTTGTTCGCCTCAAACGTTTGAAAGAAATAAAGAAGGAAGAAAATACATTTATTTAGCACAGACTAAAAGGCACACAACATATTATAAACAAGTAAAAAAAAAAATAATCTGCGTGCGCAATTTATTTGACAAACATGTAAACAAACACGAGTTTTCTACGTAGACAAACATCAACTTCATGCTAGTGTAAATAAAGTTGATTTTAAACCGACTAGTATTGTTCAAAAAGTCATAAAACATATGAAGTTGTAGCGCAAACTGAACGCACTTTAATCTGCGTTCGCTATTCATTTGCCAAACATGTAAACAAGCACGACTTTTAGAAAAAACAACTGTAATGCCGACACATAATTATATAGTGCGTTGTAAGATGTTAGTAGAAATGTATGCCTCACGCCTGCGCCAAATAGGCCCAGTTCAGCAAAAATGCCGTTTAACTAATGTCTGACGCTGGTTTTCAACGTACCGAAGTGTGAGGTGAAGTTACAGTGCCGTTCATTATGTTTGATAAAATAAAAAACAATCTGCCTAGCCTTTTCCCAACTATCGTAGGGTCGGTTTCCAGTCTAACCGGATCCATAGGATAATAATGGTATTCATATTATTATACATGGCGCGACAGCCTATCTGACCTCCACAACCCTGTTACTTGGTAACACAATACCCCTTGGTAAGACTGGTTGTCAGAAATTTAGGCTTCTGTCTACCCGTAATGACTGTCAAATATCTGCGAATGACAGCTGCGACCAACGGCTTAACGTGGTTTCCGAGGCACGGAGTGGTTTCCCCATCCACGAACCGATCGTTCAAATATAGTGCAGCTGTGCAATCGTTTAGCCATGAAATTTATGATGTTTGATAGCCTTTCGAATTCGGAACTTTATGCCAAAATGATGTGCTAATCTTTTTCCTTATTGCAAGCGAAGCTTTAGGCGTAAAACTCACATCTAATTTCCAATTCCATAAAATATTTATAAAGCTTAATTATAAAATCATGAAAACTTTTCCCTTACGCATTAAGAGTGTTTGTTCTGAAAGTGGGCAACGACGCAAATAGATGTCAAATATTTCGCTGTTTTGATTAATTTAGCAATATTACTGTATGGAAATAAGAAATGTGGCTAACTAGCGAACTAGAATATTAATAATGAATTGCAATTATAAGATTGAATTTGATGTTGTAACCGTTTTAGGTGTAAAAAAGGCATTTGGAAAGTTTCCAAGTACTGTTTTACATGTAAAATTAAATATTCGATTAATTATTGCATTTCATAATTAATTTCTTAGTTCACTAGTTGTCCACATTTCATATTTCCATAAAGTAATATTGCCAAATTATTCAAAACAGGTAAATATTTGACTGCTATTTGGGACGTTGCAAACTTTTAGGATAAACGCTCTTTAAAGTACGTAAGAAAATCATTGTGTGTTACCAAGTAATGTAGCGTGTATGAATTCGTTTATTTACCTTAGTATTTTTGGCAGTGGTGAACGATACATCCTAGAAATTATAGGCAACAACAAGAGTGCGGAAATAGGAAAGGTCGAAAAAGATCCTTAATTAAATACTTTTCCTCAATATACAATACAAAAAACAAACACCTGTCTTACTGTCCTCGGTTTCCTCAATATTAAAAGCTTTTTACTGTCCTATTTACGAAATACATAGGGATACCTCATGCTGTTATTAAAATAGTAGTTGTTGCCCGTGACTTCATCTGTGATCCAGGATGGAAAGTAGCCTATGTCCTGCTCCAGGTCATGGTCTACCTATGTGCCAAATTTCATCTAAATCCGTTCAGCCGTTTTAGCGTGAAAGCGTAACAAAGAAAGTAACAAACCCAGTCTCGCATATAAAATATTAGTTAGGATTAGCCTATGAGCCACGCCAAGTCATAGGTCTCGAGTTCGAACCCAAGGCACGCACTTCTGACTTTTCGGATTCATTTGCATATTGTATATATCACTTGCTTCAACAACGGTGAAGGAAAACATCATGCGTGTGAGATATTTCTCGACGGCAGGTGAAGCCAACTCTGACATCAGATTAGTCACTGACCACACAAAAAGAAAAAGAAGCCTATCAGTATGGTGTGGAGCTGACCGCCCTCATGTCCATGAGATAATTATGGACATGAGGATAGGATAGCCTTTTCCCAACTATGTCAAAATCGGCATCCAGTCTAACTGGCTGCAACTGGATACAATTTTTTCATGGAGCCGCAGTAACTGGGTGACACCGTACCCCTTGGTAAGACTGGTTGTCAGACTTTTGGGACTCTGACTGCTCGTAACGACGAACGAATGACAGCCGGGATCAATGTCATGCTTTGTGCGGCACTGACGGGTTTCGATATGTAATGGATGATCACCCACCCATGAACTCACCGCGGCAAGCGTAGCTTAACCATCGATCGACCCTTGCCGCTGTTATCATTTAGACACGAGCTAAAAACAAAAATAAAAAACTTTGAAGTACAAAATTTTAATTAAAAAAGCACTTGAAAAAACAATCATCTCTTTTCAAGTTACCTACCTCAGAGGTCAAAAAATTGTGACCCTTTACACATCCTACCACTTAAACCCGTTAGCATTGAGGACCCTTTCGTGGGTCGAAAGGGACCCACACAATATACCCTTCACGCGTCCAGCGGCACAAGAATAAAAGGACAAATTGTTTGCACTTGACCCCTTGTATTATTTAAAATAATGTCGTGGCTTTAATATTAAAATGGGTTTTTATTATTTTATTGTGTTATTAAAAGCCATTACTTTTTATGGTCAGTTTACCAACATAATTATTATTTTGAATTCATAAAAAAAAAATTGAGTCATTTAGATTTAAAGATACCGAGCACCGCTGTGCGGAACTGCTGTTCGTGGTTTACTTCTGAACAGTTGTCAACATTCACGTGTTATCTCTGTGATGAACGCCGCACTACTGGTATGCCGCGCAGCAGTGCCGTCGCAGCAATATCTCGCAGCATTGCTGCCGTGCTCGGAAAGTAATCTCATGTGAACCTATAGAAAATATATGGGGACCAGTACTGATGCGGCAGCACTGCCGCATGTAGCATTATTCGGGATCATATGAAGTAAAATATAAAGTTGACTGGCCACAGCTACGTAGGATTTTAGTTGCACGAGGTAGACCTATCTACATTTATGAAGGCGTTGCTCCACAGCAGCCCACAGCTAAGCTAAGCATCTGTACTTAACTTCACTTTGTCTCCATATGTTATATAAGTGGGATCCACTGTTTTTTTCTGTTCTGTGGGGATCCACGACCACACTACGCTCGAATGCGTGTCTGAGAAACAAATGAACAACGCAGCTTACGTGGCAAACTTGTCCGTGCAGATCCTGAGTAACAATTGACGGTCGACTTAAACGTCTCATCTTTGGTTTTATTACCAGGTTGGTCTAGTGGTTGCAAGCCCTACCGCTAAACATGAGGCTCTGGGTTCGATTCCCAGGTTGCGAAAATTAGTATTTAGTTTTTCCTATTGGAAAAACTTGGGAGTCTACATTTGTGTTTGCTGCATGAGACGCAAAAAGGTGGGTAGCCTCAATAATATTATCATTCAATGGATCAAAGGACACAGCGGTTCGCGGGGCAACGACGCAGCCGACAAACTTGCCAGAAGGGGGTCGAGCATGGCACGGTGGGGCATGAACCCATTGCGCCACTCCCCTTCGGGTATCTACGCACTCTGGTAAGGAAACGAACCAGGGACCAACATCGCAAACTATGGTTGGACCACGGTGAGTGCAGGCAGGCCAAGGCGGCACTCCCTACAATTGATGGCCGCCTCACGAAACAGGTTCTCCGACTAACGAAACAACAGCTGCGTACAGTCACAGGAGCTGTAACTGGCAATGGGTCATTTAATAAACACCTCTTTGTCATAGGAGTCACAGACAGTTCGTTGTGCAGAGCCTGCATGGAGGACGATGAGACAGCAGGTCATGTGCTGTTATTCTGCCCGGTGGTCGCCACATACAGGGCAAAGTACTTCGGTAACCCAGGTGCCTTACGTGAGATTGTCAGTGACACCAAGGCGTTGCTGGCCTTCTTTGGGGAGCTGGGGTGGATCGTATAAACGATTTTCCCAGCCGTACGCAAAATACGCGCTTTGACATGGAGTTGCGGATACCAGCCCGTATTGCCTATTACCTATGAGACGCGAAATCTGGGCGTAATTCGTACTCCTCTGCTAACCCTTCGAGGTATACTATACAGGCGTGGTGTTATGTTATGTGTTTTGTTTTTAATGGTTGTAAAGTAGTTGTGTAAAACAGTGTTCAAAATAACTTTAAATTGCGTTGATTTCTCATAACCGAGCTCAGAACACCTCTAAACTATACATGAGCTAGCCGAGATAATCCCTGGGGAGTCGTCATGTTGTAAACTGTGGAATCTAAAACTTGTAAACTTAGATTGAACGACATTTATCATCACTATTCAAGGCTTAGTTGTAGGGATAGTTTTAATTGAGTATTGCAGCTTCGCTAAATTAAACAAAACCTAGAAAATGGAGACTGGACTTTATAGGATGTGGTGTTAGCAGTTGGTATAATAATATAACAGCAGCCACAGAGCAGACTTAAGAGTCGTAGGTTCAAACCCAGACAGGCGCTTTACTTTGTGTAAACAATTTAATCACCACTGCTCTCAAAACGGTGAAGGAAAACATCGTGAGGAAACCGGCATGTCCTAGAACAAAAAATTCGAAAACATGTGACATCTACCAACCCGCACTAGGCCCATGTGGTAGATTATAGCCCACTCAGTGGGAACATTACAGCCTGATTATGTTATGTATGTTAACACCAACCTGTCCCACTGCAGGGCAAAGGCCTCTTCTCATACAGAGAAGGCACGAGCATTGATCACCACGCTTGCTCAAGACGGGTTGGTGATTTCAAACTTATATTAACTATAAGTCTAGGTTTCCTCACGATGTTTTTCTTCCACCGATGTCAGTAATGTCCAAGATAATTTCAGAAAGTACATATGAATTGAAAAAGTCACATTGGTACGAGAGAGGCGATGAGACGGTCATAACCACTGGTTCAGCTGGTATAATCATGGTATAAGTAAATGATTGCCGAATGAAGGAAGGCGTAATGATGGCAGGCCAGCTGCCAATTGGACAGATAACCTGCAAAGGATGCACATATGTAACAGTTGGATGCCACGAGCAAAGAAACTCGACTACTAGAATACTCAATTAAGACATGTTTTTTTTTTTCCTTTTTTTTTCTGCATTTAAATTTGTATCCTGTTTACACCTAGTTCTATGTGGATTCTCTTGTAATTGAAGGAGCACTGCAAGTAAAAGCACAATTTTTTTTTGTGATTTATATCGTGTTTATCATCGTCTACCTTTTCCCAACTATGTTAAGGTCGGCTTCCAGTCTAACCGGATGCAGATGTATAGTATATAATACCTGTATTTTACATGGAGCCACTGCCTATCGGATCTCCACAACCCAGTTACTGGGTAACACGACACCCCTTGGTAAAACTGGTTATCAGAATTTCGGGCTTCTGATTACCCCGTAAAGACTGTCAAAGATGTACAAATGGCAGCCAGAACCAACGGCTTAACGTGCTTTCTGAGGAATGCACTCATCCTTAACCTTAAATGTCGACCCGTGCGGCTGTTATTATTTAGCCAAGAGCCCCTGGCCTATATTTATATTGTGTTTATATGTATCCTTTATTTGAGATCCAAAACAAATGATAGAATATTTACATTTATAAGTCTATAATTTTTATAATGAACATAATAATGAGTAATCCTCTTTAAAAGATTTATAAATGTAGAAATTTTACATATGGTGACACAATGACAATGAGCGGTACTCAGCTGTGGGTGGTACAAAACTGACGATGATTATGATGATAACTAACAATTGTGCCAAAAATTGTTGTTCCACAGAATGGTTAAGACGCAGATATATGCCAGTGACCTTGAGTGGTTAGCTTGCGTGTTCTGTACTGAGCTCACGCAACGCGTCGTACGTCCTGCCAGTAAAAGTACTCGCCCATCAAGGAGCGCTGTCCCAAATTAGACGCATTATCAATTTATTATACATAAAAAAATGGTATTTGAAAAAAAAAACGTATACTGAAAGGCCAATAATTAAATTATATTTAAAATGGCGAAAGTTTCAAAAAAATACGCTTGATAGATTTTGCGTTATTCTCAGTTTTTTATTCGCGTTAGACATAACTTTACAAATTAATTTCACTATGTAATATAAACACAATCTAAAGTATGCATATATTAGGTTATTAAAGAAATACTCTTATTTAACATATATTTTTTCCAACTCATTAACACTACTCGTTTAGACGTGATATTTCAGTATAAAATCATTAAAAGTCGGTTACCGTCGCCTTAAGACAATGCCTATATGGCGGTGATCTCTCGCGTCCGGCCCTGGTCCAGGCTATGGTTCGGAGTGAGAGGGCATGGGCAGCCGTCACCTCCATCTGCGAAGCAGTAATGCTCACGAAGGAGGAGACGGAACGCGTGAGGGAGAGGCAATTATTTCGCGTCCTCACGCCCCTAGCCGCCACAGGAGACGCCCTGGGCGTCGGAAATAGCAGGCCGATTCCCGGCCACAATAGGCACGGGCTTGCGGACGGTGAGCAATGGGTAGCTCACCGTCTGAGAAGGACCACGCCCGGAACGACGACGCGTTGTGTTCCACGCGCGCCTCAAAGAGATGTCAGCACAGCACGGTCCGCTAGGACCGATGCCTGCCGGGGTCGCGGGAAAATATACACGAATGACAGCCGGGACCAACGACTTAACGTGCTTTCCGAGGCACGGGGAGGTCTCGGTATGTTTAGATGGTCACCCATCCACGGTCCAACATTGGCAAGCGTAGCTTAACCTGAAGGCCAATTCTCGTACTTAAAAAACTTTCACATTCAAGTCGCAATCTGTCAAACTTGTCAAAAATTTTGATAAATTGAATGTATTTTTGACAGATTGCAAATGACATGCGAATGCGAACGTTCTCAAAAATTACGGGAATTGCCCCTGTAATCGATCGACCCGTGCGGCTGTTATTACTTAGCCACGAGCTTACCACAGCCGCTTATGAAACATTTAAAACAATTTTACATCCCACAACATCGTGCGGTAGACCGGACGTTGCGTGTGGTTATAAACAAGAAAATAAAACATTTATGAGTTTAAAAATACATCTACATCGGGTGTATGGCTTTTTTTATTCAATTATTTAAATAAAAATCCGGATTTCTTTGTTTAGTTATCTATTGTTATTGTAACCTGCTTATAATTGAATGTTTTTAGCGTTGTAGTTTGCAAGTCGTGTGTATGGGATTGTTTGTGCGTAACGAAAGTTAAATAAATAAATACATTCTTTATTTCATCAAAAGATCTTAACAATAATTATCCTTGGAACATTTAATATCTCCGTAACCAGAAGGTTTCACAGTATGGTTCAGTAAAAAAAAAATATCACAATGACGGGGAGTACAAGTGACACGAGTATTTTACACCCGATAAAGTTTGGACTACTTAGTATGGACACTAATTTGTATCGTACGTAATCGTATGATTGTGGTCGAACGAATTGAGTGCGCTCACTGAATACGTTTTTCTCCGCCAAATAGGTAGTGTACCGCTGATATCGCATTGAATGCACGAAAAATCCCAACAAGTTCGGATTGGTACGTACGACTAACTCCCACTCAGTCTGCGCACTCCCTTAGTATTAGTAAGGTCGGGATCGATCGTGCGTGTTCGTATGTGTTCGCCGCACTAGTAAAATTCGACTACCATGCATTCACACAGTGCCGGCCTTGGAGTGGGGCGAGAGGATCGGTCGCTCTAGGCGCCAGATGGCAAGGAACGCCAATAAACCAAATGCGTCGTACCTAGTAGTTTAGTGTCTGATTGAAATTAACACCAAATATTAATTTAATTATAAAGCAATAAAAACTGTATTAGTCCGTGTGATGCCAGATCTAAAGTACCATCCCTGAGTGTCGTAAAAGGCGACTAAGGGACTCACTAGAGAATGGGCAGCAGCGTTCTCTACGCGTTTTAGCGCCATACTGCGATCGCCGACCCGCCTGCCGAGCGTGGCGATTATGGTAAACCCCCCAATTCGGGGGAGGCCTAAGTCCAGCAGTGTACGTCTTTCGGCTGAAATGATGATGATGATGAAAAGCTTTATTCATGTTAAAGAAGCAGGAGTATACTAGTTAGAGCTACTTAATAAACTTTAAATTTGAGCAGTGATAGCCAAGTGGTGTGACCGTCAGACTGCCAAGTCATAGATCTCGAGTTCGAACCCAAGCCACGCGCCTCTGAGTTTTCAGATTCATGTGCGTATTCTATAATTATCACTTGCTTCAAAAATGGTGAAGGAAAACATCGTGAGGAAACCGGCATGCCTGAGAGATATTTCTCGACGGCATCTGAAGCCAAATCAGAGGCCCATGGGCGGCTTTAAAACTCTGACACCAGGTTAGTCATTAACCACACGAAAAGGAGAAGTTTAACTTTAAATTCAATAAGTGTTGATTTTTGAGGGAATAATTATTTATTTAACATGAAACCGAGATTGAATTTACGTCGATGAAAGGGTACTGAACGACAATCTCGCTCTAATACTGATCAAGGGTAGGGCCAGCGCTGCTCACAGTTAGCCAAAAATTCGCCTCCAGGCATTGTGGACCGCTTGTTTTAGTTCAAAGTTGAAACTAGCTAGAAGCTAATTTATATAACATTTTAAATGTTGTTGTTACATTGGAAGGCTAGGCTTAGTAAGCCCCGAGGCTAATCTCTGTGTAAATCATTCATTTAGCTTCTAAGCAGAGTTTCCCAACTATGTTGCGGGCGGCTTCCAGTTTAACCAAATGCCACTTAATATCATCTATATATTTACATATATATATATACAATATGTAAAAAAAACCTGCCCGATCCGAAAAGGGTGCATAGGTACTGTAGTTAGAGCTATATATAAGTAGGCACGCCTTTATGCCTGGAGGCTTTTATTTAGATATTAAGTTCTGTTTACGTTTAGTTTTTATTTCTGCCTGAGTATAGTTCTTGTTGATTTTCGTTGGTATATTGGCGTGTGCTAGCTGACATATGGCTAACAATTTAAATAATGTTTTGTGTTGCGTAATGAAAATTATATTCCATATAGAATCATATTATTTTTCTAACTGAACAGACAGCTGTGCTGCTGGGCTGTTGCACCACTTCTTCCTCCCAGCTAACGCACTAGGAAGTGGTGAAGGATGGGCGTTTTGGGGGACTGTCTTATGTAATTTTAGAAAAATAATGAGGGTGCACACGGGCGAAGCCGCGGGTAACAGCTAGTATTTTATATGTAGCGACTATCATCTAAAGACAGTCCATTTGCCTTTGACTTTTATGAAATTGCTTGGCAAACTATCAAGCGACCCATCTCATGGTAAGTGGTTGTGTATAATCCACATCGCCACATGCGCTCCACGCATCACACTGACGTCACGCAAAATCCTGTATCGCACAAGCAGGGTTTACCGCGCGACTAGTCGATATACAACGTCCCGACATCAAATGTCGGGCAGTTGCCCACCAGACACAACACCGGTCTGGTCGGAGGATCCTCCCTTTTTTATAGAGAGTGGGTGAACTTTACACCTTTACCATACAATAATTCACCCCATTTTCTTTTCTATAATCTCTCACACACCCATCCATCTTTATTTTGACCTTCCTCTCCTGTCCATTCATTCACATTTATATTTATCACTATTTTATTCACATGCGTTTCATCCGTCTTCATCAGTTGCCCATACCATGCAGCCATTACCTTTGTAAATCTACTATTAAACGAGCAATATTTGTATATATATATTTGTAATGACGTTCTCGAAAACGGCTCTAACGATTTCGATGAAAGTTGCAATATAGGGGTTTACGGGGGCGAAAAATCGATCTAGCTAGGTCTCATATCAGGGAAAATTCATTTTTTCCGTATTTTCACCCGAACAGAGGTCGGCCGCCCAACGTTTGGAATAAGATGGCTGTCTTAGAATAATGACATGGCAGCATGGAATTAGTATGTACTATGTTTACATGTAATTAGTATGAACTATCCTATATTATTAATAGAGCAATCGCTATTTTTACCAGAGCACAGCTCGGTCGACTATGTACTAGTAGATAAATATACATATAACTGGCGAAATCTGGGTGTTACTATAGGCAATCCTCTGCTTAACCTTCCGGGGTAAATCAGGCGTGATGATAAATGTTTTGCGCGTAGAGAAAATCCAACATTTTACTAAATACTTCGACCTACACGAAAGCAAAAGCGACCACTAAAAAAAAACCTCAAAATACAGGGCGGCGTAAAATCTACAACATTAATCAAAAGGTAACAAGATACGCTCGCCCCGGAACCTGCTACCCGGCAGCCGGATACACCGGACGTCCGGTCGTCCGGCGCCGGAGACGGCTGATTGGAGCGACAGCAGCCGTCAACTACAATATGTACGCAGTTAATCACTTTATGTAGACTAGTCGGTAAGTGAGGAGTTTGTGGGTGAACTACCCGTAACCGCTTGCATTTATACTGTGTTCGCGATTTAGTTTCCGAATATGTAAACGAATACATGCCTTTGGAAAAATTACTTTAATACTGACACATAAAGTACATTTTGCAATTTTTTTATTCTTTTTCTTTTAATAAACGTGTTTTATTAAAATACCTTTTGTTTTATGTATAATAAATTAATAATGCATCTAATTTGGGATAGCGCTCCTTGATGGGCGAGTACTATTACTGGCTAGACGAGTGGACGTACGACGCGTTGTGTGAGCTCAGTAGAACAGAACACGGAAGCTAACCACTCAAGGTCACTGGCATATATCTGCGTCTTAAATGTAATTAATTAAGTAATGTAATCAATTGGATACAAAGGATTTAAACATCGTATACACTTGTGGTGCATGACCATAATATCGCGCACCTACATACGAAAAATATCACGCCTTTCGCCAGATATGGTAGGCAGTTATATTCTTGTACCCCAACATTTCGCCAGTTATGTTTAGATCCCCTAAAGCCATTAAGGAGCAAGCCGGGCACAAATTAAGCTCCGGAGTGCTACTGAGAAATTCACACTTGGTCCGATCCGGGAATTAAACCCAGATTTGGTTCAGCATTCGTGCTTTGACGTTATACAGGCTGTTAGGAAGCTGGGTTCAAAGACTCAAGAGGGTGACAGCTGACACTATTTAGAGAATTGAGACATACATGTCTTAAACGAAGTATGTTTTTTTTATTAAATAGATTAATACCAATATACAAATAATTGTTTTTCTTTCACAAGTTATGTACCACATCTAGTGGTTGAAGTGACCTTTTAGACAAAAATTGCCTGTGTTAGGACACTTCGCTCTTCCGAAGCTTAAAGTTACGTGGTGTACCAACAATTTTGAATCTTAATATCTTAAGAAAACAATTCAAAATAACTTTACAAAAAGAAAAAGTTATGCCAAATTTTGAATTTACTTATATAAGAATACAAATGGACGAAAGCAAAATACGAGTATGTACTTTAGCAGCTAATAAAAATCTTATAATATACTTTTATATAGTAGGCGTGTGTGTTTTGTGATGAATGAAATTAGTGAGTGGGATGTATGTGTGTGAATGAGTGTGGATTGTATGTGTTTTTGTGCGTGGGTGGGTGTTCGTGTGGATGAAAGAATTACGATGCGTGCTGCAATAGGTCCTCGGTTTCCTCATATGTAAGTAGTTTAATTGATTTAGTTATAAGTTTTTTGCATTTGTAATAGTTTTTGGTGTATAAATGTAGTTCTTTGTTAAATTTGTTATACAGTTAGGATGCACGTCTGTCATATTGTATACTAAAAAGTTTTAGATTGTGGAATATGCGCCACAAGATCTTTCCTTATTTTTGTTAGATTACCAGCATCGTAAGGCAGTGTCTTGTAAGCTGAGAGTAAACTGGTATATTTTGCTGATGTTTTTTAATTATCAAAAAACATCAGCAAAATATACCAGTTTTTTAACATTTACATTGTTGAATATTATATACAAAATGACATGATTACTTTGTAAAGTATTATATTATTTTAATTATTGTGAAAGTGAGGACTATGTGGTGTTTTTTTCTTTCTTTTCTTTCTCAGTTAGTTTTAATGATGGTCGGTGGTAGTTTGAGTAGTTTATGCGGCCTACTCATAATATTCTTTCTTTGGTACTGTTCGTCGAGTTGAGCTCCACGATTACTGACAAATGCGTGCACTGACTGGACAGGTCCACTCAAATCTGTGTGGTTCTTTCCTCAAAAAACCATTTCAGATAGGTACTGATCTACATGGTCCTCATATTATGGCCTGACCAAGATTATGTTTGGACTTTAAAAGAGACTGTGACCGTGTGAGTTTGATTCGGCCTTTCTTCTCAGAGTACTCAGGTAGGATACGCCGACATCATCTAGCTTATTTTTAATACTTTTTTAATATGACGTGTAAAAGTGATTCCAATATCTTATTTACAAAATAAACAATTAAATTTCATTACATTTATTTTGAAGTGCAATATATTAGTATTTTTTTAAGTAATTGAATTTCTGTTTTTTCCCGACCTCTAAAGTGTCCAGTTTTTTTCAATATCACTGATGCTAAACTTGGTTTATTAGATTAGGTACACATCAGTCAAACCACAAAAATGAAAAAAAAGCATTAAAACTTTAACTGGGGCGCTGTTGGTAATTTACTGACAGAAATTGGGTTATTTAAAAAAACTTAAAGTAGTGATTTTGATTCAGCGATTCTGTGGAAAACTTGACTTTGCCCTTCACCATAATTGCGTAACACATTGTTAATCACAATCTGAATAATTTTGAACGATATTGCTAATCCATTGGAGGAGCTCGTGGCTAAGTAATAACAGCCGCACGGGTTGATCCATCAGGTTAAGCTACGCTTGCCGGGGCTGGTCCGTGGATAGGTGGCCATCTTTACATACCGAGACTTCTCCGTGCCTCGGAAAGCACGTTAAGCCGTTGGTCCCGGCTGTCATTCGTGAACCTTTGGCAGTCGTTACGGGTCGTCAGAAGCCCGAAAATGTTACAACCAGTCTTACCAGGGGGTATGGTATTACCCAGTTACTAATTTGTGGAGGTCAGATAGACAGTTGCTCCATGTAAAATACTGGTATTCACCTGCATCCGGTTAGACTGGAAGCCGACCCCAACTTAGTTAGGAAAAGGCTAGGCAGATAGAATGCTAATCCATTTTTTCATCTTTATTTCATATTGTTACATTGAATTCAATTTACTGTTTCTTATACAAAAATAATATAATATGTATTATGTACAAGTGTGTAAATGAATAATAATGTTCGAAAAACGTAATGAATGTTGTTGAACTATCAAATTGCATTGCTACTGTTTAATGCGACGCAATTACCCCACTATAGTGATATAAAATGCAGCCCGTTTGTACGGAAAAATTTAATAGAGAATTAATAAATCTAGTATTCCTGTTAACCCTTCAAACTTAGCCAATTATGCTAGTTCACTTGAACAATGCAAGTCACGAGCGCGCTCGCCAGTCGGACGCCTTAATCGAGTCTATATGAGATCATCATTACTATCGAAATGCCTTTATTAAGAGCCTTAGGAAATACTAGTCACCCTGTATTTCATGGATTCAGGGTGACTTGTCATTTCTTCGTATTATTACGACGTATACATACATAAATAAAATATAAAAACGTTGTCTTAACTATCTTCCAAATTAAGGTCATGGTTTCATAGACAACTTAGCTCTATGTATCATAGATTCGATTTTATCAGTATCTTTTGAAAATCTCACACTGTATACGGCTCGAACTGCTGACTCACTCAGGCATTTGTATGGCTCGGAACTCGAGCATAAAATATTCCGATAAGAATGTAAATTCTGGCATATATCCAATATTTTGCTTATTGAAAATGGCTGCGGGGGACTTTTCGACTTTTTGCAGTGAAGCCAAAAGCAACTGTACAAACAAGTAGTTAATGACTTTTCTTGGCTCCCGGAATTTTCATATATCACGCCTGTGTTCCCGAAGGATTCAGCAGAGGTACATAAAGTTCAGGGTACATTTCGCCAGTTATGTTTAAGTCCCATGTAATAGGAGGAGAGCCTATTGCCATCAACCGGGTAAATATCTGGTTAAGTGCGGGCTTCTTGAACTCTGGGCTGCTACTGAGAAATTCCAGATGGAAAAACCCAATAACACTTTGCCCGACCTGGGAATTGAACCCAGCCCTTATGCTCAGTAGTAACGCCTGCGAGCACTACAGCAACGACGCAGTTAATACCTAGGCTAACTATTCTTTATACCTAGGTCTTAAAAATCCCCTGAAGTTGTCAGTACTGCCTATGGTAGGTGGGTCGAAGCAAGGACACCCTTCTCAGGTGGAGATTCATAGATGACTCCGCCCTGGGAACCTAAAACGGCCGCTTTGGCCGAATCATATTAAGATAATTTTATGAATCACACAAACTGACAATTCATAATATTATCTGCGTTCAATTCATGTTAAGCAGTTTTGAATTTTATTGAAATAAAATTTAAACTTTAAAATTATAGAATAAAAATCTCATTCGATTAATAAAAACTGTAAAGAAAAAATATTTGATTTTATTAAAATTAAAATTATTTACGGTCTTAATTTTTTTCATGCGGCAATATTTACACCAAATATGATTCTGATATGAATTGAATTGAGATACAGCTAAAATATGTGTCACCATAGAGGAATTACTTATGATCTGTTGGGAATTCAGAAAATGAATTGCTTTTAGAGGAATTGCTTAATATGGCCGTTTTAAGCCCCTGGAGTGTAAATGTAGTGCTGTCCTATCGTGACTAGCGTGTCGTGATGCCTGCACGATGCAGGAGCAGATGGACGCTACAAAAAGGACCAAAGTCGTAGCCAAATTCTGGGCTGACTCTGGTGCATCTACAACGAACACATAAGAACTACGCATCACACCGACGACGTCACGCAAAATCCTGCGCAAACAGGGTTTGCCGCGCGACCTCTAATCAAAATCAAAATCAAATCAAAATCATTTATTTGCATAAATAAGGTACAGAAGGTTGGTAAAACGTACAGAATTGTTCTCTTATTCTGCCTTTAGTTTCGGCGTGCAAATATAAAATAAGGTACATAATTTTATTTAAATTAATTGATCATAATCATGCAGTCATTAAACAGATAATCCCATTAAAATTTTATTATTGAATTAAAGAAATGTCGATATAACAATGAGAAAAAAAACCAGATCTACCAGAGATCTACCAGAAATAAATGTCGATATAACATTTAAAAAAAAAACGAGGTCTACCAGATCTCAAGTGCGTATGCCGCATCTCCCCACAGACAATGGCCCACCTTCCATCCTGCGCCGCATGCAAGTCACCTGTGCATTTGATGATCTTATCGCGCGTCTGAATTGAATTTGAACTGAATCTTGGCAAGCAGTCGTTTTTCGGTGTCATGTATATCATAGGGAGTATAAAACATGACTATGTTTTATACTCCCATATCATAGGGAGTATAAAACATAGTCATGTTTTATACTCCCTATGATATACCGTATATGTCTGGTGTTCTGTGAGAGAAAGTATGCAAGGGAGTCCACTGTTTCATGTTAGTTTAATTAAATTATATACAAAAAATTGACAATATTAATCTTTTTATATTTCTGTGTTAATTAATGTAATTGATGTTGTACCGTTTCATTAACTATAAATAAATAAAAATAAAACTTAGATTGCAGACGTACTATTTGGAGACTGGGTGGCTAAATACCGGCCAGAATCATCTTTGACGTTACTCAATAGTTGCATTCCACATGTAGGTATTCTTAGGTGCCTCAAAGAGATGTCAGCACCAACCGACGGGGTCGAAAGACCAATGCCTGCTGGGGTTGCGGGTTTGTCCGAAAGGGATATCGCGGCCCCGGCACACAGGCAACGGAAGGAACACAGGTGGGTTTTAGTCAGTAAAAGTCTGACACACCCTCTCGCTCTGTCCAGAGCGGGAGAAGTCATTTGATGATTTCCCATCCTGATAAAAAAAAAGGTATTCTTAGGTGGTAAACGTATAATGAGATCATATGGACCCTGTCGGGCACGGCAACATAACTGAATTAGGAGAGTGGAAGCATTTATTAATTATATAACATTACATACCAAATTACTATAATATAATAATGATGTAGGTATTTTCTAATAGCTTTAATCAATTAATCTGCCTAGCCTTTCCCAACTATGTTGGGGTCGGCTTCCAGTCTAACCGGATGCAGCTGAATACCAATATTTTACATGGAGCGACTGCCTATCTGACCTCTACAACCCAGTAACTGGGTAATACGATACCCCTTGGTAAGATTGGTGTCAGACTTTCGGGCTTCTGACGACTCGTAACGCCTGTCAAAGATCCACGAATGACAGCCGGGACCAACGGCTTAACGTGCTTTCCGAGGCACGGAGGAGTCTCGGTATGTAAAGCTGGTCACCCATCCACTGACCAACCCCGGCAAGCGTAGCTTAACCTGATGGATCGACCAGTGCGGCTGATGTTACTTAGCCACGAGCTCCTTTTCTAATAGCTTTAATACAAAATATAAACAGGTAGGTATATATTCGACGGGGTCGAAAGACCAATGCTTGCTGGGGTTGCGGGTTTGTCTGAAAGGGATATCGCGGCCCCGGCACACAGGCAACGGAAGGAACACGGGTGGGTTTTAGTCAGTAAAAGTCTGACACACCCTCTCGCTCTGCCCAGGGCGGGAGAAGTCATTTGATGATTTCCCATCCAGAAAAAAAAAAAAAAAAAAGGTAGGTATATATTGAGAGATGTAATTATAATTAATAAATGTAATACAATTTAAAGTGTCAGATACTTAAGATATGACTTTAGAAGTCTATCACTTAGGTATTTGTTTACCGAGTAGTACCTTAGAATTGACAAAGTTTTATTTAAATATGTTAATTTTCTCTTCTTTTTTATTGATGCAGGTATTTTATTAAATAATTTAATGGACATTACGTAGGAACTTGTAGAGTGCATTTTAGTGAGTAGTGGTTAAGCAGTCCCCACCAAGGTTCATTCATGGATGTGTGACCATACCCTCATTAAAGTTGAAACTTACCTTTAATGACTATTCTGTCGCTTGGAAACTAATCAAAATACTATTCACAAACATACAATCGCTGAGCTATGAACAATGGAATTAATCTATAAAGTATCTAGACTGAAGCCCAGGTCGAGTATTGTTTCACAGATCTAGCCGATTATTTACCTGAGACCCCTGAGGGAATTGAATAGAACGTTGTTTACATGAAGCGATGGCTATTTGACCTCCACGGTTTAAACTGGACAACTTAAGTTAACTTAAAGGTTAGACAAATAGAGATGTTAAAAAAAAAAATAAAAAAAAATTTTGTCCGTCACGCCGTTCGTGACACATATTTTTTCTTTTTTTACGTAATAAAAGATTACAGCAATACATTGAGTAGGTAATCCGGTAGATTTTATACTGACTTGTGACGTAGCGAGCCCTCACTCCCCAACTTTAATGCGTTATATTTAAACCATTTTTAGGGTTCCGTAGTAAACAAGGAACCCTTATAGTTTTATACTGAAGATGAGGTCTAAACGAGTAGTGTTAATGATTTGGAAATAATGTTAAATAAGAGCATTTTCTTAATAACTTAATACATGAATATTTTAGATTATGTTTATATTATATAGTGAAATTGATTTGTAAAGTTATGTCTAATGCGGATAAAAAAAAAAAAAATGAGAATCACGCAAAATCTATCAAGCGTATTGTTCTAAAACCTTCACCATTTTAAAGATAATATAATTATTGATCTTTTAGTATACGTGTTTTATTAAAACTTTTTGTTTTATGCATGATAAATTAATAATGCGTCTAATTTGGGACAGCGCTCCTTGATGGGCGAGTCCAATTACTGGCTGGCCGTACGACGCGTTGCGTGAGCACAGCACAGAACACGCAAGCTAACCATTCAAGGTCACTGGCATATATCTGCGTCTTAAGTACTTTATAATTTCCATTTAATCCACCAAACTGGGTCCGCGTGGGGGATTATGGCCCACTTCCTTTTATAAAGAGGAGGCCTGTATCCCAGCAGTGTTTGAAGTCACAAATACGGATTGTAAAAACAAAACAGCATTCACGCTTGAGACCACTAGATTAAGATAATCATTCAAGCTGCAATATTTTTTCTCGATGTCAATCAATCTGCGTAGCCTTTTTCCAACTACATATTTTGGGGTCGGCTTCCAGTATAACCGGATGCAGCTGAACACCAGTATTTTACATGGAACGACTGCGTATCTGACCTCCACAAGCGACCTCTCCTTGTTAACACTGGTTACTTGGTTCTGAATTAATTAAACACAGAGACTTTTCATCCGGCGAATTTATTGTCAGACCTGAATTTATTGACCTTCACTTACTTTGTGACCTTTTTAATTTATTGAAGTTTGTAATAGAATTTATTGACATTTGTAATAGACTTTTTTGTTATTTTTAATTTAATTTGTTGATTTTGTAATTATATTTTCTGAAATATATTTAAAAAAAAAATCTGTTGACATTTGTTCTTCTTTCTTTTTTATGTTTGTTTAAGTGTTTTGTCTAGTAAATGTATAATATTAAATAATGCCAAAATGTATCGGGACTCTCATCAAAATAACCACCATATCTGTATACCTACATTATTGGCAAATAAATGATGTCTATTACCTTCGTACTTCTAACCCGTAACGGCTGTCAAAGAGCTACGAACGACAGCAGGGACCAAAGGGTTAACGTGTTTTCCGAAGCACAGCTGAGTCTCGGTAAGTAATGGATGGTCACCCATCCACGAACCGACCGCGGCAAGCGTAGCTTACCTTTGATCGACCCGTGAAGCTGTGAATATTTAGCTACAAGCTCCAAATTTTTCTCAATGTCAAACCTGGTAATTACATCCTTTCACTCCTCATTTACTACGAAAAGAGGGAAAAAATATCGTTAATCATAACTCTAAAGATGATTTCCGATTGCCCCTCCTGACGCCGACGGTTTCCGACGCCCGGATGTGAAAGAGAAGAGCTTTAGAGTGAACTTACTAATGATTTGTAAGAAAAAACGATGATGGAGTGTCCATTTTTGATAATCTAGGAGATTATTTTAAACGGTAGTAAGTAATGGCGAAGGTTCGGTTGAATTAAGATAGGTACAGACATTTTAAATTCTCCAATAAAAATTGGTGTAAGACGTTGTTGCCTTGGAAGATCTGTAAGCCTCCGGTGTGGGACGCAACCTGTGCCGACATATCACCATCACCTGCACTATCTCATGTTCCTAGCACGGCGGGCTGTGCTGGCGCCGCTGTTTTGGCTGCTGAGACCCTCAAGCAGCGCAAATACTATAATCTTATGGGTAACTTCAGTTTTGTGCCGTTTAATAATAAATAATAATAATAATAAAATTTATTTGTAGACTTGGAAAACATACATAAATACACAGGATTAAAAATATATTGTACAATAGAGTCACATTAAAGGGCGAACTGATGCCTCCTAAACTAGGCCAAAAGCCTGTGTTTTAGGAGCCAAGGTTCCTCCAGGTATGACATACAACTTTACTGATATTAAGTGTCGTGCAAGTACAGTCCACAACATAAATTAAACAAACAATGCCTTAATTTAAATACAGTATTAGTTCATTTAAGAGATTTCTGTTTGGGGTCGCAACGCTCGTGTCATGGGGCCCGTGTGCGCGATTCCTTTTTAAGGCAATTTCTCACCCACTGGTCGACACTCTTCACGTGACCAGAGGGTTGGCTCGTTCTTTGGTCAAAGAATTAGCATTGCCAATCAATAATGCCAGTCGTCAGGGCACGGTTCCGAATGACAGCGATGCGGACGAGTACTATGACGCCTGAGTGTACTTTTGTATTTTTATTTATTTATTAATTTAAAAGAGTGTCCGTGGAGTTTCTTGCCCGTTCTTCTCCATAGGTACTTACTACGCTTTGGAATGGGCAACTAGCTTCATATTTCTGACTGACCGATTCCTTGACAATTCAAAAGTGCCTGTAAATGGTTTAATTGAAATAAATGCTTTGAGTTTGAGTTTGATAGTTACTTACTTAGTTAGTCATTTAATTTATTGTTAAATTGTATATTTTGTATCAGATTTGTCATATAAACTTGTTAGAAGACTTTTGAAAATAAAGCTTTTAAAATGCTGTAGCTTTTCCTTAATTAATTAAATTATAACTTACTTAATAAATTTCCTTATTGTCATCATGTCCCCATAATTATTGCGTGTTAAGTTTATGTTGTTATCAGTTTAAACAACCTCTTACAAGCTTTGAAAGACGAATCGCTAGCTCTGATAAAGTGCCTAAATTACAAAATGCTAATTTAGCTTTGTATAAATGCGTGCGTTTTGTTAATTGTTATTATGGTAAATAAAGATATTTTAAAATAATAAAGTTTTGCTATTCAATATCAACATGTATATGGTCAAGACTAAGTCTATCAAACATGGAAGGAACAATCCGAACGGACGAAACGGATCCGATCGATCTGACCGCAGAATTCAGTTACGAACTTGACTGCTCATTCAGACCGTGGTCACAGTTTGCTATCCTATTGTAAGCGTGAATTCCTCAAGATGATTCCAGTAGTGCAGTTTCGTCATATATCTAACTAGCTTCTGACCGTGTCGTCGTTCGCGTGAGGTTTCTCGTTCCAACATAAACCATATCCTATGGCACTCAGCTGCGTGTAGCTTTCTATAAGTGAAATAATTTTCGGAATTGATGCAGTAGTTAATATTACCCCCTATATACAAAACGACAAATTTTACCACTTTATAATATTAGTATAAATGCAAAATAGTGGCCAAGTGGTAACCACCCCGACTTACGAGTCGGTGGGTCCGAACCCAGACAGGCGCTTTACTTTGTAAAGTATTTCATCACCACTGCTCTCAAAACGGTGAAGGAAAACATCGTGAGAAAACCGGCATGTCCTAGAACCAAAAATTCCAAGACGTGTGTCATCTACCATCCTGGGTGCGCGTCGTATTATATATAGCCCACTCCCTCTCGAAGAGAGAAGGAGTCTGATTATGCTAGAGGCAAAATGCAAAAAGCAAGCGTGGTAATCAACGCCCGTTCTTTCTCTGTAAGAGAAAAGGTCCTCCGGTACTACAATTAATTTTGCGGAGATGAAAATGTTGAGATAGATGTGTGGAGTGACGAAAATGGATAGAGTAAAAAATGAGTACATAAGGGGAAGTTTGAAACTGGCGCCAGTGACAGAAAATAACATCGTAAGGATGGATTGTGTATGGGATGATTTGAAAGAGAAGAGAGTGAATGATAGCATGACAGTTGACAGGGGAAAATAGAAGAAGAAAACGTGTTGCGCCAACCCAACGTAACATGACTCATGTTACGTGGGGTTGGCGCAACAAGTAAGGCAGGCAAGGACAGGACGATGATGAGTATAGTTACAAATTTTAAGATGATGCCAATAGACGTTGAGAAGTTCTGTGTGTGTCAAATCTCCAAAATGCCATGAGCACACGTGGTGATCAGTACAATGAGCATTCTTTTCTTAGTTTTGTGGTATGAGGAACAGGGTGTAAAGTTCACTCATCCACCATAGAAAAGGGAGGATCCTCCGACCAGACGGATGTCATGGCGTCGTCTGGCGGGCAACTGCCCAGAGGTTGAAGTTGGGAGCTTGTATATTTATGTCCATTGCGCGGTAAATTCTAATTGCGCGATGCAGGATTTCTGTGACGTCAGGTCTTTGATGCGTAGTTCGTATGTGTCTATGTAGATGCCGCCACACTTAGCATGGCGATGGCAATTTATATTGAGTCAGCCCAGAATTTGACCACGAATTTGGCTCCTTCAGTAGTGTCCATCAGTAAACGTAACGTGCAGGCAACAGTACACGCTGGACACGATATTAAGTGCCCCCTTTTTTGTTGGACAGCACTACATTTACACTCCAGGGCGAAGTCATCTTTGAATCTGCGCCCGAGCAGGTTTTCTTTGCTTTGGTCTACCTGGGTCCGGAGTCTATTTAAAGAATTTCAGGTAAGCCAAGACAAGTCATATCCACGTGGAAAATTTTAAACAGGTTTTTTTTTACCACCTCGAGGAAGCGCTTCAAATTCAAATAATTTAATTTCACATAAACCTACATGGGCACTTATAAAACATCAGAAGCTAGGTGCATGGTTCCAATTGGTCGTTTCCTATGGAGAAGAGCTGGCAAGAAACTCCACTGTTACTCTTTTAAAAATAATTCACCTTTACAATATTTTCAAATAACAGTATTAATAGCTAAGGACAGTGTAGGTCTTTCAACAAGTACCAAGTACTTAACAAAATAGAAGATGGTCAATAAATATACAGTCCACTAAGCCTACAGCGTTCTCACATTCAGAATATAGAAAAGAATCTATACAAAATATGAATAAATTAATAAAAATAAAAACCTATTTTAAATGAAATGATATGATTTGCTATTCATATACTATACATTATACTACAACTGAATAATTATCATGTACACAAAAGCCACTAAAAAACTGTCGAAATTAAATTAAGCTTGGCCTCCATCTCACCTGATGGTAAATGATAAGTAGGCCGAACATGGAAAGGAGCTGCACCCGGTATCTCCAACCACGGAAGAACTGGCTATCTTATCTCTCAGGTGGTCCAACCACTTCACGGAGGCGATCGGCGGCGGCGATCTCTCGCGTCCGGCCCTGGTTCAGGCCATGGTTCGGAGCGAGAGTGCATGGGAGGCCGTCACCTCCTTCTGCGAAGCAGTTATGCTCGCGAAGGAGGAGGCGGAGCGCGCTAGGGAGATGCAAGCTGCACGCCCTCGCGGCCCTAGTCGCCGCAGGAGACGCCCCGGGCGTCGGGAGTCGAGAGCCGACTTCCGGCCACCGTAGGCGCGGGCTTGCGGACGGTGAGCAATGGGCAGCTCGCCGTCCGATAAGGACCAGGCCCGTGTCGACGGCGCGTTGTGTTCCACGCGCACCTCAAAGAGATGTCAGCACCAACTGACGGGGTCCGTAAGGGCCAATGCCTGCCAGGGTTGCGAGTTTGTAAAGGGATATCGCGGCCCCGACACACAGGCAACGGAAGGAACACGGGTGGGTTTTAGTCAGTAAAAGTCTGACACACCCTCTCGCTCTGCCCAGAGCGGGAGAAGTCATTTGATGATTTGGCATCCTGAAAAAAAAAAAAAAAAAAAAAGGTGGTCCAACCACTAGGCTACAGAGGCAGTTAAAGACGGTTTATGGTGGAACGGATGGGACGTGCATTGATCACCATATTCACAGTATGAGAAGAGGTCTTTGCCCTGAAGATGTAGTTACTGGCATATCAATTATGTTCAAACCACATTTTCTCCCTCAAAGCAGCACTTTCTCGATAAATGTCGTACCTATGTCATCCATCAATACATTTACGTCGTAAGTTTGAGAGATTTTCGAACGTAAATAGGTTTAAAGATGAAAAATCTTTCGCTTTACTATGCTTAATATCAATCTGCATTTTCCCAACTATGTTGGGGCGGCTTCCAGTCTAACTGGGTGCAGCTGAATAGCTAGCATTTTAATGGAGCTGCTAACTATCTGACCTCGACAACCCAGTAACTGGGCAATACGATACCCCTGGTAAGACGGCTGTCAGACTTTCGGGTTTCTGACGACCCGTAAAGACTGTCAAAGATCCACGAATAACAGCCTGGACCAACGGCTTAACATGCTTTCCGAGGCACAGAGGAGGCTCGGTATGTAAAGATGGTCACCCATCCACGAACCAACCCCGGCAAGCGTGGTTTCACGTGATGGATATGGCCTATGCGGCTGTTATTACTTAGCCACGAGCTCTTGCTACTATCCGGATTTTTTTTTGTCCGTCTCTTAGAAATCGTCTTGCCAAGGATTATCGTGTTACCTAGTAACTGCGTTGTGGAGGTCAGATAGGCAGTCGCTCCATGTAAAATACTGGTATTCAGATGCACCTGGTTGAACTGGAAGCCGACCCCCCATAGTTGATGAGGTCCCTCACATTGTATTCACTTACTTCGATTTTCATTCGATGAAAAATTATTGATAAGTCACCGATATTATTAAACAACATTGTTTTATATCTTTTTTTATGCGATATAAGGTTATTGTGAATTGTATTGCATCTTCGAAGTTTTCATTTGTGCTGCAAATAAATAGTATCGAATAAAACATAATATTTTTTGATGAGCTCTTCTCCTTTTATTATATATTTGTACTAAACAGAGGAGCGTATGAGTATCTTTCGTTATTATCTGCCATATTTTAACTACAGTGAGCGTTCTGTGGGTAGTGTTGGTTATTGCGCAATAGAAAAAACGTTTACAGTTCAGATCAAATTATAATTTACCATCAAATTAATAACACTAGCAATTCAAATTCACAGTAGGTACACGACACAGCTATACGGAGCGCGCGACATTTTCTAAACGTATTCATTGCTTGACCGCCACCGATGAACCTGCTTAGCTTCGGCTGGTCCGAGCGTTATGTTTTAGACTCTGTCGAGCTGGTGCTCTGGCGTCCCAATTAGTCAACTCAGTAACGCATTTCCGACATACCTACATAATAATAATTATATATTTTACTGTTAGTGTTGTATAATGTATTAAGGTATAATTCACTGTAAATCCTAACTAATATTTTATATGCAAAAGTGAGTTTCTTTGTTTGTTTGTTACGCTTTCACGCTTAAACGACTGAACGAATTTGGACGAAATATGGCACATTTATTGAAACCTCACGGCGCAGCTAGTAAGTAAATAAAGGTCAAAGTTTTGAATAATTATTTTGTATAGCTATTTTGTTTCGTTATCACCAAAACGGTGAAGGAAAATATCCTGAGGAAACCGACGTTTCTTTGAACCAAAAATTCAAAGACATGTGAAATTTGCCAACCCGCACTGGACGCACGTCGTAGATTATGGCCCACTCTCTCACACAGAGAGGAGCCCTGTGTCCCACTAGTGGGAACATTAAAGGCTGATATGATGACGATGATAATGATTTTGGTAGGTACTCACCGATATCAGGAGTTATCCATTGAATCTGAAACAACAACAAAACATTAGTTATTTTTTGTTAAAATATCATTCATTTTCTTAACATTAGACTACGCCTAAGCTCGTTTTATTAGAGCATACTCAGTTTTGTAACTAAATTTCAATCTGAAATTTCTCTAACAAATCCTAATCTACTCAAATGGAGTTTTAAAACAAGATCCATTTCTGAGAATACGGGTCTGAAACGTCGAAATTTTCTTTCCAAACAAAATAGTCTCTACATATTATGGGTGTTAATTAAGGCAGCTTCTGTAAAATGTCATTCTCGTCTTCAAATATATTTTACAATGCATTTGCTCGAAAAGAGCGTTTTCCAAGCAGTCAATTTGTGCGGAAAGTGTCACTTTTTTTCACTAGTGCTTTTTACTTTTCTGTTTTTTTTTTTAATTTTTGAGATCGTCGTCAGCCCGTCTCGTCTCAGAGATTTCATTATTTCAGAATGATGATGATGACGATGGCGATGATTATGACAATGGTCAAAATCAAAAAGTCGAAGTCGAAGTCGAAGTCGAAGTCGAAGTCGAAGTGGTTACACATCGCAGACGACTGCCGTAAGGCTCACTCGTTTTTTTTTTTTTTCCACGCACAATGCATAGTAAAACGTTGTATGATACACGTGCGTAAGATGATTTCCGACTCGTGTCGACTTATACACTCGCTCGCTTCGCTCGCTCGTGAATAAAATTGCCACTCGTCGGAAATCACCTACCTTCCGCACTTATAGCATAAATAACTATAGTTGTCTAATGAATTAATAGGTCAGCGACGAACTTTTAGCGTCTAATAAATGGTTTTCAAGCGACCATATATTGTAAAACAAGCTACTGTTATTATGACGCAGCATGGTGATAATTCTTAAGCAACTAAATTTGTGATATGTCTACGCATTGCCAGCTTCTAATAAGTGTATCAACTGCAGCTATAAAATAATATCAACGTACTCTTATTTCTTGTAGTCACCTTTATTTTTATAAATTAACATAAGTAATTGATGAGTGAATCTACTATATTTGAACATAAAATTACCTTATTATTGTCATCAAATAATGGTCAATGATTCGCTCTAATTTCATGTATTCACCTATCTATTTATAATGTTACCATAAGTAATTGATGACTTGACTATTATACCTACCCAATTGAACATACAAAAAATATTGTCATCAAAAACAAATGCGACGTAATGCACCTTGCGCTAATTAGCCTGCCTGGCTGCGAGTAACTTGGAAGTAGCGCTCGCTCGGCTCGCGCGCGGTTGACACAGTACTAATAACCTAACCCATTTCATATTCCGTTATCTGTTCCATTTCACCCAGTTCACATTTTTTTTATTTTTAACTATTTATGTTTAAAACTCATGTCAAGCGTAAGTGATGTAATATAGTTTGGAACCAGGACTAACTAAACACGAGCAGTACGCAAAATTCGTGTATACATTGTAATCACAGATTTAAAAATAGTATTACAATATATACGCGAGCAGTTTCCTATGGTTGCGGTCTGGCCTTGTATAGATTGGAAATATGCGGTCGCACCCCTCTCATTCGCAACGAGCGTCAGGTACAGCCCGCGCTTGTGTTGCTAATTTTCACGAAAAAAGAATATTATTTATTAATTTAGTTGTTGAATAAAAAACCTTGATTGCTAATTTTGAGGCTGGAATTTGATTTTATTAGCAGACAGATGTTGAATCTCTAAAATATATAAAGTAGCTCACTTACAACATTAGTCGTTGAGTTATCAAGTCAGAAGTAAATATATTTATCTGTAGCTCTGGGACATATTAATTTACGTTCGTAAATTGACGCTGGCTTTTTGATATTCTGTTGGAATAGTAAAGATGATGAATAAATATAATTGAAGCTGTTCTATTAACTCGTAGCCTACATATAAAAAAAGACGTTAGGTTGCAGGCGCTAAAGAAAACTTGTGTTGCTGCACTCATAATCTCCCTTATAAAACAATGTCTCCTGCCACGTCTGTCTGTCTGTCTAACAGCGATAAACTCAAAAACTATCGAACGGATTTTCATACATTTTTCACTAATAGACGGAGTGATTCATGAGGAAGGTTTAAGTGTATAATTCATTATGCTTTTGTGTAAATTGGCTGAAATATGACCATGATTATTGAAGACATCGGAAAAATTCATGCCGACTTACTTTACTGGCGTGCGCCGCGAAAACCAATAGAGTTATATGACAACAATGTACGAGTATTACGGAATTATTAACTGCATTTTTAATTTATCTCTGGACCCAATTTTGAGAAAACTCCACGCTCCCGAAATAGCAGGCAGAAACTACATAGTTACATAATAAAGTAAACTATTTGAGTAAATAACAAATGTTTCCTTTTAGATTAAAAAAAAAACTTTTTATTCCGTGGTCAAGTTAAACGAATTCCTCATAAAATACAGGAATAACTTGGTTCAAAACAAGGCATTGTTCATGTTCCGTTATATTTCAGGAATGGAGCAAAATGTTTTAAATTGGTGTGCATGAAAATTGCTTAAACGAGTGACGATATTTTAATTGCACTTCTGGTGTATCGTAGACCTCGTAATTGAGTTATAAATTTTTGACAAAAATGCACAGTAAATGCTCATTCACACGAGCGGCACGCGACAACGGCAGAGGCAACTGCAGCCGACGACACTCAAGGAGCTTTTACTATGTAAAAATTTCATACTAATTAAAATAGTGCTCTAGTTGGGAATAAGTGACTTTTCAATAAAGACAAATACTACAAAGTCAGAACTAGCTCATCTCATTCCTAGCACAGCACCGCTCATTCCTCGCTCGCATTCCTTCGAGAATAGCTCCAACACAATGAAATTCTATTACAAAAGTTCACAGAAGCCCGTGATTCTGTTCTTGTTTGAATAGCTTTTATGTTTTGCAATTGATTCGAATTTAAGCGCCGGCGTAAACTGGGCCACTGAGAAAGTAAGAAAAAGTATTTATTCTGAACTTGCTTATAAAATTACCCCCTTGGTCTAGTGGTTAAAGCACGACTGAGCAAGGGTTCCTGGGTTCAGTTTCCGGGTCGGGCAAACTATTATTGGGTTTTCAAATTAGGAATTTCTCAGTAACAGACCGGAGTTTGTATGAGTGCCTGGTTGATGGCAATAGGCTTGCCCTATATTCATGGCTGCCTCACGAAACAGGTTCTCCGACTAATGAAACAACCAAACACCTCTTTGTCATAGGAGTCACAGACAGCCAGCTGTGCAGACCCTGCATGGAGGACTACGAGACAGCAGCTCATGTGCTGCTATACTGCCCAGTGGTCGCAACACACAGAGAAAAGTACTTCGGTAACCCAGGTACCCTACGTGAGATTGTCAGTGACACCAAGACGTTGCTGGCCTTCTTTGAGGAGCTGCGGTGGATCGAATAACCGATTTTCCCACCCGTACGCAAAATACGCGCTTTGACGTGGAGTTGCGGATACCAGCCCGTATTACCTATTACCTATTACACGGAAACTCTGCCTATCCCTTTGGGGGAAACAGGCGTGAATATAATAATAAAATATGTTCAGGATTCTAATAACTATAAATGTAAGCTTTTTCGTACCCGATTTATGGCAATTGGTTCACTTTCTGTTTCTTTGTAATTAGCCTCGGCTTTCAGATAGTGAATTGATTCAGGCGTAACTTTGCGGAAATCCATTATAAAATACAATAGACCTAGATTTATTTAGTGACCTATTCCGCTTAACTATTCCTGAAGACAAAACCTAAAAAAACTAAAAAACCCTGTTAGAAATCGACAAGTGCTTCACTTCTCGACGAGGCATCCTCAGGATGACGATTGACTTGTCACGAACCCAAACACGGCGTGTTACCACGTCGAGCGCCGAACGCAGGACGCGGAGATGGAGGTGAATAGGTTACTAAATATATCTACGTCGGCTTTCGATTCATACAATATGCGTATTTCGAAGAGGTTAGTCTCAAAAGTGCGATACTAGGAGTCACACATACATAACATTCCCCTAAGGGAGAGAAGGTATACTTACAGAACACCCTCATCCTGCCAGTTACATTTAATTCCCTTATACCAGCCAACAACCAGACACAAATCCAGACTCCGAGCTGCTACTGAGAAATTCTTGATAGAAAACACCAATAGTACTTTGCCCGACTTGGGAATAGAACCGTATACTACTTGCATCTAGTTTTATAAAAATTGTACAAAATATTTCGACCACAGACTTTATTGCTTGGTCGCTGAGCTATTGCTAATAGCAGTTGCTCAGTGTACAGCTGCACGAACGTTAAAATAGCTTTTATTCTTGCAATTGTTTCCAACTCGCAACTCTACAAGTATCGATTGGGTGTATTTCTGTATCTAAAGCTAGGCTCTGCTTCGACCCGAATAAAGTCGAGCTCAAATTCAAAGCATTTTTTAAAATTAAACCAATTACAGGCACTTTTGAATTATTTAGTTAAGTGTTGCGCTCCAAAACACAAATTGCCGACGTCAAAAAGCAGCCAAGCTTAAGTGGGACTGGGCCGGACACGTCTGCCGCATGTCGAATGAGTCATGGGCCAAATGTACCACGATGTGGGTACCAGAAAACGTCCGTTGACATCGAGGCAGACCCAGGAGAAGATGGCGCGACGAGTTTGACACGTACAGACAGGATTGGTCCACACTAGCTCTGTAGCTCAAGACAGAGAGTTGTGGAAAGGAGAAAGGGAGGCCTTTGCCGTGAGACAACACAGGCTAAAAATAAAATAATTTGAATTATCAAGGAGTACGTCAGTCAGAAAAGTGAATCTAGTTGCCCATACCAAAGTGTAGTAGATTCCTCTGGAGAAGAAAAACGGGCAAGAAACTCCATGGACAGTCAATCGAGTACCTGATATCTTTTAAATGTTATATTCCTTTGCAAAGTGGCAAATATTTTTACGCCGGCATTAGTTAATTCGTAAATAGTTGATGCCAATACGAGAGCAGAACATGACATATTTTTTTTGGCGACGCATTATAATTATGATAAGGTACTCTTTTCGATAATCTTTGGATCCAACCCACATTTTCGTCCTTCGAGCCGGATCAAATGTGGATTTTGGAGTTGCTAATAGGAGCTACCAAATATAAGGGCCGTGTTTCCCAAGGTTTAATAACAGACTGTAACATTAAGGTTGTCAACGAATTATAAATAGTAAAACCTAAGATTATCAAAAGGATTATGTCATGCGTCGAAACCAGTATCCTATGAATGTTCTTTATATGTGCGAACAACAACGTAAAACGAACATTTCAAAAGTCAAATTGCTATTATTTTTTCAAGACTGTACTATTGTGCTGGATATCCTGGCTGCAGCATCAGACCAAGAATTCCATGATCTTGCATAGTTATATAGCACACATGGGTGTTAGCGGTCAAACTTATAACACCCGTTTTATTGCATCGGGGGATAAAACTCAACCCCTGAACAATCCGAAACTAAAGTTTGCATACAAAGACGAGACGAATCAAAAGCTTTTAGCCACCACATGAGATAAACATCCTTCCCTTCATACCTACACTTATAGCTCCATATAGCTCTATGCAAGCCCTGATTGTCGTCTATAATGCAATTACAGACCCCTATGCGAGCAATATAGCCCTGTTACTAGTTCTATACCTCTCTCACAGGTGGATAACTTGATTTTCTCCTATAGTGGATAGGATGTTGGGAGGATGTATCGGAGCGCAGGAAATATGTAGGTAATTGTTTGTCGTGTGTTTTTAGAGGTTTTTAAGTGGTAATTTTTTTATATGAATATTCAGATAACATAATAGGATGGAGGGGCTGTTGGCTAAGTAAAAAAATGGCAATTGCGATTCGAACTGGCACACGAAGCATTCCGTACCTCCGTATAATATTTAACTCTACGTTTTGACTTTTGTAGTTTTTCCAACTGAACAGACAGCTGTGCTGCTGGGGAGTTTGTTGCGCCACTTCTTCTTCCCAGCTTAAGCACTAGGAAGTGGTGAAGGGTGGGCGTTTTTGGGGGACTGTCTTATGTAATTTTGACGTTCGAAAAGTGCTGATTCTCAGCCTAGTTTGAATAATTGACTTTTGAATTTATTTTTTAAGTTTTATTATACGGAGAGCCCCTTAAATTTTTAGCAATAGAAATACACAATCAGTGAACGGAACCCTAAGAAGAGAAGAGAACGGCTGACCGTGTCGATTGAAGTTTACGCTACGCTTGCCGAGGTAGGTTCGTAGATGGGTGACCATCTATTACATATCGATACCGCTCCGTTCCTTGGAAAGCAAGTTAAAAGCCGTTGGTCCCGGCTGCCATTTGTAGATCTTAAACGGTCGCTACGGGTAGTCAGAAGCACAAAAGTCTGACAGCCAGTCTTACCAAGACCGTATTATCTAGAAACGCTCCATGATTACATAATATCACTCTTGTATTCGAGTGGTTACGTAGGGGTCTGAATTACAATATATTTCCAGTTATGATTAAGTCCCATGTAATCAAACATGAGCCTAATGACATTAAGAGGATGCATTCTGAATCGCAAGGGGCAAATACGTGCCTAACATTAAGCTGTTGTAATTAATCAGTAGTGGACGAAAATATTTATGACTGGGTTCGTCCCGCGGTTTCACCGGCATAAGTCGCGATCCCGGAGGAATGTCGGGATAAAAAGTATCCTATGTCCTAATAAGGACATAGGATACTTTTAAGGATAGTTAGGATTTTATATTATATAGTTCGGATTAGGATGAAATTAATGCAATAATTAATAATAACACTGAATATATAGTTTTAGATGTATCAAAGCATTTGGAAACATCAAAATATTGTTTTACTCCTGAAACAGTCATGATGTTACAACACCTCATTCAGTGTTAATATTGAAATTCATAATCAACATTTCAGTGCACTCTTTAGCGATAGTTCATAATTTCATTTAGTAACAGTGACAAAGTAAGTACTTAATCATAACATCGAAATATTTTGACAGCTATTAGCGACGTTGCTTACTTACAGAATGCACCCTCTTAAGCGAGGGTGTAAAATAAACCAAGGCTAGAGAGAAAGCGAGCCTAAACCCATTAACCGACTCAAAGTCTTGGCTGCTAATGAGAAATTTCTGTTGGAAAACCTAAAAACGCGTTCTTTTTTAGCAGATTTATGTGTTCATAGCCATTTAAAAACCAAGTGTGAATGACATCAAAAACCAAAACGTTTTTCATGAGATATAAAAACAGTAGGTCAAGCACAAACGCACGGAGTAAACGTAATTTGACACGATTTTTTAATCGCAAACTCTTAGTACTTACGTAACGTATTGTATTTTTGTATACGCGGCGAGAAAAGGGCTCCTTAAGTTTAGCTACACGACTACTCACTGGACAGGTCCCCTAAATTCTGTGTGGTCTTTCCTCAAAATACCATTTCAGACACTAGTCTATATGGTCCTCATATGGCCTGACCAAGATTATGTCTGGACTTTAAAAGAGACTGCGACCTCTGAGTTTGTTTCGGTCTTTTTTCTCAGAGTAGTCAGATAGGAAACTCCGACCGAATCTAGTTTTAAAACACTATTATTTTATTTATTACGTGTTAGTGTTTGTATAAGCCTATGTACTTACAGAAATAAAACCAAAATCAAAAGTAATACATTCAAACTAAGCTGAGAATCAGCACTTTAAGAACATCAAAATTATATAAGACAGTCGCTCAAATGCCCGCCCTTCACCACTTCCTAGTTAGTGCTTTAGCTGGGAAGAAGAAGTGGCGCAACAAACTCCCCACTAGCTCGAATCATTTATCAATATCACACATAAATATGAAAAATGTCTAAAAACTAAGTAAATACGTATATAATGTGCGAGACGAGTATTTCCAATTCAAAAATCGTTTGAATTTACGTAACGTTTACTTTGTGCGATCGTGCTGCTAGGCCTCGAGATTAATTTCAAAAGGCTTTCAGAAAACCGGTGTTGCGAATGGACTACCCGGTGTGAATAGTCTAAATTCTGAAATCCCTTATGAAAGACATATTTCTTTGCAATTTGGCACCTAAGTATACATTTTGATTGTTGCCCTACTTTCCATAATAGCTTATTCATATATCACAGCTGTGTCCTCACCTTTTACTAGCAAACAATGATATAGGACTTGTACTTTGGAACTGTGTCAATCCTAGCCTGTTCCCAACTTTATTGGGGTCGGCTTCAAGCCTAGCCGGATGCAGCTTAATACCAGTAATTTACATGGCGTAATTGCCTATCTGACCTCCACAACCCAGCAACTGGGTAATACGATACCCCTTGGTTAGACTGGTTGTCAGACTTTCGGGCTTCTGACGACCCGTAACGACTGTCAAAGATCAACGAATGACAGCCGGAACCAACATTTTAACGTGTTTTCCGAGGCATGGAGGCATCTCGGTATGAAAAGATGGTCACCCATCCACAGACCAACCCCGGTAAGCGTAGCTTGGACTTTAACCTGGTGGATCGACCCGGGCAGCAGTTATTACTTAGCCACGAGCTCCTCAAGGAGTACTTGTAAGAGTACTTTGGAACTATGTAATATGTTGTTTTTGCTAAATGGGCCTGCTCTTGACCTCGATCTCGCCTGGAGGAAACCGATGGAACGAGCAAGTGAAGGTGCCAGTTCACTCTTGCTTTGAAGGCAGATAGGTTAGGAAGGGAACACAGACGCTGGCAGAGAGTTTCACAATTTGGCTGTGCGCCAACTGTCCTGGCGATGATTGCTCAGCGACTGGATTGCCCTACGTTGGGCATTGTTGTACAGGCATATTGCTGGTGCTTGATTTGTCATTTTGTATAACCATGTAATGATGTAGTAATATGGGTATTATAATTTAAATTTTTGCTTCTGACATAACTTAATTTATTCATTGTCCTATTTTTTTTGCTTTGTGCTTTTGACATTAATTGTTTTGATCTGAAATTTATCTGTTACTCATATTTTTACGTTGTTTAATTCACTTTATTTATTTATCACTTGAAACAAAACAAAATAAAAAACACTTATAAAATTTACAAAATTATTTAATATGGGTCAAGGACCTGAAATAAATGATTTTTATTTTTATAATAAATGTAGAGGGGAAGCGCTGAGAACGACTCGGTATTTCGACCAAGTGCAAATACTTTTTGAACAATGAAATCCCAACTATGTTGGAGTCCGCTTTTAGTCGGTGCAGTTGAATACCAGTATTTTATATGGAGCGGCTGTCTATCTGACCTCCACAACCCAGAAACTGAGTAACACGATACCCCTTGGTAAGACTGGTTGTCAGACTTTCGGGCTTCTGACGACCGTAACGACTGTCAAAGATCTAAATAAGCAAAATCTGTTACGTAGTTGGTTGCTACGGCTGTCTAGCTCGTAGCAGCTACGACTGCTACGCCGTAGCCAAGATTTGCGTATTCTGTTTCATAAGTAATTCTCATTATTCTGAAAGTAGGTACATTAAAGTGTTATTCGTGGGTGGAAAGTGGAGGACGTGGGTTCGAGCTCGGGCAGGGTTTACTTTTTGTAATTTTATCATCACCACTGCTCTCAAAACGGTGAATCTAAATAATAATATCATCTATTTGAAATAAGTAGGCTTTTATGTACATGTGTAATCCAAGCTTAACATAACATTAACTCCTATTCTCCCTAAGGTGGTAGGCAGAAAGGTAGTAGTCCTATGTAATAGGAAGCGAGCCTGTTGCCAATAGCCGGCCACTAATACAGACTCCGGGCTGCTATTGAGAATCCCTTAATGGAAAAGCCCAATAACACTGCAAGGCTATTTAAATTTCGCATTATGTACAGTCACCAGCATAAATATATGACTATGGGCAGCGCTGCAAAATTATCTGATCATCAATTGAAGGTATAATTATATATCGATACTTAGCCGGTAAAAATATATGATGAATTACAGCCGGCATAATAATCGTTTGCCAGTAACAGCATAAGTATCGGATCGGACCGAGTAAAAGTATCTGATAATACACGAAATCAAAATTATGTGACATGTCATCAGCACAAATATCTATCTACTGTAAACGCATAATTATCGGATCGCATATAGACTGCATTAATATCTGACACTATTTACAGTCAAAAATATCTCAACATTCTCCAAGAATGAACTTTATGTGCCTAAACATAGAGTCGTAATTAGAACGAAACTGTATGACGCTTCTCGAAAAGAGTATCAACCTGTCATTTGATATCGCCGTCTCACGTTTTATGACACGACTGTAGCAGATTTCATTGCTAAAATACGAGGGGTGTTCAATAAATAGTGAGAATGCGATACATTCTCCTTGGAAAGAAAAAAAATAAATATTAGTTAAGATGATATAAAAAAACCATTAATTCTCTTTTGTTTTTAAAAGTAGAAGTCTATTGTTTGCGTCGTTTCGGAACGTGTTCTTAAAAATTAATAAAATTGAAGTTCGCGCGGTAATAAAATAACTCTGCTTGAAAAAATTTACTACGGAGCAGGTAAATCAAGACTTGAGAGCAACATTAGGGGTTCACGCTCCTCCATATTCTACGGTTGCGCGTTGGTGTGCTGAGTTCAAGTGAGGAAGAACTTCCACTAACGACGACCCATATCGGCAGTGACTGAACAAATGATTAATAAAGTTGAAAATATTTTCTTGGCGGATCGTCGTGTTACTGTTCGTTTAATAGCTGAAGAAGTGAAGATTTCGATAGGAAGTGTCCATAATATTATAAACGACCATTTGGGTATGAAAAAAGTGTCAGCGCGCTGGGTACCCAGAATGCTTTCTGACGCGCAGAAACAAACTCGGCTGAGAATTTCACAAAGCTGTTTGGATTTGTTACAACAAGACCCTGACCGATTTTTGGCTCGATTCATAACTATGGACGAAACATGGCTTCACCATTATTATGACCCGGAAACGAAACAACAGTCCATGACTTGGAAGCGACCGTCATCTCCAACTCCAAAGAAATTTAAGGCGATTCCATCCGCCGGAAAGATCATGGGCTCTCTTTTCTGGGACAGCCAAGGGGTGGTAATGATCGAATATCTTAATCATGGAGCCACTACTACGGGGACTATGTACGCAGGACAAGTAACAAAGTTGCGTGAGGAAATACGCAAGAAATGGCGTGGCAAACTCGCTAAAGTTGTTTTGTTTCACCAAGATAACGCCCCTGCGCACAAGTCCAGAGTTGCGATGGCTGCCATTCAAGAAGCTGGCTTCGAATTGATGGAACATCCTCCATATTCACCGGACCTTGCTCCTAGTGATTTCTACCTATTTCCGCGCTTAAAGGAACATCTCAGTGGCCAGAAATTCGAAGATGATGACGGAGTAGTCGCCGCCGTAAATGATTTTTTAAGGGATCAGGAAGAAGATTTTTTTAGAAAGGGAGTTTTAGGATTAGAGAAAAGATATACAAAGTGTATAAACCTGAAAGGTGACTACGTCGAAAAATAAAATAACATATAATAAAAGATAATTGCGTCTTACTCATTCTCACTATTTATTGAACACCCCTCGTAAATAAGGAACTGTTGATGACAGCATTTGAAACAAGAAGAGTTTTAGCAAGGAGATTACATTGGTTATAAATGCCATAAATGGTATGGTGGTATTTATTGCTTTATAAATATTCAAAATAAGAAATTTCGTTTCCTCGATTGTAATGTCAACTGTCACACACAAAGGATTGAATATTATTCTTTCGCCTGGTCTAGACTTGTAAGATTGCAATATAGTAAAATAACTACCTATAGATTGAATTCTAATATTGAACGGTTGACCCCATGGCGACTTATAGAATCGATGCCCACTTAAGGCATAGGATTGTATCAATGCACGAAGACAATAAATCCGTTCAAGAAATTATAGATGTATTGGGAGTGACAGTAAGTTATGTTATCGCGTAAAAAGATTCAGATTACTTATTTAAATCAGTAGCACATACATTACTCTTAATTGATGGTATCTACTCATATTCATTTCAGAGGAATACCGTTAAATTATGGATTAAACGCTGGGAAGAGGAAGGCAATGTCGATCATCATAAAAGTGTAGGTCGCCCACGAAAAACCACAGCCCTTCAAGATCAAAATATTGTCAGCTTGTACGATGACAATCCTTTTTTTTTTTTTTTTTTTTTGGATGGGAAATCATCAAATGACTTCTCCCGCTCTGGGCAGAGCGAGAGGGTGTGTCAGACTTTTACTGACTAAAACCCACCCGTGTTCCTTCCGTTGTCTGTGTGCCGGGGCCGCGTTATCCCTTTCGGACAAACCCGCAACCCCAGCAGGCATTGGTCTTTCGACCCCGTCGGTTGGTGCTGACATCTGTTTGAGGCGCGCGTGGAACACAACGCGCCGTCGACACGGGCCTGGTCCTTATCGGACGGCGAGCTGCCCATTGCTCACCGTCCGCAAGCCCGCGCCTACGGTGGCCGGAAGTCGGCTCTGGACTCCCGACGCCCAGGGCGTTTCCTGCGGCGACTAGGGCCGCGAGGGCGTGCAGCTTGCATCTCCCTCGCGCGCTCCGCCTCCTCCTTCGCGAGCATAACTGCTTCGCAGAAGGAGGTGACGGCCTCCCATGCACTCTCGCTCCGAACCATGGCCTGAACCAGGGCCGGACGCGAGAGATCGCCGCCGCCGATCGCCTCCGTGAGGACACGGCGGTGCTCCGCCCAAGCCGGGCAGACCTCCACCGTATGCTCCACCGTGTCCTCCGGGCGATCCACACAGTGGTGACACCCGGGCGTTTCCTCCCGCCTTACGCGGAACAGGAACCTCCCGAAACAACCGTGTCCGGTGAGGACCTGCGTCAGGCGGAAGGTGAGGACGCCATGGCGCCTCTCAAGCCACTCCTCAAAGAGGGGACTTATCGCCGCAATTGTGGCGTGCCCAGCGCTGGGTTGCGACAATCGCACACTCCATGCCGCCATGAGATCCCGCCGGAGCTCTGTCCGCTGTGCCGTGATTTCTCGCGGCAGCGGAGTTACACCCCGGCGTTTCGCCTCCTCGCGCAACTCCCACATGTGCGCGAGGACTTTCGCCTCCAGATCCCATGGCGGTAGTCCGGCAAGGAGGCTCGCCGCCTCACGGGAGACCGTGCGGTATCCCCGGACCAGCCTGATGGCCATGACCCTTTGGGACGCGTTCAACCGCCGGGCCGGTCGCAGCCTCAATGAACGCGCCCACACCGGTGCCCCGTAAAGGGCCATGGACCGCACGACCCCCGCGTAAAGCCTCCGGCAGGAGGCGTTTGGACCCCCCAGGCTGGGCAGGAGCCGCTTCAAAGCAGCCCCAGCCCTATCCAGTTTGGGAGCCAAACGTCGGAAGTGCTCCACGAAGTTCCACCGGCTGTCGAGGACGAGTCCCAGGTACTTCATCGTTGACTCGACACCGATGTGAACCCCTCCCGCCGTAATCTGGGAACCCGACAACGATGACAATCCTATGACTTCAACCTTGACAGTCGCAAATGACAATGGGCTTTCTCGTGATAGTGTCCGTCGTCGGCTCAAGGATGCTGGCTTGAGGAATAGAGTCCCAGCTCGAAAACCCGTGCTCCTACAACGACATAGGGATCTCCGATTGGCGTTTGCCGAACAATACATACATTCTGATTTTAGAAATGTCACGTTTCTTGATGAAAAAGTATTCCAGTCAAGCGCGGATGGTCGAATCTCATTGTGGAGAATTAATAATACCCGCTATAACGAAAATAATGTCATCCCTAATAGAAGATCAGGCCGCATTTCATGCGGAGTATGGGGCTGGATGTCGTCTGCGGGGCCTGGAGAGCTCTGCCAGGTTACAGGGCGGTTAAATAGCAGAGACTACATCGAGATTCTCAATGATGTTCTGTTGCCATCATTGCGAATATGTTACCCAGATATTAATCCGGTATATGTAGTACAGGACAACTGCTCGTTCCACAAAAGTCGTATTCTGCGACACTGGATAGCCCAGCAAGAGAGGATTGAGCTCCTGGATGACTTCCCACCCAAAAGCCCTGACCTCAATCCCATTGAAAACTTGTGGGGGTTGATGGTACAACAATGGGACCCAACTGAAGCCAGAACCAAAGCAACACTGATCCAGCATTGCTTTGACATCTGGGAGTCCATGCGGGGATTGGACCATTGTTACAATATGGTTATGTCAATGCGGAATAGGCTCGAGGACGTAAGACTTGCTCTGGGCGGTTATACTAAATATTAATAATCAGTTTAAACAGGGTTTTATGACGTAGTTTGGTTAATACTAAATATAATGTTAAGTAGGTACATACAAGAATTTATTTTGTTTTTGAGTTACTAAGTTAAAATAAATGTGAAAGTTTGGATTTATATCATAGTTTTTTTATTACACCGCGTTAAAATGTACATTATTTGACACACTTGATATCACCAGCTTACTACACAGTCGGATCTTAGGCAGATAATCACAACACTAACCGACGACTCGTTTCAGGAGTACCTACCAATAACGTTAAGTATGCCCTTCGATTTCACATGGTTGTTAGTTACGCATTTCGGGTTCAAATTATTTCGATGAATTGACAAAGCTCTCAGACTACTCGCAATTTTTACAGATCGATCAGTAAAACTTTCACCACAAAATATGCCTAATATGTGTTTTGATTCTAGGGCTCATATTACGGTTTTACGGTTTAGGTGACGAGCTATCCAAAGAATGAGTTACCCTTTTATGAATAGCCGCCCGGCTTCAAAAAGCATCATTGGAAATTATTTGACTCATTGTCGAATCTGGCAGTTACAAAACTTGAGACGGCGATATCAAATGACAGGTTGATACTCTTTTCGAGAAGCGTCATACAGTTTCGTTCTAATTACGACTCTATGTTTAGCCACATAAAGTTCATTCTTGCAGAATGTTGAGATATTTTTGACTGTAAATAGTGTCAGATATTAATGCAGTCTATATGCGATCCGATAATTATGCGTTTACAGTAGATAGATATTTGTGCTGATGACATGTCACATAATTTTGATTTCGTGTATTATCAGATACTTTTACTCGGTCCGATCCGATACTTATGATGTTACTGGCAAACGATTATTATGCCGGCTGTAAGTCATCACATATTTTTACCGGCTAAGTATCGATTTATAATTATACCTTCAATTGATGATCAGATAATTTTGCAGCGCTGCCCATAGTCATATATTTATGCTGGTGACTGTACAATAAAACACTAGTGTATATTTCGTTCCCAAGTTAGTTTCCAAAAATGTAAACACTGTAAGAGTTTTTGGAAAAATATCTTTGGTTTCACATAAAGTTTAGTTTGCTGTACAACTTTCAATTTTTTAAGAACTTTTAGAGAATACTAGTCAGTCTATCAACTAGGCGATAAAAAAAACATAACATCACACCTTTATGCCCAAAAAGGTTGAGCAGAGTTGTTTCCATAGTACACCTACATTTCGCCAGTTGTTGTTTGGGTAGTTTTAAGTCCCATGTACTAAGGGACAAAAATAAACTTAATAATAATGACTATAAAGTTGATATTTGTTTAATAGAAAATAATGTCAAATGGAAACCAGGATTTGGACATGGAATAATAATTATCAATTATTTATTAATATATATATATTTTATTGTACGCCAGAAAATACATAGCAAAAAATAAATTTAACACTATAAAACATACAATGGGCGACCTAATCGCTTTCTGCGCTTTTTGCTGGTACTACAGCTGGTACTTAAAAAAACAGTACGAAAATAAAATGATGATCAATTAAGTACAGTATGTTTTATGAGCTTTTAATAGTAGGAATGTGCGGTTTCTATACAATTAACGAAACGCTTTCGGAATTAATTCCTTATCGGAATTACTTTTACACGTCATATTAAAAAATAAGCTAGATGAGGTTGGCGTTTCCTATCTGACTACTCTGAGAAGACAGGCCGAAAAAAACTCAGAGGTCGCAGTCTCTTTTAAAGTCCAGACATAATCTAGGTCAGGCCATATGAGAACCATGTAGATTAGTGTCTGAAATGGTATTTTGAGGAAAGAAACACACACGTCAGTAGTAGCTCAGCTCAGTGCAAGCATTTTTCAGTAATCGTGGAGCTCAACTCGACGAACAATACCAAAGAAAAGACATTTGGGTCGGGCGCATCAACTATTCAAACTACCAGACCATCATTAAAACTAATATGAGAAAGAAAAAATTAATGAAAGAGAAAAAAAATATCCACATAGTCCTCACATTCACAATAATTGATTTAAGAGGTTCTATGTTCGTCTGTATGTATTTTTATGTATGTTCATCGATTTCTCCGTGACTAAGGGACCGATTTAAGTGATTCTTTATGCATTTTGTTAATGAAGCTTGCGCGGTATTCGCATATTTAATAACTTTGTTTGGGTCGTTTTTGAGTTAGCTTTAATAATACTTATTATTTTCACAGAGTGTATGTAGATGATGTTGTAATAGCTTCCTGTCACTGATATTTTCACAGAGTGTATGTAGATGATGTTGTAATAGCTTCCTGTCACTGATATTTACATTGCAAGTAGTGGTACATGAATTTGTGTGCGGTAGGAACCACAACTAAAACTTTATTACAAAAAGAAAACAAAAGACTTCCAAAAAAACACACTTATGAGAAAAATAACTTTAATTTCGAAAGTCGGTGGCTTAAAACGAAAATTCAAAACTAAAGACACCGAATTCCGAAATTAAATAAATTTTACACTTTGAAGTAGGTAGGTACCTATAACTTTTTTGGAAGTCGGGTGTTATTTTTCTTTTCAACTATTTGGGCGAACAACTTCTGTCACGGATGGCCTTTATCGTCAGTTTCTTTGTTATTTGTGTCGCAGTATGTGGACAAGGACGTTTGGTTTGCATGCAGTCCTGACAATCTCTCTCTAGCAGCGGGCGCCAAGGTCGCCATGGAAAACAAGAAAACAGCTTTAGGTTTTGAATATAATGCTAAGGTCGTTTGAGGAGCTCCTGGCTAAGTAATAACTGCCGCACGGGTCGATCCATCAGGTTAAGCTACGATTGCCGGGGTTGGTCTGTGGATGTGTGATCATCTTCACATACCGAGACTCCTCTGTGCCTCGGAAAGCATGTTAAGCCGTTGGTCCTGGCTGTCATTCGTGGATCTTTGACAGTCGTTACGGGTCGTCAGAAGCCCGAAAGTCTGACAACCAGTCTTACCAAGGGGTATCGTGTTACCAAGTTACTTGGTTGTGGAGGTCAGATAGGCAGTTGCTCCATGTAAAATACTGGTATTCAGCTGCCTTAAATTGGAAGCCGATCCCAACATAGTTGGGAAAAGGCTAGGCGGATTGATTGATGAGTATATTCTTTATTTCAGTTATGTGTCTAATAACATTGGTTATTAAGGTTTCGTATCTATTTGAACTGTTAACAATAATAGATGCATAAAGTAAAACTCATTATCTTATCAAAAATGTATCTGTTACTCAAAAAACAATCATTTACAATACGCGGACTCATAGGATAGTATATTTTTATTTTAATAAACTGTTAGTTAATTTAAGAAGTTTGTAAGTATCGTTCTGAGAGTCTATTTATGTGGTCATTGTCAGGAAAAAAGAACAACGAAATATGCCACATTTATTTTAAATGGGGAATTTTAACGGGTTATTACATGGGGCGCGGGCGGCCATTGTTTAGCAGATACAAGGTCATAACATAAGACCCCTGTTGCAAATTTTTAATGGGGTTGGGGTAATTTTGATACTAAAAATGAATTTTAAGCAGCAATAACTTTTTTATTTTTAGTAATTATGTTATTTTTTATAACATTTTCGTAATGTTATTGCAGTACCTATGTGTGTGTGTGTGAGTTTTTTTTTACATAATGTATATTTTTATCCTCTTGAATAAATATTCAGGAAATGAAGGGCGGGCGTTTTTGGGGGACTGTCTTATGTAATTTTGACGTTCGAAAAGTGCTTATTCTCAGCCGAGTTTGAATAAATAATTCCTTTTTGTTTTTTTTTACGTTTGGTATTGTTTACGTCACGCATCCGTGCTAGGGCCTCTGGTGACTACTTCAATATTTGCGTATCAAGAGTCATAGTCATCAACAAGTTACGATCGGTAAATAAAACGCCCCGTAGTATACTGGAACCCGGCACCAGATTACTAGATGGCTGTATACAAATTAACTACGATCGATCGAACTATAAATATTTTATGAGCATTTTACTAGCCACGTAATTACTTAGGAACTGTGCCCTATATTTGTGGGGGCTCGAACAGCCACGTGGAGATTCGTGAGGTTAAGCTGTACTAGACGCGCGGTTAGTTTTCGGATGACGTGAATGGTGCTGATCCACGCGTCATGTTCGTGAACGGTCGCCGTCAGTCGGGACTGGTCTTCTCTTAGCTGCCATGGCTTATTTGAATTATTGAATTGTTATTGTTTTTATCTTTTTATCATCTCACATGTATAATTTCAACACCAAAGTCAGTCATTTATTTGCTTAAAATGCGGTATTACAAAGGCGGTAGGTAAATAAATATCCTTGTGTGATGACCAGTGATCGGAGTAGGTAGATTGATTTTTAGTACTTGTATCATAAATGCACACAGAAAGAATAACATGGATAAGCCATTTTTCCGGAAAGTAATTCCGGTATTTCCGGATTCAATTAAATATTGTTAATGTTGGTAGTGATATTATTACTACTGTACCACCCATGATCCTTTGTTCTGATTGGTCGTTGGGTTTTGTCAAATCGTGACAAAAAAAAAAATAGGAAGAATAATAAAGAATAAAATTGCTCATTTTATTACAATTCCTACCTTTTTTTTGAGGATGGCAAATCATCAAATGACTCCTTCCACTCTGGCAGAATACAATTCCTACATAAGTTCCGGTTTTTTTTAAATAATCCACCAATTCCGGAGGAATGTCCATAGTAATATATACGTTTCGGATCAATGACCCCAGTTCAATCTACCTACTCCGATCACTGGTGATGACACATTTCGCCACATGAAAATTCATAGTAAGATGCTTATTTCGGTATATTTTGTCATGCAAATATTAATAGTAAGGTGCAAATATTAATAGTAACATGAATGATGTAACCAAAATATTGTAACAATATTTTGATTTGATTTAGATATTTTTTTTATAAGAGTGTCCGTGGAGTTTTTTGCCCGTTCTTCTCCATAGGTACCTACTACGCTTTGGAATGGGCAACTAGCTTCATCTTTCTGACTGACCGACTCCTTGACAATTCAAAAGTGCCTGTAATTGGTTATTTTGAAATAAATGCTTTGAATTTGAATACTATGATAAAAATTTATGGTTCTAATAATAGCCACACTTAACTAATGTAGCAACCTTACAAGTACGTGGTAAAACTGTTCACCTACTTGACAAAAATGTCAATCAATACCACATACTTCCGAAAATTTACTAAATGGAAACCGTTAAGGGGAGTGTGGCTCTGTTCGTAATATAATACCAGCCCATTATAATACCCACGTGGCCGCCCAGGTCACCGATGAGGTAAACCATTCAAATTAAATCGACGGTTGGAGGAGGTTAATGAATGCCAAAAATCAAAATCAAAAGTCATTTAAACCTAGGCTGACAATCAGCTATTTTCGAAGGTCAAAATTACATAAGACAGTCCCCCTAAACGCCTGCCCTTCACCACTTCCTCGTGCTGGGAAGAAGAAGTGGCGCAACAGCGACGGCGACGAAGATAATCAGTTCGGGTTTCGGCCGGGACTGTCTACAGAAACTGCAATATTGTGTTTTAAGAGTGCTGTTAAATACTATACTGATAGAAAAACATCCGTGTACGCTTGCTTCCTCGACCTTTCCAAAGCCTTTGACCTGGTTTCATATGATATCTTGCGGAATAAAATGAGATCTTCCCATATACCGAACGAACTTATCAACGTCTTTAAGTATTGGTATGGGAACCAGCTGAACAAAGTGGGCGGGCACGTTGTCGGACCCGTATAGGTTGGAATGTGGGGTGAGGCAGGGGGGGTTGAGCTCTCCCTCCATTTTTAACCTGTACATCAATGGGCTGATCGAGGCGCTCAGCGAGCAACATATAGGTTGTCACATAGATGGCGTCTGTTTTAATAACATTAGCTACGCGGACGATATGGTGCTGCTGAGCGCCTCGGTCTGCGGACTCAGAAGGCTGGTGAGTATCTGTGAGGGTTATGCAGCTAATCATGGACTGCTGTATAATGTAAAAAAGAGTCAGTGTATCGTTTTCCAGGGTGGACCTAGAAAAGTAATAGAAATGCCACCAATTATACTGAATGACTCACCTTTAGAAAGGGTAGACGAGTTTAAGTACTTAGGCCACCTAGGGACACCTACACTGAAAGATGATACGGACATTGAACGCGAGCGGAGGGCGCTGTCGGTCAGAGCGAATATGGTAATCCGTAGGTTTGCTAGGTGTACGACTGAGGTTAAAATAACTCTTTTTAGAGCATACTGCACCACAATGTACACCTGCAGTCTGTGGTCTGACTACACGCAAAAATCATACAGTGCTCTTCGTGTCCAGTTTAACAACGCGTTCAGGATGATGTTCGGGCTCCCCCGCTATTGCAGCTCATCGACGATGTTTGCGGAAGCCCGCGTTGATTGTTTTTACGCAACAATGCGGAAGCGAAGCACTTCGCTGGTGCGGCGCGTGCGAGGGAGCGCCAACTGCATGCTGGCCGCACTCGCGGGAAGGCTGGATTGTGCCATTATAACTCACTGCTGTAAGCGGCACGTGGTGCGCTTGGAGGTATCAAATTTATATTTCCAAGCGTGTTACGTGTCGCTTTCTTTCCTTCTTTCGTTGACGAACAATGATATTGGAATTTAAATACGAATTTTTTAATGAATTTTGATTGTAATTGTAATTTTTTATTTTATTTTTATCTTATTTTAATCTTAAATGTGTTTGTAAATGTTATGCGTACCTATATTGTTATTATGAGTCTATGTTACTTGAATAAAAATGATTTGAATTTTGAAACAGACTCCTCAGCAGCACAGGTGTCTGTTCAGTTAGAAAAGCTTGATTCTATACACGCCAAATAATTTACTATAACATTACACAACACAAAACATAAAATAAATAATTTGCAATATGTCAGTTAGCACACGCCAATATACCAACAAAAAACATCGAAGTCAAGCAAAACTAAAAACTGACTGTCCAGATGGTGAGAGATCGTGAGGCTAGCTACTTCTACATCTGCGATTGGATACAGCTCATCGTGTCCGCAACCGCTCTGTCAAGAACGAATCGATAAAGAAGACCAGCCTATTATGACTGTCCCGTTGGTCTCACTGTTGAGGTTCTGGCTACTATTTCCAGGTCAGGTAAAGTGTTATTGGGTCTTTCCTTTAGGAATTTGTCAGTAATAGTTAGTTAGTGTTGGAGTTTTGAAATTGGCGGTGTGATACCCCTGTGCCGTTGGCTCTGCGCCTGATCTCTGTCCGGTCATGATCCGAAAGTCTGACTATCAGTCTTACCAAGGGGTATCGTATTACCCAATAACTGGGTTGTTCAGGTCAGATAACCAGTCACTGCGTACTCAGCTGCATCCGGTTAGATCGGAAGCCGACCCCAACATAGTTGGACAAAAGACTAAACTGAAGTGGATGTTAACAAAATTCTGAAGTGGCTTGAGGTTTCGAGACAATGTTCGCAAAGATGCTCGCAATGTATGTGAAAGAGAAGTTTATTAATTCGTGGAACGTAACAGCGATGGCGTCCCCTTAATATAATTAAACTTTGTCAATTTTACTTGGTGGAGTTTACTGCCTTCGACACAAGGACGTGAGCCCACACAATTGCTTCATTCATTCATCTATCATTCATTCATTATTGTTCGTCATTCGGGCTCTAACATTCATGATTAAGGTATTCGTTTCTTCACTTTCTGTATAATGAGTTTTGCGTATGACAACTTACCTATTTACATAAGCGTTGCGTATGACATACGCAAAACTCTGGCTGGCTTCAGAACTGTTCGGGAGATCCGTACGGGCTTCCGGAACGGAAACACACGTGAGGCGCTAGAATATTGTTTCACAGCGACTCGGATTGGTCCTTACGCGATCAGCTTCGGGTAGTACAACTCGTACAACGGATCGTACTACTCCCTCGTTTCAGAGCACTGCGGGCGCTACCCGTAGTAGTACACGGGAAGACTGAAACCAGCCAGCCAGAGTAGAGGATGGATAACTGTGGATGGTTGTTATGGCTAGAAAGGGGGGTGAATGTCAAAATGATGGATGATAGAGAAGTACGGAAGAGAAAGACATGCTGTACTTACCCCAAATAAATTGGGGTATGGTTAAATATTCGATTATTTCGTCGAGAATATGTTGCACACCATGCAAACCAAATATCCTAACTACTCGTATAATAATAATATTATCAATGCTAAATGCGAAAGTGAGATTGTTTGTTTGTTACGCTTTCACACTAAAACGGCTAAGCAAAATTAGATGAAATTTGGCACATAGGTAGACCATGACCTTGGTTAGGACATAGGATACTTTTTATCTCGATATTCTTTCTTTATCGAGACTTATGCGGGTGAAACCGCGGGGCGCGGCTATAATATTATCAATGCGAAAGTGAGTTTGTTTGTTACGCTTTCGCGCTAAAACAGCTGAACGGATTTGGATGAAATTTGGCGTATGGATAGACTATGACCTAGGTTAGGACATAGAATACTTTTTATCCCGATATTCCCACGAGATCGAGAGTTATGCGGGTGAAACCACAGGGCTACATAATATTATAAATGCGAAAGTGAGTTTGCTTGTTTGTTACGTTTTCACGCTAAAACGGCTGAACGGTTTTGGATGAAATTTGGCACATGGGTAGACCATGACCTGGGTTAGGATATAAAACCATTTTTATCCCGATATTCTCACGGGATCGAGAGTTATGCGGGTGAAAAACCGCGGCGGGCAACTTGTAGTCCATAAATTTCACCTTTTCATTCCTTTAATGTATTTTGTTCCCATATCCTCAGGGATTAGTAACATTATTTGTGTAATTTCTATGAATTTTGTAGCCATTAATAAAATAAGGTCATCGCGTAACTCCCCTTGGTCTCGTTAACTAATGTTATTATTACGTAATGAGGGATCTGTGAAATATTAATTAACTGTGTTTTACTAAATTGAGTATTGTTATTATCATACTATGATGTAACAGAGGGCTAAATAATAACAGCTATAAGGACCGAGTGAAGGTGAAGTTACACTTATCGCGGTCGGGTCGTGGATGGGCGATCATTCATATCGAGACCCCTCCTTGATGAAGCACGTTATGTTGTTGATCCCAGCTGTCATTCGTACATCTTTGACAGTCGTTACGGGGTAGTCAGAAGCCCAAAAAATTCAAAATTCAAATTCAAAAGTCATTTACTCAAAATAGGCTGAGAATCAGCACTTTTCGAGCGCCCGCCCTTCAATAGTCTGACAACCAGTCTTACCAATGGTATCGTGTTACTCAGTTACTGAGTTGTGGAGGTCAGATAGGCAGTTGCTCCATGCGAAATACTGTAAGCAGTATCAGAATGACCTGTCCTTTCGAAGCTTCACATTGTCCGATAAAGAATGATGAAATAAGTGCCATGAACTGCCACAAATCGATATTCGATACAGTGATAAGATTAGCTGCTCTTATCAATAAGCGTCGATAATTTTGTTAGCTAATAAAAATATAATATGTCTGCTATTACTTATTGAGGGACTGTTGACCTCTACTCTCATGACGTTAGAGAACTTTTGGTAGGATGTGGTAGAGGTTCTATTGTAGATTAAATTAAATGTTCATTATAATTATTCTTCGATTTAGACAGGCGTTCGTTTTAGATAGAGAGAGAGAGAGAGAGAAAGGGAGATATATTGAGAGAGAAAGATAGAGAGAGAGAATAGAGAGGGTGAACACAAATCACGTCACAAATCTTTTCTCTTTATAATAGGTATTAGTGTAGATCCTGCCAGGGTTGCGAGTTTGTCCGAAAGGGATATCGCGGCCCCGGCACACAGGCAACGGAAGGAACACGGGTGGGTTTTAGTCAGTAAAAGTCTGACACACCCTCCCGCTCCGCCCGGAGCGGGATAAGTTATTTGATAATTTCCCACACAAAAAAAAAAGTGTAGTCGTAGAGTAGCGTTTTGAGATGGGGCAGTAAGGACATGCACCATAACCGTCGTCACTATAAGAAAACGGTCTGAGGAGACTGTCCTTAAGACCGTTTTTCTGTAGCTACAAGGTACCTGCCCTTCGCGTCTATAGACATCCCCAGTTGTAATATCCCGCAATAGACTCGATAATAGTGTGCTATGTCTAGAGTCAGCCAAGACAGCACTTATAACAAATTGCCAAAGACATGGAAAGAACTTCCACGTTCATTATTGAAAAAGAGACTCCGAAGCTTTTTAGTTTTTAGTGTCGAAAGCATATTATAATATTCAGGAGTTCCTAATTGAGACAGAATTTTTAAGCTAGTGTATAAAATACAATTGACGACGTATATTTAGTAACCTAATCCGCTTAACTGTTCTTAAAGAGTCATAAAGAACCCTGTAAGAAATCGACACGTGTTTCACCTCTTAACGAGGCATCCTCAGGATGACGATTGACTTGTTGCGAACCTGGACCCAACGTGTGGACACATCAAGCGTCGAGACCAGAGCTAAAGAAACTAGAACCTAGTGTGTATGTATTATTTTTTGTACTTAGTTCATTGTGTAATATTTTAGAATTGTATTGAATGTTTTAAATCCTTTGCATGCCTACGTGATAAAATATGGCTGAACTCTTATATTTTTTGTCATCATTTGCTGTTACCCCATATTTGCATAATAAAAATATCTTTGTCTTTATCTATAACACAATGAATTCATTGATGAAGTTACTATAACCAAAAACGGTTTATAAACAATAATTAGAGTAGGTAGGATATAAAATGACGCCAGTGACGCGTAACGCGGTTAATAACTGACTGTGTTTGACATGTGTGTCGTATTTGATTACTGAATTCGAACTGAACTCACAGACGGTCGACGTCTTAAAGTACTTGAGTTCCAAGTTTGTGTGCATTGTGGGTTACACATCACTACAACCTCACGAATTAGAGTGAAAATAGCTCGTATATAAAATTAGTACCTGAGCGACCGAGCTCTGCTCGGGTGAAAATAGAGAAAACGAATTTTCCCAGATTAGAGACCTAGCTAGATCGATTTTTCATCCCCGTAAACCTATATTGCAACTTTCATCGAAATCGTAAGAGCCGTTTTCGAGAACGTGATTAAATAAAATAAAAAAAATATACATTAAAGTTTGTTGCGGTTCGGGAGCCGCACTGGGGTCTGATCGGTATATATAAAAATATTGCTCGTTTAATAGGATAGGATAGATGGGAAAAAAAAAGCGCGTAGCTTTCAAATAAATTGGGATGAAGCCAGGAAGATAATGATGATGAGGAATGGCATACTTGTGTAAATAGTACCAATGCCTGTCATCGACTTAGATGCGTACTATAGTTCGACCGGAACCACTGTACCACGCCTTGGGTAAGTGCGCGGCGAGACGGGGGCGCTGTGCAGGCTGCTCATTCACCAACGCTCATGGCGTCCCGCTGCTCACCCGTCAACGCTCACGGCATGCCGACCCGCCTCGCCGCGCATTCCGGAGGCACCGTACAGCAGTCTCGGTCAAACTATACTACTCGTAAACATACCTATTCATAGATTCTATCCTTGTCTTAGGCAGATGGTTTACGTTGAAATTTTGGATTCCATTTTGTTTTTGCCTACCAATTCAATATTGGTCGTCAATGATATTATTTAATCCTCCTCAATCTGAGCTTCACTACTATCACTATTTAGTTTCCAGCGTGTATCTAGTTTATAATAATATTAAGTAAGTATAAACTCAGCCTAACCAAAGCGAAATGTTCTCAAAAGCCAAAATGTTCGAATACTCAAGATTCTTGGATTGTTAAAATATGCAAGAGTTCGTTGTGTAAATAAGCCCTTCAATGTCTTTGTAGGCAGGGAGATTGGGAACTTGAAAATAATGTTATCGCGAATGATTATGTAAGTATAGTGTGTGTTGAGTTGATAATGAAAGGTTAGTATAGCTGGATTTTTCTTACTGTGCGCTTGGTGCTGTCAAAGTCGTAGGTTGTTAGTGTCAAATTTACCCGCCCGGTTATCTTAACCGACTTTTAATGATTTTATACCGAAGATCACGTCTAAACGAGTAGCGTTAATGATTTGGAAAAAATATATGTTAAATTAGAGCATTTTCTTAATAACTTAGTATATGAATATTTTAGATTAGGTTTATATTAGATAGTGAAATTAATTTGTGAAGTTATGTCTAACGCGGATATAAAACTGAGAATCACGCAAAATCTATTAAGTGTATTTAACTGAAATCTTCATTATTTTAAAGATAATTTAATTATTGATCTTTTAGTATATGTGTTTTATTAAAATACTTTTTGTTTTATGTATAATAAATTAATAATGCGTCTAATTTGGGACAGCGCTCCTGGATGGGCGAGTCCTATTACTTACTTGCTGGACGTACGACGTGCTGCGTGAGCTCAGTACAGAACATGCAAGCTAACCACTCAAGGCCACTAGCATATATCTGCGTCTTAATATGGTCTACACAACTTTTGACGTCTCCACATTTCTGTCATATTATTCATTAATTTGATATTGTTATTATTTAAACCTACATTTACTGTAATATTTTGACGTTGACAGGCGCACAGTTAGAAATAAACAGTACATTTTGATGCAAGTGTACACAGCTTATTATTGCACTCGAGGTGGGATTTAATTCCGAGCGAGTGCGTAATGGAGCCGAGAGAGTACATTTATTCAGCACAGACTAAAAGCACAGCTTTGACTAGTAGGTATATAATTATCTGTGGCGCACTTTGCCGCACTAGTGCGGGATACTAAGTAAAAAGCACGGGTGTTAAATACACTGCATTGTGAAAGAAAAGAAGTGCGATAAGAGCCAATTTACGAGCAAGAGTGTTTTTTTTTTTTTTTTTTTTTTTTTTTTTTTTATTTAACGTCTAATTAAATAAAATGGCGAAATCTGGGTGGGTAGAGCGGAAGGAGTATGTAAAAATTCTAGCAGGTGGTGTTCTGTGGCTTTTTTCTACCTCCCATGGGAAAAAACCGTCAGGTTATGTATATGTCATTCACACGCCCGTCTCGAAGTTTTGTGGATCCTTATGACTAGTATAAAAGTATGTTTTATTATGACCCGTCTCTTTTCCAATGCTTGCGAATATTCTATAAGTTTATGATCGGCATCCAATTAGCCAAAACGATTTGAAATGGGTTCAACATACTTTATAGCTGAATACGATAGTAAATTTTACTGAAGAGAGATATAAATCTTTTACTGAATATTCATCGATGCTGGCAATATAAGTAAAATTAAAAAAGGGTTAAATAATTTTTCACAAAAAATTATACATATTTAAATCAAGTGATGTTTACAACTTTTCATCAAAATTGTGTGTTGGCAATCAACTAGGCGGCCTACCTGATTGCTCATCGCTACTTGAGGATATCTGCTTTACCAGAGACATCACAGGTGTGTTCCCATATCAGAGACAAAGTCAAATGTCTCATGTGCCTGGCCTGCCCGGCCGCGATGTCTTATTAATATAATCACGTCTACGTAGCGACTCCGTGGCGTCTACGCGACATCAACGCGTACCCGTAATGCCAACAAACTCATTTATAAATCCACTCGACATTAATAAATTAAAATCACACTATGAAAACCAGCAACTACAGTTCAAAAAGCATTAAAACAGAAAACATTTCCTAGTGGTTTTCAATTGAAATACCTCACTGAAGTTCGTTTGATAGAATCCGGGCTAACAGAAATGGTAAAAAAAGTTGGTAAAAAGTTTTTTATCGGAATGCGAACTCTTTGGAAAGTGTTCGATAAAACAGTATTCATTTGTTTTAAAAAGAATTGTTTTTTTGGGCCGAATTTATGTAGAACGCTGGTTACCGGCGCTGTATGCCAACCAGAGTTGACAACGCGCTTGTCGGTGCCGACCAGCGCTTGTATATCGCCGGTTACCAGTGTTCTACATGAATACGGCCTTAAAAGATCATGTGATATGGGGTTTGTCAAAGATTTAAATCTTTATATTAGTCCTCACCGTACCAAGTCACACGAAAAAGTGTCCATTCTGAGAAGAGTCGAGCTCGCACAATAGGTAATAATGCTGTTTCCATGACAACCAAGTCAAATCTCTGCGAAATTGTGTGTATCCGAGGTGTCGAAACGACACAAAAACGCGGTCATCTTTTGACGCGGTAGGGCGAAGTCCTAACTAATATTATAAATGCGAAAGTGAGTTTGTTTGTTTGTTTGTTACGCTTTCATGCTAAAACGGCTACACGCATTTGGATGAAATTTGACACGTGGATAGACCATGACCTGGAGAAGGACATAGGATAGCTTTTATCATGATATTCCCACGGAATCGAGACTTTTACAAGAGAAACCGCGGGGCGCAGTATTGTGAACTGATTGTTAATTTGTTTCTTCATTTTATTTTTATTTTAATAATTAATTTTATACTACTGCCCTACAAGGTCTGTATTTATCCTGCTGGGGTTGCGGGTTTGTCCGAAAGGGATATCGCGGCCCCGGCACACAGGCAACGGAAGGAACACGGGTGGGTTTTAGTCAATAAAAGTCTGACACACCCTCTCGCTCTGCCCAGAGCGGGAGAAGTCATTTGATGATGTCCCACCCTGAGAAAAAAAAAAAAAAAAAAAAGTCTGTATTTATACCTTCGTATTTAGCCATTGTAACACTTTTAAACATTATTTAATGCAAATAAAGATATGAATTTGAATCTTACGACTTCCACGCGAACGAAGATGCAGGCAGAAGCTAACAGTATTTATATAGCCAAGCAACCTTGCTATGTTTTTTAATAGTTACCTCTTTGCCTAATAAAAGGGAATTCTCAATCGACAGAATAACATAAAGGGTAGCCTATTGTAAATACATCAAGTAGAGAATAATATTAGTCCTGAATTTAAAGGCTTTGTTGGTTTGTTTAGACAATCTGTGTTACGAATCTAAAATGCGGGTCCACACCTGAGCAAGCGCACTAACAGAGCGATTCGCGTGCATCTTAGGAACGCACATCGTATGGACACCTTTGGACATGTTCGCGAGCGGTTAGCGAGTAGTTCGCGTGCAAGTTTTATGTCCTCTCACGGCCACGAACAGTATGGTTCGCGTGCATCTTAGGAATATAGTATGGACACTTTTGGACAGGTTCGCGAGTGGTTAGCGAGTTTTCAGCGTGCAAGTTTTATGTCCTCTCGCGGACACGAACAGTACGGTTCGCGAGCATCTTAGGGATACAGTATGGACACCTTTGGACATGTTCGCGAACCGTTGTCGAATAGTTCGCGTGCACGAGAGTCAAAACACTCGTTCACGTGCATGCAATGTACACACGGCTATACATTATGCTATATACATTGCCAGTTTATGCTGATTTCGCATTGTATAGGATTTCCGAGTTCCAATGCGAGGTCAGCTTATACTGGAAATGTATAAGCTTTATGTGTGGCCATGTGTACCTGTGCTACCACGGATGTGTTCAGTAGTTCGAGACCGTTCGAGGTACGCAGTGCGCACGGTTCGTGCGCGTGAGCTTCAACTGCGCAGATGTGCAAGCAAACCGTTCGCAACATGCGCGCATTTACACATAACTGACTAAATGTCTGGACTATTAATCTGTACCCTTATTGCGTAATACACGATCAATCAGAATCTGAATCGTTTTTAAACAGATTGCTAATCCATTGCTTCATAACTTCGAATAAAAAATCTGCTCAACAACGTAAATAACGCAATGAATGTTGTTGAACTGTCAAAATAAAACAGATTAGTCGTAATCGTTTACGAAAATGTGTTGCGTATTTAGATAGCTGCCTACTCCTTCGAGAAATATAAGCGCAATATTATAAAGTTTCTCAAAAAAATTGGTCGGCTCAATCTACCGTAGCAAATATTACAGAACTCGGAATTTATTACAAAAGTTTTTCTCATTATGTTTCCCATTACAGTTTTGAAACTAGTCGTAAATTCTGGCGTCCAATGGCTCAGTTATCATTATGATGGACGTGAAATTAAGCGTTTTTGGGGTTCTGTTCCTCTTAAATGAGGAAATTGTGGTACTGTGTTTTTTCACTAGGAATTTTTAGATTTAGATCTGTGCCTGGTAGATGACAAGAAGCTCGCACTATATTAATATTAATAATTACATATATTACAGCAATGGTGTTATGTTATGTTACGTAATTTATAAATTCACATCATTAGCTGACCAGTTTTAGAAAAAGAAGCAAGAAAAACAATCCAAAAAAAAACCGACTTCAAAGCTTCAAACTGAAAATTAACTTTAGTTTCGCAATATTTACCTGTCTTGAACAATTTGGCAATATGAAATTAAGAAATGTGGCTAACTAGTGAACTAAAATATTGATTATGAAATGCAATATCGTAATACCGAATATTTAGTTTTAGATGTAAAAAAAGTATTTCGAAATTTACCAAATGCCTATTTTACACCTAAAACGGGTACAACATCAAATTCAGTGTTATGATTTCAATTCATTATTCGCTAGTTAGCCACTTTTCTTATTTCCATACAGTAATGTTGCCAAATAAATCAAAACAGCGAAATAATTGAATCTATTTGCGAAGTTGCCAAGTTTCAGAATATACGCTCTTAAATGCATACGGGTCGAATGTAGAACCTCCTTGTTTTAAGTTGGTTATTCGATATGGCCATTGTTCCTACATTGTGCGCCGTACCGGTCAGATATAAAATTCCCGTTTTTGAAGTTGGTAATAAGCCGATCTTCAAACCATTGTAATGCTCAAAATTCTGACAAAAAACTCAATTTTTTATTCTCTCTCATTCTGATACCTTTGAAGTCTTTTCCATGTCACTTTGTGGCTAGAAAACCTTTTGTTGGGTTGTTTGTAAAGCTGTGTTAACACAATTAGACTCAGTGACGTCACCCGCTCGGGGGCAGCGTCGGCAAGGGAACGTGAGACCTTGAGCGATCTGAATTTTCTCGCTCCCTATTCTCAGTATCAAGACAAATTAGATCTCCAAATACATATGTATAATTATTATAAATGCGAAAATATCTTAATTATTTATTCGACGCGCGATCGTGAACGGGCGCCGTCAGTGGGGACTGGTCATCTCTTAAATTTAAAAGTCATTTATTCAAACTAGGCTGAGAATCAGCACTTTTCGAACGTCAATTATATAAGACAGTCCCCCAAAACGCCCACCCTTCACAACTTCCTAGTGCATTAGCTGGGAAGAAGAAGTGGCGCAACAAACTCCCACAAACGCGCAACAAACTCTTAGCTGCCACAGCTAAGAGAATAATTAAGAAGAAGCTATTTTTGAATTGATTTTGTTTTTATATTTTTATTACGGACGCTTTTAACTTGCACGTCTTTCTACATTGTTCTCACATGTATAATTTCAACATGAATGATGTAACCAATATTCTGATTTAAAAGAGTGTCCATGTAGTTTCTTGCCCATTCCAAAGCGTTGTAGGTTCTCCATAGGAACCTACAACGCAACCTAGCTTCATCTTTCTGATTGACCGACCCCTTGACGATTGAAAAGTACCTGTAATTGGTTTATTTGAAATAAATGCTTGAGTTTGAGTTATAATTAGTTCTGTGTCCTTTATTTATAAAAAGTTTACAGCAGTCCTGTCCTATTCTTCCAAGTAAACAAACAAAACAAATAAACGTTTTCTTTCTTTTAAACCAACTTCCAAAAGGAGGAGGTTATCAATTCGATATTCATCTTTCTCTAATCTTTGCCCCACAAAACCGTATCTTCCTATTTATATGAAAATCAATTACCGCCCATTAGTTTCGCAAAAACTCGAAAATGGCTGAAACAATTAGAATACTTTTTTTTTTTGTTTATTTCTCCTCAATGGTTTAGAAAAAGCTACAGGGACAGCCGAAACCTCGAAATTTTACCTCACGTGGTGCGAAGTTCACCGGGTCTTCTAGTAATTTTATATTTTAGAATTTGTAAAGCAGATTCTATCGTGCAATGAGCAGACAAAAATAGCGTTTAAGATGATGAACATATTTTGGCTGTGACCCTACGGTCCACAGTACTGATTAGATAGAATGCGCTATCAAAGTCAAATTGTTAGGCCACGTGCGTTTTACTGTACTATTGAACACGAAGAAGGAAAAAATGTCACGCAAAGGGTTCGGTAGTTAGGATGAATATTTACAGGTCATCCAGATGGACGGTCAGACAGACGGATATGATGACGACATGACAAAAGTATAAAGGTTCCGTTTTTGCACAGAACCCTAAAACATTGACTGTGTATACATTTGAAACAAATAAAAACTTTATTGTTATTGAAAAAGTTTAAAATTATCTACAAAGGTACTAGGAACGCAGAGCGCGAAGGTTCTCGACTGAAGACTCTTTTAAATGAGACTAACCATTCTACAGGCGCCAGCATCATTATTCTTATCTGTTTTTCTATCTTTTGAAACGGCCATTATAAAAACAGTCAGTTTTTATTCAAGTGTAGAAAAGGCAATATTTTAAACAGAAGGATGCTTGGAATCCCACGGACAGAATTCCGCACAAACATCTCCATACTTCAAGAACTTTCGGGCTTCTGAAATTGGCCGTTACAAAACGAGTCGTTTCATATAGGAACCGGGTAACCAACACAATTTTTACCAGACAACTCAGAGTAATCTTCTTCAACAGACATTTTCATTTTCAAAGTTCAATTGGAGAGCTATGTCAATATGAAAAAACTTCCCAACTGCCACAAGTTACTTCGAGTTTCACGAGAATTAGGTCGTAGATTCATTTGGGGTAGTCATAAGGGTCAAGACAGTGAGTTTAATTTTCGGTGCAAACATTTTGATTTAGTCTTTAACTTTGCTAGGGGGAGGAGTCGTCCTAGAAGAACATTGTGACATTATTGGTGATGTTCTTCAGAAAGGTCAGGTGTGTAGTGCAGACTCACCACCGGCGTGCGTGTATGACCAGATGTATGAATGTAAAGGAAACAAAATAAGTATGAAGGATTGTAGCAGATGGTGTTCTGTAGTTTCTGCCTATCTCCATGAGAAGGCCTTTTTTTTAGTGTGGGACATTATCAAATAACTTCTCCGTGGTTTCGCGAGGGCGTGTCAGACTCTTACTGACTCAAACCCAACCGTGTTCCTTCACTTGCCTGTACGTTGCCAGGGGCCACGGTACCCCTTTCGGACTCTTTCCCGAAGACCCCGGCAGGCATCGGTCCTAGCAAGCCCCTTCTGTTGTGCTGACATCTCTATGAGGCGCGCGTGGAACACAACGCGCCGTTGCTCACCGTCCGCAAGCCCGCGCCTACGGTGGCAGGGAATCGGCCTGTGATTCCCGACGCCCAGGGCGTCGCCTGCGGCGGCTAGGGGCTTGAGGGCGCAAAATTTGCCTCTCCCTCACGCGTTCGACCTCCTCCTTCGCGAGCATTACTGCTTCGCAGAAGGATCCATGAGAAGGCGTCAGTTTATGTCTGTATGTATGTAACGCAGCATATTATTGTGCTTATTTAGTTATAGCATATCACTATCAATAGTGCAATCATGTGTTTGCGTTTATTTCGTCATTTTTATTTCCAAAATTATTTACCAGATGAAGAGAAAACATTTATTTGGTTTCAAGAAGATGACCGAATCGGTTTCCGTACTTCGGTTGAATTGCGTCAAAAAAAACTTATAGTATTTTTATGAAAAGCATAATCCACAGCAGTTCCCACTGCTGGGACAGTGGCCACCTCTCTTCGAGGGAGAGTGAGCTGTAACCTACCACGCGAGCCCAGTGTGGGTTGGTACATGTCACATGTCTTCGAATTCTTGGTTCTAGAACATGCCGGTTTCCGCACGATGTTTTCTTTCACTGTTTTGGTGATGGAATGATTTACACAATTTAAATTGCCTGTCTGGGTTAACACTCACGACCGACAACTTGTTAGTTGGGGCTGTTACCACTGAACCACCACTGCAAATTATCAGATTGATTTTCATGATTGTTACAATTTAAAACCAACTGCTGAATAAACGAACTGTCCTTTGTTTGAAGTCAGCTAAAAAGTGAAAATTAACAACCGAACAAAACATATATGTTAGTGAGTTCATGTTGCAACTCCCGAGTCCTGTCCTCCCAATCCACGAAGACGAATTTCAGGATGACGGCTGTCTGCACAACTGACAATCTTGAAGAACGACAAGTTCTGGCCGAAATGGTCTATTCCACGTAACAGCGCAAACGTTGCCGTGACAGTACGTGAGATTGTCAGATCTCCGATCATAATTGACTGACTGACAATGCACAGACGAAACCATTGGAGATAGGACGCAAGATAGAGCTCTGCCCCAAGATATATACAATGTGTAAAGGAGTTAAAATTGTTTGTTCAGAATCGTTTACTGAATGTATTTCTGTAATTTTTTGGGTTCCGTTGTAAATAAGGAACCCTTATAGTTTCGCAATATTCGTCTATCAGTCTGTCTGTCCGCGGCTTAGCTCAGAGACGGTTTGTACCAGAAAGGTGTAATTTGACATGGGTATACATATTAATCACGCCAACAAAGTGGTAAAATAAAATCAAGAAAATATTTTTTTCTCCTCCCCTACATGTAAAGTGGGGATTTTTTTTTTCTCGTCTATCCCATAATTTGGGATGTCATTGGAAAGGTCGTTCAAAAATATTGTGGGTTTGTGAAAATCGTTTTTCAATTCAGGGATCCGTTTGCGAAATATTAAGCTTTAAAGTGATAATTTTTGTTAGAGTTACGTGCTCCCCCCCCCCTGTAAGTAAAGTAAGTAAATTTTATTTGTTTAAACATGGTGTACATGATACATTGCATGCAGGATAATAATGGGATACAGTAAAGTTCTAACATGTTCAGCCGCATAACGTGGCGTACAAATTGGTAGGAAGAGATGGTGCATAAACCGTGATAATATTCATCAAAATTACATTTCATCATTATTCATTAAAGATTAGGTATACAATTCAATAAGCATATTTTTTTGATACAATTCAATGTCAAAGTAGTCATTAAATAAATTGGTCAATAAAAACATGAATTACCTACTGTCATTAAAAAAAAAATCAATTCCAATTAACAAACAAAATACAATAGATTACAATAACATGTCAAAAATACAACATTGTCATCTCAAAAACGAAGAAAATTATCCTCTTTCATAAACTCTGATATACTGTAATATTCTCTTTCAGTTAGTAAGCTCTTCAATTTACTTTTAAGAGCAGATATATTTAATGTTTTCCATAATTTGGGCAATTTATTAAAAATGTTTGGAGCCATGCGAAAGATGCTCTTACGCATAAGAGTTGTTTTAGCGCCAAGAACACAAAGTTTGAAATTATCACGTCTATTCCTAGGGACAGCATCAGGCAAACGCTGAAATAAATGAGGATTGGATTTAATGAACATTACTGTTTCCAGGCTATATAATGAGGGTAATGTCAACATTTTACGTTCTATAAAATAAGATTTACAGCTCTCCGTCGTTTGCAGTTTAAACGATCTAATGCCAGCCACCTTAATAGTTGTACTTGGATTTGTGAAAAAATTCACAGCTAAGTAAGCTTTACAGATTAACGAGTAATAATTGACCAACTTAAATTTGCAGTTTGAAAAACATGATCTCCCATACATTCTGTGTGGGAGACAATGTTTTTCAACTACAATATTGAGTTTGTTCTTGGGATAAATTCATCCCAACTACAGAACCCTTCATTGTGCGTGGTCCGACAAAGTATTTACGTTAGAAATTTCTCAGTAGATCGTAGTCTGAATTTGTGCCCAGCTGGTGGCACAAAGCTCGCCCCCTAGAACTTAAATATAACTGGCCAAATGTGGCTGTTATAAACACCTCTGGCTTACCCATCGGGGAAAAGAGGCGTTGTTATATTATTATGGAGCTTTGATGGGTATCAGATCAGATTACATTGCATGTTTTAATACGTACTTCTGTATGTGCATAATTTGGCGGGAGGCTGTGCTGCATACTACAGTCTGTTCCAAAAGTGTTTGTGGTTTTGAATTTTCGGTTTTTGCCACGGACTTCCGAAATTAAAGTTATTTTTCGCTTTGTAGTGTTTTTTTTTCGAAGTCGGTTTTTTTTTTGTAAGAAGTTTTATTTTTCACTTTTTACATTTGATACAGCCACCCCATACAAATTCGAATACCACTACTTACCATGTTAATAACAGTGACAGGAACTTTTCATATCATCCACATAGAAGAAGTGCGAAAATACGTATTATTGAAGCTTACTCAAAAACTATCCAAGCAAAGTTAGTAAAATTTGTATGGGACCAACTTGGGAGCATACCCTTTCATACAAAAAAATAATTTTTAAAATCGGTCCAAGCGGCGGACATACATAAAAAAAAGCATACATACGCGTCGAACATATAACCTCCTCCTTTTTGGAAGTCGGTAAAAAAGTGTAAAAAATACCTGTTCAGATAAAATTCTTACGCAATCACTCACTAGAGTGAAATAGAAACACATTCATCTGTCATCAGCCAAATACACACATCTTTAAATTAATTTAAAATTAAAATTTCAAGTTTAAGTAAAGTTAATTTCAGAATAGTAGTGATAGCCTAGTGGTGTGACCGTCGGACTGCCAAGTCATAGGGCTCATTCGAACCCAAGGTACGTACCTCTGACTTTTCGGATTCATGTGCGTATTGTATAATCATCACTTGCTTGAAAAACGGTGACGGAAAACATCTATTGTGAGGAAACCTGCATGCCGGAGAGATATTTCTCGGTGGCATGTCAAGCCAAGTCAGAGGGCTATGGGCGGGACAAAAACTAACAGGTTAGTCACAAACCACACGAAAAAGAAGAATTTCAGAATAATTAGTACTATATTGAATAAGTCATAAGAATATTTAGTGTTGCAGCGCAAACAGAACTTTATAGTTATTTTTCCAAAAACACTTTATTTACATTTTTGGAAAGTTAATTGTGAACGCAGCACAATGAGACTGGAAGATGTTGCAACCTTCAGAAAGTTTCACTTCTTCTTAACAAGATAAAAGCCTTAATACTTTCATATAACAAGTTTATCACGTCCGTAATTTTCCTCTATTACTCTTCATCTAAAGGGGATAGCAAATATTTGACCTTGGTTAGTGTTAATCTCGTGTTGACCTTGTGTTGGCCGTGGCACTAATTAGGGTAACATTATGTGAGTTTCATAGCATTATGTATGTTGTCCTTTGAAATTGAGTTATTTACGCGTTGTGGAGTTTGTGAGGAACAAGCGAAGGTTCTATGCTTTGAAATGTTTAAATTTAGTAGTTCTACACAATACGTTTTGAAGGCATTAATATAATGATGGCTTGATGGAAAGAGGCTCGCCCCCTATTACATGGGACTTAAACATAAAAGCGCTGCGGTATTTTTTTTTTTAGGTACTCCATCGACATATTCACTAATAACATATTACGTAATAGTAGTTTATGAAACTGTTGGATAAACACTCGTGTGATACTATTAAAAACCTCGCCTACAGCTCGGTTTTGAACACACTCTCGTATTTTAATACCTAGTTATGTGCAGGTTCATACACTACTTGATCTACTCTCATACATTGGGATTGAAAGGAATTTATGTTGACGTACATTATAACGTACGTCAGTATACTCGTAAATTCGTTTTGAAGTTTATAATTCGAATATTACGATATGAGAGTAGATAAAAGAAATTAATTAGTATGGTGGATTTGTCACATAATGAAGTACTCAGCTTACACATAGATAAAAAATACATACCAATTATGAGATAAATAAGAGTTACTTTACCATAGGAAGACAATATAAAAGAAAATACAACATCAGATTTACATAATTAAATAAAAATAATATATTAAAAATGATTAGTAAGACGTAAGACGAGTGCAATAAACGTGATCAAATGTTATGAATGGCTGGGGATCATAATATGTTTTTACGTGTGTTAGTGTCGGCAAAGATGCCAATGTTGCTGCTATTGTGGATATCGCAGCATATCCTGAGATAGGAGCGTTTTTGGCTTCGCACAGGTCGTTAATTTTTTTATGTATTTATTTTCGTTTTTAAATTTTTGTTAGTTTTAGATGCTCCTTTTTAGTTTTTATTACTGTTTGTATTTCCTGTGCGTGTCCCAAATATGTTTTTTCTTTCTTTATTTCCTTTCTTCTTTCTTTCTTTCCTTCCTTCTTTCTTTCTTTTCTTTCAAAGCAGTTTTTGTGCCCGGTAAATGGCAGTAGGCTTGCCCCCATAACATAACTGGCGAAATGGTGGTACACCAAACACCTCTGATTACTCTTTGGGGAACATAGATAGGGAAATTATATTGTTGATGACTCATAGCAAGAATAATTACATCACCCCGCAATTTTACAATCCATAAACATTTTGCAGGTTTGCATAAATGTGCTGCATCGCGTTTGTCACCGCTTGAACAAGCTGACATCGCTTTAAAGCAGCCAAGCGGTTGTCGGGTCGATAACACGATGTCAATGTGTTATTAAAGCTGCCTTCTATACTTTTATGGTTCGATTTAATACTATTTGTTGTTACTGTATAGTGAAAATGGAAGATTGTGTTCATGGTGTTACGAAAAGAGTAAACCAATTATGAGTTTTCATTGATAGGGACTTTTTTTGTTTGAATTTGTGCCCGGTTAATGGCAATAGGCTCGCCCCCTATTCTATAGGAATGTGGGTGTACTAATACAGGCAGACCTCTGCCTAACCCTTTGGAAAAAACAGGGGTGATGATATGTTGTTGTTGTTGACTTATTTCTCAAAGAATACAATAGATGACATATATTTATTAATCTAATCCGCGCAACCGCTCTTAAAGAGTCATAAAGAACCCTATAAGAAATCGACACGTGTTTCACCTCTCAACGAGGCATCCTCATGATGACGATTGACTTGTAGCGAACCCAGACCCGCCGTGTGGACACGTCAAGCGTCGAGATCAGTCCACACGTCGGGTCCGGGAACTGTTTCGACTTGGTACCAAAAGATGAGCAAAATATTAAAAAATGCCTTCCCGAACACGTAAGAAAAGTGATATTTGGAGACATCATTTAAAAAACTATCGTCAATTGAATTAAAAACATCTATGTTTTCAACAAAACAAGACCACGAAAACACGCAGAGGCAAAGCATATTAAAACCCCAAATAAAACTACCGTCAAAACATTATTTCATTTTCTAGAATAAGGTACTAACTGAGGCTTGAAGGGACAGGTAACTTCATTCCTCAGCTACAGGTTTTAATCGTCAGATACTGACTATCTGACTATTGAAAAATCCAGAATCATGCTATCTATGGAATAAACGCTATTCGATTCTTCATCTGAGGATTGAAAAACCGGCCCTAACTTAACTAAAACTATTCACAAACTAAAACACGGCGTCAAAAAATTAATCTGCATGGCTGTCGACTGGTAATGTACCCAAGAGACTGGCCACATTGCCGCGTTGTATGGCAATGCTTAGCCTCTGGCCAAGGTAAAAGCCAACCCTTGGGCCACGGGAAGGGTCAAATTGCCGTTTTGAGATTTCATTAAAGAGGCCGTGAGCATGTGGAACCTACGACCCGGCTGTTTCAACTCCAAACGGCTCGAAAATACCGGCAGATTTTTTTTACCGTCTCGAGAATAATATGGTGTGTTGTGTAAGTGGAATAGAAGCCATACCCGGGAATATTTGCTTAGTAGCATTGACCACGCGGGCGGGCGGGGATGCGCGAGCGGCTTGTGCGCCTGCGAAAGGATATCAAAGAGGCCGACGGCAAGTGCGGCGACTACCTATCGGCCGCTAAGGAAAGCTACGAATTTATTGATAAATTCCGCGCATTTAGTAGGGTGCGTATGATTTGAATTTCGATATTTTTTGGGTAAAAAAAAAAATGCTGTGCCATAGGCTTCTACTCCGTTCACCTATTATACCCTATTTTT